>OY757315.1:37713199-38976763 GCA_963583905.1 Stenurella melanura | reverse complement strand
CTATATTTTAACTAGTTTGTATTTCGTTGTGACCTTCCCTGAACCTATTGTAATCCTCTTCTCGATGATTTGAACATAGTCGATCATTAAATAAAAACTCATTAATTATTTACATTTCAAAAAATCCAATTTTTTATGTTTTGTAATTGAACAAGAACATGATATTAAAAATGTATAAAACTCGCATTATTTACAAAACTGCGAAGAATATTACATAGAATGTACCGCAATTATATAAATAAATAAATTAAGATATGTAATGTTTAGTCCAGTTAATTTTATTAATCATCATCTTTGGTCGAACATCCAGGGTCACCGAGAGAGGCTTTCAGGCGGTATAGAATATCAAGACACAGAGTAGTATTAGAGCCCTGTTCTGGCAAAAAAAGTTATCATTTTAAGTATATGACAGAACATTTTCGTGTGGTATATTTTTTGGTATAACCTGAGTAGTAGTAGCAAAATTAACAAGTGGAAGTAAATATAGAATATGTAAATCAGGACAGGTTTGGGTATAGAACGATTCGCTATATATTTGATATTCTCAGATCGATTCGAAAATTTAAAAACCAAATGAAATCATTTTCGTATAGGAATTTATATCTTATATTGAATGAGTACTGACCTTAAAGTTTAATCAGTTACACAGCAAGGTTGAGAGAAAATCGGGGCCCGGGGGGCTAGTAACATACAACTCCCACCACCAATCTTCGATATAAAATTTCGAAGAGCGGGGGGTGACATTCCTACTAATAAGCAATTTCTCCCAATAAAAATTTCGAAGAGCGAGGGGTAATTTTCCTTAGGATAGAATATATGCCTTAATCGAAATTTTGAAAAGCGTGGGGATTATATTCCTTAGAACTGCATATTTCACTAGATCAAAATTCAGAACAGCGGGAGGGTGATATTCACTTTAAATATTTCCTGATTAAAATTCTCAATCTCATATATATATCTCATTATAAACAATACAAATCATTCGGGACTCGTTATTATTAACATCATACTAATCATTTAAAAGTATGCCTCTCTCATTGCGCCCAATGCAAATGCTTCTCTAACTTCGAGTGAAACCCGAGCCCCCTCGAAACCGCCGGGCTCCCTTGAAAACCTCCGGGCCCGGGGGGAAACACCCCCGACCCTCCCCCTCTCGCCAGGCCTGTTACGTAGTTATAATTGACATTTTAAAATTAGACACCCTATATCTGACTCGAGAAACATGATTCTAATTTTTTTCTTGTTTCAAAAATGAAATATTTCATATGGATAAATCCGTTATATCAAGCACAATAGCCTCGCACTTGTTATTAGCGATATCTAGTTTGTAGAAATTGAATTCATCACAAAGTATGATTAATTTCGATATTAAATTTGACACTTCGTCGAAAGTTACTGTGAACGGAAAAATAAAGAGACTATACTCACAGCTTCAGGGCTGTTTACCCACCTTTTGATGTACACATAATTTATTACACACTTGTGACGGAATCCTTTATTTAAAATAACTTAGGACCAGTTATGCTCCTTTCCAACATAGAAAGGATAATTTAGCAATCAGCAATAAATGAAATTTATTCACCAGTTCTCAATTGATATATTTCATAAGCATTAGTACTTTATGAGCACAGCTAAAGTTTAAAGGTAGGGAACACACTTTATAACAAAACTAATCATTCACTTTGTCAACCATAAAATTACACTATAACAATACTACCTCTATACAGAGCGATTCTTTTAAGGTGGCCATTAGAATATTTCCCACTTGCGAATGAGAGTTTGGTACCCTGCCATAGTCGACCATTGCGAGTTTGAAAATAATAATTTCAAAAGTTTCATGATTTTCTTTTAATTCGGCATTATATTCTGAGTACAAAGCGGTACTTATCTGTGATATAGTTTTTGACAAATGTCAATTTTTCTTCTTAAGTTTTAGAGGCGCAAGGGTCCCTTAAAAAATTCATATCTCTTAAACTGTTGAAGATAAATAAACAGGGTTTTTTCAATCGATTTGCTGAAGTTGAGGAAATCATTTAAGTGGCAACGATACGCCCAACGAATTTTCCTGTGGTTACTGCGACTTTTTGAAAATGACAATCAAGTTATGTCAAGAACTTCATTTTTTCAAATGGCATGTGCCAAATTTTATTATGGTAATCGATGTAGAATTAAATTTGAGGTGGACTTATGTCAGAATATCCTATAGCTAAAACATGCACTTTATGAATTATTTGCAGTTTTTTGCTGAAAATTATAATTTATCCAAAAGAACATAGAAGCCTATAAAACAATTGAGAGATCAAATGGGGTGTGTCCATTTAAAAACAATAGGGCTGATATTACTCCAAAAGATGAACATAGTTCATTCTTTGGAAGCCTAGATTTGACTGCCGATTTATCGTTCATTTTTGCGTGAAATCAGCCAAGTTCGCACTAGTAATGTGGGTAAAACTGTCTTGAAGTATTGAAGAATTTAAAACAGCGCAGGCTGGATGCTATAATTTTAATTGCTTGCCTTTTTTAAAGCATGAACAAATGAACGATTACAAAGTTTTAGGGACGGAAGATATGTTGGAAAACATGACCTGAGAATTTCTAACCCTATTGCGCTGACAAACATTTGTGAACAGAGAAAATTGATGTATTGAACACAAGTAATAACCTCGAAGCACGTCCAAATTAACTTATTTCACAGAAGCAAGGAAACGAGGATATAACTGAAACCATCACAGAATATGTAACAGTTATTTATCCCACCAAACTTTCGTATACAGATTTATCAATAAATAGAATTATGGAAGCTCCACTCATACCATATGCTAGGGTCTAAGATCTTTTAGCACCTGATTTATAGGTATACAGGCAGGCAAGTGGACGGGCGAACCTAATTTACTGTCCAAATTTCAACACAATCGCACATTCTGTTCTTAAGCAATCGTGCTTACAAAGAACGTGACGGGCGGAAAGACAGACGGATGGACAGACGGTCCGACAGACGAACAGATATACGGACAGACAGATGGACAGGTAGACGGACGGACAGACGTGCAGACAGACGGAGAGGCAGGCATCGATATTTACGGTTTTAGAAATGTGATCAAATTACAATGAGTAAAAATATTAAATAAATTATCACTATATTTAATTTATTTCATTGATTAAATATGGTGATACTTCACCAACGATTAATATTTATTGTTATTTTTACGAAAAATTGTTTCATTTCAGCGGTCAAGCATGCTAAAATAATAATTATGTGAATGAGTGTCATAAATCTCCTGAAACAGTTTACATCGTTTGTTATGTTGTACTTTAATCCCTAATCCATCTGTAAAATCTAATTTAGTAGAATATTGTAGAATATCTTGTTCCCAGTAAAACATACCGAATAATGACAAGTTCATCTATTAGAATTTGAATACCAAATTCATATAACATTCCTGCAGAACATCCCTCACGCTTAAATTATTTACATAAAGTATTAGGAAGCCGTGTTTAAGCAGCTGCAACCAATAATCTGTTTATACAATTTACCAAAAGCCCAATTTGAATTTGACAAATATATTCTGATCTGCATGCATTGAATATGAATATACCAATTAACCTTTTTGAAAATGAAGGGAATTGTATTTTTTCGATTTTGTTTCTCAAGTCAAATAGGTCATTATAAAGAATTTTAAAGAAACTGTAGAGATAAAATAATGATACGATAGGTTTCGTCAGCAAATGCAAAGCAAAAATTTAAATGAATATCTATCGTAAACCTCACCATTGTGTTGAATTATAGAGACACAGAATGCTGAATATATAGTTTTAATTTACTTTTCCTACGGGCGTGCAGGAAATCATCATATTCCGAATATGGACGCAATATTTATCGAACACATTATAAATATTGGTGATCGAACTGAACTAGACAATTTGTTCTTGGACTTTTGCAAATAAATGTATTACTAGTTCTCGCTTCTAATCTCAGGACAAAAAGATAATTTATTTAATTACAAGCTGCAGTCGATTTTGTTACGGACTAGATTAAATAAAAACTAATGAATAACGCTGCATACCTCTGCTCTAACGGTAACAGATCGAAACTTCCAGCAATTCTTCGGCTAGGATACACTCCATCTTTTTTAAATGACAAAAAATTGAAAACTTTTATTTGTATAAATTCTATGCTATTCATGTGATAAGCATGACATATTCTAGTTTCGATCTAACATACGATAATTATAAAATCTTGTATATTGGAATATATTTGAGGTTATTGCAATTTCTTAGAATAAAACCTACCTAGGTATTTAGAACCCGCAGATACAACTTGCTCAATATGAAACCCATAATACAATTTATCAATGACGTGCTAGTATTTCAGAAAATGATTTCTTAGGTCATTTTATGAAGTAAAGTTGATATGAACATATGTAGCAATCGCTCCACCTGTGGCGTCCTCGCGAACATGTCCACTGATATTTTTTACCAAAATAGTGATACGCCACAGACATTTTTCCGTGTGGATGTTTTTTCTGATTGACCAGGCTAGGTTAATTCTACATGAAAGGGGTCTCTTGCGTTTTTCTCCTCAGACACGCAGTTCTTGATTAAAACAATTAGATTCAAATTAATATTAATTATTATTAACACTAATAATGATACATTTTGCTTTGGGAAGATAGTTGGAAAAGGCAACCTTCACTTAACAGGCACACTTCCGCTCGTCTTCACATCGAATTGCACACTCGTTCAAATATTCTCGACGTAGTACGTATTGTTTCACACGAGGCAACTAGTTGCTCTCTTAAATCTTCTAAAGTGTTAATGGCAGTTTCATACTCCAGGGTTTTAGGACGATCCGACGAAAAGAAGTCCAAACTATTGAGATCGGGGGATCTTGCTGGCCATTGCCGAGGTCCTCCACGACCACATACTTAATGCAATATCGCATTCCCATAATACATTATACTTAATGAGATATTCGAATAAAAACAACGAAATTCTATAAAACACTAAAAATAGAAGAAATAATACGATTAGGTAGTTTTGAACATCGGCAACTTATTTGTGTTAACAAATAGTGAGAATTCTAATATGCAATTTTGCATATTATGTTTTAAATAGAAATATTAGGTTTAACAGAAATTATGACGTTTAATAGTTATTCGCATTCGGCGACGTACGATTTTCATTTGTTTCATTACAGTCTTATATCAATATTTATAGTTAAGTTAAATTAGTGTATTTGTTAATATGCAACACCATGCAAGACCATCCAAGTAGAATGTTTGAAAATATGAACAAAATTCACAAATTTGTATAATCTTGGAATACAACCATGATAGCTGTTATACTAATAAAGCATACAGAAGCATGAATGCCTTCTACTGCCTATAGTTGTATTCAAGTCCATATGCACGAACCAAGTATGGTATAGTAGATGTAACTTATAATTGGATTGAACAAAGTAATTTTAATATTTTTATAAATATAAAAGTATAAGTTAAAATAAGGAATCACTACTTCCACATCCAGATTCTTCATCCAAGTCACTTTAAAGGAAACATATTGACTATATTTGCACTCTAGTATGTGGAAATTATTGGTCATAGATTTTTAATAATATTCGGGGGAGATGTAATAGAAAAGTTTGAGGAGTTGGTTTCTACCATATACGCTAAAAAAAGTTTCTAGTTTACCCTACTTATTTTCCACTATTCACAACCTATTACCTCCGACTCCTTCAATGGAGTCATCTCAATCAGATGTCACTACAATACATACGTGTACTAACTTTCAAGTGAATATCTCAATTTGATGTTATCAATCCCATTAATAATGAAGCGGAGGTGGTGGAGTTTGAAAAATATTAGAAAGAAATCTGAGGCCTTGGTTTCTAGTATATACACCGAATCCCAAATTTCTGTACTCTTGCCAGCTTGATTTACTTATCCCTTCTACGGAATCATCCCAAAATATAATCTAGTTCCAGATGTCGTTATAATACATAAGTCTACCGAATTACAAGTGAATATCTCAATATTCAATCAACCCCTTTAATAATGTAGTAAGGGTAGTGGGAGGGTTGAAAAGTATTATTAAAAGATCTAAGGCCTTGGCTTCTAGGACATACACCGAATTTCAAGTTGCAGTACTCTTACCAGCTTGCTTTACTTATTTTTCCCTATTTACCTCTACTTACCCCCACTCCTTCAACGCAATCATGTCAAAATATAATCTAGTTTCAGATATAGTTATAATACATAAATGTACCAAATTTCAAGTAAAAATTTAAATTTAATTTTATCAACTCTTTTAATAAGGGGGTGGGGGTGATGGGGGGGGGGTGGAAATTACTAATAAAAAAAACCTGGCATATACACCAAATCACAAATTTCTGTACTTTCAAATGAATATCTCAATTTTATTTTATCAACCCTTTTAATAATGAAGTAGGGGTGGTGGGGGTTGAAAAATAATATAAATAATCTGATATCTTGGCTTCTAGTACATAGGCCGAATTTGAAGTTTCTGTAGTCTTACCAGCTTGCTGTACTTATTTTCCCCTATTTACCCCTATTAACCCCCAAACCTTCAACGGAATCATCTCAAAATATAATGTAGTTCCAGATGTCGTTATAATACATACTGGTACCAAATTTCAAATGAATATCTCAATTTTATTTTATCAACCGTTTTCATATTGGAGTAGGGGTGGTGGGGGTTGAAAAATATTATAAAAAATCTGACGCTTTGGTTTCTAGTACATACATCGAATTTCAAGTTTCTGTAGTCTCACCAACTTGTTTTACTTATATTCCCCTATTTGCCCCAAATTAACCCCCAACCCTTCAACGGAATCATCTCAAAATATAATCGAATTCGAGACGTCGTTATAATACATACGTGTACGAAATTTCAAATGAATATCTCAACTTTATTTTATCAACCCCATTGATGGGGTAGGGGTGGTGGGGGGTTGAAAAATATTATAAAAAAATCTGAGGCCTTAACTTCTAGTACATACACCGAATTTTAAGTTTCTGTACTCTTACAAGCTTGCTTTACTTATTTTCCCCTATTTACCCCTATTTAACCCCCAACCTTTCACCGGATATCCTCAAAAGACAATCCAGTTCCAGATCTCGTTATAATATATATGTGTACAAAATTTCAAGTCAATATCTTAAACCGTTCCGGAGAATACGTGCGGACAAAAAAAGTTACAGACAGACAGCAGACCGACAGACAGACAGACAGAATTTCTTTTTTTTCTCAAATTTAAAATCTCGACGTTTCGTGACATTCTAAACCTATTTCACGAATAAAAATTTTTGAAAATTTTTTTGCGATTACTATACTTCCAATCCGCTACGTGGATGTGGAAGTAATACTTCCAATCCACTACGTGGATGTGGAAGTAAAATTATATCAACAATATGTATAATTATAAGATGGTGAAATAGTAAATCGTAAGACCGTTAAGATACCAAGAAGACCATAACGTAGTGAAATGTGGTGGCCAAATAATGTAAGTCCACAAGGTATCAACCGAAAGCGATTCGCTTAAAAATAAACAAAGAGCAGAGTTACAGTAGTTTTAACATTGTTAAACTAACAGTATTATATAAAGAATTAACTCTTAGAGATCATCGGCCTAGTTAAAATAATTTAGAATAGACTTTTTAAAAGAGAAAAGCAAATTTCTAAAGTATGACATCAAATGTCAAAACTTAGGGCTGAATTTATAAAATATTTTCTAAAAACATTTTGAAACTGAACAGACTATATCTCAAATAAAAGACAATTACCAATAGTTGCATTGCAGCGTGGTTGCTTCAGAAATAAAGAGCTGCACAACTTGCAACAGACAGATTGACGTATCAATTTTTACTTCTAATTCACATGTCACTCCATTAAAGCGTTTGGTAAATTTAATTTCATAACATGCCCAAAGAAAAGACTTTATATCATATTAAAATGTTCATTGACATACAGAAGTTCTTGTTTAGTTTTGTTTACCAATATATGGGAATATGTCAATCTGAGAGATTGTGTTATGTTATTATTTAAAAGGTGTTATTTTATGTCTCTGGAAATCGCCCTGTAAGACATATATTGTGGCGATAAAAGAAAGGTTTTATGATGCCCAAGTTTTAATCACAAGTGGGCCACTCTACGAGCGACGTGGTTAGCGTCACTGTTTAACCAGGCTATCACAGTAAAGATGCGGAGGGCAAATACGGCAGTGAGTTCAAGACTTGGGCGCCATGGTTAAGTAGTGTAATCAAGGAAAATAAAAGCTAGAGGTAAACAAAAGACACATATTACGTATATACTATACCACTATATTACAAAATGTTATATGACACAACAGCACAGCATTACCAATACTGTATAACAGAATATCAAACATAAATATATATAAAATATACTACATTACAATAATTTACAGTGAAGATAAGAGAATATAGCACCAACGATGCTAAATAGCAACATACTGGAAATATGCTATACTATATATATTATTACAATCAGTTTGAGCCTTTACGAGATTTAAACCGAAATTTAATACAGAGGTATCTCGCAATGATCAAACAAACACAATATTTACACCATTAGATATACTAAAAAGGCAACACTAAATATATTACAACGATGAAACAATAAAACAGAATACAACAGAATATCAAACATAAATATATACAACATATACTACATTACAATAATTTACAATGAAGATAAGAGAATGTAGCACCAATGATGCTAAATAGCAACATACTGGAAATATACAATACTATGTATATTATTACAACTCAGTTTGAGCATTTACAAGATTTAAACCGAAATATAATACAAAGGTATCTCACAATGATCAAACAAACACAATATTTACACCATTAGATATAATAAAATGACAACACTAAATATATTACAACGATAAAATAATAAAACTTAACCTAATAAAAGATATGCAGTTTGGCTCGAACATGATATTTATTTGAGTCTACCAGTATATAGCCTCCCCTCTGCGTAATGCCAAATACTTAAAAACGGGACAACCCCAAGTTATATAACTACAAAAAAAATAACACTAGAATTTATCTCTAGCAGATAAAATACGGGACACCCCAAAGTTATATAACCACAAAAAAATAATACTAGAATTCAAGTCCTAGAAAAGAGATACACATTACATCACGCCCCAAACATCCAAATTCCTATTAAATAAATAATCCACATAAGTGGTATGATTTGACGGGTCAAATCCTTCAAATTTCATATTACACGACGCGTATTATGTGCAGATAATTACGGATGTGTCTAACCACTGAGACATATCCAAAACAAAAGTACTTTGGCAAAGCGAATCTGCGATACTGGTAAAACACAAACAATATCACGTAATCAAATACTAAAATTACGTTAAGCAAAGATGTACATAACGACAATAATATAAGTATATATACGAATATTTAAGAATATTTACTCATAAAATAATAACCTAAGATTTAATATTTCCCGGTTTACTTGGAAACTTGCCTAGTTTGGTAAGATTTGGCATTCTACGTTTTGTTGACCTGTAGGCATGGATAAAACTAATTAACGATACGTAGAAATAATTTCTTATTTATGAAGAAATAGGTAGGTACTTACCTTATTTTACTTTGTCCTGTTGAGGGAAATGTCTATTAAAAATGCTCCCATTTCACGATGATAGCAGATTTGAATATTGGTTGATCGAGGATTCCTCGTCCGCCATGGCCTTTGATACTATTTAATATTTCGCTGGTATGACCAATTTAAAGTAAAGAAATCATGATGAAAACGTACCCGTACAGAATGTTTATCATTAAGAATATTTAACGTAATGAAAGTATTTGTAATAAAATTTCTAAAGAGAAATTCTTGTTATACAGATGTTGTTCGAATCAAGAGAACGTAGTGCATGAGAATTTTGATCTTATATAGAAAAATTGAAATAATATTTTAAATATAATATGGTGTTTAACGATATATAATTATTTAAACTCTTACCCCATGTGTCCACAAGGTCTTTTCATCTTAATATCCCCCTTAGAGGTTCAACAAAATTTAAGTTACGTCCATCTCGATGAAGAACTCTAACGAAAAGGAAAGAAATTAACCCGGCGCGGCGTATCGTGAAATATTTACCGGACCTGTAGTCACATTGCCCCGCCCAAAAATTAGTTCTCTTTTATTAAGGGAATATTAAATTAAATAAAGGATCTATATTTGTGTTGATAATTTTACATTCTCATGTGACTAACAGATTTTATTATAATTATAGTTTAATCTACTCAACTTCATTTTAAAGTTAGTTTGATTTATTTATTTTATTTAATTTGAATATTATAGAGCATGCGCCATCTATTATCTTGAGGCGTAAGCGTAAGCTACTGACAATTTTTCATCTGTCATAGGAATAGTTCGTAATAGTATCAGAGCGTAGGAGAATAACATTTTCGATAATTAATAGTAATTTTACTAATAAATTATTAGAAATTTAACGAAAGATGCTTTTGAGCATTCGGCACGTTACAATATTGCCCAATTTCAATAACGAGTATTCTAAGACTAAGATTTTATATACGTGCCAAATTTCTAACTACTTATCGTATTTACAAGAGACTGCCCATGTACTGTGTACACACAGCCAACTTTTATTTTAATTAGATTCTTGAGTTCAGTGTGTTATGAAACAGATTTCTGTTCAACATTTTTTTTCTATGATGTTATTCCAATAATTTTCTCCTGTTATACCTATTTGATTAAATCATATAAGTATCACAACAGACATTGACAATTTGTAATGTAATCTATAGGACAAATTTATATAGACTGTTTCATAGTTTTCCATAAACTACTGGCAAATCGAATAAATATTTTCCGAGTGACGCTTTTCAAAGTTGACCAAATCAAACATTTCATTGAGCGCTTTATTACTATTATGTCATCGACAGGTTCACCGATTCTGCCATATATGGAAAATGAATAGATAAATATTACAGTTCGTCAATATCACAGTCCTATATATCTCGAGCATTGCATTGCAATCATCATAAATATACATTCCGTTCTCTCATCAGATCAGAATTCGTATAATCTGTTACACTACATTTTATTACAAATTTAATTAAACCAGGTACAGCGTTGTCGCCTTAACTTACGCGAGAACAGAATATGTTAATGTGCTACATTTACCTACCAACTTGTTATATATTATAATCTCCCATTATTGTATAAGTTATCAGTACGGTGCAGGGGTCCAAAGTCGCTTCCTTATCATGGAGAGGCAGGATAGTCATTACCTTTTGACTTCCTACCAGCGTGACTAATAATTATATATCTATCTACAACTTATCTGCGACACAATCTCGCTGGGTACCTGTTAGCATTGGGATTAATTTGCGTTGCGATAGGATGCAATGTTGCGTCTCGACAAAACGTTGTTTATACAAGGAAGACAAATTTACTAATTACATTTCGAGAAAGCAATACAAATTGTGCTTAGAACATTAGTGAACTAAATCTAAAATTTTTAGGGAATAGCGTTTTTTTTACTTTTGTTTAAACAGTAGAATGTTCAAAATACAAAAGGTTTTCCCAAATATGTCTGGCTGTAGAGGGTGCTTCATACGCTAGTGAGGAGTACAGTACCCAGAAACGACTTCATAAGAGCTTTTATTACATTCCTATACAGGGTGGTCTACCACAACATGCGGAAAATAAAATGGTGTACTAGTTTTCTATGTGGTGTACCACCAACTTCTGCCCCCAGCAGGTTAGGAAGTTGAGGTTGTCCGGTTCTCGTTTAGTTTGTGGAGACTGGGTCGTGGTTCGGATATTATTCAGGAAAAAACTTTTTATTTTAGGTTAGGCGCCAGTAGTCATATAAAAAAGCATCTACAACGTACTTGTCTAACTGTACGACTGTGACTACTCAGAGATAATTGATTTGTCATAGATACTCATAAAATTCTCAACACTATGTTAAATATATCTGGTTTATTGACTCTTACAAATTTTGAAATGGTTTAATTTTGATTTTACACCTTACGGATCGGATGTAGCTACTTCCTTACAGAAAGTTTATATATTTAATAAATAAGTATGATAAGGTTGAAGACCAAAAATATTACAAAATATGACAATTTATCGTTAAGCTGTGATTAAATAATTAAATGTAAAAAATTAATAAATAGCTGAAGGCAATATATAACATAAAACAATGGTAAAAATTTAGAACTGTTTGAAAGTTTATCGAAAGTTGAATAATGTAGTTGAAAGTTGAATGTTGAAAAGAAATTCAGTTGATACTATTACCACCGGCTGGGTTCTGCAGTAACCAACCCTGGTCCTTGTCTCACTGAATCTTCCCTGTGTATCACCACCACTCGATCATTGACTTCTAGCAGGGATCCTAAGACTTTTCAGAAATTAGACGTCTGAACGGTTACCAAACCCAACAACTTGTTGCTCTCATCCAGCGAGGACTATTCTATACCAAGACACTCCAAACTTGGATTACAAAGACTCCTTGGCAAATAATCTGTTTCTCCTGGATTAATAGCAGCAACCCATTTTTTTCTGGCACACAGTTAAGCCAAATTTATGGTAAAATTCCCAATTTTAAGGATTAACTTAACGTCAAATCTGAAGGGTCAACTTAACACCTCAATCCTACAAGAGTTATTATCTGTTACTACACTTGAAATTACTTGCTTACTAGTGGGCACTCTTAGTGCGTTTGATAAAATCTCCACGTTAATGCATTACTGGTGTCTCTCTAAATAAATTACATTAACATGCCCTTCTCGCCCCTACTAGTATCGAGTTAAATTCCTTTGAGTTTTAATTATTCGATCAGGTTACGAAAACGTAATTTACCAAATTCGAACTGTCTTTAAACCCTTATTAAACCTCAATTATTCATTAATAACATTTACTTCTAAATATATCTTAATACCGAGTTAAACACATGTCTCGAAATACCCCGTTCATACATTAACGTGACCACGCGGTCTCCATCTTACAAGCTACGCGCCGCGAATAAAATTTGTGATCAACAAACATCGCGTTTAATTATGATAAATTCAACAATTAAATTACAAATACATATACAACAAATACTACAGAAGGCAATTATATACATATTATAAAGTATCTTAACGTACCACTCCAGATGAGGTGTTAATCGGTCTGCAACACGTCTGTATTGCTACGAAATCGACAGGAAAATCGCTATGACGACCTGTTCGGATACCGTGTATAATCTAAAAACCCAGTTATACTTCTATACGCGAGATGTCGCTGGTAGTGGTAACATAAATCATTCTTTAAATACAATACAAATCTACGCAATTACTCTACTGTATCATTTATGTGAATTCATGAGTTCCAATTTAATCAGAATTATCGATTTATAATTTTGTTTATTGATTTGGGATTTATTCACTTAATATAGATTTCTTCTTTTAAATATTTGTTGTACCAGATGACTTGTAGGTGTATTGCAAGAGAAGTAACAGGTGGCGCTAGTATGCTAATTTATTATTTAAAGTTGGGTTGACGAACAAAAATACTTCCAGATTCAGTAAGACAAGGACGGCTTCAGGATTGAACTGAAAAATTAATTAATAAGTTTACTGAATTGTGGTTTAAGACTACCAAAATTCATTGCTGTTAGAATAAAAATTAACAAGTGGCATTCAGGTCATTTTGAATGTCACAGTGGGAAACCTCCTGCAAAATTTTAGAGTGATCCGAAACAATTTAGTAAATTTTTTGGATCAAACCTTGTAATTATACGCTACTGAACCATGAAATTTGGCTACCCTTAATGCTTCAATTGTTTACGCGTATTTGCACGTGCGCCGCTTCGTGTACTTTTCAAGCGATCAGAAGTTGTTTACTCAAGGTGAGTTTCTCTCCGGCTTCCGCTTGGATTCTTACGTTTTGAAAATTGTATTCGTAAATTGATACCGGTCAATATGCCAGCGTTTACATCGCATGAATACTGCGATGTGATTTTAACTTATAGTGCAGTGAATAAAAATCTTGCAGCAGCTGTACGAGAATATGAGAGAAAATTTCCCGGCAGGCGTGTGCCATATGAAAGAACAAGGAGTCCAGATATCACACCTATGGAATTTTTTTGTGGGGTTACATGACGAGTTTGGTATACGCTAAGTCAGTAGACTCCCTAGAATACTTACAACAAGCCATTGGCAATGCCTCGAAGCTAATTCGTGATCAGAGACAAATGTAATCGGGTACACGAAAATATTATCTGCGCTTAGAACAGTGCATTGAGAGTCGATGGTCAAACATTCGAACATTTTCTTTGACTTTTCGTTGCTTTTAACTTTTCCAAAAAAGCATCAGGGACAAAAATGAAGCTTTTAAAATACCAAATCGACAGGATTTTTCTTATTTCTGCGGATGCAATACCAACCAAATTATGGCTCGTTGAAGGTGACTGTTTGTTTGCCGAAAACTGAATTCGAACCTTTCAACTTTAAATAACGAAACGACGACGACTTTTTGGAGGGAGACTTATCAGGCCTTTTTTAAAATATTTGAAAATATCTTTAAAATAGTTTTGGAGTTTTGTAAATAGACCCTCTTCAAATGTTCAGCTGCTTAGTTTTTTGTGGGAGGCAATGCACTTAGTTGGACAGCCCTTTTGCTCTTTGCAGTAGCTTTGACAAAATTGACAATGTAGGTTTCTTTAACAATAACTTCCCTAATTCTTAAGACACCTAATTGCTTCAAAACCCGTTTTGCAGGGAACTTCAAGGACTACAAGGGCCTGTAAAGTTGAACTTCCTTGATCCCTTCGTTTTGAAAATTTTTAATTTAAAGGGCTCGGGGAAGGTGGTCTCGCACTTAAATGCGAATTTAAAATTAATTTTCATCCTAGAGAAATAAAAAAAAACAATTTTTTGTAAGGAAACCCTAAATTATTGCACTCTTGCATTTTTTACGTATCTACTTCAGTTTTTGAATTATTGTGAAAACAAGAAAAATTTAAAAAAATTGTTTCAAAATTGAATCAAACTTTTTTCCAAATCCACGCATTCTAACCCGTTCAAACCTCTAGAACATATTGTTAGTACCGAAATAAAGTAAACTGTGAATGGGTTACGTTTACTTTCAATTCTTGCAGTTAAGCTATTAGTTTTATTTTCTCTCCGAAAAAACGAGACAAACTCCGTAAGTTTTTATGCTAACGATTTTTACTAAATCTCATTTTAAAGGTATTTTCAAGTAATTTAAAAAAGTTTTCCTCCCAAAATTCGTCGCTCTTCCGTTATTTAAAATTGAAAGGTTCATATTCAGTTTTCGGCAAACAGTCACCTTCAACGAGCCATTAGTCGGTTCTTATTGCATCTACAAAAATAAGAAAAAACAAATCGATTTGTTATTTTATAAGCTTCATTTTTGCTTCTGACGGTTTTTTTTTATAAAACGTAGTTTCTCGAGTTACTTGTGAAAAATCGCCCTAAAACATGCATTTATTGGATGAAAAATCAACATTTTTAATCGAGAATAACTCGAAAAATATTGATTTGTCTAAAAAATGTCATAGAACATATTTTGCTTAGAATTCATCCCCATCTATTTCTGTGGTTATTTTGAATTCACTAATTTCCACTACCGCGATTGGGTGACATCCTCCCCGAAATAATATAAATAATTATTTGTCCCACTTGGGATGTTTTTGATTTTGAACAATATTAACAAACACACATTTTAAAAAAAAATCATCACAATCGAACCTGTATCTGAGGACTAAGAAGTAAAGATCTTCATTGACTCGACTAATAGTAGATCTCAGATTAGAATGCAGTTTTATATGTAATGAGCGGAGCACAGTTTACACAGATGGGAATTCACAACTAAGTAGAATCCCCATCGAGGCCGTCTCAAGGCCATCGGTACACAAAATGAAAATTAACTATTTAAATTCACTTTCATTTGGCATTTGGTTATCTTATAAATATATTGAATTTATTTAATTTAGATTACAGCATAAATGTGCTGATTTTATTGCAGTAAGAATAAAACAAGAAATCTATCCTGATTTACTAATTTTTCCTGTGTAAACTTGTCCTGCAAGTGTACCAGTCAGAGACAAGGACACGCGTTCCCTATCTTTACAAGCACTGCATTTTAATCTGAAATAAACCATAGTGCTCTCGTTTCTGATACACAGCGTGTTTTCTATTTTTTTACCAAACTTTTGTTGGCCATATACTTTGATTGACTTCACCAAACGGAACCAAATATAATACGCATGTTTCACTAACGGAGGACTTCACAACGAGAGAAGTATCAGGAACGGCTCAATTTTTTTTTCTTTTGGCATTTGCCTAAAACTCTCACCCGTATATGAATTTTGGCAATTTTCAATACTGAATTTAATAATACTCTAATAACGCATTTAAACCATGTATTTAGTACCTTTGGCACACTTTTAATGCTTCGGGAATTAACAACTGAGTTTCACAATAAATAAATTTCAAGAAGATTTGTGAGCTTTCCGGCTACAGAAGCATCAGTAATTACATAGTTCATTTTAATTATGCGATAAAAAATTGAATTTTACTCTGTGCTTGAATGTGTCACAATGATATTCTTGGAAATAATCAGTTAGAAGCTATGAGATTCATTATGTATGATGCATTGCATAACAATTGTTACAAAATGAAATCATTATATTTGTGGTTGTCATTATACTCTCCCAAAATAAACTGTCTGTTAAATTTATTCTTCAGAGCTATTGTAATTAGTTATTATCACGTATAAAACGCCCTTTAGGGCTGTAACACTTACTTCTGAGTGAAATACGCGACATCCACAGGTATCTCCCATATTACCGGATTGCCCGTGGCCCTATCATTGACACCCACGGCTGAGAAGTCGCTTTAACTTACTTGGCATAGCAGAGGATTTAATTTAATTGTTGAATGATTACTTTATCAAATCAAACAGAGGGGTAGAAAACAAGGCACAAGTTTATTAAACGACAAAGATACAATATAAAAAATAATTACATTTCTTCAACTTCTTTGACATCCCTGGTGGGCCACCATCCAGGGAAGGAGTTGGGGGCCACGCAGTACACGTGCCTAGACTTCCTCTTTTCGAATCCAAAACCCAAGTTTGGTTTTGGTTTTGGTGACACGAGGTACAGGAACTGCGTGACTCAACGCCTCCTCCTAGAGAGTGGTTCCCCCAGGGGTAGTAAAAATGCAAGTACACCTTCTTGTCTATTTATTTTTGTTAATAAACTTGTACCTTGTTTTCTACCACCATGTTCTATTTGATAGAGGATTCATTCAGTAATACTTTTAAATCGTCTCTTATGCCAAGCGAGTTAAAGTGACTTAATGGGTATCACCGATAGGACCCCAGCAATATGGGAGATACCTGTGGACCTCATGTACTTCACTCAGAAATAGGTCTTGTGGCCTTAAAGGGGATTTTATATGCGACATTATTATATATTCTGCGCTAATAAACATTATATCGTTTAAAAGTCAAAAAGCTAAAAATCTCAACGAACATTAAAATAATAATAAATTTAATAGAACAAATAAGAAACAGTGACAATTATACATAAGTGAAGTACCTGAGGAAATAATACACCTAATATTGAGTTTAAATAATTAAAAATGATTTCATCAAAAATAATTGCATAAAATTAAGACAACACAATGAACTAAAATAATAATAAGAACTAACTACAAATAGGGGTAAATAAGTGAAGCAAGCTAGTAAGAGTCAAGAAACTTGTGATTTGATGTATATACTGGAAGCCAAGGTCACAATTCTTTATGACATCTGCCACCCCACCACCATTCCCACTTTTTTATTAAAGGAGTAAAGAAAAGAAAATTTTGGCATCAGCCAACCATTACCGTCTTGGAGCAGACGATATTATATTCTTGCCACAAACTGAGTGTGACTAGTGTCAAGATATATTCTTTTAGAGAGACTTAGGAGAAAAATCTGAATGTGGATGTAGTGATTCCTTAGACAACAGTTTTCTCGTCTTGTGTCAGTTTAGATTACAATAATAAATTAATTGTAGCTGAATGTGTTTAGTCCGAAGTCAAAGAATAGTAGCTGACGTTACGACATGGCCACTCGAGCTGATTGGGTGTCAATATTCGTAACTAATATAAAAACTGCACTGGATAACGAGTGTTCGACCATAAAAAAATGAGCAACGAAATATAATGAATGGTTTAATGATATCGTTAAAGAAGCATTAAAAAATAGAGACCTAGCATATAAGCAGTATAAAATAAAC
The DNA here is from genome assembly GCA_963583905.1 of Stenurella melanura. Classification (NCBI taxonomy): domain Eukaryota; kingdom Metazoa; phylum Arthropoda; class Insecta; order Coleoptera; family Cerambycidae; genus Stenurella; species Stenurella melanura. The sequence continues at coordinate 38,958,426 of OY757315.1, read as the reverse complement.
GGAAATAGGGAAAACTGGCGAATCTATACTAATAATCGCAACGAGGCCGTAATAATCTTAAGAAATGAAAAACAAAAATACTATGAAAATAAAATAGATAATCTAAAGAATAATCCAAAATTAATGTGGCGAACATTAAAAAATATAATAAAACCAAAAGACAGTCATAACATATCCTCTCTTAAGATAGGAGGAGTGGAAAAAAGTATGTACTTGGAAGAAGAACTTAATAAATATTTTATTTCTAGTGTTAATATAATTATAGATGGGTTAAAAAATAACGTCCACTACCTTAATAGAAATGCTTTCTTTGAGAACAGAGCTTTACAGCCAAATATATTTTTTAAAGAATTTAATGTCGTAAATCTCTCCAAATTATGTAAAATTATCTTTCAACAACAAAATAAATATTCTGAAGATGAAATTGACTTTAAATTAATAAAAAATTCATTTGAAGTCATCGGGTATCCATTATTACATTTTATTAACACATCGTTGAATAGCGGAGAATTCCCAGAAATGTTGAAAACATCACTAATAATTCCTGTACCGAAAGTTTCAGGAACGAAATTAGCTGAAGAGCATAGACCTATAAACACATTACCGTCTCTGGAAAAAATTTTAGAAGTAGTAGTTCATTACCAACTTACTGAATTTATAAACAGTAATAAATTGCTACACGATAACCAATCCGGATTTAGAGAAAATCATGCATGTGAGACGGCTTTACAAAAAATTATTAATGATTTTAAATATTCCATAGACAAAGGTGAAGCTGTAGTAACTGTCTTTCTCGATTTAAAACGGGCAGTTGTCAATAGAGAACTTTTACTTAATAAACTTTACCAGTATTTTGGGATTGTTGACACGGCGCTTCGATGGTTTAGGTCCTATTTGCATGGACGGAGCCAACAAATCAAAATAAATAATACTAAGTCTGAAAAACTTTTAAATAATAACGGAGTACCACAAGGCAGCGTACTAGGGCCTATGCTTTTCACGCTATTTATTAGCGATATATTTTTAATCGATTCGCAAGAATGCAAAATACATCTCTTTGCTGATGATATTATCATATATTTATCTGGATCTGATCTAAAGCAAGTTATTCAAAAAATTAACAAGACATTGGAAATAATTAACGAATGGTTTACAACAAACAGGCTAGTGGTAAATGCTAAAAAGTCAAAATATATGATATTAGGATCTAATAAATATCTAAATCAGAACGTCGATGATACTTGTGTTAAATACAACGGAGAACATCTTGAAAAGGTAATAACTATGAAATATCTGGGGATTATCATAGACTGTAAATTAACATTTAACGACCATATAAATTACACAAGCAAAAAAATATCAAAAAAACTTGGATTCGCCTATCGTGTAAGTAAACATTTAACTTCATCTACCAAGAAAACAATTTATAACACAATGATAAAGCCACATTTTGAGTATTGTTCCAGTATATTGTATATGTGTAATGATACCCATATATCTAAACTGCAGCTACTTAAAAATAGGTGTAGTTATGCGATTTATTTTAAAATGTAATATATATATACTAATATAAAAACAATGCAATGTACACTAAACTGGTTCTCGGTAAAAGATAATATAAAGTACGAGACACTGATATTCTTATATAAACTGCACAATAATTTACTACCAACATATTTGTCATCAAATATTCAACATCGAGGGGATATTCATAATTGTAACACAAGGCAAAGAAATCATATAAACATTAGTTTTTCAAACTTAATGAAAACAAAATCCTCCATATACGACAACGGAGCGGCAGAATTTAATAAATTACCTGAATTTATTAAACAAGCGAAGAATGTCTTTCTGTTTAAAAAACATTTGTATAAATTCATGAATAAATAATTCTAGTTTACTTTATGCATTAGGCTGATTGTTAAATATTAAGTTAATTATAATTAATCCACAAATATTATATCCTAAACTAAATAATGAAATGTATTTCTTTGTTGTAATACGTAGTAACTGTAAATGTATTTTTAAGTAAGTATATTACATCTGTGTTTAATAGCTGTTGGTGCTAAATAAAGATTGTTATTATTATTATTAATAACCTAGTTTTACATTTATGTCCATGTAAAATGATTTAAAGAGTTTTTAGTGCTCTCTTAAACGGTTTTCTTGCTTAAAATTAATTGTACGTGTTCTTTATCTATTATACATTTCGTAATTTGCTGAACTGACTTATATCCAATGCCTATTTGTATATGTATTCAAATAGGCGTGTCATCTTGTTTCCATGTCAAAAGTTATTTATTTTCCATATAATAAGTGAATTTTAGTAAATTTATTATAATTTTAATTATATTCTACATTTTAGGACGCCCCTCATTACATTTCTAAGCTGGAATATATTAATGGAGTTAACCTATATAATATGATTTAATAGAGGAAAATTCAAACTAAGTACATAGAAGAAATTCATAGTTTTTATTTGAAAATTAAAAAATATATAACAAAGCGTTGAATTAATGAACCGTTGTGACCCTTCTTGGAAATAAAATTGATATCTAAACTATAAGACTATTATTATTTATACTTACCATTATCATTATTATGTATAATACGTATAATTTAAAATATTCAATTATGGTAGACGATGCATTTAGAATGTATGTTTATAAACATCATTTTGAAGAACTTTATTTTACTCCTGCTAAAAATTGTATTTTTAAAGCTCTGTCGAGTTTTAGCTCATTTATCTTCACTGAAATTGTATTTGTGTACATTATCAATACTTTGGACATCTGTAATTATAATTATTAGAATCAAACCAGATACCAAACTAGGTATATACCTATAAAGTATTCGGAGCATGTTACGTTGTTTATTTGCTTATGATTTTAATTAAATGAAAATTGAAACGATCTCATAGTCCTATATTTATATTATATTTACTGCTACTCCTGCATTTCACAACACGGGCCTCTATTTATTGTTATTAATGTGGTAAACATTTAAACTTATTAGAAACTTTTGAGATTAATGAAAGTAAGATATAATCAATAAGAAATTGTTGGGAAATATTTGAAATTTTCAAAAAACGTAAAATTCAGAAAAATCATTAATATAAGTTTGATATATTGACATAAATCAATGAATATTGTTATCAGTTTTAGCTTAATATAATAATACTACCTAACCTATATCATTGTTTAGCTGTAACTGAGCTTATATTAATTAAACGTATACTAAAATATGTCATGATATTAGAGTTATTGCAAAACAAAAAGGGGCTGACTTTATTAAAAGAAACTTTAAATAAAGTATCTTGTATTCCAATTTATCAGTTATTGTAACGGTGTCCTCCTCATACCTTATGTTGATACTTTATTTTGACAATTTTTCTTAACCTAAAAAATAAAAATTGGGCATTACCGGTATTATTATCATTTGTTCGAGTTTAAAATGAATATGGAAGAACAATTATTAGGAGTAGCTATCCTAGCTGGTGTTAACGATAAAGAAATTGAAATGTTACTTCTACATAACATAATTGATATTTATATCGGTAGTGAACAAATTAACGCTGTAGACCCTGTGAACTTCGATGCTTAACGATATTAGAGAGATTATTGCAACTTCGGTTTACAGATCCTTTAATAAAAGTTTCCTTTAATTTGACATGTACGCATGCGCATTGAAAATATAAATAAGCATTTTCTTTTAATAAAACACAGGCATCCCGTATTTAACTTAAATACGGGCAAGGCTTTCCTTTATTAAAAGCACCTTAATTTTGACACATTTAGAAACTTTTTGTCGAAAGTTGCATCAGACGAAAATTCCCTAAGGAAATTATTACTTTTGTTGGCGATAATGGCACAAGAAAAAGATAAAAAACGTGTGAGATTCAAATATGAGGAAGACGTAATTTCGCAATCGTATTATATCCCATCTTTGAAAACGAAAATTAACTTCTATTTCATCGTCAGTCATATTATTTAAATCGATGTTCACGGGGTCTACAGCGTTAATTTGTTCATTACCGATATAAATATCAATTATGTTATCTATGTAGAAGGAACATTTCAATTTCTTCATCATAACACCAGCTGGGATAGCTGCTTCTAATTGTTCTTCCATACCTATTCATTTTAAACTCGAGCAAATGATAATAATACCGGCAATGCCCAATTTGGATTTGTTAGGTTAGGGAAAATTGTCAAAATAAAGTATCAACATAAGGTATGAGGAGGACACCGTTGCAATAACTCACTTTAAAAATTGATGATAAATTGGAATACAGGAGGATACTTTATTTAAAGTTTCTTTTAATAAAGTCAGCCCTTTTTCGTTTTGCAATAACTCTCTAGTATGTACAAAAAACCTCAAAAACCCATTATAGCCTACAACTTCAATATTTTGTGGATTCACAAAGATGTCAACATAATTGGCACCAAATTTAACACTTGGAACAGCAACACTAATAAAGTAGGTAATGTAGGTATATTTAAAATTCTCTCTCGCACTAGACTTTAAAAAAACATTAATAAACATCACTACACATAATATCTGATATTAAGAAAACCTCCACTTTCATTTAAATCGAACGGAAACTGACACCTACTCTTATGTCAAATTTCTGAATTTGCCACCCAATCAACTGACAGAAGGCGAAACTCTGAGGTCACTGCTAGTGTATATTGAAGGAATAAAAATCATTTTTGTCGTATTTATGGCATTATCTCTTGCTTTAATCATGAAATAGCAAATTAAAGTTGGTGTAAAATTTCAAATTTGTATTACTACCAAAAAAGACATAAGAGTAATCGCATAATTTATCTAGTAATTTGCATATTTCCAAATATATGCTTTTCCAAATTTATCAGCTAAAAGACTTGTTATAATTTATTTTGTTGATAATAATTGAAAATTCATTAATTACACAAAATGGTTCATTGCACTTATATTTCCATTTTGTGTTAATTTATTCTTCTCCCTTTTCATTTATTACGTTTTCTCCATTATGATTCTCTAATGCATTTGATAATATATCATTAATTTATTTCTTTATGCCTCTTACTCGCTTTCACTAAATCATTGAACCAAGAAAAATGTTAAATTGTTGAATCTTTGGAAACAAAGAAAATTGTAATAGAGATATTTGTTGGCCTTACAAGAGAAGACGTATTTTCTTGAAATATCGTTAACTTTCTTGTACTAAAAAGTCAAATACAATACAGACTCATTAAAATTTCTGCACAAATAAATAAATTTATTTTAATAATATTGAAACAATTTATAACTAGACTATTTACTTTAACGCTAGTGGACTAATTATTTCTAATTCATAATTAAATAACTTTGTAATTAGTTCTTAGCGTGCTAGTTATACATTAACAGGGCAGTTACTGTTCTAAGATTGTTACAAGACATAATCATTTTCATGTGAAAATTCTCAAATTCACAATAAATCCTAGCCATCTCAGATTTTCGTCTGAACTGAGAAAACACGACAAAGCTAGATTGTTACACCTAATTACACTAGTATTGTCAAAACTTTACGGTTACATCTCTTTTCTGGGGCTTGCATTTTAAAGAGATTGAACTTTAAAAGTGAATTATTGATTATTTGTTTGCTTATAGTAATGAAACATCTTCTTTATACGATGTTGCAAACAACAGAAAAAACTATCTATGAGAACTAAAAGAAAAACTATATGTAAAATATATTAATGAAATTTTTGCATTCTTTCGATAACCTGACTTCTGGTTATGCTAGCAAATCAAAATCCTAAAATAAATTTGTCAAATTTCTTATTTGACATACTCATTATAACTCTAGCATCCAACATAGTCCCCTACGGATAAGCAGATTAAACTAGTATATACATGACCCCCTACGGTATGAAGATTCAATTAAAAATTAGGACAAAAGTCCTAAATTAATTTATTTACCTACCTCGTCTTAAAAAATATTTCATTCTAATGGATTACATTTTCATAACATCTCTCATTCAGTTTCTTGGAAATGCTTAACCTTTGAAACGTACTTCGCCCTTATTGTGAGCTCATCAGAAAGGCACAAAGCCTATTTAACATTAACTGATAAAAAACAACAGATCTTCACATATCTATTAGCTAACTAGTGTTGGAGCCTATATACTATATGCATGTTTAAAAGTGAATTACTTATTATTTGTTTGCTTATAGTAATAAAACATATCATTTATAGAATTTTGCAAACTATCTATGAGAACTAAAAGAAATCTATAAAACAATAATTGCGCCACATTTCGCTCATTGTCCAACAATTATGCTTATGTTCATTGAGAAGGAATATTACAGCATACAAGTGATTCAAAATCGAGCTTTAAGATATATATTAAAACGTTATAGGTATACTCGTGTTAGTTGTATGTTGAATAATTTATAAGTCTTATCTGTGCAACAAACTGTAATGTTAAATGTTTTTATTTTTATATATAAACTATTAAATAATATGCTACCCAAGCATATGTTGGAATTCTGTATAATTGTGTCGGATATTCATAACTACGACACTAGGTCTCAGGGCAACTTCTATATTCAAAGAACAAACACTCTCTATGAAGAAAATCAGTTATTTAAAAAGGGACTAAAGATGTATAATGAAATACCGAATTATGTAAAAAATACTGTAAATGTTAATATATTTAAGTATAAAAGTATAGTGTACGTTAAAGTCATTCAGTATGTACATATATATTTAAAATCTAGTAATTTAAGCTATTTTTTATGTTTTTCTGTATTGTGTTAAATCAGTTACCGATGTATTTGTTTTAGCTAAGCTAATAAAGTTAATTGAACTGAATTGAATTGAAAAAACTATATGTAAAATACATTAATGAAATTTTTGCATTCTTTCGATAACCTGACTTCTGGTTATGCTAGCAAATCAAAATCCTAAAATAAATGTGTCCAATTTCTTATTTGACATTCTCATTATAAGACTAGTATCCAACATAGTCCCCTATGGCTAAGCAGATTAAACTAGTATTTACATGACCCCCTATGGTATGATGATTCAGTTAAAAATGAGAACAAAGGCCTAAATTAATTAATTTACCTACCTTCTCTTAAAAAATTTTTAAATTCTAATGGATTACATTTTCATAAAATCTCTCATTCAGTTTCTTGGAAATGCTTAGCATTTGAAACGTTTTTGGCCCTTACCACGTCACCCAACACCTTTCAAGGCCTCTATCTATTCTTTGGTTTGCCAGAATCGTGGCAGAACTTCTTCGGAATGCATGTCCAGTATAAGTTGAAGGATCCGACAATTTCAAGCACTGTGCAATTTTAATGGGCCAACAACCTATGGTATTTCTACCCACTACCTGGTTCGTGACCTTCCAATTTCGCATTGCCAAGAATAAATGGGCTGACTTTGCCTATTTTGCTCGTAGTGTATATATTTTTTATAAAATTAGAAATAATAAACTGTCTCGTTTCTTTGATTTGTTATTGTAAACATTCGTGACATATGCGTTTTAGCGTTGGGAATATTTACTACAATAATCGCACCTTTATCTTCAATGCCATTTATGTTCATATTATACAGATAAAACCACACTGCTAGGAACACGACAAGCAATATGTATAGTTTACTATCGCCCGGCTGTTCTAATACGGTGACGGGGTGGGGCTATCGCAGCACGATTGCTAATAACACATTTCGCTCCCGACTAGGCTGGCGACAGAAACAACTGGTGAGTTCTAAAACATAAATTAATATTACTATAAAATTAATAATGGAGATATACCAACTTGATGAAAAAAAACAAATTATTAAATGGCATCACCAAAATAATACGGTGAGGCGAATACGAGACTTATTTGCAACAACGTTTGAAGGCAGGCCGACCCCTTCTTTATCAACGGTACACAGAATTATTCGGACGTTTGAGCAGCATGGTTGTCTAAGTCCAACATATCACAAAAAGCCTCCTGTACTCAACGATGACAGGAAAATGTTGGAAATAATGGTTTGCGCTACAGCTCTTGAGGAACCGACACTTTCCAGCCGGCAAATTGCAGATGCAGTAAATTCGAGTGCCACGACGACAGTTAAGTGAATTTTAAAGAAAAATGGATATCGTTCCTATAAAGTGAAGAAAACCCATCAAATTTTACCCACAGATAATATCCGTCGCATGGTATTTTGTGAGACAATAATGGAAAAAATAAATAGGGACGAAAATTTTACTCGACATGTCGTTTTCACTGACGAGTCAAGTTTTCCATTGCTAGGCCGACACAATCCATCCAGAGTTCGGTATTGGTCAAGGGAAAATTTACACCGGTTTTACACACTGTGCACCCAGTATCCCCAAAAATTAAATGTTTGGGCAGGACTGTTAGGGGAACACATGTTGGGTCCTTTCTTCATAGAAGGAAATCTAAATGGCGATAAGTACATGACTTTACTGCAGCAACAAATTGTCCCGGAAATTCGTCGGCTTGCGGGGGAAAGATTTGGCGATATTTGGTCTCCATGGTTGTCCTGCTCATAATACTGGTTTGGTCCAACAATACTTAAATAACACTGTTCCAAACCGACTTATTATAGGCAGGGGAACCATCTTACGGCCAGCAAGATCGCCAGGTCTTTCACCTAACGATTTCTTTTTATGGGGGCACTGCAAATCGGCGATTTATGGACACAAAAACATGCCTAATACTTTAGAAGACTTACGAGCAAAAATTTTGGAGGTTTTCCAAAGTATTACACCTAACATGCTGTCTAATATTAGAAGGGGCTTTTACGATAGATTAGGCTATTGCCTTGCTCCAGAAGGAGGCCTTTTTGAACATCTGATTTGAATTATTTATTTATTTGCGTATTATTTTATTTTTCAGAGTTGGTATTATTTTCCTTTTATCATTTTTATGAGAATATTCATTTATGTTTTTAGAAGTACTTTTTATTTCGAAAAAAAAAAAATCAATACTTGATTGTGTGCTGTTCTGATATTTTCACAATTTTAGTGTTTTACTACCGATGTTGTCTCGGAAGAAACATTGAAATTGTGAAACATTCAGATAATTTTTAGTACATAAATACGTTAATATGCAAAGTTTTCTTTAGGTCAACGAGCAACAGTCTACTCTAAATGCTTTAGCGATACTGATCATAGATAAATGATAAATACTGATTGAAAGAAATATTTGAAATCACAGAACTGCTTTGTTTCTCTGTCAGTGCCCTGACACGAACATGCAATCGCTAAGTTTCGTTCGGACTCACATGCTGCCAGACGGCCACTCGCAGATTGCACTTGTTTTACTCATGTTCGTAGCAGCGTGGTTTATAGTGTATAGTTTTTTCCTTCTGCTTCTCCAAATAACATTCCTACTTTTATATTTAAATAGACCTCATCAAAAAAATTATTTAAAAACTTGTACAAGTGTTCTCTGGTAAAGATTCTTGATTTTTTCAATGTATGTACAATATTTTTCCGTTTAAGAAGGGCAATTAACGTAGCATATGTTGAAATATCAACAGCTTTAGGTATAAATTAACGAAGCTGCTATTCGTAAGGGATGTCCATATTTGTCCGGCCACCCGGACGATTAAGAAAATAAATATTCGTACGGGTACCCGTACCCATTTTGATTGTTACGTCACGCTGCAAATAGCTTGAAGGTTTTATCATATCTCTCTTTGGACCTCTCGAGAAGAATTATATGGCTAAGCATACTACTTGCCAAGCATCTTCCAAGTCTGAATCGTCACTATTTTGAATCATAACTTACAAGAAGCTTAGCTTGTGGCAAAAATCTAAGAAATTCATAATGAGAGCAAATGTTACTTGACAGTAAGTATTCGGTGCCATAGCAACCAAAGCGAAAACTTTTTCATGTACGATTTGTTTATTTTATTTATTTTTAAATTAGTAATTTTTTTAGTTTTAATTGGCTTTATTTAATATTTGACCATGCAAAGAACGTTATAAGCACTGCGGTCATTAAATGTTTTACTGGTTCCGGATGTTTTGGAGACCTCGACTTTTTCTCGATCTCCAAACATATCCTCAACCAGTAAAGAACACTTAGCAACCTTACATCTTTGCCAAGTTTCAAAACTTGTTATCAATTATTTTCCCCTAATGTTCCCTGTTTGACTGGATTCTTACACAAGTTGCGAAAATACCCACTTAACTGTCACATATTTCTTAACAAACACCTCTGTTTTTGAATTAAAAGGTACAGATCGATACAAGAAGGCACCTTTTAGAAATGCTTGTATACCCGCTTGTTCTTACCTATCTAAAACTCGGAAGATATATGAGTTAATAATGCCAAGATAATGATAGTAGATCAATTTTCAGTAACGCGATATTGAAAATTTCAAGGGTGGTTTGTAGCTAAGGCCTAACAAAGTTGGTAGAATTGTAATGAGCCTATCATTTGTCACATCATTGGGGTTTCCGTTCCATACAAGACAAACACGGGTTAATTCACAGTGCTGGAATGTTTATGCCAGTAAAGATAAATTGGCTCTTATTAAATTGGTGTAAGAAGAACGTCTGTAAATCCTCTACTAGAATGCTTGGTATCTGTTCATTACTTTTTTAAAAGTGTATTAACATTTTTGTTCGTTCCTCGTTAGATTTTCCTGGCTTCATATCAGAGCTGCTTGGAATTACTGAATTGGTTAACTTTTCTTGAGGACAATGAATACTTAATTTGATGTGGAATATTTACAAGAACGTAGTTTGTTTTTTATTAAGCCTTATTAAATTTGAATTGTCAAGGATTACAATAATTGAAATAACTCCGCTTGTAAACATGATGAATGGTTGTTATAGGAGCTCACCACCACCATCTTTCACTTCCACTTCCACCTAGTGGAGTGGGTAGTAATCGTAAAGATCTAAATCTTTGTTCGTTATATAGTCTTAGGGCCAGTTGTATAAAAGTGGATCAGCTAGAGTTCAGTTGAACTTCGTTTAAAATCTAGGAATACCATTATTTTAACAATTGTAACCTTAGATTTTGAACCAAGTTTAGCTGGACTTTCATTCATCCACTTTTATACAACTGGCCCTTAGAATATCATGAAACGTAGACATCTTAAAGCGAGAAAACAAATTTCTGTGTGTCGGCGGTCTGTCTGTCTGTCGGTTTGTCGGTCGGTCGGTCTGTCTGTTTGTAACTTTATTTGTGCGCACATTTTCTCTGAAATGGTTTAACATACTGACTTGAAATTTGGTAAACTTAAGTATTATAACGAGATCTGGAACTTGATTATGTTTTGAGCTTACCGCGGTGAAGGGATGAGGGTCAATAGGGAAAAATAAGTAATGTAAGCTGGTAAGAGTTCAGCAGCTTGGTATTTGGTGTATGCATATACTAGAAACCAAGGCCTACATTTTTTTTGACACCCCTACCACCACCCTCAATCTATTATTAAAGGAGTTAAGAAAATTAAATTGTAACATTCGCTTGAAACTTGGTACACGTATATATTATAACGCTATATGGATTGGGTTTTGAGATGATTCCCTTGAAGCATTGGGGGTGAAATAGGGGTAAATAATACCAATTTAGCCTACAGAAATTTCGTGCAGAACTCTGAAGATAATGTAAAAAACGATCCCAATAAATTTTGAGCTTTCATCAAAAGTAGAAAAGGATCGGCCAGTGTATCTGAAGAGATGTTCTTTGAGGGATCTTCGCTAAACAATCCCTCTGATATACTAAATGCATTTGCCAATTATTTCGGTCAATCTTATAATGAGTCCTCATTAGATATCGAGGAACATCACATTGAGTCCGACATACTTAACAATAACCCTACTGTTAGCATAAACTCTTTCAGTGAAGATGAGGTTATTCGGGCTCTAAAACGAATTAAACCCAAAATGACGACCAGTCCTGATTCCATTCCAGCTTTTTTATTAAACGATTGCGCTATCATCTTTGCATATCCTCTAACTCTAATTTTTAACTTAATCTTAAAAAACTGCCTATTTCCTGACCTATGGAAATATTCCAAAGTATGTCCCATCTTCAAAAAGGGAAACAAGCTAGATATTGAGAACTTTAGACCACTCTCTGTAATTTGTAACTTCTGTAAAGTCTTATAAATACTACTTCATGATAGAATATATCATTCAATTAACACCAAAATCTCTATTAATCAACATGGATTTATGAAAGGGCGCTCAACAACAACAAAATATATTTCAGAAATATATTGAGAAATATATTTCTGAATCCTTAGATGAACGTGGGCAGGTAAATGTCGTATATACCGATTTCTCCAAAGCGTTTGATAGACTTGATCACCAGTTATTACTTAATAAATTAGAAAAAATCGGCTTCTCATATTCTTTATTCCTTTTGTTTAAATCTTATTTAATGAATAGGAATCAGTACGTTGCATTAAATGGGTTCAAATCGGTCGAATTTGCTGCCACATCTGGAGTTCCCCAGGGATCTATTCTGGGGCCCTTGTTTTTTAACATATTTATTAATGACATAATGAACAAAATGAATTTGCCTCACCTTTTATATGCCGACGAACTAAAAATTTTTACAGTAATTGATGAAATCGATGACTGTTTTCAACTTCAGACTTCTCTTGGCAAAATAAAGACCTGGTGTATAGTAATTAAATTATTCATGAATCCTAGTAAATGTAACGTAATGTCCTTTTCTTTAAAAACATCACCTTTTATTTTTGATTACAGGTTAGATAATGTCATACTTCAAAGACCTATAACATTTCGCGACCTCGACGTAACTTTTGATAGTAAATTATCCTCCACTGATCATATCGATACCATTGTGTCTGAGGCCTCCAAAGCCCTTGGATTCATCGTTCGTACTAGTCGAGAGTTCACTAATACTGATACTCTGAAAATTCTTTATCAATCCTTCGTCAGATCGAAACTTGAGTACGCATCGCTAATTTGGAGTTCCAGTTATGATGTTCACAAGAATAACTTGGAGGCAGTTCAACGCAGATTTCTTAAATTACTGTGGTTCAAATCCAACGGTACCTATCCAGTGATTGATTTTCCGCAAAGTAACTTGCTTGAAAGATATTCTATGACTACTCTTGAGGATAGGCGTACGTACTTTTCTCAAGTATTTTTGTTTAAATTACTACACGATGATTTTGACGCACCCGAAATAATTAGTAAGATCAATTTTCACGTTCCCAGATTAACCTCTCGCAATCACCAAGTTTTCTATTTACCTACGCCGCGTACCAACGTACTAAATAATTCACCTTTATATACGATTTGTAGTACTTCTAATATGTAGCGACTTCGATATTTTTAATTGCAGCCTTAGTGACATAAAACAAAATGTTCTAAATTAAATAACCAGTGAATGTCGTTGTTTTTCTTAACTTACTTTGGATCACATATGTGTATATATGTATATATAGTTTTCATATTTAAACATTTCGATGTTATTTTTTTCTCTTTCTTCGTATCATTAGTTATTCATAGTTCGTACATTTAAGTAAATTTTTTCTTCATTTTACTTTTTTCTATGTTGTTGTATATTATGTAATTAATGCTTTGTATGCCTTTATTCCTTTTTTGTAATTGGGTATCTTACCTGTTGAACAGTCTAAGCAATAAATAAATAAATAAATAAGTAAAGCTAACTAGTAAGAGTGCAGAAACTTGACATTTGGTGTATATACTAGAAGCAAATATCTTACATTTTTTATGACATTCTCCAGCCCCGCCATCACCCCCACTCCATTATTAATGGGGTCAACATAATAATACAAAGATATTGACTTGAAACTAAATTACATTTTGAGCTTATTAAGCTAGGGGTTGGGGGTGGAATAGAGGTAAATTAGTAAAGCAAGCCAATAAAACTTAGAAATTTGGGATCTCATGTATATACCAGATACCAAGGTCTCAAAGTTTTTTATGACATTTTCCGCCCCCAGCATCATTCCCATTATATTAAAATGGTTAAAATGGAATTAAGATACTCAGTTGATGTTTGGTACATGTATGCACTACAATGAGATCTGGAACTAAATTATATTTTGATCCAATTCTGTTGAAGGGTAAATAAAGATAAATGAGTAATTTAATTTGGATATTTAGATATATCTATATCATGTTTAATTGCAAGGATTGAGTTCAACATTGAATAATTGGTTCATAGTTGAAGATTTCATCTTTGAACAAAGCTCTAAGAAGTGTGTCATTACAACATTTTCCATGAAAGAACTCGCATTTTGATTCTTCCAATAGTCCATGAAACGATTGTATGCATATTCGTATTTTTCTTTCGATTTTTTTTGGTAATAAGTCTAATGAGGTAGTATTCACTTCCTCCACCAGTTCCGGAGGAGTTCCAGAAATGGAAAATTCATACTCACTTATCAGTATTTCGCAATTTTAACTACTACTGTACTTTGAAATTTCGAAAACCATCAATTAAATTTCTATATGTTAAGTTTGACAATTCAATATTGATACGTGTCCGTAGTTAGGCAACAAATTTTACTAAGAATTTCATGGCAATGCTTTTTTTTTAATGAGATAATCTTTATTAACTCAAAATAATGGGCTTGTTCAGCATTTTTTTTTATTTCATAAATCGAAAGTGCAAGTATAAATTAATGGATCTGCAAAAAATTAGAATCTTATTCGCACGTTTAGTATCTTAAAAACTATTACAAATCTCCATCTCGCGAAAATGGGGCGTGGCCAGGCGCTACGTCACTATACGCATAGACTCGGCGATCTCAATAGACTTGATGCTCCTTACTTGTTATAATTATAAGTATTTTCAAAGTATTGTTTGTTTTGTTTACTACTTGACAGTAGGGGAGTACAATTTTGTGAAATGTCAAATAATTACAATTTTCTATCGCTCCTGCCGGGACGAATTATCGATTTTGATCATGCAATTTACGATTAGAATTGATCGCCGACCTTCTCCTTTCCTTGGAGACATAGAACGAACTTTCACTCGACGTATTTATTTGGTTACCAGCGTTTAAAAATTCCATGTTTTTCGACTTTTCAGGTTAAATTTGAAAGGTCCCAGAAAGCCATTTTTCTTACGTCACTTACGTATAATGACGTCACATATGAGCGCTCGGTTTTTGCAACTATTACCAATTTCAACTTCTTATATCTCGAGAACGGAAAAAGTTAATAATACGAAATTTTAAGTGTATAATGAGAATATCGAGTACTATATGAAAAAGTATAAAAAGCATATAAAATTAATATCATGGAACAAGCCCATTACAAAATTATACATAGGGTTATTCCCTACTATCGATTAAAAATACAAAATATAACAAAATATCAAATGTTTTTGTACATACATATTGCACATAGTCACGATACAAATAAATACATAACACACATTTTAAATTGAACTAACTAGTAAACTAAACTTATTTATAGTACAGGCAATGAAGGCAAAATGTTGTAAAAACCTCGCAAAAATTAATAAAAGAATCATCTCTGGGATTTAAGTAGTTAATAACCTGTAGAATGGAATGATGCATTCTTTGCACTTCCAAGTTCCGGGAAAATTCAAAAAAATTTGAAAACACTTTTTGATTTTCGGTTTTTTTGCTCTAACGGCTAAAATAATGAAAATACAGAAAAAAACGTTCAACAAAATGTGTAGCTCGTCTCTTTCACTACAAAATAGGTCTTTACAAATTTTTGTCTTACTGAAGCCGTTTAGGAGATAAATCCAGTTTTCCACTTACAGTTTTGAGCCGCTCCGAAATGCGCGGAAAATGAGAATTCTTTGGAAGTTTCGTACGACCGGACATATCGATCGATAATTATTACTATTCAGAGCCGCTAAAAAAAATGAAAACGACGTAAAATGTAGAGAAAAGTCTCAGCTTTAATGTGTAACTAATCACAAAATTCATACAAATGTTTTTCATAGAGAAAAAAGTTTTAGAAGATGGCTTAGTAAACTTTATACAGTTAATTTATTCACATCTTTGAGTTTTATGCATCCTGCCTCTTTCTCCCGTAACAATGGGTGCTTTTTCACTGCATGGACTCGATTCTACGCATTTTAATCTATATTTCGTGAAAATTTCATTGATGAATGTTAAGAAACAAATAAGTAGTATATGTTTTACTGTATAATTGTGCATTTTCTGAACGTGTATGAATAATGTAGACAAATTCAAAAACTGCTGCGCGCATTTAAAAAACTCTAGTCACTCGAGAGAATATGTTTTATTGTACTTATTATCCAAAAATTAAGACTGTGCTATTATTATTACTTAAGATATAGCGAGTTGAACTCCAAAATTTGGAGGTGATTGATCGATGAGAAATATACCCTCCACTTTGATCGCAAGGCATATTTCTCCAACAAAAGTAATTGCAATAAAATGTTAATTGAATTAATATACTTATCATTATATAATAATATATAAGCAAAATGAATTATCATTCTAACGACTCCCAGAAAGATATGAATAAATCTGTGGATCAACTGTACAAAGTTCACTAAGCCATCTTCTGACACATTCTCTCTGATAAAAATTTTTATGAAGTTTGTGATTAGTTCCAAATTAAAGCTGAGACTTTTCTCTACATTTCATGATATTTTCATTTTTTTTAGGGGCTCTGAATAATAAAAATTATGGATTGATGAGCCCGGTCGTACGAAACTCCTGGAGAATTCTGTTTTTCGCGCGTTTCGAAGCGGCTTAAAACTATAAGTGGAAAACTCAATTTATCTTCTAAACGGCCTAAGTAAGACAAACATTTGTAAAGACCTTTTTTGTACAGAATAAGACGAGCTACATCTTTTGTTGGGAACTTCTTTCTTTATCTTCATTATTTTGGCCGCTAGAGCAGAAAAAAACGAAAATCAAAAAGTTTTTCCAAATTTTTTTGAATTTTCCCGGAACTTGGAGGTGCAAAGAATGCATCATCTCATTCTCCAGGTTATTACCTACTTAAATCCCAGAGATGTTCCTTTTATTAATTTTTGTTACCCTAAATTGTTAATTTGTCTGTACTATTATAAATAAAATTAATCATGCTTTTTTCAAAATTAAACAAGATTTTAATGTCGTTTTTTAAACGATTTTCTGAAAAATGGTATGCATATTTCGTACAAAAAGCCACATTCCCGGACTCCGTGTTACTTCACATTCGTCCGGGAATGTTAAGACTTTTCCTGGTATGCAATATACTATTCCTTATATCGCAGTCATTTGGAATAGACCTCGTTATGAAAACTATTTTAGAGAAGCTATAATTTGCAAAATAGTGGAAAGATTTGGCTTTACATTAACACAAGCAATACTAATTCATTGTCTATTTACTTGTTTGACCTCACGTGCCTTAAAAATGACTGAACTTACTTTAACAAACCTTCATTTTGTTACAATATTTTAAGCGATCGCAAAATAACTAGAGTTCCTGAACTGTGAACCATTATATTACATTTCTGATACTCTAGGAGACATCTGTTAGCGAGCAGGCAAAGCTGTATGTTCTGTTTCCATTCAAACTCTTTGTGGGCGATAAGAAAATGAGTAAAAAAGGTCAAGTTTTTAAAGAACGAGCGTTCTAGAAAAACAGAAATAAGAATCAAGGTAACGACCGTGTGGTAGTTTTGAAATTTAGTATTTCGTAATTTGCAAATAAAATAAACACATATTCTAAGAGAGAGTTTAATTAAGGGTTGGTTATTTAGTCAGGGATACCCTCTTTAGCATTTTATTATACATTTCTTTTGGATAGTAGAAGTCCTTGCATAATGGTGTAAACGTCTCCAGTTGATTTTAGAGAGAATCGGCATGAGGAAACGTTTTATTTTTGACCCCACTTACATTTGAGCTGTAAGAGTAATTAACATTTTGGAAAATTAAGAATTAAAAATAATTTTTGGAGCACGCTCGAATCCTAGGAACATCTTTAGGACGAACCTGTCTGAGAGAATCCTAAAACCTACATCTTGTTTCACCTCTAAAGGAAGTATAGTTATAGTTTAGATAATATTATATAAGGTAATGTAAAGATCCCATTACTTATTATTTATAATGTCGATACCTTCATCGGAGTCTTACATTTTTGAGTTTGTAGTAAGGAAGTTTGGACAACTTAGCTGTTTTGTTTTCGATGTGTCAGAAAACTCCGACTCTTGCAAGAGTAACGTGCACATTATGTAATGAAGTAAGGGAAATTGCATTCCCAATTCATTATTTATTTTAACAATTAAGATATAGGATGTTAATATTATATTTTATACTTTAAAGGAAAGGCACAAATTGCCATTTTATTATTTTGGGAATAAGCATACAATCCATTAGGTGGAGCAAGTGCCCCGCCGCCAACTGACTTGGTTCCTTGTAATCGGTCACTTGGCCAATACTCATTGTGAAACCGCCAGGTTGAACTAGTGCCTCACTACCGACCAGCTTTTATTCCCTTTATCCGATCTCTTAGCCAAGCCAGCGAACTACTGAATTCCGTTGGGTCCATTTAGTTGGATCCGATCAGGGAAGTCAGTAGGATCCAATACCTCGAGACCGACCTCCGCAGTACCTTCCTTATACCCAGGAAACACCGTCAAACATTGAGTACGTAAAAATTAGTAATTGGTAAGCAACTTGGCCGGAGTTAAGTACCATTTGTGTACTAACATCACTGTGTTCTAGATAGTTCCTTGCGGCTAGTTCCCCACGTTGACCCGTGGACGCTGGAAGATTGTACTGACTGACTGAAAAGAATGGTGCTACAGAATATCCGGGGTGGAAAATAGGTCTCATGACAGTGGGCTAGATATTTCCCTGCGGCTAGCTGCCAATGTGGACCTTTTGGACACCTCAGATATCCCTGTAGCAAACGGGTAATTGCGTGGCCATAGCAACAGGACAATACTCTGGCTAGTCGGGTCTCGTGGCAGTGTTCTAGATAGTTCCCTGTGGCTAGTTCCCCACCTTGACCCGTGACATCCTGAGGGATTGTCAGTGCTGATGTACGCTAACCCAGGGTAAACTTACGCTAAATCTTACATTAAATGGTTTGGATGACATTACGTGGGTAAGTCATCCAGACCATTTAGTATAAGATTGGGCGAACATCAAAATTACATCAGAAAAAATGAAATTCAGAGGTCCAAGATCTGCGAACATGCTTGGGAGAACGGGCATAGAATAAACTGGGACTCGGCAACAATTTTAACAAAAGAGGCAGATAGCAAAAAAAGGAAAAATTAAATAATCCGCAATAATATTATTGAATGAGGAGAGATGCGTATCGAATTGTTCCGTAAATGACTGTACAACTTGGTTGCCAATGTTAAAAGAAGAACTTCACAAACTTAACATTGTACAAAAATTAAAAAAACTTAACTATATCAACAGTTCTATGTAAATACCAAGTATCTGTGGATATTGAATAAAACAAACATTCTTAGGGATGTGTATTTATCATACACAGCAAAAAAGATTTTTCAAAAAAGCCTTGAAAAAGGAAATAGAATAGATTTCCGAAACGTCGGCGAAATATTTAATTTCAAATTTATACTTATTTGTGTTATTTATTTAAAAAAGCAACCTCTAACTGATCCTTTGACGTAAAAGTTACAGGTGTAGAGGTTATTTACCAATAACATACTGGTTAATTTTGATATTCTGTAGATTCCCCGAGCACCGCTTAAAAAGAGAAAATACATGTGGCAGGAAGTCCCAAAGAATTGAAAAAAATATATGTACTACTTATTTTGCGAAAAATATTTGCACACAGATTCTCAAAAAACTTTATTAGAAATTCAGTGAAAGAAATTAAAAAGTGGTTAAATCGGATTACTTGAGATTTTTTAAAATTATCATGGTATGCGAATTCTATACTTTACTTGTAATACCTACTTTTGTTGTTCCTCGTTAATTCGAGAGTCGAATTAGTTTAAATAATACACGACTTTAACAGAATTTATGGCAATGAATTCATTAAAATTTACTTCACTCGAACAAGGTTCAGCAAAATAAAACGCTTTACCGAAGGACAGAACAAAGTAAAACATTTCATTATATTTTGATGAAATGATTTCTTTTTAAAGTTTCCAGCACAGTATTTTCAGCTTTTAATGTCGACTTGACGTCTAAAAGGGAGTTTTGCAATTCGAGTGATTATATGCCCACTTTCGTAATTAGAGTTGTCAACTTTTGGAGGAACACCTGAACAATCCACAGAAAAGTTACAAACACAGAGAGAGAGTTATAGGCATAAATCTCTCGACTGACAACAGATGGGATATTCCCATAATCCCGGTTTGTTTTGTCAATTACATTTTAACATGAAAGCGGGTCATTCTTTGTGTGAAGTAATTATTACAATTTATTCAACTTAAAAGTACTACAATGGTCGTTTTGCAAAACCAGTTAAATTAAATGGAAGTTATTTATATTCCTAATTACCTGGGAACACGGTGAATGGAGGTTTAATAAAGTTTATAATCCCGCTTACTTTCTAAAACAAACACGGTGACATTACTGACATTGGCTGTAATTAATTATTCGGTAATCGATGACAACAAAAACGCTTCTTCTTACTCAGAGGGTCAGCCCTGTGGTTAAAATGCCAATAATTCTATTCAGATATTAAATATACAAAAACTTTTCCGTGCTATTAGGTTTTAGTATACTTATTATAAAAATAAGAGAAAAACAATAATTACTGCTGGCAGTAATAAACCCTAGCCGAAAGAATTATCCTATGTAGTATCCTTACAATGCAGTTTTTTACTTATTGGTTCTCGTCAGTACGGGCTAGATAAGTACATCAAGCAGGTACATTTTTCCTCTCCACGTACAACAGGTGTTAAGAACGAAATAGTCAAATATATGAAAGGCTTAAATGTGCCTATAGTGAATACAAATACACTGCTGGCCACTCGAACTTACACATAGAGACTTTTAGGCAAAATTTAAAGTTCAATATTTTCAACAGGAATGCAAATTTTTGAACGCGGCTTGCAAATTTTAAGAGCTGTTTTTTTTCGGATTAAGCTGCATGACGTATATTTATCGTAGGACCATAAGTTTATTATATACGGGGTGATCAATAAAGTCATGCAAAAAATCAAAAAGTTTGTATGAGTGAAATTTCCGCAAAAAATGTTTTTGGTCGTTGCAATATGGTTCCTTACTAAGGCAACATCAATATCTCTAGACGGTTTTGTCAGTTTTTGGATTAAGGCCCTTAGGCCTTGTACACACTACTCAACATAAAATTTGGATACCGAAATTTTTAAAATGCTATAACTTGACATTGGGTTGACGGTTCTTGATGATTTTTGCGGATTTGGAATCCTTATTTCACGTAGATTTTCTATGGTCTAAGCATTTTATTTGAGGGTTGAAATTTACACATTATACCGGGTCGATAATAAACAAAAACGTAGCGACAAGAACAAGTTTATTACATTAAATTCTACAATATACAACATTGCTTAACAACTACCAAAAGTCAATTCTTAAAAAATTTATAATTCTGGTAAGTAATTTTTAATAACTGAAAAAAAATTTAACTAAAAAATTAAAAATTATTTTAATTTAAACTGAAATTCAAATTAAATTAACATTACCTAATTAAAATTAGGTACATTAATTTAAAAAAAGAGAAGCTAATATTTTGTTGGTCCTCCTGCTCGGAATATTACTTCCCGACATCGATTTGGTAGAGTATCCATAAGATTATTTATAAAATCTTGTGGAATATTCTCCCATTCTTCACGAATGGCGTCACTGAGCGTTTCTAAGGTTTCAGGGGGTACATCAAGAGATCTTACTTTAAGTTTTAAATAAGACCAAACGTGTTCGATGACATTAAGATCCGGAGACTTTGCAGGCCAGTCCATCCTATTGATGTTTTGTGCCTGCAAAAACTCTGTGATCCTTCGCGCTCTGTGAGGTCCAGCGTTGTCATCCACCAATAGAATTTCTGGGCCGTAATGTCGAGCAAAAGGAACAACAATAGGTTCCAAAATTTCCTCCTGATAAACAGTAGCATTAATGGTTTGGTTGGTAATGAATAGCTCGGTTTTACCATTTCTTATGATACCTCCCCCCACTGTAACACCTCCGCCACCAAATGCTTATTGAGGGGCCATATTTTCCTCCAAATATCGCTGATTTGGCCTTCTCCAAACTAACATTCGGCCATCGGAGTGAAACAAATTAAATCTTGTTTCGTCAGTAAATAAACAATGGCTCCACTCTGCATTACCCCAATTCGCATGCCGATTTGCCCATGCCCGCCTATTCGCTCTATGGCGTTGTAATAACCGCACACATTTTGCTCTGCGACGGGCTCTATAATTTAAAATGTTTGGCATTATGTTATGTTTTTTTTTTTTTAAATCTCACCTCAAGTTGTTTTTATTTAATGTTCTTCTCACTGTTCTGTCCGAAACTCTCACCCCAGTTTGTTGTCTTAAAGAGTCATTTAGTTTTCTAGAGTTCTTTGTTCTATTCCGCATAGTTTCTCTCATTAAAATTCTTTCGGTTCTTTGGTTTATTTTTTTTGTATGTCCACCCCCATGTCCATAATTATGATCACCAGTAGTTTCGACGCGGCGGTTCAAATTATAAATTGTCTTTCGGCTGACATTGTAAATGTTCGCAACTTGCTGTTTTGACACTCCTTCGTTGAGAAGTCGAATGCAATTTTCCCTTTCTGCCGTGGTTAAACGCCTCATATTAATTAAAGTTTACAAAATTATAACATTGGAATATGTCAGATTATTTCTAAAATAATGTAAACAGTTTTTAATTCCGTAGCAACAAATTTGTTTTTCCAATGCCTACTTTGAAATTGACGCGTCGCGTAGAAATTACACCCGATCATAATTATGGGCATGGGGGGTGGACAAAGAACTCTGTAAAACTGAATGATTCTTTGAGACAACAAACTGGGGTGTGAGTTTCGGACAGAACAGTGAGAAGAACATTAAATAGAAACAACTTGAGGTGAGAATTTATTTTTACAAAAACTTAAATAATGCCAAACTTTAGAGCGCGTCGTACCCTACGTTTTTGTTTATTATCGACCCGGTATAATGTGTAAATTTCAACCCTCAAATAAAATGCTTAGACTATAGATAATCTACGTGAAATAAGGATTCCAAATCCGCAAAAGTCATCAAGAACCGTCAATCCAATGTCAAGTTATAGCATTTTAAAGATTTCGTTATCCAAATTTTATGTTGAGTAGTGTGTACAAGGCCTAAGGGCCTTAATCCAAAATCTGACAAAACTGTCTAGAGATATTGATGTTACCTTAGTAAGGAACCATATTGCAACGACCAAAAAAATTTTTTGCGGAAATTTCACTCATACAAACTTTTTGATTTTTTGCATGACTTCATTGATCACCCCGTATATAATAAACTAATGGTCCTACGATAAATATACGTCATGCAGCTTAATCCGAAAAAAACTAGCTCTTAAAATTTGCAAGCCGCGTTCAAAAATTTGCATTCCTGTTGAAAATATTGAACTTTAAATTTTGCCTAAAAGTCTCTATGTATAAGTTCGAGTGGCCAGCAGTTTAGTTGACAAGCTTCTTGAGAGTATCCATATTTTTACAGAAGTTCCATAGCCTCAAGTTTGAGTATTTTTAATGTGAGAATGAGGATACACCAACAAGTCTAAGAAATTTATTGAACCATAAAAACTGTTTCTTGGAATCGACACATAGCGTATGATATTTCATAAGGTTATTATTAAACAATGACGTAGAGCAAGATCCCGGAGCACTATTTATGACACTGTGATGGCCTGTACAAATTGAACTATCGACTGTATTTTTTATCCAGAAAAGAAGAGCCTCTTCTTCTTTTTTCGGAATAGAAAAATTAAAGTCGATAGTTAAGTTTGTACAGGCCACATCGAGTTTGGTAAAATTAAAAGTATGTATTATTTTGTCTTAAACAGCAAACAGATGATATATTATGAAATTTACATACTTTTAAATATGCTTACATACTCTAATTTTCAATAGTGTCTAATGAGAAAGATCTTGGGACTAATTAAAGAGACATATATTTCATTTATTTTAGTTTTTGGCTATTAGATACAAGTTTTATGTTGTAAAATTGTTAACTTTCAAGATGGTACATATACATTTTATTTTAATATTCATTTGAGGTCACATATTTGAAAATTAATATTTTAAAAGTGACATTCAAATATTTTATTAAAAAGTGTAATACAACTTTTCTAACATGACTTGATGAAAGGAAAATACTCAATAGCCATACATGGTATAATTTTAAATAGTCATGAAGCTAGTAGAAATTGGTATACAGGGTGTCCCAAATTTAAACAGTCATACTCTAGTGGAAGGTAGAGCACACTGAGCTGAGTTCAAAACACCCCTATACTTACCGTTGAATATGAACCGTTTTATGGTTTTTGATCAGAACTTCAATCCACCATATTTTTGAAATGACTGCATATATTTAGATAAAATTTGGTAAACGTATTATACTCTTTTAGATTAATGAACAGTTTAAGTGATTTTGGAAGAATTCCGGGACCGACCTCCATTTTTTTAATATGGCTCTTGGGGTCGTTAACATCACACATTTTTTTGGTAAATGTTAGTAAACTTTTAAAAGCCTATGTACCAGTGTATAAAATAATGTCATAATATTTGATGGCACGTTTATGGTTATTCTTCAATAAATTTTCGAAAGTATTGTTACGTTTATTCACCTTTTAGGAAACACCCTGTATGAATCCGTGGGTTCTAAATAATTTCAACAAGAGATAAACACCACTAACACTTTATTTAACTATTTACTGACTATGCAATACTCCAAATTCACTTTATTTTCTTGATATCTAACCTCACTTTTCACTTTTCTACTTGTTCACTTTTATAAACTGCCTTCTTAATAAAACTTCCTCTTCCGCGCTGGTAATCGCGCCTTATATACTCTGAAATTACCTCTAGATTGAACCAGAATCTTCTTCCACCACACTCTAGAAAAGTCCTTGGCTCTTTCTAGAGTCTTTCCAGTCAGTAGGCATAGGCGTATCATCTCCAGTTCCAAGGGGGTGTAATTCATAACAGTATTGAAAGACCAAGTGTGTCATTTTACAAATAACATAATCCAGCTGCTATCATTATTTTATTAATTTTAGCTAAATGCCCCGTAGAAGAGGTTGTTATTTGTTTTGACATTCAAAATAAAGCACATTCCATTTATTTTA
The DNA here is from genome assembly GCA_963583905.1 of Stenurella melanura. Classification (NCBI taxonomy): domain Eukaryota; kingdom Metazoa; phylum Arthropoda; class Insecta; order Coleoptera; family Cerambycidae; genus Stenurella; species Stenurella melanura. The sequence goes on along the minus strand of OY757315.1, from coordinate 38,933,177 downwards.
CGAAGAAAGAATAGGTAATAAAACGATGCGATTAACACATGACATTGTTGCATTAAAAATCCCAAGTATACACATGTCAAATGTGTAGTTTTACAAATAAGAATTGCTGCTTGCTCTTAGTAATTATTAGAATAAGTGATAAAAAAACAGTTACTAAAACAACAAAATTTTAAGATGCCGTTTCAGTTTAGTAATGAAGATTATGCGGATATTATTTTTGTGTATGGCTTTGGTAACGGAAATGGGAGAGCTGGAAAAAGAGAGTATCAATGGCATTTTCCAAATCACTTTCCAGATCATATAACATTTTCAGAGGTACACGAATTTAGTAGGGAACATGGACAATTTCCGTCAATGACAAAGTATGAACGTGTTCCCAGAGCTTTTCCACAAGAAGAGCAAATGTTACAGGTTATGGAGAATAATCCATCCATAAGTGTTAGAAAAATAAGTAATGAGTTAGCAGTACCTAAGACAAGAGTATGGAGAACATTAAAGAAGAAAAATTTGTATCCATTTCATATTGAAACAATTCAAGGTCTAGAAGACGGCGACGACATTCCCCGCTTAACATTTTGTAGGTGGATTTTGGATCACAGAAGAACAGTATCGAGAGTTCTATTCACGGATGAAGCCAAATTGACAGGTGACGGAATTAACAACTGTAGAAATTAGCATGTTTGGATAACCGAAGATCCACATGCAGTGACTCTTAATAAAACTTTAAACTTTCTTAGTGATATCTTGCCAGATTTATTAGAAGGCATCAATACTGGGGGTTTGTGGTTTCAGCACGATGGTGCTGGACCCCATTTTTCTGTACCGGTCCAGGATCATCTGAACCAGCATGACTCCAACAGATGGATTGGTCGCAGAGGTCCGGTAAACTGGCTACCGAGGTCTCCTCATCTTACAGCCCTAGATTATTTTTTATGGGGTCATCTCAAGTCAGAGGTGTACACTGAAGAGTTCAATACACAAGAACAACTTCTAGAAAAAAATATTACTGTATGTGATAACATTAGAAATAACCCGAAAATGATTGATATCTCGGTGAAAAACATATTAAAACGTTTTCGAAAATGTATTGACTCTGGGGGCATTCATTTTGAAAACCTATTTTAATTATTTGCACCGTTTTCAATCTTTTTCTTCATTTAAAGGGTACTGGGTGAATAGTTTCCCACCTATTCTAACTCAGTCTGGTAATGTTTTACTGGGAAGCTACCACTCCACCTACACGTAATTAGGTAGAAGTCATAGTGCGCTATCTCGTGAAATTTACTTGCATCACGCATGTGACCTTGGGCTATGGTGGTGGGAAATTATCCCAGAGGTTCATTCCCTGGCCAATCTTTATAGAAAATCCGAGAAAGTCGTAGTGTGTTATAGAAACATAATATTTTTCATAAAGTGGGTGAAAATAAAATAATAATAACGGTAAGTACTTCATATGTACAGTATTTACATTTAGAAACAATAGTAGTAAGTGTGCTTCTTTGGCGTTATTTAGGGCTGTACAGAAATAATACCGAAATAATTTTTAGGTTATATTTTTTACATATTTTTATAATTTTATTATTCATACCAGAAATGATTATAAAATTAAAATATTCTATGTATGTACTGTTACATGTCTCAACTTTACATAAGTAATATTTCCTCTGAGAGAAAACACTCGGCAGGGCTAAAATCTTTCTCTATTGTACAGAGTGGGACTCGCCCTGAAGTTGAACATTTGATTTATAATTTTTTTTTTGTTTTAGATAATGTGGCGTCTAAAATATTTGACGCAAAAACAACTAGAGCAGATTATAAATGAAGATGAAGAAGATGATGGAATAAACGATAATAGGGCTATATATTCTCTTGCATACTATTGAAAAATATGGTATACGAGGGAAATGCAAAATGTTATTAAAATCTTACTTATCCAACAGACAGTAATATGTCGATTTCTTAGGTTCGAGGTCAGAAACTAAAACAATAGATATTGGTGTACCCCAAGGTAGTGTTTTGGGGCCGCTCCTTTTTCTCCTTTACATTAACGACTTAGGTAATTATGTAAATGAATTTTATTGCTCCTTTGCTGATGATATTACTATTGCCGTAGGTACAAAAAACATTCAAGAACTGATTGATAAGTTAAATTCTGCCCTACTTAATATAAATAATTATTTCACTATAAAGAAATTGGTAATGAACCAAGAAAAAACATTATCGTTACAATTTCATCCTGTTAGAGCTCATTACATATCTAGTTTGCTTCTACAGCTTAATGGTAAATCCATTGAACAAGTGTCAACTTTTAAATTATTAGGTTTGTATATTGATTTAACACTGAATTGGAAGTCACATGTCTCCTATATCTGCAATAAATGCTCAAGTCACTGTTTTGCGCTGAAAAGATTACGTCATATAACCAATTTAAAGACTGTGAAAATATTTTATTTTACTAATTTAGAGTCCCGACTACGCTATGGTATTATTTTTTGGGGAAATTCACCGTCATCTAACCGTGTGTTCTTACTACAAAAAGGAGCTATTCGTAATATGTTTAATTTAAGCTATAGAGAATCCTGCAAGCAGACATTTATCAAACATAATATTTTTACATTACCCTATCTGTACATATATGAAATTTTAAAATTTGTAAAAAAAAACTTATCCACCTTCAATTCCTTAAATGCTAATCACAATTATCCTACACGGCATGGATCCAATTTGCAATACGATATACACAGACTTGAATTATATAAATGAAAACCATATTACATGGGATGTACACTTTACAATAAGTTAGCCGTTGAAATTAAAACTATACCTAGTGTAAACAAGTTTTTGTCAGAATTAAAAAAGTTTCTGTTAAAAAATGCATTCTACTCGATAGATGAATTCTTAATGTATTAATATCTTTATCTTATTCTGGAAATGTATTTGACGTATCCTATATCATTGTATGATCTCTTGGATAAATAAAGCATTATTGTTGTTATTGTTGTTATTGTTATAGATTCCGAATGTGAAGGCGATTCAGATGCTGAGGATACTCTACCTAACCCGACGAGCCGAATTTCAACACCAATGTCCCTCAGGAAGCAGGATCAGAATTTGCCATCCACATCTAGACAGAATAACCAACAACCCTCCCATTTACAAAAAAACCAAATGGATACGTATGAAAATTTTACAGAAGATTCAGATGATTCAATTGCCGATCCAGACTTCGAAGTTGAGGACATAACCGAACGTAGGAAGATTCATTTGACAGAATTTCAATCTGTGACTGATTATTTTTTTAGTGAAACTGATTTAAGCGGCTCTGAAAATGAGAGAGAAGTCATTGGAGAAGACACGACTGTAATAAATACAGGAAAGAGAAATAGAAATTCCGAAAAAAATGAAAATAAGGAAAATGAAAAAGTGTATGACTGGACTAAATCAACTAAAATTCCAAAACATAAGCGGTCCCGAACTTTATTTTATTTTCAGTAGAGTAGGTATGCTGCTTGTATAAAAAGTATCACTTCAAATGGATATAGCATGAAGTTAAAACTATGGCCCTGTACCACTTCCATAATGAATATAAACAAAAGATAAATAAGATTACATCAAAATCACATGAATATAAATATAAAAACTAACACGAGAAATTGTACATTTTAAATCGAACAACAGAATGAAAAATGAACAGCAGTAATATTTCAGTTTTATGTAGCACTACATTACAAAAAAAAAATCTAATCGGTCAGTAAACAGAGGAGTTTCAGGCTTGTTCCACATTTAAGCGAGACACCCTGTATATGTATATAAAACTACGATGCCCCTCCCAAATTTTTAGCGGAACATCGATATCTTCATTAGTACCCCAAGACTCAACTTTCTACCAAAAATCGTGCTGACGGTTTTGGTCGAAAAATTCTAATTCCGGCGGACCTGCACTTAATGAAGAGTAAATAATGTTGACTTCTAATATTTGAGGGAATAGTATTTTACAGCTGTTTGCAGGCCGATTTTTAATAATTTTGACGTGATTTTGGATGATTATAACTAAAAATTTGACGTGTTTTCTTTTGTTAAAATAATATCTGGGTGTTAGCAGAATTTAAATATGCAAAAATCGGAAGTCGACCATTTTGCTTCTATACATCACATAATTTAAAATTTCATTTCGTTTTAGTACACCAAACTTGAAAATAATCTATGAACCCATGCAAAAGTTATAAAAACGTCCCTATGGGCTGAGTACACAGCCAATATATTTTATCAAGAAATAAAACATTTTATTAATAGTTTAACGTCTGTTTACTATTTCAAGAAATTTTGAAACATTATTGTTTAAGAATGAAGCATTTGATCTCGATAGAATATTACAAAGCTAAAGCGATATATTTTCGTTTTTTTTTTAACAAGACGCTGCAAGACGTGATCAAAAATGAATGACTGGAAAGATCTCTCCCAAAACTTTTGCAATTAAATCTATTTTCTAACTGCCCAGATTAGTTATAACATCACTCGCTTGTGTGTTGGTGTGACACGAGCCGCCTGTTTCGCTGTGACTCGAGACGGTACGGAAGTTAAATGGAGTAACACAATTTATCATCTTCGATCACCTTGAAGTTAAACATTTTTTTTTATTTATAGTCACTAGTCTTACAATATATATCCATTGAGTTTTCGTCAATTGGCTTATGATCTTTTATTTGCAGTTTCAGTATTGATGTTTAAGAAGTAACTAATAAGATCAATCGGCAGAGGAAACACTATGGTCGAATTCTTCTCGGTTGATATGTTATTAAGAGTTTGAAGATATCTCAACTGAAAAGGACAAAATATGTATTACTTTTCTCTTAAGTTATAGTACAGGAGCTAGCCGGCACATTTCTATCAGCTACAGAAATTGTTAATTCTGTTCCTTAGACTATGGCAGACAAAAAAAAATAATGATGAAAACTTTACTAAATAACAAAAATGACATTTACAATTGCTACAAGTATTTGTATGAAGCGAGTACTTTCTTATTTATCGATTACTGCCATTTAGTGAATACAACAACAAAATTGGCATACATCCCGGTTAGCGGAGGTACAGCGGCAGATATTTTAAACCTGCGACGTGTCTACTTTTAGCCATAATTACTAAATGTGAAGCTGATTTTTTTTAATCATAAATTTGATTAATAAATTAAATTGACACCGCTAAGAAAAATTCTCATATCACTTTTCTTGTCTAACATGCTCTAAGACAAAGAATTAATCATCTCTCTAGTTTTTACAGTCAATTGCACTCTAGCTCCTATACCATTATTTATTCTTACAAGTATGGTAATAATAAAAATAATAGTAATTTTATTGGTGCTGTAACAAAAGTCAAATTAATGGAGCCAAGTCCGGCCCTGTCGCATAAAGAATCACCGTATTTTCGATCTCGGTAACATTTTAAGGGTCGAGACTTTACTACAATAACGTAAAATACTGGTCATAGAAACATCTGTTCTATGTTGCAAACTGATTTATTTTAGAGCCCAGGAAACATGCTTTGTTAACTTTAATCTTTATTAGGTAGTCGACGTTAACCACTTGAAAGCAATAAATAACCATATAAATTATTTTATGTCCAATTCGCTTTTCTCACTTGAAGTTAAGGACACTTGTTTAAATACCCACCGGGGGGTCTAGTTAAATTTTCAAGGCTAAGGCAGTTGAAAAAGGATTCCAGAGAACATATGTAATAGACACTAAGATAGATAGACCAAATAAGGTAATTTTTTTCCCCTATACAAAAGCAAAGTAAGGAACAAAAGGGGTTTTTTCATCTGCTGAAGTGGTACAAAATGTTAGATAGGCCATATGATAAATAACATGGGGTACCAAATAGGGGTACGGTTTAAAGTAGAGAAGATTTTAATTCGTCGAGGGTTTAAAATCTACTGCCCAGTTTTGAAACGTGTTATTTCGATTGAGATAATATCGACACTCTTGGCTTAACGTCAGATCGGTCGTCATCTACCTACAGAGTATAGTAAATTCTCGTTTTGCGAACCTTTTTCAATTTTAAAATTTAAGTACATTTGTGCAGTATTTTTCCGGTTATAATAAGCATAAATTAATGTGTTGTAATTGAAGTTAAAGATTTGAACTTGCGCGGACCATTTCATTTCTTGATATAGTGTAATTACTATTTGTTAATTTATTTAATCGTTAAATGTTTGTGATTGTCATTTTCATTTGTTTTCATTTTCTTCTGTAAATATAGTGGTTTAAGTGTTTTGAGAAATCACGTGTTTTATTTGCTTGTTATGCAATTGAGTTCATTCTATATTCAGTACAGTTTGTTTGTGAAGTAACCTGGTTGAGGGATACCCAAAAGGATTTAATCACCTAGTTTAAAAAGGGTAAGCACAGTTTTGATTTCAATAGATATACTATGATATCGACGGAGTCTGCAAAAGTAATTGGGACACTCGGTATTCTGCCAATGGTAATGTCTGATTAATTCATATAATTAGGGGAATAAAACCCCAGTTTTTACAGTGCCACAAATACAGAAGTATTTACACAAGTCAGAAGGCAAGCGTCCCACATAATATAAAAGTAGAAACCTAAAAAACATACATACATTCATATATAACGAGCGTAAAGTGGAACACTAACATTATATAAAAAACATTAAAATTTAAGAATGCATAATGAGATATTAGGACTAGACATTTACTATAACTGAAGAGGGTGAAATTTCGATATTATTAAAATTTGAAGAGAAATATTCCTCGAAGTTGTAAAAAGCATTGGTCATTAAAAGAGCCTAACAGTGTTCTTAAATAACTTGGAATCAAGTTCTCTTATTTTTTTTTTGGCAGGTGACTAAAAAACCTTATAGCGTGGTAGTTTATTCCATTACGAGATTTGGAAACTATTTAGAAGTTAGGATAAATATTGTTGTTATTTCTCGTATCATATCTATGCACTTCATTATGTGATGTAAAGTCTGATTCGTGTTCTTTAATATACATTAGGCCTTGCAGGATATATTTGCTGGGCAAAGTTAATATTTTTAAGTGTTTAAAAGCTTGCTTATAATCGTCTCTATAGTTTAGATAGGATCCATATGGCCTTTCTCTGTAAAGCAAAAACATTAGCACTGTGAGTAGAATGTCCCCAAATTAAAATGGCATATAATAATGACGAATGGATAAGGCCATGCTGTAATTAAAGTTTTTTGAGAAACGTCATTTACAAGATTTCGTAAAAGGTATATATTAACTGAAATTTTCTTGCAGACAAAATGTATATGTTGTTCCCATGACAGTTTTTTGTGCAAGTGTACCCCAAGAAACTTCAAACAAGATACTTTCTTTGTTACCTAACTCGGCTACATTTCTTAAACTAAAGACTATTGACTCAGTTTTGGACTTATTTAAACTCAGCTGATTTGCTGTGAACCACTCTTAGGCTTCCAACAGCGTCTCATTCACATTTTTACGTATAGTATCGATATTATGGTGTGACTTAATAACGGTCGTGTCATCTGCAAATAACACGAAATGTGGAGAAGTTATGTCATTCAAATCATTAATATAAATTAAGAATGGGACAGAACTTTGCGGTACTCCATATTCCATACCTAGCAAGTTAGAGTTTGTATTTTGGCATGTAACATACTGGCCTCTATTAGTCAGATATGATTGAATTAATTTCATACTATTTGTATGGAAGTTATAAAAACATAATTTGTCAATTAAGATGTGATGTGAGACACAATGGAAAGTCTCCGAAAGGTCCAGAATCTGAGCTTGCACATGTTAACCAGATTTGAAACCATTAGTTAGTATTTCAGTTAGCTAGCTTATGGCTAATGTTGTGGACGATTTAGCTCTAAAACCAAGTGGACTAAATAGATTGTATGACTTAAAGTAAAAAGTCAACTTCATTTTTAATAGTTTCGAGGATTTTCGAAAAAATAGGTAAAAAACCGCTGCCTAAGGAATCACTACTTCCACATCCAGAATTTTAATCCAAGTCACTGTAAAGGAAACATCCTGACTAGATTTGCACTCTAGTATGTGGAAGTTATTGGTCATAGAATTTTAATAATATTTGGAGCAGATGTCATAGAAAAGTTTGAGGCGTTGGTTTCTACCATATACACTAAAAATGAAGTTTTTAGTTTACCCTACTTATTTTCTCCTATTCACAACCTACCACGTCCTGCCCCTTCAATGGAATCATCTCAATTAGATGTCATTACAATACATACGTGTACTAACTTTCATGTAAATATCTCAATTTTATGTTATCAAATCCATTAATAATGGAGCGGAGATGGTGGTGTTTGAAAAATATTATAAAGAAATCTGAGGCCTTGATTTCTAGTATATACACCAAATCCCACATTTCTGTACTCTTACCAGCTTTATTTGCTTATTTTTCCCTATTTACTCCTATTTAACACTCAACCCTTCAACGGAATCATCTCAAAATATCATCTAGTTCCAGATGTCATTATAATACATACGTGTACCAAATTTCAAATGAATATCTCAATTTCGTTTTATCAACTCCTTTAATAATGGTGGTGGGGGGTTGAAAAATATTAGTAAAAAATCTGAGGCTTTGGCTTCTAGGACATACACCGAATTTCAAGTTTCTGTACTCTTACCAGCTTGCTTTACTTAGTTTTCCCTATTTACCACCAATTACCCCCACTCCCTCAACGCAATCATGTCAAGATATATTCTAGTTTAAAATATCGTTATACGTGTAACAAATTTCAAGTGAAAATCTAAATTTTATTTTATCAACTCTTTTAATAAGGGAGTGTGGGTGATGGGGGATGGAATATAATACAAAAAAAACCTGAGGCCGCTTCTAGTATATACACCAAATTTGAAATTTCTATACTCTCACCAGCTTGCTTTACTTATTTTCCCCTATCTGCCACTACTTAACCCCCAACCCTTCAACGGAATCATCTCAAAATATAATCTAGTTCCGGATGTCGTTATAATACATGCGTGTACCAAACTTCAAGTGAATATTTCAATTTTATTTTATCAAGCTTTAATAATACAGGCGGGGGGTTGAAAAATATTACGAAAAAAGCTGAGCTCTTGGCTTCTAGTATATGCACCGGAGTTCAAGTTTCTGTACTCATAACAGCTTGCTTTACTTATTTCCCCCTATTTAACCCTATTTAACCCCCACACTTCAACGGAAACTTCTCAAAATATAATTTAGTTCCAGATGTCGTTATAATACATACGTGTACCAAATTTCAAATGAATATCTCAATTTTATTTTATCAACCCCTTCAATAATGGAGTAGGGGTGGTGGGGGGTTGAAAAATATTATAAAAAATTTTGAGTCTTTACCTTCTAGTAACACACCGAATTTCAAGATTCTGTACTCTTACCAACTTGCTTTACTTATATTCCCCTATTTACCCCTATTTAACCCCCAACGCTTCAACGGAATCATCTCAAAATATAATCTAGTTCCAGATATGGTTATAGTACATACGTGTACCAAATTTCAAATGAATATCACAATTTTATTTTATCAACCCCTTTAATAATTGAGTAGGGGTGGTGGGGGGTTGAAAAATATTGTTAAAAAATCTGAGGCTTTGGCTTCTAGTAAACATACCAAATTTCAAGTTTCTGTATTCGTACCAGCTTGCTTTACTTATTTCCCCCTATTTACCCCTATTTAACCCCCAACCCTTCAGCGGAACCATCTCAAAATATAATCCAGTTCCGGATGCTGTTATGATACATACGTGTACCAAATTTCAAATGATCTCAATTTTATTTTATCAACTTCTTTAATAAAGGGGTGGTGGAGGGTTGAAAAATATTATTAAAAAATCTGAGGCCTTGGCTTGTAGTACATACATCAAATTTTACACTACAACCAAAAAAATCGTTTAACAAACAAACAAAATTAGAACCTGAACTATAACCGAAAGACGAAACTAACGCAATTTACGAAATAGACTGTAATAATTGCAACAGTACATATATTGATCAAACAAAACAGTACCTACATAAACGAATATATACACACAAATATAATATAAAAACATTAAAACAAAATTCGATGGCTCCTACCAAACACGCTTTAGACCATAATCATACTTTTAAGTTTGACCACACAATAGAAGGACAACACTTGAAATTAGAAGACTCAACAACGCAATAAACAACCACACTGATATGGAAAATCTTAACTCATTAAATTAACCAAAGAAAGATATTATTATACGACATATATTTTTACTTCTTTCCATCAAGTCCACAAGATAATAGTTAAAATATCATATTGCACACCACCAGCCACAAACCCAACATCCATAAATTAAATTTTATCAATTAGAACATAAACAAAGCCCTAAGTATGTACAACACAGACCAGAAAGTAGGCAATACATTTTTTCAGCATTTGGATGTTTCAAAACATCTAACCGAAATAGACATAAAATGTTATAATGGTGTAAGCAGAATTTTTTTTAAATCGCAATAATTATAAGTAATCAAGTTATAAGAATACATAAGACAATCGAATTTTGTTATAAATATTGGATAGTTTTTCCTCTGACGATGCTTAATAACCCGAAAGAATTTTCATTTATGCTGACCGAAAAACCCCATGATATACATCTAGATATTAATGGCAGCAATCTTTGGTTATTGCAGACATATGTATATCTCTTCTTATAATGTAGCAGTAAGACTAAGATTGTTAAATCATCGGGCCAGATTTCCAGCATATTCTGTTGAGGATTATCACTCCGTTATCATGAAATAAGCTCCTCAGCCTTTATATTATTGACTTCAACTGCTAGTGTTTGGGTATTCTATGGCTGCCTCCACTTCTGATTTTACTCTTGAAGGTTCTTGTTGGTAGTCATTTTCTACCACAGGATAAAGTCATCAATTTGTCAGTAAATATTTGGGAAAAAATATACCTACTCACTAGTCGTGTTATTTTCTTAAATTATTAGAAGAAATTGCTATTTATTATGAAACAAATTAAAAAAGTAAAATGGAAATATTACCTGTAATGCCGCAGGACTCTCGTTTATAACATCTGAGGCTTCTTTTAGAGCTCTTGAAGCTTTCATTTCTCCTTCAGCCGCGATAACTTTAGCTCTGGCTTCACGCGTAGCTTCTGCTTCAGCTGCCATAGCTCGCTGAAGCTGTTGAGGTATACTTACCTCTTTTCTGTAAATATAGAGTAAAAATAAATAAAAGGTTAAAGAGGAGCACCTTATTGAATCATAAATTTTACGGGTACTAATAATATTCAAATTTTAGAATGTATCTTAGTGTTTTTGTAATAATAACTTTTTGTATCTTAAGTATTAAATTGTTAAAACATCTATTCTATTGGGCAAATGGATTTGTAAGTTAAACTGTTTTAGAACAAGTATTGATATTAGTTTGACAACTATTTAGTATATTTTTTATGGAAGCATAAGGTTTTGGAATTGCGTGAACACAGAATTTGTGCTTTAATAAATATTGTGATGTAACACCGCAGTTTATACCATGCCTTCCAGTTAACAGTAACACTTTATTTTTCTGTACATTTGTTCCTTTCCGTATTGGGTGGATAGTAGTTTCGTTTTTATTTCCAACTTGCAACTGAGAGTGTCCGTTTTCTAGTTCCATTTTAGAAATGTTACCTCCATCACTTGTTTTTACTATTTTCTGGCAAGATTTGATATTTTTCTCTACTTATTTCTACAGGTATCGGTAGGTTTCAAAGTTTCATTTGGTTAATCGATTTGCGTAGATTGAGTTGATATGAGACCTGACGAATCTTCAGTTTGGCATTGACTGTCACTAAAAAAATTTTTTCTTCCTATCTTATCTAATCTCTCTTTTAGAAATTCGATCATATCACTTTCATGCTTTAGCTCTTTGTGAAATTCGTCTATTTCAGCTTTAAGTTTCGTAATTTCTCTTGACAGAGATTCATTCAAGGTAGTTTCATGTGCTAGCTTATCTCTCAGCTAAAACAATATGTTATCTGTATTTTCCTTGTTGGAATCGTCTGGGTCGTTATCATAACATATGCTCACGTAACCGATATTTTGAGATGCTGTTTTTACTTCCACATCCACGTAGTGGATTGGAAGTATAGTAATCGCAAAAAAATTTTCAAAAATTTTTTTCTACCAATTTTGGTGATAACTTCTCCACACACATTTAGTTCGAGATCTAGTCTTTACTTTTACATCATATTTATTAATTTTGCAAGAAATTGTTGAGTTAACCTCGTATATTGAAAGCAGGTATAGCAGAGTTAAAAAGTTGCAAGTTTTATGTAGCACAAAAATGAGGTGAGTGATATTCGTCTCACAATGATATTAATTAATTACACTCATTAATTAAATATATGCCTGTCTGAGGTACTTGGACGCTTCATTCGATACATATTAGTGGACAAATATATTACTTTCGTGCATTTTTTCTTTCTGCAAATAATAAGCCAATATGTCTATGAAATTACTGAATTTATCACAGACCATCAAGTAAACACCTTAAGTACTACACTACACTTTAAGCACTCTCTGCTTTTCAAAATTCTTCCTATTGAACTAATACGACAAACAATATTTACAGAGATTAGAACGTCAAAAAGTTGTATTTTATAAATCCAAATTCCGTACTAAACATAATATTTAAAAATTCTTACATTTCAACCCTTTCGACTTTGACACCCCACGGGTCTGTGGCAATATCTAAAGTGGCTTGCATCGCATGGGAGATGGCTTCTCTCTCCGATAGAACATCTGAAAGGTTCTTTGTTCCCAAGATGTTCCTTAGAGTCGTCATAGCAAGCAGTCGTGTAGAATTACTAGAATCAAAATTAGAACTATCTCATGTTGTATTACATTAAAATAATGTTTATTCACAATCATACAGTAATAATCAAATCGTCTTACATGTCAAAAGTTAGAAAGTATGACATTTAGGGTTGGAAAGTAATGTCAGTGTGGCCACTTTCCAACCTGAATATTAAAAACAACCCGACGTCACTTTGACATTTCTCCTTTAACATGAGAATTGTAAACGGTTTATTTGGTTTTTCTTCATTAAGGATGATGATTGCGAATAGAATAGTATACAAACCTTGGTGAAAAGTTTCATTGCTGTCTCGAGAATTAGTTGACCTCGCCGCTTCGCGTCTCAATCAACTATCTCATCTCTCGACAACAATGAAACACTTTCCACCTCGGTATGTATTATACTATTTCCTTATTTCTGTAGTTTTGTTAATAAGGTTGTTGTGCTTCATCAATTTTGTATACCGGGTGTTAGAAAAGTATGGGAACGGTGAAAAATATCGAACAGTTTGCATTAAATCGAAAAATAAAAAAATACGTGTCAAAAAGTTTTCAAAAAACTATCTACTCATACCAAAAATGACCTGCCCACCCACCAACCAGGGGGTGGGGCGAGGGGCAACTTTAAAATTTCAAAAGTAAACCCCTATTTTTTATTGCGGAATCGGATTCTACGGCAAAAAATATGTAAGTTTTATTCAGGACATTTTTTTCGATTCTTGCATGGTGTCGCTGTAATCGCAAAAAATGAAAAGAATGCATGACTGTTTCAAGAGTAGCGTCTTGTGCCCATAAAAAAAGTCCAATTCAAAAACTGAAAAACACGTATTTGTTATTTTTACGAAATCTGTCCAAAGACATTGGATTCGACTCTCCCACCCCCAACCCAGTGGGTGGGGCGGGGGACAACTTTGAAATTTGTAATGAAAATCCTTATTATTTATAGCGGATTCGGATTCTACGACCAAAAATACGTGAATTTTATAACCGGAATTTTTTTCAAAAAACAAATACTGTTATTAACAACACTTAAAAAAAACAAAAAATTTATATAAATAGAAGCAGATACACATTTACAAGAGTGTTGACAACATAGTTCAGACATTACATTTTATAATCATCTCTTTCTTTATGACCAAAATTACTATAGCCCCATCTTTGTTGCAGCCACCGTCATTTTGACACATCAAATAAATTTAATATAACCTTAAACGCCCAATTTGTGAAGCGTATTGATCTGTAAATGAACTATTTTCAAGTGCTGAGAAGACAAAATATGACTTAAAATTGCCTCAAATAACGTTTATATGCTGTTTCTCTAATACGATGACAGTTTAAAGACAAAATGTGTCGGTCATCAACCTATTTTGAGCTGTATACTTACATTTATTTTCCTAAAATTAACACTTTTATTTACCATCAAACTACAGCAATATAATTAATTTTAAGGGGCCGTGGATTCGGAAAAGATGTGTACTAGAGTCAAATTAAGTAGAGGTTGTTTCATTTAATAAGCCGATTCAGTAATTTTTTTTGCATCCCTTACGAATCAGAAAAGAAGTACCTAACTAATTTACAGGAAATCATGTGGCAGTTCATTTATATTTTGACAAATTGACCTAGACTTTTTAATTTAAAAAAAATAATATACCTCCTGTGACAAAAATAAAACTACTTACCAACTGTTCTTAATTCCTACAAGGCTGGATTGTCTAGTAAAATGGAATTCTACCCGGCCACAAATATTGAACTGTGAATTTGAGCATCCGCAAGGAATGTTAAGGGGCAAGGGAATAAAACAATCGTTTACAATACTTATATATTTTTGTACAGAAATATTTGCACTAAACATGAAAATAATATAAAGGTTAGTTGAGTCAAACGTCAAACATGTACAGCTGTTATTAAATAACTAGATTTAGACATATGTCTATGCTACACTCATATGCCACGGCCTTGAACAGGCCGCAACAGAGATAGCGTTAAGGGCAATGTTGTATCTTAGAAAGAAATGGCGAGAAAAAGGTATGTTGGACATGTTGGCAACAATATCGTATGACTTTTATGCTTTATCTCTGCTTCTATTTATATAAATTCTTTGAAGAAAAAAAACATTCATAAAAATCAAGATATCACAGATATTGTTTTTCAAACTGAATGTTTTTTGTCAACACGAGTAGCTGTATTTACAAACTTATGGAGACTTCAGGTTTATTTCAATTTTTTGCGATTGCAGCGACACCTTGCAAGAATCGAAAAAAATGTCCGATATAAAATTCACGTATTTTTGGTCGTAGAATCTGAATCCGCTATAAATAATAGGGATTTTCATTACAAATTTCAAAGTTGTCCCCCGCCCCACCCACTGGGTTGGGGGTGGGAGAGTCGAATCCAATGTCTTTGGACGGATTTCGTAAAAATAACAAATACGTGTTTTTCACTTTTTGAATTGGACTTTTTTTATGGGCACAAGACGCTACTCTTGAAACAGTCATGCATTCTCTTCATTTTTTGCGATTACAGCGACACCGTGCAAGAATCGAAAAAAATGTCCTGAATAAAACTTACGTATTTTTTGCCGTAGAATCCGATTCCGCAATAAAAAATAGGGGTTTTTATTTGAAATTTTAAAGTTGCCCCTCGCCCCACCCCCTGGTTGGTGAGTGGGCAGGTCATTTTTGGTATGAGTAGATAGTTTTTTGAAAACTTTTTGATACGTATTTTTTTATTTTTCGATTTGATGCAAACTGTTCGAGATTTTTCACCGTTCCCATACTTTTCTAACACCCGGTATATAAAATATATGTATATTCACTTTTGTATTAACCTAAAGTGTAAATCATAATTGGACAAACATGAAATAGTTGAAAAAAGATGACATTCCTATGAATTAATGCCCAAATAAATGTAATAGTAGAATGATCACTTATAGTACGGCAGCCCGTTACCAAATTTTTCTGTCATAGCGCCCGAATCGAGTAAACTATGAATCGCTAGTTTTTTTAAAACTAAGAAAGTTTTTCCTGATCGAAAAAGTCGTACAACGTTGCCGTAACCCGTCAGAGTAATTTCAGTAGGTAAAAAAGTCAACGGTAATTTTGTTACTCCGCCTGCTCCGTTCTTCATGTAATCTTATTAAAAATGTACAAAAAAACATGAATCCATAGAGAACGGAAGTTTTTGATATTGAAATATTTCCATTGTTTAAAAAAAACATGTATAGAAAAATGGTCTGACAAAGTTACAGCGCCTGGTTCAAAATTTATTTTAAATTATTGATAGGACATCCAAAAACGGTAAGTAGAGTCGAACGGACCTTTTCCGTGCTGCAATGCTCCAGGGAATGCTACGGAGTCAGCACTATATATGCTGTATGGTCCGTGCTCGCGGTACACGGCGCGCGCATACAGCGGGATACTGTGTGGCTTGGTTGTCTATAGCAACACAGCGTCTATGCTATCATCTACCATCTCACACCCGCGTGTTGTTTTCGTATGTTCGTGCATGCGTTTTATTTATATGTTTATGTGGTTAGTGTAATATTATTTATTCCACGGTTGGATGGAGGAGGACGAACGATTGGTGTTTAAATGGTACGACGGCGATCAAGTACCGTTGTGCACAGATCTTATATTGGATGACGAAACTGTACCGGACAATGCAGATGGTGTGTCTGACAAAATTATATGTATACTCTCTTGAAAAACATCACGTGATCGTGTCACATCACAATCACATCGCAGATCACGTGATGATCACGTGAGAAATATTCTCACGTGACAAATTTTCTCATGTGAGAAATTTTCTCACGTGAGAAATTTTTTTCATTTGATGAATTTTCTCACGTGACAAATTTTCTCATGTCAGAAATTTTTGTCATGTGATTAACTTTCTCACGTGACAAATTTTCTCACTTGACAAATTTTCTCACGTGATCATCACGTGATCTGCGATGTGATTGTGATGTGATTGTGATGTGACATGATCACGTGATCTTTTTCAAGAGAGTACTTTATGCCCTTCTTTAAAAAAATTGGTGGCCTCAGACTTACTGAAAGGTTTCGTTTCTGTTTGATTCTAGATTTCGATCAAAATGACGATGATATCGAGGAGTCTACGGATTCAGAGAGTGATGATACTTATGAGAGCAGTTCAGAAGACGACGATTGAATTAGTATTTTTATTTTGTATTGATGAAGTTTAATAAATAAGCGGGACAAAATTTCGCAAACAAAAAAAAAAAATTCAAAAATAAAAATTTTTCTGTCACTGAAAATGACTTTACACAACAATGCACGTATAATAATGTCCGTTCATATTTTTTCCCCACTTTTCAAGGAACAAGAAATGATTTGTACCAGGAAACGGAGCAGGCGGGATAACTCGATCAGCCTTAAAAAAAAACACACACCTGAAATTCAACCCTTCATTTGCGCAACAATGAAAACGTCCGTTCTTATTTTTTTCTGATAACAAAACATTCAAAATTATCTATGATCAGGAAAACGGAGCGGGCGCGAAAAGTTGAATTCCGAACTGTCACAAAATTTAGATTTTTAACGAACCAAAACCACTCACAGCTCGGAAAATGTCAGTAACTATTTCTATCCTATTGAAATGATCATTCTTGGTAAAAATAACACAAAAACGGACCGGGCGCGATAACTAATTTGATCACTTCCTCTTTACATATATATAGGTGTTTTTCAACCACTTCGCAACCTTGCCTGAGTCAGTACCCCTGAACTTTTCTTCTCAAAACTTCATGAATCAACCGAAAAAACCAAAAAAATTGCGGGCGGGATCAGGCGAAAATCTTGGTAACGGGCTGCCGTATTAGGGGAAAAGCAATATACAACAGAGATTTTTTTCCTTACCTATAATCTGACACCTTTATAACGGCATTAAGAGCATTCTGGATTCTGAAATAAACAACTGCATCCACAGTCACTGTAACAGAATCCTTCGTCAATGCCTAAAACACAAAACTTTTGGAATCGCTTCTACAGTTCTGACAGAAGATGTATGTAGAAATGAATGTATGTGGTAAAGGTAACCTAGGACATTTATGCCTGCTCAGGTGATATCTATGAAAATAATAGACTAAAAATATTTTTTCAGGAAATTTTAGGAAATTTAATTTGCGCTGAAACTGCACGATTTACCCCAAATAATATTATACGTCGCGTCGGATAGAAGTAAATTAGGGCGTAATATATATTATGAAGTTGTTTATTATCAAATATTGTTTTCAGTTGCAGTGGGACATAATAACCACTTTTAGTTTTTGTTGCATATGTAATCACAGTTACCCTCCCAAATCATATCACAGTAGATAAGAGCACCTAAAAACTTAATAAAGTATAACAACTGTATTGTTTTGTTATTAGTCAGTTGGGATTTGACTTCTAAAATTGAAAGTACAGGGTCGATTGACTTCATTTTTGTTGCAGAGTTCAGAAACACATTTAGAAAAAACAGTACCTTTTAGTTTTTGTCGGAAACGTTTGGTTTCATTTTTTGTCCACTACTTGGCCAATTTTAATGACCAATTGAGTTAAATTAATTGAAAAGTTTGTTATCATACACAATATGCCCTAAAATTAGACGAAAATGGTTGGTCATGGGTTTCTGGAGGTCGTTGATCACGAATCTGAAGTCCAATTTGGGAAATTCAAAATAGCGCACAGTGGGTAAAATGACAAATCTAGGAAATAAAAATTTAAAACATAACAAAACATGCATTTATTGTATATAATATAATGGCTTAGCTAAAGTATAACAAGTTAATAAAATAAACAAGCCACGATTTAAAAAAATTACTTATAACTTACAAAAAACACTTGAAACATAAGAAAGTTTCAAATTAATATTCTTCTAAGTGTTTTCTTATTTCTAGTAATTCGTAATTATTTTATTCACAATAAGCGAACCCCCGCCAAAATTCCTATGTAATTTCAGAGTAGGATTCAGTATTATTAACAGACTCATCAGGTGATTGTGATGATGTGGTCGCAGTCGGAAGGGGTGCATCTGATAATAATTGGATAAAGTCTCTGTTAAGAGGTTGTCTATGAGAATAACTGGTTGAACTTCTTTTAGATAACGACGAAAATAATGTATAATTAAACAAATCTGCCATGGTATCTTTGCGAAAGAACGTCCTTGTATTATATTTCCGAAATTTTTAAAAATCCTTATTATGTGGTTCTAAAGCTTCCTCCGAAAGCATTCCTATTGGAAGAATAGACATTTTAATTATATCAGCACCATGTATTAAAATTCCATGGAAACTGGAAGGCATATAGTACCACGAATAAAGAATATAACTTGCTTCTTCATCAGATGCAAGTTAAAACAGCGGAGTTTTTATTTTTAACTGCACTCTCCTGACACCAAACTTCAAAAAGTTCTCTTTTTGGGATTAACACGATAACCTGAAACAATGAAAAATTATGTCCCTGGCAGTTCTTGGCAATTTATTTCTATTTAGAAATAATACAAATCAAGTGCATAATACGAGAAAAATTATTCCAAACCGAATACGCCCGAATTTGAGGTTTGCGGGCTTTTCAAACTTAAAACATAGGATATCTCACATGCATATGTTCAAATATCTCTTATCTAAGAATATGCGTAGTAACAGATTTATGATAAATAGTGTACATACCTTCAAATTAAACAACTACAACGTTTTAGGCACATAAACGCAACACAACTTTTATAACGATACACTAATCCTGAAGTACAAATTAACACAAATGGCAATTCGGCGCAGTTTGTTATTACACCACAGCCAACTACTGCCGCCAATCTGTCTAATATTTCTTCCAGGAACTACGTAGGTATCCTATTATTAAATGTGGGTACAATTCTAGAAATCTGTGAGTATGAAATTTTGCATTTATTATTTGCTAGATATTTAAAATGACCCACTGTGTAGCGGGCCGAAAATCGGGTCATTCTTTAGAAAAAAAAATGAGAATGGATATTTTTGCCGTGAAAATCTGTACTCGGGGGTTTTAGGGTCGCTGATTACGGATCCGAGGTCTAATTAGGTAAATTCAAAATGGCTGACCGAAAGTAGAGTCAATTTTTCAGGAAAAACTTTTTTCGTTTTTGGGCTGAAAATCAGTACTCTGGGCTTTTGAGGTTGCTAATCACGGATCAGAAATCCAATTTACGAAATTCAAAATGACGAAACGGGAGAACAGTCAATTTCTTATGAAAGAAACTCGTAACCAATCTGATGTTCAATTAGGGAAAATTCAAAATGGAGGACTCGAAGTAGCATGTTTTTCAGGAAAAACTCGTATTAGGAAAAAATGAGGTTTTCCTGAGGATCTGGCTCTACAACCAATCCGCCAAGTTTTTTTCTAATTGGACATCGGATTCGTTATCAGCGACCACGAAAGCCGCCGAATTCCCATTTTCGTTCCAAATACAAAAAAATACGAGTTATCCTGATAAACTGACTCTACTTCAGGTCTGCCATTTTGAATTTACCAAATTGGACTTCCGATTCGTAATCAGCGACCCCAGAAACCCCCTCGCCTAATTTTATGGCATATTGCGTATGATAACAAAGGACCCTGCAGTTTTTTTATAGCAAAAATGGGTTTCAGTCAATTGTTCTGAAATTTATGAAAAAAGTTCTCCTGGGCCCCCTGATTAAAATTCTCTTTGACTACCAGTCCGACCGAATTCGATTTTTTATCTAGAGGCGATTGAAACTGTGAACATCTGCGAAGGTCTGCTTACATGTTCCATAAAAATTCTGACAATATTCAGGCTCATTTTTTGGAGAAAAATAAGCATCTTTTGTCTCTTGATGTTTTCTTCTCCCGGAAAAAAAACATCAACAAGAATTTTTTTTTGTAATTTCTTGACGGGAAAAGGAAGCACTTTGAAGAAAAGTTGGGGGGGGGGATATAAGTTGATTATTTTTACCTAAAGAATATGTCTGAATATTTTGAGATCTTTCTGAAGTAGAAAAAAATAGAATTCTTGGTCGAAATTATTTTTGTCTAAGAAATTCTGAAAACTGGCAGGCGCGTTCTTTGAACAAAAATAAGCAACTTATGCCTCTCCAACTTTTTCTTCAAAGTGCCTTTTTCCGTAAAGAAATACAAAAACAAATAGTTTTTTTCTTTGTTGTTTTTTTCCGGAACTTTGACGAAAAACACCAAGAGACAAAGTTTGTGTGTGTTTATTTTTCTTCAAAAAATGAGCCTGAATATTTTCAGAATTTTTATGGAACATTTAAGCAGATCTTCGCAGATGTTCACAGTTTTAATCGCCTCTAGATCAAAAAATCGAATTCGAGTGGTGGTCAAAGAGAATTTTAATCAGGGAGCCCAGGAGAACATTTTCCCCAAGTTTCAGAACAATCGACTGAAACCCCTTTTTTATTATTAAAAACTGCGGGATCCTATTTCAATTAATTTAATTAAATTGGCCAATTATTGGACAAAAAATGAAACCAAACATTTACGCCAAAAATGAAAGGTATTGTTTTTTCTAAATGTTTTTCTGAACTCGTTGGAACTAAAATTAAGTTAATTGATCCTGTACTTTCAATTTTGAAGTTTTTCAGGTTTTTCGAGCTAAATAGAGGACTACTTTTTTTAGTGTTTTAATTTTAAATACATTTAAATAAAATGAGATTTTTACTGAGTTGTATCGTCTCTTCTTGCTATTTTTATATTTAAGTCCATTCTTTTCGGAAGGAAAAAGGGAATTATGTGCTTCGCATATGATAACATCCATATCCAGATCCCCCTTGATATGTATACGTAACTCTACTTTTCTCACACAATAAGTATTTTTTTTCTAATGTCAATATTGACTGAAAATGGGTCATATAAGACTTGAGGAGTTACGATCATAATGTTCCAAAGCATTCAAAGAATTACCTGGTAAATCAGTATTTGGGCAGCATAAAAAATTACACAAAATGTCTCCGGTACAGAACTTTTTTTAACCCCTTCGTAGGGATGGGTATGGACTTAATTTGCATATATTTCTTTCACGTGCTCAAAATTTTATTTTAAAATATTTTCTCAAAGTATTTACAAATTGTTGCAGTTCATTATAAAGCTTTCCTTATCCTCAATATTTCACTCTATTTTAGGGGATGTTATTGCGTTTTACTAAAAACGGTAAATCGGTTTTTGGGCCACAGATTCAGATTCAGCATAAAGAATACACAAAATCTATGTACTCATGTCTCTGTACAATTTTTTTTTTATATTGTGGGGCTGTGATAAATGTCTAGGCCCAAACCATAAACATGATTTGTCATTAGATACGTTCTGCCAGAGAATTAGAAAGTTTTTAAATATGCACTGCATTCTATGCGGAAAGGGATTAAAGAAATTGTAAGAGATGCTCAAATTATAGTTTTTATTACATAAATCCAAAATAAATCAATTACTCTCTCCCCCAATTTTCTACCTCATTTCGTTGCTTTCGTTCATTAAAAGCTTTCATTTTTAAGATAAAGTTGGAGCCATAAATAATACTTTTTCAACTACTTTCCCAATATACCTTAAAGAAAATGCAGTCAACGTTATTCATGACATAGGAACAATACTAACGTCAGTACAGTTATTATCAATTGTCAGAATTCTGATCTATAAGTCAAAGTCTTGACTTAAGAAAAATATATTGAGGCTCGTCCACGCTTTTATACTCTATTTCACATATTAATTTAATTACATACCTCTTGGGGCGGTACATTAAATGATATTGTCCTTAAATCCACTTCGCGGTAATTGTCCAAACAGGGCAGTATGAAGAATGTTCCGGGACCTCTGGGTCCCCCTTCTCGTATTTTCCCTAGTCTAAAAATAACTGCTCTTTCGTATTCTTTAACTACCTTTAATAAAAATGAGATATTAGACACGATGCAATACCCAGAAATTCACTTGGGTAATTAACAAATAGCACAACTACTACTAATTAGTGGTTGTATTACTTGATAATTCCGATTTCATTCGTTAGTTTATACCATAATTTGATAACCGTGTAATTTTTCTTTATTTCAAATTAACATGCTGATAATGTTGATATGGAGTGCAGTATTTGAATGTAGTGTTCGAATATTGCAAGTAAATAACTGTGAATTCGGAGATACAATTATGAAATTGGACTTAACAATAGTGAATTACGAGTTAGAAAATAAATATACGAATAACGTGACCTTCCTAAACTTTGGTACCTTTATGTATACAAAAGTAAACAAAGACAATTATTTTTTATACTTTCTTGACAATGAAAAATTATTGAAAGAAATTGGAAATTATGTATACGATATGTATGTACATATTATCATATTTGGAACATTTTTTTTTATATTGTCTAAATGTTATTTGTGGCTTTATCTCATTTTTTTTTCTTCTTCGATTCTTTGGGACTTCCTGCCACATGTTTTTTTTTAATGAGGATAGATGCGTATCGAATTGTTCCGTAGATGTCTGTACAACTTGGTTGCCAATGTTAAAAGAAGAACTTCAGAAACTTAACATTGTATAAAAACTAAAACTATGAATACAACAATCATTCAGCAAAAAAGATTTTTGAAAAAAAGCATTGAAAAAGGAAACAGGTTAGATTTCCGAAACGTCGGCGAAATATTTAATTCCAAGTTTTTATACTTATTTGTGTTATATATATTTTTTAAAAGCAACCTCTAACTGATCTTTTGACGTAAAAGTCACAGTCGTAGAGGTTATATACCAGTGACATACTGGTTAATTGTGATATTTTGTAGGTTCCCCAAGCACCGCTTAAAAAGAAAAAATAGATGTGGCAGGAAGTCCCAAAGAATTGAAGAAAAAAACAATATATATTTTTTTATGTATCACAATATCTATAATTAAGGTAGAAATCGTTTTATACAGCTCTTAGCATAATTGAAATAGAGAGTCAAAAATCCATAATCCAAAAAATATTGTTATTGATGCTAAAACATTTTAAGATTAAACATTTTCATATACGTATCTTAATCAACATTTTCTATATATTAAATATGGGTGGATTATTTTTCAATCAATTTACTTCGAAATGTAGACCATTTTCCATGTTTATTTTGATACACTTCTAGATTGCACCAACAAAAAAGATCCCAGGGTCTCCAGCATAAGTAATGATCTTACCAAAGATATCTGCAGACTTAATATATTCATTAACACGTGTCTGATATAAAATGGACCAAGTACAGTTCCTTGAGGAAAAACATGCTTGATTAAATCCCCTTTACTTTTTTCACAGTCAATTATTACAATTTCTATTCTATTTGACAAATGATTCTGAATTAGATCACCGTATATACCTCAAATATCACTTTTATTTAGTTTATCTTAAAAGTTCACGATGAGACATGGTGTTAAAAATTTTACTGATGCCTAAAGTTATTTAGAAAGGCTTTCTTGTCATTTCAATGCATTGGTGACATGTGTTAAACTATGCATAGCATCAACGGTATATTTTTTCGCTTTATCTCTCTCTCTCTCTCTCTCTCTCTCTCTGTCTCTCTCTCTTTCTCTCGGCAAACTAGGAAGGTGATATAATAATGTATTTTTTTAAATGATCAATGTTTTGTTATTTATAGAATAGAATAATCTTTGTTTTAATTTTCTACCTGTTTATATTTTAAAAAAATTATTTGAAATTGAGAATGGCCAATAGGTTACATTTCAAGTGAATCGATGGACTTAAATATCCGTTGGATTCAAGTTTTTTCAATTTGTCTAGAAGATTTCTTTTTACAAACGTTAAAGGACGCCCACTAGGTTAAATTTGCACATATTGCAGGATATTGTAGATGTTGGCATCCTGATCAAAAGTTCTAACAGGCACAAGATCGAGAAATTGATATTTTTACAGATATCATGGGTGAAGATGGGGTGCTCATTTCTTGTGGAAAGGTGCCCACGGTGAGATTCGCTAGAATCGACATATGTTATTCCTCTCGACCTCCTGAACAGAATTTCTCATGGGAACAAGGCCAGAAATGGACAGTTCACCAGATATCGGGGGTTGAAAAGTCGACTTTGCACCCCCGACATGTGAAAAACTGTGCATTCTCCGACCTTGTGCACATGAGAATTTTTGATGAGGAGTTCGGGAGGAATAACACATATCGATTCCAGTGAAATTCACCGGTGCGGGGGCCACTTCCAATAAGAAATGAGCATCCCCTTTGCATCTCCAGTATCTGGAAAACTGTCAATTTTTCGACCTAGTGCACATAAGAACTTTTGATCAGGAAGTCAAGATCTACAAAATTTTGCAATATGAGCAAATTTGGCAGAAACTCGATTTTCATAAAATTAGTGCGGGGTCCTTTGTAATGTTAGCCCAATCAGTAGATAGAAGTGTATACCAAAATTTTCATACCCGGAAACGAAAAATAAGGTTGTGTAGAAAAAAAATTGTAAGAAAGATTTGTAATTCGATGGACGCGATCTGAAGCGGCGAACTTAACCTAAAAAATTTGAAAAGTTGAAAAAAACAGTTTTTCGTAAATAGAAAAAAACTATGACTCTAATCGAAAAAAGTTGTGGGTGCTAAAAAGATTGCTATTTTTTATTTCCCTCGCATACCGAAGGGAAGTATTGTATTCGAGAAAAAATCACCCTCCGAGATTTTTTCGGATTTTGTCGTTTCAGATCACGCAGATTTCGAAAATACGGGTTTTTCAATTCCGTCAGTCTGTCTGTCTGTCTGTCTGTTGGTGCATTAACTAAAAAACTACTTGACGAAGAGCAGTAAAATTTGGTAGGTAGTTGACCCTACTGTCAGCGAAGAAATGGTTAAACTTTCACTGGAAAATATACAGGGTGGACCGTCTAAAGGGAATAAATAACGAAAAAAAAATTCTTTTGCTCAAATTTAAAATTTCCACGTTTCATGACACGCTAAACCTATTTCAGAAAAATCGGTAAAGGTATTTACACAGAACTTCCCTCGTTCATGGCAGTCTCTCTAAAAAAATAATAATCACGAAATGACATTGAGAATAATAATCGGAGTAGAGTTATTGCTATTATTACAAAGAAAACTTGATAAGTTTTGGTCAAAAAAATATACAGATTGCTCATCCAACAGCAAAAGTTCAATACTAAATAGCAGGTGCCACATATGGCAGGCTTGCGCAAATACCTTTACAAATGTCCACCATGACTGAATTATTTCTTGGGATGACCACCCTGTACATTTTTCAATAAAAGTATAATAGGTGCATATGCCAGATGTTATTGCCATCTGTCACATTTTCAATCCAACATTCACGTAATGGAGTGGAAGTATAGTGGTGGTTAAAAAATTTCATTTTTTTAAAATTTTTCTAAAGATGGTAAAATAATTTTCAAATTTTTTGCTTCTGAAATAGGTTTAAAATGTCAAAGGTAGAAATTTTAAATTAGAGCACAAAGGAAAGTTTCCTTCTGTTCTATAGTAGTGCTAAAAAAAGTTTAAAAATTAAAAATGATGTATTTTTAAAATAGGTTTAGAATGCTATGAAACGTGAAAATTTTAAATTTGAGCAAATAAAAAAAAAATCGATCTATTTTAGTGGTAAAAACTTTTTGAAAAATGGTGAAAAAAAATTTCAAAATTTTAAAAAAATTCTTCAAAAACATTTTTAAATTTGTTTGAATAGTTTTAGAATGTCATGGAAACGTGGATAGTTAAAATCTGAACAAAGAAAGAAAAATTCTATCTTAGTGATAAAATTTCAAAAAACTTTTTTTTTTAATCAGGCTTAGAATGCCATGAAACGTGAAAATTTTAAATTTGAAGAAAGAAAAAAAAATTCATTTTAGTAGTAAAAATTTTTTCAAAAATATTGGTGAAAAACATTTTCAAATTTTTTTTTCCTGAAATAGGTTAAGCGTGTCATGAAACAGAAATTTTAAATTTGAGCAAAAACAATTTTTTTTCATCTTGGTAAAAATTTTTTCAAAAATGTTTGAAAAAAATTTTCAAAATTTTTTTTTTTCTGAAATAGGTTTAGCGCGTCATGAAACGTGGAAATTTTAAATTTGAGCAAAAAAAAATTTTTTTCAAGTTGGTAAAAATTTTTTCAAAAATGTTTGAAAAAAATTTTCAACAATTTTTTTTTCCTGAAATAGGTTTAGCGCGTCATGAAACGTGGAAATTTTAAATTTGAGCAAAAAAAAATTTTTTTCATCTTGGTAAAAATTTTTTCAAAAATGTGAAAAAAATTTTCAAAAAATTTTTTTTCCTGAAACAGGTTTAGCGCGTCATGAAACGTGGAAATTTTAAATTTGAGCAAAAAAAAATTTTTTTCACTATTTATTCCGTTTAGACGGTCCACCCTGTATATTTTTCAGGGAAAATTCTACCAGTTCTTCGCTGACAGTAGGGTTAACTACCTACCAAATTTGACTGCTCTCCGTCAAGTAGTTTTTTAGTAAATACACCAACAGACAGACAGACAGACAGACAGACCGACAGACAGACAGACAGACTGACGGAATTGAAAAACCTATATTTTCGAAATCTACATGTTCTGAAACGTCAGAATCCGAAAAAATCTCGGAGGGTGATTTTTTCTCGAATACAATACTTCCCTTCGGTATGCGAGGGAAGTAAAAAGAAAATTGAAAATTTTTTTCACCAACATTTTTTAAACATTTTTTACCACTAAAATATATGAAAAATGTTTTTCTTTGTTCAAATTTAAAATTTCCACGTTTCATGGCATTCTAAATCTATTTCAAAAAAGAAAATTTTGGCATTTTTTTTTACCTACAATTTTGAAAAATGTTTTACCACTAAAATAGATGGACATTTTTTTTTTTGTTCAAATTCAAAATTTCCAAGTTTCACAGCGTTCTAAAACAACTTAAAAAAAATACAAATTTTCTTACTATATTTGAAAAAAAAATTACGACTAAAATAGGTGTAACATTTTCTTTTCTGTGTTCAAATTTAAAATGTCCATGTTTTCATGGCTTTCTAAACGTATTCAAACAAATCTTAAAAAAAATTTGAAACGTCAAAATTTTTTTGAAAAAAATTTTAATCTATTTATCACTACTTACTATAGAATAGAAGAAATTTTTTTGATCAAATTTAAAGTTTCCACGTTTCATGACATTCCAAACCTATTTCGGAAAAAAAAAATTGCACATTTTTTACCGTTTTGGAAACAAATTTTAACACTAGAATAAATGGAAAATTTTTTTTTTGCTCAAATTTAAAATTTTCACGTATCATGACATTCTAATCTATTTCAGAAAAGGAAATTTGAACATTTTTTTCACCACCATTTTTGAATAAATTTTTACCACTAAAATAGATGGAAATTTTTTTTCTTTGTTAAAATTTAAAATTTCCACGTTTCCATGGCACTCTAAACCTATTCAAACAAATTTTAAAAAATTTTTGAAATATTTAAAAAAATTTTTGAAAAAAGTTTCAATCTATTTATCACTACTTACTATAGAACAGATGAAATTTTTTTGCTCAAATTTAAAATTTCCACGTTTCATGACTTACCTAACCTACTTCAGAAAAAAAATTTGCAACATTTTACCATTTTGGAAAAAAAATGTACCACTAGAATACACGGAAAAATTTTTTTTGCTCAAATTTAAAACGTTCACGTTTCACGACATTCTAAACCTATTTCAGAAAAAAAAATTTAGAATTTTTTTTCACCAATATTTCTGAAAAAATTTTTACCGCTAAAATAGACGAAAATTTTTTTGTTCTTTGCTCAAATTTAAAATTATCACGTTTCAGGCATTCTAAACCTATTTCAGAAGAAACAAAAAAATGTTTACCAACATTTTTGAAAAACTTCAAAATAAAAAATGAAATTTTTTAACCACCACTATACTTCCAGTCCACTATGTGAATGTGGAATTGAACATGTGACAGATGGCAATAATATTTGGCAAATACATCTATTATACTTTTATTGAAAAATGTACAGGGTGGTCATCCAAAGAAATAATTCAACCATGGTGGACATTTGTAAAGGTATTTGCGCAAGCCTTCCATATGGGGCACCTGTTATTTAGTATTGAACTTTTGCTGTTGGATGAGCACTCTGTATATTTTTTTGACCAAAACTTATCAGGTTTTCTGTGTAATAATAGTGATATAACTATATTCCGATTATTATTTTCAATTTCATTTCGTAATTATTAATTTTTTAGAGTGACCGCCAAGTTCTGTGTAAATACCTTTACCGATTTTTTTTAAGTATCAGTTGCGATAACACTTTTCGAGATATATCGAGAAAACCGTCTAAAATCGGCTCTTTTTGTTTTTCTGTTTCTTTTTCAAATTTACGTTTAAATACTTATCATCAAGCGTAAATATAGCTCACGGCAAGTCGAAAGAGTATTTTTGCGAAATTTTAAAATATCTTTTATTTTTCGAGGTATATCGATTTTTCGGAAAATAGACGTTCTCGAAAATCGGATAGACTTGTTCCACGGAGGGTTCTACAGTAATGGTAAATTAATGGCTTTAAAGTAATAGCATTTTTTAGGCTAGGTTTTTTTAAAATAATTTTGCCAATTCCAATTTTACAAAAATGACTTATACGGAAATCTATTATTGACATTTTTTTAACGAATTTACGAATAAAAATTTTTCTCCTACGACTTCCTGGAGCCCAATTATTGGCAAAATTACTTTAAATAAACCTAACCTAAAGAAATGCAATTATTTACCGTTGAAATTAATAAAACCGTTACAATTCCTTTACGGCATGACAGTACAACTCTTTATAATGATAATGAGCACAAAATCGTTACTGTAGGACCCTTCGTTGAGCAAGTCTTTTTTTATACAACCGCATTTCTTGTTTCCGGGTATAAATTTTGGTAAGTTTAACAACAATAGGCAGTGATAGGTTGACTGGGCTACGTGCAGTAATGATTTAATGAGAAATTTCGGTAAGATTTTTTTATTACGTTAATGGAAAATATTCACTGAAATAACACTACCACATACTTTTCAAAATGTTTGCAGAACTGCAGAATTAAAATTCGCAGAGAAAACAAATATTAAAAATCGGTAAAGGTATTTACACAGACCTTCCCTCGTTATTTGTGCATGGCAGTCACTCTAAAAAATTAATAATTACGAAATGACATTGAGAATAATAACCGGAATAGAGTTATTGCTATTATTACAAAGAAAACTTGATAAGTTTTGGTCAAAAAAATATACAGATTGCTCATCCAACAGCAAAAGTTCAATACTAAATGGCAGGTGCCACATATGGCAGGCTTGCGCAAATACCTTTACAAATGTCCACCATGACTGAATTATTTGTTGGGATGACCACCCTGTACATTTTTCAATAAAAGTATAATAGGTGCATATGGCAGATATTATTGCCATCTGTCACATTTTCAATCCAACATTCACGTAATGGAGTGGAAGTATAGTGGTGATTAAAAAATTTCATTTTTTTAAAATTTTTCAAAAGAAGTTGGTAAAATAATTTTCAAAATTTTTTCTTCTGAAATAGGTTTAAAATGTCAAACGTAGAAATTTTAATTTTGAGCAAAAAGGAAAGTTTCCTTCTATTCTATAGTAATGCTAAAAAAAGTTTAAAAATTAAAAATTACGTATTTTTTAAAATAGGTTTAGAATGCTATGAAACGTGAAAATTTTAAATTTGAGCAAATAAAAAAAAATTCGATCTATTTTAGTGGTAAAAACTATTTTTAAAATGTTGGTGAAAAAATTTTTAATTTGAGCGTTCTAGTGTTAAATTTTTTTCCAAACTGGTAACAAATTTTTTTTTTCCGAAATTTTTTTGGAACATCATGAAACGTGGAAATTTTAAATTTGAGCAAAAAAAATTTTTTCGTCTGTTCTATAGTAGTGATACATAAATGGATTAAAAATGTTTTCAAATTTTTTTTTAAATTCTTCAAAAACATTTTTAAATTTATTTGAATAGTTTTAGAATGCCATGGAAACGTGGATAGTTAAAATCTGAATAAAGAAAAAAAGAATTCTATCTTAGTGGTAAAATTTTTTAAAAATAGTAAGAAAAATTTCTAATTTTTCTTTTAAATAGATTTAGAACGCTATGAAACGTGGAAATTTGAAATTTGAAGAAATAAAAAAAATCCATCTATTTTAGTGGTAAACAAATTTTCAAAAATGGTAAAAAAAAATTCAAATTTTTTTTTTTTGAATCAGGCTTAGAATGCCATGAAACGTGGAAATTTTAAATTAGAAGAAAGGAAAAAAAATATTTCATTTTAGTAGTAAAAGTTTTTCAAAAATATTGGTGAAAAAAATTTTCAAAAAAATTTTCAAAAAATTTTTTTTTCTGAAATAGGTTTAGCGCGTCATGAAACGTGGAAATTTTAAATTTGAGCAAAAAAAAAATTTTTTTCACTATTTATTCCGTTTAGACGGTCCACCCTGTATATTTTCCAGTGAAATTTCTACCATTTCTTCGCTGACAGTAGCGTCAACTACCTACCAAATTTGACTGCTGTCCGTCAAGTAGTTTTTTAGTAAATGCACCAACAGACAGACAGACAGACAGACGGAATTGAAAAACCTATATTTTCGTAATCTAAGTACGTGTTCTGAAACGTCAGAATCCGAAAAAATCTCGGAGGGTGATTTTTTCTCGAACACAATACTTCCCTTCGGTATGCGAGGGAAGTAAAAATGTGAAATTAAGAGTGTTCCTGAAACGTCGATTTAGATGATGTCACTACAATGATTTTCTTTTTACAATGTTGCTGTCTTGATTGCTCATTTCTTGCTGCTCTGTTTGTCAGTTGTCACTGTAAAATATTCACTTACATTCTCAAAGAGGAAAATAGGAACAAAATGTGGTTTAAAATGATAAAAGTACAGAAGAAAGTACCTAAACTGAGAAAATTTTCTGCTATGAATACACTAGCCGAATGTCACTTCGTCACTTATCAACTTGTCTTAATCAATGCAGCTAACATAGGTAAGTTAGTTTTACTGTGCAATCTAAGTGACGGTGACGTTATGGATGCGCATGCGTTTGAAATACGCTCTATAAGTAAATGTTTGTACGTGCAACTGAACAAAAATTGCATACGAAACCTAATGTCTCAAAATACGTTGTAATGTTTAATCTCTCGAATAATAATAAATACACTTAGTTTAAGATTCGAGAACTTACTGAAAAGGGTCGTTACATCCACAATTACTTTGGTCTTGATTGTATTAATTCATGATTTGATTTTCTGAAATAGGATACAAATGTACAGAACACAACATATTTTCAGTAGAGAGGTAATTTCACTTTATTTATGTTGTTATTACTTACTATTGAAAACTTGTAGTGCAATTTTCGTCCAGTTTCAGAAAAGTAATTAATGAATGAATTGCAAATCTCCATTCTATTAACTATGCAGTTATATTCTAGTTTATTTTGATTTAATTCATTTCTTGATACGTTGCCATTTGAATAATCATTATTTATTGACCATACTATTTTCATGTCGTTTTTTGCTTCATGATTTTTCCTTTCATAATATTTATTTTTTGTGATGTTAATGTACTTGAATTAAGCACAAAAAAAACACTGCTCTGATTTTCAACTTAACCCTATTAATAATGAGTGTTAAATTACCTTGATACACCAAAACAGGGAAACTGGAAAAGTCATAATCACAAGAATCGTCGATCCTACAATGGCTGCAAGTTCAACAAAACCCATTGTATTTGGTTTTTCTGAAAAAAGGGCCACGCATTAAAACAAATAAAAATCAGTATTATCAGTAAAGATATAATAAATTACCAAGGAATTTCAACACCGAATTGAGATTCTTAAAAGTAGTATTATAGGAATTAGTATTTTTAAATCGATTAATTTGTGAACAAATAGTCTGTTTTTAAATAATAACCACAATATGATTTTAAATCCAAACAAAGAAAAGGAATGTAACAGTTTTATGTCAAGCGACACTTAAAGTATTTTTTCGCGACTGAAAATCATTGAGTTAGAAGGTAGGGAGAAGCTGTCACATGATCAAAAACGGCATCATTTCGCCATCTTGTTACTACTTTTCCGTCAAATAGTGACAGTTTGTTTTCCGTGCAATTTATTGTGATTTTTACTGATAGTTTGTTAAATTTTAGACAATGAACATTAAAAGGACTATAGTGTCGTGTGCTAAAAGAAGCTGCTCTTCTAAAGATGGCGTTGACTAGAAGAAATTAACGGGAATAACATTTCATAGGTAGTGTAAACAACAAGCAGAGCCGTATTAAAAAAGCAGCTAATTAAATGTTTTTTTAATATATAGGTTATATATTTCGTAGAATAGAAACAAATGGTTTATTTTAGGATAACATTGCACATTTTATATATCAAGGTAAATAAAACTGTTAAAACTCTTGCATTTATTGAATTAAACATTTATTTACGTTATCCAGATAGACCGTCTCGTCGAAGTACAAAGTTCTTATTATTTTAATTAGTCCGGGTCTGGCAAAGCCACCATATTGTTGCTACATTTAGCCACGCCTACTGATGCCGTTTCTGTATAGGAAAATATAGGATGTCGTCTCCTTACCTTCTAACTCAATGCTGAAAATAGACCATTTGTCTCAACATATAGTGCCTATTTCGTTCTCTTTCTATATTCATATGATCTCTCTCATGCCATAATTTCTCGCGAAAATGCTAGGCGACAGTTGACAACTGACACTAGTGACAGTTGAGTCACGTTGAGTTCAAAGTCTCTGGTTCAGAACTTTTCTTTTTGTTAGCCGAATAATTGTACTTTTTGTTTGGCCCTAATGGATTTCAACTTATTTCAGTTCTTATATTTTTGTCAATTGTGAAAAGATAATGACGATATAATGGTTGAGGCTATGATATATCTATTAAATGCAAACGATTTCTTGTAGGTAACAGAAGTAGGTACTTAAAAAATAGATTTAACATACCATTAAGCAAAATATTGGCCGTTTCTAGATCCACAGTGACGACTACATCTGTACCCCTATAATTTAACTGTAAAGACAGTAACTCGGCTTCCATGTTTTTATTTCTTAACAAATTAAAATTATTAAAAGGTGTTACACAGCTTTGAAAAGCCCCGACAATGACAAAATACAGGTTATGTAGCACTACTGTCAAAACGTTTTCGGACGCTGAATACGGAAAGAGCGTGGAGCTGAAGTAGTAAGTTACTTGACCTAAAATACTGACGTCAGTTGTAGATCAAATAACATACTGCCAGTCGCGAAAACGAGATTATCACTCTCGCTACACTGACAACAACATACTGTTCAGTCGCGAAAAAATGCTTTTAATTGTATCATGGAGCTATTGTTTCTTTTAGCTATGGCACTACAAAACATTTTTGAAACAAATGGAATCGCGTTTAAAAAATCGTAACTAGAAATTTGGAAATAGAATTTCACCATCATGCGGTTAATTAAATCCTATTACCTAACGTTAGGCCCTGTTACCTGTTGAAGTCAGTAAGGGTACGTCAGATTCTGCCATTTGTTCATTTTTACAACGACCTCAATATCAATATTAAGTAATAAGGTTCAATCAACTGAGCGACGCCGGCGGTGAAATAATAATTAAACATTTTTAGTGATCGTTTCATTAGAGGTGGTTTAATTTCTTTAAAAATTGTTTCCCGTGTGTCAGAAAAAATGTCACTTTTGTCAGCAATAGCTTGTAGAGAATAACATTATATTGACATATATATGGAAGCAACGAAAAATAAATAGAGAAAAGAAGGATACGGAACTGCTAGAGAAACGTATCAATACCAATGGGAACTAACACACTCAAATATGAAACTGATATAATCAGAAAGTAATGGGTATTAAGAATAGCTCTTAAAAAATACTGAATAGTACGGAAATATCATTCGAACATTTGAACATCACTAAAGATTCTAACCCAAAATACAGGGATCCAGTGATTCACAACATAAGGTAAGTACAAACAAATCAGAAACACAGCAGGGTTAGAAGCAATTTTAAAGTGAGAAGAGAAGTCAGACGAAAAGGAATAAGTGGGCAGAGCATCCATGTAAGCGCTATCACAAACAAGAAAAGATGCTGGGAAACAAAGACACAACATAAAAAAGGGAAAGAGCAGAAAAAACCGGGAAATGACAGGGAAACAGTCACCAAAGAAAGAGAAACTTATATTATCATTCCGAAGGTAGAAATGGATCTAATGAACATTACATGGAAATCAACACAGCTCATAACAGGACATGGACACATGGAATCATATTATCAAAGGTTCAACTTGAGAATCACAGATAGGAACTGTGTATGTGAAGATAAAAATGAAGTTCAAAATTATACAGTAAACAGATGTACTAAACCGCAGAGAGAAATGGCACGACAGACCATGAGCAGGTATTTAGAAAGTATAAACGAAGAGCGCTTTTCAAAGCTCAATGGAATTAGAAGGAAAATAATAAAACTGGAGCGGATACATTAATGAAGATATGAAATGATATCTGACCAAGATGAAAGTGCATGATTGATTAGGAAAAGGAAACAAATGCACCTGCAGGTTCAGCTAGTATAAGGGCTGAACCTTTCCGCAATTTTGGATAGGCAAGGGAAGACGAGTAGATGCCCTTGGTATAAGAAGTTCTGGATGAAAGAGATAGAAAAAACTTGGTGAGGGGCCTCCCCGTGAAGACGGAACTCTGTATCAGTAATAGTTTCTAGAAAGTAAAAGAAAATATCCTTAGTTTAAAATGTATAAACTTTAACATCAGATTTGTTTTCAGAGATTCCTCATACTCACATGTACTAATTTTTTTTACATTTGTCAGAAGAATTTTTGCAATTATGGCAGCTCTATTGGAATCGCTGTTTAAAAAGGATGAATGTTTAACTTCTTACATCAGATTCAGTTACATCCAGTACTAAAATAGCTCTTAACTAGCAGTTTTAATGTAATTCAAAAAAACTAACAACTGGCGCATTTGAAATAATTTTCTAACTTTCTCAAATCTCTAACAAATAATACTACTATCAAGAATACATCGGCTTCGAGAGTGAGCCATACTGTATAACCAGATCTTTTATTTTACGAAAATCTCGAATAGTTGCTTTGAACACTTCTTGTTAATGGCACAGAAAAATAATATCATTTTCATGAACCATTTAACGTTTCAATTCTTCCGATGTCAAACATATGGTAGTTAAAAGCAAAATCAGGGTACAAATAGATATCTGACTCATTCTCCCAGTAAGAGAATTAGAATCGAAATTAACACAGTAAGATTAGTGAAAAATTAGTCAACTATAGGTGGTATGATGATACTTAACGTATTACATGAAATGAAATTTGTTTGTATTTCTGCCACCCTTCCAACGGCTATAAATCCAATGATGGTGATAAATGAACTAGTCGGGCATCATTTTAAAAGAATTTTTTTAACCTATAGGTAAAATTTTCCCGACTTCCTTTGCTTAAACTTTGATAACAAATTTTGTAAGTCCTTAGTTTTGTTTCATACTATGGATTTAGGTTGGCACAAATTACTCATTGGCAATTCTTGTTCAGATTTTAATGTCAGTAAATCATCCTTGAGGGTGCTTTATTAAAATTTAAAAAAAGTCAATCTAAAAATGTTTATCTTATAGCTGGTTATTCAAAAAATATATATACATTACCTTAGCTCATCTATGAAAATTGTATGAAAAAGGCGGTGAGAAATTTTCATCCCATGCCGAGAGAAAACGTGTCTGTGAAACTAATTAAAAAAATGTCCAACTTCGAGAAATTCGTCTAGTGTTATCGTACAGCCACAAAACATATCAAACCTTCTAACAAAGAAGTATAAATACAATACTCCTAAACTACTATTTTAAATGACACAATCAATACAAAATTATAAGAAAGACAACGTGCATAGTATAAAACCAAAAACCAATAAAACAAAAGCACATATCAATATTACAATTTTTTTATATCAAACTATGAAACATTGACAGACACGTATTCCAATTTATATGTCTAGTCAGAGTGACTTCTTTGAAGCGTAGATCTTAACAAGTACCCCTGTAATAATTATTATGAATGATTTACGTAGAAAGGACACTAAAATTGGATTTTGAAACTCCCGGTTCAGGAATAATTACAATATTACTAAATGTAAGTGCACCCTCCTAAATAACCGCTACCTAAGGAATCGCTACTTCCTCATCCAAGTCTCTTTAAAGGAGAACATCTATATTTGCACTCTAGTTTGTGGAAATAATTAGTAATAGAATTTTAATAATATTCGGGGTAGACGTAATTAAGAAGTTTGAGGCATTGGTTTCTAGAGTATAGTCCAATAATTTGTTTATTCTTCAACGTAATCATCTCAAAATATAAACTGGCTTAGGTTTCCACTGGTGTTAAATGAAATGTTGATGTGTTTCCGGGTGTTTTCCCGTATAGATGGTAGGCTCCTGTTGGAGCCATGGTTGTCTGAACGACGTTTCTGCGAAACCTCATCTACCATCATCAGGTTCTCGCTGAAAGCTGCCTGCTGCTGCTGCTGGCGCTGCTGCTGTCGCTGCTACTGCTGCTCCTCGTTTTTGCTCGAACTGAACAGTGTGCCTCTATATATCAGCCTTATATTAATATACAATTATATACATAAGAAAGGTGAAACTACTAGGTTTAAAATAATTCCTTAGTTTTTAATTTGTGTAAATTTTGTTTGTCTAGGCAAAGGGGCTTTCGCGCGCCAAGTACTGCAAAACACACGGGTAACCTTGCAACGCGTTTCATCCAATATCTACACTTGGAAATTCTATGGACATCCGTGGCATTAGACGAAATTTTTGTAGATACATTTATTGTGTGAAAATGTATGCTCTCTAATAATATTTTTTGTCCACGACTATTAAATAATGTACTAATTATGTACGTGTTTCCTCAATGATAATGGTATCCATTAATCCCTACAGTGAATAATGATTTCATTATTCACTGATTGCAGTGAATAATGAAGACAGTCAGTTGTTTATAAGAAATGACATTAGTGACTTTTTATTAAAAATTTAAACTGTCAAAATTGCAGCAACCAAAAGACAAGTGTTGTCTCTCTAAGGTTTCTGGGAAGCACTCAAATGGTACATGCCGAAGAGGTACTTTAATGAACACTCAAAGACTACATTAGTAAGCATCATCTATTAGCAACACGCGGCAATCCCCAACATTGTTTTTGAAACCATTTAGCTACATGCCTACAAACTGTATTATTTTATTAGTAAGCCATGACAATGTGTCAAAGCGTAATTCTGTAATTGATTTGAAACGTCAAAATTTATGTTATTTCAACGCCAACGTCATTCACAATAATTTTACATATTATGTACTCAAAAAGAGTAATATAATTAAATAAATGGATACTGACAGTGAAAACGAGATTTCTTTGACACCGCCAGAGATAAAGAAAGCTGCAGAAATCGCCTCATTAAACTTGTTGCCCGAAATATCAAGAAAATTATATATTATGACATATGAATCTTTCTTAAATATGGGAAATGAAATGAAGATGAATGAAATAAATATTAAATATTTAATAGTCGTGGACAAAGTATAGTATTCTACTCGCAAATAATGGCTATTATTCACTCTAGTGATTTACGACCATCGTGAATAATAGCCATCATTATATGCTCGTTGAATAATATACTATTATTTTCTCATAGATCGAGTCATTTAAGAAAAATTGAAAAAATACCGAAAAATAAAGTTTTTGATTTTTTTTCTTTAATGTTGCCGTGATGTTATTGCTTACTATCCAAAGAACTCATAAAGAAATCTTATGCCTCCTATTTGTTTAGAGGTAAATATCTCCAACGACTTAGATATTATCCAACGTAATCAAAAATCACAAGACTTTTGCTATTAAATGTATTTTACAACTGCCCATATTAGCTATATCTCTCAGTTGTATATTTGTGTGGCACGAGCTTCTTTCACTGTGCTTGGAGATGGTACGGAAATTAACTAGAATTAACACAATTAATCATTTTCGATCACGCTGGAAATATATAAACTTTAGTTGTTATTTAAAACCACTAGTGTTACGATATATATTTCCATTGAGTTTTCGTCAAATGGCCTGGGGTTTTTCATTTTTAGTTGTGGCACGTGCATATTTAATGTCTTCGAAGTAGCTGATAATATCAATCGGCACAGGAAACATTCAGGTCGAATTCTTCTCGTTGATATACTGTTGAGAGTTTAGAGGTATTTCAACTAAAAAAAATGTTTTGCATAGCTTATTATACTCTTCGCAAATGCAAAACGAAGAGTATAGTGCATTCGATTGGCACATTTCTAAAACCGGTAATATTGCTCGTAGAAAAAAAAAATTCATATCATTGGTTGGTGATCGAATTCTGAACAACTTTCATAATGTCCGTCCGTCTGTCCGTCTGTCCGTCTGTCCGTCTGTCTGTCGATCTGTCCGTCTGTCCGTATGTCTGTCTGTCTGTCTGTCTGTCTGTCTGTCCGTCCGTCCGTCCGTCCGCCCGTCACCTTTCTTTTAAGCACGATATTTTAAGAACGGAAAGTCCGATTATATTGTAATTCGGACAATAAGTTAGTATTAACTAGGAGAAGAACCCCTTGTGAACAATATCGATCAATAAATAAAAAAATTATTAATTATTTAAATTGAAAAAAAAGAAACTGTATCTTTTGTAATTAAGCAAGAAATGTCTAAAACCAGTATTATTTACAAAAAACTGTGAAGAGTATCCTATAGAATGTGCAACAATTATATAAAAAGTGCAGTAAATCGGCGTAGAGTATAATGGTTAGCTTGTTTATTCTTACAAATGCATCATATAACATATCAAAAAGGCTTAAGAATATAGTGATTTAATTTACTAAGTGGGAGGTTGCTAATGAGGTATTTTGGAGAATCGGCTTTGAGACAAGCCTTGCTCCAAAATATTTATCAATGTTCTGCGTTCCATTCTTCATGATTTATAATGGTTACTGAACAGACGCTAGTTGAATCGATAGGGAATCGATCTTTAGATTACATGTCGTTGTTTTAGATTCTTCAACTAAGGCGAATGATACGTCGCATTGATATATTCGTAAATATGGAGTAATTAAGCGACCTACCACCAAAACTGTAAGCCATGCCTCCTATATAATTGGAAATCAGTACCCTCCCTATTAAAATCAGCGTCTGTGTTTTATTGGTAGAGCTTCTTATATGTCAGTATCTTCACTGATACAGATTTTCTACAGGTCTGTACTTTTACTGATTATAACAGACTTGTACTTGCGCTTATATAGTAAATTTAGCTTTTATACTGATTCGTGCTTTTACTGATACAACTTTTTACAAGCCTGTGAGTGTTGGGGTGCTGACGTCTGATTATTTCGGAGTGTAGCTAATTGTGACGTGGTGGGGAGTAGCTCAACTGACGCCATAACAACTCTTGAATTCGAATTCAATACGATCGGTACTATTCAATTTTTTATGAATGCCAATATGAGACACAAGTATCTAATATGTTTTACATGTTATCCTAATGCGATTTAACATCTTGCATTCTCAAAATATATGTTCTGCAGTCTCTGCTACAGTATCATAGTGTCTGCATTTATCTATTCTAGGTCCAAAGTTATTCTTGATGGACATCAATGATATAACCTCAAATTTTCCAGAAGCAAAATTTTCATTATTTGCAGACGATACGAGCATAATAATAAAGAACAACAATAGAGACAATGTAATAAACAAGGCACAAACTTTATTAGAGGGTATATCAGATTGTTCCTCGTAAGTTAACTCGCACTCAACTACAGTAAGACAAATAATATAACTTTTGAACTACAGGGTAGTCTCTCCCTGTAGTTCTATTCTTGATTGGAACGAAGAAGAAATATAACCTACTTGTTCTGTAAAATTTCTTGGTATCCACATTGATTCACAAATGAATTGGTCATTACATATTAGCAACCTGAAATTAAAACTAAGGAAAGCTATATATGTCATATTAACCATTAAAAAAAATGTCGACTTGGACTTGGCAAAAATAGTTCATTTTTCATATTTGTAGGGTTTGCTACAATATGAAATTTAATTCTGGGGTGGAGCTAGTAGTTCTAAGAGTTATTTTTAATGCAAAAAAGTTATTAGAGTACAATGTGATTTGTCCCCAAGAGATTCCTGTAGAAGTCATTTTAAAAAGAATAAAGTATTTAGTTTACTGATTTATATATCTACACACTTTCAATTTCAACATACAAAGGCAACAGTTCCTTTAGTTCACCAGATAATATATTGCCATCCAAGGCAGTCGAGCAAGTCAGGGCCCGGGGGGTTTGCAACATACGACTCCCACCAATCTTCAATATAAATTTCGAAGAGCGGGGGGTAGCATTCATAATAATAAACTATTTATCTTTATATAAATTTCAAAGAGCGGGGGGGGAATATTCCTTAACATTAACTGTTTTCCTCGATCGAAATTTTGAATAACGGGGGGAGTCGCATTCTATAGAATTAAATATTTATCTCGGTCGACATTTTAAAAAGCGGGAGGGTGATATTCTTCAAAATTGAATATCTGTCTCAACCGAGATTTTGAAGAGCGGGTGGGGAGTGATATTCCTTAAAAGTTTCGGTATTTATCTTAATCGAAATTTTTAACGAGCGGAGGGATACAAATCATTCGGAACTCGTCATATTATTTGCATCACACTAATCATTTACAAGTACACCTCTCTCGCTTTACCTAATGTAAATGTTAACTTCCAAATCTCCAACTTCGGGCGAAACCCGGGCCCCCTCAAAAACCACCGAGCCCATGGGGAAACAGCCCCGACTCCCCCCCCCTCGACGAACCTGTTGCCACCACATCTAAAATCATCGGATTGCGAAGCTCTTAAGCGAAAAATAAAACTACTGCTACATGGCTACATGAACAATAGTAGTAGGCCCTAGAGCTTTTCGCTTGCACCAAAATGACGATAGTTGGCAACCCACATGATGTTAATAAGGGTGACTTCCTGTTTAAAAAAATCCATTTTGCCACCCCCACCCCCGCGTCGTTCTCCCCCGCCCCCCAACCTCGCTTAAATTGTTAAAATGTTGATCATCTCAGGAACGGAATGACCTAATATCAAAATTCTTTTTTCTACTTCCATCTTTAAAATGGCGTTTATCGTATACGTTTCCATGACGCTAAATAATCCTTTAAACACGCTTTCGACAAACCGTGACTTCGTGCATTTTAGTCACAGGCTGAACTTAGCAACGAGATATTAGTCACGGCTGAGGTTAATTCTAGATATTTTAATGGCAAAAATCAAGTTAGTTTTCCGTAATTTTTGTCATCAATCTGTCAAAATAAATAGTTTAGTGATTTTTTACTGTTACCATGTTATTGATACGTTAATAAATGAAATATTAAAATAACTTCCAAATTTTTTATTTAGATATTTGCTGTCGTAGAAAAAGTATAGTATGCTATTACTGTTATATAGAGAGTATCACAGATAATTAAACACCGTGTAACAGTTTTTATAATATCTCGAAAACTAAACGAGATGTCTTTACCAGAAGATAATATTAGGTTTTTTCTAAATATTTGTTTGATTATTTTAAGAAGGCAAAAAAATTAAAAAATGTTTCAAATATAACTTTTTGCATTTTTTTAGCTTACCAAAAGGTATGTCACTATATTACACATCATCCCTGTCGTTAAAAGCTTCCTATTTGCTTAACTCCTCTTCACATTTCCGCTATTCAACTATTAAATATATATTAGAAATGTACTGTCATATAGTGAGTAATTAATAGCTTTTATTGATTGTACCCACCACTGCACATTTCTTTCCTCTCAAACTCGTGCAACTCTATAAGTCTGGTCTAAGAAACGTCAAACAAAAATGGAAGTAATGTTGCAACATTCTTTTAAGCCAAATGAATAATGACAAAAATGGAAAGAAACAAAATAATTTTTAATATAAAAATTTAAAAGTTAGTATTAAGTATTAATCATTGTCTTCCACGTCTGATGTCAATAAGAGCTGCCAAGATTTTGTCATCAGCTTAATAGAAGGCCTTTAGAACTGTTAGTCTTCCTAAAAAATCTAGTATATGGGAAACAGGTCAATTACTGCTTATTATTAGCGCCACGCCTAAGGCCGGTCGGGAAGAGACTTAATAGCTCTTTTGTAGGATGACGTCAAAGGACACCGCGGCACGCGTGTTGACATCTTAAGGAGTGGGGGTGATCCTATACCATACACATACACCTTCCCGAAAAACTGAGAAAATGAGGGAAAAGTTTTGTATGAAGTAATTTTGGATTTTTTTGGTTTTTCACAAAAAAATAATTAATAATAGAAAGCAGTTTAAAAACAGTATAATTTTCCACGTTTAGGTCGTTTAGTTTTTGAAATATAAAATACAGCAATGTAGTATTTTTTAGTGTTTGATGTCTTCTAGCAACGATGAAAGATTTTTTTTACGTGTTTCCCTTGCTCAGATATGACCGAGTGAAGTTTTTTTATAAAAACGGGTGGTGGTGGTGATAAACGACGCGGGGGTGGGGGTGGCAAGATGGTGACCAGACGTGAACAGGAAGTCACTCTTATTAACCCCATATAGGTTGCCACTCTTCGGCACTTTGCAAGTGAACGCATTTTTTTCGCCCAAGGCCTCCTACTACAAGTATTTTATATCTTATACGAATACTGCGCAGCTAAACATTAAAACGGTAAAAGAGCGCCATGTATTTTTGCCTACTTTTGTTTTCCTTTTGTTTCTTTTGTTTTGCTTTGTTTTTTATTCTTCAAATTTAGTATTCTTTTGTTGTATATAATAAAGATTTTTTTTTGAGATACCGGTACACTGTTTATATGTATTATTAGT
Source organism: Stenurella melanura (assembly GCA_963583905.1). NCBI lineage: Eukaryota > Metazoa > Arthropoda > Insecta > Coleoptera > Cerambycidae > Stenurella > Stenurella melanura. The sequence goes on along the minus strand of OY757315.1, from coordinate 38,889,413 downwards.
AGGACGTATTTGTTTGGTTATAGTTTTAGTTTTATTTATGGTCTATATGTAGAAAACATACATATGTGTAGTTATATGTATATACAGTTAGGTCCATAGGTAAGGGATAAATACATTATCTATGTAATTTACGAGTAAAATCCTAAAATACGTCAATTTTTAATTCAAAAATGAAATTTTTTGAGCACAGTTTTATAGTTTTCTTTTCAACCTCCTTGAAGTGACAGCTACCCGTTTAAAATTTTTAAATGGAACGAGAGTGTGTGTGATAGCTCATTTGAAAGGGTTTTTAATTCTCTATCCAGCAATTTAAGATTTTTTGAATTTGTCCAATTTCTTTATTGAAAAATATTATATTTTTAATGTTGTCAAGTAAACAAAGAACATCAAACAGTTCAAATCAAATGTTCAAACTGGGCGCCCGTCACTTCTTGACAATAATGAAGGTGTTGCTGAAATTCTTCTAAAATATTTTGTATCGTTTCTGGAGTGATTTGATCGATGTTTTGCCTTATTTTGCCTTTGAAATCATCAACGTTATTTGGTGTGTTGAAGTAGACTTTCTATTTTAGGTAACCTCATTAAAAATAGTCAAGCGGAGTCAAATCGAGAGAACGGACAGGCCAATCAATTTCACTGCGTCTACTGATCCACCAATTGGGGAAAAACTTGATTGAAATATGCTCTTATTTCCAATGCAAAATGTGGTGGTCTGGAAAAAGTATTCCTAACTTTGGAAATAAGAAATTTTGCAGAGAATTCAAGTAACGCGTCAGTTAATGCGCTATCAAAGAAATATCGTCCAATAATTTGAGAATTTATCAATTTAAATCAACATAATCTACACAGTTCTTCTTTTCAATAGCACCCGAAGAAATATTGAGAATGAGGCAGAAAATCCATGACAAAGTTACTCCAACATTCATCTTCTCAGGATATTGAGTATTGGCCTCCTTCATGCAATATGGAGTTTCTGTACTCCAGTATCTACAGTTCTGTTTATTGACTGTTCCATTTAAGACGAAAAATAACTAGAATCATAAGTTTGCACAGGTGTAGCAGATAGAGAAATTATAATTTTTTCTGATATGTACAAAGAAACCCTTCTTCTTTCTTTTTACGTGATACAAAATTTGTTATAAGCCGGATGATTCTTTTCTGGGCTAGGATATTCCTAGCCCAGAAAAGAATCATCCGGCTTATGTATAATCTGGGATATAGAGAGTCATGCAGGCAAACATATAAGGAAAAAAAATCCTGACATTTACAGGCATTTATTTATTTAAACTGTTAAATTATATCTACTTAAATAAAAACACATTTAAAAAAATTCAGATGTACACAATTATAACACCAGGAATAATAATGATATTAGATCAGACACTTTTACTTGCATAAGTTATAGAAAATCTCCTAAATATGCCGGCTGTTACTTATTCAATATGTTACCACCTCATATAAAAAATCCAGCGAACCTCAAATTATTGTTATAGCAATATCTACATGAAAACACTTTCTACTCAGTAGCAGAATTTATTGAGTTTGCAACAAGAGCCTAGTTTTACATTTTTCTTTTGTCATTTCAAATATGAGCTGTGTATTATTTTATTTCTAATCAAAATTTTAATATGTAGCATTTGAGTAATTGATCAATTGATTGATTAATTAGTTTTAGTATCTGAATAGTTTGTAATATGTAATCTTCATGTATCTTCATTATATTTCAATGTATTTTACTTATATGTTCATGTATGCTTATGATGATTTATTGTTGACTTATCTATCCAATGTAAATTGGTTAAAGATCAATAAATTCTATCTATCTATCTATCTATCTATTAGAAAAGTCAGACTTGACAAATATTTGGTACATAGGCACACATAGTTTTAGTCCAAGAGGTTGGCATGTGACTCAGTGTAGTCGAAATTTTACCCAGAACAGGTTCTATTCTTATCGATATAGTGTGAGACCGGCCGCCAGAAGGCAGTCTGGAAGGATAACGGGTGGGTAGGTGGTCAAACTTGGAATTTTTTCAAGAAAAAAAATTGATAAGTTATGGTAATGAAAATTTGCAGAATGATTGAATACAGTATAAATAAGTAGGGAAGAAATCGCCAGAAGGGTGAGTGCAAGATAAAGGGCCATTTCTCCGTCTATTTAGGATATATTTCAAATACATTTTAAAATTTTTAAACTTAATGTTCTTGATGAAGAATATACAAAATTCAAGAAACCTTCAATTTCTGGGTAGAGAATTAAAAACCCTTTCAAATGAGCTATCACACGCACCCTCGTTCCATTTAAATATTTTAACGGGGCAGCTGTCACTACAAGGGTGTTAAAGGGAGGTATAAATTATGCTAAAAAACTTTCATTTTAGAATTAGTAATTGGCGTAAGTAGTATAGCTATGTGGGTATCAGACCACTTCCATCAGTAGAGTAGCTATGAGGGTGCCGGACACCTGCCATCGAGGCACCCTCATAGCTACTCTACTGACGGAAGTGGTCTGATACCCGCATGGCTGTACTACTGGCGTATTTTAGGATATTACTCACAAAGTGCAAATTACGTAGATAGTGAATGTATCCGTTACTTATGGACCTCCCTGTACTTATAAGTAGATTTCTTTATTGTCACATTATAGGTATATTGAAACTACCTCTTTTAACTATTGTGATAATAATTGAAAATAAATGTTTACTTACTTACTTACTTACTTGCTTACTTACTTACTTACCTAGTTACTATCATTTTCCGCTTTACCTTTATTCTTAAGATGATGCCTCAAGGGACAATAGCCTGTTCGAAGACCTGTCAATAGCCTTAAGTAACACTTTTGGAGTTCTAGAAGCCTAAAGGCATTATTTGTGAAATACGTTAAGAATTAAAGGATCTTGCTTTGGGACTCTAGGAAATTTATAAAGAAACATTTTATGTAACGTAACTTTATTTCTAAATGTACACATACAACAGAAATAGTTAACTTTTTGTACAAAACCATTTGGCAAGAGTAATATAATTCCTTCCTTATAATATAATATACACTTAACATAGCATTCGTCGAACTATGCAAGCTAATTGCACTTGCTCACGCAAAACTTCATAGCGTTGGCGTACAGACAGAAATAAGCGTGATTCAATTTAAAAGCTAAAACTGAATTGAAATTTTTGATCTGATGCTGACGCCAAAATAGCTATTAGAGACAACAATACATTGAATCTGCACTCGACGCGCTTTCGTCCACCAATATTGCGTCTTCTGGAGATATATTTAACACCTCAAGATGACGAGGAACGATATTCTAATCATTAGAGCATTCTAAATATCTCTGGATTTTGCACATATAATGAAAAGAAACTTTTGTTTCGATATGAATACTATGGCACTGTACTACTCTCCTAGTTGCGAAATTGATTTCTGATTCCGCAACGAATAAAGTGATTATTTTTCTGGTATTTGGATCCCTCACTTCTAATGAGGCCTCATTTTCTGATACTACACATTGACTATAAAAGAATAGTCGGTTGTATGTCCTTCAGTGGCGGCTCGTGATATTGTCTGCAGAGGAGGCTTGATATTCTGAAAGACAACTGACGTGCAATATGACTACAATTTGTACATTTCCCCACCACCCCTGAGGTATTACAACGGCGCGTTACATTTTTTTGCCGTGGGTTGTTCGCCAGGATACCGATTCACGACTTGAGAGAAAAGAACTAATAAAAGAATGGAATGAAAAGGAAATAGAAAATATGATGAAATGGAAAAATCATTCTCATGAAATTCTCGTTCCTACGACTCGAGTATCGGTATCCAAAGGAGTCCTACTATCCCACTTGTAATTAAATTATATAACTTTTAATAAAAATAAAAATAGTTTTGGTAAAAAAATTAAAGTGTTTTTCTACAAACAAAAAATTGTATTCATTATCACTGCCAGGCGTGTAAAATTATAAGTTTTAATAGAAATTAAAATAGTTTTGAGAAAGAAGTTATATAAAAAAAATATAACTGCGGAACTCTATGTTATGGAGAATTATAAAAAATATTTCCTAAAAAATAAATAACACAAATAAATATTTTTTCTAAAATAACAACTACCTATATTAATCTCTGCTTTAAAGCCTGAATATTTTTATATATGAGTGGTAACCTGCGATTTTTGGAACTAGCAAAATGGTTGATTATTTCATCATAAAATGAATCGCGTTTACTCAATTCTGACAAAAAACGTTTTTCTATTGAAATAAGCGATACATTTGAAAGGCGGTCTTGACTCATTTTGTTTCTAGTAAAAATGTTTTTATGAGTTTAAGTGTTGAAAATGATCATTCTACAGAAGCTTACCGGAATTGTCTCAAAAAATAGTGGCGTTATTCAAAAAGTTCTCTAATTTTGGGTCATAAGTTTTTTAAAAATCTACCAGCTCTTTTAAATTTCCTTTATTGCACGATTCTCGTTTTTCGTCATATCCTCGGAAAGAATTTTCTTGTGAAGATAACTATATAACGGCATCTATTAACCTCTTTAATATTTCCCTATTCTCACGGACCTTTTCGTTAACATTTTCTATTTCTCTCTTATGTGCAGAATCCAAGAAATTTACAATATTTTGTTTACCAAACATTTCGAATTTAATGCAAGATGAAATGTGCTCCTGGGATTTTTCGTGCCTTTCTAAACCTCGCGACCAATTTTGCAAATTATTAAACCCGGCACTGCCCCAAATTGAGGATTGATCATTAGTAAATAATAAACATCTCCAACAATATAATTTGTTTCTAACTGTTGATGCCGTTAACCACTCGACTTTTTTATAATTGTTATCACAAAACCCTCTGTTTTGTTTGCCACTTTTAAAAACTAACGAAGGCATTGCTGGTGTAGGCCTGGCATTTCTTTTAATTCTTACCTTTTCGTCATAAATAAGAGTAGTAAATCCATTTAATAACAAATAATCCACCACGTCTGGACAACAAGACATGTTGTTGGGAATATTTTCACCTAGAGCACTTATTTCTAGCCCGCCTATCAAATGTTTTATGTATTGTTGTTCTTAACCGGTTAAACGCATCTGTCAGACTGTCAGACGTCAGTTCGTTTTCTTTGTGAATCACCTGACTCTTGAATGACCTGTGCACATGCGCTATAAAAACTAAGATCTGAGGCTAGCCTCATACTTGGCTATTCCAAGTGTTGCTATTTTACACAGCGCAAAGAAATTCAAGGTCATTCATGTTATAAGTAAATGCGGTAAAGTTGGAAGCTATTTCGTATTAGCCTCCAGCGAACCGCAGTGTTCATTCAGTAAAAGACCGGCCGACCGGGAAATATGCATACAAAGACTATCCGGACTGTAACGTTATAGGTATGTTTGTGGAAAGGAAATGCAAAAATGTTGTATATAAACTGAAAATTAATTAATGATTAATAAACAATAAATAATATTGAAAATTGAGATATACCTAATAGAAATTTCTTAAGATATTACTTTTGAAGATATGGTGGTTCTTCCAAGGGGAGGCTCAGCCTCCCCTGCCTCCCCTGACGAGCCGCCACTGATGTCCTTACAACTCAGTTATCTAAGAGGTTGACTTACCTTTGCTGTAGCACCGATTTCACTTAGCCTTAAACAGTAACTTATAAAGAGAAAATTAAATGCTTGAGTTACACAGAGTTATATATAGCCAGCATATTGTATCAACAGTTAAAATATTTTCAATGGTTTATTAAACATTTATTTTACTATTTTAAGAAACTCCGAAATTATATTGGTTTAGAATGAGGTAGGTATATGCACTTGATACAAAAATACAAAGCTAAAGCAATATATTTTCGTTTTTTTAACAAGACGCTGCACGACGTGATCAAAAATGAATGACCGGAAAAATCTCCCACAAAACTATTCCAATTAAATCCATTTTCCAACCGTCCAGATTAGTTATAACATCTCTCGCTTGTGTGTTGGTGTGACACGAGCCGCCTGTTTCGCTGTGTCTCGAGATGGTACGGAGGTTAAATGGAGTAATACAATCATTTTCGATCACGTTGGAGATATATAAACATTTGTTGTTGATTAATATCACTAGTCTTACAATATATATCCATTGAGTTTTCGTCAAATGGCCTATAGTCTTCTATTTGCAGCTGAATTTTTGATGTTTAAGAAGTAGCTAATAAGATCAATGGGCAGGGGAAATATTATGGTCGAATTCTTCTCGGTTGATATGTAATTAAGAGTTTGAAGATATCTCAACTGAAAATGACAAAATATGTATTAATTTTCTCTTAAGTAGCGTACATAAGTTATTCAGCTGCACAAATCTGCGCTAGGGATCTTACCATATTATTTACTATACAGATTCGGAAAATGCAGTTTAGGATATAGGAATAACGATGTAATTGACCACGCCCCGCTAGTTCCATAAATCGTGAAAGCAGAGGCACACAGTGAATTGAATTTAATACGGCATGAACTAAGAATGGGTGCGGATGTAGGCAATAATTTCTAATACCAAACGAGACAACATCTCTTCGTCAAAAGCGAAAAAGTTATTTGTCACATTTTTGACAAATAATTTCTTCTATTGGAAGCATTTCTGCAGTTTGTTTTTTAGCCGTAAATGCTATGGGAATAAACTAATAATTCTTATTGAAACCGAAATGAAAATAGAACATTAAAATAAAATTAAATAACTCGGAAACTAAAATCAACTAATAATTATCAAAAAATAAATTATTCTTATTAAATTACAAAGATAGAACATTAAAATAAAATTAAATAACCCTAAGAAACTAAAATCGACTAATAATTATCAAACAATAAATTAATGAAAAAAGGATTCAAACAAACCACCTTCTTGTGCCAAACAATAGCCAAACCGATTATACAATGAACCTCTCATATCATTGAGTTGATTTGGAGTAATGCTTGCACAAAGTTGGATAAGTTTTTCCCGTAATTCAACTAAATTATTGGCTCGTTCAAACGCATGTTTGTGCGCGGTTTCTTTTAAAAAGCCCCACAGAAAGAAATCATGGGGTGCTAGATCAGGTGACCTGGGGGGCCATTTTATCATTCCCCTCGTAGCTATTAAACGATTGGGAAATGTCCTTTCCAGAAAATTAGCAACAGTTAAGGTATTGTGACTTGGGCAGCCGTCTTGTTGAAACCAAATGTCGTCAAAGTTGACAGCCAGATTTTGAACTGCGGGAATGAGCTTGTTCCATGATATTCTTTTTATATGGTTTTTATACTTTTTCATATAGTACTCGATATTCTCATTATACACTTAAAATTTTGTATTATTAACTTTTTCCATTCGTAAGAAAAATGGCTTTCTGGGACCTTTCAAATTTAACCTGAAAAGTCGAAAAACATGGAATTTTTAAACGCTGGTAACTAAATAAATACGTCGAGTGGAAGTTCGTTCTATGTGTCTACGGAAAGGAGAAGGTCGGCGATGAATTATAATCGTAAATTGCAGGGTCGAAATCGAAAATTCGTTCTGGCAGGAGCGAGAGAAAATTGTAATTTTTTGACATTTCACCAAATTGTACTCCCCTACTGTCAAGCAGTAAGCAAAACAAGCAATACTTCGAAAACACTTATAATTACAACCAATAAGGAGCATCAAGTCTATTGAGATCGCCGAGTCTATGCGTATAGTGACGTAGCGCCTGGCCACGCCCCATTTTCGCGAGATGGAAATTTGTAATAGTTTTTAAGATACTGAACGTGCGAATAAGATTCTGATATTTTGCAGATCCATTAATTTATACTTGCACTTTCGATTTGTGAAATAAAAAAAAATGCTGAACAAGCCCATTATTTGGTTTTGTAAAAGCTCTAAATATTTATTGCCATATAAATTGCCATCGGTTAGCAGTGGGCCTATAATATGATTGTCTAAAATTCCCGTCCAAACGTTCAACTTTTGAGGATACTGAGTTCGCACAGCAACACTCAAATGTTTATTTTTTCGAGACCAATATCGTACTACGGATGGATTGTATTTCCTATGTAATGAAGAGGATGATTCATCTGTAAACAATATATTCTTTAAGAAGTTTTCATTCTCATTCACTTTAATTATCATGATTTTACAAAATTCCATCCGTTTGAAATTGTCCTCGGGAAATATTTCTTGCGTTGTTTGAACTTTAAAACAACTGTACTCATTTCTTTTTAAAATATTGTATGCGGTCACTTTTAGGTTAATTGTTATAATTCTTTGATAATGGTTGAAAGGCCGAAAGATTTGTTAGAGAAATCTGAATAAATATTGTGAAACAGTAATACCAAACTGTTTTTACTACTTATTCTAAAAACATAATATGAAAGCGAGAAATACCAAATAAATACGAAAAAATCATCTCTGGAATTTAACTAGCACCGTCACCAACTTTCTTAAGTAAAAGTAGATTAACATATACTTGGAACGGTACTATGAAGAATGGATCATGTATTGAAAAGTAATAAAGTCTATGGTGCCAAAGTGATGCTAAACGTTATAAAGTCTGCACATTTCAACTAATGTGTGGTACCAATTTCATTAAAATCGGTTCACTAATTTCGGGCCTATCAGGTAATCAGGTAACCTTAAATGACGATCTGTCTGTCTGTCTGTCTGTTATCTGTATATTGCACCGGTCAACTTAAATAAAATTTATAATATTTCCTTACGTTTCGGTTTATTAACCATCGTCAGAGGAAAAACCAGTATTTATAACAAAATACGATTGCTTTAAGTAATTTTACAACTTAAATATCGATTACATACAATTATTGTGATTGAGATTATATGGCCTACCAAAACGGCACAAAGAAAATATCCCTTTAACACCAACAGTTAAAAAGCTAACCATTATACACTGTGGCGTTGTTTTGAAAGGTTTTATTCGATGTTAATATATTGCCCAAGTGTTCAAGTGTGGGCCACCCTACGAGCGACGTGGTTAGCGTCACTGGTTTCACCTGGCTAGCACAGTAAAGATACGGAGAGCAAAAGGGCGTTGAGTTCAAGGCTTGGGCGCCATTGATTACTTAGTGTAATCAAGGAAAATTAAAGATAAAGATAAACAAAAGACAAGAGTTACATATATACAATAGTACTATATTACAAAAATATTATATTAAAAAAAAATGAACTATCACAGCATCAACGATACTGTATAGCAAAGTACCAGACAGAAATATATACAAAAGAATTATATTACAAAATATACTATATTACAAGATACTCTATATTACAATTTGCTCAACGGCAAGGCAAATTTGAGGCGTGTACGAGAACCAAAAATATATTACAAAAGATACGTCTCGTAACTTTTACCTCAATACCAAAATCATATATTACACAAATTAGATAAACTTGAGATACTTTACGAGAGGCAGAATAACTATATTACAGAAGATAAGTCTCGTAAATTTATCTCAATAATAAAAATCATATATTACAACAAAATTAGGTAACCTTGAGATCCTTGACGAGAGACAAAATGACTATATTACAAAAATATGTCTCGTAACCTTATCTCAAAGTTCATAAACTTTAAACACACTCGTTACAACAAAAATTGAACTACGACTTACTGTATCAACAACAAAAGTGCATTATAGTACTACAATAAGATATTAATCATGAGGAATCACGACAAAAGCAACTACGAAACAATACTACGGCGAAGTATTTGCGACAACAAATTCAAGATACAAGGAACTACGAATTAATATACAACAATGGGTTTAATTATAAGAACGGATTTAAAATGCAAATAGCCAAAAATATAATAGATTCCACTTGAATCTAATATATTAAATTTAGACACTTTTGGTTCTTATAGCTCAACAATCATGTGAAAATAATCCCTTTTATTGGTAACAATCAAAAGTACTTATCTTTTATTTTGTTATCCTGATGGAGAGAACTCCTAGATACGGTCCTGTTCTCCGATGATTATGGATTTAAAAATTATGTTTCACATGTGGCCGTCTTAATCCCATTTTGAGGTTATGAAATCGTAGAAGATTGTCGCCAAGACAAAATGAAGAAAATCTCTTCGCCCAGAATGTTTTCGTATATTCCAATTCAAAAGGTAGTACAGAAAGGTTGACTTCAAATAAGTATTGCTCGCTTAGTGGAAAACATAATAGGTATCGCAATTTGAATGTACCTAATCTCCAATCTTGCTCAAAGCAATTAATGTAACGTTGAAATACTTCTACGTTAAAATATAAGAATATGAGAAAAAATCGTATAAGAAAAATTAATGAGAAAACTATGAGAAAACTATGAGAAAACTATGAGAAAACTATGAGAAAACTCTATGAAAAAATTACGTATATTTATAATTATGAGAAAAACCCAAAAACAATATTTCAAATGTTATACGATATTTACCGGTATAATAATTAAAACCTTACCTCATGTGATCATCACGAGGTTTTTCAAATTCTAACATCCCCATTACAGGTCAAACAAAATTATAAGAGTTTCACCCGGCTTTATTTAGTTGAAATCTCATCCCTGGTGCGCTATCTAGTATTCGCGAGCATTAACTGCTGACAGATGACGTATGTTCATCATAGTCGAAAGAGTAAGTGCACTCTATTAGTACTAGAGTTTGTGGGAATAATATTTCCGATAACTTATAATCTTTATAATAAATATTAACAGTGTAACGAAGGATGCTATTGAGCATTCCGCATGTTACAACACTCGCCGATTTGCTGTACATTTTATTTAATTGTGCACATTCTATAGGATAATCTTTGCGGGTTTTTTTGTAAATAATATCAGTTTTAGACATTTTCAGTTTAATTTCAAAACATTTAAAAAATGTGTTTAAAAAATTAATATTTTTTTTATTTATTGATCGGTTTTGTTAAAATATAACAGGGTTCTTCCTCTAGCTAACAGTAACTTGTTGACCGAATTTCAATACAATCGGACTTTTCGTTCTTAAGTTATCGTGCTTAAAAGAAACGTGACGGATGGACAGACATACAGATAGACGAACAGATGGACGGACGGACATTTTGAAAGTTGTTCAGAATTCGTTTACGAACACAGTGATATGAAATTTTGTTCTGTACGAGCAACAAGACCATTATATTACTTCACTTGATATAACTTCACTATACACTAACATAGCAACAGAACTTGCAATAAAATGTGTAAAAAACAAATGGTCCGAAATTAGTAAACATATATAAATTATTACTGAAAACGAATTTGTCAATGCCATTACATTCTGTCCAAATTCTACATATTTTACATATAATTACTAATTTTATTCCAAAATATGCGGAACTGCTGTGAGTTCACTAATATCGGCCACCATTGCACCATTCGAAGAATTAGAAAGTCAAATATTTAAATAATTAAATTATAAACCTAAATTTTACAAAAAGATATGTAGATGACTGCATTAACAATTTCAGTATCCACGACTGCAATTCACCACCGAAATTGAAAAATAAAAAAAAGCATAAACTTTGTAAATATAATTATTAAGTATAACGAATCCAAAATTATTGATACTAACTGGACACGAACGAAATTTGATTGCAAAGATATTTAAGTTATGATTCACACATTCCTCTACCAATTACAAAATAAGCGTTGTCAATAGCCTAAGATATCGGGCCGCTCAACTCTCACATCCAGAATATAGGCAAAATTACTTGAAGAAAATTAAAACAGTCCTCAAAACAAACTCCTAACCTAAAGATTTATATGAACCAGTAAGAATACATGAAATCCATAATCAAAATAAGAATAAAACAAGTAAAAATAATAACAACTATATGCCTTACATACCCTTACACACCAATAGTAACTGAGAATATTTCAAATGTACTTAAAAAATACAATATAATAGTAGCGCATAAACCTTACACTACAACAACAAAAATTCTTTACAAAATTAAAACCTGAACTACAACCGAAAGAAGAAACTAGCTCAGTTTACGAAATAGGCTAATAATTGTAACAGTAGGTACATATATTGGTGAAACAAAACAGTACCTACATAAACGAATATATACACACAAATATAACATAAACATATTAAAACAAAATTCGACGGCTCCCTCCAAACATGTTTTAGACCATAATCATAGCTTTAAATTTAACCACACAATACATGAAATGTTACAAATTAAAAGACATAACAACGCAATAAACAACCGCACTGATGTGGAAAATCTTAGCTTATTAAATTAGCCAAAAAAAGATATTATTATTCGACATATATTTTTACTTCTTTTCTTCAAGTCCACAAGATAATGCTTAAAATATCATATTTCGCACCACAAGCCATTAGCGAAAATTTTAAGTCCAACATCCATAAATCAAATTGTATCAATAAGAACATAGACAAACTCTTAAATACAATACAGACCAGAAAGCAGGTAATAAATTGTTTCAGCATTTAGTTGCGTTAAAACATCTGACAGAAATAGACGTAAAATGTTATAATAGTGTAAAAAGAATTTTTTTTAAATCACAATAATTGTAAGTAATCTATATTCAAGTCATAGCAATCCATCAAACAATCGTATTTTGTTATTAATATTGCAGTTTTTTCTCTAACGATTGTGAATAACCCGAAGCCTAAGGAAATATGAGAATTTTCATTTAAGCTGACTGAAAAATCCCAGGATATACATCTAGATATTAATACCAGCAAACTGTAGTTATTGCCAACATATGTCGTTCTTTTCTTATATAGCAGTAAGATTAAGACTGTTCAATCATCGGGCCAGATTTCCGCCTTCCATATTTCACGGCATATTCTATTGAGGATTATCACTCCGTATTCATCAAATAAGCTCCTCAGCCGTGATGTTATTGACTTTAACTGCTAGTTTTTAGGTATTGTATGGCTGCCTCCACTTCTGATTTTACTCTTGAAGGTTCGTGTTGGTAGTCATTTTCTGTCCCAGGATAAAGTCATCAATTTGTCAGTAAATATTTGGGAAAAAATATACCTACTCACTAATCTGGTAATTGTTTTCTTAAATTATTCAAAGAAATTGCTGCTTATTATGAAATAGATTAAAAAAGTATGATGGAAATTTTACCTGTAATGCTGCGGGACTCTCGTTTATGACATCTGAGGCTTCTTTTAGAGCTCTTGAAGCTTTCATTTCTCCTTTAGCCGCGATAACTTTAGCTCTGGCTAAACGCGTAGCTTCTGCTTCAGCTGCCATAGCTCGCTGAAGCTGTTGAGGTATACTCACCTCTTTTCTGAAATATAGAATAGAAATTAATAAAGGGTTAAAGAGGAACGCCTTATTTAATCACAAATTTTGCATTTTAGTGTTTTTATAATATTATTTTTTTGTACCTTAAACATTAAATTGTAAAAACATTTATTGGGCAAATGCATTTGTGACTTAAACTGTTTTAGATTAAGTATTGTAATGTTTTTTATTCACAAACATACAACAATAATCAAATTGTCTTACATGTCAAAAGTTAGAAAGTATGACATTTCTAATTTGATTCGACAATTCAAGGTCATTTCATGCGCTAGCTTATCTCTCAATTGAGACAATATGTTATCTGGATTTTCCTCGTCGGGGTCGTCTGGGTCATTATCATAACATATGGTCACGTAACTGATATTTTTGGATGCTGTTTTTTCTACCAATGTTGGTGATGCCTTCTCCACACATTTAGTTCGAGATCTAGCCTTTACTTTTACAATATCTTTATTAAGTTTGTTAGAAATTGTTGAGTTAACCTCGTTTATAGAAAACAGAGTTAAAAAGTTGCAAGTTTTATATAGCACAAAAAAGTGGTGAGTGATATTCCTCTCACAAGGATATTAATTATTAACACTCATTAATTAAATATATGTCTGCCTGAGATACTTGGACACTTCATTCCATACACATTAGTGGACACATATATATCACTCACGAGCATGTTCTCTTTCTGCAATTAATAAGCCAATATGTTTATAAAATTACTGAATTTATCACAGACCACCAAGTAAACACCGTAAGTACTTCACTACACTCTAAGCATTCTTTGCTTTTCAAAATTCTTCCTATTAAACTAATACGACAAACAATATTTACAGAGATTAGAACGTCAAAGTTGTACTTTATAAATTCAAATTCCTTACTAAATATAATGTTTAAAAATTCTTACATTTCAACCCTTTCGACTTTGACACCCCACGGATCTGTAGCAATATCTAAAGTGGCTTGAATCGCATGGGAGATGGATTCTCTCTCCGATAGAATCTCTTCAAGGTTCTTTGTTCCTAAGATGTTCCTTAGAGTCGTCATAGCAAGCAGTTGTGTAGAATTACTAGAACCAAAATTAGAATTAATTCATGTTTTATTACATTAAAATAATGCTTATTCACAATCGTACAGTAATAATCAAATTGTTTTACACGTCAAAAGTTAGAAAGTACGATATTTCGGGTTTTAAAGTGACCACTTTTCAACCTGAATATTAAAAACAACGCGACGTCACTTTGACATTTGTCCTTTGACATAAGAATTTTAAACGGTTTATTTGACTTTTTCTTCATTAAGAAGGATGATTGTGAATAAAATATTATACAAACCTTGGTGAAAAGTTTCATTGTTGTCTAGAGAATTGGCTGACCTCGCCGCTTCGCGCCTCAGTCAACTATCTCATCTCTCGACAACAATGAAACACTTGCCACCTCGGTATGTAATATACTATTTCCTTATTTCTATAGTTTTATTAATAAAGTTGTTGTGCTTCATTAATTTTGTATACAAAAATATACAGACTGTCTATTTTACAAGGGCCACACCAAATATCTCGCTTAATATCTATTGTAGAAGAATAAAGTTTTAGAAACAGTTATCCCATTTTTTGTGAGCTATATTTCAGTAAAAAGAAATTTGAAATCCATAGCCTACTTTATGAGATATATTACAAAAACCTGAAAAATAGGAAAACCACAAACGGTTATAGCTTCCTTATTTGAGGAGATACGAAAAAAGTTAAAGGAATGAAAGTTGACGGCAAAGACAATAAGAATAATAACAAAAAAATCGAAAAATGCAGTAGGCTTCGACATACGCTATTGTGCAAAAATGAAAAATACATATCTCAAAGTAGGCCATGACGCCATTAATTCCGTTATTTTTTTCTCATTCCAACGATATAAAACATGTCACAGAAATTTTAACCGATAGTGTCAATATTTAATATTTTACGAATACCACAATTCATATAATTGAATCGTAACAATCAGCTGTGCCATAATTAGTGAAAAACAATGTATACAGTTATTAATAAATTTGACAGATTGTCACTGTTGTATGTTGTATGTTGCGTTGTCGAGTTCTAAGATAAATTTTATATCAGTAATTATGGTGTACACCAATATTAACAAATTCGATATGATTAGCATTTATTGTCAGTGCAATTTTGACGCTGAGATGGCAGTCACGGTTTACGGAGAGAGATTTCCAGATGCTCCGCAGCCAAATCGAACAATGTTTAGGAAGTTAGTTCAAAATCTAAAAACGCACGGTTCATTTTCAAAAAAAGTAGTAAGGCGAGCGCATGTTGCGGATAATGTAAGAAAAGCGACTAGAGTAATGAATTATGTTAACCAAAATGAGGAAACCTCTTTGAGACAAATTCAGAGAAACTGTCGCATAAAAAAGACAGTGCAAGAAAAATATTGAAAAAAAACGGATTTCGATGCTACAAAATGAGGAAAGTTCAACATTTAAATGAGGGAGATAAGCCAAGGAGAGTGAGATTTTGTAGATGGTTATTAAATAAGAAAAGGAATGACGAGCTGATATGTAGCAAAATTCTTTGGTCGGACGAATCAAATTTTTCTAATAATGGATTTTTCAATAGAAATATGCATTATAAGTGGACACGAGAAAATACACATTGGTGCAGAGAGACTTCTCTCCAAGAAAGATTTTCTACGAATGTTTGGTTGGGTCTTTTAGGGACTAAAGTAATTGGACCTTATTTTTATGATGGCAAATTAACCGCTCGTAGATACCTTAATTTCCTGCAAAACGAATTTCAAGATTTTCTTTATGAATTAACAGTGGCAGAAAGATTAAATTATTCATATTTTCAACAAGATGGGGCTCCACCTCACACTGCTGTAATATGTACAAATTATTTAAATCAAGTTATGCCAGATAGCTGGATAGACACCTATGGACCCATTCTATGGCCAGCTCGATCACCAGATATTACTCCCTTGGATTTTTTCGTCTGGGGTTACATTAAAAACAAGGTATTTCAAACTGCCCCTGAAAATATTGAGGACATCAAAACCAGAATTCGAAACGCATGTGAGGCAATTACTCCTGAAATGCTCCAAAATGTAATGCGTGACGTGTCTCGTAGAGCACGTTTATGTGTCAGAATGCATGGTGCACAATTTGAGCATTTGTAGTTAGAAAAATAAATACACACAATTTCTTTTCAATATAGTAGTAGGTAGTACTGTTATACATAGTTTTTCGTTTTTTTTTCTTTGGATGTTCGTTTTGTACTTGTATTTTTATTTATGAGATATTTATTGGTTTGTATTAAATTGTAATAAATAATTACGGAATTATAATTATTATAAAGTGAATTTTTACTATTATGTCACAGCTGATTGTTACGATTCAATTATATGAATTGTGGTATTCGTAAAATATTAAATATTGACAGTATCGGTTAAAATTTCTGTGACATGTTTTATATCGTTGGAATGAGAAAAAAATAACGGAATTATTGGCGTCATGGCCTACTTTGAGGTATGTATTTTCCATTTTTGCACAATAGCGTATGTCAAAGCCAACTGCATTTTTCGATTTTTTTGTTACACGTTATTATTCTTATTGTCTTTGCCGACAACTTTCATTCCTTTAACTTTTTTCGTATCTCCTCAAATAAGGAAGCTATAACCGTTTGTGGTTTTCCTATTTTTCAGGTTTTTGTAATATATCTCATAAAGTAGGCTATGGATTTCAAATTTCTTTTTACTGAAATATAGCTCACAAAAAATGGGATAACTGTTTCTAAAACTTTATTCTTCTACAATAGATATTAAGCGAGATATTTGGTGTGGCCCTCGTAAAATAGACAGTCTGTATGTATATTCACTTGTGTATTAACCCAAAGTGTAAATCATATTTGGACAAACATGAACCTGATTCTTTCTCACGAAAATAGTTGAAAGAACATGACATTCCTATGGATTAATGCCCAAATAAATGTAATGGTAAAATGATCACTTACAAGAAAATCAGTATAGAACAGAGATATTTCTTTCCTTACCTATAATCTGACACCTTTATAACGGCATTAAGAGCATCCTGGATTCTGAAATAAACAACTGCATCCACAGTCACTGTGACAGAATCCTTCGTCAATGTCTAAAACATAAAACTTTTGGAATCGCTTCTACAGTTCTGACAAAAGATGTATGTAGAAATAAATGTATGTGATAAATATAACCTAGTACATTTATGCCCGTGCATAAATAATTTTGAGGTTGGAATACGGACGATATTGAAATTATGATTCACAAAATTAAAATATTATAACCAACTTTACTTTTGTTACCTCCTACACATTTAAAGAAATAATCTGCTCAGGTGATATCTATGAGAACAGTAGACTAAAAATCTTTTTTTAGGAAATTGCAGGAAACTTCATTTGTGCTGAAACTACACGAATTACCCCAAATAATAATATTATACGTCGCGCCGAATAGAAGTAAATTAGGGCGTAATATATGTTAGTAATATATAATTTTGTTCAGGACACAGGGTGACGACCCTACCCTGCAGTATAGCTGATACATCAGCCTCAGCCTCTAAAGTTAATTTTTTTATACTACTTCCCTTTTATCTGGGAGCCCTGTAACAATTTATTATACTCTTCGCAAATACAAACCGAGAGTATATTGCATTCGATCTGCACATTTCTAAAACCGGAAATATTGCTCGTAGAGAAAAAATTTAATATCACTGTGTTGGTGATCGAATTCTGAACAACTTTCAAAATGTCCGTCCGTCCGTCCGTCCGTCCGTCTGTCTGTCCGTCCGTCACGTTTCTTGTAAGCACAATGACTTAAGAACGAAAAGTCTGATGGTATTGAAATTTGGGCAGTAAGTTAGTGTTAACTATAGGAAGAACCCTATTGTTTTTAACATTGAAAATGTTTATGTTTTCGTATATGGGGTAGAGTTACCAGTTTCTGTTCAAGGTCAAAAGACAGCGGTGTCGCGGCACAGTAGAAAGAAGATCAGGAGGCTCACTTACTCTTGAGATTTGTTGTAATCAATTTTATTTTTTATGAATCCACTGCGCATCCGATATTTATACGCTCATCTACATATACACTGCTCGAGCTAGAAAATGCTAATAATCTGGCCAACACTTACAATGACACAATTGCGATTGAATTTAATGTTTACTGATTAATCAATAAGTAGCGAATTAAAATTTGACCTGCCTTTACTTAAATTTATTACATAACATCCGCGTCTGACGTTACAGACTGAAAATGTATGACTTTGTATTATTATTATTATTCAAGCAAAAATTTGTACACGGCTGCCGAAAAGGCCGCGCTACTGTCGATTAGGCTGCTGCGCTTGCCAATTATATTACCTACCGTGTCGGGAGATTACCTAAAATTTGTACAGCGATGCTGACGGTAGAACACAAAAGTGTACAGCTTGCTACAAATAGGTGCCTGCTTGCAAATAAATGATGTGTTAGAATTGCAACTAACTGACATAGGTTGTCTGTTGTACAAATTAAGTGACAATAATAATATCTCTTTATTTCAAAGTAATGTGTCACGATCGACTGAGACTATCATATGCAACAACTGATATACGCAAATGTAATATGGGTTGCATATATCACAGGGGTCAAGTTAGCAGTTTTCATTTAAGGTGGAAATACAGCGGTGTCGCAGTCGAGTGAGACTGCGTATATGCAACGGCTGATATACGCAAATATAACATGGGTTGCATATATCACAGGGGGTTAACTTACCAGTTTTTATTTAAAGTGGGAATACAGCGGTGTAATGGATCGTGAAAGTTGAAAAAGTTGAAAAACGTTATGTTTTATGTATGGTGTTATCATTTCCAATGTCCCGATGATTGCAAGAATTGCGAAATCCGTGAATTTTTAACAATATCGGTCAGTAAATAAAGAAGTTATTAATTATTTAAATAAAAAAAAAATGGTATGTTTTGTGATTACACAAGAGATTTCTCAGCGTTACCCAGAGTCAACGGCGCGGACGTGACGGGTGTTTGACTCCTAGTTTTAATTTTTTGTTGTGTTTCCCTGTATTTTTGGATGTTTTCCTTTATTTTCTTGAAGTTCATTAACAGTTCTGAATCATCATAGAATAAAATTAGGTTTAAATATTTTTTAATTATTTTGTAAAGGATCTATTATTTCAATTTGATGTATGTCCATAGCTACATTTTAAACTGATTGTAGGACTTAAAGTGGGGGATAAGATACATTTTCTTGATTTCTAGCATATCCCAGATACCAAAGTACAGATGCTACGTGACCACAAGTTCCAAGAATTCGTGCCCCAGATCTGCAAGAGCAATAATAACCAAAAATAGGTTCCTTTCCACATCCATCATGAATGTACTCTTCACTAAAGAGAATCCATACTTGGTACTGAGCAACGTTTCTAAATCTAGACGAAATCTTTAACCTCATAAATCCCGGTTCTTCATTCCTTTGGTCTATCCCAAATTGATTTTCTTCGTCGTTATTTTCATGACCAGCTCCTAAAGCGCTATCTTGGATATATGATGGAAAAAGATTAACATGGAAAGTTCCTATAGTTAATTCATATAAATATTCCAATGTTAATACAGGAAACAGTGGCAAACGATTGGCAATTAACCGAACCCATCGTACTCGATGTTATCTAAGGTTCTCATCTTCTACTCTAGATTGAACTACGTCAACATCTTGATAACTGTTCAACATCTCTTCGGCTAAACGTTCATCTGCATCTGGTATTATTACTTTGACTTTGGATTACGCTAAGAACGGGTTATATTCAGCAAGGTGAAATAATTCATGCCACAAATGTATAATCATAAAACTGTACGTTAGTTTGTTTGACTTCCTACAATTATTATCTGAGTAAGTTCTTACTAAATCAAAATTTCCAAGCTATTTTGTAACAATATCTTTTCTTACTTTCAGATGACTTTCATTGGTAAATATGCTCCCCTTCTATATAACTTTTTCTTGAAAGATTCATGTCTTAAAGTAAGATTATGAGTTTTTTCTGAATCCAAGGTGCAAAATATGGGTTTTATGAAAAAAAAAAAGAGTTTACAATATGACTTTGAAAATATTGCTAGAGGTCAAAGCCAAGGCTATCACAAGGTAGTTTACTCATATTCCTACAACTTTTGTTCTGGTCATTTCCTCTGAAATCGCAACACTGAGTTACAGCACTTGAAAAGTTAAAAATCTGCATGTATATGAATAATCATTATTTGCCTTTCAAGTGTCCGTAACTTGAAATTTGTGGACTTCTTGCACTTTCTGCACATAACATCAATTGTTCGGAATAGTCCAACGAATACATTTCAGCTAGTTTTAGCTCAAACGACTGTATAACTGTTACCGTATATTTTGTGCGTGGTCCTTTCGCTAGCAAATATTTCGAAAGCTATTGGAAATAGAAGAATAATGAGAAGTAACAATCTTGCAGGACATTTCGTCAGTTATAATTTTAAATAGAACAACCTGTTCACTACGATGCACTGTTTTCGAGATATAAATGACAGAACTTATTCGTCATCCTAAAGTCGCCATTTTGAATTTTTGAGTTTTAAATAAATATTTATAACCTTCGACCTTGGAAATCTACAAGTACCGATTCTCGTACGAATCACACCATATATTACAAAACTTTTCCACCATTTTGATTCCGCCATTTTGAATTATTATATTCGGACCAGATAATTGTACTCTGCAACCTCGATAATCCTCTGATATGGATTTTCAGTCAAGTCAGACGATAAATGATAAAATCTTCCTCTATATTGACGCGTCCATCTTGAATTCTTGTGTTTTGATCACATATCTGTAATCTGCGACATCATGAATCCCCAGATACCAGTTTTCAGTAGGTTCGGATATTAAATGACAATAGACTACCCGGCATCTTTGAAACGCCCACTTGGATCTTTTAATAAAATGTGTCAAATTTTATTGTCACAGGAGCCACATACACTTACTAAATTTCAAGTCAATACGACATCTGGAAGTGGGTGAAAAGTAAGTTGTAAGATTTGCTTAAAATGCTACAGCTAATAGAGGAGTGTTAATAATAACTCACTTTAAAGAAAATTGAATGATCTACAACTAATGCTCTACTATGAAGACATTACCATGAAACTAAAGGCTGAGGCTCTATACGATAAAATTTGTTGAGAAGCGTGAGGCAAAAAAGCGTTTTTCTAAAATTAGTGATTTTCGCCAACGGATATCTCGAAAGCTATTGGGAATAGAAGAATAACAAATAATGACAAGCTTGTAGGAAATTTTGTCAGCTTTAATTTTGAATAGATTAACATTTTAGCTGAGATGCACCGTTTTCGAGATATCACCAAAATGCAGAAAAAAGTGACCTTCAATGTGCCCCCTGCACCCCGCTTACCTCGTAGATTCGTGGACTACTAGTATGCTTACCTCCTGGGTACTCCAAGCAAAGTCCTGAAGTCAAAAATTCTGTTCCCGACTATGTCCTCTACACCCCACTTTTAAGCGTCTATTGACTGAACTACATGCTCTTGTTCAGATTGGTGGATAGTTATTTTTATTTCATATTATCTAAAGCTCACTAAGTTTTCTGATTTGCTGATATATTTTTACATCCAATGCTATGCGTCATTTTCATATAAAAAATACTTAATATGAAGGTTAATTGATAAATCAAGATAGATCGAGCACAGAATTGCAAAAAATTGAATATAGGACGAATACACCTGGGACACATGTTGTGGAAGAAGTCACGTAAGAAATAAATTAAAATATTAGTAAGCAGCAAAATACCGCGACCACCTTGCACTTGACGATTCCGCAATGCCTTTTTGCACGAATGTTGAAAACACCCATACCTTAGATTTAAGATGGGTTGCCAAGGAACCCCTGCGAGCGCATGTAGCAGGTTGTTGCGTACCAATCAGGGACACAATTTTCAAAAAATCGCGTATTTGACGTATTCTAGTGCCGTTTTTTCTGCTAGTAGCTCTAGTTGCGTAGAAAAAGACATTCTTCATGATGGAAAACGTCTGGAATGGCCGAACAATGCGGGTAGCCTATCTTCAAGGGGCAAGAAACACAAAGATTGTGAATTTTTAACTTCCCCAATCAGCGTCGCAAATGGACCAATCATATACGTCATTTTGACTTCAATGGGGTCTAGAGAGGTTATATTGGAGTGTAGGGTAATAACAGACAATACAGCTTTCCCCCAATACTGCATTCGGTATAGTACAAAGCATATGGTTTGTCGCAGACTACGAAATTCAGCTAAGTTTTATGGCATATGCACACACACGGGGTTATAACACAGGCCTATATCCTTGCTATTCTTTTATAGTAGAAAGGTAATAAAATAAAAGTAACAAGCAGTAAGCATTACGTCATGCGAATTATATTCTCGCGCATCCGACAACACCGCTGCTCGCGCATTTGCAAGGATGTTGATTACAATGTGAGGGAATATGGCCGTTTGCAATTTTGACGAAGAGGGCTATATTTTGTCCAAAACCGCAAAAATAGTCAAAAAATGCATGTTTCATTCTGGATAAGATTCCTCGCGAAGCGTTCCTCTCTCCTTGCCAATGTGATTGTGAGACGGAATGGACTACAAACACAACAGCAGTTTAAGATTGAAATGTCCAGCCAATACATTGTCTCTCTTTCGGACCTCCTGGCGTTTCACACATTCAAACGAGGCTCAGGGCAGCCACACGCACAGCACCATAAAACTCCAACAGCTGTCTATGTCGTAACAAAAATCTATGGTGAGACCCAGAACAGAGATTTGGTCGACAGAGCGTACAAATTGGACCTGTGCATTTCGTACGACAGGCTGCAATCCAATCTTGACCAAAAAGCCTGTGATGCAGCAATATTGAATCTGAAGAAATCGTCTATCCTATTGATTTAAAAAGGAATGTGTTCACTACTGGTGCTGCTGACAATCACAATCTGTCAGCTAAAGCAGCCTGCCATGGAAGAGCAATTTCCATTATGCAGCACCCCACGCCTCAATTTCCTGATGCGCAAAATAAGGTCAAGTTAGAAAAAAAAACAATTCTCTACCTACGCGTACCTAAGCGAACAACCCATATATTTTCTTGCTGACCGTCTGGACTATTATGAGCTTTTCCATTGAGGTCAAAGTAACGAACAAGATTGGTCCACTTGTGGCGCTGATCGGGGAAGTTAAAAATTCACGATTTTTGTGTTTCCCGCCTCTTGAAGGTAGGCTACCCGCATTGTTCGGCCATTTCCGACCTTCGTCATCTTGAGGAACATCTTTTCGTACCCAGCTATAGCCTGTTTTTAAAACAGGAGGAGCGTTTTAAATTTAACACGCTAAATCAATATCTGTGATTGGATACGTCCTCGCCAGTTTTACACAAGGCAATAGTCGTAAATTTTGACTTTGTAAAAATTTTAATTTCATGTTAATTGTATGGTTATAATTTCTATTTTATCGTTTGCGCATTATATTTCAGTTTCTAATCCCTTTTGTATAAATCTGAAGGTAAAAGTGGCTAATTACTTGGTGCCTTTATATAGTATAAATGATATGGATCCTGTGTAAAATACATAGAGGTCAAAAAGAGGTTGATGCATTATATAGTGTAATAAAATACACACAAAAACACTGTAGTCGTGTATTGTTGGTTGCCCAAAACGCCAAAAAGGTTTTCGTGTATTTTCTAGTTACTTTTATGGTGTGAATGGAATTAGGTTATCTATACCTCTCAAATCATATAAATATCTTATAATGGTTACTTTTAGGTTAGTTGTTATAACTCTTTGATAATGGTCGAAAGGCCGAAACATATGTCAGAGAAATCTGAATAATAATTGTGAAACAGTAATACCAAGTGTTTTTAATCCTTATTCTATTTAGTATGTTTCACCAAGAACCTACCGCAGACTCAGTTCAATTAATTAAATATGTACTGCATCCTATGAGAAGAGGCGGTTAAAGAAATTGTAAAAGATGCTCAAATGATAGTTTTTATTATATAAATCCGAAATAAATAAAAATTACTCTCTCCCCCAATTTTCTACCTCATTTCGTTGCTTTCGCTCTGTTAAGGTTTTCGTTCATTAACAGTTTTCATTTTTAAAATAAAATTGGAGCAAATAAATAATAATTTTTCAATTTCCTAAGATACCTTGAAAGAAAACTCAATCAACTTTATTCATGACATAGTAACAATACTAACATCAGTACAGTTATTATCAATTGTCAGAATTCTAAATTATAAGTCAAATTCTTGACTTAAGGTGGCCATTCTCTAGAAAGAGACATCCGATAAGAAAATGTTTATTATTTTTGCCCATAACTTTTTTTTCTTACTCCGTACATTTAAAAAAGCTATAAGAGTACCTAAGTAGAACCATAACAAGACTGTTAATATGAATTTTCACTCAATAATTTCAGAGGTTTGCAAAATAGCTAGTTTTAAAATTACGGAATAGGAAGATTAACACAATTTTCAAATTTAAATCTAGCTATTTTGCAAACTACTGAAATTACTGAGTGAAAATTCATAGTAATAGTCTTGTTATGGTTCTACTTAGATACTCTTATAGTTTTCTTAAATATACGTACTAAGGAAAAAAATTGTGCTGAAAAATAATAAATATTTCCCTATCTGATGTCTCTTCCTAGGGAATGACCACCTTAAGAAAGCTATATTGAGGCTCGTCCCCGCTTTCATACTCTATTTTACATATTAATTTAATTACATACCTCTTGGGGCGGTACATTAAATGATATTGTCCTTAAATCCACTTCGCGGTAATTGTCCAAACAGGGCAGTATGAAGAATATTCCGGGACCTCTGGGCCCTCCCTCTCGTATTTTCCCTAGTCTAAAAATAACTGCTCTTTCGTATTCTTTAACTACCTTTAATTAAAAATGAGATATTAGACACGCAAATAATACCCAGAAATTCGACTTGGTAATTAGCAAATAGTACAACTACTAATTAGTGGTTGTACTACTTGCTAATTCCGATTTCATTCTTTAGTTTATACCATAATTTGATAACCCTGTGCTTTTTCTATATTTCAAATTAACATGCAGGAAATGATAGGGAGCAGTATTTAAATGTAATGTTCAAATATTGCAAGTAAACAACTGTGAATTCGGAAATGAAATTAGGAATTCCGACTTAACAATTGTGAATTACGAGTCAGAAAAAAAAATATGAATAACATGGCCTCTCTATACGTTGCTACTTTTATATACACAAACGTAAATAAAAACAATCTTTTTTCTTTAGACCATTTCCACGTTTATTTTGATACCCTTCCAGATAGCATCAACAAAATTGATCCCAGGGTCTTCAGCATAAGTAATGATCTTACCAAAGATCTATAAATTTAATATATTGATTATCATATGTATGAAATAAAATTGGACCAAGTATAGTTCCTCGAGGAACAATATAATTGATCCTTTACTTTTTTTACAGTCAATGATTACAATTTGTACCCTATTTGCCAAATGATTCTAAATTAGATCACCGCATATACCTAAAATATCACTTTTATTTAGTATATCTTAAAAGTTCACGATGCGACACGGTGTCAAAAATTTTGACGATGCCTAAGGTTATTGCCAAAGGCTTTCTTGTCATTTTAATGCGATGGTGACATGTTGTGTTAAACTATGCATAGCACCAATGGTAGATTTTTTCGCTCTCTCTCTCTCTCTCTCTCTTCCTCTCGGGAAACTAGGAATGTGATATAATGATGTATTTTTTAAATGCTCAATGTTCCGGTATTTATAGAATAAAATAATCTTTGTTTTAATTTTCTTCCTTTTTGTATTTTAACAAAATTACTTGAAATTGAGAATGGCCAATAGGTCACATTGCAAGTGAATCAATGGACTTAAATATCCGTTGGATTCAGGTTTTTCAATTTGTCTAGGAGATTTCCTTTTATAAACGTTAAAGGACGCCGCGCTAATTTTATGGAAATTGGGTTTAGGTTAAATTTGCTCATATTGCAAGATTTTGTAGATGTTGGCATCCTGATCAAAAATTCTAACAGGCACAAGGTCGAGAAATGGACAGTTTTACGGATATCGGGGTGCAAATGGGGTGCTCATTTCTTGTGGAAAGTGGCCCACGGTGAGCTTCGCTGAAATCGACATATGTTATTCCTCTCGACCTCCTGAACAGAAGGTCTCATGAGAGCAAGGCCGGAAAATGGACAGTTTTCCAGATACCGGGGGTTGAAAAGTCGACTTTGCACCCCCGACATCTCAAAAACTATGCATTCCCCGTCCTTGTGCCCATGAGAACTTTTGATCAGGAGCTCGGGAGGAATAACACATATCGATTCACGTTAGTTTCACTGGGAGTGGGGCCCAATCTCACAAGAAATGGCCACCCCCTTCCAATAAAAAATGAGCACCCCTATTGCACCCCCGATGTCTGGAAAACTATCCACTTTTTGACCTTGTGCCCATGAGAACTTTTGATCAAGAAGTAAAAATCTACAACATTCTGCAATATGATCA
Source organism: Stenurella melanura (assembly GCA_963583905.1). Classification (NCBI taxonomy): domain Eukaryota; kingdom Metazoa; phylum Arthropoda; class Insecta; order Coleoptera; family Cerambycidae; genus Stenurella; species Stenurella melanura. The sequence continues at coordinate 38,862,577 of OY757315.1, read as the reverse complement.
AATTTAGCCAAACCCCAATTTTCACGGGGTCCTTTGTAGTGTTAGCCCAATCAATAGGTAGAAGGGTGTACCAAAATTCATACCCGGAAACAAAAAACAAGGTTGTATAGAAATAAAAATTGTGAGAAAGATTTATGATTCAATGGACGCAATATGAAGTGGCGAACTTAACCTAAAAAATTTGAAAAGTTGAAAAATAAAGAGAAATTATAACTCTAATCGAAAAAAGTTGAATGCGAAAGTTGTAGGTGCTAAAAAGATCTTTCGATTGCTGTTTTCTTAAGTATCAGTTGCGACATCACTTTTCGAGATATATGGAGAAAACTGTCTAAAATTGGCCATTTTTGTTTTCGCTGTATCTCTTTCAAATTTACGTTTAAATACTTACCAACAAATGAACTTATAGCTCACGGCAAGCCGAAAAAGCGCGTTTTTGCTAAATTTAAAAATGTCTCTTATTTTTCGAGGTATATCGATTTTTCGGAAAAAAGGCGTTTTCGAAAATCGGATAGGCTTGCTCAATGGAGGGTTCTACAGTAACAATATTGACTCATTCTCTTTATATAGAGTTGTACTATCATGCTGTGAAAGAATTATACCGGTTTTATTAATTTTAGGCCAGTTTTTTTTTTAATAAGTTTGCCAATTTTAATTTTACAGACATTACCTAAATGGAAATCGATTACTGACATTTTACTTCCACATCCACGTAGTGGATTGGAAGTATAGTAATTTTCAAAAATTTTTATTCGTGAAATAGGTTTAGAATGTCATGAAACGTCGAGATTTTAAATTTGAGCGAAAAAAAATTTTCTGTCTGTCTGTCGGTCTGTCGGTCTGTCGGTCTGTCGGTCTGTCGGTCTGTCGGTCTGTCTGTCGGTCTGTCTGTAACTTTTTTTGTCCGCACGCTTTCTCCGGAACGGTTTAAGATATTGACCTGAAATTTTGTACACGTATATATTATAACGAGATCTGGAACTGGATTGTTTTTTGAGGAAATCCGGTGAAGGGTTGGGGGTTAAATAGGGGTAAATAGGGGGAAATAAGTAAAGCAAGCTTGTAAGAGTACAGAAACTTGAAATTCGGTGTATGTACTAGAAGTTAAGGCCTCAGATTTTTTTATAATATTTTTCAATCCCCACCACCCCTACCCCATTAAAGGGGTTGATAAAATAAAGTTGAGATATTCATTTGAAATTTCGTACACGTATGTATTATAACGATGTCTAGAATTAGATTATATTTTGGGATGATTCCGTTGAAGGGTTGGGGGTTAATTTGGGGTAAATAGAGGAATATAAGTAAAACAAGTTGGTAAGAGTACAGAAACTTGAAATTCGGTGTATGTACTAGAAGCCAAAGCGTCAGATTTTTTAATAATATTTTTCAACCCCCACCACCCCTACTCCAATTTGAAAAGGGTTGATAAAATAAAATTGAGATATTCATTTGAAATTTTCTACACGTATGTATTATAACGACATCTGGAACTAGATTATATTTTGAGATAATTCCGTTGAAGGGTTGGGGGTTAAATAGGGGTAAATAGGGGAAAATAAATAAAGCAAGCTGGTAAGACTACAGAAACTTGAAATTCGGTGTATGTACTAGAAGCCAAGGTCTCAGATTATTTATAATATTTTTCAACCCCCACCACCCCAAAGTACTTCATTATTAAAAGGGTTGATAAAATAAAATCGAAATATTCATTTGAAATTTGGTACACGTATGAATTATAACGACATCTGGAACTAGATTATACTTTGAGATGATTCCGTTGAAGGGTTGGGGGTTATTTAGGGGTCAATAGGGGGAAATAAGTAAAGCAAGCTGGTATGAGTACAGAAACTTGAAATTCGGTGTATGTACAAGAAGTTAAGGCCTCAGATTTTTTTATATTTTTCAACCCCCCCACCACCCCTACCCCATTAATGGGGTTGACAAAATAAAGTTGAGATATTCATTTGAAATTTCGTACACGTATGTATTATAACGACGTCTGTAATTAGTTTATATTTTGAGAAGATCCCGCTGAAGGGTTGGGGGTTAATTTGGGGTAAATAGAGGAATATAAGTAAAACGTTGGTAAGACTACAGAAACTTGAAATTCGGTGTATGTACTAGAAGTCACAGCGTCAGATTTTCTTATAATATTTTTCAACCCAACCACCCCTACTCCAATATGAAAAGGGTTGATAAAATAAAATTGAGATATTCATTTGAAATTTGGTACACGTATGTATTATAACGACGTCTGAAACTAGATCATAATTTGAGATGATGCCGTTGAAGGGTTGGGGGTTAAATAGGGGCAAATAGGGGAAAATAAGTAAAGCAAGCTGGCAAGACTACAGAAATTTGGGATTCGGTGTATATACTAGAAACCAAGGCCTCAGATTTCTTTCTAATATTTTTCAAACTCTACCACCTCCGCTTCATTATTAATGGGATTGATAACATCAAAATGAGATATTCACTTGAAAGTTAGTACACGTATGTATTGTAGTGACATCTGATTGAGATGACTCCATTGAGGTGGTAGGTTGTAAATAGTGGAAAATAAGTACGGTAAACTAGAAACTTCATTTTTAACGTATATGGTAGAAACCAACTCCTCAAACTTTTCTATGACATCTACCCCAAATATTATTAAAATTCTATGACCAATAATTTCCACATACTAGAGTGCAAATATAGTCAAGATGTTTCCTTTAAAGTGACTTGGACGAATAATCTGGATGTGGAAGTAGTGATTCCTTAGGCTTACAAATAGATTGGTCATCTTAATTCCATTAAATATATTGAAATATTAGACAATATTATGATGCCGTCAGTAATAGAGGTGTTTCCGGAAAATAATTTTATTTTCCAACTGCTCCCATCGTGTCAGGTTTCTTAATAAAAACATAGAGTTGTTACCGTGGCCATCTAAAAGTCCGGATTTAAATCCAATCGAAAATGTTTGGAGACTAATGGTGAAACATATGAGAAAATTAAATAACCATCCATACAATGCCCAAGCATTGAAAGGAATAATTGAAGACGCTTGGGAGAACTTGTCGCAAGAAGTTGACCTTGCAAGAAATCTGATTTTGTTCATGCCTACCAGACTTCAGGCAGTTTTTGACGCTAATGGATCAATGACAAAATATTACTTAATTCTGTGTTACGTAGTTGAAGTTCATTTATTTTATTTTTTTATTGTATTCTTGTGGTCAGTTTGCATTGCTTACATTTTTTTTTAAAGTGGTATTTTTGTGTTCTTATTTTAAAAATAGAATTATCATTATTCAGTTAGTATTTTAATTACAACCATTAGTAGAATTATCCGTAACAAATATTTTTTTTTTTAAACAATAATATGGCAGACTTGAAAAAGTTATTTTCTAATTATTTTTTAAAATTCCAGTTGAATAAAATAAAAAAGAAAGGTTTAATAAGTTTTAAAACATTAAGAAAACCGGTCTCCTCCAAAAAACCCAGGTCCGGGGTAAATCACGTCTTCTCCACCCGCCCCCCCCCCCTCCCGGCATGCCTGGCCTGCCCTATTTACAAACATAATATGCACAACACTAAACTATTAAGATTTTCGATTACAAGAGTTGTACCAGTTTTTTTGAACTCAAGTGTACTATGTCCCTTTCTGAAACCAAATTGAAAATTCGGTGTAGGATTTTTTTACGTTATTAGCAAGTATTCATTGAAACAACATTACCACATAATTTTTAAAATATTTGCAGTTTCAATTCGCAGAGAAAACAAATATTAAACATGACAAATTTAGCGCGTTCTTGAAACGCCGATTTGGATGATGTCACTAAAATGATTTTTATTTTTACCAAGTTGCTGTCTTGATTGCTAGTTTCATACTGCTCTATTTGTCAGTTGTCACTGTAAAATATTCACTTCCATTCTCAAAGAGGAAAATAGAAGAAAATTATGGTTTAAAATGATAAAAATACATAAGAAAGTACGTAAAACTTAGAAAATGTTCTGCTATAAAGACCGAATGTCACTTCGCCACTTGTCAACTTGTCTTAATCAATGCAGCTCATATAGGTAACTTAAGTTTTTTTTTTATTGAGCGTATTACAGGTGCGCTTACAAGCGCACTGTACGATGACGTCACGAAAGTGAATTCCGCGGAAAATGCCTCGATTTGACATCTTCGGCCTAGTCGCCATTGTTTTTTTCGCTTTGTTTTTAAGTCTTTGGCCCTTCAATAGTGTATTGAAATGGAGTTAGACTCTCTATATCTTTTTTTGTAATACCTGTACTGTAAGTAGATCATTATTAACAAATTTTTATTGGAGTAAGCTAAACTTACAATTCATTTACTGGTTGCCATGGTTACAGGGTTGTAAGATTCGAAATGTATCGTTGAAACCAAACATTTCATGCATACACAAAAATGAAGATATTATTTTAAGCATCTTTATTATTTATGGAAATGTGAAAAGTACAATTATTCATATTATAAACAGTCAAAATTGATGTTAAATTTTTTTGTATTTCTTTAATTACTTCAGGACCATCTAGTGGAGTATTCTCCATATTATCCGAGAGATCATTATCAGATGTTTGACGAGATGAACCGGCTTCTAGGTCGCTAATGTTGAAAATCTTGTTAGCTACTTGTATTTTGTTCGTTAAAGATTCCGCCACATAACTTTCTACTACTGCCGAGGACTTCCACCAACCGTGCCTTTTCAACGCAAGAACGTCGACTCCGCTGTTAGCCAAAAGAGTTGCCGAGGTTCCGCGAAACGAATGTCCACTGTAATTTTTTGCATTTTCCAAATTTAAAAATGTTGCAATATCAGACGGAATTTTAGCGAAAATATTTCTCCCAACTGGTTGGTTAACGCATTTCCCATTTTTATATCTCAAGAATAATCTTTTTTCTGAATTTTTTGGTCGCAGACTCATATATTTCCTGAATAATTCCAAACAGTGGAAATTGTCATTGTCTACGATAGTGAAACTTCTTGAAAAGTGATTTTTAGAATCAGGTATTTTGATAAGTATTACGCTTCCTTTATCAACAATATCGTCTACTGTTACCTTGCATAATTCATCTTTGCGGCAGGCTCCCCCAATTCCCACAATAGCAACGACCTTCTTCATCAGATATGTTTGGTCAGATGCTTCACTCAAAAATTTTACAATTTGCTCTATAGTAAACACCTCATTTTTTTTGGGACGATATCCAATATTTTTGTTTTTTAAAAATGCCCTTAATTTGGCACATTTTGAAATGTCAACATTATCATTTAAGGAGATGGTTGACCGCAGCATGTAATATTCGCACCATAAGCTGGCTGGAGATGTATATTTTTTAGATTTCTCTAGAAAATATGCGAATAAAACCGCCTCACTGGTATGAATATCCACATATTTAGTGTCGCACCACTTTCTAAATACGCCATTTGTGATTTCGTACCTTTTTTTAGATTTCCCAGGTAGAAGCGATGTACAAGCAATATTTGCAGCTTCTTCGATATCCATAATAGTATTTCCTCAAAAACTGCTTGTCAAACTTGACTTTTCAACGAGTTGTTTATCTATTAGGCTTTGTTTTGTTAATTTCTAGTATATACGTTATACCTAATTTATTTAAAATATTAAAATTTAATTTTGACAGGTAGTTGTCAATAATTCAAATTTAACTCATTAATTACTTTTCTTTGATTTTCGCAGGTATTATAAAAAACTATTTACTAACCGCGAACAGTAAGTGACTTTTCAGGTCTCGAATGTTTAGGAAACCTCGTCCCTATGGGCTCGGTTTCCCAAACTACATTCTCGAAAAGTATCACTTACAGTTCATGGAACGTAATATACTATTCTTAGTTTAATAAATGATCAAACCGAGAGCAGTTTATTATATTATTGCATCATCTGTTAAATGGCACTGAAGACGTTACTACAATAATATGCACGTTATTCAAATAACAGCAAAATTTTAGCAGTCTCCGAGTCGACTGTGATTAATAAGCCTTTATTGTAATTTCGACCAGCCTTTGTTCCGTTTTTATTTGTACAGTGTCAAGGTATACAAGCAAATAACCTCAAATTCAGAAAGAAACAACACAAGTGTGACGTTTATCCCCACTTTAATCCCGAATACGTATTTGAAGCGGTCTCAGAGGACGCTATAAAGCGCATTCATAAATGACGTCACCGCTTAACCAAGGAATACTGTCCACTTATAAGCACATCCATCAATACACTGAATAAGAAAAAACCAGCTTTAATTTTACTGTGCAATCTAAGTGACGGTGACGTTATGGATACGCGCGCGTTTGAAATAAGTACGCTTTATAAATAATGTTTATCTGCAACTGAGCAAAAATTCCATACAAAACCTAATGTCTCAAAATGCATTGTAATGTATAGTCTTTCTAATACATATACTTAGTTTAAGATTCGAGCACTTAACTGAAAAGACACATTACTCTGGTCTTGATTGTATTCGTGATTTAATTTTCTGAAATAGGATATAAATGTACAGAATACAATATGTATTCAGTAGAGGGGTAATTTCACTTTCTTTATTTATGTTGTTATTACCTACTATTCAAAATTTGTATTGCCATTCTTCCTCCAGTTTCAGAAAAGTAATTAATGAATGAATTGCAAATCTCCATTCTATTACTTATGTAGTTATTTTCTAGTTCAATTTGATTTAATTCATCTCTTGATACATTGTCATTTGAAGAATCATTATTTATTGAACATACTCTTTTTATGTCAATTTTTGCTTCATAATTTTTCCTTTCATAATAGTTATTCTTTGTTATAATCATGTACTGGTGTTAAGCGCAGAGAGGACACTGCTCTGATTTTCAACTTAACGCTATTAATAATGAGTGTTAAATTACCTTAAAACACCAAAATAGGGAAACTGGAAACGTGATAATCACAAGAGCTGTCGATCCTACAATGGCAGCCATTTCAACATAACCCATTGTGTTTGGTTTTTCTGAGGAAAAAGTCAGGAATTAAAACAAATAAAAATCAGTATTGTCAGTAAAGACATAATAAATTACCAAAGAATTTCAACACAGATTCTTAAAAGTAGTATTATAGGAATTAATATTTTTAAATCGATTAATTTGTGCACAAATATTCTGTTTTTAGATAATAACCACAGTATGATTTTAAATCCAAACAAAGAAAAGGAATGCAATAGTTTTATGTCAAGCGACACTTAATTGTATCATCGAGCTATTGTTTCCGTTAGCTATGGCACTACAAAACATTTTTCAAACAATTTGAATCGCGTTTAAAAAATGATAGCTAGAAATTTTGAAATAGAATTTCGCCATCATGCGGTTAATTAAATCCTATTACCAAACATCAAACATCGCTGTCGATGTCAGTAAGAGTACGTCAGATTCTGTTATTTGTTCATTTTTACAACGATCTCAGTATCGATATTACGTAATAAGGTTCAATCAACTGAGCGACGCCCCGGTGAAGTAACAATAAACATTTTTAGTGATCGTTTCTTTAGAGGCGATTTAATTTCTCCAAAAATTGTTTCTCAACTGTCAGAAAATAAATGTCACTTTTGTCAGCAATAGCTTGTAGAGAACAACATTATATTGACATATATACGAAAGCAACGAAAAATGAATAGAAAATATAAGGATAGGGAACTACTAGAGAAACTGATCAACACGAATGGAAACTAACCAACGGCACATGGAAATTTGGAACTGATATAAACAGAGCAGAGGCATGGGTAATAAGAATAGCTCTTAAAAAATACTGAATAGTACGGAAATACCACCTAAACATTTAAACATCACTAAAGATTCTAAAGCGACCTGTAATGCAATAAGAGCCTCAAAATACAGAAATCCGGTGATTCACAACATAAGGTAAGTACATACAAATCAAAAACAGAACAGGGTTAGAAGAATGAGAAATAAAGGCAGACGGAAGGGAATAAGAGGGCAGGGCATCCATGGAAGTGCTATCACAAGCAAGACAAGAAGATGCTGGGAAACAAAGACGCAACTTAAAAAAGGAAGAGAGCAGAAAAAACTGAGAAAATGACAGACAGGCTGGGAAACAGTCACCAAAGGAAGAAAAATTTATATTATCATTCTGAAGGTAGGAATAGGCCTAATTAACATTAGATGGAAATCAGCACAGCTCATAACAGGGCATGGACACATGGAATCATATTATCAAAGGTTCAACTTAAGAATCATAGATAGGAACTGTGCATGCGGAGAAAAAAGTGAAATGCAAGGTCATACAGTAAGCAGATGTACTAAACCACGTAGAGAAATGGCAAGACAGACCATGAGCAGGTATTTAGAAAGTGTAAATGAAGATTACTCTTCAAAGCTCAATGGAACGTGTATGGAAATAATAAAACTAGAACGGATACATGAATGAGAAGATGAAATGATACATCGAGGAAAACCATCTAAAATCGGCTGTTCTTGTTTTCGCTGTTTCTTTTTCAAATTTACGTGTAAATACTTACCCTCAAACGTAAGTATAGCTCACGACAAGCCAAAAAGTGCATTTTTACAAAATTTAAAAATATCTTTAATTTTCGAGTTATATCGATTTTTCGGAAGGTTCTACGGAGGGTTCTACAGTAACGACCTTGGGCTCATTTTCTTTACAAAGAGTTGTACGATAGTGTTGTGAGGGAATTGGTATTTAGAAAGTATAAATGAAGAGCACTCTTCAAAGCCCAATGGAACGAGTAGGGAAATGATAAAACTGGAACGGATACATGAATGAGATGAAATGATATCTGACCAAAGTAAAACTGAATGATTGATTATGAGAAGGAAACAAGTACATCGGCAGGTTCAGCTAGTATGATGGCCGAACCTCCCCGCAATTTTGGATAGGCGAGAAATGACGAGTAGGTGCCCTTGGTATAAGGGGTTCTGGATGAGAGAGAAAGAAGGAACTCTGTATCAGTAATAGCTTCTACAAAGTAAAAGAAAATATCCGTAGTTTAAAATGTTTAAACTTTAACGTCAGATTTGTTTTCAGAGATTTCTCATATTCCCATGTACTAAATTCCATATATTTGTAACAAATTTTTGTCATTCTGGCACCTCTGTTGGAACCGCTGTTTAAAAAGGCTGAATGTTTAACTTCTTAGATCAGATTAAGTTACAGCTGTTCCTAAAATATCTTTCTCAAACAAAAACACATTGGCTTTGAGAGTGAGTCGTACTGCATAACCAGATCTTTTATTTTACAAAAATCTCCAATATTTGTTTTGAACACTTGTTAATGGCACAGAAAAATAATATCATTTTAATGGACCACTTAACGTTTCAATTCTCCCGATGTCAAACATATGGTAGTTAAAAGCAAAATCAGCATACAAATAGGTATCTGACTCATTTCTTCAGTAAAAGAATTAGAATAAAAGTAAAAATTAACACAGTAAGGTAAGAGAAAAATTAGCCATCTAAAGGTAGTATGATGATACTTAACGTATTATATGAAGTGAAATTTGTTTCTGTTTCTGCCATTCCAACGGCTATAAAAAATCCAATTATGGTGATAAGTGAACTAGTCGGGCGTCATTTTAAAAGAATTTTTTAAATCTTTATAGGTAAGATTTTCGGGATTTCCTTTGCTGAAACATTGATGACAAATGTACATCCCAAGCTTTGCTTTATAGTATTGATTTAGGTTGGCACAATATTACTCATTGATCAATTCTCGATCAAATTGTAATGTCAGTAAAACATCCTTGAGAGCGCCTCGGAGGGAGTTTTATTAATTTTTTTTTTTAATTAAATGTTTATTTTATAGCTGGTTTATTTTATAGCTGGTTATTTCAAAAAATATATATTGTATTACTTAATTCATCTACGAAAGTTCTATAAAAAATCGGTAAAGTTATTTACACAGAACTTCCCTAGTTATTTGTGCATGACAGTCACTCAAAAAAATTATTAATTACGAAATGACATTGGGAATAAAAATCGGAATATAATTATTGGTATTATTACAAAGAAAACCTGATAACTTTTGGTCAAAAAAATATACAGAGTGTTCATCCAACAGCAAAAGTTCAATATACTAAATAACAGGTGCCAAATATGGAAGGCTTGCTCAAATACCTTTATAAATGTCCACTATGACTCAATTATTTCTTGGGATGCCAATATTCAATGAAAGTATATAATAGGATATGCCAAATATTATTGCCATCTCTCACATTTTCAATCCCAAATTCACGTAATGGAGTGGAAGTAAAATATAGAACAAATTTTCAAAAATGTTTTCTGTCTATTCTAGTGTTAAATTTTTTTCCAAATTGGTGAAAATATGTTGCAAATTTTTTTTTCCGAAATAGGTTTAGAATGTTATGAAACGTGGAAATTTTAAATTTGAGCAAAAAAATATTTCGTCTATTCTATAATGGTGATAAATAGATTACTAAAACATGTTTTCATTTTTTAAAAATTTTTCTAAAACATTTTTAAATTTGTTTTAATACATTTGGAATGCCATGGAAACGTGGAAATTTTAAATCGGAAAAAAAATTCCATCTATTTGTGGTAAAATTTTTTCAAAAATTTTTATTTTTTTTTTTTTATTTTTCTTTAAATAGATTTAGAACGCTATGAAACGTGGAAATTTTAAATTTTGAGAAAAAAAAAATCAACTATTTTGGTGGTAAAAATTTTTTCAAAAATGTTGGTAAAAAATTTTCAAATTTTTTTTTTCTTTTAAATAGGTTTAGAATGCCATGAAACGTGAAAATTTTAAATTTGAACAAAGAAAAAATTTTTTTTTAGTGGTAAAAATTTTTTCAAAAATGAAAAAAATTTTCTAAAAATTTTTTTTTCTGAAATAGGTTTAGCGCGTCATGAAACGTGGAAATTTTAAATTTGAGCAAAAAAAATTTTTTTTGACTATTTAGTCCGTTTAGACGGTCCACCCTGTATATTTTTCAGTGAAAATTCTACCAGTTCTTCGCTGACAGTAGGGTTAACTACCTACCAAATTTGACTGCTCTCCGTCAAGTAGTTTTTTAGTTAATGCACCAACAGACAGACAGACAGACAGACTGACGGAATTGAAAAACCTATATTTTCGGAATCTACGTGTTCTGAAACGTCAGAATCCGAAAAAATCTCGGAGGGTGATTTTTTCTCGAATACAATACTTCCCTTCGGTATGCGAGGGAAGTAAAAAGAAAAATTTGAAAATTTTGTCAAAGAGAACTTTTTCTAAATTTTTTTTAATATATAGTACATCATATTGGAATCAATCATATTGGAAATTTATAAAGGTATTTACGCAAGCTTTCCATATTTCACACCTTTTATTTAATACTGAATTTTTGCTATCGGATGATTAAAAATTTCCATCTATTCTAATGGTAAATTTTTTTCCAAAATGGTAAAAAAAATATTGCAAATTTTCTTTTCCGAAATAGGTTTGGAATGTCATGAAACGTGGAAATTTTAAATTTGAGCAAAAAAAAATTGTTTTCATCTATTCTATACCCAGTGCTAAATAGATCAAAATTTTTTGCAAAAAAAATATTTAATCAAAATAAATTTTAAAGTTGTTTGAATAGGTTTAGAATGCCATGAAAACGTGAAAATTTTAAATTTGAAGAAAGAAAAAAAAATTCAGTCTATTAGTGGTAAAATTTTTTCAAAAATAGTAAAAAAAATTTCTAATTTTTTTTTTAAATAGGTTTAGAACGCCATGAAACGTGGAAATTTTAAATTTGAACAGAGAAAATCATTTTCCACCTATTTTAGCTGTAAAATTTTTTTCAAAAATGTTAAAAAAATTTTCAAAAACAATTTTTTTTTGAAATACGTTTAGAATGCCATGAACGTGAAAATTTTAAATTTGAAGAAAAAAAAATTTTTTCTTCCTATATTTTAGTGGTAAAAATTTTTTCAAAAATGATTGAAAAAAATTTTCAAAATTTTTTTTTTTCTGAAATAGGTTTAGCGCGTCATGAAACGTGGAAATTTTAAATTTGAGCAAAAAAAAATTTTTTTCACTATTTATTCCGTTTAGACGGTCCACCCTGTATATTTTTCAGTGAAAATTCTACCAGTTCTTCGCTGACAGTAGGATTAACTACCTACCAAATTTGACTGCTCTCCGTTAAGTAGTTTTTTAGTAAATGCACCAACAGACAGACAGACAGACTGACGGAATTGAAAAACCTATATTTTCGGAATCTACGTGTTCTGAAACGTCAGAATCCGAAAAAATCTCGGAGGGTGATTTTTTCTCGAATACAATACTTCCCTTCGGTATGCGAGGGAAGTAAAAAGGCGGTGGGAAATGTTCACCCCATGACGAGAGAAAACGTGTCTATGAAACTATTTAAAAAATGTCCAACTTCAAGAAATTCGTCTAGTGTTATCGCACAGACAGACAAGATATTAAACCTTCTGACAAAGAAGGATAAATACAATCTTTTTAAACTATTGTTTTAAATGCCACAATCAATATAAAATTATAAGAAAAACAATGTGCATAGTATGAAACCAAAGACCAATAAAACAGAACCACATATCAATATTACAATTATATCAATCTATGAAACATTGACAGGTACTTATTCCGATATTTATGTCTAGTCAGAGTGACTTCTTTGAAGCGTAGATCTTAACCAGTACCCCTGTAATAATTATTATCAATGGAACTCCCGGTTCAGGAATAATTACATTATTACTAAATGCAAGTGCACCTTCCTAAAGAAATCGCTGCCTAAGGAATATCTACTTCCACATCCAAGTCTCTTTAAAGGAAAATATCTTAACTGTATTTGCACTATAGTATGTGGAAATAATTGATCATAGAATTGTAATAATATGTATATTTGAGGCAGATGTAATTAATAAAAATTAATAAAATGGAGGTGGAGGGTTGAAGAATGTTAGAAAAAAATCTAAGGCCTTGGTTATATACGCCAAATCTCTAGTTTCTGTACTCTTACCAGCTTGCTTTACTTATTATCTCCCATTTACACCTATTTAACCCCCAACCCTTCAACTCTAAACGTCTAAAATATAATTTAGTTCCAGATGTCACTATAGCACATACGTGTACTAAATTTCAAGTGAATATCTCAATTATATCAAAATATAATTTAGTTCCAGATGTCACTATAGCACATACGTGTACTAAATTTCAAGTGAATATCTCAATTTAAATTTATGAGCCCCTTCAACAATGAATGGAGTGGTGGTGGTGGAGAGGTTGAAAAATGTTACATAAAAATCTGAGGCCTTGGCTTTTACTTTATATGCCAGATCCCAAGTTGCTGTACTCTTGCCAGCTTTCTTTACTTATTCTCTCCTATTTACTCCTAGGCGATGGTGGAGGAGGGGGAGTTGAAAATATTATAAAAAAATTGAATTCTTTGTTTCTAGTATATACATCAAATCCCAAGTTACTGTACTGTTACCAGCTTGCTTTACTTATTTTCCCCTCACTTACCCCTATTTAATCCCAAATCTTTGACCGAAATTAGCGCAAAATGTAATCGTGTTCCAGATCTCATCATGATATACATGTGTACGAAATTTGAAAGTTACAGATGGACTGACAGACAGAAAGACTTTTTTTTTGCTCAAATTTGAAATCTCGACGTATTTATCGAAAACCCACTACAACAGACACAGTCATACATTATAATTCACAACAATCTTGGCAAATTAAACTCTCTCCCTTTCATAGCCTAATACATAGACTCACAAATTTCCCCTTAGACGAATATGAGTTTAATAAAGAATTAAACATAATCAAACAGATTGCAATAAATAATGGATATAGGGAGTCACTAATAGAGAACATGGTTAAAAACAAACAGCGAAAATTACTTCAAAAGGAATTTTTTACTGTAACCAACAAAACAACAAAGTACAATTTTATTAATTATATTCCTAGGTTTAGTGATAAAATAAGTAGAAAAGTAAATAAGTTAGGCATCTCCACAATAAGTGTAAACAAAACAAACCTAGGAAGTATTTTAGTTAACAATAAAGAAAAAATAAGTAAAGTCAACAAATCGGGGGTTTATGAAATTAAATGTAAGGACTGTAACGCGGTATATATTGGCCAAAGTGGTAGAAGTATAGCTAATCGGGTAAAAGAACATAAACAATCCATTTTAAATAACACCAAAAACACAGGAATGTCAACACATTGCATTGAAAATAATAATTTTATTGATACAGAGAATATTAATTTAATCCATTCAGAAAGAAAAGGAAAACGCTTAAACCTCCTTGAACAATTAGAAATAAAAAAATCCCTTAAAAGCAATACTTGTACCACCAATGACCAATTAAATTTCATAAACACTCCTATAATAGACAAGGTTCTAAGAATAGCCCATTGAATTATTCCGAGTAGGTAGATCCTTAGTTTTGTTACTTGAAATCCCCGTAATTCCACATGTTTGGGTATTACTGCATTTATTTTTAGAACAACCACCCTCATAGCTTTAGTATTCATCTGTAATGCTCTTGAGAAAGGCCTAACAAGCCGAAACATCTAAAAGCATTGTTTTTCCCTTTTCTAAAAATAATTGTTTTATGACATTCTAAGCTTATTTCAACAACAAAAAAATCGGAATTTTTTTAATGATTACTATACCTCCACTCCTCTGCGTGGACGTGGAAATAATTGTCGATCGTCGCACATGACATTGCTAGTATTATGAACTATTCCTTTGTCGATCTTTTTCTTGTATGCTTAACGATTACATTGCTGTAAAACTCCATCATAACCCTATTCACATAATCACAATTTATAGAAATAAAATAGAATTTCAATCAACCAGTAACAAATCGTCACACAGGTTTATAAAATTAATTTTTTTAAATTACAGTCCTTATTACTGAATGTCGGAATTTTCCCTATTTGCTTTTATAATTATTAGAATTATCTTGTGAAATATATATTTTTACATCGAATATAGGTATATAAAAGAAGGTAAAATAAAATATAAAAATAAACATCCACTATCACCTTCTATGTAAAAACCGCTGCCTAAGGAATCACTACTTCCACATCCAGATTTTTCATCCGAGTCGCTTTAAAGGAAACATCTTGACTATATTTGCACTCTAGTATCATAGAATTTTATTCATATTTGAGGCAGATGTCTTAGAAAAGTTTGAGACGCTGGTTTCTACTGTATACGTTAAAAATGAAGTTTCTAGCTTACTTTACCTATTTTTCCCTATTCACAACCTACCACCTCCCATCCCTTCAACAGGATCATCTCAAGGGTAGCTATTCTGTACCGGTGTGATATGATGTGAGCACATGTTTTCATGAGAAAGTGGGCGGAGTTCTTTTGAAAACCAAAATAGCGTATTCTGTAACTGTGGGAGCGGTCACATCATGCCAAAAATCGGAGAATTTGCTTCTCTTGGTAAATTGTAGGGAACGGGACCGTTCACGCGTGAGAGGATGAAAGTATAACCTCACTTTTGGGCAAACTGTCATTTTATTTGGATGTCAGTGGCATGATATTTGTTTATTTGAACTAATTTTTGTGTTAGATCATACAATGGGTTTTGTGTTTCTTAAACTGTAGGGATTAAAAGACGATGAATATTGCCGATGTACTAAATTATCAATGAAGCACTATAAGACCTTCAGATTGCTGGAAAAGTCCTCAAAAAGAACACGACAATTTCATTGCATGAGCAATCCCCTCGGCTTAGCAGATAGGGCTTTTATAATTAAGTAAATAAAAAAACATACTTATGTATATTATACAATATATTATACAAGTCAGATTATGTACAATCCAATTATGATATTACAAATTAAATTTACTTTTTTCCATTACTCCTAATTATTTTTATTAGTTTCCAGGGACAGCATTTAAAGTGGTTATTACTCTTTCCTACATTTTTTGGCTTCTTTTTGTGAACTGATTTGTAAATGATCCACAGAAGCTGTAGTTGTTTTTCCACCCATTTAATCAAAATGTATTTTAAGGCACTAT
The DNA here is from genome assembly GCA_963583905.1 of Stenurella melanura. NCBI lineage: Eukaryota > Metazoa > Arthropoda > Insecta > Coleoptera > Cerambycidae > Stenurella > Stenurella melanura. The sequence goes on along the minus strand of OY757315.1, from coordinate 38,846,568 downwards.
TCATCGGGTTGAAACGAATTTTTTATGTTATTATTCTTAGCCTAACAGAAAATTATGTCACTTTTACAAAATAACAGATATTGCACTCATTTTGAATGTCAGAAACTCGCATTTTGACAAGATGCATTTCCCATCATACAACGCACGTCCTTCGATCATGGCGTTGCGACAAGCCCATTAACAAAAGATTGTAACAAAATAAATATTCAACTCTCATTTTTCATAAATCATAACATAAAAAAGAATAAAAATACGAAAATATAATACTCTAGTTACTGAGGTATAGGTTATCAATGAGGCAGTCGAAAGAAGCACCGTTGGGACAAAGTTTCTGCAAAATATTTCTCGTTCTGTCGTTTTAGGGAAATAATAAAACATGATCCTTTATAATAATTACTAAATATACGCTACTCTACGTCATTGCTATAGTTTATTCAACAAAGGCGAAGGGGATGTCGCGTTGACAGATTAATAGATATGGAGTCAATTAAGTCACCCCCCACCAATTTTTTAAGTCACGCCTCTCATCTAACCAGAAACCACCACCCTCCCACTACAGACATATTAAAACCAAGGTGTGTTTTTACTGGTACAGCATTTTACATGTTTGTACCTACACTGTTACAGATTTTCTACAGGTTTATACTTTCACTGATACAGCTTATAATATCTGCACTTGCGCTGATATGGTAAGTACAGGTTTTCCGCTGGTTCGTGCTTTTACTGGTACGGTATGTGAGAGTGACGTGCTGACCTCTAATTAGTTGGGGTCTTGGATAATAGTGGAGTGGTGGGGAGTAGCTTAACTGGTACGATACCTACTCATGAATTTGAATTCAGTTTGAGGGACACGACAAAAATTTATAATCAACTGATGCCAGCCCTGCCTTCGCTACAGTCTATGGCTATATTCACTCTCAAGGGGGAATTTGGTAATTCTTAAAACTCCCCAAGGTAAAAGCGAAGAAAATTATGCTTACTGTGATTGCTACAGTCTGCCTTCCATCGTATCGTTGTCTAGCGGTGCACTTCTGATCAGATCTTATAAAGTAGCACTTAAGAAACACTCCTTAGGCTGTAATGGCCATGGATAGATTCTGTTAGCAATCGAATTACTATACAATTTTACTGGATCGAAGTCGATCCGTGAAAAATAATTATCTGAGTCACCCCACAGATGGCACGCATGTCGTCAATTTTAGATCTAGTGAATCAAAAAACTGTCGAATTCAAAATATATTTTAATTCATCGGGGTAAACTGCAATAAATACAAAAAATAGAAATATTCAAGTAACTCATACAGCGGCAAGAGTATTGTAACAATTGACTGCACAAAAAGATTCAGTCTCTCAGTCAGATATGTTAGTAAAATGTATGTTGGACTTTTTTTGAAAACGATGCACTAAAAATTTTGGATCGCTTTGGTTTGCATGTAATCCCTATAGACGACTGTATCATTCGTCAGGATGAACTTGCTTCGAGAAGCTAATATACACTGCTGGCCACTCGAACTTACACATAGAGACTTTTAGGCAAAATTTAAAGTTCAATATTTTCAACACGAATGCAGATTTTTGAACGCGGCTTGCAAATTTTAAGAGCTAGTTTTTTTCGGATTAAGCTGCATGTCGTATATTTATCGTAGGACCATAAGTTTATTATATACGGGGTGATCAATGAAGTCATGCAAAAAATCAAAAAGTTTGTACGAGTGAAATTTCCGCAAAAAATTTTTTTGGTCGTTGCAATATGGTTCCTTACTAAGGTAACATCAATATCTCTAGACGGTTTTGTCAGTTTGTGGATTAAGGCCCTTAGGCCTTGTACACACTACTCAACATAAAATTTGGATACCGAAATTTTTAAAATGCTATAACTTGACATTGGATTGGCGGTTCTTGATGATTTTTGCGGATTTGGAATCCTTATTTCACGTAGATTTTCTATGGTCTACGCATTTTATTTGAGGGTTGAAATTTACACATACCGGGTCGATAATAAACAAAAACGTAGCGACAAGAACAAGTTTATTACATTAAATTCTACAATATACAACATTGCTTAACAACGACCAAAAGTCAATTCTTAAAAAATTTATAATTCTAATTCTGGTAATTTTTAATAACTGAAAAAAAATTTAACCAAAAAATTAAAAATTAATTTAATTTAAACTTAAATTAAAATTAAATTAAAATTACCTAATTAAAATTAGGTACATTAATTAAAAAAAAGAGAAGCTAATATTTCGTTGGTCCTCCTGCTCGGAATATTACTTCCCGACATCGATTTGGTAGAGTATCCACAAGATTATTTATAAAATCTTGTGGAATATTCTCCCATTCTTCACGAATGGCCTCACTGAGCGTTTCTAAGGTTTCAGGGGGTACATCAAGAGATCTTACTTTAAGTTTTAAATAAGACCAAACGTGCTCGATGACATTAAGATCCGGAGACTTTGCAGGCCAGTCCATCCTATTGATGTTTTGTGCCTGCAAAAACTCTGTGATCCTTCGCGCTCTGTGAGGTCGAGCGTTGTCATCCACCAATAGAATTTCTGGGCCGTAATGTCGAGCAAAAGGAACAACAATAGGTTCCAAAATTTACTCCTGATAAACAGTAGCATTAATGGTTTGGTTGGTAATGAATAGCTCGGTTTTACCATTTCTTATGATACCTCCCCACACTGTAACACCTCCGCCACCAAATGCTTCTTGAGGGTCCATATTTTCCTCCAAATATCGCTGATTTGGTCTTCTCCAAACTAACATTCGGCCATCGGAGTGAAACAAATTAAATCTTGTTTCGTCAGTAAATAAACAATGGCTCCACTCTGCATTACCCCAATTCGCATGCCGATTTGCCCATGCCCGCCTATTCGCTCTATGGCGTTGTAATAACCGCACGCATTTTGCTTTGCGACGGGCTCTATAATTTAAAATGTTTGGCATTATGTTATTTTTAAAAAAAAAATCTCACCTCAAGTTGTTTTTATTTAATATTCTTCTCACTGTTATGTCCGAAACTCTCACCCCAGTTTGTTGTCTTAAAGAGTCATTTAGTTTTCTAGAGTTCTTTGTTCTATTCCGCATAGTTTCTCTCATTAAAATTCTTTCGGTTCTTTGGTTTATTTTTTTTGTATGTCCACCGCCATGCCCATAATTATGATCACCAGTAGTTTCGACACGGCGGTTCAAATTATAAATTGTCTTTCGGCTGACATTGTAAATGTGCGCAACTTGCTGTTTTGACATTCCTTCGTTGAGAAGTCGAATGCAATTTTCTCTTTCTGCCGTGATTAAACGCCTCATATTAATTAAACTTTACAAAATTATAACATTGAGATATGTCAGATTATTTCTAAAATAATGTAAACAGTTTTTAATTCCATAGCAACAAATTTGTTTTTCCAATGCCTACTTTGAAATTGACGAGTCGCGTAGAAATTACACCCGATCATAATTATGGGCATGGGGGTGGACAAAGAACTCTGTAAAACTGAATGATTCTTTGAGACAACAAACTGGGGTGTGAGTTTCGGACAGAACAGTGAGAAGAACATTAAATAAAAACAACTTGAGGTGAGAATTTATTTTTAACTTAAATAATGCCAAACTTTAGAGCGCGTCGTACCCTACGTTTTTGTTTATTATCGACCCGGTATAATGTGTAAATTTCAACCCTCAAATAAAATGCTTAGACCATAGAAAATCTACGTGAAATAAGGATTCCAAATCCGCAAAAATCATCAAGAACCGTCGATCCAATGTCAAGTTATAGCATTTTAAAGATTTCGGTATCCAAATTTTATGTTGAGTAAGGCCTAAGGGCCTTAATTCAAAAACTGACAAAACCGTCTAGAGATATTGATGTTACCTTAGTAAGGAACCATATTGCAATGACCAAAAAAATTTTTTGCGGAAATTTCACTCATACAAACTTTTTGATTTTTTGCATGACTTTTGCATTGATCACCCCGTATATAATAAACTTATGGTCCTACGATAAATATACGTCATGCAGCTTAATCCGAAAAAAACTAGCTCTTAAAATTTGCAAGCCGCGTTCAAAAATTTGTATTCCTGTTGAAAATATTGAACTTTAAATTTTGCCTAAAAGTCTCTGTGTAAGTTCGAGTGGCCAGCAGTTTATATGAGTTCAATGATTTTCCAGCTTGAAAAAACGTACTAACGGCACTGAACCCATAAATTCTCTTCCACTTTCAAAACTGAAAAAGGACCCCTTTCAGGGCCAAATAATGGGCAAAATCCGACATGACAACCTCCTCGTGGTGCACATTGAGTGACTCTAATGTCAGCGGTAATACCTATGATCTACTGGTTTATGTTAATATAGCTTTACTTTTTTTAATGCATGTATTAATGGAACATTTAAGGGGGGGGGGGGAGTCACACTTTTTAGGTTAGTCCCAGGTTGTATTTGTGATTCACACATGGGCAATGCATGAATCGCAACTATCGTATCTATGTATATTAAAGTTAATAAATGCAACAAACATTCATCGTACATATATGTATTCCCACGCACACGCACACATACAAATACAAACACACACACAGACTCAAAAAAACACATACACATGCAAAGTATCCCAATAGTATAGCAACTCAGGAGAATATACGAGAATTAAACATAGTACATAAAAAAATTGAATTTTTGCCGTTTTTGTCCCTTAAAAGCGGCTGTACTGCCTAAAGATGGGCATTTCAAGCCTTGACCCCATTGAGATTTTTGGTCAGGGATACAAAATGAACCATTTCACAAATTTTCAGTCAAGTTCACTGGAAGACCGATTTCCATATAAAACGTGCGGGGTGCTTTGCTTTACGGTTTTTATTGGAAAAACCGCCCCATGAACTTTTTGCCAAAATTCTCGTTTTGAAATGTTTGCTCGCTACATCCTGATTGTGAATTCCACCCTTCGTTACATATTTTAGTGTACTTTCGAAAATTATGTTCGAACGACGCGAGTGTGCTGCTCAAAGGAGGTTCTCCGTCGTTCGCAATCTGAAAAATAGTTATTCTCAAGTGCATTTTCATTTAAAGTATTTTTATGGTGCTTTCTGCGAAAGATGTTGCTGATGGGCGTTTTCCGAACTTTCGCGAAATGAGAAATTTTCTGTCAATTTTTTTATGTAAATTTCAAGGAAATTTAATTTTTCAAAAATAAGAAAGTAGGAATGTTTACATTAAAATGGTATACCTCACGGTGCGGTCCGTCTACGGCGTGTACTTCTACGAACTTTATTTTATTTTCAGTAGAGTAGGTATGCTCCTTGTATGAAAAATGTCACTTCAAATAGATTTAGCACGAAGTTAAAACTATGGCACTGTACTATTTTACTAGTTGTGAAAATTATCTCTGATTCAGCAACAAATAAACCGACATTTTTTTTTGGTGTTCAAATCCTTGACTTCTAATCGGGTTTCATTTTGTCATACTACCCATTAGCTATAAACGAATCATAAGATGCACGTCCTTACCTCGCAGTTATCCAAGAGGTTCATTTATGTTGTACCATTAATTCCACTTGATCTTACAATGACTTACAAAGGGTAAACCAAGTACTTATGCGTTACCCAAAGTTATACCTGGCGGCTTAGCCTAAACACTCTTGTAACTTGCAATGGTTTTATTTTCAAATTTGGGGTAGCGATATGAGATAAAATTTACAATTATAGTCCAGACGATGAAGTAAAAAATACACCAGAAGCTCGCAAAACATGTTATGTGAGATTTTCCTTCAGTAACTGTTAGTGGGAAGATTAATCATCACAATACCACAGAAATCAGTTCTGGGGGTGCCGCGCAACCCCCCCATGAAAACCACCCCTTCGGTGAAAACAGCCTTATTTTACTGATAACTCGTTAACCGTTGAAGATATAAAAAAATGCTCATTGTAAAAAAGAAAGCTTGACTAATTGCCCAAAACAGGTCCTCTTGTAATTTTCTTGTATATACCATAGCGAGTACCATAGTTTTCGAGTAAATCGATATTGACAAGAATTGCAAAATTAGTATTTTTAATGAGCGCGAATTTTCGTTTAATTGAAATTATTTGCGCGCAGCTTATAGAGAAAATTGAATTGCTCGAGAACCAAACAAGCTAGGAAGAAAAGTCAAAATGACTTTTAAAGAGGATATGAAATACTCTCTTTTGTTGCCATTTTTGATGGCTATTGATATTTATTAGTATATGAAAATAACGATATAATATAGGTATCTCTTGATTTTTTGTGAATCTAATATATTCACAGGCCCATAAAAAATAACTGACTTTAATATAAGTTATAAGTGCATTATCTCTTAGTTCAAGGTAGCACTTCAATTAAGAAAAAGTTAGGAATAAAAATATTCACATTTACTTTACCAGCATGTTGAAGTTAGCCAAATAAAATCCAAAAAGGCTGCATATTCCATTTTTTGTTGATATTTTTATTATGCAATCTTTTAACTATTAAATGGTTAGAAACAATAGTTACATGGAAAAAAAATTGAGCTAAATTTTCAAGATGTTTGGGTCTTTTTTTAATTTTTAGGAAACAATAAAAAATTGGCCAAAATTTGGCTAATTTCAACATGCTGGTAAATTTGTAAATGTGAATATCTTTATTCCTAACTTCTTCTGCATTAAAGTACTACCTTGAACTAAACGATGGTGGATTTATAACTTATATTAAAGTCAGTAATTTTTTTATATTATATTGTTATTTTTATATTCTACTACAAATCAATAGCCACCAAAAATAGAAACACAAGAGAGCATTTTATATCCCCTTTAAACCCCATTTTGATCCTTCTTCCTAGCTTATTTGGTTTTCGAGCAATTCAACTTTTTCTATAAGCCGCGTGCAAAAAATTTATAAACGAAAATTCATACGCATTAAAAATTCAAATTTTGCAATTTTCTCCAATATCGATTTTCTCGAAAATCACAGCATATACAGGAAAATTACAAGATGACTTTTTTTTCAGGAAATTAGTCCAGCTTTCTTTTCTATTATGAGCAATTTTTACATATCTTCAACGGTTAACGAGTTATCAGTAAAAGAAGCCTTTTTTCACCGAGGGGTGTTTTGGGGGGTTGCGTGGCACCCCCAGAACTGATTTTTGTGGTTTTGTGATGTATAATCCCTCCACTAACAGTTACTGAAGGAAAATCTTAGATAACGTTTTTTTTGTTATGGAAATCTTTATAATTATTGGACTAGAGGTTCATTTATGTTGTACTACTAATTCCACTTGATCTTAAACAATGACTTATAAAGGGTAAACCAAGTACTTATACGTTACACAAAGTTACACCTATCGGCTTGGCCTAGATACTCTTGTAACTTGCAATGGCTTTATATGAGATAAAATTTACAATTATACCATGCAAGTATATATAATGTTGCGTTTATTCACCTTTTAGGAAACACCCTGTATGAATCCGTGGGTTCTAAATAATTTCAACAAGAGATAAACACCACTAACACTTTATTCAATAATTTACTGACTATACAATACTTCAAACATTCAAAATAACCTTTACACTCTTATTTAACCTCACTTTTTACCGAACGTGTCACTTCTCAAATAAACTTCTCAATAAACTTCCCCTTCTGCGCTGGTAATCGCGCCTTATATACTCCGAAATTACCTCTAGATTAAACCAGAATCATCTCCAACCACAATGTAGAAAAGTCCATGGCTCTTTCTAGAGTCTTTCCAGTCACTGTTAGTAGGCATAGGCGTATCATCTCCAGTTCCAAGGGGGTGTAATTCATAACAATAATTTAATAATTTACATGAAAATTTTTAAATGGGTTTGCCTCTATATATTTACATTTACATATTTGGATCCTGTTGTCCAAAATACATATGATTCAACTTTCAGATGATATTCTGATTTGCTCTTCAAGTATTGAGAAATTAAATCTACTCAAGGCCAACTTATTCAGAAAAATTAGTGTAAATGGTTGATTAGCAAAATATTTATTGTTTAATTACTGATTTATTTCAAAGGGAAAATAGACCTTTCTTTTTTTCGTAACTGAAAGGTGTAATTAAATAACAGGTTGTGCCTTCATAGTTCCAATAAAAAAAAATAGATTTTTTAAAAAACTAATATTGCTGAACATTGTGGTAGTTTCTCCAGATATCCGCGGAGCTTTTGAGACAATAGATAGGTAATTATTACTACTATTAAAGTTCAAAAATTACAAACTCAATATATTTTATCAAGAAATAAAACATTTTCTTAATAGTTTAACATTTGTTTACTATTTTAAGAAATTACGAAACTGTATTGTTTTAGAGTAAAGAATTTGCTCCCAACACAAAATTATAATACTAAAGCGATATATTTTCGAATTTCTTTAGCAAGACATTACACAACGTGATCAAAAATGAATGACCGGATAAATCTCCCACAAAACATTTGCAATTAAATATATTTTCCAACTGTCCATATTAGTTATATCTCTCGCTTGTATATTTGTGGGGCACGAGCTTATTTCGCAGCGCTTGGAGATTGTACGGAGGTTAAACAGAATAACACGATTAATCATTTTCGATCACGCTTGAAATATATAAACATTGGTTGTTGATTAAAATCACTAGTGCTGCGATATATATCCATTGAGTTTTCGTCAAATGGCCTGGGATTTTTCATTTTTAGCTGCGGCATGTGCGTTTTTAATGTCTATAAAGTAGCTAATAATATCAATCGGCACAGGAAATATTATGGTCGAATTCTTCTCGGCTGATATGCTGTTGAGAGTTTGGAGATACCTCAACTAAAAGAAAAAATGAATTATTTTGCATAGCTTATTTATTCTTACAAATACATCGCATAACATATCAAATAATACAATATTCTAATTTACTAAGTGGGAGGTTGCTAGTGAGGTATCTGGAGAAGCGGCTTTGAGACAAATTTTGCTGCAAAATTGTTTCAACATTCTGCGTTCCATTCTTCATGATTTATAATGGTTACTGAACAGACGCTACTTGAATGGTAGAGGAATGGTTACAGGTTGTTGCCTTAGATTTTTCAATTAAGACGAATGGTACGTCTCGTTGATATATTAGTAAATATTGCCTCAATTGAGCGACCTCCCACCAATACTTTAACAGCCAGTACCATAAGCAACGCCAAAATGATTCTTTTAGAAAAGGATGATTTATGCTAAAAGTTGACATTAAGCATAAAGTATTCTTTACATAAAGGATACTTTTGGAGTTATTTATGATATTGGCTGGTACAACCAGTACCATAAATAACTCCAAAAGGATCATTTAAATAAAAGATACTTTATACATAAAGTATCCTTTTCTAAAAGAATCCGTTTGGCTTTGTTTATGATACTGGCTGTAAGCCATGCCTCCCAATTAATTGGACATCAGCACCCTCCCCCACAAATCTATTAAAATCAAGGTCTGTATTTTTACTAGTACAGCTTCTCAGATATCGGCATTTTCCCTGATACAGATTTTCTACAGGTTTATACTTTTACTGGTGTATATTATAACCGGGGTCGGGAATTATATCTCGACGCCAGAGACATAATATTATATTGAAAACATTTACTGAAACAATCAGAAATACGACGAAGTAGCAAAATATTTGTTATTGCCAGCTACATATTTTTGGTAACAAATTTAACTTAAAAACGGCAATAGTTCTTACAGAAACATGAAAAACATATCTAGCATATAAGAAGACAATTTTGAATCAAACACACACTTTTCTGTTCTATTTAATGTGTGGCCCGTGTATTTTGTTTATTTTATAATATAATATTAATAATAATAATATGTAATAATTAAATATGAAAACCCAATTAACTGCTGGCTACATAAAACATTTTTCCCAATAAAATAAACCATTTGTATATAATATTAAGTAATATATAACAGACACAGTTAAGGATTAATGGCATAAAACTGTCATGTACCATGTGCATCATGTGATAAAGTTAATTTTATTTCATTTTAAAATGTTAATACGCATAACCTACTTTTATCGGAAATCTGCTACATTTGTGAAACGTACTGACAATTACCTAAAAACATAGTTGATTTTTTATAAAGGCATATGATCCCGACCGAGTGTCAACATTAAATTCCATTGTACGGAGGTACTTTCATATATTTTTTTTACTTATGCGATCTTATCTCCTTTAATTATATGATGCCACCGAAATTGTTAAATATTTCAAAATCACTTTTTGCCTACACTGTGACAATTATTGGCAAGCGTACCTAATTGTGGAGTGGTGGGGAGTGGCTCAACTGGCACCATACCTACTCATGAATTCGAATTCAATACGATCGATACTATGCAATTTTTTACGAATATCAGTATCGGACACAAATATCTAATGTTTTGTCTGTTGGCCTAATGCGAATTAACATCTTGAATTAGCAAAATATATATCCTGCAGTCTCCGTTAAGGTATCATAGCATCTGCGTTTATCTATTGCAAGTCCAACATTATTCTTGATCAATGACATAGTCTTAAATTTTCTAGAAGCAAAATTTTCATTATTTGCAGACGATCGGAGCATAATAATAAAGAACAACAATGAAGATAATTTAATGAATAAGGCACAGACCTTATTAGATTGGTTCCTTGCAATTTTTCAACTACAGGGCGACACAAATACTATTCTTAAATTGAACGATGAAGAAATACAATCTACTAGTTCTACAAAATTCCTCTGTATCCACATTGATTCACAACTGAATTTTTCAGTACATATTAGCAACCTAAAAGTAAAATTGAGCAAAGCTATATATGCCATATTAACCATTAGAGAAAATATCGACTTGGGCTTGGCAAGAATAGTTTATTTTGCGTACTTTGAGAGTTTGCTACTATATGGAATTGCATTCTGGGGTGGAGCTAGTAGTTCACAGCAGTTTTTTTTTGCAAAAAAATAATTAGAGTGCTATGTAATTAATCCCCAAGAGATTCGTAGGCCATTTAAAGAAATATCTATTTGATTTACTAAATTATATATCTACAGACTCAATTTTAATACACAAAAACAAAAATTCCCTTAGGTCCATTACTTTCTGTCTCTGAAACTTTAACCGTCTCCAAAATCATTTAGAGTGATTCAGTTACCATGGAAGCAATTGTACTTTCAATGATTTAGCCCACGGTTATAGTTTAACGCAGACCGAAAGTAATAGCCCTTAGTACACCAGACTACATACATAATTAAGTGACACGTCATCAAGATTACTTATTGCCAAAGTATAACTATAATAGAACTAGAAAGAATCCTCTATATTCGGGAACGAAAATTATAACAAATTGCCAACACATCTAAAATCATTAAATTGCAAAGCTTTTAAGCGAAAAATTTTATAACTTAAATGAATACTTCGCAGCTGCATCTTAAAACAGGAAGACAGCGCCATGTATATTTATCTTCTTTTGTTCTCCTTTTGATTTTTTTTTATTTTGCTTTGTTTCTTGTAATCTAATGTAATCTAATTTAATATGATTTTGTTGTAAATAATAAAGAAGATTATTTGAGATACTGGTGCACTGTTTAAAAGTATTTATTATATTTATATTATTGTTAGGTTCTATTTTTTAGTTATAGTTTTAATTTTATTTATATATATGGAAAACACATATATGTGTATATATCCATTATCTATTTTACCCTACACCTTTAAATGGGTTTTTTTGTTGTCACACTATAAGTATATTGACATCATTTAGTATGCTTTTGTTGTAAATAATAAAAATTATTTGAGATAACGGTGCACTGTTTATATGTATATATACGGCCGCGTGGATATTTTCAACTGCAACGTTGCTTCTCTAAAATTATGTATCTTTAATAATAATTAACTCATTATTGTTCATTACTGTAACAATTGTACTTTGTGTTCCTCAAATTTTCTTATAATTATTTTAGTATTTTAACTAATCGATCTGCTTGTGCATGTATGCACATCTTTGTTTCTAAATGTATATTACTCTTTTCCTTTTTTTTTGTAATCTTTTTTGTCCTATCCAGTAATTGGGTCTCTCGACCTGTTGGATAGCGTATGTAAAAATAAAGTTAAAAAAATAAAATCACCTATTTTAATTAATGTGATAATAGTGGGAAATGAATGTTTATTTGCTTACCATCATTTTCCGCTTTACCTTTATTCTTCGGATGATACCACAAGAGCCAATAGCCTATTCGAAGACCTATCATTAGCCTCAAGTCATACTTTTGAAGTTCTAAAAACCTTAAGGTATTGTTTGTCGAATAAGTTATGAATTCAGGGATCTTGCTTTGGGACTCCAGATAATTTATAAATAAACATTTTGTTTAACGTCACTTTATTTCTAAATGTACAGATACAACAGAAATAGCTAACTTAACAACTATTTTGTATAAAACCATTTGGCAAGAGTAACATAATTCCGTCCTCATAATATATTAGACACTTAACATAGCATCCATCGAACTATACAAGCTACTTGCACTTACTCACATAAAACTTCATGCAGATAGGAATGAGCGTGATTCAATTTAAAAACTAAAACTGAATTCAAATTTTTTATCTGATGTTGATGCAGAAATAGCTATTAGAGACAACAATATATTGAATCTACACTCGAAACGCTTTCGTCTACCTTGCATCATCTGGAGATATATTTACCACCTCCAGATGACCAGAAACGATATTTTAATCACAGAGCATTCTAAATATCTCTGGATGCACTTATGGTGTTTAATGTTTTAGTACAGGCTCAGACAACAGACATAGCACAGCTTTGAATTATATTCATTTTACGTGCAACTATGCCTGTAAAATTAGGGTAATGGTCAAATAACACTATTGTCCTCTTTTACATCCTTGAATATGAGAAATAGAATTGAATCCTTCACTTCTAATGATGCGTCATTTCCTGATACTACACACTGACTATAAAAGAATGGCCTTACTACTCACTACTCAGTTATCTAAGAGGTTGATTTACTTATTCTTTACCACCAATTTCACTTAGCCTTAAACAATTAATTATAAAGAGTAAATTAAATGCTTATGGGTTACACAAAGTTATATACAGCCAGCATATTGTATCAACAGATCAAATATTTTCAATAGTTTGTTACACTTTTTACTACTTTGAGAAATTCTGAAAGCATGTTGGTTTAGAATTAGACATTTGCACTTAATACAAAAATACAACGCCAAAGCAATATATTATTTTAAAACGTGAATGGCCGGAAAAATCCCCCCAAATCTTTTGCAATTAAATCTATTTTCCAACTGTCCATATTAACTATAACATCTCTCGCTTGTGTTGACACGAGCCGCCGGCTTCGTTGTGTCTTGAGATGGTGCGTGCGGAGGTTAAATACAGTAACACAATTAATCATTTTCGATCATGCTGAAGATATATAAACATTTGTTGTTGATTAATATCACTAGTCTTACAATATATATCCATTGAGTTTTCGTCAAATGGCCTGTGGTTTTTCATTTGCAGCTGCAGCGTGTGCATTTTTGATGTTTATGAAGTAGCTAATAAGATCAATCGGCAGAGGAAATATTATGGTCGAATTCTTCTCGGCTGATATGTTGTTGAGAGTTTGAAGATATCTCAACTGAAAATGACAAAATATGTATTACTTTTCTCTTAAATAGCATACATAAGTTATAGTACAGGAACCAGCTAATACATGTACATCAGGTAGAGAAATTATTAATCTTGTTCCTTAGACTCAGTGCAGTCAATGAAACAAAAAAGTGCCCTGAGTTCAGAAAACTTTCTAACAGATTGAAATCGAATTAAACCTTTTATATTATATTTTTTATGCCAAAAATACAAAGGTCTATACAGGGTGTAATCAGTTTCATGTCATTAAAAGAAACTGGTAATGGGGACCGGCTAGACAAACAAAAACCTTTATGACTTTTCCCTCTAGGGGCACTTTGAAAAAACTGACCTGGGTTAACATATTAAATATTTTTTTTAATATTAATGTAGAAAATAATTGAGAACCACTGCTTTTCTTGGTCAAAGGACTTGTAGTTCCCAATTACACAACTTTTGAATTGTCATAAAAAAGTGCAGTCCTCGGCGTCACACGCGGTGTCAAAGCAAAGGCTTTGTTTGGATCATCGACCGTCTTTGATGGTCCGCCTCAACCGAAGGCAATTATAAAGAGGTAAATTCGTTATCTTTTCCAGCACAACTGCAAGCAAATACTGGCCATAGAAGTTTAAACTGAGCATTTCTTTACATGTGTGTCTTTTAATTTGGAACAAAATATTGGATTAATGTTTATAATTTAGAATATTTAAATGTGTTTTATTAACTTTTGTAACATAAATGAGTGTCCTGGGCTAAAAGCTTACCTAAGTAAATCATTCGAAATCTCTGCATCAATACACAGTTCGGTACGACGAATTAAGGACATACGTACTCCGTTCAACACCAAACAATAAACTATCAACTAACGTTATCAATAAAGAAAAATAAAAGAAAAACTTGGTCCAAAATCCAAAACGAAATACAAAAAGAACGAACAAGTAAGTTGTGTCTGTACATAATCAAGAATTTAACGACTTGAACGGTAAAGTCAATAAAATAAATCTTAACTATAAATACACAGTGGCCCGAAATTCAAAAATAGCAAAAAACAACGAACGGCGGGGCGGGTTGGACGTGTATACATAACAAAACACTCATAGTAACTAAAATATTGCACAAGGGAGAGTCAGAGTATAAGGCAAAGACACGCGCGACGATCTAAACCTACCTCAATATTCCAGCAGTTCTCAAAAGATTTTATTGAAAATTTGCGAAATTTTTGTTTATTTTTTTTTTTCTCCAAAACTGTAAGCTTTAGACCCCATGTTATATAAGGTTTTTTTATTTGTCTTGTCGTTCCCTACCACCGGTTTTTTTTAATGACATGAAACTAATTACACCCTGTATTATTAGAGGACCTGATTTTACCCTGAGGTAATTAGGTAAATTCAAAACAAGTTTCGTAAAATACTTAGTTTCCATAAATTTTCTTCTTTCTTTGTATAAACTTATAAATGTGACTAAATTGAATTGGAACGTTTCCTTTAAGTGTTTAAAGGTTTTCGGGTTCGCTGAATGTGAATCCAATGTCAAAATATTTTTTTTCAAAATAGAGGATCGAATATGGCGGACTTATATTGATTAGGGGTGGCTTAAAACGATAAAAGTTGTAAAAATCAAGGTATTCACACCAAATTCTGTACTCGTCGATTTTTGGAGTCGCTGATTACGAATTTGTTGACGAAACTTGAAAATTTAAGATGGCGGTTCCAATATGGCGGATATGTGGACATAAAGTTATAATAGTTATAAAAATCAAGGTATTCAGATCAAATTCAGTAGGTACTCGGGAGTTTTCGGGGTCACTGATTGCCAATCTGAAGATTGAGAACTGAAAAAAATGAAACTTCATCTTTTAAGAGATGAACTTATTAAGAGGAATGTACAAAATATGAAGCGAAAACGTCTACATACATGAGATGCCTCATATAATGGTCGCATACTGAGCCTAGGACTTCAGGCTGGTCCTAATTGGTTGGAAATGGTTGATAGTAATCAGAAATTGAACTTTCAAACATTTTGCCACATGTAGTAGCTACATCGAGAGAAACGTCCAAAATATGGAGCGAAGGCGTCTACATACCGCATGAAATACCTCATAATGGTCGCATACTGGGTCTGGACGACTTTAGGGGGTCCTAATTGTTTGTAAATGGTTAACAGTAATCAAAAATTGACAACTCTACCATTTTACCACATGTATCTAGCACTTGGGAAGATAAATACCCAAAACCTGGAGCGAAGACGTCCACATACCACGATGAGACGCTATGTATAACGGTCACATGTTGGGCTAGGTCAATTTGTGGGGGGTCCAAAACTATTGGTAGTTGTTTCGGATACTTTAAACTTAAGTGCATAATTATTTTCACTCAGATATGTAGCTCCTAAGGGAAGGGGTAATCAAAATTGGATCGAAAATTTCCATTGGTCACGCATTGGGCCCAGTCGAACTTTAAGGGGTTTGAAATGGTTGGATGACGTTGGTAGTTGATTCCTCATCAATTTCGGATAGTTTACCCCTAGGTATCAATCGTCTATGGAGTGTAAATCAAAAATGTATAGCACAAAAGCCCATTTCTCGCTATGAGACACCTACATGATGGTCGCTTATTGGACCTGAACAACTTCTGGATAGTCAAAATCAATTAGAAGTTATTTTAAATGGATAATACTTGATTGCTTGCTCTACATCATGGCATTCAAAACATGTAGTTAAAGGCCGTATAGTTTATTTAGGGGTTGGAGGGGGTAGTGAGAGGGTGGGGGGATATTAAGTGGTCAAAAAATCTTCTGAGGTGCTATATAAAGTTGTAGAAGTATATTTTTATTCAAAATGTTTTATTACAATAATAATTTAATCGAAAAACATAAGAAATATAATCAAATTACACTTTTTATTATTAACAAACACATATTTCTTAAGCGCAATTGTAAAAACAAAAAGCGGGTCTTCAAATAATATAGACCTTTCTATTTTTGGCTTAAAAATTATAATAAAAAAGATTTTATTCGATTTCGATCTATTAGAAAGTTTTCTGAACTGAATTGCTCCATTGACTACACTATATGGTAAACAAAGAAAGTAATATGAGAAATTTTGTTAGTGATACAAACATCACTTAACTCAAAATCCCCTTTACAATTGTTACAAGTATTTGTATCAAGTAAGTGCTTTTTTATTTATCGATTATTTGCCACTTACTGAATACAAAAACACAATTGGTATACATCCCGATTGGTGAAAGTACAGCGGCAGATATTTTAAACCTGCAAGGTGAAGCTGATTTGTTTAAATCATTGATTTCATTAACGAGACGTTTGCATCAAGACGTTTGCATCACTAAGAAAATTTCTCATATCACTTTTCATGTCTACCATGCTCTAAGGCAGAGGATTAATCATCTCTCCAGTTGTTACAAATACACCAGATAATTGCACGCTAGCTCCTATACCATTATTTAATCTTACAGGTATATCATGCAACATAACAAATTATTTTCTACTCTTCATGATCTTTTATAATGGCGATTACTGTGGTTATTCAGTTTATAATTCTTACTTTCTTATTTAGATTGCAAGTCGTTGCTTTAGATTATTCAATTAAGGCGAATGGGAAATTACATTGACAGGTAAATCTGGCATCAACATAACCATCCCCACTAATTCTTCAATCCATGCCTCCCATCTAATCAGAAACCAGCACTCTCCCCCACAGTCTATTAATTAACGACTGCATCTATATTTTTACTGGCACAACCTTTTAGATGTATGTAGCTTCATTTATACTTATGTTCTGCAGGTTTGTATTTTACTGGTGCAGGTTATAACAAGACCGTACTTATACTGATGTAAGTACAGCTTTACTCCTGATTTATATTTTTACTGGTACCACTATAAACAAGTCTGTGAGAATGGGGTGCCGACCTCTTATTAGTTGTAGACGTGGCTAATTGTGAAGTGATGTAGGGTACCTCAACTGGCACCATACCTACTAATGAATTTGAATTCAGTTCGGTCGGTCTACTCCACATCGATGAGAATCAGTAACATGGGCACCAATCCGTGAATGACTAACTATACCTGCCGACAAATGCATAGCTTTCCAGATTGGCATAAGTCCCTCACCTGCTTTACTGCGAGTATTTTACAACCATCTTTTGTAATTGAAACTAAACTATTACGCAGAGCGGAATGGTTATAAAGAACGGTGTATAACTTGCAACACCGATTTAATTGAAGAATTATATTGCGCTATGGCTGATTGTGAGGTTTAATCACAGAATTTAATACTGATGTTGGTTTATTCAATGTAATTATTTTAATCTATATTTGACAGCTTTTGATTAGGATCTGATGGGAGAATTAAATCTGGTTGTTTAGAATCCTATTTTCACAGTAACATGTATTGAACAACACACGTAATTTCTAAATGCACAACGCAAAATGAATTGTTTATAATATAGTCCAGTAATTCTACGCAAAAATGTAAAAACGATGCTACCTGGAAACAAAAAAAGGGTCATGTAGAGGAAAAAATTCTAAGAAAGGCAGCGTTTTTTGCATCGTTTTAGCTGGTGCAGAACATAACCTAAAAAATTAGGCAAAATCGAAAAACGTTTTTTGCAATTTAAGAAGAAACGAAGCATCCTACACAAATAAACGTTAAACAAAGAAGTTGTAGGTAATGAAAAAATCTATGAAATGCGACCAACAGAATAAATATTCGTTATTTATTTTCCGATATAACCTAAAAATGCCGTCAAAAATCGATTTTTATTGTTTTTGCTGTGTTTATTGCAATTTTGGATTAAATTGCTCCTTGTTCCGTAAAAATGTTGCCTCTGTTGAGTAGAAAAAGTGCATTTTAAATACGCAATTTAGAAAGCAATGACGAAAAAATACCTTTTCGTAAATCGGCCATTGCCCTCGATTGGGGTGGCCTAGAGAATCAAACCTGGACTTAAATTCTTCATAAGGGATAGTACTATCATATAATTTAAGATATAAATATTTGCAACCTCAAAAAAAAGTGAGTTAATATCGTAACGTTTTTTGGTTATGTTTTTGTGAAGTGTGTCTTTGAATTGAGTAATTATAAATTCCGCGTATAGTAATCGATAATATACACCTTTTCACACATCTGAAAAGAAACGAGCATCCTATAACCAGTTTGGTCCGAAATAATTCATTTTTTATTATCCTCACAACGGTAAAACAACTACATAAATTACTGAGTTTTGTTAAACATGTTACTTACCCTTTTTTAGGTGGACGGCAGACGTCAGTCAAAATTTTAGAAATGTACAGTTACTTCCTCCATCTTGAATTGTACGTGCCAGCCTGCAGAGGGAGAGAAAGAAAACAGAGAGAGAGAAAGACGAATGGAGGAGAAATCAGTTAGAGCGAATGTTCTAGTAGAACGTGCTCAAAAAACATTTTTGTACAGGAAGTACATATTTTGGAGTATTTTTGTTTGTATAGAAAGCTGTGGCATGTCATAATATAGGCCATAGGGTTATACAATCGATCGGTTTGAATTCATATGTACATACACAGTATACGAAACGAAGCACAAAAATGTCTTTTGAGCACGCTGTACTGGAATGTTCGCTCTAACTGATTTCCCCTTCATCCGCCTCTCTCTCTCTCTCTCTCTTTATGTTATTTCTCCTTCTTCTTCTTTCTCTCCCTCTGTAGGCTGGCACGTACAATTCAAGAAGTAGAGATACGTTTCGAAAATTTTGACTGACGTCTGCCGTCCACCGAAAGAAAGCGTAAGTAACATTTTGAACAAAACTCAGTTATTTATGTAGTTCTTTAACCGTTGTGAGAATAATAAAAAATAAATTATTTAGGACCAAAATGGTCGTAGGATGCTCATTTTTTTTAAAAATGTATGAAAAAGTGTATACTATCGATTACTGTACGCGGAATTTATAATTACCCAATTCAAAGAGATACTTCGCAAAAACATAACCAAAAAACGTTACGATATTAATTCGCTTTTTTGAGGTTACAAAGTGACTAAAAATATTTATATCTTAAATTATATGATGTACTATCCCTTATGAATAATTTAAGACCAGGTTTGATTCTCTAGGCCATCCCAATCGTGGGCAATGACCGATTTACGAAAGGGTATTTTTTCTTAATTACTCTATAAATCCCGTATTTCTAATTTTTTGGAAATTTTTCAAACATGCTCTTTTTCTACTCAATAGCGGCAACGTTTTCACATAACAAGGAACAATTTAAATCAAAATTGTAATAAACACAGCAAAGACAATAAAAATCGAATTTTGACGGTATTTTTAGGTTATCTCGGAAAATAAATATCTAATTTTTATTCTGTTATTCGCATTTGATATATTTTTTCATGTCCTATAGCTTTTTTGTTTAATTTTTATTTGTAGGATTCTTCGCTTTTTCAAATTTTTTTTTCCTGAAATGGGCTTAGAATGTCATGAAACGTCGAGATTTTAAATTCGAGCGGGAAAAAAATTTCTGTCTGTCTGTCGGTCTGTCTGTAACTTTTTTTTTTTTGTCCGCATGTTTTCTCCGGAACGGTTTAAGATATTAACTTCAAATTTTGTACACGTATATGTTATAACAAGATCTGGAACTGGATTGTTTTTTGAAGATATCCGGTGAAGGGTCGGGGGGTAAATAGGGGGAAATATGTAAAGGAAGCTGGTAAGAGTACAGAAACTTGAAATTTGATGTATCTGCTACAAGCCAAGGCTTCAAAATTTTTCATAATATTTTCCATCCCTGCACCCCCTCCAATTCATTATTAAAGGGGTTGATAAAATAAAATTGAGATATTCACTTGATATTTGGTACACGTGTACATAATAGTGACATCAGAAACTAGATTTTATTTTGGGTTTACTCTGATGAAGGGTTGGGGGTTAAATAGGAGTAAATGGGGGAAAATAAGTAAAGCAAGCTGGTAAGAGTACAGAAACTTGAAATTCGGTGTATGTAGTAGAAGCCAAGGCTTCAGATTTTTTAATAATATTTTTCAACCACCCACCACCCTTACTTCATTATTAAAGGGGTTGATAAAATAAAATTGAGATATTAACTTGAAATATGGTAGACGTATATATCATAACGATATCTGGAACTAGATTATATTTTGAGATGATTCCGTTGAAGTGTTGGGGGTTAAATAGGAGTATATAGGGGAAAATAAGTAAATCAAGCTGGTAAGAGTACAGAAATTTGGGATTTGGTGTATATACTAGAAACCAAGGCCTCAGATTTCTTTCTAATATTTTTCAAACCCCGCCATGTCCGCTCCATTATTAATGGAATTGATAACATAGAATTGAGATATTCACTTGAAAGTTAGGACAATTATTATGTATTGTAATGACATCAGATTGAGTTGATTCCATTGAAGGGGTGGGAGGTGACAGGTTGTGAATAAGGGAAAATAAGTCGGGTAAACTAGAAACGTCATTTTTACCGTATATAGTGGAAACCAACGCAACGCCTCAAACTTTTCTATAACATCTGCCCCAAATATTAAAATTCTATGACCAATAATTTCCACGCACTAGAGTGCAAATCTAGTCAAGATGTTTCCTTTAAAGTGACTTGAATGAAAAATCTGGATGTGGAAGTAGTGATTCCTTAGGCAGCGGTTTTTTAGGTTATGTTCTACATCATCTAGAGCGATGCAAAGACGCTACCTTTCTTATGATTTTTTCCTCTACACAACCCTATTTTTTGTTTCCGGGTAACATTGTTTTTGCATTTTTTTGTACAGTTACTGGACTAATAAGCCGCAGCAGAAATATTTATCTGATGTGGAAAATATTTTTCCATGTATG
The DNA here is from genome assembly GCA_963583905.1 of Stenurella melanura. NCBI lineage: Eukaryota > Metazoa > Arthropoda > Insecta > Coleoptera > Cerambycidae > Stenurella > Stenurella melanura. Next base: position 38,825,096 of record OY757315.1, on the reverse strand, counting down.
CTGCTGTTTTTAACTTATTACAGGCTCGATATAGACTGGGTAAATGGCGTCAATTTTTCTTTCCTCAGGTATAGTATTTTCGGCACAAGGGTAGACATTCAGGGACAAATCTGTATAATTTTTAACCAAGGTTTATCAGGCTTTTTTGTGGCAATAGTGAGAAATATATTTCGATAATTATTCTCCTATGTGGTTTCTTAATTAACAAATTTTTATAAATAATGAGGGAAGTTCTGTGTATAGTTGTCTCCATAATTTTAAGACACATAAAGAACCTCAAAGCTTTACCGCTTTTGTATAGATCGGAAAGCAAGGCATGCTATAAATTCGTGAAAAATCGTTAAATCATAGATATAATGCATTACTTAATACATAGAATAACGTTCTCATACAAAGTATGTAGTTAATATGGTTAGTTTATTATAAACACTCACTCGAAGAGGAGATAATTGGTGATGTAACATTGAACTAAAACACACACGTGGATTTTTCACTATCTTGAAGTAATCCACACATGTAATTTTTCACGATCTATAACGAATATAAAAGTAGGTATATTATTAATATTTGTTCTAAATGCTCTGAAGTTAACCTTCACCGCCTGTCATTAAAAATCCATTTATATTGAGAAAAAGACCGCTCAACGTCAACAGATGTCATCGGAGCGTATTTAAAAGATATGTATTTTCTTAAAGTTGCCGTATTGACGGCTGCTGCAGAAAAGCCTACTTCTTTACCGTTTAAAAGGTCTGTTACAGTCACAGATGACATAGTTACAAATCCAGGATTGGTTTTTAAAACTCTTTGGAATTTTGTTTGAACCCTCTGCGATTTCTCTAGGTAATTGAAAAATATATTGCCGGAGATCGAACAAGATACCTATTGCATCAACTGCCCTAAATTTTGATGTTGGCATATGTTGAAGTTCCCGTATGGCTAGAGGAATTCGCGATAAACTTACGTGTATTGTTTTCAGATCTTTTTGAACAGTTGGATCCATAAATGTCTGTTGAACCTGTGCAATAACAACTGCGTCATATGGATTCAACTGCAGTACTACTAGTTTGACGTTTTCAAAATGGCAAAAATGGTATGATGCCGCCTCTAGCCAAGTTCCCCACCGTGTTATAATGGACGCTGGAGGTAATGGGTATAATGGTAATGGTATTTGAAAGTATTTCTTTAAATAACCGTACACGATGTGGTGCATTCAGGAAAACTTTCTTTACACTAGATATTAAGCTATCAACATTAGCGTAGCACCCTCTAATAGTTTCAGCAAGTCCATGTGCTAGACATGCAGCATATTGCGATATGTTTCCTTCATAATTCGTCCTGCAGCTTTCATATAATTCACTCCATCAGTAAGAAATAATGAGACCTTGTCCTTATTTTCTACATATTTGCCACTCCATAACACCATAACTTTTGTACACTTGAATTCGCTGCCTTCACTATAATGCGGCAATTTGTCGTTTCTACAACTGTAGAGGCGATCAAGTGTCCACGCACTTAACAATTTTCCTCCAAGGCACCCACTAAAACATTTGCTACCTTCTCACTAAAAGCATTGGTGGTTTCGTCCACACTAACCCAGATGAATTTCCCAGTAAGCTCAGAAGAAATTTCTTATCTAGCATTATCACACTCCGTTGATAAATATTTTCTTCAGAGTGTCGTTTCCGACGGCACCTGAACCACAGAGTAGTAATAATACAGAGTTTTCACTGATGACGTATCATGGTTTAAGTTTCTGTCTTTCTCTTTTCAACTCTGGGGGGGGTATCGAATTTGAACTGATCTGCGCATCGCACCAATCAGTCTTTAGTCGAATGTTAAACGATGAGATTTAGGCTCTCTGACATTTCATAATTTTCATATTTTTCTGTGTAAGATTGTCTTAATATGTTTATCATAGTGTTTTTTAGTTAAGTGGTTGTTTTCTAAATTAATGAATGTTATAATATTCAGGTTCCCCAAATATCAAGAGAGGTAAACAGAAATAAATAATAAAATAAAATAAAATATAGGTATAAATATATTATTTAGTAAAAGCGTAATTATTATTATATCTTTACATTAGATGCTTAGCCTGGGCAAGGAATTGTGGACGAGAAGATGTAATAAATTGATCCCCCACTTGTTTGTGCCGTAGTTGCAGGGTGCGCAGCTTGCATTTCGATGAAGACATATTTTCAAATCCCTTTGAAAAACAAGTGAAATAAGAATGCTATACAAATTTACCACCAATTTTCAAACCTGTCAAATAGGTACTTGAAAATGACCATTAATATTAATTTAAGAAAGTTTTGGAATTCATTAGGTACCTACTTCATTTTCTTTAAGTATTTACTATTTAATGTTTAGTAGGGACATAAATAATTAATGGCTAAAATTTTGTTTAAGTGCATAGATGTAGTTCAAATTTAACTTTATTAAAATAATCACGTTGTTAACAATGTATAAACACAGAAATATTTTAGTAAGGTTATGATCGAATAAGTAAATTAAATATTGTTACAAATTAAAACTACGAAATAGGAAGATTAAGATAATTTTTAAATTTAAATCTAGCTATTTTGCAAACCACTGAAATTATTGAGTGAAAATTCATAGTAATGGTCTTGTTATGGTTCCACTTAGGTACTCTTACAGTTTTTTTTAAATATACGTACTAAGAAAAAAAAGTTATGGCCAAAATAATAAAGATTTCTCTATCGAATGTCTCTTTCTAGGGAATGGCCACCTTAATAAGATTAAATTACGACTGGATATTTTCAGCTGAATGAAAGTTTTTCAAATTTATGCATTGTCTTGTGCATCTTCCATGAAATATTGTGAAATAAAATATTATTGTCTCTTTTAAATTGTACATAATTGAGTAGAGTTCGGTTAATATATCATGTGAATAAATAATTAATTCCACCCCTGCCTGAAGTAACTCTTGAGCTGAACCCAACCCTGTCTATCGCAGAAACATCTTCTGCACATAATCTGGGGGGGTTTACGTCACACAACAAAAAATGAAAATGTTAACATAGGGAATAGCATTGAGTGCAAACTCTGTATTATTACTACTCTGTGCCTGAACGTTGTTATATTTGCCACTAATACAGTTTTCCAAAAATTGTCTAAAAAGTGGATTATCTTGTTTAAACCACGATAAGTTACATCCCACCATCACTTCCATTAAATCTAAATTAAAACTGCGTTGACTGTCACTATCAGTAGAGCCACTAGCACTAGTATGCTTTTGTGAGGAAATATGTCTATTAACATTTGTTTTAGATGTCCAAGAAATTGCTTTGTTGCAACTACTACAATAAAAATCTGTTCCATCAAACTGCAGTTCTGGGAAATCGCGAATCCACAAGTCTATTGCAGCCGGAGAAGCACTAGACACTTCTGTATACTGCCGTATAATTTCACACCAAGTTTGTAGATATATACGTACGTACATATGGCTAGATTTATACTACGGTTTGCAAAACTGTAATCTGGGATGGTCTACACTTTTCCTTTTTTAAATATTGACGTAAATGCCAATAATTGCCACAGTGTAGGTAAAATGCGATTTTGAAATGTTTCACAATTTTGGCAGCGTCATATAATTAAAGGAGATAAAGCCGTAAAAAACGTAAAAGTACCTCCGTAAACTGTAATTTATTGTTGACACTCGGTCAGAGTCGAATGCCTTTAGCACTGACAATATAAAAAATCAACTATATTTTTAGATAATTGTCGGTACTTTTCACAAATGTAGTAGATTTGCAATAAACGCAGGTTATACAACATACGATGAAGTAAACACGCCACACATTAAATAGAACAGGAAAGTGTGTGCTTAATTCAAATTGTCTTTTTACTTGCTAGATATGTTTTACTTGTTTTTGTAAGAACTATTACCGCTTTTAAGACTTATTATCAAAAATACAATGTAGCTGGCAATAATAAATATTTCACCACTTCGTCGTTTTTCTAATTGTTTCAGTACATGTTTGTAATATAATATTACGTATATATGAGAACCTTCTCTGGTACCGAGATAAACTGCCCGATCTCTGTTTATCACTGTACCAAATAGCTATTTATATACCAAAGATAATAAGTTTAAATTTCTACTGATATTGTGCACAAAAATTTTAAGTACGGCTCTGTGGGATATCTCTTATCCTAATTGTCGGTCAGTTTTTATGGCTTTTTTATGTGTCTTAAAATTATGGAGACGACCATAAATACTTTTACCGACTTTTTTAAAGGCGATTAATTTTTTTTTAAATTTATTTATGGATGTAGTTAAATATACAGGCCAATTATTTAAACGATTTTCAATTGAATTAATTTATAGTTCACACACGGGTTTTATTTTACTAGGCTTTATTAAAACGTTATAACAAAGCAAAATACAATTATATAGCATCAAAACGAATATTAATTTAATTAATGTATTCATAAATATTTGTAATATTTTAATTTGTAATTTTAATTAAGTTTATTGATAATTTTGCGTAAATATGTAGACATCAATTTAACGTTGCTTTAACTAAATTTAATTTAAATTTTGTATTTTGAAATAAATTCTTCAAATATGTTTTGAAACCATCATACTCTTTGCCGATTTACTGTCATTTTTATATAATTGTTGCACATTCTATAATACTCTCCGCATTTTTATCGTAAATTAAAAAATCTTTGCGAAAAGTATAACTGCGAGATAAGTGAAAGCCGTCAAAGTTTGGTCTATAATCTTATCGCATTTGTGACAAATTTATTGCTGTTAAGTTGATAAACATTAGGAACTATTGCCTAATTAGCCGGTTTTGCAATGTGACAATTCTATATAATATAAATATATAAATTTAAATAATTAATAACTTTTTTATCTATTGATCGATTTTATTCAAAAACAATAGGGTTCTTCCTCTAGCTAACACTAACTGACTGTCCAATTTTACTGTGATCCGGCTTTTCGTTCTTAAGTTATGCTTACAAGAAACGTGAGGAACGGACAGACGAACAGACCGGCATATTGACGGACGAACATTTTGAAAGTTGTTCAAAATTCTATCACCAGTACTGTGAATTTTTTCCCCTACGTGCAATAATACCGGTTTTAGAAATGTTCCGATCGAATGCAATATACTCGTTTTGTAGAGTATAATATAGTATAATAATATTGTTGCGTATTTTCACCCCTTTTGGGAAACACCCTGTATGAATCCGTGGGTTTAAAATAATTTTAACAGTAATTCTAAACTAACTTCGGATTTATAACCTCAGTTTCCGCTACCAAACTTCAGTTTAATAAAACTTCTTTCTCCGCCGTCGATTTCGCCTTATATATCCTAAAATTGCCTCTAGATCCATCTAGAGATTTCCAATTCCAGATCAATATAAGTCTAGAGCTATCTACAGGCCTCCAGAAGAGATGGTACTTAATTTCAGCTATTAGTAACATGGGCGTATCAGGCCTCAGGGGGGTATAATGGGTAACAATATATCATAATTTTTATAACGATAGATGTCTGTAAGAACTACAGATTGCTGACGTTAATATCACGCTGCAGTAAATAATACACTATGTTCTGCAATCCAGATTTCAACAGTTCCTCTTTTGGTGAAGACCTCCTGAGCAAGCGAGCTTTGTTAAAGGCCACGAGAAATGCTGAATTTTTCACAACCTATCAAGAAGGCAAGACAATATTACAGGTTTATGTATCTTTGTTTCTTGTACTACCTTAAGGCATTTAGCACTAATAGGTAATCTGTAGGTTGTATTATTGAAGATGGAAACGTCTGATGCAAATCTAGTTTCTATTATTCGGCGATTATATGAGAAAAACTCTGCTTTGCTGAAAATCGACAACATTAACCCGGAATAGTTGAAGCTGAACAGTTTAGAGCCTTGATATTCAAAAAACTTTTGACCAACTTATTTTTTCATTTTGAGAGTTCTTAGATTCTTATTTGCTATAAATCTCAATGTTCAGTAACTTCATTGGTATTTTTATTTTGATGATGATGTATTGGCATATTATAACAGTAAAGCCTTACGTTTAAGATTTTTGTTTCATCAAATAGCTAGCTGGTTGGTTGGATATAGAATACTTTTCAAATATAATTTTAATAACCTTTTTGTATCTTTTCAATGGTTTCATTTAAGTGTTGCCAGCACTACCCCAGCATATTATTCCATATTGTTTGTAATGGGTTCAACAAGAGGTAGAGGTGTTTCAGAATCTCATGAGCCGCGAAATGCGCAAAAGGCAAAGTTTACTCTGAGTTATAAGTATGTTTTTGAAGACACTGGAGGCTGCCTTGCTGTACACATAAACAAGAGCTCGGGATAAATTGTAAACAATAAATATAATATTTTTAAGAAGTGTAACTGAGTCAACAGGAGGGATTATGTCTCTGCGCATATGAAGGTCACAGCTCATGAGGTTTTAAAACACCTCTATGATGTCATTCTAGCTAATTACTTTTTTTAATATTAGACAATAAAATTCAGTTAACAGAATGACATAACAAATAATTTTTGGTAATTGTTTTTTTAAGAGGATTCGATTTTTTCCAAAAAAATTTTAATTTTTTAAGATCCGATTAAAAATGTTTCATCATATTCTTATTTCCTAAATTCGCACAAGTGCTTAAGACTCTGTCATTTCGAAAATAAAACGAAATCAAAATGTCCCATCATCAAATTAGCATACGCACTCGACAGACAAACCCATCTATTATATAACTGAAATACGATACACCCTTATAATTAGAAATTAGGCTTTTTAAATCCTGTCATATCCACTAATAACTTTCTAACGAAGTTACGATGTAAATTATGTTCTCGCTGTGTGTTCATAATTACTGCATTATAACCACGCGGAAACCCTTTATTATTTAACGCAAATCAAATTATTTCATACAGTATGTAAAGAGCATTATAGCCAGTTAGATAGTTGGGGTTATTCTCTAAACAACCCACGTCATTAATATTATTATAACAGCAAAGTTTATCAGCGCTAGAATATAATCTGTTTTATCTCTTGGTCTATGAATTTTTCCAGTGTAAACAATAAGATGATGAATGCCTTTTTATAGAGCGTCAAACTATTGTGTAGTCAGTTCAAAAATAGTTAAAAGTAAATCCAGCGGCATGCGATTCTATGGGTTTTGTGAATTCCATAATTTGTTTTGGGTTATTTATTTTCTGAATATGCGATTTACAACCGGTTAGTGTTTCACCAGTAATATCTTATATACTTTTTGGCAATATTTCGCCTTTAAATAATAATTACAAATCGTATACATATTATGCAAAACTATACAGAGCAACGTCACTGTAAGACAACTCGTACTGGCGGAACGCCACTTATATTTTATGGTGTTTATCGGTTTATGTATCGAGCTAATAAAATCAATAACACTCAAGGGTAGTATAGAGGCACCATGGCAGAGATTTATTCCTGAATCACAAAAATTTGTGGAGTACGCAGATGTGCCACATTTTAATTTAGGGGGTTTTTGCTTTATAGTACCTTGCAGGCTTATAAGCAACATAAAAACTCTCAAGGCTGTTGTTTCTTGGAAACAGAGTGCAACCAATAATTTCCTTGATAAACAATAAAAAACAGTAGCTATTTTTAAAATTACAAAGGAGTTATTTATCGTGAAAATTGCCAAGTCATCCATTAAAGTGATCCTTTCCGATATTCACACAGAATGTACTATTGCATATTTATAAATAACTGGCTTGTATAAATGTTGATTGACTAGATCAGTTAGAAATTTTTACACTGGCTCTGTTGTCAAAAATAACCTTATCTGTAGGTACTTCTCTAAATAGGACAATCCATTAAATTTTCTATTTTATAAGGTCTGGAAATGTCCTACTCATTGTGTGTACTTCTCTTGTCATTATTCGAAGTGGAGATTAAACAACTGCATATGAAGAGTTTCGCGAAAATGTATTCTTCTTCTTCTTCTTCTTCTTCTTCTTAATTCCAACGTCTTGTCAGGCGCTTTTTCCATGCGACCTTTAACAAAATTTGCCTGCTCAGGAAGTATTTACCAAGACAGATAATACTGAAATCTGGGTTAAAGAACATTTAGTGTTACTTCACTGGTTTATGATATTAATATCAGCAAACTGTGGTTGTTGCAGACATATGTCGTTCTCTTCTTAGTCTTCTTGTGTAGCAGTAAGATTGAGACTGTTCAATCATCGGGCCAGATTTCCGCCTCCTACATTTCATGGCATATTCTGTGGAGGATTGTCACTCCATCTTCATCAAATAGGCTCCTCGGCCGTAATATTATTGACTACAACTGCTAGTTTTTAGGTATTGTATGGCTGCCTGCACTTCTGATATTACTCTTGAAGGTTCGCGTTGATAGTCATTTTCTGCCCAAGGATAAAAGTCATCAATTCCTCGGTAAATGTATGGGAAAAATATACCTACTCACTGATCTGGTAATTATTTTCTTAGAAGTTGTATTTTTTAAGGAACATATTAAAAAAGTAAAATGGAAATATTACCTGTAATGCTGCAGGGCTCTCGTTTATAACATCAGAGGCTTCTTTTAAAGCTCTTGAAGCTTTCATTTCTCCTTCAGCCGCGATAACTTTAGCTCTGGCTTCACGCGAAGCTTCGGCTTCAGCTGCCATAGCTCGCTGAAGCTGTTGGGGTAGACTCACGTCTTTTCTGGAAACATAGAGTAGAATTAATGAAATGTTAAAGAGGAGCGCATTACTCAATCATATATTTTACGCGTACCAATAATACTCAAATTTTAGAATGTATTTTCGTGTTTTTGTAATTTTAATCTGTTGTGTCTTATTATTAAATTGTAAAAACATTTATTGGGCAAATGTATTTGTGAGTTAAACTGTTTTAGATCAAGTATTGTAAGGTACTTTTACCGAATTTTAACTATGGATATTATAGTCATCGTCATAGCCATCACAATAACAAGCTCAAAGTAGTAAGGGCATATCAGTCTTTCAATCGTGTCTCAAACAATGGCAATATGAGACAGTAGCTCAGCGCGGCGTAATCCTTAAGCTTGACCATGCAACCTCGCAACATGGAGTGAACTTTGAGAAAGTCCCTTTGCATTTTGGTCGTCAAATGTGTAGAAAACGATCTACATACAGCAATGATGTTGTCTTTCTTAAAAGAAGACGAACTGGTACCTACAAAGCTACTCAATATCAAGACCATTAAGTTGATACAATACTTGGATATATGAATTCGAAAAACAAGTCGGTCCCGTTTCGGGATTCCTTCCTTAGTTTATTTCTTTTACAATTAGTTTGGCGTTTAACCTTTTGTTCACCTAAAATGACTGGCCTACTGCTCTTTACACGTTTGGCGATGAGTTTTGCATTGACTAACTTGATAATATCGTGCAAAATAAGCAAGAATTGTTGAGAAGAAATTCATGGCTACTTACTTAAATTTTTTGTAATTAATAAAGTTTATTAATAAGTTAATCAAAAAATGTTTTTTTGTGTCTTTATACCCGCGCGGGCCATAAAATGCACTCTATGCCCACAAGAGTATAAAGTACACTATTATGTAGTTGGTAACTAAGCAATAAAAACACAATAATAAAATAGTATGACAAAAATAATTATGTAACAAAAGTCAAATTAAGGGAAGCCAAGTCCTACCCTGTCGCTTAGAATCACCGTATTTAGGACAATAACGTAAGATACTGGCCATAGAAACATCTGTTTTATCTTGCAAACTGATTTACTTAGAGCCCAGGAAACGTGCTTTGTTAACTTTAGTCTTTATAAGGTAGTCGACGTTAGCCACTTGGAAGCAATAAATAACCTTCTAAATTATTTTATGTCCAATTCGCTTTGCTCACTTGAAGTAAGGACAATTGTTGAGATACCCACCGGGGGTCTAGTTAAAGGTTCAAGACTAATGTAGCTGATGACGATTCCAGAAAACATGTAATAGACTAAGATAGATAGACCAATTACGGCAGATTTTTTTCCCCTATACAAAGGCAAAGTAAGGAACAAAAGGGGTTTTTTTCCATCTGCTGGAGTGGTATTAAAATGTTAACATAGGCCATATGATAAATACCATGGTCCGTTAGGTAATTTCAAACGAGTACGGTTTAAAGTAAAGAAGATCCTAATTGGTCGAGGGTTTAAAGTTTACGGCCCACTTTTTGAAACGTATTACTTCGATGGAGAGATTATGGTCACTTTTTGGCTTAACGTCCGATCGGTCACCATCTACCTACAGGGTATAGTAAATTCTCGTTTGACGAACCTTTTTCAATTTTAAAGTTTAAGTACATTTGTTTAGTATTTTGCCGGTTTTAATAAGTAGAAAATTAATGGGTTGTAATTGACCTAGGAATATTCGGTCGCAATCCAGCTAAAGATTTGAACTTGCCGCGGACCGTTTCATTTCTTAATATCGTGTAATTACTGTCTGTTAACTTATTTAATCGTGTTTAAGTGTTTGTGATTGTCAATTTCATTTGCTTTCATCTTCTTATGTAAATATAGTGGTTTAAGTGTTTTGAGAAATCACGTGTTTTATTTGCTTGTCATGAAATTAAGTTCATTTTATATTCAGTAAAGTTTATTTGTGAAGTAACCTGGTTGATGGACACCAAAAGGATAAAATCACCTAGAAAGCAAAGGTAAGCACAGTTTTGTTTTCGATGGATATACTATAATATCGACGGAGTCTGCAAAGTGATTGGGACACTCCGTACTATACCAATGGTAATGTCTGATTAAATTATGTAATTAGGGGAATAAAACCCCAGTTATTACAATTATGTAGAAAGAATGTGAGTTTATCTCCATTCCTTTTATGCCAGTCTGCGTAGAATGCATGTATTAATAGGTTTTCATAGCTGTTGTATTCATCAATATAGACTGTATTATTGTAATAAATTAAAATTATAATTAAGAATTACAACACTGCAATTAATAGATGGTTTATTTTAATTAGGGCTTTACACGGAGAATGCCTGTTATTAATTTATGAGTTTAGTATCAAGATAATACACATTCAACGTAGCGGCCATTATTATACTTTAACCATATGTCTTCTAAATGTATTAATATATATGAGCACTTTACTTTATTCATGTTTTATCTGTGTTTTCTAAATCTACTATAGTGTGTATTTATTTAAATACCCTAATTATAGCTATTCTTGATTACTTTAAATATTAAATGGTCGCTGGTCTAATATGCAACTACAATATATGACGTAATGCATTTTACTATCTCACAAAAAGTTATTTGATACGTGAAAAGTATATCCTACCGCCATCTGCTGATTTTAATGACAAATGCGCCAACGCTCTTTTGGCCGACGCGAGAAGCCAACAGATTCCTGTAAATTTAAGCAAGTCCTAGTTGGTATATGTAACATGTAACCCTTTATATAGCTATTTAATTAAAAAGAAGAAACAATTACTTCAAACTAAAGGGCAAACCTTAACTCTTCAGATCTGCTACCATTTATACATTGGAACACACTTATATATGTAAACAGTTTTACTGTGAATCATAAAACAGTGGTTATTAACGTTGGTCGCAAACTATTAGTTAAGGATTCAAAAGGTACCAGTGGCGGCTCGTGATATTGTCTGCAGAGGAGGCTTGATATTCTGAAAGACAACTGATGTGCAATATGACTACAATTTGTACATTTCCCCACCACCCCTGAGGTATTACAACGGCGCGTTACATTTTTTTGCCGTGGGTTGTTCGCCAGGATACCGATTCACGACTTGAGAGAATAGAACTAATAAAAGAATAGAATGAAAAGGAAATAGAAAATATGATGAGATGAAAAAATCATTCTCATGAAATTCTCGTTCCTACGACTCGAGTATCGGTATCCAAAGGAGTCCTACTATCCCACTTGTAATTAAATTATATAACTTTTAATAAAAATAAAAACAGTTTTGGTAAAAAAATTAAAGTGTTTTTCTACAAACAAAAAATTGTATTCATTATCACTGCCAGGCGTGTAAAATTATAAGTTTTAATAGAAATTAAAACAGTTTTGAGAAAGAAGTTATATAAAAAAAAATATAACCGCGGAACTCTATATTATGGAGAATTATAAAAAGTATTTCCTAAAAAATAAATAACACAAATAAATGTTTTTTCTAAAATAACAACTACCTATATTAATCTCTGCTTTAAAGCCTGAAGATTTTTATAAATGAGTGGTAACCTGCGATTTTTGGAACTAGCAAAATGGTTGATTATTTCATCATAAAATGAATCGCGTTTCCTCAATTCTGACAAAAAACGTTTTTCTATTGAAATAAGCGATACATTTGAAAGGCAGTCTTGACTCATTTTGTTTCTAGTAAAAATGTTTTTATGCTTTTAAGTGCTGAAAATGATCATTCTACAGAAGCTTACCGGAATTGTCTCAAAAAATAGTGGCGTTATTCAAAAAGTTCTGTAATTTTGGGTCATAAGTTTTTAAAAAATCTACCAGCTCTTTGAAATTTCCTTTATTGCACGATTCTCGTTTTTCGTCATGTCCTCGGAAAGAATTTTCTTGTGAAGATAACTATATAACGGCATCTATTAACCTCTTTAATATTTCCCTATTCTCACGAACCTTTTCGTTAACATTTTCTATTTCTCTCTTATGTGCAGAATCCAAGAAATTTACAATATTTTGTTTACCAAACATTTCGAATTTAATGCAAGATGAAATGTGCTCCTGGGATTTTTCGTGCCTTTCTAAACCTCGCGACAAATTTTGCAAATTATTAAACCCGGCCCTGCCCCAAATTGAGGATTGATCATTAGTAAATAATAAACATCTCCAACAATATAATTTGTTTCTAACTGTTGATGCCGTTAACCACTCGACTTTTTTATAATTGTTATCACAAAACCCTCTGTTTTGTTTACCACTTTTAAAAACTAACAAAGCATTGCTGGTGTAGGCCTGGCATTTCTTTTAATTCTTACCTTTTCATCATAAATAAGAGTAGTAAATCCATTTAATAACAAATAATCCACCACGTCTGGACAACAAGACATGTTGTTGGGAATATTTTCACCTAGAGCACTTATTTCTAGCCCGCCTATCAAATGTTTTATGTATTTATACGTCAAGTTGTTCTTAACCGGCTAAACGCAACTGTCAGACGTCAGTTCGTTTTCTTTGTGAATCACCTGACTCTTGAATGACCTGTGCACATGCGCTATATAAAGAACTGAGATCTCAGGCTAGCCTCATACTTGGCTATTCCAAGTGTTGCTATTTTACACAGTGCAAAGAAATTCAAGGTCATTCATGTTATAAGTAAATGCGGTAAAGTTGGAAGCTATTTCGTATTAGCCTCCAGCGAACCGCAGTGTTCATTCAGTAAAAGACCGGCCGACAGGGAAATATGCATACAAAGACTATCCGGACTGTAACGTTATAGGTATGTTTGTGGAAAGGAAATGCAAAAATGTTATATATAAACTGAAAATTAATGAATGAATAATAAACAATAAAAAATATTGAAAATTGAGATATACCTAATAGAAATTTCTTAAGATATATCTTTTGAAGATATGGTGGTTCTTCCAAGGGGTGGCTCAGCCTCCCCTGCCTCCCCTGACGAGCCGCCACTGAAAGGTACGAGATATACAGATATCTAAAAGATGTTGGGTTATTGCATTATAAGAAAGAATGCCAGAAAACGCTAGAAATCAAAACAGTATAACGATATTATAAACCAACATAGGCAAATGATATTTTCAAAATTAACCCATCGACGTTTCAATTTTATGTATTGACATTTTTAGTTCAAATATACGAACAAATAATAAAATCAAATTCAGTAAAAATTTTAACTAGAGAAAAACTAGGGACTAGCGAAAAGAGAAAAAATTTAAGAATATCATTAAGTAAAAATAAATGCTGTCGAATTGTTCTGTAGATTATTTTATAATCCGGTCACCAATATTAAAAGACGAAGAACGAATTTAATATTATTTAAAATATGAACAGCGCTGTGTAAATAGTATGAACTTAAAGAAACGCACAAAATTCATATCTTTGGTATGTGTCATTTTTCAAAAAAATCCTCGAACAGGTCGATTTTAGTTTTATAAATGCTACATTTTGTCACTATACTAAAATTTATGATGTCATTGATTTTTGAGTTAAAACGCCATTATAAAATTTTTGTTTGCTGTTTTTGGTGGTGTATTCCTTTAGTTTTCTGGTGATATAAAAAAAAATGATATTGCCTGAGCCATTTTTTTGGAAAAATTACATTTTATTTAAAAATAGCTTACCTTTCGCAAATTCACGAGTAATGTTCCACTTTCTTATGGACTGATAAATCTTGTTCCCTACATTTTTGTTTTAATTAGCATGAAAACATTTTACATAAAAACAAAACAAAGAAAACAATAAAAAAACAAGCACCTTAACAACAGAGAGATACAGGACTTTTTGTGTAAAGTATCGATAACTTTTTTATTCCTGGCACGTGTGGAACCTCAGTTTTGTGACACTTCTGAGACAGTGTAAAACTAGTGAATGCAATGCTACGTTTAAGTGAAAGAGAACGCGTAGAACTTTTGATGATGGTTGGATATGGTGATAGGCTGAGAACTCATCAGGAGCATGTGATGTTTTCAATGCCAAGTATCCCGAAAAGCAAATTTCTAGATCCACTGTAAGTAGATTGGTGGCTAGATATGATGAATCTGGCAGTGTATCTGACCTCCCTTGATCTGGTCGCCCTAGCACAAGCAACGAAACCAAATTAAATACTATTCTAGAAAGTGAGGAAAACCACCATCTTTCTACAAGGCAGCTGGCTTTAAATAACGTGAGTCAAACTTCTTTTATACGTCTATTGAGAGAAAAAAATACCATCCATACAAAGTGCAATTAATCCACGAATTGAATGAGGACGATCCGGCGCTTACAGTTTTGTGAACAGTTGATGACCTTGTACGTTGAAAACACAAATTTTTTAAAGAACATTGTTTTCTCTGATGAAGCTACATTTTCTTTAAAGGGGACTGCACATCGGCATAACTGTCGGTATTGGTCACGCGAAAATCCTCATTGGACTCAAGAAGCCCATACACAGTGACGAGGCAAGTAAACGTGTGAGCAGGTATGATTGGTGATAGTGTATTGGGACCTTTTTTTTAAGAAAATCTTACTGCCGCAAAATATTTACAGTTTTTGCGAGTTGAGTTAGTGCCAGCCTTAGCAGTTATGTTTCCGAACAATGAAGATGAAGATATTCCTGCCAAAAACGTCTGGTTTCAGCAAGACTGGGCCCCACCTCATTTTGGGATAGCAGTGCGTCAGTTTTTAGGTGACACTTTTACTGGAAGGTGGATAGGTCGTCGAGGTCTGATTAAGTGGCCCCCGCGTTCACCGGATTTAACCCCCTTGGGCTTTTTTCTTTGGGGTTACTTAAAGTCAAGGGTGTATTTTAACAGACCGGGTACCATAGAAGAATTGAAAGACAGAATTGGCTTGGAGATGAGCGAATTGCCCATGAGATGATTCAGAACAGCTTGCAAAGTGTCTACACCCGTCTTGGTCAATGCCAAATGGTTGGAGGGTCGCAATTTGAGCAAAGGAGATGATTTTTTTCTCAGAATTACTTATGTAAGGTATCAATCAATAAAAATATTATTTTCCAAAAGCATGGCTTAGGTAATATAATTTTTTTCATATCACCAGAAAGCTAAAAGAATATACCATCAAAAACAGTAAACAAAAATGTCTGTTTCCATTAAAAAAAAATAATGATGACATGATAACTCAAAAACCAATGACGTCATAAATTTTGGTATACTGACAAAATGTAGCATTTGCAAAACTAAAATAGACCTGTTCGAGGATTTTTTTGACAAATGACACATACCAATGATATCAATTTTGTGCGTTTCATTAAGTTCACACTCTATATCTGTCTTATCTGTCTATTGTTACATAAAGGCATATTCTTAACACTGAGTATTTAATATGCACAGCATATAAAAAACTTTCATTAAAGCTTTGGAAACGTCTGAAACGTCTTTTCCAAAACGTCTGTAAAATAGATCATTTAAGTTTCTTTTATCTTCATTTTTATTATTATTAAAAAACACACTCTCTAACTGTTATTTTTTAAGTAGAAACGTCTGTAAAATAGATCATTTAAATTTCTTTTATCTTCATTTTTATTATTATTCAAAAACACACTCTCTAACTGTTATTTTTTAAGTAGAAACGTCTGTAAAATAGATCATTTAAATTTCTTTTATCATCATTTTTATTATTGTTCAAAAACACACTCTCTAACTGTTATTTTTTAAGTAGAAGCGAGGAGGCTAGGCTAGGTATTGTACCTATGTTAACAAATAGATGAATAACCGACGGGCGTCGTTCGTTTACTGTTATAATAGCACAGAGTAGTGTGGTTATAGTATCGACGTGAGCTATTGTCATATTATTGTTATTGTTATTACAATTTAACTTGATTAAAATATGAAGTACACTGTAAGCTAAAGTAAGTATGTAAATGATTTTTTATTAATAATATACTGTTGCAGATATGTTTTAAAATAGAAAATAAAATTTAAAATTTTTAGGCTATAATTTAATGAAAAATCAACACAATGTAAACAACGAATCTACCGAGCACTACCGCCAACATGATAGAGAAAACATGAAAATCTCTAAAATTGAATTCTCATTACATACGTCATCATTTACCGCCTTGTTATTTTGAAAACCAATTTCTTCTTGCATTTGATTATTAGGACTTTCTTTAATATGATATATGAAATATATATTTGGTATATTTTTTGATGGCGTAATAATATTTTATAAATTTTGTTGAAGGAAACGACCCTATTACAAATCTCTTAGAAAAATTTCAATCCTTGGATAACTTATAACATTGATACAATTGATCTTTAAATAACACGGATAATTTTATTACCTTTATTACCCATGAAATTATGCGAACGTAGTTAGAGAAGCCTTTTCACCCAACGCATTTAGTTGCGTAATGTTAAAGGTAGTGTAATTTGTAAATCATTTAAAAATTCATTATGAGAAAAATATTAAAATTCTGCTTTGCCAAAATCTTCCTAATCCATACTACTTGTAATGTAATATTTAAAAATTCTTACATTTCAACCCTTTCGACTTTGACACCCCACGGGTCTGTTGCAATATCTAAAGAGGCTTGCATCGCATGGGAGATGGCTTCTCTATCTGATAGAATCTCTGCAAGGTTCCTTGTTCCCAGGATGTTCCTTAGAGTCGTCATAGCAAGCAGTCGTGTAGAATTACTGGAATCAGAATTAGAACTAACTCATGTTTTATTACATTAAAGTAATGTTTTCCTTATTTATTTAGTTTTGTTAATACGGTTGTTGTTTTTCATTAGCTTTGAATATAAAAAAGTGTATTCATTTGTGTATTAAGCCAAAGTGTAAATCATATTTGAGCAAACACGGACCAACAATTGTTGAAAAAATATATGTTATGTTATTCCTGTGGGTTAATGCTCAATGTAATGATAAAATGTTACTTACAGGAAAAGCAGCACACATCAGAGATTCTTTTTCCTTACCTATAATTTGACACCTTTACAACAGCATTAAGAGGATCCTGGATTCTGTAATAAACAACTGCATCCACAGTCACTGTGACAGAATCCTTCGTCAGTGCCTGAAACATAAAACTTTTGGAATCGCTTCTACAGTTCTGACAAAAGATGCATGTAGAAATAAATGTCTGTGGCAAAAGTAAGCTAGGACATTTATGACTGGACACAGTTAATTTTGAGATTAAAATGCGGTGGTTATTGAAATTATGATTTACAGAATTAAGAGATTATAACGAACTTTCTTTTGTTATCTCCTAAATATTTTAACAAATAACCTGCTCAAGTGATATCTATAAAAGTAATAGACCAATAACTTTTGTTTAGTAAAATTCTATTTGTACTGACATTGCACGAATTACCCCAAATAAAAACATTACATGTCGGATGGATGTAAATTAGTAATGTATTATGAAATATCAATTGCAGTAGGACATGAACACTTTTTGCATATATACAGTCACAATTACTCTCCCAACTCATATTACAGTATATAAAAGCACCAAAAGAATTAATAAAACATAACAACTGAATATTGCATGAGTAAAACTACATTGCAATAGTTTCCACTTCTTCCACAATTTCTGGAAGTGTAACATCATCTGCATATAATTACTATGAATCAATGCTAACATAAGATAGATTGTCGTTGATGAGAATAAGAAATATGATTGAAACAAATATTGCGCCCTGAGGAACTCCCAGATCTAGATTTAACGATAAGAGTTGCATTGGAAATTTACAGCTTGCTAGTTATCTCAATAAAAACAATATCTATACAATCACAGGATAGGCCAAAGAATAGTGCTACTACATATTTACCTTTATGTATGTACTCAATGAAATCACACGCAGTGCTTTCTACTGATTCACAGTTTGGTATTTAGAAATTATATTTCATTTATTAATATACGATAGGTTTGTATCATGCACTATCCTCTCAAGCAGTTTACTTAAGCTAGTTGGAAATGTAATACCCCGACTACAAATATCATTATAAGTATAATTTTCAAATTGTCAGGAAAAAGTTCTTTCCCAACGGATAAATTCACAATATAAGGTAAGGGCACATAATTATTTTTGTTGATATTAATAGTATTGATTCTCATATGATTAGTATTTCTAGCAACTCAATTACACTTGCAGCATCGTAACGTCCACAGTATGGAAATAAATGCATCATCGATACTTAAATTGTTAATGTACACTTAATTACTCCCAAGATTACTTTGTTTGGGTAACTTAGTAGTAGCACTAAAATATTTTACAATAGTATTAGTTAGGATGTATGTTTCCTCTATAAGACAATCGAAATCGTTTTTGTAGTGAATTTTTACATTCAAGTTGTTGAAAAACCAATTTCTCATTGGTGTTCATTTTTGCTGCATATTTTTCCTTAAAGTCTTCATAATATTCATTTAATTCACTAATTTTTAAATTAATTTTTAGCCAAAACAGGCTCTTTAGATTATTACCTACATCAATAATTTTATTAGTAATCTATAATTTACTATCATTTTCTGAAAGTGTCTTTGATAGTATTAGGCAGTGTATATCTAAAGCATAAAGTTAAATATTCAAAAATGCGTTAAAGGCATTATTAACATCATTGGTGTATTCACATACTACCTGAAACGTTTCGGTACTTAAAAAATGGATGTCTATAAATACTTATTGTACATTATTTTATGTAGCGACCACAATATGAGGCTGCGGAAAACTTTGCATACATTTCAACGGTAAAATCGTTGATATTTGCTGGATTTTTAACTTATATTTTTAAGATTCCTTAGAAACCGTCTTAGTTTCGATATGTCCGTTCGTCAGCTCGTTTGTCCGTTCGTATGTCTGTCACCCCCCCCCATTATCTCATTTTTATACCTATTGTAGCAAAATTTGGAATTCAGAAGAAATTAAGACACTTTTTGATGAAAAATTTTTGGACCCCCTCCTCCAGACAGCGAGAAGTGAAACAGCTTTTAATACGTCTTATAATGAAACTGGCAATATTACAATCCTGTATGGTTGCAATATCAAGGTTTAAATCATTACACCATGATTTACAAATGCACAGAAATTGAAGATTCTCATTCTGGGCTGAAACTTCAATTGTATTTACTATCGATCGACTGTTTAAATATATAATTTCAAATTATCTATATTTCTTGATGTCCGAGTGAAGAACGCTGTTCGGTATGCCTTATTTTTTAAATGGAACACAAACTTTACAAATACACTTTTAGGCCAATGCGATGGTGAATACAGGATATTCTGAATTTCCTTGTTGGCTTCCACTTTGTATAAAGAATTTAAACCCAGTGTTGGTAACTTAGTTACCTCAAAAGTATGACCTGGGGATCGCCTTTGTAAATAAGATTTTGTATCTTTGGGTCTGTAATTAGGTTTACAGTGTTCAGCATATAGCCACAGTGGACTAACTGCGACGTCGAATTCTTCCACAGAATCACTGCTAGTTCCCATTATTAAATTACTTCCTCTCACTGTATTTCATTTTGACGCCTTATTGTGCGTCTCCTTTTGTTTAATATTTATGCTTTGACGTTTTTCTGTATTTATACTTTGACCCCGGATTATCCTGTTTGTCGAGGTTTGTTGATTCAATAAAACTATTCATATCTAATATGCTGAAAATGTTCACTATTACGTATATGATTTAAGAAATCATCACTTGTAAGGAGTCTTACTAACTCAATGGTGGACTACCTTATGTCCGTGACTGAAATTTTATTTCACAAGCAAGTATTTGTTGAATACTTCTTATTTGTCATTTTTTTGGTAATATATTATTATTATGATCGTTATCTTACTTTATCTTACTATTATGATTGTATTATTATTATCATGTTTATCTTTGTGGTAAGAATTAACACTATTTTCATTATTTACTATAACTATGCTACAGATTGGTGGGCAGTAACTTTTATTTCACATTATCTAAAGCTCACTCAGTTTTGTGATTTGCTGATATCTGTTTATATCCAATGCTACGGATCGTTTTAAAATAAATAAATACTTAATATGAAGCGTTAATTGATAAATAAAAATAGATCGAGCAGAAAATTGAATATAGGACGAATACAACTGTGACACATAATATAAAATGCAACTGAACATACTTTGTTTCTTTATATATAGATGTTTTCCTTTATTTTATTGAACACCGGGAGATATACAATCTCAATTATCAAACATTTTCTGACCTAACGAGCAAGAAAGAACATCTATTTGAATATCTAAGTGCCTAAAAACTGAATGCTGTCGAAAACATAGCATTGGTAAGAATTTTCACAACTTTTTTTCATTATTTAATAGACTCAAAAATTGCGACGACAAAATTTTTTTAAACTCAGAAGTGTGAGTTCTGACTCAAGGTTCTGAGTAAAGAGTCGAAACTTTAAAAACTTGACGCCAATTTATTGGTCTGACATATGACTGTAACATTAGGTACTTAACATGTTGCATATTTTGACAGAAACAATACAGGGTCTTTAAGAGTGAGCAAGGTAACAAGAAGTATATTCAATATGTAAAATATCAAAGTTTGTTTTATATTACGGATAAAGATAGTGCGAATGAAGTAGTACTTGAACGCCTCATCTTAGATTTTAACTTGTATGGTTCCATCTACTAAATTAGCACTGTACTAAAAATTATGATAAACGCTGTTTTTGGCAAATTGGGTAATGTTATTTAACTCAAAATAAGTGTACATTGTACATAAATAAATACTGCAAGATGGATAAAGAATATTTTTGCCTAACATTTGCTTATTAGGGAGATCTCTCTTCATTTGGCGCGTTACTCCCTTCCCCACTGATCTTAGGCTCTGCACACTCTTAAGCAAAAAACATTGTCAAACCTGACTAATGGATACAGAGTGTTTGATAAATCAATTCCATCCAATAGTACACCAAGTTGATAATATATCTATAACTACCATGTTTATTAACTTTTAAGTAACTGATATGGATTGTACTAATTCATAATTCCTGTACTAACATTAGAATTGTTACCATGGTAAGAGTAACGTTGATTAAATTTTCTTCACAGTCACCCTACGCAGTTTATTTAAGATCGTCGGATGTTTTTTCAATATTTTTAATTATGTGTAATTATTCAATTACTAAGTTGGTAACACTTACATGTACATTCCTGTCGTTTGCAGTTAGCTGTAAATATTATTATACTTCAATAAATGCTAGAAGAATTACAACCAGGATATTTTTTAGTTAACTTACAGTCCATTCTTTTCGGAATGCTCCACTAGGAGAAAGGAAATTATATGCAACACATATATTATCAACATCCATATCCAGATCCCTCTTGAAATGTATACGTAACACAATTTTTCTCACCCAGTAAGAACTCTTTTACCAATCTCAATATTGACTGAAAATAAGTCAAATAAGACTTGAAGCGTCACGATCGTAATGTTCTAAATCATTGTTAAATATCTTGGCCTAAACCATAAAAATGATTTTTGTATGTATTAGTTTATCACTAGCCTTCTTCTACCACAAATGAAAATACGTTCTGCCAAAAATTTTAAAACTTTTTAAATATGTACTTCATCCTATGAAGAGAGGCGATTAAAGAAATTGTAAATAATGTTCAAAGGATACTTTTTATTACATAAATTCAAAATAAATCTAACTTAAACTCCCACAATTTTCTAACTCATTTCATTGCTTTCGTTCTTTTCAAGTTTTCGTTCATTAAAAGTTTTCATTTCTAAGATAAAGTTTGAGCCATAAATAATACTTTTTCAGTTACTTACCTAAAATACTTTGGAAGAAAATTCAAACAACTTTATTAATGACATGATAACAATACTCACGTCAGTACAGTTATTATTAATTTTATCAGTTCTTTTACGAGTTCTGAATTACATGTCAGACTTTTGACTTAAAAAAAATATATTGAGGCTCGCGTTCATACATTATATTACGGACATACTCTATTTTACTCTATTTTTATATTAATTTAATTACATACCTCTTGGGGCGGTACATCAAAGGATATTGTCCTTAAATCCACTTTACAGTAACTGTCCAAACAGGGCAGTACGAAGAATATTCCGGGGCCCCTGGCTCCCCCCGTTCGTAGTCTCCCTAGTCTAAAAATAACTGCTCTTTCGTATTCTTGAACTACCTTTAATTAAAAACAAGATATTAGAAACGCAAATAACAGCCAGAAATTCACGTGGGTAATTAACAAATAGTACAACCACTAATGTGGTCATGGTTGAAGGCCAAAAAGTTTTGAGGAGAAGTAGATCATCTTCAGTTTTTCAGTTGTTCTAGTTTATATATTTTTAGGTGTAGACATTTCGTAACAATCAAATATTCCAGAACCAACCTCTGTCTGATCCATTTGGAGCAGAGGATTTTTAATTAAAATTTTTAAATATTTGTCAGTGGCAAAATACCCAGCAAAAAGTAAGAAAACCTGAATATGCCACAAAAAAAATCAGTTCTTGTTTACATTTACCACCATATTATCTAAATCTGGAGATACACTATTTTTTAATCTGTTTATTTTATGATTTAATTTTCTGAAACAGGATATAAATATATTGTACTCGGTACAGTCCACTTCTGTTTGTTTATGTTGTTATTACCTACTACTTAAAATTTGTGGTGCCCTTTTCCTTTAATTTCAGAAAAATAATTAATAAAAGCATTTTAAACCTCAATTCTATTACTTATGCAGTTATTTTCTAGTTTCATTTAATTCAATTCATTTTTTGATACTTACATGGCCGTTTGTAGAATCATTATTTATTGACCACACTCTTTTATGTCGTTGCTTGCTTCATGATTTTTCCTTTTATAATAGTTATTTTTGTTACATTAATGTACTTGTATTGGGAGGAAAAGGACACTACTCTGATTTTCAACTTAACCTTATTAATAATACGTGTTAAATTACCTTAAAACACCAAAACAGGGAAAATGGAAGAGTGATAATCAAAAGAACTATTGATCCTATAGTGGCAGCAAATTCAACACAACCCATTGTGTTTGGCTTTTCTGAAAAAAAATCAGGAATTAAAACAAATGAAAATCAGTATTATCAGTATAATGATGTAATTAAATAACAAGGAATTTCAACACAAAGTTAAGATTCATTCAGTAGTATTATAGCAATAAATAATTTTTAAATTGCGTGCAAATTTATAGGTAATAATATAGGTTGATTTCAAACAAAGAACAGGAATATAACAGTTTTATGTCAAGCGATGCTTAATTGTTTCATTGAACTATGTAATCTGGCACTTCAAAACATTTTTGAAAAAATTTGAATCGCGTTAGAACAAAACGGTCACTATGAATTTTGAAATATAATTTCACCGTTCATGCATTTAATTAAATTACCTAACTTCGTTGTTGAGGTCGGTAAAAGTACGTCCAATTCTCTTATTTTCTCATTTTACATCGACCTCAATATCGATATTAAGTAATAAAGTTCAATCAACTCAGCGACATTGACGGTAAAATTACAATTAAACATTTTTCGTGATCGTTTCTTCAAAGGCGATTTAATTTCTTCAAAAATTTTCACTTTTGACAGCAATAGCTTGTAGAGAGCAACATTACATCGACATATATGCGGATACAACGAAAAATTAATAGAAAAAAGAAGGATACGGAACTGTTAGAGAAACGGATCAACACGAATAGGAACTAACCAAGAGCAGACTCAAAGATGGAACTGATTTAAATAGAACCAGAGGCATGGGCAATAAGAATAGCTCTTAAAAAAATATGGTACTGAAATGCCATTAGAACATTCAAAGATCAGTACAGACTCTAAAGCGACCTATAATGCAATAAAAGCCTCAAAATACAGGGATCCGGTGATTCACAACATAAGGTACATATTCAAATGCGAAACAGAAGAGTATTAGAAATAATTGTAAAATGAGCAAAGAAGTCATATGGGAGGAAATAAGAGGGCAGGGCAGCCAGATAAGAAGCTGCTGATAAAACAAAGACACAACTTAAAAAAGAGAGAGCAGAAAAAACTGACAAAATGACAGACAGACTGGGATACATACACCAAAGGAAGGAATACTTATAATATCATTCTGAAGGTAGGAGCAGACCTAATAAACATTACATGCAAATCAACACAGCTCATAATGGGACATGGATACTATCAAAGTGCAACTCTAGAATCACAGATGGGAACTGCGCAAGTGAAGGAGATAGTGAAACACAAGATCAGATAATAAACAGATGTACTAAACCACACAGAGAAACAGCAAGACAGACCATGAACAGTATTTGGAAAGTATAAACGAAGAGTACCCTCCAAAGCTCAATGGAATGCGTAGGGAATAATAGAACTGGAACGGACAAATGAATTTGGAGATGAAATGAATGGACATCCCCGCTAAATTTTGGATAGGCGGGAGAAAACTAGTGTGTGCCCTTGGTATACGGGGTTCTGGATAAGAGCGACAGGAGAAACTTGGGCTCGATATCAAAAGGTGGAGGGCCTCCCCGGGAAGGGGAGCTTCTACAAAGTAAAAGAAAATATCCGTAGTTTAAAATGTTGAAACTTTAACATCAGATTCTTTTTCAGAAAATTCTCATATTACCATGTACAAAGTTTTATGTAAGTCTGCAAAATATTTGCCATTATGGCAGCTAATTGACTTCGCTATTTAGGAACGATGAATGTTTTACTAGTTATTTCAGATTCAGTTGCAGCTACTCCTAAAATATCTCTAACTACCAATTTTAATGTAATTCCCACGAAATTAACAACTTGCGCATTCGAAATAATTTTCTAATTTTCTCAAATGTCTAACAAATAATACTACTATAAAAAATACATTGGCTTCAAGAGTGAGCCATGCTGTATAACCAGATCTATTATTTTACGAAAATCTCGATTATTTATTTTGAACATTTGTAAATGGCTCGGAAAAATGTCATCATTCTAATGGACCACTTAACGTTTCGATTCTCCAGATGTCAAACATATGGGAGTTAAACACAAAATCAGGGCACAAAATAGGCATTTGGCTCATTCCCCCAGTAAGAAAATTAGAATAAATATCAAACTTAACACAGCAAGATTACTGAAAAATTAGCCATGCAAAGATCGTATGGTACTTGAGGTACTATATGAAATGTCCAAATTTATTTGTATTTTCGATATCCTTCAAATGGCTATAAAAAAAGATAATATTGGTGATAAGTGACCGAGCGGCATTTTAGGACTTTCCGAAATTTACTTTACTTAAACTTTGATAACAAATTTCCTAAATGTTTCCTATAACTAATTATTTCAAAAAATATCTATACACTGTTTAATTCATTTAACAAAATTCGCTACAAAAGGATGGTAAGACATTTCAATCTCATGGTAACAGAAAAAGAGTATTTACGGAAAATTGAATAAACTTTCTTTCTTTCTTTCTTGTTTTTTTGTTGTAATATTAGTTGTTTATTAAGATACACAGGCTATAATAGTTCTGTACATATTTTATTTTGCGGGACATGCTTAACTGTTATATTATTTAGTGTGCTGTTCTTCCTCTGTTTACATCACTAAAATTTGAAATAAAATTCCAATCAACCAATAACAAATCGTCACACAGGTTTACAAAATATGATATTTTTTAATTACAATTCTTATTATTGAACGTTGGAATTTTTCTTATTTATCTTTATAATTATCAGAAATATTTAATCTATTTTATTTTCGATATTTTTACATCGAATTTATATATACGAAGGTAAAGTAAAATATAAAAATAAACACCCGCTGTCATCTTCTAAGTAAAAACTATTAGTTATGATAAATTTGTTGCTCCACATTTTACCACAGAACATATTTTAAATATATTATCGGTTACTAAAACACAAAATCGGTAAGATATTATATTATAATTTACTAGTATGCGAAGAAAAATAGTTGAAAATATTTACATAATAAACGCTTTATTTTAACAGTTGCTAATATTTTTCATTAAAACAACAAACACAGATGGCAAAACTAAACAAAAAGAATTAGTTGAACTATTGTCTAAGTTCCATACTATAAATTTAAGTACTATATTAAGATAAATAAATTGTGACACGATGTTATGGACTATTCCAACATACACCGGCATTAAAGGTACGGAAGTTAATTGCCATTTTTTCTACATAATTTCATTCTGCAAATAAATTTGAACGGAGTATCTTCATTTATTGATTTATTTATTTAAAAATATCTACAGGATAGAATCCCAAATGATTTTATAACAATATAGTATTACATTGTATATAGATAGAAAAAAGAAGATTGGCAATGTATATATAGTCCCATAATTATAAAGATTTCCATAACAAAAAATGTTATCTGAGATTTTCCTTCAGTAACTATTAGTGGAGGGATTATACAACACGAAACCACAAAAATCAGTTCTGGGGTACCGCGTAACCCCCTAAAAACCCCCCTTCGGTAAAAAGAGCCTTATCTTACTGATAATCCGTTAACCGTTGAAGATATAAAAGAATTGCTCATCATAAAAAAGAAATCTTGACTAATTGCCCAAATAAAAGCCCTCTTGTGATTTTCTTGTATATGCGATAGTTTTCGAGAAAATCGATATTTATTTGAAATTTTTTGTGCGTGGCTTATAGAAAAAATTGAATTGAGCCAAACATGCTAGGAAGAAAAATCAAAATGGATTTTAAAGGGGATATAAAATATTCTCTTGTGTTTCCATTTTTTATGGCTATTGATATCTATTAGTATATAAAAATAACAATACAATATAGTCACCTCTTGATTTTTTGCACTTTTAACTATTCACAGGACCATAAAAAATAACTGACTTTAATATAAGTTATAGATGCATTATCTTTTAGTTTTAAGGTAGTACTTCATTGCATGAAAAGTTAGGAATAAAAATATTCACATTTACAAATTTACCGGCATGTTGAAATTTTGGCCTATTTTTTATTGTTTCCTTAAAATAAAATAAGACCCAAACATCTTGAAAATTTAGCTCAAAAATGTTCTTTCAGTTTATATATAATAATAATCATAATAATAAAGCGACTTTATTCATTCTTAAAAAAATTAAATACAATTGAATACAGTTAATTATATTCATAAATAATGCAATGAATTGGCGAAGTCTCACCCAAAATGGGCGCTTTTAAACTTAACCAGACAAACAAAGACGAACCAAAATTCAATACAATGTAAATATAATGCAATGAGGCAATTATTTAACTACAATATAATTTGAAACTGAATTTACTTTCTACTACAAATGAAAATAGATACATAATGTATACATGCATACATAAACAGTTAATAAATAATTAATAGTTGAACTTATCTTATCTTGCCGCTATATACTTTGCCAGCTCTAACATTACTATACGCGTCTTTCTGACAACAAATAAGCTTTCAATTTTTTCTTAAAATTTTGCAGCGAGTAATTATAGAATACTGGTGAGAGAGTATTATATAATTTGCAGGAAATATAACTAAATGAACGTTTAAATGCTGCTGTTTTATGTTTGGGTATTACTAAGAGTTTGGAATTCCGGGTGGAGAAGTTGTGTACAGATTCGAATTTCGTTAATTTTCTATATAGGTATTGAGGTTCTTTATTAATTAGAGTTTTATGAGTTAAATTTAAGAGATGGAGTTTACGTAAATCTTCTAATTTTAATTTTTCCATTTCATGTATTTTATAGCTTATACGCTCATACTTTCGGATACCAAAGGCAAATCTGAAATACGAATTTTGAATTTTCTGTAATCTGTTACTGTCATTAGCTAGCAGTGCAGGTCCATAGACACTGTCACAATAAGATAGCTTGGTGATAATTAGGGATTCACACAATTCCAATTTTAGCTTTGAACTCATAACATCTCGGTGGGGGAAAAGTTGTCTAAGAGTATTATAAGAAAATTGAAAATCTTAAATCTGAGTCCATCCACAATCCTAAGTTCTGACCTCAGTTTTGACCGGCAAATATTCTCCATTAATATGTATATTGACAGTAGTCATCGCAGAGACTCTTTTACTTTTTGGACCAAGAAAAATTACAGATGATTTACCTGCATTAAGCTTTAAATTATGAGCAGTTGATATGTCAACTAGAGATTCCAATTCTGTATTTAATAGAGAGGATATATTGTTTTGACCAGGTTCAAACGAAAAATAGACCTGAGTATCGTCAGCATAATGATGAATTTGACATTTTTTTGCCACATAGTGAAAATCTGATATATATATATAGAGAACAGCAGCGGTCCGAGTATGGATCCCTGCGGTACTCCCTGTGTTAACAACAGAGGTTCTGAATACTCTAAATTATAATATACTCTCTGGGATCTCCCGCTAAGATAATTTTGGAGTAGTCTAATTGAGTGCTCATTAAACCCATAGTATTTAAGTTTATCACAAAATAAAATGGGATCCATTGTATCGAACGCCTTACTGTAGTCTAATAATATAAGACAGCTAACTTTACTTTCATCTGAAGCTCGTAACAAGTCATCTGCAATCGTTGTAAGTGCAGTTGTCGTACTATGACATTCTCTAAATCCAGATTGAATATTAGGTATAATTTTATTTTCAAAAACATATTTGCTAATTTGTCTATGCATAATTTTTTCCAAAACCTTGGACAACATGGGTAATAAGCTAATCGGTCTTAAGTGAGTCATATCTACTGGGTTTAATGTCTTTGCAAGAGGAATAACATTTGCTAATTTCCACGCATCGGGGAAGATAGAGGAGTTAAGACAGCTATTAATTATATACGTAAGGTAATTAATTAGAAAATTTAAAACTATTTTAAACATTTTGAGAGATATCAAATCAGAGCCTACCGCATTGCTTTTCAAAGTATTAAAGCATTTAAGAACTTCGTGTCTATCAACGGAAGTAAATCTAAAGGTAATGTTCGGATCCATTTTGGTGTTATTATATTTTTCTATAAGCTTTAATTGCTTGTTAGTTTTGGCAAGTTGAGGGGTATTTATAAAATATTTATTAACAGCATTTACGTCAATCAAAGACGGAGGAAATTCAGAGCTTTTCGAATTATTTACTATATTAAAGTTACGAAGTGTATTCCATGTTGCTTTAGAATTTTTTTGTCTCAGAGCACTATCAATGTAGGCTCTCTTTTCACGCTTGATAGCTTGTTTTGTATAATTACGCAGTGTCTTATAGTACTCCCAATGGGCTTCTGTTTTAGTTTGTTTGTATCTGTTGTATGCCTTATCATTTCTCGAATTACATATGTTAACCATGGAGCCGGTGGTTTTGTAACGCGCACAGTGCGCAAAGGGGCACTACTTTCAAAAACTTGACTAAGGTGAGTGTTTAAAAAGGTTATCATACTGTTGACGTTATTGAAGTTATATATTTCATCCCAGTCAATATTGTGAAAATTTTGAAAGAAATTATTTTCATTAAAGCTATGAAAATCCCTAAACGTAACAAATTTTATGACATTTTTTACTTTAATATTATTAAATTTAGTAACTGTCGCGCAGTGATCAGATATACCATGAACATTTATTACTTTAACTTCAGAAATGCATTCGGTATCCGAGGTGATTAGAACGTCTATTAATGTTTGCACTGTATGGGTGATTCTTGTGGGTTCATTGACTAGTTGCGTAAGATCATATGATTCTAAAAAGTTATTAAACTGGTGGACACTTTGATTTGACGATAATAAATTTATGTTTAGATCACCCGATATTAGCAGCGCATCTGAATAAGACAGTACATCCGACATAGAATTTTCCAGTTCACTAAAAAAATTTAAGATATTAGCTGAGGGAGGCCTATATAAGACTTTTCATATAACTATTGCTTCTAATCATTTAATAGTGCAAAACTTGTGTTAAAAAAATATCAAAAAATTGAATATGCAGCCTATTTTGGCTTTTTTTGCTAACTTTAACATGCTGCTAAATTTGTAAATGTGAATATTTTTATTCCTAACTTTGTCTGCATTGAAGTACTACCTTGAACTGAAAGATAATGCATTTATAATTTATATTATAGTCAGTTATTTTTTATGGGCCTGTGAATAGTTAGATGCACAAAAAATCAAGAGATAACTATGTTACATTGTTATTTTTATATACTAATAAATACAAATAGCCCTCAAAAATGGCAACACAAGAGAGTATTTTATATCCCCTTTAAAACCCATTTTGATTTTTCTTCCTAGCCTGTTAGGTTTTCAAGCAATTCAATTTTTTCCATAGGCCGCGCGCAAAAAATTTGAAATAAACGAAAATTCGCGAGCATTAAAAATACAAATTTTGCAGTTTCTGTCAGTATCGATTTTCTCGAAAACCATGGCATATACAAGAAAATTAGGAAGGAAAGTCTCAGATAATATTTTTTGTGAGCTTCTGGTGTATTTTTTACTTTGCCGACTGGACTAATAATAAAATAACGCAGATACATATTAAATGCAAAAGACAGAAACAAAAAAGTAGAAACATACTAAGCTATATTCTCACTAACAGAAATGCAATTTAAAAATTTTATAAATAAACATATTTGCTGGTAAATAATTAATAGCTGATATGACCTTTGCAACGGGACAATGACTACTGTAATTTGAATAAAAATTATTAGCACAGAACAAATCGGATATATGTCTTAACACCCTAAAGAGCAAATCTCGAATTCCAATTATTGACAATATTAGATAATACTTCATTATAAAACTCAATTTTGCAAAATTTGATCTAAGCAGTTTTTTCGTAACCCTTCAAATAAAGAAATTATCTGGCTTAGACACTTAAAATAGGCCATGGATTTCAAATATATTTAAATCACTCTGTAGCTCGTAAAAATTGACACAATTCTTGTATGGACAATTTTTTTCGTACGACTGATATACGATTCCTCGAGGGCCCTGATGAAATGAACAGTCTGTGTATAAAATGTTCCGTTTTCCGCGAAATAAGTATTTTTTCTGTTATTTGTGTATCAAAACATCTATTTTATGCCACTGTTTAACTTTAGTTCATAGTGGCAAAAGAAGCATTTTCTTAACATTGATTTTTGTCGGTGCGTCGATGAAATATACAGCCAAATAATATCATTGTGTGAAAATAGATACGGCTTTGCCAATTACTCAAATAAATTATTCTATTCTATCTATTAAAGCTGACTGCCTTAAAATTAGGACCATCGATATCTCCTACAAATCTGAATCGATTTTAGTGTGCTTTGCATAAGTGGATAACAAATTCCATTGGCGTGAACGTCAATTGGTTCAAATTTGTCTGGATTGCAACGGATTATATAATTAATATGCAGGGTACTGGACGTAAGCATAACATTAAATAAACAAGGAGTAACTAAATATTTATTTCCGTTTTCAAAATCATTAAAAACTATTTTTTCAATATATAAATAGTCATCATCACCGAGGAAGAACAAGACATCGTTAAATTTCTAAGAAACATGACACCACATCTGGATTCCTCTGGAATAAAAATAAACTTCAAGTAGAGCCTACTAATAGTCCGAGACC
Organism: Stenurella melanura; assembly: GCA_963583905.1. NCBI lineage: Eukaryota > Metazoa > Arthropoda > Insecta > Coleoptera > Cerambycidae > Stenurella > Stenurella melanura. The sequence goes on along the minus strand of OY757315.1, from coordinate 38,792,886 downwards.
CATTGACAAAAACAAGTCCAACAAGTGGGGAAGAATACAAAATAGGAGACTACACCCTGAGAACCACGAATAGAATGAAATACTTAGGAACATACCTAACTAATCAACTAAAAAGGAGGAAAAAAATCAAAACGGCCTACAGAGTCACAAGAGCTCTACTACCCTTCATTGAGGAAAATAAACCACCATGGAGCCTAACCAAAAAGATATATATCACAATGCCTACGATGACATATGGAGTCAAAAACGCATCAACGACAATGGCCAACGGAAGAAGCCTGAGAGGAGCTGAATGGGACATTATCCAACTGCTGGCAAAAACAAAAAACCACAAAAACGACAGAAAACGTCAACATCACTAGAGGGAAAAACAATAATCAAAAGAATAGAATCATACGCAATGAAATAATGGGGATACGTCCAAAGACGAGACACGTCACACCTACTAAAGAAAGCGCTAAGACTGAACAGCAACAAACTGAAAATAGGGAGGTCATGCTACTCATGGATAACAACAATCGAGTGGATTATGAATAAGCTAAGAAAGGATAATACACACTGGGAAACAAAAGATGGAATACTATAAAGAAATATCAAAGATATACACATCGCCAGACTCAGAAACAGAAGAAACAGAAAACTCAGAAGTAGAATAGCAGAGAAGATGATCACAGACAGAAACTAAAAGAAGCATATCACAAAAACCTGAAAGTTAAAAGAAGCACGAAAACCCAAAAGAAGTATCTCACAAACGCCTACATTTCCCATCCTATGAAGGCAGATGGAAACCAAGAAGAAGCATCTCACAAACATCCACACGCTTCATCCTATATTCCTACCCCATGCGTCGTGCGGCTCTCGCTGCTGACAACAAGCATGTCCAATCCAGCCGGTCCGGCGGTATATAAAAGCATCGGGGGGTTTGTTTTGACACACGGTTGGATCGTCCGTTGGTCGGTCGGGTGGAGATGCCCGGTTATCGCATGAATATGTAATAGACGACTGGGCGGCTGCACTTGGCCGTTCGACGGACGATCGAGCTGCGTGGTGGAATAAATCTCCATGCCCGGAATCGGCACAATGCCCACCTTACGCTGGCAAATCAATCAATGAATCAATCAACCACTATAAAATATTAAATACAAAATACAAGATACATGATGCAAAATAATTACATATAAATAATAAGCACTAGTGAATGTTAAAAATTCAGGATGTAAGTAGTCAGACACGGAGTAAAAACAATTTTCTACTAGATGGTTTTTTACAGCATTTTTAAAATCTTTAATTGAAGTAATTTCTTTATTGCAGTGTGGCAAGTTGATGAACAGTTTTATTCCCATGTATGATTACGTGTTTGGTAATTATAGTAAAAATTTTTCATTAAGAAGTCTTCTAGGTGGAGTTTTACAAACAATACCATTTCTAATATTTGCACGCATGCAACTGGTAATATTGTCAGTACTTTAAATAGATTTTTACATGAAGAATATTTGCTTGTACCACATATGTATCGATTCATTTTAAAGACTATCGATATGATGTGAAGAGCCCCAACAAATTATACCGTAAGTTAATTTATAATTAAATTATGCATATTAAAATGAAAATATAATGGATCTATTAACAATATCCCTTGTACGATATAATGCAAAGCAAACCAATGCCAGCTTTTTACATATCTATATAGTATTCTCAGCCTAAAGCGTTATCTACATACACTCCTAAAAATGTTGTTGTTCGCACTTGTTCCAAGAATCTATCATATTTTTAAAAAACTGCTTTCATTATATTGCATTATTCTAGATGTATATTGAATAAATATTGTTTTGTACTTGTTTACTAATAATTTATTGTTGTAAAACTACACAGTAAGCAATATCAGTATTCATACTTAAATAAGATGTATCATCGGTATGTAGAGTTAGATTATTCCCATCTACGATTTCTGACAAGTCATTTACAAATAATGCAAACAAGAGTGGCTCTAGGACTGATCTTTGGGGTACTCCTCGAGGCATATTCATTACATTAGAAAGGTGACCATTTATTGAAACTTGTTGCTTTCGATTGGACAGATAAGACTTGAACCAATCACCACATTTGTCTCTAAGACAATATTTATTTAACTTATTAATCAATATATTATAATCAACAAGATCGAATGCTTTGCTGAGATCCATAAATATTCCCATGTTATATATCACACAGAATGTCATATTCTGTTATGGAAGTGGTCATGTCTTTAAACATAACCCTCTCTAATATTTTTTAATTAACAGATATAAGTGAGGTAGGACTATAATTTTCAATAAATGACTTATCCCGTTTTTTGTACAGAGGCTGGCTGTTTTGAGCACATCAGGAAAAGTACCTTCTAAAAGTGATCTATTTATCAAATATGTTAATGGCTGCAAAATATGGTAAAATACTGATTTGAGCATATTAATACTAATATTGTCCATACCGCTAGAATTTGAGGATTTATGGTTCATAACAACCGGCTCAATAATTAAGGTTGGATAACTCTTGAGAAGAATGAATTACACTTCAGAAGAATATTGCGAAATGATAATAATTTATGGTGAATGTGAAAGTAATTTTGAAGCTGCAGAGCGAAAATATGCGATTCAGTTTCTAGACTGAAGACATCCGAAAAGAAATATTTTTTAAGACTGAAGCTGGACAAGAAACACTGGTAATTTGGTGCCTTCATATAAAAATGCAGCTATTCACCCATCAACAACACGAACCCCAGAAAGTGAAGATGCTCTGATTCATGCAATTGAAGTAGATTCAACGAATTCTGTTCGATACGTAGCGCGAATGTTGAATGTTTTAAAAAGCATAACATTGAAGGGTAACAGATTTCTACTATTGGATATTAGAATAGGATTTTGCTTAAAGTACTTTTCTCGGATGAATCCTATTTCTGGCGCGAAGAACTGTATAATACATACAACTATCATATTTGGGCCAATGAGAACTCACATACCTTCGGGCCCAGAAGTTTTCAGAATAGGTTTAATGTAAATTTATTGGCTGGTGTTTTTGGAAATTCTTTGGTAAATAAATGTTTTCAAGAAAAGATAGGAAATGTTAAAATTGTTTCTGTGGAACCTTCGAACTTCTTGCTTGCTTGAACGGACATACCTATGGAACATTTTCAACAGAAGACCTATCAGAATTGTTGAAAATGTGCCATTATTACAACGTCGAAACATGTAGTTTCAACTCGACGGTGCTTCACCACGTACGAACAGCTTTAAAAAGAATGTATAAGTATAAGCCGATAGGGTGAGGTAACCCTATAAACTGGCCTATGTGTTAGCCCGACTTAAACCCATTGAACTATTTTCTCTAGGGTCATTTAAAATAATATGTTTACAATAGGGATGGTATTCATACTCTAGCTAAATGACAAAATAACCGGAAGTATAAAGGACGGTTATACCGGAAATGGTGCAAAGAGCTGTGCTGAATTTAAACTGACAAGCACGTCTTTGTTTCTTTGCGAAGCTTCAGTAGCATCTCGCTCGAAAATAGTTGATACTTCGACATAATTGTTTTAAGGTTTTAATCTCAGAATGTTGTATACAATCTGTCATTACAAGCTTCTCCGGTAACTTTGAGTTACTTTGTGTAAATATTTACGTCATTGAAACCTCCTATGAAGAAAATAAATAAGTTTTGTTTGTTCCTAAAATACATATTTTTTATATTAATAATTAATTTTCCTAGAGCACCTAAAATATACAAGATATCTTGTACTTGCTATTACTCCATCGTCAATTAATACCTGATCTCAAGTTTAATAAAATGTAATACGCTTTAAACCTAGTAGACCCTGAAGAGGGTGCTATTTTCAGAGCGACACTTAAGGCTCTTACATCGCTATAATTTTCCGTAAAACTCTTAATTTATTTTAATAGCTGCAAAACAATTTATTTTACCTTGGTTATACATATACTAAATCTTAAAGTAAATAATTAAATAAATTCAAGTAGATTTTACGAAGGGATATAAATTTTATAGCACCATGGTGGCAAAGCCTAAAGTAAATTTAATTTTCAATCAAAATTTAATTATAAATACCCGGTAATGAATTTTATTACGCGTGTTAGATGTGTGGTATTTTAGCTAACGATGTAGAGTTACGGTATTTCAATCATCTTATATGAAGAATGTATTTCATGCAGTGTGAAATTAAAAAGTAACCAGTAGATATCTCAATCTATAGCAAATTTCAGTGCATATAAAAACATACACGTCTGTTTAATTATCGAAGAACAAGGGTATGCCGAAAGAAGATTCCGAAGCCTCATTTCTTGCAACATCTACAGAGTTAGTCGAGAGAAACAAATCTTTGTCAGATCATCGATGAGAGTTACGGGTATTGTTAATGACATCACGAGTGAATGCAGCTTCATCAATTTATTGATTTATTGATTAGCCGGCGTACGGTAGGCATTGCTGCCACTTCCGGTTATCCAATCTGGATATTTTTATATACAGCCGGACTGGCTACGTACGCCGCGTTCGATTTAAGACATTTTGTTACCAGCAGCGAGCCACATGAGCATGGTGTAGGAATATGTAGGTGTTTGTGACATGCTTCTTTTAAGTTTCTATCTATCATCACCCCCTTGCCTATTCTGCTTCTGAAGCTTATGCTTCTTCAGTTTCTGAGTCCAGCCAGTGTGTATATCCGTGATATTTCTGTATTGTATTTCTTCTTCTTAGTTCTTCGTGCGATAGTAGGGAAATGTTTCAGGTGTCATTAGTGAGCCTCCACTTTCATTTGCCATGTATGGAGTTAGGTTTTTCCTATGATGACCTTATACTCATGTACTTTGTGTATGGTGTTGTTTTTCTGCGGCCTTCATCTTATTTAGTTGTTCGTATTTATTTTGTGCTCATGGGTGATGTCCTTGTTGCTATTTTTATTTTTGAATTCATGAATGAACAATTAAGTTCTTCCCCTGTTAATTGTTTTCCATTTCCTCTTGCTATTTCTGTTTAATATTCTTCTTTCTATGGTAGGAAAATGTTCCGTTATTTGGTGTATTGTTGTATCCTTTACGTACTTCCAGTTTCTTTGTCTCTAGTTTTCTGTATATTATATAATGGGCTGGCTGTGTTGCTTTTTGCCTTGGTATCCTGAACACTCTCTCTTATTTCTCTATCCACCAGGCACGTGGTCTATTTAGGAGTTGGTGTTTACGTTGCTCCACGTATCAGGACAGGTTTGGCTGTCGCTTCATGGGTTTCTTATTATTCCATTGAAGAGCTGTGCCGAGTTTTCAGCGGCTTACATTTTCGTTTGGCTATGGTAAGGTTTTCCAATGATGTTCTTATCTGTATGCGCTTGATTGTCACTTCCTACACGTTAAAGTCGCCTACCTTTACGATGATAGTCATTTTTCTGTTCTTATTTCGTCTAAGTTTCTTGGGTAGTCTACCTGAATAGTCATCCTGCCCGCTTGCGTAAAGATGTGGTTTCAGATTTCCGTAGAAAGTATACAAGGATCCAAGGGACGGTTTGCATTTACCCATCTGCATGGCATACAACTAGCATGATTTCTCGGTTACAGATAATGCTGTATACACTGTAAGTGGTAGGGGGATAAGCTCTGTGTGGGGTTATAAAATGTTAGCGTTTTGTTTCGTGGCTACTCCGTGATCTCATCAGTAAGGCTGGAGTAGCCACTGCCTTATACGCTTATCCAACGAACTCAACATGGCGGTTCGTATATATACTTACTGTGCCAAATGATGTGACGGTGAAATGTAAGGGAAACGTCACACGCCACATCATTCCCCCACCAGTGACAAAGTAACATCAACGTCACATCTAACGATTTATTTTTCTAAAGGCATTCAACACATCTACGTCTCTTTGAGCCTGTCACCTATAAAGATATTTTAATGTGCGTGTCTCTAGCATTTTAATAAGTCTACTTATAGAATCGCAATATTGAGAATAGTGTCCTACATGTACAGATAAAAAAAGCTAACCAATCAAGTCTCGTTATCTCCTACAGAGATTGTGGCATAGAAATATTTTGTGTACTTCCACGTTCAACTCTGGGTGAATGATTGTTTGTCACCAGAGCTATGGGATTAGAACAATTATGGTAATTTGTCGCCGAATATAATGAACCAATAGCCTGCATTGAAAAATTAAATGAAAATCGAAAAAAGGGAGGTGAAAAGGGATGGGATGTAACTTGCAGCTGTAGAAAAGCTAAGTTACATTGCACACTGGAGTTTTGCAACTAATTGAAATCGTAATCACCGACATCAAAAACCCCAAAAATTCAACGTTTTTATGTATTTCACTACGACGTTTGCACAATTTTTCAGTAAGGATCAGCCATTTTAAATCTGACAATAATAACGTTTCAAGTAAACTTTCTGATTCAGACAAAATTTATAACGATCCAATTTCCTCTATAACCCCTGAGAAAGGCGTTTCAAATAAAGAAGTGCTTCTTTATAGTTTTAATTTACATTCTAAATTTTATATCATACGATTAACAAGTAATATTTATATAATGGTAAAACTTAGTAGAGATTATATATCTAATAAAAAAAATTTAACTGCGTTTCTTTCTTATAGATTATTTTAAATAGGTCTATTCTTGATGGTGTATTTCCATACTGTTCAAACGTTAGTTAATGCTTTTGATTTAAAAGATCTAAGACCAATTAGTATTATTTTATAATTTCTAAGATTTTAGCAAAACATATTCATTACCAAATTTTCCCTATTTTAATGAGAATTATTTGACTTATTTTCAAGAAAATTATAGCACGTTTACTGTACTCATAAAAGTAAATGATTACAATTGTAGATACAACTCCGAGCAACTTGTCTACCTCTACCCCATTTTAATAAAGTAATGTGTTTGATTCCACAGGTCTCACTCTCTAAATTGCATTTTTTTTTCTTCTAATCACTGCATTAATTTTTCGGGTTTTATTTAAGCAACAGGGAACAATGTGTAGCTGTAGCAATAGATAATAGGACTGTTAGATCCAAATATGCTCCTTTTACATCAATGTGTGTCTCAAGGATCCGTTTTAGGAACCCTGTTGTTTTTAATATACGTTGCAGACATATTTCAGTGTAATGCAGTATGCAGACGTTTTGTTTGTTCAAATAATAAAATAGTTCTACAATAAAGTGTCTCTTCAGATTTACATAAAATAAAAACATTTTGTTCGAACCCACGAATGAAACCATCTAGATCTGGTTTGTTATTAACAGTAAACAATTCTAATAATAAACTATCCAATTTTTTTGTTATAATTGGTGAAGATCACCAAAATTAAGTGAAGCAAAAAATCTATGAGTGTTTATAAACGCCCTTGCATTTTAGTTCCATATTTTTAATAAAATAGGTGACTTTTAGTCGTTTAAAAACTTTCTACTCGAATAAAACTTGCATGTCACCTACTGGCAAATATCACCTGCGCAACAGCCTCGTTCACTCTATTCTTAATTATGGTGATGTAGTATATAATAATTTCACTAATTCTGATAGATGTCGTCTAATGCAAACAATTCAAAATGCGTCCATGCGCTCATCTATCAAACAAATTTTCAATTTATAATCATAATGAAGAGACATGGCATATGCAACATTTTAGAATACCTCAACACAACTTCTCTGATTTTCACGTCATTCATATTCAACGCAATCCATATGTTGAACAAGTTGGATTCTAAAAGTAAGAAGTTAACAGCAAAAACATTTAGTTTTAAAATAAAAAGTATGTTGTTTGCAAATCAAGATGTTTCCTCTTAAAATCAATGGTACACTTGATTTCAAAATAAACTGGTGCACTTTCTTTTAGCTATGTAAATCATTCGTTCTTTGATTGATATTAATAATCTTACAAATGTCACTTTGACGTTAATCAGTGGCGTCATTATTAAAAATGGTTCGACATCTAACAGACATTAAAAAATTTCGAATTGTTTCTAAAATTGGAGATGGTTGCTGCTGAATACAATATGAGTAAAACCACGATAATGAGTGGTAAAAAACAATGGGAACTTAACCAAACGGTATCCCGTAAAGTTGGTTCCGGTAGGTCCAGAAAGAGCAATAATCAAGAAGATGAAAATCTTGTAAATTACCTAAGAGAAACCCCTCTTCAGACTGCAGTAAATGCAATTTCAGATACAAATTTCCCTGCTTCGGTACCTACTGCTTGCAGAAGAATAAAACTACAAAGCGACTTGAAGAGTTGTTCAGCGGCTAAAAAATACAAACTTTCAGAGGAAAAGAAGCAGGGTAGGATTATTTGTGCACTCAACTATATAATCAATGATGAAAACTTCTGGGGACAAGTTGTATTTTCTGACGAAAAGGTTTTTAAATCCTGTAACGATGGACATATTCGCGTATATAGGCCTCCTTCCACTAGATACGACGAAAAATATGCTTTCGATCCACAAATATCAGGAAGGTTTTTAGTCAATATCTGGGCTTGGATGAGCCTAAAGGGTTAGGTGTGTATTGGAACAGTGGTGGTCATCTCAATTCCATTAAATATATTGAAATATTAGACAATATTATGTTTCCGTCGGTAATAGAGGTGTTTCTGTTTTATTTTCCAACAAGACAACTGCTCCATACATACGGCGCATCGTGTCAGGCAATGGTTTCTTAATAAAAACATAGAGTTGTTACCGTGGCTATCTAAAAGTCCGGATTTAAATCCAATTGAAAATGTTTGGGGACTAATGATGAAACACATAAGAAAATTAAATAACCACCCAAACAATGGCCAAGAATTGGAAGGGATAATTGAAGACGCTTGGGAGAACTTGTCGCAAGAAGTTGACCTTGCAAGAAATCTGATTTTGTCCATGCTTGCCTGCAAGACTTCAGGCAGTTTTAGACGCTAATGGAGTAATGACAAAATATTAGTTAATTCTGTACTACGTAGTTGAAGTTCATTTATTTTATTTTTTATTGTATTTTTATGGTCAGTTTACATTGTTTACATTTTTCTAAATCTCAAGTGGTATTTTTGTGTTCTTATTTTAAAAATAGAATTATCATTATTCAGTTAGTATTTTAATTACAACCATTAGTAGAATTATCCGTAACAAATATTATTTTTTTAAACAATGATATGGCAGGCTTGAAAATGTTTTGAAAAAGTTATTTTCTAATTATTTTTTAAAATTCAATTCGAATAAAATAAAAAAGAGGTTTAATAAGTTTAAAAACATACTAAGAAAACCGGTCTCCCCCAAAAAACTCAGGTCCGGGGTAAATCACTTCTTCTCCACATGCCAGGCCAGCCCTATTTACAGACATATGCACACAACTAAACTATTACGATTTTCGATTACAAGAGTTGTACCAGTTTTTTTTTTAAATCAAGTGTACCCTACCTGCATGTATCATCGAAATATCAAGTACTATATTACCTAGAATTACTTTAATTGATCACCACCCCTCCCACCATTGGCACCACATCGTAGCAAACGTTTAATATATTTAAATGCAATTAATTTACGATTTACAATTAAATTAAATTAACCTATTCTTCATCTTGGGGCCATTGGAAGAAAATCGTTATATGAAATGGTACCTATTTACCTATGTATTATTTTTTTAAGCTGAATGTAAATATTACTATTATTTTAAATTTCCAAATAATGATTCAGAATTCGTAATTATTGATCTCGGTAACAGGGCCACATTTTTATGTATTTTTGTATGAATTTTGCATGATTTTTAAGTTTAGGCCGGCCATTTTGAATCTGTCATTTTTAAATTTTAAATCATAATTTAAAATGGTAATTAGCGACCTTGAAAACCTGTGCACAATTTTTATTCACTTGATTTATTTGAGTTCTCAACATATTTTTTGATATAATATTGATTTTTTTAGATTTTCCAAAAAATGTTGATTTGTACACTTAGGCCTAAGACGTCGGAGAGTTCAGGATGCGTAAATACCGTTTCAAATCGGGAACCAGTTCATTATAGGCCTCTTTTAGATATACTAATTTTTCCCCCTCGCCGGCCCCTCGGACACCCCCAATTTTGGAACGCTATCGCTCAAAAATAATTTTGTTGCCAATATCTCGATTCTGAATGGTCCTACGAAAAAAAAGATGGTTATAAAAGTTAAAGTTAAGTAAATTCTCTATCAAAATAGTTCAGACACATTTTTACGTAGTAATAATATTCTTGGAATTTTATAGGCGGGAGAAGTCATCGTATCGCATTCACTCTGTATATCGACACTTTCCTACACTTCCACGCTTTCTATAAATATTTAGAACAATTGGTGTTTACAACCATTATAATTTCATTCAACATTTTACAACATACCCGAACCCGATCAGTATTCTTTCAGGTACAAATGCTTTATTAAGTCAGTGGCAAAATGTACACGTAACCTTGCATCTTCATCTCCTACTGGGTCTGTTGCACGCCAATAGTCTTTTAGAGCGTACTATCAAATTCAGCAGTGGTACAGCAATACTAGAAGTCCTGAAGATTGGGGTTGGATGAGAAAAAAATAGGTTTGTTTTCTATTACTACCAAAAACGAAGCTGCTCCACAAGAACTATTGAAAACAATAACCTGCAAGTGAAGAGAGAGTTCAAAGCTGCATGTACATGTAGAAAAGCTGGACTAAGATGTTCCATTATTTGTTCTGGATATCAAGGATAATCGTGTACAAATGTCGAAATATATGTAAACGACTTAGATCAAGCCGAAGAACTCGAAGATAAGGTATTAGCTTTTTGGAACACGATAAACACGAAGCAGCTGAATCTGATAAATACGATATAGATGATAATGAAACCGACACTCGCAGTTTTATTGAAGCAAGGGACCATTTTGAACCTTCAACGTCGAAAACTACTGTAATGCACTGGCAGTAGAGAAATAAAGAATTAGAAGTAAGTTAACCAAATAAACAAAAAGTGGATTATGCCGATTAGGAACATCATTTAAAAAAACGCGCCAAACGCTCCTCCGCAAGGTAGTGTGGTAACGAGCGCACACCCACAGTAAATATTTTGACCTATAGCTCCAAGAATACTACGTAAAAATGTGTCAGAACCATTGCGATATAGAATTTACTTATCTTTAACTTTGATAACCATCTTTGTTTTTCGTCTTACCGTTCAGAACCGAGATATTGGCGAAGAAATGATTTTTGAGCGATATTGCCCCAAAATTGGGGGTGTTCCCAGGCGCAATAAAATCTTTTCCAGATACAAAACGATGTTAATCTACCTGATTCCTGGCCTAACTTTTTAATGGGTAATATTATAAATTGATCATTTTTAGGATACTTTGTGAAAGGTTCCTTTTAAATCAGTATTTCCGTAATACACACCTTTTCACTGGGCTAATGCGCGAGATGCACTTGTACATTTTCATTATAGGTATTACCATATATGGGGATTTATTGCTACTCACCGTATTCTAAAAAACACTCATAACCTCCAGAGTCGGTTCTCTTCCAGCCAGCATACATTAAACAGTACAGAAACACCAAAAAGTCATTTAATTATGAATTGACTAGAAGCGCACTACTGTCTGGCATCGTCGAGGTTAATTTATTTTATTTAATAAAGTTTATGGCGTTAAGTTTGGCATAAAAACAGCTTTAAAGCGATAACTCTACAGGCATGTTCGCGCCTGATTTTAAACTGATTTGTCGGAGGACTAAATTAGAATTTCATTTATGTTAAAGAGGTGTGAGGTTTGTATTTATTCATAGGCTCCCGGCAGGGGTTAAGAGCATGATGTATATTGGTTAGTTCATTATCAAAGTAAACTTGATTTAACTTTAATAATGTATGTGAAATATTTAGAAATTAACAGAAAATAAGGACTTTTCCATCTTTAAATGTCCTATTTTAAATTGTTACCATTTCAAAACTGCGGTCACTTTATTTCAAATCATATCTCTACCTTTAAATACAAATAAAGGATACGCAAATTCTATATATAATTTTATTATTTTAAATGAATAATAATAATAATAATAATAATAATAATAATAATAATAATAATAATAAAGCATTTATTATTTACCCAATTTGACAAATTTAACAATAGTAACTTATACATGTTTACACAACAGGTAAATAAAAGGCGAGTAGTTCAGTTTACTGACAAGCCAGTAAACTGTTCTTCCACTATTGCCTATAAATAATATCAGAGGTAGATAAAGTAAATAAATATAGGTACTCATATCGAAACAATCATAAAAAAAATACATCAAAGTAGAATGAAAAAGAGGCAAACTAGAGCTGAAGGAGGGAGGAGAGTAGGAAATGAGAGGAAGAGAAAGAAAAGAAATTAGAAAAAAAAAATGAAACAAAAAAAATTAAAGAAGGAACAAAGTTTAAAAACAGAGAAATTACGGGAAAAGGTAAGATTTTATTATTACTGATTTCGCATTAAATATTTTTTAAATGTTTTTTTTAAACTTACACACGAAAGGGTGAGTCCATTAAAGGGTAGCGTATTTATAGAAGTAGCAATGTTATAAGAGAATGACCTTTTGAATATTTCCTTACGGTGTTGTGGTATGGTGAGAATATTTCTTCGTCTAATATTAATGTTATGAATATCATTTCTAAAAGAGAGCTTGTTGAGGAGATAAGGTGGCGATCTAAACTTTAAAATTTTATGAAAAAAACAAGCGCACAGAATGTGTGCGACACTGGTCTATTTTAAGCTCATTATTCTAACTAATTGATTTAAGGTATGTTTTTTAAATTTTTGTTCAAACGTTTCTCTCAAATGGCGTAGGTCACTTGTATTGAAATTATTAGTAAACTGTAGATTAAGGCTCGGTGGTGGTCCCATATTAGTTGCATCAAGTTCTGTCTAGTATAATGTGAGCAAGAATCGGAAATAAATTTTCTATTAAAAAAATTTTCGATATCTTGGCGAAGTTGCTGGGTAATAAATATGTAACAATTATATATTTTCACAAATGCTGATACTAAATCTGATGTCAAAAGTTAAAAATTCAAACTACCGAATCAAATTACTAGAGCTGCCATAGTTGCATAATCTTTGCACATTTTACGTGAAATTGGGCCACTAAGAAAGGGGAAAAATGTTTTAATGGTCACCAAAAATTGCAAAGAAAAATTTCACAGCCGCTTGGTTATAATTTAATATTGGCTTGGAGGTCGGTATAGAAATGAACAAATAATAGAAATCGATATTAGGTTAAGTTAGGTTATTTTAATGTTTGTTATAGAGATAGAAGCTGAAAAAAACGTATTCCATAATTAAATAGAGAATCAAACATTACACAGCCCCACCAAAAAAAAAAGTTCAGGCCCAGGAACTAAACCGACCAATCTTTATGCATTTTAACCTACTGAATTCGATTCCGCATCAGAATTTTATTTTATCGTTGGGTTTTTTTTATCTTAGGTTTTATCTTTGATATAGCATTTTTAATATTTTTAAATCTAAGATTTAAAAAAAACAACGATAAAATGAAATTATGATGGCAGCATTGAATTCAGGAGATCAAAATACATAAATATTAGGTTTATTTTCTGGGTCTAAACTTTCTTATTTTTTGTGGGGCTGTGTTATCGGTGCGATTGAGGCATAATATGTTAAAATGTATAATAATGAAGCATATCATTATCAATATACAGGATGTGGAAAGACCTGATTTCTGGCTAAACTCTAAGTTCGATAAAAAAATACCCTAAACAAAAATGTTCGTAGTATTTTTATTTTATTCAATGACGTACTTCGATTTCCGACAGCTACGAGGTTTGGTCTTATGGACAACAAACTTTAAATGACCCCAAAGAGAATAGTCTATAGGTCTTAAATCTGGCGGTCACGGTGGCAATTCAATATGTTCTCACTGACCTGCCCATCTCTGTGGAAATATTTCATTTAAGTATTGAGCCACACTAACTCCATAATGAGGTGGAGCTCCATCGTGCTGAAATCATATTTCATCTAAGAGTCGTTTACGACATTTATCATCAATATTTTCTGTCTTTGTGACGTCATATCACGAAAAATAGGGAAGCCATTGGAAATCAAAGTAAGTCAATGAACAGAGTAGAAATACTACAAAGGCGTTTGTTGAGGCTATTTCTTAAACGAAGTCATAGTTTTAAAATCATGTGTTTTCATATTGTTCAACCCTTAAATGTTTTCTTAATATGCTTCAAAGCATATAGCAAATAGCACTGGTTCTTTACAACAAACCATAGTGTTCTATTGCAAAAATTGCACATTTTCGTATTCTTAAATGACCTCATTAATAATGTTTCATCTTACTTGACAATAGAACCCAATATGTCTTATACTGTGGCCATAGATTTGACGATGTTTTACCAACTTCAGGCGTCCCACAGGGACCTAATCTAGGTCCCATTTTCTTCTTTATGTTTATTAACAACATTGTTGTTAATATCGCCCTGAACTTACTTTTATATGCTGATCTGAAATTATTCTGTAGAATATCGTGCATCGACGACTGTTTGATTTTGCAGCACAACGTAGATACAATTAATGATTGCTGTATAAGAAACAAATTGCTCTTCAATTCGTCAATATGTAATGTCCTAGCAATGACAACTAAACAGAATGCTATAAAATATGATTATACGCTTGAAATTAACGTACTTTCTAGACCTGAGATATTTACTGAGTTAGGTGTAGTGTTTAACTTTTCACTTCAATAACGTCTCCGGTCTCAAACAACTGTATTTTTCCATTGTGAGATCTAATTTGGAATACGCGTCAATCATTTGGTCTCCATATTATAAGACACATATAGATAACTTAGAAAGTATTTAACATATGTTTTTGAAGTATTCCACATTTAAAGTTGATGGGACATATCCACCTATTGGTACTCCCCACTTTGAACTATTATCGTGGTTCTTATTAGTATCGTTAGATGATCACCGTAAAGTCTCCTATCTGACTAATCTTGACAGATTGACACATAATATCATTGACAGCAGTTATATACTTGATATGCTGTCTTTTCATGCTCACAGAATCATTTCACCCTAATTCAATTTATTTAAACTGATCACGCCCATGACAAATATAAAAAAAAATTCTCCACTTCAAGACGTTAGTTGAGTCGCTGTATCGAAATTTTTAAAAAACCCGTAAAATGTTTAATACTTTACCGATTTTTTTGTAACTTTGGAAATATCTTCTTGGGTCCATATATCGAAAAGTTAACAGTTTTTTTTTGTCAGAAAAGTCAGAATTGAAATGGCGGATTCAAAATGACCGAAATATCATCCATTATTTTAAATATTTTTGTATATCTGTCATTCTAAAAAAAAATATTAATCTCAGAGAAACCGAATTTTTTAATATAACGAAATGTTAAATATGACCATGCTTAACGTACGTTTCAAATGTTATTTGTTTGGAGTCCAAATCAGTTATTGTATTCAAAGGCCGTTAGTAATAAGCATCTATTCCGCGAGCGTACGGTCGGAGAATTGCTCCATTTTTTTTTTATTTTTGGAAAACGGTTTAGAATTTTTTAATGAAATATATTGCAAAGTTAAGCCAATAAAAATACCTTTCGACTATTTTCTGTTTGAAATCGATATCTATAATTGTTTTCAAATGCGGCCCTTCACAAGCACCTATCACACCAGCGTGTGGTCGGAAAATCGCTCCGTTTTTTTTTTAATTTCTGGAAAACCGTTCAGAATTTTGGAATGAAATAAAATGCAAAGTTAAGCTAGTAAACGTACCTCTCGACTGTTTTTTGTTTGAAGTCGATATCTATAATTGTTTTCAAATGTGACCCCTCACAAGCACCTATCCCACTGGTCGGAAAATTGCTCTGTTTTTTTTCAATATCTAGAAAGCGGTTTAGAATTTTTTAATGAAATAAAATGCAAAATGAAGCCAATAAACGTACTTTTCGACTGTTTTTTGTTTGGGGGCAATACGTGTAATTGTTGTCAAATGCGACCCCTCGTAAGCACTCAACCCACCAGCGTATAGCTGAAAAACCGCTCCGTTTTTTTTTTATTTCTGACAACGGATTCGATTTTTTGAGTGAAACAAAAAACAAAATGTTTCGAATGAACGCACCGTTGAGTATTCTTAGTTTCTGGCAGATTTTTATCATTTTTTGTTGTTATGGTCCAAAATCTCGTTAAGTTCTTTAATTATTTAAGTTCACTTTTCCAACGAAAACATTTTTTTATATATTTTCCAGAATATGTGGTGTATGTGGAATTCTATTTTTGGTGTATACTTACATACGATGTATCTATAAGATTCACATAAATATATACCTATGATAATATATTACACTTTGTAAAAATCGTCGTATATTTGGAATTTCGTGCGAATTTTTGTATCTCAATAAATTTTTTGTTAATAAACAAATATTTTTATGAATTTTTAAATTTACATATGTAATCTGCGACCCCCAAAACCCCCGTAAAAAAATTTCAGCTATTTTGAATAATTATTAAGGAAGTTATTCAATTGTTAACTTAATTTGTTTATTTAACATTTACATTATTAAAAAATTTGAGAATTTCGGGTGTGTCGTGAATTATTGTAAAAAATGCTGTCAACCCGAACCCCGTCATCAACAAATGAGCGAAGAACGTGAAATTCGCGAAACTAATGTCTGTGCACTTATTGAAACTAGTGAACGTTGTTCTAGCAGACAAATTGCTGATGAAGTTGACATGAAGGAAAGGACTGTAAGAAATATTTTGAAAAGAAATGGGTGCAGTTGTTTTAAAGTTCAAACAACGCAAGAAATATTTCCCGAGGACAATTTCAAACGGATGGAATTTTGTGAAATCAGGATAAATAAAGTGAATGAGAATGAAAACTTCTTAAAGAATATATTTTTTACAGGTGAATCATTCTTTTCATTACATAGGAAACACAATCCATCCGTAGTACGATATTGATCTCGAAAAAATAAACATTTGAGTGTTGCAGTGCGAACTCAGTATCCTCAAAAGTTGAACGTTTGGACGGGAATTTTAGACAATCTAATCGACTGCTAATCGATGGCAATTTAAATGGCAATAAATATTTAGAGCTTTTACAAAACAAAATAATTCCTGCAGTTCAAAATCTTCCTGTCAACTTTGACGACACTTGGTTTCACAATTTTTTTTATATATTTTCCAGAATATGTGGTATATGTGGAAATCTATTTTTGGTGTATACTTACATACGATGTATCTATAAGATTCACATAAATATATACCTATGATAATATATTATACTTCGTAAAAATCATCGTATATTTGGAATTTCGTGCGAATTTTTGTATCTCAATAAATTTTTTGTTAATAAACAAATATTTTTATGAATTTTTAAATTTATATATGTAATCTGCGACCCCCAAAACCCCCCTAAAAAAATTTCAGCCATTTTGAATAATTATTCAGGAAGTTATTAAATTGTTAACTTAATTTGTTTATTTAACAATGTCGGAGGTTCGACCGACAAAAAACACTCTTAACTTTTCGAGTTATGAACCCAAGAAGATATCTCCAAAGTTTCAAAAAGTATTGAACACTTTTAGGGTTTTTTTATAAATTTCGATACAGCGACTCGACTACGTGTACTGCGTATAATGATATACACGACCGCGTCGATATTTTAACTCCAACGGTGCCTCTCTAAAAAACCGCTGCCTAAGGAATCACTACTTCCACATCCAGATTATTAGTCCAAGTCACTTTAAAGGAAACATCTTGACTATATTTGCACTCTAGTATGTGGAAATTATTGGTCATAGAATTTTAATAATATTTGGGGTAGATGTCATAGAAAAGTTTGAGGAGTTGGTTTCTACCATATACGTTAAAAATGAAGTTTATAGTTTACCGTACTTATTTTCCACTATTTACAACCCACCACCTCAATGGAGTCATCTCAATCAGATGTCACTACAATACATACGTGTACTAACTTTCAAGTGAATATCTCAATTTGATGTTATCAATCCCATTAATAATGAAGCGGAGGTGGTAGAGTTTGAAAAATATTAGAAAGAAATCTGAGGCCTTGGTTTCTAGTATATACACCGAATCCCAAATTTCTGTAGTCTTACCAGCTTGCTTTACTTATTTTCCCCTATTTGCCCCTATTTAACCCCCAACCCTTCAACGGCATCATCTCAAATTATGATCTAGTTTCAGACGTCGTTATAATACATACGTGTACCAAATTTCAAATGAATATCTCAATTTTATTTTATCAACCCTTTTCATATTGGAGTAGGGGTGGTTGGGTTGAAAAATATTATAAGAAAATCTGACCCTGTGGCTTCTAGTACATACACCGAGTTTCAAGTTTCTGTAGTCTTACCAACGTTTTACTTATATTCCTCTATTTACCCCAAATTAACCCCCAACCCTTCAACGGAATCATCTCAAAATATAAACTAATTCCAGACGTCATTACGTGTACGAAATTTCAAATGAATATCTCAACTTTATTTTGTCAACCCCATTAATGGGGTAGGGGTGGTGGGGGGGTTGAAAAATATTATAAAAAAATCTGAGGCCTTAACTTCTTGTACATACACCGAATTTCAAGTTTCTGTACTCATACCAGCTTGCTTTACTTATTTCCCCCTATTGACCCCTAAATAACCCCCAACCCTTCAACGGAATCATCTCAAAGTATAATCTAGTTCCAGATGTCGTTATAATTCATACGTGTACCAAATTTCAAATGAATTCTCGATTTTATTTTATCAACCCTTTTAATAATAAAGTAGGAGTGGTGGGGGTTGAAAAATATTATAAATAATCTGAGACCTTGGCTTCTTGTACATACACCGAATTTCAAGTTTCTGTAGTCTTACCAGCTTGCTTTATTTATTTTCCCCTATTTACCCCTATTTAACCCCCAACCCTTCAACGGAATTATCTCAAAATATAATCTAGTTCCAGATGTCGTTATAATACATACGTGTAGAAAATTTCAAATGAATATCTCAATTTTATTTTATCAACCCTTTTCAAATTGGAGTAGGGGTGGTGGGGGTTGAAAAATATTCATAAAAAATCTGACGCTTTGGCTTCTAGTACATACACCGAATTTCAAGTTTCTGTACTCTTACCAACTTGTTTTACTTATATTCCTCTATTTACCCCAAATTAACCCCCAACCCTTCAACGGAATCATCCAAAAATATAATCTAATTCTAGACATCGGTATAATACATACGTGTACGAAATTTCAAATGAATATCTCAACTTTATTTTATTAACCCCTTCAATGGGGTAGGGGTGGTGGGGGGTTGAAAAATATTATAAAAAATCTGAGGCCTTAACTTCTAGTACATACACCGAATTTCAAGTTTCTGTACTCTTACAAGCTTGCTTTACTTATTTCCCCCTATTTAACCCTATTTAACCCCCAACCCTTCACCGGATTTCCTCAAAAAACAATCCAGTTCCAGATCTCGTTATAATATATACGTGTACAAAATTTCAGGTCAATATCTTAAACCGTTCCGGAGAAAGCGTGCGGACAAAAAAAGTTACAGACAGACCGACAGACAGACAGACCGACAGACCGACAGACAGACAGAAAATTTTTTTTTCGCTCAAATTTAAAATCTCGACGTTTCATGACATTCTAAACCTATTTCACGAATAAAAATTTTTGAAAATTTTTTTGCGATTACTATACTTCCAATCCACTACGTGGATGTGGAAGTAATTATGTATCTATAATAATTAACTCGTCATTGTTCATTATTGTTACACTTGTGTTATTGGAACACTTCGTGTTCTTCAAATTCTCTTATAATTATTATAAATACTTTACTTACTCGATCTGCTTGTTTATATAAATTTATACACTTTTCCTTTTGTTGTAATTTTTTTTGTCCTATCCAGTAATTGGGTCACTCGACCTTTTGGGTAGTGTATGTAAAAAAAGTAAATAGTAATAAAACAAGCTAACCATTATACTCTTTGCCGATTTACTACACTTGTTATATAATTTTTGCACATTCTATAGGATACTCTTCGCAGTTTTTTCTGTAAATGATACAAGTTTCAAACATTTTTTGTTTAATTGCAAAACAAAACAAAAATTTATATTTAAAAAATTAATAACTTTTTTATTTATTGGTCGAGTTTGTTTAAAAACAATAGGGTCCTTCTTCTAGCTAACACAGTGATACGAATTTTTTTTCTTTACGAGCAATTGTACCGGTTTTAGAGATGTGCCAATCGAATGCAATATACTCTTCGTTTTGTATTTGCGAAGAGTATAATAATTTTGTTTTGGTCTTGCCTAACTAACTTTTGAAAACATCTTTCTTGCCTTAAAATTATTTAAAAGAATATATTATTATTTAAGGTTATGAAATACTATTTTTGTAAGTACATACCCCGCAAAGCCGTGTTACGATATTCTTACAACAGAAACCTATTCGTCTATTCAACAGGTCGTTATACAACTGATGAAAAAAACACACACAAATAAATGTTGTATTTCTAGATAACTAATCACAAGATAATTAGAAAATGTAATTTTAAAATAAAATGTTAAGTGGTTGCAGTCACCGAAGCATATATAAATATAAATATAACTCCACGAAATACGATAGCATCTTTAAACGATTACGAATAAAAATACTAATCAAGGAATTGAGAATGAGTCATCGCCTTGCCTGAGAATTCCTCAAACCTATACCGGGTGAGTCACGAATTGCGCTCGCCCCGATATTTCCTAAAATATTTGGAATAGAAAATTGTAATTTGGAGGCCTTATTACACGACTAAAATGCCATCTTTTCAATAATAAATCAAGACCGGAAATGCCCACAACTTTCGATTTTTAAATGGAACACCCTATATATTTTTACATTTTTGGAATCTAGAGGAAATTTTGAATACAATGCATCTATTTTGGTCACTTTTTGATAAACATTAAAAATTTTATTAAAAAATCTATTTCTGAATCCAGAGTGCTGTGGTGCCCAAAATATATTTTAGTTTGTGTGCTAAGTTACTATAAAAATAAAAAGAGCAATATGATTGCATTATTTAATTCTCTAGAGGCGTTTAAAATTTTTAAATGTGATTTTTACCCACTAACTCGTTTTTTTTTAATGGGAATTTAATCGTTCACCAACATTTTTAAATACCTCATTTTCATACGAATCTAATGATACCAAAATTTTGAAACTCCGCTCAGAAATATTTGAGATTTCAGCCAAAATACAATGCAACCAAGCTTTTAGAAACATGCGGTTAATAGATAATAGATTAGTGGACTTTGGAAACTAAAATGGCATATTTCTGTGTAAATCTGGTAACCTAATAACATTGGAAAAATCATAGTAGCCATTGAATGTAATAAAACAATATCAGCTGTCAGACATATACAAAATAAAGCGTTGCGGAAATCTCTTTGAGTAAAAATTAAATAAAATGAATAATTTTAGTAGAAATGAAAAGGTCGATATGTTACTGATATATGAAGAGCGTTTCAAAAATTCAACTGCAGCTGCAGAACTGTCTCAGCAGATTTTTTAATAAAATTTTTAATGTTTATCAAAAAGTGACTAAAATGGATGTATTGTATTCAAAATTTCCTCTAGATTCCAAAAATGTAAAAATATAGAGTGTTCCATTTAAAAATTGATAGTTGTGGGCATTTCCGGTCAAACCGGATGTGCACCAAACTTGATTCTTTATTGAAAAGATGGCATTTTAGTCGTGTAATAAGGCCTCCAAATTTCAAATTTCTATTCCAAATATTTTAGGAAATATAGGGGCGAGCGCAATTCGTGACTCACCCGGTATTCCCTAATCTGAGTACCTACGTTTAGAAGAATAAATGAATTCCAAAATATTTAACCTTGTTCGATTTTCTTTTCATAAATTCAAAAATTATATTTTTAAAAGTAAGAGTAATTAAGCATATTAATTTAAATACTCCATTTCATTATTTTTATACTCTTCACTAATACATATACAGTGCATTTAATTGGCACATTTCTAAAACCGGTAATATCGCTCGTAGAGAAGAAAATTGGTTGGTGATCGAATTCTGAACAACTTTCAAAATGTCCGTCCGTCCGTCTGTCTGTCTACCTGACTGTGCGTCTGTCCTTCCGTCACGTGTCTTCTAAGCACGGTAATAGGCTATTCTCAACATAGGCTTCAAAATTACGAGATAATAAGGGACAATTGCGTTAAAGAGTTTTTATTGTTTACTATGTTAGTTTGACACCCGAGGACGATAAAATCACAAAGTGCTACTAAATTTCGTGGTGTGTTTGTGAGAACCATCCGAAAAAGCCCATTTTTGTTTTCTCAAAATAACTCAAATACAATGCAAATTTGGAGATTTTTGCAAGAACACTTTTTCGTAGAAAATTTAATTTCTCATCCAAGCGCCGTCTTAAAAAATATTTCTTCCTATTTTCAATATTAAAAATAATTAATAAACAGAGTTAGAAATTGGCGAAAATTCATTTTTTTTCAGTAATTCGTCCATAATTGTTTTTACGGCATCCTAGGTATTGTTATGAATTACACCCCCTTGGAACTGGAGATGATACGCCTATGCCTACTAATTGTGGCTGGAAGCTAGCAGAAGGAAATGGACTTTTCTGGAATGTGGTTGGAGAAGATTCTTGCTTGTTTCTAGATGGATCTAGAGAGTCAAATTCGGAGTATATAAGGCGCGATTACCAGCGCGGAAGAGGAAATTTTATTAAGAAGGCAGTTTATAAAAGTGAACAAGTTGAAAAGTGAAAAGTGAGGTTAGATATCAAGTAAACAAAGTGAACTTGAAGTATTGTATAGTCAGTAAATTGTTAAATAAAGTGTTAGTGGTGTATCTCTTGTTGGAATTATTTAGAACCCACGGATTCATACAGGGTGTTTCCTAAAAGGTGGAAAAAACGTAACAGTATATATAAATGTTCAGAGAAAAAAGTTATAAAAAACAAAGTAATTGCTTTTTTTGTCTGCTTCATACGACCAACGGTTTCGCCATTCAAAGTTGACCATTTTTGCCATATTTTACCGCATTTGCTCTCATATTTTTTCTTTTAATTTTCTGTAAATTAATATATTTTTGTTCAATAAACAACAATTTTAACATAATTTAATAATAATACAAATGTTTCTGTAACGTTCCAAAATAAATATTACGTTTTTACGAAAAAGTAACTTTACAAACAATTCATGTTTGTGGTTGAGCTTTATAATATTAAAATTGTATTATTTAAAATAAACTGACTTTTAAATAAATAAGCGTTATTAGAAACATTATGATTCTTCAATACTAATTCTTTAGATGACAATATCAACTTCGTTGTCGATATCGACATATTCTTGTGATAGTTGTGGCACATTTGCAAATTAATTCCTTCACATTCCTTGCAATATATGGAGCCATTTGATGCCAAATCACAATGTCCATAACAGACTTTTAAACAGACACATGATATTTTTTCGAGTAAAGATTGCGGTGCAGGAGACAGTTATGGCAATTATCAATCCATTGTTTGTTTTCTTCCAAACCCATTGGAGGGTATTTAACATATTTCCCTTCCATGGATCTATAAATATGTTCGCTTTCCATGCAATCTACCAGTATCAGCTGTTAGAGGTAACTGTGATAGTGTAAACGTCACATTCTTCGATAATCGTTTAAATAATTGTAAGCGACATTTAGCTAGGCACTTATCGTTTGCTTTTGAATCATATAGTAAAGCAGAAATTGATTCACTTGCAGCGACGATTTCTTCCTCTTTTACATTATCTGCTAAAAAAACTTTCGTATACTTTTCTAACTTTCTCTCTACATTTTTTATTGAAAAACTTACGACGATGTAGTATCACAACCACTAAATGCGTGTATGAAATTCTGATACTGTGGTTATAGAAAGCTGCTCTGGATGTACAATTTTGCATACTCTTACACAATACTCGGTTTCAATAAAAATACATTGTTGTATTTATCGGGTAATGACGGTAATATAATCAGAAGATCCACATCTTGGCTAACTACAACTACATTGACTGATTGTGTTACCTTTTCTTTAGCAGTATTAATAATAAGTACATTAGCATCTTCATCAGCCTGCTTCGAGTCATGTTAGCTGCTCTTAATTTTTCCATTAAATAAGCAGTAATTTCTTTTTTGTTATTTTCATTGGCAAAAAATTTGTCTACCTTTGATAGAGGTTTCAAGTTGTCTTTTACTTGCATTCCGGGACAACATTGTTTTGCTTGCCGTAATCTCTCTGCACTTTTAGTGCCGATATTGCCAACTCCGTCAGAATATCCATCGAAAACCACGGTATACTTCTCATATGAAGGCTTTAAATATTTTTTTTATTCTATACTAATATCAGCAAATGTCTCAGTTGTACTCCAACTTATTTTATGAAGCAAGTAACCACCACCAATTACATAAACTACATTATCAATATCTAAATCAGCTAGCATGCATGAGAGCAAATACGGTAAAATATGGCAAAAAATGGTCAACTTTGAATGGCGATATCTCGGTCACCGTGGGTCGTACGGAGGAAAAAAAAATTGTCTTTTCAATAACTCTTTCTTCTCTGAACATTTATATATGCCTAGCATGCCGTAAGAAACAGTTATGGACGAATTGCTGAAAAGAAGAAAAAAAGGTGAATAATCGTCAATCCTTAACTTGGTTTTTTAATTATTTTTAATACCAAAAATAGGGAAACATATTTTTTATTTAGCACCTGGATGGGAAATTTAATTTTCTCCAAAAAAGTGTTCTTGCAAAAATCTCCAAATTTACATTGCTTTTGAGTCATTTTGAAAATAACTAAAATATGGACTTCTTCGGATGGCTCTCAAAAACACACCACGGAATTTAGTAGCACTTTGTGATTTTATCGTCTTCAGGTATCAAGCTAAGATATTAAACAATAAGAACCCTTTAAATCAATTCGGTGTTTTCACAAATTTTAAAATCTCTTTGACTGTGAAGATAATACTTAATTATATTTAAAAAAAAAAATGAATTTTTCCAGGCAATCGATTTGTTCCTTATAATAAGCCCTTTTGAATTTGAATTTAAATTTTACCGCGAAAAATCGTACGTCACTGCATCCCACACTGCTGACGTCAGAGGTGTTACATTATTGGTAAACAGACATGGGTTGTGTATTATAAATACACGTTATTTTGTAAGACCTTAACCTTTGATAATGGAAAATAGGTGGTGTTCTGTGCCAGAATGCAAAAATATATCCAAGAACGCGCCTGAAAAGATTTTTGTGACAGTACCAAAACAAATACAACGCAAAATAAAGTGACTTAAAACCGCTAGACGTGATCCACCTACAACAGCGTCAATATTTTTTTGCTATCAGGATCAATTCAAAGTAATTTGCGTAAGCAAAGAAAGTTTAAAACTTCATTATCGTGCATGAGTATTAGTCTAAAATAATGAATAACTAGCTACCTAACCCTGTTTACATTACATGTTTATGAGCAACATTTATAGGTTATGTTTATATAATATGTATATTATATTGAGCAACTATATACAATAATTATAATAGGAATGAATAGACTATACGTTAAAGTAATAATAGATAAATACAAAGATAATAAAAAAGTTTAGTACTTATATTGCAGCTTTAGAGCCCCTCACTTCTGCTGTGTTGAAACGTTCATCTTTCTTCATAAATTTCGCGATCATGAACACATCCACTGCCGTTAAATTTCTTGAAGTAGCTCCTACGAATACTGTATTAGCCATTTAAAAAAAGTCTTTAAAATGCTATGTTTATGTACTACGTACATGAGATATTACTGTTTGATATAATCGATGACGTCACAAATGTCAAGACCAATAATAGCGTGTTTCGCGTATTCAAATTTTATGTTATTTATTTGTTGAAACATTAATTTATTGCTTTTGCTTGCTGCTGATTGTTTTTTAAATACAGGAAAATGCTTTAATACATTAAGTACTTCATTTTAATAATATCGAAAACGCTAATTTGCATATAGTAAAAACACCTAATTGTGCCTTACTAAAAGACATATTCAATAGCCTATAACTTAAGAATGAAAAGTCCCATTGTATTGAAATGTGGACAGTAAGTTATGTGTTAGCTAGAGGAAGAACCTTATTATTTTTTAACAAAATCGATCAATGAATAAAAAGTTATTATTTATATCTTTTTTTTTTTAATCTATTATATGTTTTGCAATTAAACAAAGTGTCTAAATATTAGTTTTAAATAATATTTTATATACAGAGGAACTGCGAAGAGTATAATGAGGCCTCTATTATGCACGCGTTTTTTATCGTCTGTCACCCGGCAATAAATATCGCGACACCGCTGCATAAGAGCGAACGTAAAGATCAATGTGTTTCGAAAACGCCGCGATTTTTATCGCCAGGCGATAAAGGACGCGTGCATAAAAGAGGCCTCTAAATTGGTTCCTACCTCTTAAAATCCATTATAGTATGATCATTACATATTTCATTAATTTTTGTGTGTAATTGTTATAGTGTATAATGTGGAACGCGTTGGACTAGCCTCGTGTATAGACGTGCTGTAAAATGCTCTCAAAAGAAAGAGCTTAAAAGGCGGTAAAAGCCACGTTAAACTCGATAAAATTTAAGCCACCGATACATCAAGAAATTCTGCGCGAAGTGAAACGCCATAATAGAAAAACAAAGTTCATATGGAATTAATAATTACGCGTACAGTTTATTAAATAGAATCAAATAAAGTAAGTGTATTATAAGTGCCTATACCTATGCTAAGACGACCGAGCACCATTTCTCAAGTGGTCAGTGTGATAACATATACATCTGGTACCATCAGTACATCGATCAATGAAAAGCAACGGACTGGTTTCTAATGAGTAGAAGTAGTAACATAAGCAAAGCAAGGGATGAAAAGACAAGTTTTTATTTTTATTTATTTTGAAGTTCTATTTATTAATCCTTGTCACAGTACAGTTTATTACACAACATAGAAGAAATATAGAAGTAAAAATGAAAAGGTATTAAATGTAGGTTATGTAATTGAAAATACCCGGAATTGGAAAGCGGCGAAAAGTAATTACTGTAGTAACAAACTAATATACAGGGTGTGCAAATTATTCTCTCGGGCCTCTTTCTCATAACTAACCCGCCAACAAATAGCTTCTTTATCGCGAGATAGGGCACTTCCACCGTAAATGGATATTTACCCGTGGAACAGTTAATAAAAAAAGAGAAGAAAGCTCCCTGCGGCGGGCGAATGCATATTATATCTTGGCAGACAAGCGAAGTGAACGCAAGCGGGCAGAAGGAGGTGCACACTGCTAGATTCAGACCCGGAAGACTTGGAGGAAGAATAAATAAGGAGAACATGATAGATGGAAACTTAAAAGAAGCATGAAAACTAAAAGGAAGCATCTCGAGAAGTAACTAGCAAACGCCTACACTTCCCATCCTATATTCCTACCCCATGCGTCATGCTGTTGACAACAAGCATGTCCCATGTCCAACCCAGCGTATGAAGCCGGTCCGGCGGTGTATAAAACATCCTAGATTTGGTTCCGGCAAGGGATTTGGCCGTCCGTTGGGCGTGTTCGGGGACGACCAAGCTGGGTATTGGAACGAACCTCCATGGATACCCGGAATCGGCAGCAATGCTCACCTTACGCTGGCAAATAAAAAAAAATCATAATTGTTACACTATATAATGTATTTTTATAATTGTTTTTTAATTATTTACTTACTAGTATAGTTGTTATGTTAAAATTTCATTTCCTTGTAATTAGGTCAGTTAGGCCTGTCTGGATATTGTACAATAAATAACTAAGTAAATAAGTAACATTTGTTGATAGACAGTTGTTTTCATGACATCATTTCTTTTTGTTGTTATTGCCACGATCGGAGGGAAAAGACTACCAAATGTTGCCATTTATATTGTTCGTTGGGAAGATGGAAAGATGTAACGTAGTTAGTAATCTATGGAATTAGGAACGATCAAAAAGCCACCCTAGTTGAAAATACCTAGTACGCTTATGGTATTCTATTAACAAATAAAACATGTTATTCATACCAATAACAAATCGACGGGCGTATTAACGAGTGTAAACATGTCAGATTTCAATTTAGTAAATCAGATATTAATATTAACATTTATACTAGATTTTAATTTATAATTTACCTGGTTTGAATAGTTATTTTTAGACTTTATTTCTAGCGGTGGTTGCGGGTGGTCTTGGATAATTAAAAATAACAAAGCTTGAGTGAGTAAAGACTGAATTAGTAAGTCATATAGAGATATTTGGAAACTGCCGTCAAGTCACACCAGACCAAACGCAGACGTCTAGTATTCGTGACACATGTTCTGTTTTCCATTAAATATGTTTAAAGTTTGTTTTTGATTAGAAATAGTTATTTAATCGTTGTCACATGTTTTCATTTATATCATTTCATTTTTATCATTACTTCAGTCGCTTCCTAAAGGAATATGTCGTAATCTTGAAAAGATAATTTCTTCTAATTTTCGTGTTTCAGACTATGTAAAGCACGAAAATTAATCTATCTATCTGGCTGTCTGTCTGTCTGTATATTTGTTGTTCTGTTGTTTCCTATTAAGAAACAATACTTTTAGGGAAAAATGAACAATGTAGACTCCCCAATATAATTGAAGAAATAAAAATGATGAAGGACAATAATATATGTCATGTAATTAGCACAGTTGCCAAGAAAGAAATCTGATGTAATTTTAATGAAAAATATATAAAGCAGATAACCTTAAGAAAACCGCTGCCTGAAGAATCACTATTCCTACATCCAGATTTTCCCTCCAAGTCACTTTAAAGGAAACAACTTGACCATATTAGCACACTAGTAAGTATGTGGAAGTTATTGGTCAGAGTATTTTAATAATATTTGGGGCAGATGTCATAGAAAATTTGGAGGCGTTGGTTTTTAGCATATACCCATAATGCGGCCCATTCATTTACGGATATCGGGCAATTGTTTGACGCGTCATGGACTGTTGTTAAGAAATAAATATCCCTCTCAATTGTTGTACTACAAATTTGGCACATATACATCATCCGCTGAGGAGCCAGATTTTTTGGGCATTTTCACTTTTTTTAATTCTTTTCTGAATGCACTGCGTAAAGTATTTATTTTACTTCTCACAGTTTCTTGCGCCGCAGTGGAAGCCCCTGCCTTAAAATGTTTTACTAATTCGTTATATCCCTTTTTTCATAAGTCTCTACTGGCAGAACATCGCTTTCACTTTCCATAATGCTGGATTTCTTCAATAAATATCAATTAATTTTCTTATAAACTCCGGATTTTTCCCCCTGACCTCGCTCGAAAATCTCAAACTGGTTAAAAGTTCTCAGTTTCCATCTTAACTGAACAAATTTGCAAATTTTCCCTACCTGCAGATCACGGCTTTTCTCAAAATATATGAAAAACGCTAGAATTGGTAGTAAAAAAACAATTAACAACATATTGCATAGATAATAACATTCTAATGGACAATCAATCTGGATTCAGAGAAAGCCATTCCTGTGAGACCGCACTACAGTTCATTATATCAGATTGGGTTAAGACAATAGGTAAAGATCAAATAATAGTTGCAGTGTTTTTAGACTTTAAACGTGCATTCGAGTCGGTAAATCGGAAGTTACTGGTATCAAAGTTAGAAAAAATGGGCATTGGAGGGACTGTACTTGAATGGATCGAATCCTACTTAACTGAGAGAAGACAAAAAACAAAATATATATAAATAGTGAGTCGAACGTAATAGACAATGAATTTGGAGTACCGCAAGGATCAGTGCTAGGACCGTTATTATTTGTGCTATTTATAAACGACATAGTGAAATCTATAAAAAAATTGTAAGGTACATTTATTTGCAGATGATATTTGTATGGAGAGAATGTAAATGAAGTTATTAACGTTATTAATCAAGATTTAAAAGATATATTTGTGTGGTTGTGTGATAATAGCTTGAAACTAAACATCGACAAATGAAAATATATGATTCTGGGCAAAAAACATATACTAAGCCGGCTACAAATTGGGGAAAGTATTGTATTAAATAATAAAAAGTTGGATAAAGTTTCGGAAATTAAATACCTTGGTTTTATAAAAGATGAGTCCCAGACTTTCAAAAGTAATAGTGATTATTATTAAAAAATCGGTAAATGTATTTACACAGAACTTCCCTCTTTATTTGTGCATGGCGGTCACTCTAAAAAATTAATAATTACTAAGTGACATTGAAAATAATAATCGGAATATAGTTATCACTATTATTACAAAGAACACCTGACAAGTTTTGGTCAAAAAAATATACACAGTGCTCATCCAACAGCAAACGTTCAATACCAAATAACAGGTGCCAAATACGGAAGGCTTGGGCAAAAACCTTTATAAATGTCCACCATGACTGAATTATTTCTTGGGATGACCACATTTTTCAATAATAGTATAATAGGTGCATATGCCTAATATTATTGCCATCTGTCACATTTTCAATTCCACATACACGTAATTCAATTTTTAAAAAAATGTTCTAAATTTTTTTCTTCTGAAATAGGTTTAGAATGCCATGACAACAGCAAAAATTCAATACTAAATAACAGGTGCCAAATATGGAAGGCCTGCGCAAATACCTTTACCATGACTGAATTATTTCTTGGGATGACATTATTCAATAAAAGTATAATAGGTGCATATGCCAAATATTATTGCCATCTGTCACATTTTCAATCCCACATTCGCGTAATGGAGTGGAAATATAGTGGTGGTTAATTTTTTTTTTTTTTTAATTTTTCAAAAATGTTGATGAAAATTTTCAATTTTTTTTTCTGAAATAGGTTTAGAATGTCACGAAACGTGAAAATTTTAAATTTGAGCAAATGAAATTTTTTTCCATCTATGCTAGTGTTAAATTTTTTTCCAAAATGGTGAAAAGATGTTGCAATTTTTTTTCTGAAATAGGTTTGAAATGTCATGAAACGTGGAAATTTTAAATTTGAGCAAAAAAAATATTTCGTCTATTCTATAGTAGTGATAAATAGGTTACCTAAACACGTTTTCAAATTTTTTTTTAATTTTTCAAAAACATTTTTAAATTTGTTTGAATAATTTTAGAATGCCATGGAAACAAAAAAATTCCATTTATTTTAGTGGTAAAAAATTTTTCAAAAATGTTGATAAAAAAATTTCAATTTTTTTTTTTTATAGGTTTAGAATGCCATGAAACGTGGAAATTTTAAATTTGAACAAAGATAAAAATTTCCTCATCTATTTTAGTGGTAAAAAATTTTTCAAAGATCTTGGTGAAAAAAATTTTCATTTTTTTTTTCTGAAATAGGTTTAGCGTGTCATGAAACGTGGAAATTTAAAATTTGAGCAAAACAGTTTTTTTTCATTTTAGTGGTAACATTTTTTTTTAAATATTGGTGAAAAAAAATTGCAAAATTTTTTTTTCTGAAATAGGTTTAGCGTGTCATGAAACGTGGAAATTTTAAATTTGAGCAAAAAAAATTGTTTTCATTATTTATTCAATTTAGACGGTCCACCCTGTATATTTTCCACTGAAAGTTCTACCATTTCTTCGCTGACAGTAGCGTCAACTACCTACCAAATTTAACTGCTCTCCGTCAAGCAGTTTTTTAGTTAATACACCAACAGACAGACAGACAGGCAGACAGACAGACAGCCACAGGCAGACAGACAGACAGACAGACTGACTGACTGACGGAATTGAAAAACCTATATTTTCGTAATCTACATAATCTGAAAAATCTCGGAGGGTGATTTTTTCTCGAATACAATACTTCCCTTCGGTATGCGAGGGAAGTAAAAGTTGCAAAGAAGATTTACTTTTTACGTAGAATTTCAAATTATTTATCAATGTTTTCACGAATATTAGTATATAAATCTATAATAGCTCCACATTTTGAATATTGTGCAACACTACAACTATATTTAAATAACAATGAGATACAGCAGTTACAAAAGATGCAAAACAAAGCTATGAGGATAATATTAAAGTGTAACAGATATACTCCCATTGACACAATGTAAAATGTTTTAAATTTTTTAAATGTTAGACAACGTATAGTGTTAAAATAAAGCATGGTATAGCTCCAAGGTATTTATGTGATAAATTGAGTTTCGTCCGAGATACTCATGGTTATAACACTCCTAGTGTAAATGATATGGTGGTAGAGAGGTATGACAATTTAAAGGAATGGAAATCTTTGTTTTGTAAGGGTATTCAATTATTTAACGGTTTGCCAAAAGAAATAAAATATTGTGAAAAATATAACATTTTCATTAAATTATGTGTTAGTTATATTAAAAAAGAATTTTCATTATCTTGTGATTAGGTTAGGCAATTTTACGTTATATTAATATACAAATAGATTTTTGATAATTTTACAGTTACTGTTATATGCATAGAATTAAGATAAACTAATGAAAAGTTAATGTGATTATGATCTGTATATTGTTATGATCAAATTGTACCTTTTTTGAGCTAATAAAGATACCTTATTATCATTATTATTATTATTATTATTATTATTATTATTAAAATTGCATATGTATGGCAAACGTAGACTTCAGATGGTAGGTTCATCAGACCACCATCTCCCTCGATAAACACCGACGGGTGTTTTTCCCTAACAACCATACACATTCAGCTTTCAATTCCATCAGCGGTCTGTCGGCCCATGGCCTCTTTAAAAATTTTGTGTTAATGATGACTTTTTACAACAGGCCACGACGTGTCAGACAACTGACTCTTCGATATCCGTAAATGAATGGGAGGCTTTAAAGAAGATGAAGGCTGCAGAAAAACAACAACATATACCAAGGTACATGAGGATAAAAACACCATAGGGAACACCTTACTCTACGCATGGTCAAACGAAAATGGAAGCTTGGTAAAAAACTTAGCACATCTATTCGATCTGACAATAGAACGCACATAGACCAAGAGCCAAACCTGCCTTGATACATGAAGCAACGGAAATCTCAACTCTCAAGTAGACCAAATCCTAGTGTGTAGAAAAGCAAGAGAAAGGGGTTAAATATACTAACGCAAAATGAACAACAAAAATCAGCACAGATCATAAAATACTACATAGAAAACTAAAGAAACAGGAAGTACGTAAAGGATACAACAAAATAGCAAATAATGAGAGCTGAAACATCTTCCTACTACAGAACGAAGAACCCAAAGGAAGGAATATCATAATGAAATATCAATGGTATACACACTGTTAGATACGGAGACAATAGAAACAGACGACTCAGAAGAAAAATGGGCAAGGAGGTGAGGATAGATGGAAACTTAAAATAAGCATTGAAACATATTCTTTATAGGATTTTGCAAACAGCAGAAAAAATAACTGTCTATAACTAAAAGAAAAACTATGTGTAAAAATATTAATGAAATCTTTGCATTCTTTCGATAACCTGCATTCTGGTTATGCTAGCACATTAAAGTCCTAAAATGAATTTGTCTAATTTCTTATTTGACAATTCTCATTCTAACACTAGCATCCACACAGTCCCCTACGGCCATGCAGATTAAACTAGCATCTACATAACCCCTTACGATCATGAAGATTCAGTTAAAAATGAGAACAAAAGCCTAAAATGAATTTATTTATCTACCTTGTCTTAAAAATTTTTCGTTCTAGTGGATTGCATTTTCAAATCTGACATTCTGTTTCTTGGAAATGCTTAGCCTTTGAAACGTTTTTCGCCCTTATCCTCAAGCTCATCAGAAAGACATAAAGCCACTCATAAAGATGTTTCATGCAAAACCAAGACAGTTTCTTAAAATAATCTCACAAACACCTACACTTCCCATCCTATGTTTCTTCACCATGCGTCATCGGGCTCTCGCTGCTGGCCCAAGCATTTCTCAAATCCAATCCGGCGTATTGCCGTTCCGGCGATATATAAAGATATCGATATTGGATATCTGGAAGTGGCAGCAATGCCTATCGTACACTGGCAATCAAATCAATCAACTGTTTTTTATTAGCATTATTTATTAAATGTACTTATCTATTTCTTGACTTTCTAGTAGGATTTTGCTTCTTGGCTATATTATAAAATGAATAAATAAATGAATTATTTTGTTGATAAATAAACCAAATAAATAGAAGCCTATAACATTTATTAGATTCATATCAATCTTCCAACGGTTGACTTTATTTCATATTACTGAACAAAAAGTTTACTCTGGCAACCGTCAAATGAACAAAATAAATACATGAATCCTATATATTGAATAACCTATCATTATAATACTGACATTACGACCTGATTTCAGTTGTATCAATATGTTAAACCTGGAAAGTGACAAATAATCATTTATCAAATTTATTTTACTCCGCTAGGAAACAATAAATTTAATTTTCAACAGTTTTGTACACAACAACAAATGCGGTGATTAATTGTGTTTGTTAATTCGTCAAAATAATCATCAGCTGTGTGTATATTCTCGGGGATTTCTTTGATTCCAAAGCATAATAAATATCAGCATGCTATTTATAGCAATCCAATAATTCCATGTTATTCTAATTAAACGCAATGTTTTGTTAAATTAAGCATATTACGACGGTATGGTTTTGAATATGCTGTTTGATCGCATTAAAGAAAATTTTTTGTTTGGAAATTAAGAGTTTTAGTTGTTCTAAATTTAGGGTAATTTCGTTTATAATTTCTCAATGTTAATTGGGTGCTTCGCGTAACCAGTTTTTATTCATTGAAAATCTCACTCATAATAGAATAAATGATTATTATTATTTTTCATTATTACACACATTATTTATTGTTTGGTAGAATCCAATTCCGAACAAAGTACAAGAAATAAGCATTCAAAATTTTGAAGTATATATAGAAATCCGGACGATTGCTGTTTCTCTTCTTCTCAAAGGTGCTACATACCCTTCCCTGAGTGCCACTGAAAATCGTTTTATTAATTATAGACGAAACTGTTTGACATATAATAATAATCTTGCTTATTGTATTCCATACAAGTTGGAAATTTGTAGCATTTGAAAAAGCTACATTAATAATTTCAGTTTGAATACAGTAAATTAACCCATTAGTTCATTTGTTTGAGTGAAGAGGTAGGCAACCACTCGTACTTCAAAGGGGCATAGCAGGTCGCATATCCGCAATTACTCACACATTCTTGTAGTGGAAATATTACATAATCGTGTAATTCAGTCTTTTAGAGAAAGAGTTCTCTAGATGCTCAAAGTTGGCAACACTGAGAACTGTGAAGGAGATTTCCGTCTGATGGTTCGTTTTTCGACAGCGACGAGATAGCTGAAAGGCGGCGGTCCCGGTTTTGTATTGAAGAATTTGGGTTTTACATTGCTTACACTGAAAAGGAATTTAATTTGATGTACCCAATGTTTCTTTACCGTCCTGCCAGAAGCATTTTGTAAATTCCAGGAAGGAATTCTGTTGCTTGTCGTAATCTGATCGCCACGTGTTTCGTGAGGTTATGTAATACTCTCTATATGAGGTGAGCTTTTATTTTTCTTAGTTTGGTGTTTTATTTAGTTCTTATTTATTGTAATTATTACAGAGTGTTGTGGAGGGGCATATATGTTTGGAGAGGCTTACAGTTGGGATAAGCACATGTTTGGTGCTGTCATTTTGGTTATGTGAGGGGGTCCAGTATTTGGAGGAGTAATAGGAGGAAGTCTATTATTCAGAGATTTGGTTTTATGTGGGTCCTGCTGACGTTTAGAGAAGTTTGGTTGGAGAGTTGTCCGCAGCAGTCTCCAAGAAATTTAGGCAGAGATTTAGGAGTGACACAGAGTCATAGTCGTAAGCAACGTCAAGAACATCTTAAGAAGTGGTAACAGGTCACGCTGTAGTCGTCGCAGAAAACGCCAAGGCCCTAATCAGGTTTTATTGTTTCATTTTAGTTATATAATTTTAAAGAAATTATTATAGTTTCATTCAGTGATTTTTTTGTTGAAATATTAGAGTAAATTACACAACGATTTTGCAACTACATGCCTAGCATGATAAAATATCTTAAGATTTTTTACTGTAAGTAACGCATGGTACCACGTGATACTAATTTACCTTCTACTATGTCACACATGAAGTATTTTTAATAGAATACACTTGAAGCCGTAGTTGCATTTCTATAAAAAGAGGTCAAATCACTAAAATAACTTTAGAAGGGGCCATTTACATATTTTGCATTTCTTTTGCATATACAGATTATGTTTAGGGGATAATAGTGAAACAACTTGTTTTTTATTGTTGTACATTTCATGTGTGTTGTAATAAATGTCTAATGTCTACATGTTCTCATTATTTGCACTGGTACACCTGATATTTGCTTAAATTTTGATATTTCAGAGGGTAAAGTAAGAGTTTTGATATCATAGAGATATTTTGAGAATTCCATCGCATGGTTGCTAGTAACTTAATTTTGTTCCTGGCTGGCAAAATTATTTAAATCATATTACGTAACATACAGCCGGTGGCGCCCTTTTGAGTGTCTACATACAATCCTAACCCATGGCCCTATGCTCTCCAACACAAATTATTACAATCAATTTGACTTGTATTTTCACTACAATGAGTCCTGTAATGAAATAGTATTTGTTTTGGACAGTTTTTGTTTAATTACAAAACGTCTAAAAAGCGATTTTTTTTAATTCAAATAATTCATAACTTTTTTGTTCATTGATCAATTTTGTTCAAAACGATAGAGTTCTTCCCCTAACTAACACGAACTTACTGTCCAAATTCCAATACAATCGGACTTTTCATTCTTAAGTTATCGTGCTTACAAGAAACGTGACGGGCGGACGAACAAACAGATAGACGGACAGATATTTTGAAAGTTGTTCAGAATTAGATCACAAACACAGTGATATGAATTTTTTTTCTACGAGCGATATTACCGGTTTTAAAATTATACCGATCATATGCAATATACTCTTCGTTTTGTATTTGCGTTTTGAGTATAATAACAAAGCCCCACAAAAAAAAGTGTTTGAAACTGCTATCGAGACAACTGTATCTCTATGTAATTTACTACGCTGAATCCGATTCCGAGGCCAAAAAGAATCGTACACGCCCAATATCAACTCCTAGCGCTAGAAAACACTCCCTAAACATGGTAAAAATAACTTAACGCTCCACGAATAGCCTTAAATCTCAACAAATCGAATTAAATATAAACATTCAAGTACATAACGCATAAATACAGAGTTAACACTACTTTCCATTAAAAATCACCTCCATGAGTGGGTGAAAACTATCTCTCACACAACAGGAAATTTAAAAAAAACTGCAGTGAATGCAAAAAAGCTTACGATGCTCAGTTATTTTAGAAACAGTATGTAACTGCATTAGTCTCGGTGCGATACTCAAAAACTACCTCCATAGAGTGGCGAAACCCACCCCTAAATTTAAATTGCAGTTGCTTAGATGACTCCTAAAAAGAATTCTCTGAAAATACTACTTATTTATATGGCCTCTAAAAAGAATCATCTAAAAATTCTGAGAAAACATCTGTATAATTTTCTGACTATGTAGTTTCTTGAGGGGGATTAAGTATACCTAAAGTTGGGCTCTTTATTGGGGCGTTCATTGTTTCTGTTATTACCTTATATTGTTAGGTTTTTGTTTTTTTTTTTTTGTTATGATTGGACTGGATAGCACTGCTGGTCATACTACTGAATCTTATTGATTAGTCATTTGGTCAATAAGTCCATAAGCTGCTGTGAGTTCTCTCTGTCGAGGTTGTCGCTATCATAGGCTTCCTGAAGCCAGCCCTTTCAAGCCTTGATTAGGTAGTGCGCCATGGGTAAGGATGTAGGAGGTCTTACTGCTTCGAGCGAGTGTCAGTTCGTCCGCGTATTTCGGAACTGGTTAAATGTAGGTTGGGCCTCAGGAAACTGGGATAGGAAATTCTTCCAAGTGTATACCCGTTCCCAACCTAACAGCCCGCTAGAAAACGTAAAATCACAAATGATGAATCTGTACCTAGTACTTCTGCTACAGATACCCCAGTTCCCTGAGGCTCAACCTACATTTAACTAGTTCCGGAATACGCGGACGAACTGGCACTCGCTCGAAGCAGTAAGGTCTCCGACATCCTTACCTATGGCACACTTCCTGATCAAGGCTCGAAAGGGCTGGCTTCAGGAAGTCTATGATAGCGACAACCTCCGCAGAGCGAACTCACAGCAACTTATGGACTTATTGACCAAATGAGTAATCAATAAAATCCACTAGCATGACCAACAGAGCTATCATAGTTCTAATCATAACAAAAAAAAAACTTAACAATACAACAGAGAAAAAAGGCAATAACAGAAACAATGAACGCCCCAATAAACAGCCCAACTTGACGTATACTATATCCCCACACCTTCAACAATCGTATGCGGTTTTCAATACGCCTCCTACCGGCTGATCAAAAAACTAAATAGTCAGAAAATTATATAGATGTTATTTCTGAATTTTTAGACGATTCTTTTTACAGGCCATATAAATAAGTACCTAATAGTGTTTTCAGAGGATTCTTTTTAGGAGTCATCTAAGCAACTGCAATTTAAATTTAGAGATGGTTTCCGCCAGGTAGTTTTTGCGCATCGCATCGAGACTAATGCAGTTACATACTGTTTCTAAAATAACTGGGCATCGTAAACTTGTTTTGCAATCTCTGCAGTATTTTTTAATTTCCTGTTGTGTGAGGGGTAGTTTTCACCCACTCGTGGGGGTAAATTTCAATGGAAAGTAGTGTTAACTCTGTATTTATGCGTTATATACTTGAATGTTTATATTTAATTCGATTTATTGAGATTTAAGGCTATTCGTGGAGCGTTGTCATTTTTACCCTTTTTAGGAAGTGCTTTTTAGCAGTAGGGGTTGATTTTGGGGTGTACTATTTTTTTGACCTCGGATTCGGATTCAGCGTAGAAAATTACATAGGCATACAGTTGTCTCGATAGCAGTTCAAAAATTTTTTTATGGGACTGTGTAATAGATATACCTCGCCCTTCCTACCTTTGCAATTTTCCAAATAAATCTCTTTCTTACTAAATTAGCCAGTGTTTTTACCATTTTTTAATATTTTTCAAGATGTCCGATTACTTTATATTGTACAGGTAGTAAATTGAATAAAAAATTTAGGACCTAAATATTCAAGAAAATTTTGACCAGTAGTTATTTTACATTTTGACAGTACTTACTTTTTTTGCCTTAAATCCTATAATGCTGCTGTACTATCGTATCACAACAGAAAATTTGATTTATGTCTCACACCTTCGTTTAAATAAATAACTTGTCGGTTTGACATAAAATCTTTTTTTCAAACTCAATTTTAACAATTTCCTTTAGATGTTTTCTAATATTGATATAAGTTTTGCAGCTGCACATCAACTATGGAATAATATTCCATGACATATAATGTATAGCCTAGTACAATCTAATTAAATGCAAATGCAACTTCCTCGAACTGTAAAAGCTTTATAAAAATAGAATCAAATAAATAAATACATTACCAGAGAACACTAGTAATTATTTTAACGTTTACAAAATTCATATCATAGATACTTCTAAAACATATCTCCTTATACAGTTATAAGAAAGAAAATATGTCCGTTATGTACAGTACAACTGTTAACGTAATGTTATTTTTAATTTAAATTATTTTGCTCAATGAAACTAAAGACAATCAAAACAAAAGCACTTACTAATATACCAATAACAACAAACTTTAGAACATACACAGACACGTCTTTCAAAATTTGTCGCTTCGGTGCGGTTTCTTCTAAATTTCACAATCAACTAAAGTATGTTAGCAATTATTAATGTCATAATTATCAATGAATTACCTGAACAGGATATTAAAAATGAAATTTGTTTGAAGGAAATTCCACGTAAAGGGATAATTATAAATATAATTAGATGCAAATGCAACTTCGAATAGAGCTTTGTAAACAGTGATTAGATGTTTATTTTGTACAGTTTAAGGTCAACGACTTATTGTCAAATTACCATTTAATGTTTTAAATCATCCACAAGAGTATTGCTTCCACATCAACGTAGTGGTGTGAAAGAATAACAATCGTAAAAAATATCGTTTTTATTTTGTTGAAAAGGGTTTAGAATGTGATGAAAATAAATAAACTTAAGCAAAAGAATTTCTCTGTCGGTCTGTTTAACTTTTTTTATGTCCACGATTACTCTGGAGTGCTTTAATATTGACTGGGGTACACATATATATTATAACGAGATCTGGAACTAAATTATATCTAGACCTTATTTCGTTGGAGAGTGGAGTAATTAAAGGTAAACAAATAAGGCAAGCTAGTAAAAGTGCAGAAACTTGAGATTTATTTATTTATTTGATACACTACTTAACAGGTTAAAAAACCCTATTACAGTATAGGAGATAAAAACTAAAATTAAAAATAGTAACTTGTGAAAAATACAAAAAGATATACATATACACACATATATACCTGAATACATGTATATATACTAGAAGTTAAGGTCTCATATTTTTTATGATATCTAGTGTATATACGAGAACAATAGTTCGTATTTGCTTAGTTTTATTTTACTTTTCGCAGTACAAAATATTATAGTGTCATCGGCATACGACGTTATCTTTCCTGCAGAATTTGTTGAAAGCATTTCATTTCTAAATGTGGTTAAAAAATACGGGACCCAGAACTGTGCCTTGAGGTGCCCCATATTTTAAAATTTTATGGATTCACTTTGCGTCTAATCTTTAACTTGACATAACATAAACATACCACACATATTAATCAATCTCCAAATTCAAAGTCAAAACTGTCCGGAGGGGGAATACACATTTGGAAAAACGCAAACAATATCCATTACCCACCGACATTGCCAATGTCGGAACTGGTAATCGAGCCCAGTATACCACCTATAACATGATCGACTATACTTATCACTAACACACTTTAGTATGCCACAATGCTAGTAGAACTCTATTTCAATGTATTGTTTTCTATTTTCTAGGTAGCTCTTAAACAACATATGAACAACAACTCTAATCAATCTGCTGTAGATTCTTGATGAGTTGTAAGTATGACACCATGTCGAAACATTCATTAGGTCTGGGAAGATACACATGTACTCTAAGAAAACTACCAGCAGTAATTCCTTAATGCATCTTTATTTTTATAATAAAAATTGTAGAACCTGAAGGTCTAGACAAAATTTTTATATAAATTTAATATATGCAGCCCTCAAGAATCATGTGTTGATTATGGGTATCTTCAGTGCCGGATTTATGATGGGGACTCTCGCCCCCCCCCCCCGTACCTTTAGGGCTCCGACATTTTAAGAACAGTTAACACTTCACGAACAATTACCACTTTTGATAATAATTGGACCTCTTGGATGATTCTACTCCTCTGGTAGAGATACTTGCGCTTGGTGAATTTCGTGATTTTTCTCACGTAAGTGAAAGATAACAGACACCCATATAAGTGACTCCGAAGGTTCTTGACATACTGAACACGATGCCGTTAACCACTTTGCACCATCACGTTACAATTTTGAGAAAACCTAACCTAAAAGTGCTAAAAATGCCATTTGTGCCTATATTCGTGCCCTAGTAACTTTACAACAATATGAGAGTAAAATGGACCACACCTTCTTATTCAACTGTTCAACATCTTCAAAAACCAATGGTAGTAACAATAAAAGAAAACATAACTATAGATGGCGCAAACACTTTTATTTTTGAATTTAGCAAGAAATGATAGAATTTTTGTCGTGAGTTAATACATACAAATAAATCGAACCTAAATAGCTAATTTCATAGGATTTTGATGCGCTAAGCACAGTGCCGTTACCCCTTTTGGTCTATGAGGTTAGAGTAGAAAGCTCCATTTTCTTTTCTTTGTTTTTTTATTTAGTTTTTGTTTTTTCTGTCTTTTTTGTCCCTCTACATCCACACCGTTAGATCTAGGTCATGCTAAATGGAGATTATATTAAGCATCTCTTTCTACTCGTTTAGGGCTACACCAATTAGTTTATGATAGGTGAAGAGCTTGAACTATATTTCTTTCTGCTCGTTTATGGCTAATCGCAATAGGTTGTCAGGTTTCGAGTTCTTTGCTTATGACTTGTTAGGTTTGGAGCATATACTCTATTCCATTCTGTTCGTTTATGACTCCACCTATTAGGTCTTGTTAGGTTTAGAGCCTGTGATGTTTGCCTTTCCTATTGATTGTAAATGTTTCACTTGGTGTAGGTACGTTTAGTACCTCTTGAGTGTATGCTTTTAACGTCTCAGCTGCTAAACTCGCACAGACATTTGATAAATTTTTCCACGATTTACATGTTATCCGCTTTCCAAGTTATTAACACCTAAATCTATTATAAACAGCTTTTTTTCACTTTGAGGTTATGTTTTCTCTATATCGTGATCTGATAAGGTAATATGGACGGTTTCGTGTTCAGCACGTAGAAATCCATCTGAAATAATACCTCATATTCCGCTTAGTGATTGAAACCTGAATATTATGAAAATATTATTTTATCCAGTTTAAGGTTATGTTTTCTTAAAATCCTGACCTCATGGATCAAAACGGGCAATGGCAGTATGTTCAACGTATGAAAATCCTATGGAATTAGCTGGTTAGGTCTTATTTACTTGTATATGTACTCACTACAAAAATTCTTCTGGAATAAAATAATGTTTGTGCCATCTACAGTAATGTTTTTTTAATTGTTACTCTTAGTTTTTTAAGATTTTGAACAGCTGAATAAGATGATCTGTTCCGTTTTACTCAATCTCGTATCGTTGTCCAGTTATTAGGGTACGAATATAGGCAGAAATGGCCTTTTTAACAATCTTAGGTTAGGTTTTCTCAAAGTTGTGCCGTAATGGAGCAAACGGCCAACGGCGGTGTGTTCAGCATGTCAAAAACCTTCGGAACCACCTATTTGGTTTAAAAAAACAAAAAAAGGTTTTATTGCAGGTCTGTGTTATCAATGATCTTGTGTCAAAATGAAACAAAAATGTAGCAACGGTGATCGGATTGATTGTCAGGAAGTTACAAAATTATGCAAGTGGCGCTGAACAGAGGTGAAATGCTAAAGAAAATTAAAAAAAATAGAGGTTGTTGTATCAACTACGAACTGGTTGGATACTTTTTTCACAATACAAAGAAACGATAATAATCAAACTCCTTCCATAACTTTAATGAGTAATAGAGTCGATTTACTGCAAGATGGTGTT
The DNA here is from genome assembly GCA_963583905.1 of Stenurella melanura. Taxonomy (NCBI): domain Eukaryota; kingdom Metazoa; phylum Arthropoda; class Insecta; order Coleoptera; family Cerambycidae; genus Stenurella; species Stenurella melanura. The sequence continues at coordinate 38,749,548 of OY757315.1, read as the reverse complement.
GAAAGTGGGAAATATTTCCAAGCAAATGTAGCAGAAGAGGAAAATGTGTAAAAAAATCTTGTTATTTTCTATCCTACAATATCAAGAGAAAACTAAATTTTTCTATTTCACTACTCTTGCATGGGCTACCACATGATTGGTGCCCCAGGATCCAATTAGCACTAAATCCGGACCTGGGTATCTTCGTATGATCGCTTAAAGTTTCCGATATATAAGCAGTTTTTTCACAGCAATTCCAATTTCCCACAATTTTACTCGAAATAGTAAAAATAATAATGAGTTTTGTTGATTAACAGTCAACCGAATTCCAAAATTAGTTTTAGATCTAGGAATATCCAAAGTGGTCATAAGTAGCATAAAACCACTTTATTATTTACTGGAGTATACTGAAATTGCGTTAAAACTGGTATTTGTAGATTATTTTACTTACTAGTAGTATCCAAACATATCCAATATTTAGTCATAATAATTATACCTACATCTGGTTTTTCTAATAGCAAATAATGTACGTCATATAATCTTGAAAACAAGCTAGATACTAATTTCGCGGTAATGTGAGTGAAATCAAAAGCAGAAGCAAAACCTATCCTTGGAAATGTATTTAAAAACATCGCAAAAGTTTAGTTAGAAATCTATACTCTACTCGCAAGGGATTAAATCTTTTACTTTTTAGCAAATTATCACAGCCCCACAAAAAAATGTTCTATACCACGAACCAAAATTTGGTGTATTTTTCGACGCTATATGCGAATCCTTAGTTCAAATAAAGGGGTTTTTCAGGTCAATTTTTTTATAGTCAGAGATATCCCCGAAAATGGTGTAAAAGCATAAAAATAATGTCATAACTCTTAATAAAGTGTGACAAATGTTGGATGTTGTATAGCTCAGAGCAGAGAATATAAATTCGAGCCACAATAAGCTATTTCTACGATTTAGATAAAACCCCCTTTATGGGGGGTGAAAACTTAAAAGGCGCAGGTGAGTGTGAATAAATATAAATGTCAAATTTTTGTATCTCTTAGTGCAAAATATCTGACTCTGCTACGACAACCAGCCATTAATCTCAATGAGTTAAGACACAGCCAGAGATAAAACTACCACCCACCTACGAAGGAATCTCATAAGCTCAAAACGGGATCAAAATTCAGGCTTCTGTAGTTTTCGGCAGAGTGGACAAATATGGAGTGAATTCTGTAATAATTAATTACTTGTTTGCTTTTAGATACACTTTCAGATATATATTGTTTTATAGTTCCTTCTTTATGAACACATTTTTTTAGAGATTTTTTATACCTGTCGATGGCAAATGAATCAGTGTAAAATAGAATGGTGTTTCATTTACACGTCCTTTCAATATAATAACAATTTGAGTAAGTTATTATAAATTCATTACAACCACAGACACAGGACCAGCGACTACCCTTATAGAGTAGTCGCTCAAATGATGCATATGGGTGCTACTGATAGTTCATTCCCAATCTTCTTAATATGGTTGAAAATTACCCCTACGGTGGGAGGTAAGAACTATCCCTACAGACGGACAGATCTCATTAGTTCTGGAACAAGAATTCACTAGTTTTAGGTAGACCAGCTACCTCTGGTCACTATATCCGCGAACAAAAAAGTGAAAAGAAATCCACCACGAGAATCTTTTGAAGACCAGAGAGAAAGATATCATAAGAAAAGGAAAAGGCATTTGGATTGATAGTAGAAAATGACATAAATAGAAGAAAATAACAGTCTTATACAGATTAGAAGTTAGATATTGATAAATGTTAAGATAAGAAGTTGAATAAGCTGGTATAGTACATAGTGGCGTGTGTGAGTCGGAAAAAACGCGAAAATTGTAAATATTTTGAGCCGGAATGAAATTACCTCCCCCCGCCATTTTCGAGGATGCTGAACACGATGGCGGTGTCAGAATTTCTCTTTGAGGTTGCACAACCCCTCAAACAGGCCAAAAACCACCCCCTAGAGGGGTTAAACGCGATTTAATAGGTTTTTCTTCAGAAAATAGTACTTTCCTCCACCGGCCAATACTCGCCCCCGAAAGGGGTGATTTTTTTTCTCGGATTATCAGCGGCAAATATATATTCCCCCCCGTTTTCAAGTATGCTGAGCACGGTGGTGGTGTTCGTAATCGCGTCCGACCCGTACCGACCGCTCCACCGGGTAATACTCGCCCCCGAAACGAAAAATATATTTTATTGTAAGCGGACTTTAACTTTAAGTAGTATAACGTTATACTTAGGTATCAATTATTGTAATTTAAGAAAAGACAATATAGAAATTTGATTTCATGCATCGTAATAAATGTTCACAATTATTTATATGTAAAAATAAAAGCATGTAACAATTATTCAACTGGCGGTATTTGATGATATTTTTTCAGATGAACGGGAAACAAAGGACATTACAACCAAGAAAAGACATAAGATTATTCTTCCCGTAAACAGCAACCTCGAAAACGGGGAAGGGAGGGAAATATATATTCCGAAAAAAAAGTTTACCCCTTTCGGGGGCGAGTATTGGCCGGTGGAGGATTTGGTACGGGTCGGAGTCGATTACGAACACCACCACCGTGCTCGGCATCCTTGAAAACGGGGGGAATATATATTTGCCGCTGATAATCCAAAAAAAAAATTCACCCCTTTCGGGGCGAGTATTGGCCGGTGGAGGGGTTGGTAGGGATCGGATGCAATTACGAACACCACCACCGTGCTCAGCATCCTTGAAAACGGGAGGAAAGTACTATTTTCTGAAGGGAAACCTATTAAATCGCGTTTAACTCTTCTAGGGGGTACTTTCTGGCCTGTTTGAGGGGTTGTGCAACCCCAAAGAGAAATTCTGACACCGCCATCGTGTTCAGCATCCTCGAAAACGGGGGGGGGGGAAGGTCATTCCGGCTCAAAATATTTACCATTCGTCCGACTCACACACGCCACTAATAATAAATAAAACACAGCTGGTTAATGCTTAATGAATGAACTTACTCCATATTTGTCTACTCTAACTACAAATGCCTGCATTATTGTTCCAGGATATTGAAACTAATGAGATCTGTCCGTCTGTAGTGGTAGTTCTTACCCCTTATAGGGGTAATTTTCAACCTTATTAAGAAGATTGACGGGTTGTCATACGAGATTTATATAATTGGCCCAATCAGTTACAAATATTCCGAATTTCAATTATTAAATGCAATTGCATAATAATATTGAAATAATTGCAATTATTGAACTCATTTCAAGCTTTTTTATTCTGAAATTACCGATGTTGATGAAAACTTCATTAAAAACTTTAGTCATTTTAATTTGCCTGTCCTGTAACTACCAAATCGATGCACCAAAATTGGAAGAATATTGCTACGCAACAGCCAGACCATACATGACGAAATATTCCTGATACCCAATGCCTGCAACTGTGCATAAAGTTCTAGCACACAGTAAACAGATCATTGAAAATACTGTATTGCCAGTAGGGTATTTTGGAGAAGAAGGATCTGAAGCTAGAAATAAATTGTACAAACATGACCGATAATTTCACGCTAAGAAAGCTAGTAGGCAAAATAATATGGAAGACCGATCGATTGTGGAAGCCGTTACTTTGTGATAGTTAATCATGACGATAAATATCTGATAAATTAATACCCAGAATAATGTAATTAGGTACTTATAAACTTATTTACATAATTTATTACTTATTCAAAATTCTTAATATTTATTGCTTTCTAATATCTGATAAATTAATACCCAGAATAATGTAATTAGGTACTTAGTATAAATTAACACAACCCTTTGTAAATTCATTCATTTGAATCAACGTTTGAAAATGGTACGCTAAAGTACCGAAACTGTGCAGTAACGTGTATGTTACAATAAATTTTAGTGGTAGAAAACAAAGTCGTCACGAATATGGAAGACATTTTCAACAGAGCTATGGATACATCAGACCCTATAATTTCAAGTATTAGTTTACAAAAACGCATAAGCCGTCAACGTACACTGCAACTTCCTTTTGAAGTAATTGATGTAGAGAACTCCCTAGAAGATATATTGCCTATTGACCAATTAGATTTATTAGAATTGGAAAACGATATATTATACACAATTTTTTTGTTACGTAAATCAATAAAACTTTGCCACACAAGCGTTTCTTATTAAAAGTTTTACGTTAAATACCCCTTAATTTATGTCTTTTTGTTATTAACTATCACAGGAAATAGTTACGCCACTTAATTTTTTCATAATATAATTTAACTAATTTTAGCCACATAATTTGGGCTCAGAAACCATAGTGCATCGTTTACTTTGTCCCATTTTGGTGACTCCCCTCCCCTCCTAAAGATAAACATACGTGTTGGCTGGTCCCGTATAATGGCCTGACGATATTACGACGATATTAGAGATCAGATGTCCAGATTTTATTATTCGTCGGCTGTATAATCAAAACTTTGCTGGAGAACTGAACTAAAGTAGTTACGGGTAAAACTAAACTAAACTAAATACCACGTTTGATGAAGCAAGCGAAGTTGAGCTCCTATCTCTTCAAATATAACGCATGCTCTGAGTGTGGTATAAGAAGAAATTACAACAAAGCGGAAATCATGATTATAGACCCAGCAATTGAGCTGGTTATAATACACAGTTATAATTATCGACTTGTTATAATTAACATTCTAACCATACTCTGGGCTTTTTTGCAAATTGCAACAGGTGCTAGATTATTCTCGCTTGTTGCAGTTAAGGTAGTATCATCTGCAATTTTTTTTCAAGTTGGACATCTTATTTGTGTTTGTCAAGACGGTGTATATAAGAATGCATTAACCCAACAGTACCTAGATTATACTATTGTTTCTAACTAAACCTGTTTACTCATGATCTAAGTAGCATTTAAAAAACTTGAATATGTTGTTTCTACGTTAGGAAATAAATTATAACTTTTAGCCAACCTAAATGAAGAAGTCAAAAATGTTTAAATATTCATAATTTATAAAATCAATTTTAATTTCAACATGTTGGACAAACTAAATGTCCAATTATAACTAGATTCAAGTATCACTTGACATCTCAAAGCAAAATATTGTTCTCTATAGATCGTTTCTACAGCACAAGGTAAAAATGCAAACCTATTGTTGGATATTACTGTTCTGTAAGTATTATTCGGTTTGAAATAAATAACATTAGGTTTGTTCGTGTTTACTTCAGTAAAATTAAGTCTAATTTCAAAATTCTGAAGACGAAAATGATAACTGAAGCGTTCAAAATGATGAAAATGTAGCCATAATCAATTTGATGACTCAATGTGCCGCAATTAGTAAGAATTAGTCACCTATAACATCAATACGAAATGTTTATTGTTAATACAATCAGATAAAACAATTAAAGAGCGAAAAACACTGAGATGTTCCTTAAAATAAAATAAAATTAGATTCTCCTAAAAATAGATGTAAGATAACATTATCTATAGCATTAACTCTATTGTTCAAGTTTATTTATAAAGAAATATACAACCTAATTAAGTGTATCTCTAAGAAGATATACAGATATTGCCAGTCAAGTGCAGAAAAACTCGCGTGTCGCGTGTTTCCTACTACGGAATGAGATGTATTAGCAAGAATATCCCCTCTTCCAACACATTGAAATATTTAGTGCATCTTTCACCCTATTGAATATGATTTATGAGGATTTGCAATAGTAGGTTACCAATCTCTTGCTCACAAGCGGGACACCTTATCCACTAAATCGCAGACATACAAAGTAGTTTATTTTACATAGAGAACCATTGCTTCCAATCTAATTTAAGCGGTACATCGAGAAAATCGGCAAAATCTGACGGTTAATGCAGAAAGTAAGAAAATTTGCACGTGATTTGTACACATTCATTGGATTAAATTTACCCGCAGCACTTCGATTTCCGGACATGTAAATCCAAAATGGCGGCCAATTTGTAAAAAAGTAACTTTTATTACGATGTAAAAATTGCGTTATAATTGGGGTGATGATATGATGATATAATAGAAGCATTTGAGTATATTGCTAGCCCAGGTCTACCCCCTATCGAACGAATAAATATTATTCCCTCCCGCAAAGCACCTTTTTAACGAACCCCAAGTAAGAACAAGAAATCAAGTTGAAAGGTGCATCGGTGTTTGGAAAATGCGATTTCCTGTTCTTTCCTTAGGGATTCGACTGAAGATCGAAAGTAGAAGCCATTGTTGCAGCAACTGCTATACTGCACAATATAGCATGTTTGCGGCATGAGGAAATACCGCCAGTTGATGACCAACAGCAAGAAGCTATTAACATTGTCAATGAAGTGATGGTGGAGAATATGGGGGATAACAGGGTGATTGGCAATGATACAGTCACATTACAGTTAATAAACTATTTTAATGGACTACTGTGAAAAATGTTATGTAACAGTCTTTTAAGTTATAAACGCTCCTAACACCCATTGTACATCATATGGTGACGAGTATGTTCGTGAGTGCAAAAAATAAAGAAATATTTTAAAAATCAATTTTTTATTTTAAGAAAATTAGCTTTTACGTAATATCGTATAAAATGTGTAAATACAAATAAATAATTGACATAATAAAAAAATATAAAATAAAGGTAATTTTCTAGAACACGGCCCTCTGCAATTATAAGAGGTGAATTGGTAGATAATTTACAACTTTTTGTTAAGTAACGTCGCCTTTTGAATTTCTAATATTTTCAATTTTGCTCGATGATATTGTCTCATAAGCTCTATTGCCACATCTGCTTTCTTCTTCATATTCATCATCTCCAATTCATGCTTTTCTCTCATAAATTTGAGTTTTTGGCATTGTTCTTCTTCCATAAAACGTGTCTTTGCTGCTTCTATAGCAGATTTTGCATCTGCCCACTGGGAAACTCTGCTAATTGCAGCTTCAGACTTGCATCGTGTATTCTACTTAAGGGCTTTAGACTTACTTGCCCTTATCATGGCCGGACTGTACTTTCACCAATTTCCTGATTGATTTTGACTTTGAGACACCACAAAAGTAAAAAAAAAGTGTAAGAAAATCTGTGACGTAGGTACCTATTATTTACTTTTGCTAATTTCTAGTGTAATTTCTATCTGTGGCTGAATTTCTTTCCTGTTTTCGGGTAGAACTTCAGTATGGAGCTGCGATGGGCTTGAAGTGCAGGCATATACTGAAAAGGAAATAACTCGAATATGGACTTATATAAGTAGTACGAATAACTTACTGTGGTCTTCTAAAACGTCCAGAGATACAGCTTCTTCAATAATTATTTCGTTCAAATCTTCTTGGCTTGAAACAGACTTAAGAAATTGATTCTGTCCATCGGATTGCTCCATTATTGCTGGAATAAAATGTTTAAAATGATTTGCAAAAGAAACTTATTATTGTAGACTAACAATTTTTAAACAGATATGTTCAAAGTATATTTGTATCAACTTATTTGTATCTCCATCAAACTGTGAAATGTCTCCATTAATTTTGCTCGAGCCAAGAAGTTCTTTGACTTCCTCACCCAGTATCGTAACTTTGGTTTCTAGATAAAGACCACCACCAGTACCTCGCACATACAATTTTTCATCAGGGAACTTCTTTTTCGTTCTCTTTTTAACATTATCGTTTTTTAGAACTTTATCATTACGGGAATTCTCTCCAGAAATCGTATTAAATTCGCTTTCTATATTTCGCCAAGTCTCTCCTTTCTGGAAATTTGCTTGGAAATCAGAAAGCTTGAATTCGACGATATTTCTATATTTTCTTACCGAGGAGATTAATATAGACTTCTCTTTGACAGAAAAGTTTGCAGATCTTTTTCTATCATCCATATTCTCTCAAAACAAAAACCAAGGTTCACGATTGTATTGTAAAACTCTTGAATATGAATCACAGGTAACTATCATGAATGGCGAATGTCTAATGTCCACAAACTACCCACTAGTTTGTGCTAATGTCACATCACAAATTCTTCAAAATTTACAGTGTGCAAACGCCGACACTACCAACTGACATTTGAAAGTAACAGAACCTAGCACTACTGAATCCGGATGAATTACGCTTTACAGAACGGGAATATACCTGAGCTCCGGTTCAGCTTGAGCCATGGCTCAGTTGAACCTACGCTGAACCTGGTATTGAAAAACTCTCCCTTAGAGCAGCCTATCAAGCAGGTCAAATCTAGGACAGATCTGATGTTTTGGAAAGTCCACCAGAGTCAAGTGATGGGGATGGGAAATTATTGAAAATGGATGGAAGCCCATCTGGTCCAAATTGACAGGAATCTGGCAAGGTTGTAGAGAGCTAAAAAAATGCGGTTGTTCAAGCGATTGTAATACCATGCGTTGCCTATGCAGAAAAATGATTTCCCCTGCACCCTTAAGTGCAAGAAATGCAAAGCAAAATGTAGCAGGAAAGGTATAGGGCCTTCTACATTTATTAAAATACTTTCTTGTTAATTTCTTTTTTTTTAATTACAAGCCATATGATTCCAGTAGCGATGACGAGGAAAGTGTTATGATTTTATTTTGTATTTTCTTAATAGAAGCCATCTTTCTAACTTCAGAATTGTATTTTTGCTATAATTCCTTTAGAATTTTATTTTTTTGACATCACCATTGAAATCAGCGACATCAACTTATACTTAAACGATACCTCACATAACATATTGCATTATTTTAAAAAAATGTTAAAGTTTAAAATAGCCGCCGAGTTTTTAAACAAATTCTATTATTCTTGCACTATGACTATTTTTGTTACATTTGCTAACCTTAGATCGTTCACCTACAGTTTGATAATAGTCTTTGGATATATTCTTATTTTGTTTTTTATCCGAATTTTTGAAAATGGCTGCCATTTTGTCTATGAGGTCAGGGGTCAAAGTGCTGCGGGTCAAATTACTTCTATAAATATACAAAGCATACATGCCAAAGGACATGCTTTCTGCATTATTCGTCAGATTTTTATGCGTACCGCTTATACTAATCGTGTAGCTGTTTTAGAACAAGTTGATGAAAATCCAATGATAACTCCTTGTTACCGTTCATAGCCAGTGTATTCATAGGCTATTGAATATATTTAAAATTGAGGAGTAGAAAGGAACAATGCGTTAAAGGGTTTTTATTGTTTAATATGTTCGACATCTAATAATGATCACAAAATGCTACCACATTTCGGAGTGCGCTTTTGAGAGCCAACCAAAGAATCCCATTGTGTACTGTTTTCAAAATAACTCATAAACAATGCAAATGAGGAGATTTTTACAAGAAGGCTTTTTTGTGGAAAATTAAATTTCCCATACAAGTGCGTTGTTAATATTTTTTTCCTATTTTTAGTATTAAAGATAATTAAAGAAAAATTTAAGTATTTACGATAATTCACTTTTTTTCTCTTTTCCAGCAATTCGTTCATAACTTCTTTTTACGGCGTTCTAGGTATATGTAAGTGTTGAAGGGAGAAAAGAACTTGAATAAACAAAGAAATTGCTTTATTCTCTGCTCCGTACGACCATACATAACTGAAATATCGCTATTCAAAGTTGACTGTTTTTTGCCACATTTTAGCGCATTTGCTCTCATATACGCGAAAGTTTTTTTAACAGATAATGCAAAAGAGAAAGAAATTGTTGCTGCAATTTAATCCATTTCAACTTTACTATGATTCAAAAGCGAACGAAGAATGCGACGTTTACACTATCACAGTTACCTCCAACAGCTGGTACTGCTAGATTGTATGGACAGCAAACATATTTACAGATCTAACAATGGAAGGAAAATATGTTAAATCCCCTAAATGGGGTTGGTAGAAAACAAACAATGGATCGATGCCAATTGCCATGACTCAGTTGCTTGCACCGAGTCTTGAAAATAATATCATAGATAGTTTTTCTTCCCGCTGTTTGCAAAATCCTATAAAGAATATGTTTCATCATGTGACTGTTTAAAAGGCTGCCATGGAAATTGTGGTTGCAGAACGTTTGGCATCAAACGCTCCATATTTTACAAGGAATGTGTAGGAATTAATTGCGAAAATGCAAATGTGCCAGAAATATCAGAAGATGATGTCAATAAAGATATCGACAATGAAGTTGATATTGCCATCGAAAGTATTAATATTGAAGAATCGATTTCTTAAAATTAGTAATGTACGTTATTTTTTTACCTTCACGAATAAAAATGTTATTTCGTGAAATGCGTTCATTGTTCATAATGTTATCCTACAGTATTAATTTATTGAAAAATCAGTTTAAACAATGAATCTAATTTAATTTTAATATAATAAAGCTCAACCGCAAACATTAATTGTTTGTAATATTACTTTTTCGTCAAAACGTAATATTTATTTAACGTTCTACGCTAAAGAAACATTTGTATTGTTATTAAATTATCTTAAAATTGTTGTTTCATTGCACAAAAATAAATTAATTTACTGAAAATTAAAAGAAAAAATGTATGAGAGCAAATGCGGCAAAATATTTCAAAAATGGTCAACTTTGAATGGCGATATCTCGGTCACCGTAGGTCACACGAAGCAGAAAGAACGCAATTTCCTTACTTATTCAAGACCTTTGCTTTCTTTGAACACTTATTGATACCTACGATGTCGTAAAAAAAAGTTATGGATGAACTACCGGAAAAGAAAAGAAAAATGAATTTTCGTACATTTTTAACTATGTTATTTAATTATTTTCAATACTAGAAGTAGAAAAGAAATTTCTTAATAAAGCACTTGCATGAAAAATTTTATTTTCTGCAAAAAAGTATTCTTGTAATAATCTCCAAATTTACACTGTTTTTAAGCTACCTTGAAAAAACTTAAAAAATGAACTTCTTCAGTTGGCTCTCAAAAACGCACTCCGGAACTTTGTGATTTTATCGTTTTTACTTGTCAAACTAACATATTAAACAATAAAAGCCCTTTAACGTAATTGTTCCTTACTAAAAGACATCCAATAGCCTATCATGAGCAGGTTTGAAACAGAGGTAGAGGAAGAATTCGAGGAACACATGACTGAAATATATGCATAATATATCCACAGTGTTTAATATAGAAATTGCACATGTAGAAAACTGTCTGAATTATGTACACGTGTCACTTCAGCAAAATTTATACATGAAATAGATAATAATAAAGAAGTAACATTTTCGATGCATATTTGGTAAAAATAAATCAAAATTTGATATGTGCCGAAAAGATATCAAACTCTGATAGTACAGGAGCCAGTTCGCAATGACCTGACACATTTGTTATAGCTAGAGTATGTTGAAATTACGTATTGATAGATTATGTTTACAAAAACCATACCATAAGTAAATGTGGACGTTTACATTATTAGTTTAAAATGTTTCTGGGAACAGACCTAAGTTAAGAATAACACACCGAGTCTCAAGTACTCTAAGAGGACGTTTTAATATAATTGAATATTTTAAGTTGGTTCTGCCTGCATTCTCGTTATGTAAACACGTAATAGATGCTAAAACGTAAATTGGTCTTTTTATTAAATTGCAACCCAAACCTAACAATATAACAATAAGATATGATTAGTCATTTGCCTTAGAGCATGTTAGACAAGAAAAGTGATATAAGAATTTTTCTCAGTGGTAGGAACTTAATTTATAAAATAGGTAAATTATTTAATGAAAAATAGTTTGACATTTACTAATCATTGCTTAAAAGCAGACACCTAGCAGGTGGCAATGTCTGTCACTGTTCCTCCAACAACCGGGATGTATGCCTACCTCTGGACCTATACTAACTGGGATTTACCTTGACTGCATTTTTATAAAGACTAAGTTGTGATAACAGGAAAATTGAGTTGATAGTTCTTTGTTATGCCTAGTGACATAACGTGCAGGTTCAGATTTTATATCGCTGTATGTCCATTGTCCATTCACCGAGATGTATGGCAGTTATATGTTTGTTATCACTAAGTAGCAAGTAATCGATACAAAAAGTATTCGGTCGATACAAATACTTGTAAGAGTTGTAAGAGATATTCACGTTATTTAGTGAAGCTTCCATCACTAAGAAAATTTCTCATATTACTTTCTTTGTCTGCCAAACCCTAAGAAAGAGGATTAATAATGTGTCTAGCTATTACAGATATTTCTGGTAACCCCCTGTACTATTAGGAATTGTGAATACCCAGCACAAAAAAGCTGCCCTTAATTCTTTATTCGTCGTATATTAAGTTTCCCTCTCATTGAATAGAAGTTTACAGAATATAAAGGTGTAATGAAATATATAACTAGGGTAATGGATACCATGTAAGTCTAGTTGAGAAAATAATTAGAGAATGTAAATTTAAGGAAATCCTTTGGAGCTTGTCGGCTTTTCAAACCAATCGAAAAATTTAACATCTTTACCAATTCTATATGAACTGCGGATTGTTCCTATTCCTGTTGCTGTACATCGATAAATAAGTTAAAACCACGTTTAAATAACCCAAAGCATAGAATTAACACATTTGGATTACTTGAAATTTACAATATCAGTTGTAAGGATTGTAATTTAAAGTATGTTGTACTATTTAATTTACTTTTATTAAAACATTGCAATGAAAAAGACTATTTTATTCTGAAACGCGCAATATGTCACTTTAAATGTGTACCATACGCTTGACTGACTGGCAACGCACCACCACCAAGGTAGCTGCCTGATTTAATTCCATACATTATATCTCAAATGAAGTGCTGACCAAGTTTCATTAATTTACAAATAGTATAAACACATTTTAACATTGGAAATGTTAATGTTCGCGTATAGCGTACAGGACAAAAGTTACTAGTTTGTTCCAAGGCCGTCGACATGAAAGTACCAAGGTCAGATGATGTAATACTGAGCGAAAGTCTGTTACTATGTGGGAGCCGATCGACCTTGTACAACCCGTTCAACAAAAGGCGATACGGAGATAGCAATCTTGTAGCATCGATCCGGGACGCATTAGTGCCGCTGCGGCGGACGAATAAAGAAGCGTGATATCATTTGTCTCACTATTTATTCCTTGCCCTAATGTTCATCATCAGCCGTACGGTTAGCGCATAGGTAATGTATCTCTCTTACATTGCTAAAGATCCCGGGTTCAAACTCCTATGCCTGCTGAATTTTTTTCTTTACTTTTGTGACGATTTTTTTACAAATTCTTTTCTATGATTTCTTTCGGTTAGGTCAGTAGGTTTTTATTCTGACATCTAATTGTTAATAATTATTAGTAGCGCGAGTCGAGATCAGATGACGTAATACTGAGCAAGTGTGCACAGTATAAATGTGCGCGGAGTTATAATGCAATTGTGAGGCTACACATTTTTTGACGCTAGCTCTCGGATTATTGTCTCTCGTTTTGTTGCTCCGTACGCTATTTAGTAGAGGGTCCACACCTTCGAAAGCCGTCTAAATCGCCAAGTAGCCCATTCCAGCAAGGTAAATAAATTTTGAGTTCGCATATCGAAAGAGGGTCCTAATGGGCATCCGAAATGGCTTGTTGGACTTTTTTTGGCGCTTGCACAACTTCTCCACAAGAAAAAAAGATGGCGGAACGTTATTTCAAGAATGTGTGTTTTTAAACATATACCTCTCGCTAGAAAATTAACTACGTACCATATTGACGTGATTTTTTATATTTGTATACTACTGACATGAGCGCATATATCTGTAGTGTTAGAATTTCAAAATAACTTACGATTTTTTTCTAAATAAATCCTAAATCACAGGAAGCAAATTTGTGTGTTTGAATTTTCGACGTGCGATCAACTATATTAAATGTTTAATTTTTTTATATATTATATGCGAATGAAATATGGTCTAAATATCAAAAAAGTTTTTGCAAAAAAAATTAGTTCCATATCTTTTACAATTTTTGAGTTACAGACTTTTCAAATTAAACCGTAATTTAGGTCCGTCATACTCCTATTACCATGCGGCTATTATCTCACGTACTGCTATGTAATTGTAATGCATCAAGATAGTAAGCCAATACATTTTTGATATTGTGTTATTATTATTTATAATTTTACAAAAATATTAATATGTAAAATGAAACTCATTTGGCATAGTATTTATTAGATCTATAGGTTATGAAGGTGTTGTATATGGAGATATTTATTATATATACCATCATTATACAATACAGAAATAAAATACAAACAGCGCGTACACAAAACGTGTAATTTATAAGTAATAATAATAATGCATAATTATACACAGCTCAGTAAGCATCGACAAAGCACTACTAGACTAGTAAGAATTACTGTCTGTTAAACACTGCTCTGTTTATTTCTGCCCTTAAAACAATTGTAGAAAAGGCCACATGCACATGCAACAGAACATCAACATTTTTAGTCACACTCTACTTTTACAATTCCACTTTTTGTTTTTTTTTAATCACTTGTGGTTTTTTGTCATCATTTGTGGGTTTATTTGGTTATTCTATATCAGATATCCAAATATTCTGGAAGAGTGTTATGTGTTTTCTTAACCGTTTTTCAAGTCACCGAGGTAATTTGTTTAAAATCCAGAATTTTGTGTTAGGTAAGGAAAGTATAGGAGAATCTAAACCACTTCTTGTGAATAATTTTTACAATTAAAATTATTATGCAGTAAGCAGGGTTTGACCCTGCTTCGCTAAGTACTTCAGTTGTAAGCTAAGCTAAGCATACCAAACTACTGGACTTAATGACCGTTTCAAATGCAGTAAGTAAGCTCTCTTGTAGGACTTAGCGAAAGTATGTCTAATAACTTTATGAAAAACAAATGCTACCTTGGTGAATCTAATTAAACTCACTATGACCATACAGATTCACATAGGTCTTACGACCATCTTCAATGACACGATCACCAATTGCATCGCAGTTATCTCCAAGATTAGTCAAACTGTTTAGATGGCCTGTTTGATTTAAGGCAACTGTAACTGCTCACTTTTTCCCCTTCGGAAAGAATAACTGACAGGTCACACAATACATAGACTGCCAATAAACAATATTTACAATATTTTCTTCTTTATGTTTTTCACCTAATTATTTATTGGTTTCGTGAATACTATAAAATACCCTTTGTTGTCGTATACCCACAAAACTTTTGTAGTTTTTCTATTTTGGAAAAATTAAACATACCTTTCGTAAATATTATTCTGTTCGTTTGTTCATAGTTGCACTTCAGATTTTATGCTAGGCGTGAGGAATCCAAGTTCACATTGTTGGGCAACATTTGTCCTTATTTACACCAATATTCAAGGCTTGTTTTCTTAAGTCATATCGTACTTTTTTTTAAATCCGAAGTTTAGGTCAATTTTTATTTTTAAACTCAATTTATTAAAACTTATTAACGATTTCGTACTCTATTTGCAAGTCTAGATATACTGTCCTAAACCAAAATGACGTAACTTAAAATTTCCTAAGCAAATTGGACGTACTTCAAAGTTTCCTTGTTAAATGACCGACTTTTTTCAATAATCAATAAACCATTATTTTTGCATCTGCCTCATAGAATTAAATTCTAAAATAGAATGAAACTATTTAAAAAAATAAGATGTGCTGAGATTAGCGGCATAAAATGTCAAATATCTCAAGAGGAGCGTATAATGAAGTACGTCATTTTGGCTTAGGACGGCAGTATATTACATGTAACAAATTACATCATAATTTAAAACCACGTATTTATTGCACCGAAATAATTGTTTAATAATTTTCAGACAATGAGTGATCTAATGATCAAGAATAATATAACACCTAAATCAAATTAGGTATTAGACTAATGTATGATCTATCCACAATTGCACAGAACGAGCCCTGCCGTAGCTGTCACGTTGCGCGAAAATAACAAGACATTATTACGGTCGAATTTAAAAATCCGTATCTCGAAAACTGTATAAGATATCGAGCTAAATTTTTTTGCAAAAACTTTTTTGATCTTTAGACCATATTTCATTCGTATGTAATAGATACAAAATTCGAATATTTAATATAGTTGCCCGCACGTCGAAATTTCAAACACACAAAATTCGTTCATGTGATTTTGGATTTATTTAGAAAAAAAACCGTAAGTGATTTTGAAGGTCTATTAGTACAGATAGATGCGCTCGTGTTTGTAGTATATAGATATAAAAAATCAGATTGATCTCGCAAGTAGTTAATTTTTTAGGAAGAGGTAATCGTTTAAAAACACAAATTCTTGAAATAACATTCGGCCATGTTTTTTTCTTGTGGAGAAGTTGCGCAAGCGCCAACAAAAGTCCAACAAGCCATTTCTGATGCCCCTAAGGACCCTCTTCCTGAATTCGTTTCCAAAAATCATTTACCTTGTTGGAATGGGTCATTTCAATTTTTAAAGCTTTGGACCCCTTACTATTGTTTTCGGTTTACTTATGGTGTAGTTAGCACATATATTTAGAGAATTTGGTATTCCGCTAACTTTTCTTTAAGAAATTACAACCTAATTTCTCTTGACTGTTGTCAATTATTTGTTTTGTTCATAGACAATCGTGTTTCTGTGTTAGTGCAGTAAAAAGATCAAAAATCCGATAAGATATGTGTTTTAACACCTGGAGTATATATCAGTTTTGGACTTCCAAAGCCTATTGCGTTTCTTTTTTATGAACAATTTAGTTTTTTGAACGGCGTTTTTTAGGTAAAAAGGTGAATATCACTGGTCTAGAGGTCCGATCCGTCCGAATTTTACGTTGGTCTTGGGTCATTTGTGTACGTACATAGCATACAAAATTGAATAAACTTGCCAAAAATCGCTTTTTCTTCATTTTAACGCCCATGGACGATAAGAGTTCTGATTGGCTTCAATCTTCACGAAAATATACCTTTTGTTAAAAACGAAACACGCTGAAATTTTGATGCCCAAATATTGGACCCCGAGGACACAAATGAATTTGTTATCTAAAATTTGAATTAACCACCATTTTATGCCATTGAGTCCAAAATGGATCTTTTTTTCAAAATGTAGATCTCGAAGCTAGCTTTCCGTTGACATTAAAAAAGAATTTTTTTGTAATTTTGGTCACTTTCTTGGCATTTATTTATTTACCGGAGGTATTCACCTTTTTACCTAAAATAACACTATCCACAAAAATAAATTGTTTATAAATATAAAAGGCTTTGGAAGTCTAAAACTCAGATATATACTCCTTGTGATACCCAGATGGTATGAAATCATAATTTTTCTGTTACAAAAATATGCATACCAATGACCTTTTTTTATTCCACTATGTGTGTATTAATTACTATTATTTAAGTTTTAATAATATTTTTGTAAATATGAAAAACTATAATAATACTAGAAGAGGAAGATCCGTTAATTTTTCAGTAAATGAGAAATTGTTACTGATAAATGCAACCACAAGATACAAGCAGGGCCGGACGGTGGCATGAGGCAGAGAGGCGACTGCCTCGCTACACAGGATTCGGGGGCGCATTTTCGGGTTCATTTTTTCACGCCTCATCGGCCATAAGCTAATCCTAGTCGTGATTTATTTTCATGGCATTTCGTGTAAAGAGCGTAATAGTTAAAAATCTCAAACTATTTTATGAACCGTGGCTAATTTACATGACGTTAAATGTGTCCCTTTAAGTGACTGCTTCCACGAGTAGACGAATTTTGATATACCCCGGCAGCCTCTAAAGCAACATGTGTTGTGTTCCGTAGCGTCATAAAATAAATGTAAGGAAAGAAAGGGTCAAGTACGTTAAACGACATCATAGTCGACATCTTCCATCGTCAATGACACCCCTTGAGGTCTACAACCACTTGTTTAAAACACGGTTAGAAACTTTGTATCCGAACACCGTTATTGTTTTGAAGATACTCCTGCTTACGACGCCGGTAACTGTTGCTGGGGGCGAAAGAAGCTTTTCCAAACTTATGCTGATTAAGACATATTTACGCTCTAGGTTGTCACAAGAAAAACTCAATAGTTTGTCAATTCTAGCAATTGAGTCCGAATTAGCTGCCACTATTGACTATGATAAGATGATCGACGATTTTACGAAGATTAAAGGTCGCCGTGTTCCCTTAATTTCAAACGTGTAATTCATATTTTTTGTTCTTAACTTTATGCTACGTATCCTGTTTCCTTTTATATTCCTATTGTTCAATAAAGATGAATTCTTTATGAGTTTACAAGAGAGTTATTGATATCATGAATCATTTTGTAATAATTAATTAAATTAATTTTAACATGTATTTGTTAAATTGATTATTAATTAATTGAAAATTGTTAAAAATTTTTGGGGCGCAAAATTTGGAGTTTGCCTCAGTTGTTTCAAAACTACCGTCCGGCCCTGGATACAAGCATGTACTAGAAAATAAACAGACCAAGAATGTAATACCCCAATAAAAGATAAGATAATAACATAAAAATAACTAAGTATTATATCTAAGTCGTCACTGACTTAGAATAATGAATTGAGTTTTCAATAAACACAACATATAAATCAGCAACCCTCTCTGACAAAGTGCCAAGAAAATGAAAATAGGGTACCTACCTACAGTAAAAACTGAGGTTATAATATCAGCGGCTGCGCAGGAAATACGAATAACTTTAAACGTATTTTAAGTCAAGAACTTTGGAGGTTTATTTACTACAGTTAATTTAAAAGCCAATTTAGTACAGGATTAAAGAGCGCTGCAAGGGAAATTTTAGAGTTAACGATGGTTTATTATTAATTTCTACTAAGCAATATGGTGGAAACGGCTTCTGAAGGTGGAAGATCCTACTCAATCAGCAACAAAATTAGCCATACCGAATGTCTTACTTTATATCTTTCATATTTGTCAAGAGCGGCACTAAAAAACCTAACCTCGCAAAGATTTTGAACAAAATTTTCAATGACAATTTCTATACAAATCGTTTTAGTTTTGATTTTGTAGTGAGAAATGTGTTTAAAGAATAAATATCAATATTCATTTTTCATATCACGACACACTCAGTTCAGTATTTTTTATATAGGTACGTATACATATATAAAAATAATGCACCAAGAATGTAATTCTAAAAATCGAATAATTCACAAATGACATCTTGGTGTCAAAAACAATGTGCTAAAATCATTTTTCAATTTACTTAGAAGACAGCAAAATAAAGGGAAACTTTTAGCGGCACTAAGAAACCTAACCTCACAAAGATTTTGAACAAAATTTCCAATGACAATTTAAATACAGACATTTTTAGTTTTGAATTTGTACTGAGAGATGCGTTTAAAAAATGAATTTCAACATTCATTTTTCATGTTACGACACACTGTGTTCAGTATTTTTTACATAAGAACGTATATATAAAAATAATGTACCATGAATGAAATTCTAAAAATTGAATCATTCACAAATGACCTCTTGGTGTCAAAAACAATGTGCTAAAATCATTTTTCAGTTTATTTAGAAGATAGTAAAATAAGGGAAAACTTTTTGTTGTAGCTTTGTTGCTGAAAAAGAAAATATGTACATGTCGCTTACCGATCTCTAAAAGAGCAGAGAAATAAACATGTGCCTTAAATTGCCGCATCTGACTGAACAAGTAACATGTAAATCTATCAAAGTTTAGATTTGAAATATCTGTAAAAAAATACTTGGATTCTCAGGCAGGAAAATTCGATAGTGGTCTACTCATTTTCTATTCACAAACACGCTCTTAAAATCGTCACACGAACAATTAACTCACCCTGTATATAACTTGAACTGTTGTGATTGAAAAAACCTAAACCTAAAAATAGTTTTTTAACATGACAAGTCTTCCACAACCAAATTTTTATCCAAACTTTATGTACATGGTAATAACGATTTATTTATAAAAGTCCATTTCTAAACTTTAGAAGTCTCTTATTGTATAAGTGAGATTTAATGTAATTAGTTTTACTCAAAATTTGAAATGGGATTTCCTATATAAACATTTCACCATTGAACCAATTCTATTTCAATTCGACGAATATTTTAACTAACTTGACTAAACTATAAGGGATATAATATAGCAAGCATTAAAACGGAAGTTTAGGAAATATAGACGACATCAAAAACAAATCAGAAATTCTGTACAGGAAATGATTACAGGCAATCATCCATCGAGACAGAGAAGAAGAGAGAGATAGACAGAGTTTTAAAATGATCTTGTTGACAACAGAGAACAACATCGTCTTAATACCCCACCACTCGCCAGCAGTTTTATCGGTTTGCTTACCTTTGGCTTCGGTAACGTTTCCAATCACCTTTTCGACATTGTCTTTGTTTAATTGATACATTTTTATAAAATCGGCGCGATATCTTGATAGCAATTGCAATATCCCACTAGAACACAGCACGCGAGAAAGCCAACTGTTGCAAGATTACGTACTGCTGGCGTAGGGAAACTTAAATAGTACATATTAACTGATACGAATGGATACATGGGTGCGTTGCCGAATTCAAAGGTAGATTTATAAAAATAGCTGTATAATGGACATTTACTCAACTGTTTCAAATTTGAAAAACATCCGAGATAAATATTGTGCGGATCAAGAGACAAATATTTTTAAAGTATTTTAAAATTTACGCTTTATTTCACATAGTGGTGGTAAACTAATTAGTACTTGGAGTTTTTAAATGAAACACCCAACATTATTTTGTATCATTATATTAGACTTTAATTCTCTTTCCAGCTCTATATCATACTTGGACTTACACCGCGGTGTTACCATGTCACTCCACCATGCAAACACTCCATTGGGGTGTTGAGTGTTTTAATAATTCCAAGTATTAGCCTGCCACTACTATGTAAGACATCCTATCCTGTAGATTCAACAATAACTTCATAATACGCCATTTCTACAATTTTTTTGATATTTTTCAAATTTCACACTGTTGAGGAGATATTGACCACATACTAGCGACTCAGTATATACAGGGTGATACATAGTGGATGGGGTATTAGAAGTATATAGATAATGGGTAAACATATCCTTTTGAAAATTTTGGGAGTTACTAAAGTCAGTATGACTAATCGAACCAAAATAATTACATGCATGTGGTACTTCCGGTTATACCGGAAGTCGATACCAACTTGCTTATTTTAAATGGAATACCCTATATATTATGGACATTTCGTAATGACCATCAAATTCTGAGTCCAGGCATGCTACACACCCTATATCTAAACCCAACAGTTTCCGAGATATATGACATTTTATAAAAAATTTGACAGGTGCAACGGTTTGCAAGAATCGTTATAACTTCCTTGCGGTAGGAGATCCTCATTTGCTCTTTGGCATATAGAAAGAACACAAGGCGAGCTACACTCTACATTGAAAATAAGTTCCATAATAGTATATATATTGTTATATATTTTTTATTTATTGATTTATGTGGTGTGGCAAATAGTGAATGAGAAAATTAAATTTGTTTTAAAATTAAAATTTTACTTGCCCGGCGCCAAATTGTTTGAAACAATTAATGAAGTACCACACCTACATGGAAATATATAACTTCCCCTTGTTCGTATAGAATCTTTCAGGGCCAAAAAGCAGGTTCAAAGATCTGAAATAAAAAACATTCACCCTGTCCAGCACAACTTCAATGAAACACCTACGTTGGTTATGAATCAAACTTTTAATTTTATTAAATTACTGGTATGGTTTTCCTGTGGAGTAAATATTTATAAGACAATAAAAAGTATTAAAAACTTTTATTTTACGTTGATCAACTTACGTTAGAGCTCTAGTTTTGGGACTTCTGATTTTAGTCAACCTAGTGTTGAAAAGTGGTAATTGTATCGACCGGTCTATCGCGTTTGCGTGCGTCTCTTCGTTCAGCTGGCAGACAAGAATTTGGACTTCTCTTCTTCTTCTTACCATTTGATTAGTTTGGTGTAATCGTCGTATCACTTTGTTTTATATTTTCGGAACATTTATTTATTAATGACGGTAAGTTAAAACTATTTTCCGCACTATAAGTTTAAAATTTACAATTTGACTGCTCTTGATTATTGTATATTAATAAAACTTTATAATTTTGTAAGAAAGCGTTTGTATAAAATAATTTTCTCGAGGTTTGTTCCACTTGGAACTGTAAAAATTTAATATTTTTCTCACTTGTGATGGGATAAACTGATTCCTTTTGGATATTTACTCATACACTGAGTTCCAATCAAATTTAACAGGTAAACAGCTCTAGTTTTATACTTTTGAAATTGTGAGGTTATAAAATTTTGGTAAACAGAAACGTGTTGCCACCTATAATATTCAAACAAGACTGAGTTTAAAATATGTCCTTTTTATTGGCTCGTTTCGATATTTCTTTGGATTTCATGTCACTCGATTTT
Organism: Stenurella melanura; assembly: GCA_963583905.1. Lineage (NCBI taxonomy): Eukaryota > Metazoa > Arthropoda > Insecta > Coleoptera > Cerambycidae > Stenurella > Stenurella melanura. The sequence continues at coordinate 38,727,262 of OY757315.1, read as the reverse complement.
ATCGAAATAAATTTTGAAATTTTCTTTTTCTTTTTTTTTTTTGTTTTATTTATGAATTTAGCAATGATTTTCCTTTTGAATAATGATATAGAGATGATTGGCTTTCTTTTGCTATGCCATAACCAAGTCTTTCTTGAAAATTAAAAATTTTCTTGTTTCAACAATTTTTAACAATTTCTCGCTTATTTCTAATAAAAACCTAATAAAACACATACCAGTGTATAACTTATAAACTAAAGAACAATTTGCTATCAACCCATAAAACATTTTACACAAAATTTATAAATAGGTATTATGTCGTTTCAGGAGTGACTAAACATCATTTGCTGGAACTGTTGCTAATTTGCAAAATATCCTAGAACCAACTGACAGAAAACGATCAATGGACATTTGTCCTTAAATACAACAAGGAAAACTTCAAAGAACATCTTTATTTTGGAACAAATTAACATATTTGTCAAGATTTTACATCTCCCTTGACTTAATTTTGCATTTCCTATTGTTACCAATGCCTGTAATTTAAGGCTGTAACATTTTATCTGCTCATAAGGTGAGTCTCTTTCACTTTTGTAAAGTTTTATTTACAGACGATGCACTAAATTGTTAGAATTGGGTAGATTCTCAGTTCTCGGGACTGTTTACACTACTCAAAATATGAAATTACTATATAACAAATTTTCCATAGTGTTCATGTTAGCTATCTTGTTTATAGCTTTCCTAAGACTAAATTTAACATATTTGTGTACAGCAAAATTAATAGATTCAAATACTAACAATAAATTTGTTCCTTTTTTTAGGTTTTACATTGTCTTTGATACCTGTTGTGACCCTGTATTTTGGATCTGTATTATTAAATTTGCTCACAAGGTGAGTCTTTTACACTTTTATAAAGTTTCATTTATAGACGATGCACTATAATGTTGGAAATGATTAGATTCTCAGTTCTCGGGACTGTTTACGCTACTCAAATTATGAATGTAGCTTGTAGCACTTTTCTCACAGTGTTCGTGTTAGCTACCTTATCCATAGCCTTTCTTATGACTAAATTTAACATAATTATTTATAACAAAGTTTATAACTTATTAATAACAATAAATATTTCCCTTTTTTAGGTTTTTCCATTGGTTTTGGTACCTGTTATGCACCTGTGATTTGGATCTAGCTACTATGCTATACACAAAGGTTCGTCCAAAACTTAATTTTGTATCAACGATGCTTTTTAACTTAACAATAACAAATTAACATTTATTTACCACACTGTAGGTACTTATATCTAACGTTTAATAAAATTAATCAAAGTTATATCATATCCAATATAAAATTTATTTAATAAAGTATTTCCATTGACATTATGCCTTCACAGAGCTCAATATTCACCATTTCAGCTCTATAGTTTGTCTCAAAGTTATATATAATCATTTCCAGTTACTTTTACCATTCTATTTTGCATTCTTACATAATTTTATACTTCAGTACTCAGTTCACTAAACGTGTAAGGTTTTGGTCATCGCAATATATATTTATTTTAAATGGAACGCCCTCTATTTTTTTACATCATGTTAATTAAAACTAAATTCCCTTTTTTCTAGTATATTCATTGTAGGGGTTAAAATTATAACTTTTTGAAATATTGGCGATTTTCTTAGATATTCAATAATTTTTTGTACAAATTGACATTAACTTAGCCATGGCTAGAAACAATCATTAACATCGGTCATTCTCTTATGTCAAAAAATACCAGCTCGTTTAAATTACACCCACGAAAACTTTTTAGATTTGTTTGTTATTTATGGAGAATGTGATAAGGTAATATCAAGAACATGTAACGCATTCGCTACTCGATACCCACAAGAGCAGAAATCGTTACCATATACTGCACGCTGGATAATTTTAGAATGTTTGGCTCTGTCAAGTTGGGACTTCTAACAAGGAAGCCTATTGTTGTGGGCGGAACCATAGAAATAGCAGTTTTGAGACATTTTCGGGCATTTTCAATTATGCCATTAGGACAAGCTGGTCTGGAATCGAGATTATCCAAGAATTCAATATGAGAATGTTGTTAAAACATAAGTCCATTCTCGTTCCATATGGCTCAACAATTAAAAGAAACAGATTTCCTGACGAGAAAAAATTTCTGTGAATTTATTTTAATAGGACATGAAGGTGACAATAAATTTTTGGGAAATATAGGGAGAGATGATTTTAACCCCTATAATGCGTATACTAGAAAAAAGGGAATTTAATTTTAAATAACTTGGGTGTTCCATTTGAAATAAAATAGTTTTTGAGGTTTGAATTTGACAATCTGTTATTAGTGTAAACTAAGTATATTTATTACATACTACGTCTCTTCATTATCTTATAAATGTTTTATAACCGTCATTTTGTAATAATATTATATTATTTATTATCCGTCAATATTAAATAATTAGATTACCTCTTAATTAATGTATCCTAGATGGCAGTTTCATCATTTCCAAACTAAGTTATGATCATTTATGGTCAATTAATTGTCCTCATATCTCCGTGTACCAAATTTCATGTAAATTCGCAAAATATTTGAAATTATGGTAGCCCCATTAAATGCGCCATTTTCAATTTGTTACTTTTTAACACCAGACGTAATTGAAAATCTTATTAATAGTTTCGAATATCGTATTGGTCATTGCCAAATTTTTGACAGTGCACGCACATTTTGTACATTTATTGTACTAATAATCAGTTTCAGTTGTAATAATTGTAATAGAAAATGAAGGTTTTAAAATGATGTGTACAAAAAAAGAATTATATCTGTGAGTTCCTTTGTAAAAGACCTATCAATCTTTAGAATAAAACATAGGGTGTCCCATTTAATAAAAATTCTCGATGACATCAGAGATATGTGAAGTGTCAAAAAAATGTTTTACCTCCCTCGCATACCGATGGGAACTATTGTATTCGAGAAAAAATCACCCTCTAAAATTTTTTCAGATTTTCACGTTTCAGATCATGTAGATTCCGAAAATAAAGTTTTTTCAATTCCGTGTCTGTCTGTCTGTTGGTGCATTCAATAAAAAAACTACTTGACGGAGAACAGTCAAATTTAGTTGGTAGTTGACGCTACTGTCAGCGAAGAAATGGTTAAACTTTCACTGGAAAATATACAGGGTGAACCGCTAGGAAATAAATAATGAAAAAATTTGTTTTTGCTCAAATTTAAAATTTTCGCGTTTCATGACATTCTAAACCTATTTCAGAAAACAAAAATTTTGAGAACTTTTTTTACCAACATTTTTGAAAATGTTTTACCACTAAAATGGATAGAAAAAACATTTGGTTTTTTCTCAAGTTTAAAATTTCCACGTATCATAGCATTCTAAATCTATTTCAGGATAAAAATTGAAAATTTTTCTGAAAAAAATTATGATCTTTTTTTACCACTAGGTAGGTAAGTACTATAGAATAGATGAAAAAAAAATGTTTTGCTCAAATTTAAAATTTCCACGTCATGGCATTCTAAATCTATTTAAAATAAAATTTTGAATATGTTTTTGAAAAAATTTGTAATTTTTTTACCACTACTATAGAATCAAAGGAAACATGTTTTCCTCAAATTTAACATTTCCACGTATCATGACATTCTAAGCCTATTTCAGAAGAAAAAAAAATTGAAAATCTTTTTACCAACATTTTTGAAAAATATAAAATAGAAAAAAAAAATTTAACCACTACTATACTTCCACTCCACTACGTGAATGTGGAATGGAAAATGTGGCAGATGGCAATAATATTTGGCATATGACCCTATTGTAGTTTTATTGAAAAATGTACAGGGTGGTCATCCCAAGAAATAATTCAACCGTGGTAAAGATATTTGCGCAAGCCTTCCATATTTGGCACATATTATTTAGTATTGAATTTTTGCTGCCGGATGGCCACTCTATATATTTTTTTGATCAAAGTTATCAGGTTTTCTTTGTAATAATAGTGATAACTATATTCCGATTATTATTGTTCTCAATGTCATTTCGTAATTAATAATTTTTTGGAGTGACTGCCATGCACAAAAGTTCTGTGTAAATACCTTTACCGACTTTTTTCCTTACGTACAAATAGAGAAATTTGATGTTATTAATTGAGTTGTTGTATCTTTGCGAATGAAAAAAAGAAAAAAAAATGTGAATTTTGTACATTTCGTTTGGGTCACACTGTATATATTTTATTATATAATTTTATAACTATTGCACTCCCTCTTATTATGTAACTGAAACCTGTTCTATAGGCTGCTGTAAAGAAAATAGATAAATATTTTAAGTATCTCTATCATACCGAATTTTATCAAATTCCATCACGAAGTATGAACGTTAAAACAAAATGCAAACATGTATATTTACTTTTGCTTCGCTACGTAGATGATGGAAAATAAAGTTAATTTGGAAACAATCAAGCACATTCAGAATAGAACTTCGATGCGAAACAATTGTTGTTTACAACAATCGTCTCATAAAATTTTTAATAGTTATTTAAAGGTTTATGTTTTTAATTCGTTTATTTTTATAACCTCTGAAATTAATCCTAAAAAATATTGTTTTAGGAAATAAATTTGTTTTGAATTTTTACTTCTTCAAAACAATTATATTCAACTTTTACATAAAAATAGCCGACCTTCTGCAGAGTTCATATTTCAAATTGCTTCTGTTAACTTCTTAGATCACCTGAGATGTTTCTCATACATAAGTACTGTCTTAGATGTTTATTATCTGATAAATCTCAGTTAATTTGCAGGCGCACTTTTAAAAGATTAGAAAATAGCGACTGGAAATACAGAACGATCGACATAATTGAGAGAATAATGGTGTGATACAAACAGCAGCGAAAAAGCAAAGCTAAATGATATTTATAAAGGAACAGAATATCATTCATCCTTCCCCCCTTAGGCATGGAGGAAGAAATTAACATAGCTTCCAACTTGAGCACAGCAGCATTCAATTGCTACAGCAACAATAATTGCACATAGGAATCTTAAAAGCATCAGAACTATAAAATTATGGTTTTGCTGCGGCCTGCACAGTCGCCCGATTTAAGTTCCATTGAAGAAAGAATACACGTATTAAAATACGTTTAGAAAGAAAGCGCTGGCGGATTGGCGTTGATCAGCGTCCCCTGTGGATTTATTAAGATTAAGAGTTTTCGCTATAGCACTTCATTCAGCATTATATATATTCTGTATTAGACTTCACAGTCTTGATATGGACCCATTAGTATTGGACAAGTTTACTCCCCCTAGGGGTAGATGTTAATATCTCATGAGTAGAAGCCGGTATTCAGTAGCAATGGCGATTGGAAACTGCAGCCTGTAGCCTGAAGTGTGCACCATCGCAGAAACACAGGTAGTACGGTTTCTGGAAGCTGATTTCTACATTATTCTACCACAAAGATGGTTCAAGACTTTACTAGAAATAGATGGAAGTTTCCTGGAATGCTTCTAGACGCTTTTTGTAGAGTATATACAGTACAATACAATATATTTATTGGTGCTAAGACAGATTTACACAGATCAGAGTGTGGTAGTTACAATTCATATTAATACAGTAGGCTATATACCAACTAAAATATCTAAAATCTGCCATGTCATTAAAATCGTTATTATAGAAATCTTCCATAGAATAAAAACATTTTGCTAAAAGTTATTTTTTGGTGACATTTTTTTATCTTTTGGAACATTTTCACAAGAGGTGGTAGCAGGTTAAAGAGCTTAGGGCCAAAGTAAAATATTCCTGTTCTAGTTTTATAGATTCTGTGAAAGTCTATACAAATATTTGTCCTGTGTCTTGTATCATAGGAATGAATTTCTTCGTAAGTGATATAGTTTGGCTGATTTTCCTTGACATATAAGGCACTGTAAAATGTATAATGAAGGAACAGGGAGAATATTAAGTTCAATATAGGTTTGCTTGCAATCTGCTTTATACTCTAACTTGTATATAATTCGTACTGCCTTCCTTTGCAGTCCGAAAACCTGTTTCCTGTTTGGGGCGTGGCACCAAGCGTGAATAGCACTATTAAGGGCATATTTCTAATTGCATATGTACAACAAGTTAATTATTACACAGGTTATCAATGTGGATGTTCCACGAAAGCTTGAGGTTAAGGGTTACCCTAAGAAATTTTACTAACACTATTATTATTTATCCCTGAGTTACCTGAATTTAAAAACATATTTCCAGTCTTAGCAGCATTTAGACTTAGTCGATTTGCAACAAAATAAGTAGTAACCCTCGACTTTGTTTCCTCCAATCGAAGCTGGAATTCATTGAGTTTTTAATTCCTATTTACAGCAGTTGTATGTCAGCAAAAAGTGTAAAGTCGGTCCTGGGGTCAGCATATCCCAGATCGTTAAGATCGCTATACATAAGTAACAAGACTGGTCCCAGTACCGACCCCTGTGGTGCACCAAAATCTATCGTTCTCATTTGGGAAGAAATATTTCTGGTTTCAACTATCTGTGGGCGGTCTGTTAAATAAGATTGTTTTAGGTTTATACTTGCAACGGAAATATTTATAAAAAGCAAGTATGTAAGCACGCGGAAAGGAAGTTTTTGGAAATGAATTGCGATTAGATAATTCGGAAGTGATACAAAGTAAACATTAGAGTGAAAATATTAAGCAATAAAAATTTTAACCCTTTCGAGACGGCATGTAGTGCTAACGATGATTGTAACTCACTGAACGGCACATAGTGGCACGAATCGCAAATCTTTCGTTCAAAATTATCTAGAGCACTTGTTGCGCAACCCATTGGGATAGTTTTTTTAATACTCCTTATTTAATTTCCAATAAACGTAAGAAAGCCGATTTTAGTATTATGCTATCCAAAATTGTTGAGCTAAGTCGAAATGGGCATGTTTTATTTAAATCTAAATAAAGTTTGTTTCTTATCCAATTTACATAATGCTTGTTACTCGGGGGTTCTTGGAGGTCGCTGATCACGAATCTGATATACAAACTGTCATAAACCAACCTGCAAGATGGCGGAATCAATGGCGGCTTTAGAATGCTAAAAAATGATGAAAATAAAATCAATTTTTTAGTTATCTGCCCCTGGTTTCCATAAGGACTGAGATTTCCTCTTATACTTGACAAAATCTGAATGTAGCGTATTCTACCAAGCCTTACATTTAGTAAACTAATAATATCCAGATAGAATATTCACCTGTAGCATATCAACATTCTTATGTAAGCAGCAAAGAAACAAACATTAAGGTTTGTATAAAATATTCCGTATGTATCCAGCACGAAGAAGGCTAAAGCCGATAAAAGCTATGACGTGAACGTCGATGTTTTAGTGATAGGCCAGTATATTACACCACCATCACCATACGGGCCTTTTTAATTTGAAGTAAGTCTTTGGCGTACTGGAAATTATTTTATTTTGGTTCGAAGCGTTCTTTTCTCTCAAAATAAATTATTACTTTGCTATTATTTGTATTACTTGTCTTTGGAAAGGAAGAGTTTCTTCTATGTTTTTTGTTAGTATTTATTAGAAATACAATGTTTTTTTCTCTCTTTACGAGCTTTACAGACAACGTGTTATGGTCAGAAAATAAAGTTGGTATTAAATATATAAAGTATCGATTAAAAATATTGCCTCTCTGTAGTTACAAAAATATGTTTACGGCTACGCCAATGACCAATCTGTAACCTCTCCCCAAAATGACATTGACAGTATTTTGTGTGCTGTGCTTACTTTCGCAGTCGTATACTTTTATTGTGTTTATATTATTTCTGATCTGAATGAAACTTTTCATGAAACGCAGTTAAATCATGTAAATATTTTTTTTGTAACCGGAATATATCCGACAAGGATATTTTATAATACGAGGGGCGAAGATGTTTGTAATATCCGAATTTGCCAGACTAAAGAAATCACATGTTTTCAAATTTTTTTAAACAATTATTGTGTTGGAAAACCGTTCGTTTCAGGCTTACTGCCACTTTAACCGTCAAATCCCATTTCAAGATATGCATAATCGATTGGTTAGAGTATATGTTAAACACCATCCAGTTAAACTCGATGTTAAATGTCTAGCTGTATGCTACCGAACCGTTTAACAAAACTATAACAAACACATGCGTGCAGCAAAAAGAATGAATATATAATACGGCTACTCAGTCAATCATTTTGAATCACAATGTATGTCTATATTTCAGAAACATTAACTAGTATTGTTCAAATAACCATGAGAAGAAAAGACTATTACTGAACACGATAAATTGAACCACGTTTAAAGTGACGGTCACTAAAAATTGTGAAGTAAAATTTGACCATGTAGCCCGAGGGAGCGATGGACAAAAAAATCAATTCGCAACTATTGCTAGTTTCCAAAAATTGATTGAAAGATTTTAAAAGAATTCGGAGTTATTCCTTGACCTCATACAAAAAATGTTTGTTCTATAAATTTTTTCATTATTTGCGTTCTTTTGGAGTTAGAAAAAATATCAAGAGACATTTTTTTTCTTACTCTAAAAATAAAACGCCGTCTCAAAAATAAACAAAAATTGATTTTTCATCATTTTTTTCTACGTCAAAACTTTTTTTGAAGAATCTTCTTGCCTTTTTAGGGCTGAGTCATCCATAAAACATAAGAATTATAATTGGTGCCACTCATATACGTAAAGTAGATATTTTACCGATTTTTTATGCCCTGCAACAATATTTTTGTAGCTCCGAATTTTGGAGAAAGAGTGGAGTCGCATTTTCTCAGAGAAATTTAATAAGGAAACTTTTACTTATATGGCATTATTTGATAAAAAGAACCGTTTTCGAGATATTTTCGATTTTCTACCGAAAAATATGAAAAAAATGTATATACAGGGTGATTCCTAGTGGATGAAGTATTAAAAGTACAATGGGTAAACATATCCTTTTGAAAATTTTAGAAGTTACTAAAGTCAGTGTGGCCAATCGAACCAAAATAGTTACAAGCATGAGGTACTTTCGGTTATACCGGAAGTCGATACCAACTTGCTTCTTTTAAATGGAACACCCTAAATATTTTCAACTTTTCGAGATGACCATAAAATTCTGAGTAGAAGCATGTCACACATACTATACCTAAACCCAGCAGTTTCAGAAATATTTGACATTTTATAAAAAAATTAGACAGGTGCAACGGTTTGCAAGAACCGTTATAACTTTCTTTGTGTAGGAGATCCTCATTTGCTCTTTGGCACGTAAAAAGAACACAAGATGAGCAAGTGCAATAAAAATAAATTCCATGATGGTATACAAGTGTTCAATTTTTCAAGTTACATTTTGTCAAATTTAAACCTCAAGTTTATTTTATTTCAAATGGAACACTCTGTATTTTTTTACATCGAATTATGTCAAATTAAATTCCCTTTCTTAAAGTTAGAACTTTTTGACATATCGGCGATTTTCTTAAATGTTCAAGAATTTTGAATATTTGCCATCAACTTAACCATGATTAGACGCAATATCAGTCATTCTCTTATGTCAAAAAATGCTAGCACATTTAAATTACATCCAAGAACACGTTTGTTTATTATTTATGGAGAATGTGATAAGGTAATATCAAGAATATGTAACACATTTGGTACTCGATATCCACAGGAACAGAAACCATCACCATACACTGTAAACCGCATATTGGTTAATTTTAAAATATTTGGCTCTGTTAAGGTAAAAAGTCCAAAGAAGAAGCCTTAGATATTTTAGCTGTAGAAGAAATCTTATTAACTTACTATTTAAGTCTTCCTCAAAAAAATTATAATGTTATCACTCTATCGTTTCTCATGGCACAGTAAACACTAAACCGTTAATGCTTTTGAATATGGTCTACCTGAATATATGGGGATTCAAGTTACTAAAGTAATGGGAATTGTGTCGATTAAAAAATAATTGTCACCTTCATGTCCTATTGTAATAAATTCACAAAAATTTTCTCTCGTCAGGAAATCTTTACAACTTTATTTATTACTTTTAAACTGTATAATTTACAAAATATTTAGTTTAAAATGCACACCTAAGCTACAGAAAGCCGGTCTGTGCACATACATATTATTTTCATATTGTAAATGATTTTTATGTCTATATTGATGAAGATATTTCTTTTCTGCTCCACATTTATTGCTATGAATATGCAAATGTCAATAACAGCAAAAATTATGTTTATTCTCTATAGAGTATATTTAAAAAAAGTAAATCATTAATTACCAAATAACCATTTATATATTTTTTAAATAATTTAACATTATTACTCATTTTTATATAAATCGGTAGAAGGTTATAAAACTTAGGACTATAATATGAAATAAATATTTGACTGGTCGTTCTACTTAAAGAGGGAACATTAATATTATGATTTTCATTGCATCGTGTATTGTAATTATTCTGACAAATTATGTTTCTAGAAAAATACAAGTACGGATTTTACATACATGAGATCTAGACTAAAAACTTTAAATTCTTTAAATAATTGATTTGAGAGGTATCGCATGTTTTTAAATAAAATAACTTTTGTTAAATATTTCTGAGTAATTTTAAGTATTTCTAAATTTGAAGGATATGCTCCACCCCAGATTGAAGTTCCATATCTCAGTACCGATTCGACCAAGGCATAGTACACTGTTTTTATTACGGGTGCAGGTAAAATATTTCGCAGCTCATAGAATTTTCAAATAATTTTACGAATTTTTATTTAGATTTTTTATATGTTGAGTCCATTTCAAATTATGATCTATAGTAATACCTACCAGTCTGCTTTTCATACATGTTTCTAATAACTTACCAATGTTATTTTATGATATATGCCTATAATTTTCCATTGCGTTTTTGTCACCTTTTTGGTATATAGGAGTTACCACTGATTTTTTTAATTCCTTCTTAATTCCTCTGGAAAAATATGTTTCCTTTAATTGGCGAACCATATGGAACGAGAGTGGACTTATGTTTTGACAAGATTCTGTGAATTTAATTCTTGAATAGTCGCAGCTTGCCTTAATGACATAATTGGAAATGCCTGAAAATACCCCAGAATTGCTTTTCTATGTTTTCGTCATCCGGCTTCCTCCTTAGAATTCCTACCTTGACATAGCCAGATATTCTAAATTATCCAATATGCGTTTTACAGTATATGGTGATGGTCTCTGTTCTTGTGGGTATCGAGTAGCAAATGTGTTATATGTTCTTGATATTATCTTATCACATTATCCATAAATAATAAACAAAAGTTTCCTTGGGTGTAATTTAAACGTGCTGTCATTAGACTGACATTAATGATTGTTTCTAATCATGGCTAAGTTGATGACAAAACTGGCAAATATTCAAAATTCCTGAACATTTAAGAATATCGACGACATTTCTAAAAGTTCTAACTTTAACCCTTATAATGCCAATATTAGAAAAGAGGGAATTTAATTTTACATAATTTGATGTAAAAAAAACATGGTGTCCCATTTGAAATAAAAAAGTATTTGAGGTTTGAATTTGACAAAATGTACCGTGAAAAATAGAACACTTGGTATACGATTATGAAAGTTATTTTTATTGTAGAGACTTGCTCGTCTTGTGTTCTTTCTACGTTCCAAAGAGCAAACGGGGATCTCCTACACAAAGAAAGTTATATATAAGTTTTTTATAAAATCTCAAATATCTCCGAAACGGCCAGGTTTAGATAAAGTGTGTGTTACATGCTTGGACTCAGAATTTTATCTTCATTTCTAAAAGTTGAAAATATATAGGGTGTTTCATTCATAATAAGCAAATTGGTATCAACTTCCGGTATAACAGGAAGTACCACACGCTTGTAATTATTTTGGTTCAATTGGCCACACTTTAGTAACTCCTTAAATTTTCAAAAGGATATGTTTACTCGTTCTTCATATACTCCTAATACTTCATCCACTATGAATCACCCTGTATGTATATAAAACCATGATGCGCTATTATTGCAAGTGATAAGGAAACAAATAATGCTACTAGCAAACTTAATTCAAATCTACTCACGCTATCTCATTATTTCAGCAATAAAAAACTAGTAATGAACCAGGATAAAACTTTTATTATGCAATTTCATCCTACTGGAAAAAAATATACATCGAGTGTATTAATTAAACACAACACTAAATCAATTCAGCAAGTAACATCACATAAAGTTTTAGGAATTCATATAGATCTATCCCTGGATTGGAAAACACATGTTGCCTATATATGCAATAATTGCCCAAGTAATTGTTTTGCATTAAAACGATTGCGCCATATCACCAGTTTAGACACTCTTAAGACGTACTATTTTTGTAATTTCGAATCTCGAATTCGATACGGAGTTGTTTTTTGGGGATATTCAGCATCTGCGAGCAGAGTATTTGTATTACAAAAAAGAGCCATACGTTCCATGTTTGGAATGAATATTAGGGAATCTTGTAGAACATCGTTTGTCCAAAATAGAATTTTAACGCTGCCTAGTTTGTACATTTTTTAAATTTTAAAATTTGTAAAGAAAAATATAGATAAATTTAATCCACAAAATATATTTCACAACTATTCGACACGTCATGGCTCGGATTTGCAATACGATATGCATAGATTAGAATTATACAAATCTAACCCTTACTATATGGGCTCAGTAGTATATAATAAATTAAGTGTAAATATAAAAAATATTGTAAATGTAAAAAAATTTTTGTCAACTTTAAAAACATTTCTTGTGGCTAATGCATTTTATTCGGTGGACGATTTTCTAAATCATGTCAATTAATGTATGGTTTGTGTGACATTTGTTAATGATAATTGTAATAATTAGTTAATGATAATTGCAATAATGAAATTATTGCTAATAAGTATTAATTATTTTTCGAGTGAATGTCAGATTATAATAATATATGTTCTTTAATGATTATTTACTAATATGTTTATTGACTTGTCCTATGTCATTTTATGATCACTTGGATTAATAAATGTATTCTATTCTATACTATTCTATTCTATTCTATGTATATAAAACCATGATGCGCATCCCAAATTTTTAGCGAAACATCGATACCGTCATTAATACCCCAAGACCCACCTTTCTGCCAAAAATCGTGCTGACGTGCCGGTTTTCTAAAAAACCCTAATACCCTTTGGCTAATTCCGCCGGAGTAGTAGCGCGTCGTTCGTTTGATTGAACCTTATTACCGTATATCGAGGTAGGGTAAAAAAAAATCGATTTTCGCTTTACTTATTTTTTTTAACATTGGAAATATTAATGTTAGCGTATACGCTATACGCGGGACAAAAGTTACGAGTTTTTTCCAAGGCCGTCGACATGAAACTATCAAGGTCAGATGGCGAGAGCCTGTTACTATGTGGGAAGTCTGTCGGTAGTCGGTCAGCACCAATCGATATTGTACCGCTTGTTCAACAAAAGGCGGTACGGAGAGAGCGAAACTTGTAGCATCAAGCCGGGACACATTAGTGCTGCTGCGGCGGACGAATAAAAAAGCGTGATGTTATTTGTCTCACTAGTCATTCCTTGCCCCTTGCCCTAGTGTTCATCATTAGTCGTACGGTTGGCGCATAGGTAATGTTCTCGCGTACGGTGCGAAAGGTCCCGGATTCAAACTCCTATGCCTGCTGAATTTTTTTCCTTTAATTTTGTGACGATTGGATGTATTTTTTCAAAAATTCTTTTCTATGATTTCTTTGGGTGGGGTTAGTAGGTTTTTATTCTGATATCCAACTGTTAATAATTATTAGCGCCGTAGGGAGCATTAGCGTCGCTGACAAAGGGGGTACAGGGGGTGTCCCACTGCTTTTTAATATTGGAAATATTAATGTTCGTATATGGGGCCAAAGTTGCGAGTTTTATCCAAGTCCGCAGACATGAAAGAGTCGAGATCAGAAGACGTAATACTGAGCAAGTGTGCACAGTATGAGTATGCGCCGAGAACATGAAGTTATAATGCGGTTGTGGTCAGTGCCAATCGTAATCGCCATAAATTCACAAAGTTTTACAAATAGCGAATAGTTATTTTTGTAACAAGTACCTAAAATCATGTTTTTTGGGAAGGATCGTAGCTTTTTCTGGACGAGTGGAAGCCGAGTCTGGAATAAGTTTATGTTTTATGTATGGTGTTAGCATTTCCAATGTCCCGATGGTTGCAAGGATTGCGAAATCTGTGAATTTTTCCCTATTCTTCCCAATTTACCTCACTCCATGAACCGAATCATCTCAATCAGATGTCAGTACAACACATACGTGTACCAAATTTCAAGTGTATATACCAATTTTATTTTATCAACCCCTTTAATAACGGAGTGGAGGTGTTGGGGGGTTGAAAAATATAATAAAGAAGTCTGAGGCATCGACTTCTAATATATACACTAAATTTCAAGTTTCTGTGCTCTTACCAGCTCTTACCGCTCAAGTAAATATCTCATTTCTATTTTTTCAGCCTCTTTAATAATGAAGTGGGGGTGGTGGATATGTTGAAAAATGTTATATAAAAGTATGAGACTTCTAGTATATCCGCCATATCCCAAGTGACCATCTTGTTTTTTAAGAAAACATCAGATTCGGTGTCAGCTTCTCTGAAAACATATTACACAGATACACACAAAAAAAAGTAAATTTTCCGAGGTTTCACATATACCGGGTGAGTCACGAATTGCGCTCGCCCCGATATTTCCTAAAATATTAGGAATAGAAAATTGAAATTTGGAGGCCTTATTACACGACTAAAATGCCATCTTTTCAATAAAAAATCAAGTTTGGTGCACATCCGGTTTGACCGGAAATGCCCACAACTTTTAATTTTTAAATAGAACACCCTATATATTTTTACATTTTTGGAATCTAGAGGAAATTTTGAATACAATACATCCATTTTGGTCACTTTTTGATAAACATTAAAAATTTTATTAAAAAATCTATTTCTGAATCCAGAGTGCTGTGGTGCCCAAAATATATTTTAGTTTGTGTGCTACGTTACTATAAAAATAAAATGAGCAATATGATTGCATTACTTAATTCTCTAGAGGCGTTTAAAATTTTTAAATGTGATTTTTACCCACCAACTCGGTTTTTTTAAATGGGAATTTAATCGTTCACCAACATTTTTAAATACCTCATTTTCATACGAATCTAATGATACCAAAATTTTGAAAATCCGCTCAGAAATATTTGAGATTTCAGCCAAAATACAATGCAACCAAACTTTTAGAAACATGCGGCTAATAGATAATAAATTAGTGGGCTTTGGAAACTAAAATGGCACATTTCTGTGTAAATCTGGTAACCTAATAACATTGGAAAAATCATAGTAGCCATTGAATGTAATAAAACAATATCAGCTGTCAGACATATACAAAATAAAGCGTTGCGGAAATCTCTTTGAGTAAAAATTAAAGAAAATGAATAATTTTAGTAGAAATGAAAAGGTCGATATGTTACTGATATATGGAGAGCGTCTCAAAAATTCAACTGCAGCTGCAGAACTGTATCAGCAACGATATCCCAACAGACGTCATCCATCCAAGAATTAAGAAACGAACGCAGTCAACAAGATGACCATCAAACATTTATTGTAAGTGAGGACAAAGAAATTGATGTATTAGAATTTGTGATGGTACACCCAACAACATCAACAAGGGAATTGTCAATGGAATGCGACATTAGTCAGTCTTCGGTTTGCAGAATTTTAAGGAAACATAAGTTTCGGTCTTATAAATACCAAATACACCAACATCTTTATGGAGATGATAACGACAGGAGGCTAGTATATTGCAACTGGTTCTTAAATGCAGTACAACAAAACCCAGGTTTTCCTTTTCATATTTTATATTCAGATGAAAGTAGATTTACGAACCAAGGTATGTTTAACAGAAATAATACTAGGTACTGGGCTCAAGAAAATCCGAGGTTGATAGGGCGGGGGAATATTCAGGAAAGATTTGGGTTTAACTGTTGGCTTGGAGTACTTGGAGATCGAATAATTGGACCCATATTTTTTTATGGAACACTTACTGGCGAACGATATTTATTCTTTTTACAAAACCAGACAGCAGAATTTCTTGACTTACTTCCTCTTGCCTATTTACAAAATCTGTTTTTCCAACAAGATGGCGCTCCCCCACATAATTCCAAAAGAGGGATGGAATATTTAAACAACTTGCATGGTGAACGCCTTATCGCAAATCAAGGTCATATCAGGTGGCCTCCTAGGTCACCTGACTTAACACCCCTCGACTATTATGTATGGGGCACTCTCAAAAATAAAGTTTATAAAACTTCTTCAAATACCCGTGAAGAGCTGCAAAATAAAGTTGTACGGGCTCTTAATGAAATAACGCCTGCTGAATTGCGTAGAGCCATTCAATCAACTGTACGCAGAGCCGAATTGTGTATAGAAAAAAATGGTGGACATTTTGAACAATATCTATAAATGTCAATTTATGGTTTAATTATATTAATTATTTTAAAGATACCTACTGTTACCTAGTTTAAGTTTAATTGTTCAAACGGAATTGATTTTTATTTATTTATAGGCCCGATATTTATGTTCATTTAAATAAAACTCTGAAAACCGAACTGATGTCGCATTCTATTGCAAATGTCCCTGTGGATGTAATTGTGTTTACCTCCACATACCTATGCTAAACTTAATTGTAACGTTCGTTGCGCTCACAATTATTAAATGTTTGATAGCTCAAGATAGCCTATAACTACACAAGTCTTTCTGACAGCTGATATTGTTTTATTACATTCAATGGCTACTATGAATTTTCCAATGTTATTAGGTTACCAGATTTACACAGAAATGTGCCATTTTAGTTTCCAAAGCCCACTAATCTATAATCGTGTAATAAGGCCTCCAAATTCCAATTTTCTATTTCAAATATTTTAGGAAATATCGGGGCGAGAGCAATTCGTGACTCACCCGCTATATACTCCAATGTATTTTTGATCGCTGAATACGATCCCGATGTCAGTTTTACAAAATTAGCCCATGATTTTTTGTTAACTACAAGAAACAGGTGAAAACAGACCTGAATAGGGTTTAAAATAAAAACTAAAGATTTTAAATAAGTAGACCATGTGCTCGATGTATTTTTGATTGCTGAAAGCATTCCCGATGTCAGTTTTGCTCTATCAGGTCAGGATTTTTTGTTAACCGCGAAGAACAGGTTTAGTGTAGGCAAGTTAGACGAAGATCGACCTAAACTTGAAAAAGTTTACCGAATGAATAAATTTTCACGAGATTTTGTGGAGTCTATTCGTTTTGATGTCTAGATCAAACTTCAAAAAAATGCCGCTATTGCCCCGCAATTGTTATAAACTATTATTTTATTGCTAATTTGTTAACTGGCAAAATTGAAGTAAATTGAACAATAAAATGTATTTTTAGATAATTTGACGAAGAATAGCAACTTTTAACTCATAAAGTTTTCGAAAAAAATGCATATTTTCCGAGATATAACGGTTCAAATTTTTCCAAAAAGGAAGAAGGGGGAATGAAAGTGATGAAGAAAATCCAGAAAAATTATGTGAATATATAGGGTGATTCACGTAGGCCATTCATTAGAAGTTTTTCAACTTGCAGTTGGATTAGAAACTTGAAATTTGGTATGCTGCCATAATCGATCATGCCCGTTCTATCTAAAATATTTTCAGTCCTCCAACTATACACGGTGTGCCAAAAACTGGTACCAACTTTCTTATTTTAAATGGAAACCTATATTTTTCTTTACATGGTTCGATTGGTCTTCTAATTCTGAGTTTAGAGAACCTAACTTATGTTAACTTATCTATTACAATTTTTGACATATGTCCAATTTTTTGAAAAAAATTGCCGCTGTAGTAGTTTACAAACAAATTTGTATCTCGCGAACCTTTCAAAATTATGAAACCAAATTTGTGAAGCAGTTAGCTGGAAGTCCAGGATAACTTTTGATGTCCCATCGGTGGTCCCATTTTGTACCATATGGGCGCAGTCGATTTTCAAATGTCGCAATCAAAAATTTTTTCTAATGGCACCTACTATTTTTTTTCACTTCATTCGAAAGAAAATTGAATTTTAGGGTGAGTTACTTAAGCATTCCCTATACCTAACTTCACCCCATATCGAGTTACTCAATAAAAATCAAGAAATACCTTATCTTGCCGAGAGATTCCTTACTTCATCAAGTATGCCATGGAAACAAACGACAGTTGTAATAATTTTTAAAGAAAGATAGAACGGGCATGATGGATTATGGCTGCATACCAAATTTCAACTTTCTAATCCAACTGCAAGTTCAAAAACTTCTAATGAATGACCTACGTGAATCACCCTGTATTATTATAATACAATACTTTTTTTTTCCTTTATTACTTGTGACTCCACAAAATTTCGTGAAAGTGCATTCAGTTGGTGAACTTTTCCAAATTTAGGTCAATTTTCGTCTAATTTGCTAACACTAAATCTGTTTCTCGTGGCTACCAAACAATCCTGACCTGATGGAACAAAACACATCGGGATCGTGTTCAGTAGTCAAAAATACATCGAATACATGGTCTATTTATGTAAACTCTATTCAGGCCTGTATTAGCCTGTTCTTTGTAAAACTAACATCGGGATCGCATTCAGCGGCCAAAAATACATAGAAGTATATATGTGAAACCTCACAAAATTTACTTTGTGTGTGCCTGTGTTATTAAGTATTAAATATTTGGCCCTGGCGACTCCGCCAAAAACAAAATTATACAGAATTGGTCAAATGTGTGGAAAAAGTGTCGATCTGAAAATGTCAAAACGTAAGTACATTTAAAAAGCTGCCGATAACGTCATATCTTGAAACATAGGGCAGCTGTTGGATATTAAAATAGTTCACTGAATAAAGTAATAATACGACAAACATTTTTGTTAATGGTGTTTTTTAATGGAACTTATAGCTTAGCCAGAATGTGTTTCCACACATTTGCCCAACTCTGTATACTAGACATAGCTTGTTGAAAGTAATATGGCCAAGCCATAATAATAATCCAGTAAAATGTAGTGAAGAACCAGGATAGATCAAAACATATTAAGGCAATATGTCGGTCTTTAAATAAAACTTTTAGGAGACGTAATTACCTCTAATTTAAATACTCAGCACAATTTCTGTGACTAAAGCTCTAAAGTTATAGAGCCGCAAAGTCACTCCTACGCATAATTGAGGTCTCACATGCACAATTGCACAGCCGCTGCGCGCATTCGAGCCCATATTAGTTGAGACTACCGTCAATAATTTCAGATAGTGCAAAGAAGTCTTTGGAAAAAATCGTCAAATTTACCTGTGATGAATAAATAAATTCAGCGATATAAGCAACAAAAACAATATTGTTACGACAGTAGTCGTGTGTTTTTAAAGGTTGATAATCGAATTCGGTCTATGTAAAATTTGACACAAACTATGGGAAACGTCCCATTAGTAATAATAATGCAAAAAGCAACCATAAAAATTATATGGTTTTTACGACAACAACTGCCGTATTTTGATATCTTTTTAGCCCAACCAGAATACCGGTTAAAGGAGTTACAGCGTTCTCGAAGAATGTTGGCTCATGTTTGCAATGACGAAGACAAGAGAAAAGACCACAGGTCTGTGTTTAACGCTTGTGATATTGTTGTTTAGAGAGATGTAGTGAAAACCAAATAATACTTCAGTTTGCCATTCGGAAATATCCGAACACAGGTTTAATAGAAGGAGCTGTGTTCAAACCTTATCATTGAAAATCAGCATATCTTGTACGGCAGCCATGTTATATGAGAACACTTAACCGACATCCGACACGTGCCTCTACAAGGTACTACAAATGTCACTTATATCACTGAATATTACTCATTCAACAGAGGATAATAAACATTATGCACAAAACTATCACATAGTTGTTAACTTTGGTTAAAATTATTAAAACCTAAACAGTTGTTCATTCTTATTAAATTAAATGTGTATTAAAGGAACTTAGTACAATTATCGTAAGATATTCTAAAATCTAGGTACCACAAAACGTGTCGCGATCTCGTTGTTTTAAACCAAAAGTAAAAAGTCGTGTTAATTTAATAATATAAATCTACATGAAATCTGCGGAACCGAATTCGCGCGTCCACAGCTTCAGAACTATTAGTCACAGAAATTTCATTGAGCATTTAAATTAAAGGTCTTCTACGTCTTCTATAAGCTTTATTTATAGTTTTACACCTGGAAGTTTCATCATTTAATGGTTGAGAAATTGACAAGAGAAACATTTTTTTTCAAACAGCTGTAACTTTCACAGTATCAATGCAACAAAAAAACAGTTAAATTAAAAATGAAAGATAAAATAATTTACTACAAGTTTAGTTCTTAAAAATTTTCGGAAGAAATGAACAGGAACGGAGATACAACGTCATTGGCGTTTTCCAAGATGGCTACCGGAAGCCAGCAGGTACAGACCCGAGTTTTTGATTTTAAACTCTACTTATGTCCTCCTTCCATTCGGGATAAAAATCTCCACTCGTGCATTTTTTGAAAAACTTTATGATGTTTTCTGTCTAAAGCAATGGACTACTAGATACGCGTCGAATTGTTAACCTCCTTTTTTATTTTTTTAAAGTCGATTAAATATGAATTTTGAATCAGCCAATATACATGGTGTAATTAGTTTCATGTCATTAAAAAAACTGGTGGTAGGGAACGACAAGACAAACAAAAAAACCTTATATAACATGGGGTCTAAAGCTCATAGTTTTGGAGAAAAAAAATAAACAAAAATTTCGCAAATTTTCAATAAATTTTTTTGAGAACTGCTGGAATATTGAAGTAGGTTTAGATCTAGATCTGATCTGAAGAAAACTATACTCTAACTCTCCCTTGTGCAATATTTTAGTTACTGTCGGTGTTTCGTTATGTACACACGTCCAACCCGCCGTTCGTTGTTTTTGTTATTTTTGAATTTCGCGTCATTGTATTTATAGTTATGATTTATTTTATTGACTTACCGTTTAAGTTGTCAAATTCTTGATTACGTACAGACACTTACTTGTTCGTTCTTTTGTATTCCTTCTGGCTTTTGTACCAAGTTTTTATTTTATTTTTCTTTATTGACAACGTTAGTTGATAGTTTAGTGTTTAGTGTTGAACGAAGTGCGTATGTACTTAATTCGACGTACCGAACTGTGTATTGATATAAATGCAGAAATTTTGAATCATTTAGGTAGGTAGTAAGGTTTTAACCTAGGACACTCATTTATGTTACAAATGTTAATAAACCACATTTAAATTTTCTAAATTATAAACAATCCAATATTTTGTTCCAAATTAAAAAAACACACATGTAAAGAAATGCTCTGTTTAAACCTCTATGGCCATTATTTGCTTGCAATTGTGCACGAAGAGAGAATGAATTATTTACCTCTTTATACTTGCCTCAGTTCAGTTGAGGCGGTACATCAAAGGCGGTCGATGATCCTTTGACACCGCGTGTACTGGCCAGCACTTTTTTTGACAATTTAAAAGTTGTATAATTGGGAAGTACAAGTCCATCGACCAAGAAAAGTAGTGGTTCTCAATAGTTGTCTACCATAATATTAAATATCTTAACCTAGATCAGTGTTTTTCAAAGTGCCCCTAGAGGGAAAAGTCATAAAGGTTTTTTTGTTTGTCTAGTCGGTCCCCATTACCAGTTTTTTTAATGACATGAAACTGATTACACCCTGTATATTCATTACCTCAAGACAGTATTATTTCCTAGCATGTAAAGACAGTGGCATATTCTCCGACTTCATTTTCATATGCCATGCAACATTAAATTATGCATACTTTTACTTAGTAGCGTTTTAAGCAAATAAAGTAGAGGAGTATATTGAGTGAAAAGACGTGCACTGTTGCGGAAAGTAAGCTTGCGAAAGCGTCACGTTTAACGATCAATTTTCAGAATATATAATGTATTAAAGTTTTCTTGTAACTGCAGGCAGTATATTTCGCATTCTTTCTTCTACGACCTAACAACAGCATTATAGTTTGCAAAATAAGGTATTTGTAGCGCTATGCATATTACGTACACTCGATGCTTTATATTTATCGTTTTATTTTAGCAATATCAAAGAGCAAACTTTTCCGAGTAATTTTAGATGAGTACTTGCGCATTTGGGTTTAACGCTTTCTCCTGATAAAATATGAAATAATAATAATTGTAATAATTAAAAGAACTAATATATTATCTTATATAATACAACTTGTAATTAGAATTTTATCGGCAAAAATTGTTAGAAAGCATATTTGTCTAATATTATAAAGAGTGTAAATTTGCGGTTTATTATCTGATTAAATCCCGAGCGCTGTAGCGCAAGAGATTGAATCTTTGATAATAAACTGTCAATTTCCGCGATTTATATTACTATTTGACTTAGCTTAAGCAAACATTATTAGAAAAAATTTAATAGCAAGATTTCTTATGGAGAATAGTCTATTATCATCATCGATTAAAGTAACATCAGAGGTTCCTCAAGGATCTCACATTAGTCCTCTATTATTTAATCTGTTTCTGAAAGATTTAGCTTCAGTAATAGAAAAGAGTAGTTTCCTACTGTTTTGATGATTTAAAAGTGTTCAGAGTATTTAAAAATTTTTCTGGTGCCGAATTGTTGCAAAGTGATCCGGATGGTTTGTCCCATTGGTGCAATGAAAATGTCCTACATTTAAATGTGAATAAGTGCTATAAGACTACATTTGTAAGAATAAACTCGCCTTATAGTTGTCTCGATAATAGCATCCATATAATTGAAATAATATCAGTCATTGAAAATGCTGGGTTTCATTCAAAGATCTGGAGCCGATTTTTCTGGCCAGTGTAAAAATTTTGTGCTATTCATTGGTATGTTCAATATTGGAATATTTCTCTATAATCTAGTGTCCTAATTATAATATTCATTATAGTATATTGAGTATCAAGAACGGTAAGGGACGTTTAGCAAGGGTACAACCCTTAACGTTCGTGATGATCATACTGTTATTGGCACGATCGTGTTGAATTACACTTTAATTAAAATTATTTAATTTCTAAGGAATAAACAAAAAGTCAAAAGTGACGTTTATATTTCGTGGCAAGTCCAATTTGTCTAACGTGATATTTTTATTTTGTTATAAAATTAGGCGGCTGTGATATATGTTTCCAAGACAATATTTGGTGTTATTTACAAACAAGCAAACACATTTAATTTGACATTACATTTTTACTATATGTCGGAGATGGCAGGGGTGAGGGGCGTTTTAGGGCGGATCTATTAGATTTATGCCACATATTGGTAAACACAATATAATCAATTAAATAAGTCCCATAAATAAGAAAGTAACATGAGTTATGATTTATCTAAACAGATAAATGTCATACAATAATGTCTTATTGTTGAAAATGCAAACAATACCACAAAATACTGGAGCGAGCAGTCCACCACCGCTAGTCCCACGACTTCAACTACTCTATACAAAGTTTATATTTTGAATACTTATCTATACGAGACTCAGGGATGTTGTTCCGCTCGCCGGGAGGGGGTTTCTTGGTCCCAAAGGCTCCAGACGACATCTGTTTCACATGACCACATATCGAGATATTTACTCTTCACATTACTTAGTACAATCGGTAATGGTTGACAACGTTCTTTTGACTTCAACGAATTTTAAGTTTGCAGGCGTCTACAAAACTGTCGAGAGGCGTTTACGAAAGTATCGGAAGGTGTCCGCAAAGGGAACATAAGGGAAACGTCTCCGACATGTATTACTTTCTTTACAATGAGTGATTCCGAAGGCAATAGTGAAAGAGGAAATGCATGGGAGATCGGATGTGCAGCAATAATTCAAGAAAAATCCAAGGATCGCTTTGAAAAAGTCTATAAGGCTTTCAAAAAATGGTGTGAGAAGAAGGATGGTGCTAGCATAAATAGAAATTTCATTATTTTTTGTACTTATTTTTGTTAAATACATGTGTATTATATTAATTTTACTTGCCGTTCAGACGTCGGTAAGTATATCACTTACCGACATGTTAGGCCTAGCAACCAGCCTACCGTCTTGGAAACAGACTTCTAAATAAACAAAAGAACTCGATCGTGCAAAAACAATATAGAAGGTGTACGAAAGAAATTCTTAATGTTTTGTACATTTAACTTGTGGTATTTGAGAGATGGATATGATTATGATGACCTTCTTGCTTGACTTAATATTAACTCATTAGAACATAGAAGATTGGAGACTGATATGTGCATTCTGCGCAAAATCCTTAATGGTTATAATCAGTACCCTGACCTTACTAAACTGATAAAATTTAATGTAAATTAGAGGAGAAATCGTAATCCTTTTATGTACCTCTTCATCTAACCAATTATGAACAAAATGAGAAGATAAGTAGAATTTTAAGAACTAATACAATTCAAAATAATATAGAACTTTTTGGATCTTCAATTTTATCTTTTAAAAATCCTTTCAAACAACACTTTATATTATTTGTACAATATCTGATATATGTTGTGTACTCAAACTGCCTTACTCTATATAACAAATAATGCATGTTTTTATAAAAAGGGCTTATCCCATAAATAAACAAATAAATAAAATAAATATTAAGTATTATTTTCAGATGATTTCTTGACATTTCTTTGTGTTCATTAACCTATTTTTTTTTCAATTCCATCATTTATAGCGCACATTTCTCAAACACACATTGATCAATCACATGACAACTAAAGAGATAAATGAATTGTCTGTTATCCCGTCTATGAGTATTACGTACTCATGATATTGTTTTATACGCATTGTTACGCAGTTACACCCCCTAGGTGCCGGTAGCATGAGTAGCATGAATTAAGTAGCAGGGATGACAGGTCACTGCATTCATTATTAACATGTCTCCCCAACTTCTACTTCATAGAAACCTGTAACGTGTTATCTATGTGCCATATCTGAGGCACTAGCAGTACTACTTTTCTAGAAGCTGGAAACTTATAGGAAAGTCCAGAAAGCGGATCGAGTCCTTGGATGATTCACGTGAGAAAACAGTTTTTAAATAAATTCAGTTGAGTACAATTCAGATAAATCTGAAGTAATCCAAAGTTAACAGTAGTGTGAAATAATAAGCATTGTTTAAGGTTATGTTAGTTAGTAAATGTGTGTTGTAAATAATGAACGTATTGTGTGGTTAAATTTGCAGTACGTTATTGAATAAATTGTGCTAGTGGCTATCTGTTGTTAGAATTTTCGAACGCACGGATTATGGGTCAGGCGCGGATCCAGCCCCCAAAAAAGGTTGTGGTCACGGCCACCCGAAAATCTGCCAAGTGCGAGTCAGACTACGGACTTGCTTTTCCATTTTTTCCACAATTAAGAATATTACGAGTCATTTTTAACTTTTTGTTATTAAATAAAGGAATAAAATAATTTACGATAAACAAAATGATCACTGATCAGCGATCATCGGAAATAAATTAAACAATGTTTAATTCTAAGCGATTTGTCGCTACTCCGCTTACATTTCAATGTATTTTACTACTAGTACGACAAAAAATTCATCACATGGTTCATTTATTTTATTTTATTAAGGCATTGAATATAACATTAGCCTGTTGACCTCAATTAGGGTTGTGGGCATGCCCACCGTGCCCACAACGGTGGATCCGCGCTTGTTATGGGTGGGTTCCAGGGGTAGAAACTTGTAACAGTATTATGCATACAATAGTGGCACCATCTAGAGCTGCTACTAGATACTACATAATCCGAACAGTAGTTACGGCAGTGAATGTTGTAATTCATAATTCATAATTCATTTTCATGTTGTTACAGTATAATGCATATTTTAAATTAATTCATTAATTTGGAACCCCTAAATTTAAAAAATATGCGTTGTGCTCCATTTAGTTTATAGATTTGTAGTTAAGTGAAATGCCCTTATTTGAATAGGAACATGGGTCTAGATTGTAATAAATAAAAAATATGTACATATGTAACCTATAATATTTACCTACTTATGTATAATATATACCTAAACAACATCGTTACATTAAAGGAACCCATCTACCTAACAAGTACAGCAGGAGAACAGTAAATCAGACCTTAGTCTACGTATTCAGGGCCGCCGCGCCGGCCGGTTTATCAATGCGAAAGATGAAAGTTATGCTATGGTTAAAGTCTATGATAATGTCTATGCTTTAACCATAGGATTACTTTAACCTCGCATTGATGAACCGGCCCTTAGCAGAAAATTATTAAGTATATTCTTTTGCATAACGTACATTTTTACTTTGTACTTACTTTTAAATTAGTTAATGTTCTTATAGTACTTGGTATATTATTATAAAATTTTGTTCCTAAAAATGAAATAAATTTCTGACACGTTTTTGTAAAAAATTGTTGAATATGATTATTTGCTATTGCCCGGGTGTTGGTATTATGTTTTAAGGTGGCGATTCCCTAGAAAGAGACATCCGATAGGGAAGTATTTATAATTTTTGCCCATAACTTTTTTTCTTAGTACGTATATTTAAAAAACTATAAGAGTATCTAAGCAGAACCATAGCAAGACTATTGCTATGAATTTTCACTCAATAATTTCAGTGGTTTGCAAAATAGCTAGATTTAAATTTAAAAATTATGTTAATCTTCCTATTTCGTAGTTTTAAATCTAGCTATTTTGCAAACCACTGAAATTATTGAGTGAAAATTCATAGTAAATGTCTTGTTATGGTTCCACTTAGATACTCTTTTAAATATACGTTCTAAGAATAAAAAAATATGGACAAAAATAATAAATATTTCCCTATCGGATGTCTCTTTCTAGGAAATGGCCACCTTAACGAACTTTTCTCACATTTTGTATGTACGATGATTGATTGTATAATATATACAAGATTAACATTTAATAGCTTAGTTTCGTCATTTAGCAGTGTTTTTTAACATGACTTTTAGTACATAATTTTGTGCTATTTGCAGCATATTTACTGTAGTAACTGTAGTATTGACCCCCCAACTTACAATAGTATTTCTAACTATAAATTTTGCCAACGCTTTATATGCAAATACTAGCTATTTTTTATATAATAAATTACGCAGTTGGTAAGAAATAGGGATAAGTGTTTTAATTTTTTTTTACGTTAATTCTATGTGGCTTCTTCATTTTAAATGTTGGCCAACTGTAATTCCTAAATGTTTTATTTCATGTATGGAGTCAATTTTCTTATCGCATCTATAGTTTTGATAATAATTTAAAATACAGTTGATATTATGTAAGAGTAGATTTTTTATGTGATTGCGGTTAATATTTGTGATGAAGAAACTAATGAATTTGGTTATAAGATAATTTAATGTGAAGAGATTTATATCTAGCCATGTTCTAACTGTCATTTTGAATAGTGTTTTATCAATCATTGCCATGAAATAATAATACCGTATCATCAGCATATGACACTATTTTCATTTGAGTATTTAGCATGAATATACTCTTGATATAAATTATAAACAGTATTGGTTCCACCATAGTGCCTTGTGGAACGCCAGTTTAGTCTCATGCCTATTGTTTCCAGTTTATTTATTAGTATATTATGTGACACCTTAGGATTTAACAAGGTCCAGAAACACAGCTACACACTTATTTTTTCTATTTAATTGATTATTTACAAAATCGTAGACTCTGTGTTTTGATTATTTCTAAAACCATACTGACAATGTGAAAGTAGTCCAAATTTCTCAAGATAATTCAGAATTCTTGATTTCATTGCCTTTTCAGATATTTTTGCGATGTTGTTTATTAGTGTAATTGGTCTATAATTACTAACATATAATGAATTACCTCTATTGAAAATTGGTGTTATTATAGACTCTTTGAACTTCTGCGGAACTCTGCCGGTTGAAAAAAATGAATTAAGAGTGAGCTGTATCTAAGAGCAGTGGGGAAAGGGGATAAAGAGCCAAATGACGAGATATCTCCCTCATAATCAAATTTTAGCCAAAAATATTCTTCAGCGGCCCTGTAGTATTTACTTATGTACAACTTATACTAAATTTCAATTAAATAACAACACCCAATTTGCAATAAACAGCTTATTGTTAATGATAATTTTAATGATTAACAATAATCTGTTTTATGCAAATTGAGTGATGTTATTAACTGAGAATTAGTGTAAGTTGTACAGAAATAAATACTACAGGGTTGTTGAAGAATATTTTTGGCTAACATTTGATTATTAGGTAGATAGTTTGCACTGTGTTTATGATTGATTCTTTTATTTAGTTATTTTGAGTCATTAATTTTTTAGTATTTCTATAAATATATTTTTTAAAGTTTATACCGTCCCCCTATTACATTTAACTATTGTAATATTGCATTGCATTTTAATGTTTTATTTTTAACGTAATTAATTAGGTAAGTGATTTATAAGGTAGCCACATGGCTAAACTTCGCCTTGTAAATTGCTATTTGTAATGTACTTGTAAATGTACGTCTACGCTCTTTGAATAAAGCCGTTTATTATTGTTATTATTATTATTATTATATCTCTTCATTTGGCGCTTTATCCCCCTTACCCACTACTCCTATAGTTCACTCTTAAAAAAGTGAGAATGCATATCTGGCATTTTTTACTCAAAATCTATTTGCTAATTCCATAATTTTTAATTATTCTCCACACAGTATAAAGCTTCCTTGTGGAAACTTTTAAATAGATACATTTATCTTGTAACATTATTGTTTTTATTATTAGCAGAAATATACATTTCAACACATCATTGAATTTGCGTATCACTGTTTATCTAAAAACTCACCACACTGCAGATGCCTAGCTTCGTATTAACGAGACATAAAACGACACACAGACACACACACTTTTAAAAAACAGCGAAGTACATATATCCTCGTTAAATATTACAATTGAAACTTGTACTACAATTAAAACTTTTCACACTGACGCACTTACTGAACAAATATATGAAGACTTCTGACTTAAGTTTTATATTAATGTTACTATTATTATCAGATGTTAATATTAGTAAATTCCGTTTTCAGATGAACAAAATTTTGTTTGTTTTTAGTTAATAAACTCTATGTCTGTTTAGTATGGGATTTGATTTAGTTAATTTCTGGATAGTATCACGTAAATGTTTATAAATTTAATATACACATTCGAGCTTTTGATAAAAGTGAGGTTTCATGGACGTGATGCAAAAATAGGTAAAAGTTTATTCCCAAAGCAAATTAAAATGAAATAAAACTGATTTATCCATAACATATATAACAGAATATTAGCGATGCTTTGATGGCCACTACGGAGTTCATCCTAAATAACTATGTTGCAGTTACTAATTACAATTAAATTGAAACCGAATGCGTTGTTTCTTAATTTGTTACGGTCAATATCGCAGGAAATTGTCTTTGATATCTGCATTTATTTAATTATAATATTATGTTGTCTTACTTTATACTTCTTTAATGTATATTGTAAAATTGTAAATACTACATTTTTTGTGTATCCATCCTGCGCTTTAAATGAGTAATACCTGTTGAGCAGTGGATACTAAATAAATAAATAAATAGATAAAAATAGATATACCCATTGGACATTTTTATACTACTAGAAGCTAGTATTAGTCCTTAACGAAAGTTTTATCGTATAGAAAAACATTATTTGAAAAAATAGAAAAATTGATAATTAATTTATTAGGATTATACCGGGTGAGTCACGAATTGCGCTCGCCCCGATATTTCCTAAAATATTTGGAATAGAAAATTGAAATTTGGAGGCCTCATTACACGACTAAAATGCCATATTTTCAATAAAAAATCAAGTTTGGTGCACATCCGGTTTGACCGGAAATGCCCACAACTTTCGATTTTTAAATGGAACACCCTATATATTTTTACATTTTTGGAATCTAGAGGAAATTTTGAATACAATATATCCATTTTGGTCACTTTTTGATAAACATTAAAAATTTTATTAAAAAATCTATTTCTGAATCCAGAGTGCTGTGGTGCCCAAAATATATTTTAGTTTGTGTGCTACGTTACTATAAAAATAAAAAGAGCAATATGATTGCATACTTAATTCTCTAGAGGCGTTTAAAATTTTTAATTGTGACTTTTACCCACTAACTCGGTTTTTTTAAATGGGAATTTAATCGTTCACCAACATTTTTAAATAAGTACCTCATTTTCATACGAATCTAATGATACCAAAATTTTGAAAATCCGCTCAGAAGTATTTGAGATTTCAGCCAAAATGCAATGCAACCAAGCTTTTAGAAACATGCGGCTAATAGATAATAGATTAGTGGGCTTTGGAAACTAAAATGGCACATTTCTGTGTAAATCTGTTAACCTAATAACATTGGAAAAATCATAGTAGCCATTGAATGTAATAAAACAATATCAGCTGTCAGACAGACTCGTGTAGTTATAGGCAATCTTGAGCCATCAAACTTTAATAATTGTGAGCGCAAAGAACGTTACAATTAAGTTTAGCATAGGTATGTGGAGGTAAACACAATTATATCCACAAGGACATTTGCAATAGAATGCGACATTAGTTCGGTTTTCAGAGTTTTATTTAGATCTACATCGGGCCTATAAATTAATAAAAATCAATTCCGCTTGAACAATTAAACTTAAACTAGGTAACAGTAGGTATCTTTAAAATAATTAATATAATTAAACCATAAATTGACATTAACCGAAGTCATAAATATGCCGTATACGAAATAGAAAGAAACATTTCCTACGTGTTACAAACATGATATTTTCTACTAGTGTTTGGACAAATGTTTAAACTGGGATACATTTAAATCTGGATTTTTTATATATTTTTTTATAAAGAACTTATATATACCATCACTGCTTCTTCTTACTTTATTTATCCAGTATATACAATATGTATTCTCCCTACAGCATTAATACTACTTTGTTCTAAGAACATTGATTTACAACTTTTTACTTACGGAGATATTTTTTCCGCTTTTGTTAGAAAAAGTAAAACCTTTCCAAGCTCAAATGAGTACTGAAATATAAAACTTCTCCAAACACTAATAGAAAAACTTTATTTAAAAGTAGAACTTTTGCTAAAAATGTATTAATTAGGTCAAAAAATATGTCATAATATAATTATTATTGCACTCACCATGGCGTATGATTAATCTTCTGCCTATGCATGACGTCCTTATGAACGCAGATATAATGAAATAGTTACGGATACACGTGATCCTATGTTTGATATACTCATAATTAATTCAAATATCATCAGTATAAACCTTATTTTAAATGAATTATTTAAACCACTGTATTTTCCCCATCTATCGTTATAGTTCGATAATACTGCATTTTTACTTCCACATCCACATTCACATAGTGTCGGTCGGTCTGTAACTTTTTTGTCACCACATGGACTTGTACCATTATGAGAAGTATATTACATTTTGAGCTAAATCCGGTGAAGGGTTGGGGTTAAATAGATGCAAATAGGGAAAAATAAGTAAAGTAAACTGATAACAGTGCAGTCACTTAGGATTTGGCGTATATACATATCCAAGACCTTAGACTTTTTTTATAATATTTTCAACCCCCACTACCCCTCTCTATTTTACAAGGGTTTAATGAAATAGAATTGAGATATGCACTTGAAATTTGATACACGTATATACTATTACGACATTTGGAACTAGATTATAATTTAAGACGATTCCGTTGAAGGTTTGAAAATAAGTAAAGCAAGCTGGTAAGAGTGCAGAAACTTGGGATTTGGTGTACATATACTAGAAGTCAGCGCCTCAAATTTTTTTATAATATTTTTGAACCCCCCTTCCCTACTCTTATTAAAAGGCTTAATTAAATAAAACTGAAATATTCACTTGAAATTTGGTACATGTTTGTATTGTTACGTTTATTCACCTTTTAGGGAAACACCCTGTATGAATCCGTGGGTTCTAAATAATTTCAACAAGAGATAAACCACTACCACTTTATTTAACAATTTACTGACTATACAATACTTCAAATTCACTTTGTTTACTTGATATCTAACCTCACTTTTCACTTTTCAACTTGTTCACTTTTATAAACTGCCTTCTTAATAAAACTTCTTCCTCCGCACTGGTAATCGCGCCTTATATACTCCGAAATTACCTCTAGATTAAACCAGAATCTTCTCCAACCACAATCTAGAAAAGTCCATAGCTCTTTCTAGATTCTTTCCAGTCACTATTAGAAGGCATAGGCGTATCATCTCCAGTTCCAAGGGGGTGTAATTCATAACAGTATTATAACGACATTTGGAACTAGATTCTATGTTGAGATTATTCCGTTGAATGGGTTGGGGTTAAGTAGGTGTAAATAAGGGAAAATAAGTGATGCAAGCTGGTAAGAGTACTAGTTCAGGCGGCAGGTAAATTATTGTAACAAGCACACCTACCTCGCTGATTTTTTGCATACGTTTTAAGCCCCTCTCAGTGTCTTAAATGCACAAAATTCTATATTTTTTTAAATTGCGGGGCCGAAGAGGAGGCAGCCCAACAGGTGCAAAAATTGTCCTTCAATTATTTCGGCTACTATTGAAGCTACGACAAAGCGATACCAGCGTAGAAGGTGCTTCGAGCACTACAACTTTGGTTCTCATGAGTTGTTTGCGGGCACCGGGCGGGGGGAGAAACATGGGAAAATACATCAACAATTTCTACACAGCTTAACGAAAATAAATACGATGACGATTACGTATTCAATTTCAATATCAATACTGAAAATAACGAGAGAATATATCTTCTGAAGACACGACGTAAAAAAAATGCACCTGGGACTGTACCTCTATGGTGGAGTGGAAAGGAGTCTACATGACATGTGTCTTGTATTTTGATGTGTGAGTAATATGTATGTCTGTTCAAATGTAAAAAAACATGAAGGGAAGCTAAATAAAATTAACATGCTAGCACGGAATTGTTAAATATGTATTCTTACCTTCAAAATGTAGATGTAGATACATATTTCCCAACTTACAATGTCCAAGTTTCATAACCTTTGAATAAATAACAAAAAAGGGCATATAATATGTATAAAATAGTAAAAGCACGTTGCAAATAAACGCTTTTACTAAAAAAAATTGTTGCTCCGAAAAACTTTGCCCCACCCTCCAATCGATAACCGTTACAGTTATGACGAAAGTCAAAAGGAGCAAAGTTGTAGTGCCCGAAGTGCCCTCTACGCTGCCGCTTTTGTCATAACTTCAATAGAAGCCGAGATAATTGAAAGACAATGTCTGCAACTGTTAGGCCACCCGACTTAAAAAATATAGAATTTTAAGCATTTGGGATACTTAAGAGGGGCTTAAAATGTATACAAAATATCAACGAAGTATGTGAGCTTGTCACGGCATCGTAGTAAAAATCTCGCTGCCACCTGGACTATACAGAAACTTGGGATTTGGTGTATATACAGGGTGTCCCAGCATTGAGTTCCCAGATGGGAACCTGTGCTTTCTGAGTTCATATTGGGCTTGTATAACCCAACTTACCTTAGTCCAAAAATGCATCCCTGAGAAAGTACATTCTCTTAAAGTGGGAGAAAAAAGGTTTTCCAATAATTTCCGTTGTATTGGAGGTAAGATTTTCAAGTTTTCGTGGGACCTGTATATCTATAAGTACTCTATGTAAGCTTGATAAGAAGTAGATATCTTTTGTTTCTCAAACGCGACAGGTTTCCTGTTTCACAAGCACCTATGACTTACAAATAAAAAATTTACATTACGTAGACAGAAATTGTTTACTTGCCAATAGAATTTATCACCAACGTTATCCCGAAAGAAGGATTCCTGATGATAGCAGCTTCCAAAACTTTCTCGATATATTTCTGGAAACTGGAAATGTCGAACATAAAAAGGTGAAAGAATAAGACGTGTTGTGAACGAAGAAAATGAGTTTTCTGTGGTGCTGATAACGGTTGAGAATCTCCATGTTAGTCAAAGAGAAGTGAGCTCATTAGTAGGGATAAGTAGACCGACTGTGGGTCGAATCTTAAAAACAAACAAATTGCATGCATATCATATTCAAATGCACCAGAAATTATTTGATGACGATTTTCAAAAGCGCCTACAATTTTGTAATTGGGCCAGAGGTAAAATACATGATGTCAACTTCTTAAATAATATTTTATTCACATTTGAGGCCGTGCCATCAAATATTATGACATTATTTTATAAACTGGTTCATAGGTTTTTTTAAAGTTTACTAACATTTACCAAAAAATAATATACACTGTGGTGTTAACGACCCTAAGAGCCATATTAAAAATATGGAGGTCGGTCCTGGAATTTTTTCAAAATCACTTAAGCTATTCATTAACCTAAAAGAGTATAATATATACACCAAATTTTATCTAAATATGTGCAGTCATTTCAAAAATATGGTGGACAGAAGTTCTGGTCAAAAATCATAAAACAAAAAAAATGGTTCACATTCAAAGGTAAGTACTTAGCTGAATGTGCCCTACCTTCCACTGGAGTATGTCCGTTTAAATCTGGGATACCCTGTATATACAGATACATACAAGCATTATATCATTTTTTATGACTGTGTATGATTGTTATTTATATCGATTTATATCGATCGTGGATAATCGTGGAATTTCAGATATCTGTGTTTTAAGTTTTTTGAAGTTGTAACGAGTTAATACCTTTATGGACATTGGTACATCAATATTTATCTTAGGAGCTAGACAAATGTAGCAGCGTTGCCCTACCAATTCATAAATATTTTCTTTTTCATTTACTAGATATGCGATCTTTTTAAACATTTTGTAAGGCCAGATGCAGTTTGTTATACTATAATTTATACTAATAATAGCAATTGAATTACAGCCACTGGAATAAGAGACAAAATGATTCTAGTTAAAGTAGCATATGATCGTCATCTTACGGAGCTGCATAGGCAACCATAAATTTATTAAAGGATGCAGGATTAAGGAAAAAAGAACTCACCTAATTTAAGCAATTTTACGACAATAAACTAA
Source organism: Stenurella melanura (assembly GCA_963583905.1). Taxonomy (NCBI): domain Eukaryota; kingdom Metazoa; phylum Arthropoda; class Insecta; order Coleoptera; family Cerambycidae; genus Stenurella; species Stenurella melanura. The sequence continues at coordinate 38,692,256 of OY757315.1, read as the reverse complement.
AACACACACCGCTACACAATGATTTAGTTAAAAAATAAAATACTGTAAATAAACACGATTATTCACGAGCTGATAAAGTCCCTACAGGGAGGTATCAAAAACGCTTCACGTTTCCTCTTTGATATTATTTAATCTTTAGAAGATAAGCAGATAAAAGTTTAAAGGTTTATTTATTGTACGTACTGTGTGGCATCCAATTGTACCCCTTAGAGGTCCCAAAAATTGACGTTTTAATCTCAATCTTAATCAAAAGATTATGATAAATTATTGTATTAAGTATTTCTCGCAAATTAGTCTCTAAAAGGAAGGAATTCATTCAGTCAGTATCTGCGTTTACAATAATGTTTGTTTTGTTTCTTTTCCACTTTTAAGCATAGAAATATTATCTGAAGATTTAATCCTCTCACTTTCAAGAGTAATTTTTTTATTTCCAAAAGTAAATTATTTTACATGTGTGACTCAACCCTTGAAATGAATGTCAATTAAAAGTACAATAGTGATTAACCTTAAGAAAATTGAGATATGAAAGGTGATAGTACAGGAGCCACCATGCAGTTACCTGACATTTTTTGTATCAACTAGAGACATTAATAATCTTGTTTCTTAGAGCATGACAGACAACGAAAGTGTACTTTATCTGCCGCCCTCACACCTACCGGTCAAGAGCCACTCTCTTCTATCTTCTAATGCCCATGAGGTTTTGCACGTGTTGCGCCACCTCATCGTCCCATCATTTCCAAGGCCCCTCTTTTGGTCTTCTTCCGTTAATCCTGCTACTGATAGCTCTTTTTGGCAGCTTGTCGTTTTGAATTAGCGTCACATGACCATCATATCAAAATCTGTGCAGACTAACAATTTCTGAGTGAATACAAAAATACAATTGGCATACATCTCAGTTAGTGGAGGTCCAGAGGCAGCCATTTTAAACTGTGAGCTACGTCACTGGACATGACAGATAAGTATCAAGTATCGGCTAATTACCAGTTTGTAATTACAAAAATATGATTGGCATACAGCCCGTCTAGTGGAGGTCTATAGGAAAGCATTCTGAACCCTTAAGCTATATCACTGGGCATAACAAAAAAGTTTCAAGCTGATTTCTTTGATATTTTATTTATTTTATTTAATTCTACATCATCCAACAGTACAAAACCATTTATATGATGAGAATCTAGACTAGCTTAACCTAACCTAACCTAACTAAGAAGTACAAGTAGAAATTATGAAGGCGTTTAGTCTATAACACAGTAAATGAAACTTCCGGCTGCTAAGCAAATATGTCCGCTTCGTTGCAACGAGTTCATAAGTGGTACAAATATTAAATAGGGGAGAAAATACTTTAACACATTAGATCTAGGAGTGAATAAATAAAAGCTATGAGAATGGCGAGAATTAATACGTGGGACATGAAAACTCAGTTGACTTAATATTTCACTACAATCTAGTTTACTGTTTCGGAAAGGCTATAGCCTGTTTTTAAACCAGGAGGAGTAAATACGAAAGTTACATTCACACCATAAAAGTAACTGGAAAATACACTAAAATTTTTTTGTCGTTTTGGGCAACCAACAATACACGACTACAGTGTTTTTGTGTGTATTTTATTACATTGTACAATCCAACGACCTCTGTTTGACCTCTAAGTAGTTTATACAGTATCCATACCATTTACGCAATATGAAGGCACCATGTAATTAGCTACTTTTTCTTCAGATTTATACAAAAGGGATTAAAACTGATATATAATGTACAATAGAAATTATAACCAAATAATTTGTGACATGAAATTAAAATTTTTACAATATGTCAAAATTTTCAACTATTGCCTTGTGTAAAACTGGCGAGGGTCTAGCCAATCACAGGTGTATGATTTAGCGCGTTAAATTTAAAACGCTCCTCCTGGTTTAAAAACAGACTATAGCAACATTAAATTTTTCAAGTAAATTTTGAGGAATCCCGATTGGTGGATATGTACTTTTAGTTTTCAAGTTAAAAATTTCAAGAAGCGACGCGGAACGTTCTCCAATATATTATTACGAGTGTTATAACCAGCTTGCCAGACAAGTAAAGCATACTCGAGCTTAGATCGCGAGCAATCAAAATGAAGGATCATTAAAGTCATGGCTGTTACGCAAGATGAAGCCTAACGTTCTGTATGCATGCGAAATTACAGCATCTACATGGTTAATTTATTAACAGAGATTACACCTAGGTCCTTGAAATTGCACTTTCCAACATTTAAATAAAAATCATTTTCATAGCACCAAACCGATAACTTAGTTAAATTGTTTTAAAGTTGTTCGCTGTGAGTAGAATAATTAATCATCTACGACATCTTAACGTCATCAGCATACATTAAGAAATACAGATCTAAATGACTACTGCTGTCGTTAATAGAAATATTAAAGAGAAGAAATCCAAATATCTATCCCTGGGGTACACCTGACGTGGCGTGTTATTCAGCAGATTTGTATCTATTATAAGATCCGAGTTGAACCGCGACGCCGTAATGCTGTCATTGCTGTCAGGCAGACTCCTGTTTCATACTTTTACACTATAACAGCATACTATCCTAAAAATAAACCGTATTAAAATGACGTAGGCTACGACATTGCTGGCTCTTAAACTATTTGTAGTGATAAGTAAGCCGTTTTATTTCAATTGAAATTCGCCAAACGTCAGAAAATGTCATTTTTCGTTGACCTCCGACCCGATCCAGTCCATGCAATTTACGATGCCGTCAAAATGCCAATTTCTGTCTTTCTATATCGATATCGCAAAGCTTTTCCGGTAACGTATTCAAAATGATTCCGTCGTTTTCATGTTTTACTATGTGTCAAACAGCCTACTTCCTGAGAAAATGAGCCTTGCTGAAATGACATAGGTTACGACGTTGCTAGCTCTCAGACTATTATTGAAGTTATTTCTAGCGGTGGACAATTTCACGATTGCTTTTATGCACGTACACACCTCGTTGTTAAATATTGTTACAACATTGTTATTTTTTATAAATATTAGATTCCTTTTATCTCTCCCCGAAATTAATTTATAAATCCAGGTAGATAACAAACAACTGATTTTAGCAATAACTCGATAATAATAGTACATTTTTCATAGGAACAGAATTAGTAAACTTTTCCCAGCACTAATCATTGTTTTATTAATCCTTATCTTCGTCTGCGTTTCATGTCTGATTTACACAAACTGTTAACTGTTTTGTTATTCTAATAATCTGATTATTAGATGAACTGGATGAGTCAACTAATTATAAAAAACAAATTTTCGAAAACCAAAATTTTTCACCGCTCCAAGTATGAAGTAAATGCTGAAATAATTACCCGTTATCTTATCTCTGTTGGAAATTAGCTACGTAAAACACATATGGGATCAATTAAATCAATCTGCACACGTCAGTAATGCCACATAATCGAGGTACAAAAATTAATAGAATTAATGCATTACCAAAATTACCAAATTGTTTCCAAACGATAAATTGTATTTAGTCGGTAAAGTAAAAAATACTACACCAGAAGCTCGCAATAGGCTTTGGAAGTTCAAAACTCCAGATATATACTCCTAGTGATACACCAGAAGGTATAAAACCATAATATTACTGTATGAAATCATAATAAACACTATTCCAAAGTCAAGCAAACCTATCAATCAGACTCCAGGAACAAGCAGACATAGAAACCGAAACAGACAATTACATCAAATTACTACAGCTCGCTGCCAAAGAAGCTACTCCAAATAGTACCTCTCCAACACCAAATACTCAGATACCAATCGAAATCAAGAAACTAATTGCTAAAAAAAGAAAAGCAAGGTCAACATGGCAACGAACTCACACACCGGACGACAGAAGAAAATACATGCAAAGAAGTAACGAACTAAAGTTCAAACTAAACTAAATGAGAAACAGGTCCTTCGAAAAATACGTGTGAAACCTCACTAGACAAGACAACTCAATCTGGAAACCTATAAAGAATGCTAAAAAGCCAAAAAACACATCCTCTCCAATTCGGAAATACTGTACTCCCCCTGGACCCTGGGCAAAAAGCGATAAACAAAAAGCTGATTTATTTGCAGAACACTTATCACAAGTTTTCACCCCACATGATGATGTCGCAGATCAAGAAATAGAAGAACAATTAAATGCAGCTGTCTATGTGCAACGGCGCATTAAATCAATCTCTCTAAATGAAATCAAAAAAGAAATTAAGATACTCAATCCAAAAAAAATCACCAGGACTCGATCTTATTACCGCTAAAATGCTCAAATAACTACCAGAGGAGGGATTAAGACTACTTATGTATTTATACAATGCAATAATAAGATTAGAGTATTGGCCCAAAGCAGTAAAGATTGCACACATAATTATGATCCCTAAGCCTGGTAAAGACGCTACCAACGTTACATCCTATCGCCCAATAAGCTTGCTATCAACAATATCGAAATTGCTCGAGAAAATTATACTTAAACGTATTAATGCAGATATTGATACACAGGACTGGATGCCAGATCACCAATTTGGATTTAGGCAGTCGCACTCCACGATTCAGCAGTGCCACAGAATTGTAGACGTAATAAACAAATCCATGGAGAATAGTCAATACTGCACCGCTATATTTCTAGATATCAGCCAGGCTTTTGACAAAGTCTGGCATCCAGGTCTGCTGTTTAAAATCAAAAGGAACCTCCCCAACAAATATTTCAATCTACTGAAATCTTATCTAAATCAACGAGAATTCCTAACCAAAGTCAATGGAGAAACTTCCAACCGTTTTACTATCCTTTCTGGAGTGCCCCAGGGAAGTATACTTGGCCCACTCTTGTATGTGTTATTTACATCTGACTTACCAACGTCTGAAGATATAACGATCAGTACATTCGCAGATGACACAGCATTAATATCAACAAATACAGACCCAAATACCGCATCACATAATCTTCAAGAACATTTAAGATCACTAGAAACCTGATTAAAAAAATGGAAGATAAAGGTAAATGAGTCGAAATCAAGTCATATAACTTTTACTCTTAGAAAAGAACGCTGTCCCACAGTCACTATTAATCTAGAGACGATACCTCAAGTAGATGCAGTAAAATACCTTGGACTTCACCTGGATAGCAAACTAAATTGGAAGGAACATATAAACAAAAAGAGAAAGCAAATAAACCTAAAAGTTAAAGAGATGTATTGGCTTATAGGACGTAAATCAAAATTATCAATAGAAAATAAATTGCTAATATATAAATCTATTATTAGACCGATCTAGACCTATGGAGTAGAACTTTGGGGTTGTGCAGCTAAATCTCACATTGCCATTATGCAGAGAGCCCAATCAAAAATTCTCCGTATCATAACAGATGCACCATGGTATGTATCTAACCATACATTACATACCGACTTAAACATTCCCTACATAAGAGAAGTTATCCAGGACAAAATCCACCAGCATCACAACAAACTAGAAGTTCATATCAACCCACTACTAGAGACATTACTACAACCGATGCAAAATAGAAGACTGAAGAGATGCTGGCCATCAGATTTGAATAGAAACTGAGGTGACTTCGTTGGATTTTCACCTCTTCACGCCACCAGTGCAAGCATCTACAAGCCCTTGCACAAGACAACACATTAGCTAAAAGATGTATCTGATTGCTAATAAATAAAAAAAATTAAAAAAAAATCTGAGTTTACAACTAGCTAGTGTCCCAGCCTAGCTACGAAATGCCGTCAACAAGTGAATCTCTTTCTTTTACCCTGTCGGCATGCGGGCAATTATTCGACGTCTGTCATTAATCTGTGTACCTCTTTTCGTTTCATTTTAATGCAGCTGTACGACGAAGTTAGAGACGTACAACACTGTCGAATGTTTGGCTTGCGCTTTTGGAAGAAGTGCCTTTCCACCACGGTTTCTTCAGTGACTCAACACCTGCACGTTTAACTTTGTCTAAGAAAATGGATGTAAACAATTTTATAGAAAATTAAATTTTCTACAAAAATATCAGTGGTAGCATATGTCTATCTTAAATAGTTTTGGCGAGAAGATGGTCGATAGTCGCGCACTGGACAACTGTAAATTTTGTATTCAACTTTCAATCACTCTCACGCCTAAACTATTGAAGATAGACATATGCTATCAGTGACTTCTTTATAGAAAATTCAATTCTCCATAAAATTGTATATGTCCATTTTTTTCATAACTAACGGTATTGGCAGTGTTCCGAGTCAAAAGTTCCGGTGTCCAATTTTACTCGTGTTTTTTTTGCACAATAGCTGGCAATTTAGATAATAATATTAATAACGTACTATTTTTTTGCAAGCAAGTGTACATGTCTGTTGTTCATTAAGATTTAACTAACAAGAAGTATTCAATAAGACTTCAGCCAATCCAATTTAATCAGCAAGAGAATTTACTTGTGTCTGCAATTATTTGTAGCCTACGTCATGTCTTTATTAGATCGAGCGCTTCTATGTTTTACGACTTAAAGTTTCGTAAGGTCTATATTGCTGTTACAAGACATACCTTATCGTTTATTTGGTCTTTTTTTATTGCACTAATATAAATTTCAACCTTCTTACTTGATTTCTATAATCCTACACAAAAATAAAAATTATGATAACAATCTAAATTTAACCTTAATATCCGTCGTGATGACAAAAATTCTATTTTCATGTAAATAAATATATTTTAAATTTAAAAAAAATCTCATCATAAAATTAAAGTGACATTTTCTGTTGTCTCAAAGCAAAAGTATTGACATATTCGGGTCTCCTGATTCTCCCGGTAAAGCCATCAGTAAGCATTTCCAACTCTCGTTTTTTCAGCTTCAGTTCAATATTCGACTTATGCCCACCACGACTGATTTTTCTCGGCGAAAAGTGACACTTCAATGAATTCTTTACAATCGAACCCTCGGACTGATTCTCATCTGCCATAGGTTGATTGCAAACTCTGCAGCGACTTATCCCATAACAGTCCGCGTTAACGGGCTCTGGCAACAACCTATCATCAAGACGAAATTGATGTACACATGTATGCTCCGGAATATCTGTTTTCAAGTTGTCAACGTTGTGGGTTTCGAAGTAATATTCGTCTCGAAATTTTCTTAAGTCTTCGATGCTCATTTTTGATTCCTCTGCTGCATCTAGTGAGTAAGAGCTGGATCCTTTTTGTGAGTCTGCGGTTCTAGATTCTAAAATAAGATGACTAATTAGATTGCCTTCAAATATTTATGGTCATTAATGGAAAGATTCAATAAAAATTCTAATTTGTTTAACTTGCAAATGTGAGTAAATGATTATATGAGCGGTGTACCACAGGGTTTCCACCTTGGTCCAGTTAGGTTTTCTATTATTTATTAATAATTTGATGAAAATAACATCTTATACTAATCACCTTAAATGGATAAATGAATGACTACCACATGATTCGATCAGACTTGTCTAGGTACATCTCAGTACCAGCAAAATTGTGTTTATTTAAAAATGTATGATTATATATGATATATTCATTATTCATAATTTGAGAAGAGTTTCTACTGTCACAGATTGGGATTTACTTTAAGGTAATATGTTTATAGGAACATCATTTCAAAGGTGAGAATAATCATTGCTGTCTTAATGGGAGGCAAAATAACATATACAGTGTGTTTCTTAATGATGACAGTAATTAATATTGACCTTGTGACCCAACCACGGCGGTACATTTTTAGGGAGTCTACAAATTCACCTAAGATGTACAAGATACATACTTCATAAAATTATCCAATACAGAAGAGCAGCTTCACAATATATCAAACAGATTTTTTTATTACACTTCTTTGAAAACACCTTATTATATTCTTCGCAAAATGGCACATTTCTAAAACCGGTAATACTGCTCGTAAAAAAAAATGTTCATATCATGTGTTGTGTTGGTGATCGAATTCTGAATAACTTTCAAAATGTCCGTCCGTCTATCTGTCCGTTTGTACTTTAATTCGTAAATGTTTGAATATTTGGATGGACTTCTTATATATTTTTTGACGTTTTGTCAACCTTATTTGACATAGACTAATTTAGAATCACCTTTGAAATAATTTGAGAGTAACCATGGAAACGCATCATATATACCAAACACTGCATTGTCAGCGTTGTTTATTTTCTGTCAATTAAATTTATGCCGATAAAGGAAGGAAATCCCGAAATTCCCGATAACATCCTAGAGCAAGCGGCACAAGCAAGCGCGAATTTATTACCAGTAAAATCCAGGTCAAGATATGAACACGAATATCATATTTTTACTGAATGGCGAAATCTGAACAAAATCAAAATTGTACACTTGATTTAAAAAAAAAACTAGTACACTTTCTTTCAGCTATAACAAAATTTTCGCGAGTAACTTGGTATGTTCTAGTATGCAATACGGGCTAACCAAAGCATACTTTGCTGTTTTCGCGAACGTATAGTAAGATAGTGTGAATACGTACGACGACAATATATGACGTCACGAAATGATTTTAAATCATACTTCAAGTAACCTAGTTCAAGAGGTAGTCACTTCTATTTAGATTGATTTTAAGACTTGTCAAACGATGGCCAAACGTCACTTCTTTTAACAAGGTTATGTTTGATTTTTGTTTTGGGGTAGGTACAACGAGCTTTAAAGGATATGTCGTTGGGTAGGTACCTAGTTCGTTTATAATTATTAGCAATAAAAAGAATTTTTTTTTTTTTTTTTTCATTCTAAAAAACTCATAGAACTTTATTTCAGTGTATTTCTCTAGCCAGTTTTCAAAATGAAGAGGTACACTTCATATCTTCTCAGTAACAGTCTTAAGCATATTAAAAATATATTACTGTCTGTTAAAATAATAGCATTATGTAACTCTGTATTTATATTGAAAATCAAGTTCTCCGTTATAAAAAATAAATTTTCCATTGCGTTTAAATTTGTAAATGCCCTAATGAAACTATACTAACTAACCTGAACTAACCAACTTGATGATTCTACGTTTTCGCGACTATCTGGCCTTACTAGTGTTGGTACGGTGGGGGACCTTACTAGACCTAACTATTTGGTTAGTTAAAGTTACTCGCGAAAATTTTGTTTATGTAAGGCCCGGATGTACCATCTTGTTGAACTTTGGTTCACCGCTGAACAGAGATCAAGTAATGAATTTGAGTTGTACCATTACGGTTCAAGCGTTCTATAGTGGATCAAGAACAATTTAGTTGAACGGTCCTTTTGGTTGGTTCAAGGAAAGTTCAAGTAGTTTAAGCCCATACTTAACCTAACTTAATCTAAATTAAATTGTTATTTGGCGAGATTTTAAATATCCATATGATTGTATACCGATTTAACCTCTAGCCTTTCTGACGCGCGATTTTTAAATTATGGAGGAGCAAGCTACAGAAGATATGCTTGATGAATTAACGGATGATGAGGATTTTATCGAGTTCGTGCATATTATGTTGAATAGAGGACGCCGGCAACATTATAAGCATCGCGTCAATCATTTCACTAAATGAAATAATACAAAATTCCATGCAAGGTTCAGACTATCGAAATATGTTGTAAGATTCGTAATAGGCAGAATTGCAGATGAATACGTCCGCCAGCCCCTAGAATTTTCAATTTCTCATCTGCATATTTTTGTTTTGCACATTTTTTCATGTTTTCTTTTTAGTGTATGAAGAGCTCTAAACTGTTGTCCACTACTGCAGTTAAATTCCCTTGTTAGTGTTTCTCATGTAGCATTTCTTTTGGCTGGTGAGTACATATCAGTGCCTCTACATTCCAAATGTTTTTGTATTTTTGAATGAGAAACATTAATAATTGTTCTTCAGATACCGAGAAATTTGTCATTCTATTAAATTTCACAGTTTCTTTCTGTGGAATCTCAAAAAAACTTTTAACGTTATAACGCAGTTGGATACAAACAAATGGTAAATAACATAGACAAAGAAAATTTTTAATTTCTCTATGGTAAATAATAACTATAAATAAAGTATAGTTAATAACGGTGGAATCTTCTTCTTCTGTTAGAGAATTATGTGCCATACTCTGATCCAGTAGTGCCAACAAGCGATGAAATCAAGTTCAACTGAACGAACCTTTAAAACTGATGGTACATCATAATTGCTCCTGAACTGAGTTCATCGTAGAACTGTCGTTCAGTTAAACTTAGCTTGAACGTACTTTTGGTACAACCGGGCCTAAATCATTCGTTCTTTGATTGATATTAATAATCTTACAAATGTCACTTTGACGTTAATCAGTGGCGTCATTATTAAAAATGGTTCGACATCTAACAGATATTCAAAAATTTCGAATTGTTTCTAAAATTGAAGATGGTTGGTCCATAAGAAGACTTGCTGCTGACTACAATGTGAGTAAAACCACGATAATGAGTGATAAGAAACAATGGGAAACCAACCAAACACTATCTCGTAAAGTTGGTTCCGGTAGGTCCAGAAAGAGCAATAATCAAGAAGATGAAAATCTTATAAATTACTTAAGAGAAAACCCTTTTCAGACTGCAGTAAATGCAATTTCAAAGACAAATTTCCCTGCTTCGGCACCTACTGCTTGCAGAAGAATAAAACTACAAAGCGACTTGAAGAGTTGTTCAGCGGGTAAAAAGTACAAACTTTCAGAGGAAAAGAAGCAGGGTAGGATTATTTTTGCACTCAACTATATAATCAATGATGAAAACTTCTGGGGACAAGTTGTCTTTTCTGGACATGTTCGCGTACATAGGCCTCCTTCCACTAGATACGACGAAAAATATACTTTCAATCCACAAACATCAGGAAGATCTTCAGTCAATGTCTGGGCATGGATGAGCCTAAATGGGTTAGGTGTGTGTTGGAACAGTGGTGGTTATCTCAATTCCATTAATTATATTGAAATATTAGACAATATTATGTTGTCGTCAGTAATAGAGGTGTTTTCGGAAAGTAATTTTATTTTCCAACAAGACAGCTGCTCCATACATACGGCCCATCGTGTCATACAATGATTTCTTAATAAAAACATAGAGTTGCTACCGTTGCCATCTAAAAGTCCGGATTTAAATCCAATTGAAAATGTTTGGGGACTAATGGTGAAACATACAAGAAATTTAAATAACCATCCAAACAATGCCCAAGAATTGAAAGGGGTAATTCAAGACGCTTGGAAGAACTTGTCGCAAGAAGTCGACCTTGCAAGAAATCTGATTTTGTCCATGCCTGCAAGACTTCAGGCAGTTTTAGACGCTAATGGAGCAATGACAAAATATTAATTAATTCTGTATTACGTAGTTGAAGTTAATTTATTTTATTTTTTTATTGTATTTTTATGGTCAGTTTGCACTGTTTACATTTCTTTTAATCTAAAGTGGTATTTTTGTGTTCTTATTTTAAAAATAGAATTATCATTATTCAGTTAGTATTTTAATTACAACCAATAGTAGAATTGTCCGTAACAAATATTATTTTTTTTAAACAATAATGTGGCAGGCTTGAAAATGTTTTGAAAAAGTTATTTTCTAATTATTTTTTAAAATTTCATTTGAATAAAATAAAAAAGAAAGGTTTAATAAGTTTAAAAACACTAAGAAAACCGGTCTCCTTCAAAAAACCCAGGTCCGGGGTAAATCACTTCTTCTCCAACCCCCTCTCGACATGCCTGGCCAGCCCTATTTACAGACATATGCACACAACTAAACTATTAAGATTTTCGATTACAAGAGTTGTACCAGTTTTCTTTGAAATCAAGTGTACGTGACGATATTCTTCTAGTTTACTTTGTCGAAGAAGCAAAGTCTATGACATTTTCCACGTTATGGAGTCAATTCTCAATGCTAAAAAGTTGTTTGATCATAAAAGAAAATGCTGACATCAACAATTATTGCTTTCTTGAAGCGTTAAGTTGTATGATACATACCGAAAAAGTCCAGAGTCTTAACAACAAAACAAGTAACCAAATTTTTACGTGATGCTCCAGATAAACAATATTTACCAGCAAAATCAATTTTAGTGTTTGGGATCTTTGATGCGCGTCGAAGAGATGATTTAAAACGTTTATATTTAGACGATGTGGTAGATAACACTGGTCTACAAAAAAACAAAATTTTCTTCTCCAGGGACTAAACCTATCATTCCCTAATATGCCAGTCGTCGTAAAGTCAAAATCGTCGATTTTGGCCAGAAATTTAAAACAGAAATTTTATTGACCATTTTTGTAGGAAAAATTACACTGAACACGATGGTGACATTAAAAAAAATTATAAAACACAGGCTTCATTGTTGAAAACAATTATTTTTAGCGAATTTTCTCATTTTTTTATGTTCTTTGACTTTTCAAAGAAAACGGAGCATCGGACAAAAAAAAGTCAAGATATAAAAAATGAATATTTTATCAATACATGTCGTTTGAGACGTGTGATCTTTTATCTCTGACCGTTCAATTGTTATATAGAAATTAAGGGTCCTAAAATAACAATGTTCTTTCTGTTCAACAAGAGGTCATGCGGATATCTTATTGTAATCAAAATGTTGCATTTTGTTCACAGAATTTTCGATATTTTTTCTGTATCGATATCTCGCGTATTTTGTAACTGTTTAAACAAATAAGCTATTTTTTCCAATTCTTTGGGACTTCCTGCCACATGTTTTTTCTTTTTAAGTGGTGCTCGGAGAATCTGTGATTGTTATTTTCAATATTTATGAAGGTTTTATCGACAAAACCCCCAGGGTGTTGATTATTTTTAATAACTTCTTTTATAAACCGCTTCTCATTGTTTAGTATTTCATCATTAGGAGAAATGTTTTTGGCCCTATCATACAAACATTTTATAACACCCTTCTTAACGTGCATCGACTGATTTGAGTTGAAATTTAAATATCTGTTGGTATGTGTTGGTTTTCTATAAATACCTGTTTCAGTTGTACCATTTACTCTTTTAATTAAAACATCTAAAAATAGTAATTAATTACTAGTTTCCTTTTCTAAAGTGAATTTAATAGAAGGTACTTTATTATTTAAATGTTCCAAAAAACTATCTAGTAACTCAATACCGTGAGGCCAGATTACAAAGATATCATCTACGTATCTCCACCAATAATTGGTTTGTATGCACAATTTTGAACATGTCTAGTCTCAAAGACAAAAACCTGAAAAACGTTACACAGCGTTAATTTCTTATGTATGCGGATTATCCGAAAAGTTGCGCCATATCGGTGATAGATTTGTTGCTAGGACGGTATTTCAAACAAACAACACTTTAAGATCTATTCTGACAAAGACGAAACCAAAGAACCACGAGCAAAATTCAAAAACCTGCATTTATGGTATTCCGTGTGAGTGCAACAAACATTAGGTGGGTGAGTCATCCAGACCACTTAGTGTAAGATTGGGCGAACATTAAAATTATATCAGAAAAATTAAATTCAGAGGTCCAAGATCTGCGAACATGCTTGGGAAACCGGACATAGAATAAACTGAGACTCGGCAAAAATTTTAACAAGAGAGGCAGATAGCAAAACAAGAAAAATTAAAGAATCCGCGATAATATTATTAAATGAGGATAGATCCGTGTCGAATTGTTCCGTAGATATCTGTACAACTTGGTTGCTAATGTTAAAAGAAGAACTTCACAAACTTAACACCGTATAAATATTTTTTTTAAACTGTCGACTATATCAACAGTTCTATGCAAGTATCTATGGATATTGAATATAACAAACATTCTTAGAGCTGTGTATTTATCATACACAGCCAAAAAAGCCTTGAAAAAGGAAACAGATTAGATTTCCGAAACGTCGGCAAAATATTTAATTTCAAGTTTTTATACTTATTTATGTTATTTATTTAAAGAAAGCAACCTCTAACTGATCCTTTGGCGTAAAAGTCACAGGCGTAAAGGTTATTTACCAGTAAGATACTGGTTAATTGTGATATTTTGTAGATTCTCCGAGCACCGCTTAAAAAGAAATAATACATGTAGCAGGAAGTCCCAAAGAATTCGAAAGAAAAATTAAGATAATGCCACAAGTAACATTTAGACAATATTCAAATAAGCTAATTTGTTTATTAAGGATTTGCGACTTTCCATGGCATTTCTTACACTCTCCACCCCTGGAAATCGATAAATATTGATAAAACTACCATCTCTATGTGATCTTGCACCTTTTATCTTTTTCTTTATCCCTCACCAACGTTTTTAAAAAAAATTCGTAGTAAACAAATGAAATATCTCAGATCAGGAATGTCGCATCGAAATGCACTGTAAGTGGTTAAAAGTGGTTAAAAGAATCATTTACAGGTATTTTTATTTTATTTTTTAATTTTCTTAAATTTAATTATTTCTTTATATAGGGTGTAATCAGTTCCATGTCATTAAAAAAACTGGTAATGGGGACCGACTAGACAAACAAAAAACCTTTATGACTTTTCCCTCTAGGAGCACTTTGAAAAACACTGATCTAGGTTAACATATTTAATATTATGGTAGACAACTATTGAGAACCACTGCTTTTCTTGGTCGATGGACTTGTACTTCCCAGTTATACAACTTTTAAATTGTCATAAAAAAGTGCTGGCCGGCACACGCGGTGTCAAAGGATCATCGACCGCCTTTGATGTACCGCCTCAACTGAACTGAGGCAAGTATAAAGAGGTAAATAATTCGTTCTCTCTTCGTGCACAATTGCAAGCAAATAATGGCCATAGAGGTTTAAACGGAGCATTTCTTTACATGTGTGTTTTTTTAATTTGGAACGAAATATTGGATTGTTTATAATTTAGAAAATTTAAATGTGGTTTATTAACATTTGTAACATAAATGAGTGTCCTGGGTTAAAAGCTTACTACCTACCTAAATGATTCAAAATCTCTGCATCTGTATCAATACACGGTTCGGTAGGTCGAATTAAGTACATACGCACTTCGTTGAACACTAAACACTAAACTATCAACTAACGTTGTCAATAAAGAAAAATAAAATAAAAACTTGGTACAAAAGCCAAAAAGGAATACAAAAAGAACGAACAAGTAAGTTGTGTCTGTACGTAATCAAGAATTTGACAACTTGAACGGTAAGTTAATAAAATAAATCTTAACTATAAATACACAATGACGCGAAATTCAAAAATAACAAAAACAACGAACGGCGGGTTGGACGTGTGTACATAACAAAACACCGACAGTAACTAATATATTGCACAAGGAAAGTTAGAGTATAGTTTTCTTCAGATCAGATCTAGATCTAAACCTACCTCAATATTCCAGCAGTTCTCAAAAAATTTTATTGAAAATTTGCGAAATTTTTGTTTATTTTTTTTTCCAAAACTATGAGCTTTTGACCCTATTTTATAACAGGTTTTTTTGTTTGTCTTATCGTTCCCTACCACCAGTTTTTTTTATTGACATGAAACTAATTACACCCTGTATAGGGTGTTTCTTAATGACGTTCCTAATATTTCAGGGTGTGATTCCTTAGGCCATTTTATGAAGAAAAGTTCAGATGAACATATGTTCACAACGGCTTAAATTTCTTGCTACAGGGTGTTGAAATTAATTTTTTTTAGTAGTTATTTTTTAATATCTCAGAGAATACTTTAGACATTATTTTCAATTTTGGTTTGTATTATTAGAATATAAGACCACATATTTTAATTAGAAAAGTTATTCAAAACCATATTTTGGCAATAAAAACAGCGATTTACTCCAAATCTACGAGGTAGAAAATTTTTTAAATTGAAAATTCAGATTCAGCATACAAAAATACATAAGAAATGATAGATTTGGTCCATGGAGTAGAAAATTTTGTTTTTTGCAGACCAGTGTAATGAGCGCTTTCTTGTCGTATTTTTACGAGATGAAAAAAACTCATACATCAAGAAGTTTCACCATTGCCAATGAAGGATGTACATTTGAGCCCTGCATACTTTATCGTAAATATGCAGCTCTACGACCTAAAAATATGAGCAGCAGAAGATTGTTTATTGCATATCGAAACGGCAAATGTTACGATCAACAGGTTGGATGCCATACCATCAGTGGTGTTCCGAAAATTGTTGCAGAATACCTAAAACTAGAAAATCCCAGAGAATATACCTGTCATGGACTAAAGCGTTCTTCGGCAAGCATGTTGGTGGAAAGCGGCGGTGATTTACTCACTCTGAAAAGACACGGATAATGGCGTTCTTCCAATGTAGCAGAGGGATATATAGAAGAATCCATACAAAGAAAAATTAAGGTATCACGAAAACTGTTTAACACTTCTCTCTCGCAAAATAAAACAAATGTGTCATTCGTTCAAGAAAATCAAAACATTTGCGAAGAGTCTGCTTCAATAATTGCAGTTTCACAAAATGAAAGTCCAAAAGGACTTAACGTGTGCAATAATACCAATTGCACAATAAACATAGCCCTTAATAATAACAATTCAAACTCAAAACATTATTAGTTGGAGCTGTTATTATTAATAGTTAGTTAGTTAATTAATTTTCAATATTCTTACTCTAGTAGTTGCACGCTTTTTTATTCCTATAACTTATGAAAATAAGAATGTTCCAAGTTCCTTTCGTATGTCTTTTTTTGTTATATTTTATTTTCGTTGTCGTTTTCAAAGAAGTGTAATAAAAAATATCATTCATTACAGGTCCAGAAACAGATTTTTCTGTGCTTGCATGACTTTCCGTGTGAGAATTTGTCACACGCGCACGGAAAAATCCTTATTTCCAGACTCCTCACGAAATAAACTATTATTTTTTACATTGTTAGAAACAAGATATGCGCTCACGTATACCTGGTCCCTTTGAACATTCCTATAACTTGTTAAGTACTACTTCTCTTTCTCAATTTGCTGAACTACAAATATTAATACATTGTACATTACCCATGATTGTCAAAATAGAGGTATTATTCTTCTTCTCCGCTTCCCCTTCTTTATCTTCTTCCTCTTCTTCAACGTAGCGCCGAATAATATTGTAGTAATCATCTTTCGATTCCCTAAATGCGTCATAGTCCTTTTGGCGCTGCGTAAAATCGGTATAGGTGTCTGATTCGCCGTAGTATCCTTTATTAAAGTATTGTGAATGAATGGAGTCACTGTAAGGCGTGCTATACTCAGGAACTTCTTTGAAGTACTGCGAGTGAATGGAATTGTAATGCTTTATAGATTCTGATGCTGCTAAAACAGATTTTAAATAGAGTAAGTGAATAAAATAACAAAAACTTTTTTATCGTAACAAAATAAAAATTTTAAAAAAGTTCTTTTTGGGGTTACTAGTTTCATTTGTTTTATAGTCGTAGAGTTTACAATTAGATCTATGTTGAATGTTGACTTCCGCGGAACATTGAAAGGTAAGAATCTATTGTATACACACCCTCTAAGTGCGTCTGGTGATATCGATATCCAAACCCCCCAGGAGTGAAAAACCGGGAAAATTGGAAATATCCAACACATTTTAACCTAATTTTTCTAGCAATTCTAAAATGTTTGCTAAATTATGGACATTAACAAAGTTATATCAATTTATACGTAAAAAACATATATTAGTTAAAGAGGATAATGCTTCTTGAAATTGTATGTAAGTCCTTTATACGTTTTATTGTTTTCGCAAATTCATTACGCCCCTAATGCTGTTCTTATAAGGGGGTTGTACCATAAACACAACGTGTCCTTTGGACAATAACCACGGATGAAACTCAGCTAATCATAACACGCACTGTGCTTTCTGTTAGACAGTCGCCATTACTATTACACTGGTTTGACAGTAACGCACGCGCATCACTTCTGCGCACCACGGGTGAAGGTCACGGCTAGGGTATTCACGCTACAAATAACGTCGCTCCGAATTGTTAAACTTTAACGTTTTCTTTTATTGGCAGAGTATAATAATACAACAATAAATATGAACAGAATGGAAAAATACGAATCAGACTTAACATGACGTGTCTATCAATTTCTCATTAATCAAAATTGTCAGACACCTCCTATTAAAAAACAAGAATGTAAAATAATAAAGGAGCAGGAAAACTTCTATTCTCAACACGAATATTTCTCTGAAGGAAATATTTCTTTAACTCTTGAACTATGCGAGTTATTATTTTTTTTTAATTGGTGCAACCTTATTCCATGACCCTGTACAATAATGTACTCAGTACATTTTTACCTTTCAATGTTCCAAGTGGCACATTTCTACATGACTTGTTCATATTCTGAACCTTTACTCTAGGGCGAAAATGCTGTACGTTTTTTTCAATTTCCCAATGCTTTTAAAAATATAGTAGAAAAAACGAAAAACACTTTGACTGGAACACTTTAGCTCAATTTTTTGTGCCAATTAAGTAATAGATTCCTTCGTTCATTGACCCATAGAGAGCTGAGGTTCTCAAACTATTCAAATTGTAACAAATGTAATAGAGAATAAAGATATTAAAATGCGATTTTGTAGAAAGTTCGGATATCACTTCATAACGCCCTTAATGTTATAAAGTAGTCAGCTCAATGTAATTTTAGAGAATTTTTAGAAGCAATCAAACTTTTATAAATAGTTAAACTATAACTATCGTACGTGTCAAATACGAACTTTTCGACAATAACTATAAAGTATTCTGTAGAATATTTTCTAAATCGGAAATGTTTTACTACAGTTAACAGCCCTCATAAACCAATAACGCCCAAGGCTTAGAAAGTCCATTACGATCGACGTCAAATCGTTTTATGAGAAATGCCAAAACGCGGGAATGGGTTTACACAGCATAAGGAAATGATCAAATTAGTTAGGGTACCGATAGAATCATAAATCCTATAATTAGTCCGAATTCTCCCCCCGCCTAAACTTACTGTACACTAGGTAGGAAACCTGTCGGTTTTACCCTTAAAGTCAGAAATATTCTAGACAAATGAAAGAGTTTTTTCACCAACTGGCGAATACTTAGCTAGCTGTAGATAGAGGTTAGCTTAAATTGTATGTAAAAGAATTTTGGCCATGTTTTTGCATTAGGACGCCAGTGGCCGGAGCGAGTACTATTTGGGTTCATAATTCGTACTAAAGAGAACGAAAGCTGACTTTAGGGCACTAAAGAGGGGCGGATTTATATTCATTGGTCTAGGTTTCGTTGGGTGGATAGCGCCCACCAAGTCAAAACTTAACTAGGATAATTCAGCCAGAAGAATAAAGGATTTATCGATCAGCTCCGGTGGTGTTCAGTTTATCCTATCCTAATTTTAGTGTCATCGGGTATATTTGTGTTTTGAGCTCTTGTTCTAATATTTAACTTCATTAGATTTCGAATAAACTTGCAACTGACGACTTAG
The DNA here is from genome assembly GCA_963583905.1 of Stenurella melanura. Classification (NCBI taxonomy): domain Eukaryota; kingdom Metazoa; phylum Arthropoda; class Insecta; order Coleoptera; family Cerambycidae; genus Stenurella; species Stenurella melanura. The sequence continues at coordinate 38,672,947 of OY757315.1, read as the reverse complement.
TAACTTGTTTTTTTTTTAATTATTAACTTTACATTCGTTAATGGTATTGTTTCTCTTCTGCTACTTCTGCCCTTCAAGTACTAAATCACCTAGTGTTTTATTGTCAACGAATCTCTCATTAACCAAGTAATATTTGCCGCTTACGTACGGGACTACGGTCCAATTTGCGTATTTTCTTTTGTTTTTATTTAAAGTCCCGTTTTTGTTTGTTATATTTCCAACCGATTATTTTCGTGTTCGTTTACTATAAATATAGTTCTTTAAGTGTGGCTAAAAATTAGTGTTTTATTTATTTGCTAATTAGTGAACATCGAGTCACAAAAGCTAGATCACCGTGGTGAACCAGCAAACCTGGCAAGGAAAGAGGGGTAAGTTTTTGAACTGTAACAAACGAAAGTGCACTCACATGTCGCTGAGAAATGTCCATGTATAAACGATATTAATTCATCTAGATATTACGTGGCATCATATTCGGAGCGACTGTGGGCCTAGATAATTACTAAGAAAGACCCGCTGGTAGATTGATGATTAATCCTTGGTAGTGGACCATAGTGTAAATTTGTTTAATAGTCCAGTGTATGGCGGTTTTGGCTCCGATTTCCATCAAGAAGCATCAATTTGCTTGAAATTTGAACTCTAAGTAGGGAATGCCTTAGAAAGCAAACCCTACCCTATGCGAATGTCCGCATTTACCCTAGGGGTGGATACCACTGCAACTCGGGGGTGTCAATTTTAATATTGAAAATAACCTCAGAAATCGATAGCGGAACACATTTTAAGCAAAAAATGTTCTATAGAGTTTTCTCGAAAAATCAATACTTTTTTACTTATTCGTGATTGAAAATTTCAATTTTTCTTAAAAATAATCGTTTTCAAGCGGGTTTTCACAAATAACTCAAAAATTTTATATTTTATCATAAGAAATAATCGGTAAAGGCATTTACACAGAACTTCCCTCTTTATTTGTGCATGGCGGTCATTCTAAAAAATTAATAATTACGAAGTGACATTGAAAATAATAATCGGAATATAGTTATCACTATTATTACAAAGAACACCTGATAAGTTTTGGTAAAAAAAAATATATAGAGTGCTCATCCAACAGCAAAAGTTCAATACTAAATAACAGATGCCAAATATGGAAGGTTTAGGCAAACACCTTTATAAATGTCCGCCGTGAGTGAATTATTTCTTGGGATGACCACCCTGTACATTTTTCAATGATAGTGTAATAGGTGCATATGCCTAATATTATTGCCATCTGTCACATTTTCAATTCCACATACACGTAGTGTAGTGGAAGTATAGTGGCGGTTAAAAAATTTAATTTTTTTTTTCAATTTTTCAAAAATGTTTTTAAAAAAATTTTCAAATTTGCTTTCTTCTGAAATAGGTTTAGAATGCCATGACACGTGGAAATTTTAAATTTGAGCAAAAAGGAAAGTTTCCTTCTATTCTACAGTGGTATTTTTTGTTTTGAAATTGGTTTAGAATGCCATGAACGTAAAAATTTTAAATTCGAGCAAAGAAAAAAAAATTCCATCTATTTTAATGGTAAAAATTTTTTCAATAATGGCGAAAGAAATTTTCAATTTTTTTTTTCTCAAATAGGTTTAGAATGTCAGTCATGTCAAAAGTGAAAATTTTAAATTTGAGGAAAAAAAATTTCCATCTATTCTAGTGGTAATTTTTTTTCCAAAATGGTAAAAAAAATGTTACAAATTTTCTTTTCCGAAATAGGTTTGGAATGTCATGAAACGTGGAAATTTTAAATTTGAGCAAAAAAAAAATTTCTTCATCTATTCTATACCCGTGTGATTAAAAATGTTTTCAAAAAAATTTTTAATCAAAATAATTTTTAAATTTGTTTGAATAGGTTTAGAATGCCATGAAAACGTGAAAATTTTAAATTTGAACAAAGAAAAAAAATTCAGTCTGTATTAGTGGTAAAATTTTTTCAAAAACAGTAAACAAAAATTCTAAAAATTTTTTTTTAAATAGGTTTAGAACGCAACGAAACGTGTAAATGTTAAATTTGAACAAAGAAAAAAATGTTTCCATCTATTTTAGTGATAAAAAAATTTTCAAATTTTTTAGTGGTCAAAAATTTTTCAAAAATGGTGAAAAAAATTTTCAATTTTTTTTTTTCTGAAATAGGTTTAGCGTGTCATGAAACGTGAAAATTTTAAATTAGAGCAAAAAAAAATGTTTTCATTATTTATTCCCTTTAGACGATCCACCCTGTATATTTTCCAGTGAAAGTTCTACCATTTCTTCGCTGACAGTAGGGTCAACTACCTACCAAATTTGACTGCTCTCCGTCAAGTAGTTTTTTAGTTAATGCACCAACAGACAGACAGACAGACAGGCAGATAGACTGACAGACTGACGGCATTGAAAAACCTATATTTTCGTAATCTACGTGATCTGAAACGTCAAAATCCGAAAAAATCTCGGAGGGTGATTTTTTCTCAAATACAGTACTTCCCTTCGGTATGCGAGAGAAGTAACAAACTGAATTACGACTTATTGAAGGTGGGCCTTATATATGGAACGAAGTATCTTAAAAATTCAACATTGAATAACAGGAAAACGGTCAATTTTACGGGGAAAATGCCATAATACTCTCTAGCATAAAAACTAAGGGAGTTTTGACGAAAATAAGGTCGATTCCTATTTTTTTTGTGGAATAAAACAACAATCTACCCATGGCATTACTACCCTAATTGAAATTAAACGTAATCCATTTACAATTCACTTTATTTAAGCACTAGTAATATGATCCAGACGTTTGACCGGTTTAGAATGCTTAATTTTGAAAAAATATATGGTTAAGTGGAAAAAGCATTTTTGACAATTTTTAAAAACCCGTATTTTTTCAAAATAACTAAAATCTATTGAAGATACGGAGAAATTGCTAGAGAACAAAAAGTTAGAATTTCTTTTACTGAACATTTTGTTTTTTTTTTATTGTCGTAGCTTACACATTAACCGAGATATGGCCTTTCAAAGTTTGCATTAGCATGTGACTGATACCGTTTTGCAGCCCTTTAAACGTTGCCCGTTTAAAAATAAAGAGCTTAAGAAATTTATAATCTCGTAGATCATAAAATTTCCTAAAAATGGTTTTTAGATGAGCTTTCTAGCGTAAAAATTAAGCGAGTTATTGTCAAAAAACCAAACGCAATTTTTCTTTTTCACTTTGGAGTAGGTAGATTTTGAAGAATAGATGAATGTATATATAGCATAAATACGTACCAGACGATTGTGGAACCGAACGCGTGTCTATCGGTAGAAGAATTTTGTATGTGCGTCCCTTCCTGTTCTTTCCTAGCGGACTTGTCCGGCAAGCAAACAGGTCGATACACGCACAAGGGCCGAACCCCGCTGTTAATATAGAATTTCAAGCTAGACCAAGAGCCGGGACCTTGGTATTGTTGCGTAAGTTGTATTTCCTTAATAAACCGATTTTTCTTAAATATTGCATTGATTTAGTAGAGTAGTATTTGCATGCCACTTCCTAGTTGTTTGATGCATAAAGATGTAAAGAGATATTCTATCGTAACCCAAGGATTAGTGTCAATTGTAAATGATATTTTGCAATTGCAAAAAAGGTTGCGGTGCATCATGTGGCTGCCGAAGAGTTGGACTTTTTTCCAAGTCAACTTGTAACGGATGTAATGGTGAAAGCTGCCAGTATTCGCGAAAATCAAACAAATGAACCCAAGGGGGATTTACTTTCGATACAAAGGAATTCACCTATAAGGAAGAGTTTGTATAGTAACAGCGGAAAGTCGTAATATCTAAATCGCTCTCACGTATTGGTGAATTTGTGTGTATCGACAGTAAATCCCTCTTGGGTTCATTTGTTTGATTTTCGCGAATAGTGCTCGAATCATAGACCAAGAAGAGGAAGAAGAGAGTATCGATATTGATGACGATGAGCCTTAATTTTAATTCATTTTATGTACATATTTTTACTTGTTTTTTAATAATTTGTATGTTGCATAAAATATTGTAAAATGCACTTAATAAATGAAAAAAATTACATTATAATACAGTCTTTCTAAATTTTCAAATTTTCATACTTTTACAAAATGTTTACACTTTTTTCCTCATGAAGGGGCAGTTTTGAAGGGTTGGAAAGTTGTAATAAATAATTATTCAAGTTGAACACGATAATAAGATACCAAATTAAGATAAATAATGTATTCAATTATATAAATATGCCGGTAAATGATTTTCTCAACTATTTCATAATAAGGGATGATTTTTAAGGGTTGAAAAGTTGTGATGAAGAATATATTAAGTATGACAAAGTCAATAAATTGTTTTTCCAATTTTATCACAATAGGGGGTAGTTTATAAGGGGTAAATAAATCAAAAAATCACATCAAACAATCTTGATTTAAACCCCATTAACGTTTTTTAACTTATTAAATGCTTTAATTCATTATTTTATTAAGTTTTTGCAAGAAGGGGAAGTTTTATTCACCCCTAAGAATAATTTGCGCGTATCGGTATAGGGTAGGGAATGAAGTGGAGGGTAAGTAAAGCTTAATTCCAAAGTTTCATGAAAATCCTTGATAGGATTCGTCGGTAATTCCATATTTTTACCGTCGTACACTGGACTATAAGAATGAAAGGGGTAATTAATTACCAGCTTTTTAACTACTAACTAAACCTTGTGTACGTTAATAAAAGTTGAAATCTACCTCCACTATAATATTTTCTCGGTGGCTCAAGGAAATCTGAATCGGAGGTTTGTCTAATCAAATCCTCATCCAATTCATGCGAGGAGAGAAATTTTTTTGGCTTAGACGATAGTTTAGGCTTGGTCTTGAGTCTGCAATAACAGTTGTTGCTGCCCAAAAAGTCTTTTTTCTTTACTCCTTTCGTTTTATTGCAGTACTTTTCATATTTGCTGTCCTTTAACTTTCTAGGGCTTGCTACATATTTGTCGGGGTGTAAAATGCCACTGACATTGGAAGAATCGTTTCTCGTCCACCAGTTAGAGGTAAGTAGAATTTTTGGTTGTTGTGGTGGATGTTTGTGTGATTGTCTGAAAAAAAAAGTGAATTTTTGTCAACAGTTCTTTTCACTATAAGAGAAAGTGCGCAGAATTTGTTCACTAACAAACACAAGGATATGAAAATTTTGGTTTACGAGCAACATTTCCGGTTTAGATGTGTACTAATCAAATACACTAAACTCTTCATTTTTGTATTTGCAAAGTGTATAATAACAATAAACCTTTATTTGTTAGTCCTAACCGATATTGTCAAAACGGAATACTTATGGAATCATATCTTGTTCCAATAATTATAAATATTTCCATAACAAAAAATGTTATCTGATATTTTCCTTTAGTAACTAACTATTAGTGGAGGGATTATACATCACAAAACCACAAAAATCAGTTTTGAGGGTACCGCGCAACCCCCCCCCCCAAGAGCCACGCCTCCGTTAAAAAAATCCTCGCTGAATATATAGCTGGACAAATTTCCTAAAAAAAGTTCTCTTGTAATTTTCTTGTATATGTAATGGAAGAAAGTCAAAATGGGTTTTAAAGAGGATATAAGATACTCTCTTGTGTCTCCAATTTTGATGGCTATTGATATCTATTAGTATATGAAAATAGCAATATAATATAGTCATCTCTTGATTTTTTGCACTTTTAACTATTGACAGGCCCATAAAAAATAACTGACTTCAATGTAAGTTATAAATGCATTATCTTTTAGTTCAAGGTAGTACCTCAATGCAGAAAAAGTTAGGAATAGAAATATTCACATTTACAAATTTACCAGCATGTTGAAGTTAGCCAAATTTTGGTCATTTCTTTAGTGTTTCCTAAAGATAAAAAAAAAAAGACCCAAACATCTTGAAAATTTAGCTCAAAATTCTTTTTTAGTTTATATATCATATAACTACTGTTTCTAATCAATTAATAGTTAAGAAATTGTATTAAAAGAATATCATCAAAGAATTGAGTATGCAGCCATTTTTGGATTTTTTTTTTGGCTAACTTTAACGTGCGCTAAATTTGTAAATGTGAATATTTTTATTCCTAACTTTTTCTGCATTGAAGTACTACCTTGAACTAAAATTTATAGCTTATTTTATAGTCAGTTATTTTCTGTTGGCCTGTGAATAGTTAGATGCACAAAAAATCAAGAGATAACTATATTATATTGTTATTTTTATATACTAATAAGTATCAATAGCCCTCAAAAGTGGCAACACAAGAGAGTATTTTATATCCCCTTTAAAGCCCATTTTGATTTTTCTTCCTAGCTTGTTTGGTTTTCGACCAATTCAATTTTTTTTATAGGCCGCGCGCAAAAAATGTCAAATAAACGAAAATTCGCGCGGATTAAAAATACAAATTTTGCAATTTTTGTCAATATCGATTTTCTCGAAAACCATGGCATATACAAGAAAATTACAACAGGACTTTTCTTAGGCAATTAATCAAGCTTTTTTTATGAGTAATTTTTTTATCTTCAACGGTTAACGAGTTATCAGTAAAATAAGGCTTCTTTCACCGAAGGGGTAGTTTTTTGGGGGGTTGCGCGACACCCCAGAACTGATTTTTGTGATTTTGTGATGTTTAATCCTCGCACTAACAGTTACGGAAGAAATATCCCACATAACATTTTTTGCGAGGTTCTGGTGTATTTTTTACTTTACCGACTGGACTATCTCGGAAACTGTTTGATGTAGAAAGTTGAAATTTGGAGCAGTTTTAGGTAGTCCAGTGTTTGACGATAAAAATAATCTTATAAAAAACAGTGACATCGTTACGATGTAATATACAACTTACTTTTCGACATGACAACTCTGTTACAACCAGATTTGGACGATTTGAAAAGGGTTGTCACAACTTTTCATATAACTTTTATATTGTTACGAATTTTCCATAGAGAAAAATGGAAAGAAACGTTAAAAATCACGTTTTATTTTGTTAAATACTTTCTTTGAACACAACTTACAAATTTGTTATTTAGTAAGTTCTTGCTAGCTAAAAAATGAGTTTTCTTTCTGTTGCAAAATATTGCATATTAGTCTTGAAATTTCGGTTTTTGTAAAAAAAAAACGTTTTTCTAAAAATGATGCTCTTGGTCGACGCTTAAAAGCTCAAAATCTTCTTCAAGGCTTGTACTACCATATACAATTATATAAAAGTTCATTTTTTCATTTTCGATGTTAAAAAAAATAAAATAAAATGGCACCCAAAAATGGTGCCGATTTTGAGGCTAAGTTTTCCGTTGCATTTTTTTAAATTTAATATTTATCGAAGCCGAACTAGTGACAATCAATAGTCACCATTTTTTCACTATTTAAAAAAAAATTATTTTAGAACCATCTGAAGCTGAGATAATTTTTTTTTATTTCTAAAAATTCCTCAGTCGTTTTTATTTTTTGCAGATGTTTGATATTTAAACAATTTATTGCTCAATACTTAACAAAGGACCCCGCAGTTTTTTATATTAAAAATGGGTTTGAGTCGATTGTTGTGAAACTTGGGGAAAATGGTCTCCTGGGCCCCCTAATTAAAATTCTCTTTGACCACCAGTCCGACCGATTTCGATTTTTTGATCTAGGGGCATTGTCATTTCTTAAAATTTAGACAGCTGTGCGTTGCCATTAGCAGCGAGATCGAAACTGCGAAAAAAAAAGAATTCATTCATTCTTTCAAACACTGGGTCCGGGGGGAAACACCCCCGACACCCCCCCCCCCTCGACGGGCCTGAGTATGCTCGTAATTTATATATAATTTAGTCCGCTTTCATCCGGTATCTGATCTCCCTCTAAAGCTTTATTCCGAAAATTATCCTTGTGAAAGTCTGTATTTCTGTATAAATGGATTTTTAATTAAAATTCTAAGGTGCCAGGAGCACACGTGACCTTGAAAATTGTCAAAATTTTCGCCGGCGACGCTATTTGAGGAGCACAGATTATAGGTCTGCCGCTATAGTGGGCCGATACAAGAAATCAAGCTCGGGCCAAAAAAAATCCCAATCCGGACCTGGTAGTACATGCATTATTATTATTATTATATTTATAATAGACCATGCTGAACTGTGAAATGTTTCAAACACTCAGTTTGGAAAGTTAGTAAAGACATTATTATTACTGATTATATCCAAGACGATCTTTTAGGTATTTATATATTTAGTTATTTTATGAGATATAGGGGTACCTACCTTGTATGCCCATTAAGTTTCTCATGTTCTGTATAACATTTTTTCGTTGTCAATAATTTCCTCATTTTAAACAATATCCCATTACTTTATCTTTAAACTATAAAACACTTTAATCGACTCAGAAATGACGTTTTATTTGGCATATGTAAGCTAAGCGCTTTCCTTAACTACGATACAAACAATGAGTAGGTAAATATTCCCTTATTTCCTTTGGCACCGCAGATGGCAAGGTTTATAGGGGGTGGTCAAAAATATTTCTACCGGCTTATCTACTAATAAAAATAATTACAATTTTAAGAGTGGGTATGCCGTCTAAAAATCAGAAATAAATTACTCTCAAACGCCGCCCCGTCCGCGACAAATTATAATTAGACCATTGCCGTTACGAAATTTGTACAGGCGAAAAATAGAAGAAAACATATTAATCTAGGTTTGTATCTTTTTAATATTTTGAGAAAAAATGGTATTAATTAATAAGATTTGTTTTAATTAGCAGCAAATTGCTGATTTTTTTAAAAATATTTAGAATGAAAATATGAGAAAAAGGACTCGATACAAACCTTCATTCATGTTTTCTGTGTATCGTACTATTTTTATTTTTCCAAAAAACATAATACTTTTTGCAAAAACATGTATAGCACGGAACCGTGCAAAGGCACATTTTGCAGCAAATGTTACACTGATACGAGCTCCCTCTGGATTTATTATTGTTTAAGCTCCGCCCTTCACCCATAATTATTTTATGAATGAGAAAATATAACGAGGGAACGAAATAAGAAATTAAACCAAATCATTTCTAATAACACGGGACGCCCAATAAAATACCAAATTCCATTAATTTACTATTATACTTAACAGGTACTCTACTCTTTGATTATACTACAAGTACGGAATTATAACAATATAGTAACTAGTTATATGTAGCCACCCATGCACTAACAATAATGTGTAATTGTGTTTCAGTTCTTCTTTATAAAATGGTGGTATGCTGGTATATTTGAAAACATTTATTGGACAATACAATTGATACTAAATTTTAAAGATGTGTTCTTGTCGTAAACACATGAATATAGAATTATAAGGGGCGATGCGATTTGCAATGAAAGGAGTTAGAAACACAAAAGTAAAGCGCACATTTTCCCATTTTCTCATCAAGTCACACGCATCAGTTTGTTGCATTAGACCAAGTAACAGGATTTTTTTCATAATAACTTTTATTTCTGGGAAAAATAGAAAGAAATGTTTGGGATAAAAACTGTCGGCAGTAAAGTTATCTATCGATCTGTCAAAATAATGAAATCTAGGCTCAAAATGTAAAAAGAAACAGAGAAACCAACTTACTCCTTTAAACCCGAAAATATTTTCCAGAAAAAAGCAACTTCGTGAAAATTTAACAAATCATAGCTAAAAGTATTGTCCAGAAGGTGATGTGGACCGATGTTGAAAATATTTTCTTGTTGAGATCGCGCACCAATGTAGACGTTCTAAGACTCAAGTTGCAGGTTTTTATCTGCTTTAAAAATTTGTAGAGAAAACATTTTTGAATACAAATTTTAGCCATCTTTTTTACTTTCAAAATTTTGCAAATTTTTAGAATTGCTCTGACATTCGTATTTAAAAAAAATGCACTATTAAATTTCATTGATACAAATAATTGATGCTTTGGATTTTTAAAATCTAACCAGTAAAACCAGAGATATCCATATTTTTGAGAAATAACCTACTATGTCTAAAGTTATTAATGATATTTTGATGCGGGGTTTAGTTTAAAACATCTATCATTAAACTTTTGTCTACTATAAAAGCAAATTTGTAAGTTCTCCCCATTCATATATTTTTTAAGAAAATATGAATAATAATTCGTAAAACTAAGTGTACACCAGGCAAGTTATTTTATATAATATGTGATATGTGCTAAGTATATAACACTAGTTCCTTGGTCAAATCGAGACTGCTACTCCTAGAAAGTAAAATTTCAAATAAAAGGTTGCCTCTATCCTTAATCTTTATTTATTCTCGATATATTTACTTGTTACTGACTTCGAAAAATTGGCATTTGCTTGCTACATTTACGTCTGCAAATTTCAAGTTAGGGTTGTAAAGAAATTCTTATTTTATACTATATACTATCAAAACAGTACCTGAGATGTCAACCACTTGTAGAAATTACACGAACTGCCGAGACTGCCTTGCCTGCGGCGCCTGCGTAACTCCAACCAGCCGCACTTGCGGGGCTTTCAATTATATGACCGCCACTGCGATGGCTGCCGACAGCCTGCCTAAAATTCGGAGAACGAGTGCCGACGGTGGTTTACCTCTCGATAGACAACTAGTGAATTTCATAATGATCCGTTGAATAGTTTAATGCTTATAAATAATTACTTATCACTGATTTTCTGCGAATCATTTCTCTTATTCTCGGCGTCTATTGGATGTATAACAATAATAATTAAAATTATTTTTTTGTTTAACTTGCCGTAATTCAAAAAACGAAAACATTAATGGATCTCAATTTTACTATGTCATCACTACATATTTATTAATGAACTGTGGTAATATGAAGGTCAAATTTTAATAATTGTAAAAAATACGTTTTTTTTTCAAAAACCATGTCGATAAAATGTGAGTATTTGCAAGGATCAGTTAACGAACGGAAAACCCTTTAAGTCTATGCTGAGAAGAAATAAAGATGGAGACACCTTTTTTATTTGAAACTTTTTTTCTGTTTAACAGTTTCTAAGAATATCGCGTATAGACAAATTAGACCAATAAATAACTAATACTATACGCATAACACTTATTGGATAAAGCAACTTGCGTGGTGTATATTTTTGATTTTAACAATGGTTGCTAATTTTTGTTTATTGGTAAACTACCATTATTTGAGGGAGACTACAAAATAAAAATTCAAGAAGTCCTGAGGAATCCCCTGAGGATCCAAGAGGTTAAATTTTGATTTGTTGAATGATGTGACAGCTAAAGCTTTACGCAAACGAAAACTAAACAACATTAAAATGTTAAGTTTTCCATTTAGTTATAAACAAGAATTAGTACTATAATAACAAACAAGACTGCAGCTACGGACACGTATTTCGGAGTTATTGCTCTTCATATATGGCACATGAGGTACGAAGGTACAGAATAGAGTACCTACAATATACTGTGCTTTCCTATCTTTGTTGGTCTTGGTTTTAACAATATAACAGTATTATTTATGCCATGCTACGCTGATGAGGAGCAATAACTCTGAAACGTGTGTCCGTAGCTGCAATATTGCATACCACTAATTTTTGTTTATAATTTTTATCGGACCTCATCAACTCTTATTCTTTTTATTTAATATTATTATTTCCTTATTGACGATTATTATTAATTAATGCAGATTACTAATTATTGAATATCTTTTCCATTATGCAAAAATATAGATATACTCGTATACTCCATATTACAAAGTAAAATTCTAGGGAAGCATAATACCTAGCCGTCTAAATTATAAATACTGTATTTATTGAAGGAATATGTTAAAAACGCATTTAGGTTAGAATGATAGGATAGATGTGTCGGGTGTCGGCATAACCTTTGAGCTTTGGCAGGTAGAATTTATATACAATCTAGAACTAATTTCGAGCTTATACGTAAGTGGAATCGCGGTCATTCATTTCTATTTACTACTACATAGTACTATAAACACATAAAATAATATTTTATCGTTTTTAAAGGACCGCCCACTGGAGTTTCCCTTTCACCTCCCCTGTTGCAAATTTTAGCAGCTTGTCGAGGCATACCTACTCTTAACACCAATTTTTGTAATACGTATTAGCAGTTCTACACACAATACCTATCTATAAACTATAACTGTACGTACCTACATGGTTACAACTATTTTACGTTCATATTCCGATTATTCCGAAGAAAGTAGAGTGTAGGGTCAAATAGTAGGGTCAAATAAAGAGGGATAGTGAGATCATTTCAGCTATCCAGTTGTTTTCGATATTTTTATTCATTTCTAAAAGGTAATTTCTAGCAGCGCCCTCTAATGGTCAGAGGAATAGTCATTGGATATAAATAGCAAGAAGAGCAGTTAACTTTTCCGAGATCTTTCGGCAAATTTGTCGTTGTAGAGATCTTTCCAAGATACTTCGATGTCGTTTTGGCAGTTCGATTTTTGCCTGCTAGGGTGAAGTGCCATCTATCCCATGGTAGAAACATATATAAGGTATGCTCGTCCGGGCTACCAGAATTTGACTTTTCTGCGCATGGAACCAACGGGAACCATATTGGATACATCACAGTATATTGACAGAGAATCGTAATATTCTGTGATATTACACATTTCAAGTTTTTATAATATTATCCCTTAACATTGTACCCCTGCAACCAGGTGTAAAAGTAGCCGTCTTGGGGTGTGTAACCAAAGAGTTTAAAACATAGAGGAGACAAGCTCCATAAGCGTAATGTATAAGCAGCGGTAGACTGTAGTCATTTCATCCTTTTCACACAGTTCGTTCTCTCTGTCGCACAGTCCATGAGGGGAGGTGACGATTGCAATACGTTGACAGTATGACAGATGACAATATATGTGTATACCAACGAAGTGGGTCTTTCTTTCACTTCGTTGGTGTATACCTACCTGGGACTTATGGGTGACTTAGTTTTTCTACAAACTTTACAAGTGTAAACTATTGTCACAAAAAATAATTAATTAATATACAAATTAAACGTGATAAACAGATTAAACGTTATAAACAGAAGAAAAATTTGAGAAAACACGTGTAATTGTGAATAAAGCAGATCGCTATTTAAAACAAATATTAAAAATTGAGGGTATTTGTGAAAACAAAGCGCGTCGGGTAAGGCTGAGTTGCTTTGTAAAACAGATCGGAGAGAGAGGGTACGAGGTCTGCGACAAGGACGAAAAGCCTGCAACCAAATCGCGGCTCCCGGCAAATCCACGGCTTGTCTTCTCTAGTTATTAAACTCTGGTTAGAAATATGAAGACAACTTTACGGTCAAATAAAGAGTGACAGGGAGATCATTTCAGCTATCCAGTTGTTGATTTCGATATTTTTATTCATTTCTAAAAGGTAATTTCTAGCAGCGCCCTCTAATGGTCAGAGGAATAGTCATTGAATATAAATAGCAAGAAGAGCAGTTAACTTTTCCGAGATCTTTCGGTAAATTTGTCATTGTAGAGATCTTTCCAAAATACTTCGATGTCGTTTTGGCAATTCGATTTTTGACTGCTAGGGTTAAATGCCATCTATCCCAAGAATATACAATTATGGATTTATTCCTTGCGGCCTAACTAAGAGGCAATCGTCTGTATGGCATTAATACCCCTTGGATAATTTTGTTCCCAATCATGATAGCTTGTTTGCTGCTTAATCGTAATAATAATAACAATACTCATACTTTTTGCGTTAGTGCGTGACCCTCGTAGCAGTTATGATTCAATTTTTTTAACTTTCCCGCTTCTACCACGACCTTTCCGAACGTCAATCGTTTAATTTCGCCGCCTTAACTCTCATTTGTTTTTCTGGCATTTGTTTATGTTCGTTTATAGAATAAAATTGTTGATTTTTAGTACAGTTTAAATTTGTTTTATTCTTTGTTTTATTATTTTCACCGATTTTCAGTGCAGAATAACCCTTTACACTAATAACGGTAAGATTAGACACAGTTTATTACAATTTAAGGTTCAAAATTATAATTTTGTTTAAGAAATGTCCGCTAAAACAAGTCTAAGGAAAAGAATATCGCAAATAAACTATAAGGATGCAGAAGGAGCTCCAAGGAAGAAAATAAAAGAGGAAGAAGTAGAAGCACCTGCAGAAGATATACCAGAGACAGTACCGTGTAAGCAACCTATAATAGCCCCAAACGGAAAGATTTTTTACCCTTGTCAGTTCTGTAGCAAAGTTTTCCCACAAAAAACTACTAGCATCACACATATGAAAAAGTGTCCGAAGAAAGTTCATAGTTCATTGGTAGAATCCAAAAATGAATCTAATATAAATAATAACGAAGAGCACCGTCCAGCTGTTGAGATAAATGGGGATTTGGATCATAGGGATAGTAATACTGAATACATCGCACCAGAGAAAAAAATTATGATAACTCAAAACATTACGGTTAAGGAGCCTTGCATTCAAAAACAGATTACGAAAGATGCGTCTGTCTATGATTTCGATGATGATCCAGATAGTGGCAAGTCTTTCAATAAAGAGTCAAAAGAAAACGAAGAAGATGCATTAAATAACAGATTATGCAAAGTCTGTAAAACTGTATTCGATGATCCCTTAGATGTTTTGCGCCACGTAAGGCAATGCCATAATTTTCCTAAAACACTCCTACCCCCGGAAGAAATTCAGAAATATTTTGATGCACCTATCAGAGATTCCTGCCCTATATGTGAGAAGCCAATAAAAACCCGTAACTTTAGGTCTGTCTTCATTAAACACTTGATAACACACACCACCGGCCTGATGCATGAGTGTGATATTTGTAAGAAGAAGTTTCGGAGAAGGGATCACATGCGTGCCCATCAAAAGAGACACATCATACCCGATTCGGTTTAAGTATTATTTTTTAAGTTCATTAGTAAACGAGTTAGTATTCCATCTAAAATGTAGGAATTTTTTTGTTTACTTTTGTGTTATGACCATATCCAATCTATGATTCTTTATTTTACATGTTAACATCATTACTTAATGCTGCTGGTATCACATGATTAGCCACAATCGTGGAAATACTCAATGTTTCAATGTGATTCAGTAATGAAATTAAGCACCATTTTAAAGTTTTTTAACAGTGGATTTTTTCTCCCTATATTCAGCGCGAAATTACTACTAACTAAATGAACATATAGGTACCTAATTTTTTATAAAGATAATGGGTAGATGAGGCCCATTTTTGGCCCCCAGAAGGACAAACATTTTTTTTTCTAAAATATTTTGACTTGATAAAATTTTAGGTGTATATTTATTGATTCCAACATTGTTTTTTGACTGAAGACTGTTTTAGTATTATTAGATTAGATTATTTAACAAATTTTAATGTATTCCGATATTTTTTTAATCAATTTAATTTTTTTTCAATAAGAAGCGCTCATAACACCATCGTAGTTTTATATATGTTATTACTTGGATAATAAAATGAAACATGTATAAAAATTAGTCTAGTGTTATGAGCGCTTATATGAAAAAAATCAAATTGATTAATAAAATATCAAAATACATTAATATTTGATTATATAATATATTAAAACAGTTTTCAGACAAAAGCAACAAAAACAATAAATTTAGATCCTAAATTTTACCGAAACATTCAAAATAGAAAAGATAAATAAATCTCTAGTCCCCCCAGGTGCCAAAAAGTGGGCCTTATGTACCTACCTCCTTTTGAGAAAAATAATCAGTATTGAAAGCAGTTTATTTAAAAATCAAGATATGACAAAACATTTCTGCTAAACCAACTGGTTTGATTTGGCAATTCCACGAATAAATATATACAGTTTGAGAGTGAGTATACAGTGTGACCCACTTTAACTGGAAACGTCAGAAAAACATGACATTTCTTAACTCATTTCATGATATTAAAGTTTGACATTTTAGACGGCTATGCTTGCCATTAACAGTGGAGGTAAAAATACTTTTTCTGACACTGTGAGCTGCAGAGAAAGTACGGTGGTATTTTTTTATAGGTAATCGACATTTGAAGAAAAAAATAGCTTGTTTTATTCGAAGTAAATGCCGCTTGTTGTGACTCGTCTATAAGCTCAATAAAAAGAAGTCTAACTGTGGTAAGTCTGGGAATCGGGATGGCCATCTAAGTAGCTTTCTACTTCGATTTATCCATAGGTTAGAAAAGTTAGCATCATCACCAGGTTCAAACATATGTAAAAACTTGGGTTTGACTAGTGTCACCTTATTTTTTTAAGGCATCAGCAATACTTTCTTTGGATAAAAAAATCTATGCTAGCTACTGTGAGACTGGCGTATAGATTGTTGTTAAAATAATTTAAAATGGTCTGCTCATACCTGGGCTGTCTTTGTACATTATCTGTTTTTGTAATACGTCTTGTCAGCGCCACACTCATTAAAAATTTTGTTGGTTTTATAAATGGTACTTTCAGTGATATTTGGCCAATTGGGATGCCTGTTATTAAATATTTCACAAACTTGTCTTATGGTTGGCATTATCTCCTCTAAGAGTCACAAGTTCGATTTTTTCCTGTAAATTAAATTGATCAACCATGACTAATAAACTAATACTGGATATTATTGCTCAATTTCGTGATTTCTATAGCAATATGCTCAAAGAATATACCTGTGTTAATGAAATGACACTTGACTTTAAAAATTGTTTTCCATGACACCCGTAACGATAAAAATCAAATACTTTTATCCTTGCATATGGCGAATTACTTATTTTTTTTAATTTACTATTTTTCTGTATCATTTATGTTTTTCATGAGCTGCTATGAATTTTTAGAAAAAGATAATGTAAGTAAAATTAAACAATTCAGTTCTGGCTACAGGCATGTCCGTGGTATAATTAGATTTTCAATAATAGTATCTCTAACTAAATTTGTCAATTTTTGACATTTAAAAAAAATCATAGGAAATCTTGAAGATTGAAATGAATCTCTATATTTTTATCAAAAGTAAAGGTTTGTCTATATTTTTTTTTAAATCCTGTTATAATCAGGTAATAAACACAATTTTTTGAAGGGGCGTTTCCATCCATAGTGGGTCACACTGTATATAATATAATCTAAATTATTCGGTTGTTGTAAAAGGCAGCAAAAAAAATCTGTAAATATCGTAATTTGGATATGGGTTCATTTTTATTATTAGGTATAAGATAGTTTTAAATATGTAGGTGCTGATAATACCTAAAAATATTTGCCAATTTTTTTATGTTTTCTTTGTTGGAGCCAGGAGGTACTCCATTTTATTTGTATGACTAGTAGTTACAGAATATTTCTAAAATTCTTCCTTTTTAGAAATATGATGAAGATTTGAAAATATGCTGTAAAAAAATGCTTTAGATAATTTTCTGATCGTGAGAAATATAATAAGAAACGTATTAATATTTATTACATACTACACGTTAATTTTTGTATATTTCGAAATGAACATAGGAATATTAGTAGTGTCGGAAAGTTTCAGAACCGTTGAAATATTTTATTGTTGAATCATGTATTTTGAATTCTATGATGTTGGTGTTTGACATAGTATTTTCATAGATAGGTACTTTATGAGTGAATATTTTATATAAACATTTATACTTTTTAATAAAAATGTTCTGCCAAATACAGCATTTTACCTTCCTACACTATTATTTTAATTAAAATGTTGCCATTTAATCAACTTGTGAGCTGATGCCTTGCCACGTTAAATAAAGATAATATTTGTTTATTTATTCATTATTCCTATTATGGAACTTCACACTCTTCTTTAGCACATTCAGAGCCATGGCGGACACCGGTGTCTGATTAGCTACAGTTAGATCAGGCCATATCGGTCACCGGTGTCCGCCATACTTAATTAGCATTAGCCAGCAGACACTCACATTCGAAGAGTTTTTATCATTAATTGCCGGCCATGTGCCTGTATAATGGCGTACATGCCATGGGTTCTTAATAAAAAAATTTATACGGATTTTGAAAGCTGTGTCCGCCATTGTGACCGCTGTGGCTTGCTGAGAATGACTTAAAATTATATGTATTTTAGAGGCCAGGGACATGTCGGACATGTCAATCCATATCGACAGCATATAGCACGGTGTCCGCCGATTTATTTGTGTCCGCTAAAATGCCCGCTGTGGCCTAGGAAATTAACTACTTTTTCGATATAAATATGTACGCTATGGCCTGGTATGATAAAAAATATGCATTTTTTTATATAGGGCCAGTTCAGACACCGGTGTGTCTGCCGAGCTTGTCTTATGGGTAATTCCATGAGTAGATTCAACAATAATAGCTTGGCGCTGAATGTGTTAGGGAGGAAATGCAGCTCTATTGGAGCTCATTCCATACTCTTGGGCCCTTCTGATGATGTTGCATGGTCATGTCTCCTCCAAAATCTCAACAAGGGATCACAGAGACTCCTATTCCAGGATTCTCCAAAGAATGATGTGCACTATTTCCAATAACTTCCTGCATGTTCGGTTGATCAGACAGTTGTGCAACAACGGCCCTTAATAATTCCAAGGGCCTACAATTACTGGCACGACTGTGGTCGATCTCTGCATTCCACATCTCATCATATGTAAGATAGCCCTAGTTAGATAAAGATTCTTGGTCAAAATAAGTTAATTAATACTGAAATCTTTGGTTTAGTGGTAGCTGAGCTTTAATAACATGCAATCATTACACTTGAGTTATCAGAGAAAACAATTATTTTTTTATAATTTGTGACAGGATAAATTACGAAGATATTTTGTCTACTTTTATAAACTATTTATAGCAGATAAAGTAGAGGCTTCATACTTGCCGTCATAGCCTTTAGGTGGTTTTTACAATCAACAATGTATCATTTTTACATTATTGAGTCTTGAGACCGTTAGATTCCTCTAGGAGTGGAAAAATATTATACCGCATGTATCTTAGGTTGCCTAACTATATTCTGTATAAACCTTCGAACATATAGAGGATGTTCCAAGGTATAAACGATTAAAAGAGGAATAAGAATACATCTAATTAGTCTGTGGTATTATCACGTATTATTAGTAAAATTTAATAATTCCTAACTTGAAAGAATTAGGGCCAATTTTTGAAAGAATTCTGTGAAGTAGAATTGTTTACAGAACCATATCTATTAACGTACGGCGCGTAGTGAAACGAAATGCGAGTCTATTACAGTTTTCTGTAAATCTGTTAGATTTTTTCAAGAAATCTGTTACAAAAAATTTAGTGGCGAGAACAAAGCTAGTACCTAGACTCCTAGACGCTTGTTCTTGTTATTTCTAGGGACGTTCCGATACCTCAAAAGTATCGATACTTGTATCGATACTGATACCAAATGAAAAGTTTCAATACCTGTACCATATCGAAAGAAAATTATCGATGCCAATAAGTATCGCTGCTGGTATCGAATGAAAAGTGTCAAAACCGGTATCCTATTGGAAGAAAAGTATCGATACCTGTAAGTATCGATACTTCTTAATTTTTGAGAGCAGGGGGGAAATTCTGCGAATTTTATTATTCTCTCTAAAAATTTGTATGTATGGTTATTACCACTGAACTATACATAATAAATGGAAGACCAATACAGATATATGCGCGTGAACCCAGTCAACCTAATTATAGTAGTTACATAACTATATAGATGAGACTTAAAAAAGAACTGCGTTTTATTGCAAAATACTGTCCTAGTTTCGTATTTGTGCCCGCTATTCTTAACATAGTCATTATATGGTAATATTTTTTCTTTGTTACATATGAGTGCTATAAGTAAAATGGTATTGACGCAATATTTATAAAATAATGTTTTATAAATCATACAAAACAGAAATTCATAAAATTGATGAACATTTCTGACATCAGCGCCAAATCACCATTACCAAAGTTCTGGTAGTGTTCTGTATAATGTGGTAAATTTGTATTTGTTACAAAAAAATGTGATGCCCTGCAAATATTGCTGTTCCATCACATCTTCATATGTTAAACATACCTTTTGTATAAAATTTATGTTTTATAAAATACTGTACATATGATAAATTTATATATGAATTCATGATAATCAATACATTCCTGTAGATGGCGCATCTAAAAAACTAATCGTTGTTCTGTTGATGTTTTCCTAACCTAAAATAATATTTGCGTTCTGTGTTCTGTGATTCCCTTAAAGGGAGTTGCTACGTGGACGCCGCGGCGGACATATATAATTTCTTAGCTGTCCGCCGCGCATGCGCATTCGCTTTTACACGACTTATTGAACCGCCGCACAGAGAAATTGGAATGTTTTATGCAATTTTCTGAAAATAAGGCGGGGGGACACCCCCCGCACCCCCCGTTTTTGTCTGCGACGCTAATGCTGCCTGCGGCGCTGATAACTTATTAACAATTATTTAGCAAAATAAAAATCAACCTAACTAACCCAACTACCATCACATGAATGAGATAAATTATTATATGAAAAAAAAGTACATTTCTGTCGTCAAATCCAACCAGAATTTGTGAAAAAGGATATTAATCGTTACAAAATATTTTAAAAAAAAGTCCAGTGGGCAGTATTTGAACCCGGGACCTGTCGCTCCACAACGCGACAACGTTACGCATAGGCCAGCGATCCACGTGGAAAACACCGCTATAGCATGGATTAAATACTATCTAACCAAACAAATTGCCGCGGCGGACAGCTAAGAAATGATAGATGTCCGCCGCGGCGTCCTTGTAGACAGTCCAGGGAGTTGCTACGTGGACGCCGCGGCGGACATATATAATTTCTTAGCTGTCCGCCGCGCATGCGCATTCGCTTTTACACGACTTATTGAACCGCCGCACAGAGAAATTGGAATGTTTTATGCAATTTTCTGAAAAATAAGGCGGGGGGACACCCCCCGCACCCCCCGTTTTTGTCTGCGACGCTAATGCTGCCTGCGGCGCTGATAACTTATTAACAATTATTTAGCAAAATAAAAATCAACCTAACTAACCCAACTACCATCACATGAATGAGATAAATTATTATATGAAAAAAAAGTACATTTCTGTCGTCAAATCCAACCAGAATTTGTGAAAAAGGATATTAATCGTTACAAAATATTTTAAAAAAAAGTCCAGTGGGCAGTATTTGAACCCGGGACCTGTCGCTCCACAACGCGACAATCATCATCATCATCAAACAAATTTATTCAAATATTTAAATACAATTTATGCCTCACCGGATCATGACCCGGAGCCAACCGTACAACCACGTCGCGTAGCACCGTTACGCATAGGCCAGCGATCCACGTGGAAAACACCGCTATAGCATGGATTAAATACTATCTAACCAAACAAATTGCCGCGGCGGACAGCTAAGAAATGATAGATGTCCGCCGCGGCGTCCTTGTAGACAGTCCCTTCTTTAAAATGCCTAAAAACAAATATGTAGATTTGTCTTATAGACAAAAACGGAGGCGAATTAACGATGCTATTCATCAAGTTGAGGCTGTCAACAATGAAGAAATAAGTTCTACAAGTTGTGGAATATATCAGGTGAGCTGCAGTGATAGTAATAAAACAGTTCCTGTCGTTACTGATGGGCGAGCTGATGAAATTATTCCTGATGTGAACTTAATTAAAACGACAACAATGAAACATTTGATGTCAATAATGGGACCAGTATACATAACACAACTAATACATAATATTTTGTTGGAGAACGGCGTATTTAGGTAAGTGTAAATATACACCATGTAAAGTGATAAAGGGGACCAGTCAGAAAACAATAGGAGCGATGGCGAAGATAAGGATGGCGTATAAGGCATTTGTCCTGCGTCATATCTCTGCTCCACTATTACGGTCTCGTCCATCTCGCTTGTTCGCTCAGTTTTTGCTAACATTTGGCCCCCTTTATCAGTTTGGATATTGTATTTTTATTGTAGTTTTTTCTACAAATACACTATAAGTAGGTTGTTTTTCGGATATTGTAGCTATCAAAGTTATCTTGAGTCGTTCTAATATATAAAGCGTTTCACGTCAACACTCCCATCATATTCTGTAACTACAAAGTACCAATAGGGCGCGTGCAAAATCTGACAGCTAACGAGAGTGGAGGGCATATAACCTCAATGTTCCAAATTAATTAACGTGAAATTCGCTGTTTTCGTTTGATTTTTTAACTTTCTTGTGTTTTCAGCTATTAAAATAAACATTTTTAAGTTTAGTTTTCATTATATATAGACAATTACGTGTTTTGTACAATAATATTTCCTTTGATTTGGTGAGATGTGCATTGTTTACCTATGTGTTTTTAGTAAATTTCTTCGTAATTAAACAATGTATGGGATAGATCTTATTATTATATATGGAGCATATTTAGATTATTTGAGATTTAAACGCTGTTAATAATTCTGTTGTCAGTTTACGACAAAAAGCCATTATATTCTGTGGTATTTTTGGTTGTCAAAGTCTCACCGAATTTTAAAGGTATGTGATTATTACTTAACATTGGAATTTACTGTTTATTATATAATAAAACATATTTAATAAATACATAGTAGTAAATACCTTCTGCATGCACGAAAATAAAATTATTAATTATTTCAGAATGCCATATCGATTTACACCAAAAGAAGAAAAGTTTGTGCTCAATCCAAAGAGCAAAGCGAAAAGAGCATTAGAGAGATCCGATCTTACTGAGTCAAAGGTGAAATATGGTCATAGTTCCAGACATTATCTTAACGGATAATCTTTATTTAGAATAATTTAATTTAAATTTTATACTCTACAATTTTTAGGAAAACCTGCTGAACTAGATAAGGTAACTCATCTAAGATTGACTAACAAATAAATGTATGGGTTATGCAGCCTTAAAGCATTTAATCACTTTTCTTTTGAACTCTTAATTGATCACAAACTTCTTTGATGTAATTCGATGGCAATCTGAAATAAGTAACTATAACTTTATTTTCGTGCATGCGCCATGCGGTAGGTATACTACTATGTATTTATTAAATATGTTACATAATAAGTTTTAAACTCCAATGTTAAGTAATAATTACATAGATACCTTTTAAAGCTTAAATTGGCATTCAGTGAAACTTTGACAACCAGATTCCATACAATATGATGGCTTTTTGTGGTAAACTGGTAACAAAATAATTAACATTTAAATTTTTAATAATCTAAATATGCTCTATATATAACAATAAGATCAATCCCATACGTTGTTTAAATACGAAGAAAATAACTAAAAACACATAAGTAAACAATGCACATCTTGCCAAATCAAAGGAAATATTATTGTACAAAACACGTAATTGTCTGTATATAATGAAAACTAAACTTAAAAATGTTTATTTCAATAGCTGATAGCACTAGAAAGTTAAAAAAGCAAACGAAAACAGCGAATTTCACGAATATTAATTTGGAACATTGAGGTTATATGCCCTCCACTCTCGTTAGCTGTCAGATTTTGCACGCGCCCTACGAAAATGAAATGAAAGCATATGGAGCATTTATGTTGCTAAACTTTATTGCTATAGATCTTACAAAGAAAAGGCATTAGCATTGTCAAGAAGTGATTACAAAATGTCCAGGTAGATTAAAATAAAATTATGTAAATATAATTTTTTAGGTATTGTTTGTAAAGAAAACTGGAGGAAATTTCCACAAAGAATTAGAAATTAGATCAATGAAAAGAATATTTGCAGATATATTTGGCAAAGGATTATTGTTCCTGGCTGGGACAAAGGAATAATTTTAAAACCTGCAATTTAAAGACCATTAGTATAATAAAAGGTAAAGTATAGCATTGAAATTTGTAGATGGCATTATAATAGGTCGTCTTTGTTTTTATTATTGCAATTTTAAATTATCTAATATAATGATTAAAAAAAAAACAATCTAAATTCAAATAAATATGTATCTTTATTCTGGCAGTGGAATATCTGTTTGTGACCTTATATATAGATGCTGAAGAACGCCTTATTAGTTTCAATGACATCCTATTGCTTTCGTCTAATTGTAATAATTATTAAGGTATGTAGCACTCGTTAAATTTAATACTACCTTTACACGTCATTTGATTCTATATTGCAATATTCAGTATTTAGTGTTTCAATTGTCGTTTTGTTACTAAGTTGATGTTTTACAACATTTATCACCTAGGCACGTGAAACTTAGGACATTTTTCGATACTCAGTAATTGTCACTATTCTATAGCCGCGCTTCCATTTTACACGAAATTCTGTTTATTTTCACATTTTGTATCATTACTCAGTTGTTGGTATGTTTCTTTAATTTTCTGCAAGTGAGTTTAAAGTTTTTTTACCCTCGCTTCTAATCAACTGCACTAGCTTGGGAGTAAGATCACTTTGTACTCAGTTACAAATTGAGATGTTTAATTGTTTATTTGCTAGATTAGAAAAATAATAATACATTTTCAGCAACTTCAGTGTAACAGAAAGAATAACAATTAAGGTCACAAAATATATGTTAAGATACTGTGAGTACAGAACACACTAAAGAGATTAATAGGTTAGGTTTTTGCACAGACGTTTTACTCATTGAGATGGTTTTTCTTTTGTACAACTGAGTAGTGATGTATTCAACTGAGATGAGTATACTCACTGCACATTTGACTCGCACTCAGTTATGTGTGCCAAAGGAAAGCGACATATTAACTGTGTTCACCTGTGGTAGTGATAAAGTAACTACAGAGTACAGTACACCCAAAGTAGCTGGCTGACTATTGGATGCACAGTAGCAACTATTGGTCAATAACTATTTTGATTTTTTCATGAACAACCCTATCTTCTACTTGTACACGAGATAATAATGGTTTGGTCATCTATAGGTATCTAACTTTCTTTATTTGCTTATTATTTTGACCACAAAACTACTTTTGGTGTATTGTGGTGACGTTAGCTGGGAAGTATTTAAGTCTACGAAAATGTTAAAAAAAGTACTGTGCACTCAGTAATTATAATAGTAATATTAATTAATATATACGATCATAATATTGAAGGCTCAATATGTATTTAGGTGTGGCTGCCTCCATATTTGATATCTGCGACAAAGACTTTGAAGAAATCTGTGCTGAATGGTTCAGGAAAGGAAAGCAACAATATGAAAAATATGGCTGAATAAATAGATATATAAATACTATTTATATAGTTCAGTGGCGGCTGGTGAAATTTCAATATTTTTTTCTCGTCTGTGACGCATGCATGGGACTCATACGAAATATGGGAAATAACATCTAGAGAAGCACTTTCCTAATGAACCCTCAAACATTTTGAAAAAACAGTTTGGGAACAATTTTTTCAAAATTCGGTAGCCTCCCCTGGACACCCGTTCCATTTTTATTTTTTTTGCATATGCATTTGACTTCATAAAAATACAACAATACGTTTTGGAGTTTATGAAAATATTTTCACTACTAACTGAGATACAACGAATTAAAATTTTGTAATTTGTTAAACTATAAATTACAAAATTTCAGTTCATTCTTTTTCAGTTAACAATGAAAATATTTTCATAAACTCCAAAACGTATTGTTGTATTTTTATGAAAAGTAAAATGTATATGACAAAAAAAATATTAAGCAGGAGTCCTTAGACCAGGAGAGGCTACCGAATTTGGAAATTTTTTTTCGCAAACTGCTTTTTCAAAATTTTTGAAGAGTCGTTAGAGAAGTGCTTCTCTAGATGTTATTTCCCATATTTCATATGGGTCCCATCCGCCACAGACGAGAAAAAAGTATTGAAATTTCACCAGCTGCCACTGACATAGTTACATTTTATGTTTGTTATTTTATGTTTGAATACATTTTATTTATGTTTTAATATACTTATACAGAATTTTAACATTGTAATTAAAATTAAAGAAGAAGGTTATTTTGTTTATTTTTAAATCTGATAGGGGCAGAGATAAAGTTAGAAAAACGATATATGTGTTAAGGAATGTTTATCTTGTGTTTGCATTTATATAAAATAATTTGTGAAATCTACAGATTATTTCTCAAACTGAAATATATAAGAAATGTTATTGTAAATGTAAGACGAAATTTTAAGAAGTGCTAACATACAATATACTTTTTCCATCATGGTAATTATTGCTTGCTTTTAAGGTGTCAAAAAAAAATGAACTTCAAGTATACTCGGAAAAAATATTTTTTTTTGTCTGACAAAATTATTGTAAATTGGGAAAAATGTATTATGAACGTGTAATATTAAGAATATGTATGGGTAGTTATTGAAAAATGTTGATGTACCAACTTCTATAATGTCCGTTTCTTATTCGCACAAAAGGTATACTATTCTAATTTGGATAATCTGTGCATTAAGGGTGATTTGTGAAATTTTGGTTCATCCATTTATCTTTGTATTTAATGTGTGGGACTAAGTTGTACTTTTGGGGATGATTAATGACTGATGACTAGTTGAAGAAGTTTTTGTATATAAAAAAAATTGGAATAGAAATTTGTGAAAAATGTTTTTCCTCGGCCTGCAAGTATTTTCAAATTATTTTCCTCAGTAAATGAAGAAAATTGGTCAACACAGATATCAAATTTCATTAAGAAAATTTCGATTTTTTATAAAACTGCACATTTTGATGAAATTTTATCTTTGATTGGCTTTTAATTCCATAATTTAAAATGTAAATATGAAACATCGAAAGTTTTTAATGCGTCAAATATTTTCACAAAATAATTATATATACCTACATCGAGGTGAGGGAAATTTTTTTCGTGAATTTCGATTGAATTTTTTTTTTTTTTTGCAAGATGTCTTCAATTAGTCTTGGTAATCATGGCACTAAAGTATGACTTGTGCCCGATGTTTCAATATAAAGATAAGGGATAACCTAAATTTCATTGGTCACTCATTCATGAAGTACAGTAAGTAAATTGCTTCCCATGCATTACGTAAACGGGTGATAACAATTCTGAAGCATACAGGTCGTTGGTATCTCTATTTATCATAAATAATGAGTCGCTGGAATGAAGGAGTTCCATAAATAAATAAGTACTGGTATCTTATAATTACCATACCTGAGACGTAACTGTTACTTATTAAAGAACCCAAACTTACTCCGTATTTACATATAGGATATTAAAGTAATTTATAAAAGATATATAATAAATTTATAACGGTTATGCACTTGTTTTATAAATATTTAGTAATAATAATGTAACAAACTTCCAAAAATATTATATAACAGTAATAGTTTTTAGTGCTGACATTAGTCAGAGGTGGTACTCTACAAGGACTCTATTTTGGACATAACTGTTACTTACTGAGGAACGTATATTATCTAATGATTATATAATAGTTACTAGATTTGGTTGACTGGGAACAAAATGCTTCAATCATGCGATTGAAGGTCCCGGGGTTCTGCGTCGCCGCAGTAGAAATCTAGTATTAAAAGTATGTTGGTGATTGAGTCAGAATGCTTCTTGTGCACGGTATGCGCCGACGCGATTTTTCTTTGATTTGTCTCCCGTAGCGGGAGGTCTTGGATTAGTGCAGAATTTCAGAGCCGGTGTCCAGCTTTTTTAGCGGTTATTATGTAGTACTTTGTAACATAAACAATTCGTGATAAGATAAAGAATAAAGCAATATGGTCCGGTCTTGCTCCAGTTTGTTACCTATATTTTGGGTAAGTACCTTGTTCTTGTCCATTCTGTAAAATATACTATCCTCTAAATATCGGCGACAACTCCGAGTTTTGGGATCTTTTCTCTTACCGTGGGTAATTTTGCCTGAAAAATGTTCGTTAGGCTATACTTTCCCAGGTATCTACTAACTCTACATGATAAATATAAACATAGAATTCATTGGATATTCTGGATACAAAATTGTCTAATAACCTCATCACCTTTTTTTCCGTAATTTTTTAGCGAATTTTAAAGTTTATTACTATATTTGTGAATCTACCTAAATAATATGTTAAACAATCCAAATTATGTGCGTTACTGATATGGACTTGATCTATTTAAAAATATGTTACATATTACCGTAAGTACTCTTTTTATAAATACAACTTTGTCAAATAAGTAAGCGTGAACTGTAAAATGTGAGACTAGTCAAATTTGAAAATCTTGGCACTATATGACCACTGAAATGTATTATACTTAAAAAAATAGAATGGGGTAGCAAAACATCTCAGTTATTTTGACTTTTTATGGAATGTAAAACTTGCACTAGCACCAATGTAAAGTCGCAGTCTGTATAATAACAACAGTGGAAGATACCTATTTTATTTGCTAATTTCAAGCTGCACAAAGAAAATATGTATACTTATGTCAGTTGTGCAAACAGCTATACAGTAAGCATTTTCCAGACTTACAATAAGAAAGGGGGACACATCCACTATCGCTATGTGAAGTAAAGACCATGCTTGATTTACTGTTCACTTGTACATTGAATATACATATTATACTTTATCTTGCGTACACTAGCTGTGTGACACAAGCAATAAACCAATAGAAAGTAATTCGTATTGATATGAGAAAACTGAAGAATCGGTTAAATATCGGTAACTTCATCATCAGTGGAAAAATATGCCGGAGTACTTTGTACCCTTATATTAAGAAAAACAACCAAACGGACATTTTTGTATGCAAAATTGTGATCAGACAGGCAAACTTACCATGTCAATAAGAATAATAATGTACCTATTGCTTAAGAATACATCTCTCAAATTATTTTCAGGTTGACTTCGAAAAGGTATTTTACCTTGGCTAAAGGCTATTGGTAGAAATTCTCAAATCGAGAGGCTGAGCTATAGCAATGTGATTTGCAGTGAACATTTTGCTGATACAGATTTTATGTATGAGGGGGACATGAAACGTCTGAAACCTGATGTAGTTCCAACCCTGAAATTAGGCCCTCGAAAACATTTATCTTCTATAGTCCACCCAGTGCCATGGTAGATATAATAATTTCGTATCTTCATGATTTCTGGAATAATTCTATAATTTGGTTTTAATATTGATGTAGATATCCGTAGTACTTCATCTGGCATTTCAGCGTATGGTCAAATGGCATCTCAGATGTATATAGAAGCAGATAAAGAAAATATAGATATTTTACAGAAAAGGTATCATTTTAAATTTAAACTTCCCTGAGAATATTAAAAGCAGTACCACTTTAAATACATTGAAGAGTAGGCTTAAAAAGTATTTATTGGATGAGTAGACATTCGTATTGTCCGTTGAAAGTGTCCAGCCTGAATTTAAATTTAATTTTAAGTACTTGTTTTTAAAGTCATGTAATACCGATTGTTATATGTTCTCTGACTGTTTTATTTATTTAAGTGAAATTTTATAGTATTAGGTACTTATTTTGGTTTGTATATTTTTTGTTTTTTGTTACATTTTATTGCGTTGCCTAATTTAAGTTACTTGTATCAAAGGCAAAGACTACACAAACGTGTGAATCTAAAATACATGATTTCTCAATAAAGTATTTAATGTAAGTTGTTACTGTATATTTCTTTATTCCTCCAATAATAAATACCTTCTACTTTGTCACTGATCTTAGTGATCTTGTAATACTAATATTAGTCTATACCTATATTAAATTCACTAGAGTATTTACAACTTGACCAAAAAAGTATTTATCAGGTTTCACTTTTAGCTTTTATTCATATTCAAATTATATTTCGATCTCTGAGGTAGAAAATATGACTCCCTTTTTTGGTGGACTCTGTAATCAATTCTCAATATGATCGTACACATTATCAAGAACGTTTACTAGAAGAAAATTGAAAATTAAATAATTATGTTTTGAGCATGATAACTTTTATGTTCTTTAATAAAAATTAAGACAAAGGTTAACTGTATAAGAAATGTCAATCTATACTCGAATATTTTTGGTGATTTCTGAAAATAAAGCCAAATTAAAAATACTTGTAATAAAAATAGAGCCGGCCCTGGCTTTCTACACAATGCGATTGCGCTCCTCCGGGGTCGCCATACTTGCGCGAGATTCAATACGCGTAATTAGTGATGACGTCACTTGACGGATTATGTCAAGAGACTAAGAGACTGAACCCAAACAAATATTTGGAAGTGGTTTGTCATATATGTCATTTATTATTATACAAATATTTATTATTATTTGGTGATTTTAAGAAACAGCTAAGGTTAGTATTAAACAAATATGATTTCTAAATGTTGTTTACATACAAATTTCACAAATTATTGCTGTAATATGAAAGAAATATGCAAATTATTAAACGCCACTTAACCTCACTTAAATGATTTAAGAAAATCTCAAGCAAACCAGTGAAACAAAACTAAACTTCTTACTTTTTCCAGATACAATGGCAGAGTAACATTACTATAGTGTTTCAACAATATGTGAGTATTTTAAGAATAATAGTACTCAACTAAAAAGAGGTGAAAATGCGTTCAAAAGTGGTCATGTCACCGAAATGGTTTATGACAGTAGCGCTTAGACTCCGATTTTATAAGGAAATGTATTGGCTAGCATGAAAAAGAAAACTTATCTTGTTGAGGTTTATTATATATAAACAATTGTGATATCACGTACTTAATCTAATATTTATTTTGTAGGTAACTCTAGATCAGGACAAAATTATAGATGTCCAAGAGGGCAAATTATTTGTCGCCATATGGCAGCTTTAATATTATATGGTCATTATAATATCAGTGTTACCGACACTTCCTGCTTATGGAATGCACGGCGAACTGCAAGAAAAAAAATATCTGACATATATCCTTTACAAGCTGCTTGTGGTGTAAAGAGATATGCGTTAGAGGAAGAAATAGAAAGGTTTAAGAAAAATCTAGGTACAAACAAAGTAGGATTTACCATGGTTTTTACTCACCTCCTTCATTAAGTATTTGTACCTCATATACTTAGAGGACATTTTATTTTCTTCGAAGTATGTTAATGCTGAAAATAAGGAAACAATTTTTTTCAAAAAGTTGCAGTAAATATGGAAAAGATAAATTTAATTAAACAGTATACAGAAGGACAAGCCTCAAATGAAAACTGGTTGGTAGCCCACAAATATCGTTTAACGGCCAGTAAATTTGGTAGTGTATTAGGTGCTTGCAGAAGAAATAAATTTCCCCCATCGTTATACAAAATCCTTGTTAAAGGTTATAGTTTAAATTTTGTAAAGGCAGTGCAATGGGGAAAGTATAATGAAGTTACTGCAATAGAAGATTTTAAGCAAAAAACTGCTTTTGATGTTTCACCTTCGGGCTTGTGGTTACACGATTGCGGTTGTTTGGGAGCCAATCCTGATGGGATAGTCAGCGATGATGCTATTATTGAAGTGAAGTGCCCTTATAAATTTAGAAATTTGTCACTATCTGAGTGCTTACGTAGTGATAAAAATTATATTGTTTATTATGAAAATGAAACTGCTATAGTCAATGTGAATCACAATTATTACCATGAAATACAGGGACTTCTCTATATATATGTGAAAAAAATAAATGTTACTTAATTGCATGGACATCGGGAGAAACTGAAATATTTTTAATAGAAAGAACGGTGGGCTCAAAATATTGATATTTTAAAATTATTTTATATTCAAAGATTGGTGCCATATATAATTAGCATAAGCTAGGTAAATACAGATGTAAAACATCTATACTTTGTAAATATTAAAAGAGTTTAATTTGTATTTTTAAATAGATATATCACACATCAGCAACGTACGTTGTACAATATACAATTATTTTCTTAATAAAATATAATTAAAATTACTGAATATTTTGGAAATAATATGTCAAGTGAATGTAGTTATTCCGGTTTTTAAAAAAAGACCCCACACAATGTTGAAAATTATCGACCGATATCCTTATTAAGCGTTTTTTCAAAAATTATTGAAAGGGTAGTCTACAATCGCATTCTCTATTTTTCAGATCATAATAATATTTTAATAGACTGTCAACATGGATTCAGGTGAGGCCACTCTACTGAATCAGGTACTATCGACTTTATGTTTATTCAACATGTGTATGCTAAATTAGATGAAAACAAATATGTGACCGATGTTTTATTTGATCTTACGAGAGCATTTGATACCATCAACAAAGATTTTTTGTCTTTGAAACTTTTTAATTTGGTTTAACGTGGGCCAATAAACGAGTGGGTAAAATCTTTTCTAACTAATAGACAAAAAAAAAATAAAAAATTGATGAAGCAATGTCAGACACTTTTGATACAAGCATTGGCACCCCCCTAGGGAGTGTACTAGGTCCATTATTAGTCCTATATTATTCGTAAATGACTTTTGCCAAATTATAGTACAGAAGGTAAAGTTTTCATGTATGCTGACAATACAACCATCGTCGTATCCGGCTCTAAACCTGATATTGTTCTAGAGAAGGCAAAAACAATACTAAAGGAGTTCAATAACTGGTGTTAGCAGATCCGTCTAATTATCAACCAATTGTATCGAATTTAAAAATAGGCGTACAATAAGCAGTTATCAAAAATTAACATTTAACAATCATGCAATTAGAACTGTAAGTACAGCCTCCTTCTTGGGAATAACACTGGACAGTAATCTTCACTGGGAACAACATATAGAGATAAAACATCATCTATATTAAATATAACGCTTTACGTCATTGGCTTCTTGAAAATAATTTAAATACACTCTTTTAAGCGTTTATTATGCTTTTGTACGTTCTACCATTGCATACAATATTGTGGTATGGGGCAAGCCAGTGAAGTCTCTAGGATATTTATCCAACAAAAAAGGATTATTCGACTCATTTTTAATCTCGACTATAAAGAGTCTTGTCATGTCATGACACATTTAAAATATATAATGTACTAACAGTGGTGTCTATATATCTGTTAAAACTTTTGGGGTACATTTATGACAACAAAAACAAATATATAAGAAATAGAGATTTCCACCATTATTTCACCAGAGGAAGAGATGATATACCTCTCTGCCAACATAGGCACGAGTTCTTTAAGAAGTCACCCATAAACGCTGGATGTCATATTTATAATAATATTTTACCAGATGAAATAAAAAATAGTAAGTCTCAAGTTATTTTTAAAAATAAACTTAAGAAAGTTTTACTGCATGAAACTTTTTCTACAATTAACGAATTCTGTGATTTTATCCATGCAGTTTGCTGTTCATTACATTTTTTAATTCTTATTTTATGTTTACATTTAATTCTATTTATTTATTGACTAAATCTAAATGAGTAGGTATATTTTATGTATTTTATTGTATACTTTACTTGTATCTTTTTTTTTACTGTATTTTACATGTATTATTTCTGTAAGCCCATATAAGGGCGTTTGACTTATATTCCATGTTTATATGGCGCAAAGATGAATAAAATGTATTTGTATTTGATTACTATGTGTTTTGCGTATTATTAACAGTGTTTTTTTTTGTTACCAAAGGTTACAGTCTCAGCCGGTATTTTATATAATAAAAATAATATAAAAAATTATTTTCAACATAATTATGTCTAAAAATATGTATTGATGGTGCCCAAAAGTTAACTGAACAAAGTTTTTGTAGTTATTTTAAGAAATATTTATAGGCGTCACTAATAAACAACACACCACATATACTAGACTCCCAAATCCAGAGCGAAGGCCGCAGGAAGGGGGCTACATGTTTGAAAAATGCAGATATCCTATTACCCACCGGTATTGTCACCCAAAATCGGAGCTGGAGATCAAAACACGACAGACACCAGCGTGCTCACCACACAACACGCCTTAGTCCTCTGTGCTATTGTGCCAACGAATGAATGTATCTTTTTAAAGGTATTGATACATTTAATTTAATATCTGCATAATAGGTATAACTCCAAATTTAATTTGCAATTAACAACGAAAGAAAAAGTATATTATAAATAATTAAAACATTTTATTTTTCAACATAATATATAAACAACACTTGGTTACAAATCTATATTCATAGCTTTTGGACGTGGAAATATTAATACATTAATCTTCTTCAAAATATTCTTCTACCTCTTATTAGTGGATACTGTAGATTAGTTACGGCACCCACAACTTTAAAAGCTATATCAGCATTTTCATGCACATTTGTGAATGCCAAGCATGGTGAGCTTTGCACACTTGAGGTACTTGGCTGATATAAAAATTGCAGAGATGGTCTCGATGTGGAAGGTTCATCAACTTCTAAAGTGTGTTCTTCAACCTCGTCTCTGTTCTCCATCTTATGTGTCATTCAGCGTCTTTTCTTCTTCTCGGGTATTTAGTAATGCGGAGAAAAACGCAAATAATGTAGGGCCATTTTCTTTCTTTCCATCTTCGAAATGATAACTACATACCTCTTCCAGGTTCTTCAAGGCACCTAAAATAATAATTCACGTATCTAACAAAATCAAGTCTAACAATTTCATTACTTACCTTAGAGCCTTTGTCGATTTCCGTCTTTCTTTAGGGTCCTTAGGCAATCGAAAAAAATGGCATGTTTCCTTTGCGTTGTAATGTTTACAACCATATGTTTAACTCATACCAGCCATCCTAGCACTAAAAAGGAGATGTGAATAAATAAATTATACAATAGAATATAAAAGTTTAAAGAAATAGAGATCTAATTATGATTCATTATTTTAAGGTTATATGTGCATGTTAGAAATTTCAAAATTTGCCTAAAGTTAATAACAAAAATATTATAAATTTTATATGAGTTAAATCCTTACACAGTCAATATTTAGTATATTACATACCAAAGGGTAAAAAAGTTTCTAATTAGGAAATAAAGATCTAATTATGATTCATTGTTTTAGGGTTATATTTGCATGTTAGAAAGTTCAAAATTTGCTCAAAGTTGGTAACAAAAATATGATAAATTTGATATGAATTAAATCTTTACATAATCGTTATTTAGTATATTACCTACCTGAACGTAGAATATCCCAAAAGACAATATAATCAACAAAATAAAATTCACAATACATTCAATATAAACGTCAAATTCTTTGTTTGGGTTCAGAATCACTCAACCGTAACAAAAATGACATATGTGACGTCACACTAATTATGCGTATTTGAAGTACAAATAGGTATAGACATTGGCATTCCATTTATATGTAGAGTTCAATGGCATACATACTCCATCAAATACTCCAAAATTACGCTGGCAGACGAAAATTCCGGTAATCACCTCTCTTTTTATTTTTGTGCTATCGATGCCAACTAAAAAATATCGATACCGGTATCGCACCGGGAAAAAGTATCGATACCGGTATCGTATCGAAAAAAAATATAGTTAAAAAAGTATTTGATATCAAATAAGAAGTATCGATACTAATATCACATCGATAGTATCAGAACGTCCCTAGTTATTTCTTATTTCTATCATAATCTTTAATCTAATCTGTGATTTCTATGGTAGACGTTTAACGTTTATCCACTATTTATTTGAAAGTTTAATATATTAATCTTATTATTTTAGAGAAAGCATTTCGTAAATTGGTAAGCTCGAACACTTTTCAGAAACACGTACCAATAGTTTCAAAAGCTGTTGAATTTTAAGGTTAGAATGTCTACACGAAATTTAAGGAAAAGGAAGATCCCGGTTGACCCATTGTTACAGGACGAAAAAGTAAAAATAAAAATTGAATTTGATGATGTTCGCCCTGCTGTTCCCCAAAAACAGCCTAAAGGCATATGCGAAAATATTTCCAGAGTAAAAACTGAAGTGTTACAAGAAACTGAACTAAAAGATTGTACTTGCAAATGTTGTCAGCAAGTTTTCGAAAGCCCGATTGAAAGACTACGGCATAGTCGTACTTGTCAAACTTTTCCTACGATTCTGTTACCTCTGAATGAAATCGAAAAGTACTTTGACTCGCCGGATATTACACAGTGTCCCGTTTGTTGGAAACCCATTGTGACACGTAATTTTAGATCTGTTTTCATAAAACATTTATTGACACACACTACTGGGTTGTATCATCAGTGTAGCATTTGTAAGAAGTTATTTAGATCAAAGGAAAACATGCGAGTACATGAAAAGCGGCATATTGTTTCTCTTTGAATTCACCTCTATTTAAGTAAATTTTTATGTACATTCATTGATAAGACAGTGATAAAACTAAAGTAGAAACAATTACTTGCATTTATTTCTGATATGAGTTGTATCTTAATAAATCTAATAATTAAAATATTATATCGTTCAATGCACTGTATGATGTTCATAGTTGCAACTCTCAAATTCAAGCTGAGTTGGATTGATTTTATGGTAGCCTTATACAGGGTGTTGGGAAGGTCGATGCAAAACCTTGCGGAAGTGAAGGGGGAGATTATTTAGACGGCATTAAGCCAAACACCTTAATACAAAGTTTTATGGTTTTTGAAATTTTCCAAATTTAAAAAAGGCAATTTTTTCACATTTTCGCCCTAATAACATCAGTGGAACATATTACACCTTTGTAATTTTTATTTTTTTAAATTTAGAGTGTATCTGTTCTGTGAATTTACACAACAAATAATCAAAGTGTTCAAGTGTTCAAGTAATGATTCTCTCTGCCTCTTTTGTTAAAATTTTTGCCGAGTCCCAGTTTATTCTATGTCCGTTCTCCCACGCGTGTTCGCAGATCTTGGACCTCTGAATTTCATTTTTTCTGATATAATTTTGATGTTCGCCCAATCTTACACTAAAAGGTCTGGATGACTCACCCACGTATTGTTTGTTGCACTCACATGGAATACTATAAATGCAGTTTTTTGAATTTTGCTCGTGGTTTGTTGGTTTCGTCTTTGTCAGAATAGATCTTAAAGTGTTGCTTGTTTGAAATACCGTCCTAATATCAAATCTATCACCGATGCGGCGCAACTTTTCGGATAATCCGCATACATAAGGAATTAACGCTGTGTAACGTTTTTCAGGTTAGTTTTGACGTAGTTAGTCTGTTCACTAACGTCCCAGTAGACAAAACTTTAAAAATAATCAAAGACAAATTGTTAAATGAAAATAATTTGGAAGCGAGAACTAAATTGAGTGTAAACACTATAATGGAACTTTTAACTATGTGTATAAAAACAACTTATTTTCAATTAGAAAATTATTTCTATCAGCAGGATTTCGGTATGGCAATGGGTTCTCCATTGTCACCGATTTTAAGCAATATATTTATGGAGGATTTTGAGACTAGGCATGTTCAAAATTGTGCATACAAACCGGTTATCTGGTGGAGATACGTAGATGATATCTTTGCAATCTGGCCTCATGGTATTGAGTTACTAGATAATTTTTTGGATCATTTAAATAATAAAGAACCTTCCATTAAATTCACTTTAGAAAAGGAAACTAGAAATGAATTACCATTTTTAGATGTTTTAATTAAAAGAGTAAATGGTACAATTGAAACAAGTGTTTATAGAAAACCAACACATACCAACAGATATTTAAATTTCAACTCAAATCAGTCGATGCACGTTAAGAGGGGTGTTGTAAAATGTTTGTATGATAGGGCCAAAATCATTTCTTCTAATGATGAGATACTAAACAATGAGAAGCGGTTTATAAAGGAAGTTCTTATTAATAACCAATACCCTGGGGGTTTTGTCGATAAAACCTTCATAAATATTGAAAATAACAATCAGGTACGACAAAAACCTGAAAAACGTTACACAGCGTTAATTCCTTATGTATGCGGATTATCCGAAAAGTTGCGCCGCATCGGTGATAGATTTGATATTAGGACGGTATTTCAAACAAGCAACACTTTAAGATCTATTCTGACAAAGACGAAACCAACAAACCACGAGCAAAATTCAAAAAACTGCATTTATAGTATTCCATGTGAGTGCAACAAACAATACGTGGGTGAGTCATCCAGACCTTTTAGTGTAAGATTGGGCGAACATCAAAATTATATCAGAAAAAATGAAATTCAGAGGTCCAAGATCTGCGAACACGCGTGGGAGAACGGACATAGAATAAACTGGGACTCGGCAAAAATTTTAACAAAAGAGGCAGATAGCAAAAAAAGAAAAATAAAAGAATCCGCGATAATATTATTGAATGAGGATAATTGCGTGTCGAATTGTTCCGTAGATGTCTGTACAACTTGGCTGCCAATGTTAAAAGAAGAACTTCACAAACTTAACATTGTATAGAAACTAAAAAACTGTTAACTATATCAACAGTTCTATGTAAACAGTAAGTATCTATGGATATTGAATATAACAAACATTCTTAGAGCTGTGTATTTGTCATACACAGCAAAAAAGATTTTTCAAAAAAAGCCTTGAGAAAGGAAACAGATTAGATTTCCGAAACGTCGGCGAAATATTTAATTTCAAGTTTTTATACTTATTTGTGTTGTTTATTTATCAAAACCAACCTTTAACTGATCCTTTGACGTAAACGTCACGGGCGTAGAGGTTTTTTTACCAGTAACATACTGGTTAATTGTGATATATTTTGTAGATTCCCCTAGCACCGCTTAGAAAGAAAACATACATGTGGCAGTGAAATTCCCAAAGAATTGAAGAAGGAAAAAATTTAAATAATGCTGTGTCGTAAAATAGCAAATTACATTTTCGATGATATATCATTAAAAAAAATTGAGTAGTCTCAGATGTTAAAATACTTTTAGAAACATATGTGACTTATTACTTTCCCAATGGTGTATCACATGTTACAATAACTAGTGAATTCTAAGAACTACAATGCAAAGACTGATAATTTTTGGGAGAGGAGTTTTCCAATTTAAACTGTAAACATAAATAAAACAATGTACTAATCAAATGTGTGTATTTATGTTCAAAGTATAAACCATTGTTCCTAATATACGCTCGTGCTCTACGCCTAAGTTCTGTTTTGCATTTATC
Source organism: Stenurella melanura (assembly GCA_963583905.1). Taxonomy (NCBI): domain Eukaryota; kingdom Metazoa; phylum Arthropoda; class Insecta; order Coleoptera; family Cerambycidae; genus Stenurella; species Stenurella melanura. The sequence goes on along the minus strand of OY757315.1, from coordinate 38,634,236 downwards.
ATTTTCTCTTTCATTTTTTCGAAGGCTTGTTCAATTTTTCTTCTAATGCAATTCATTACTTGTTTAATCACTTTGGTTATTTGTTGTTGTGTAAATTCATAAAACAGATATACACTACTATTTAAAATAATAAAAATAACCAGGGTCTAATGTTCCACTGGTGCGTTATTAGGGTGTAAATATGAAAAAATTAAATATTTTTAAAAGACGCAAGAATCTCAAAACCGTAAGACTGTATTAAGGCATGTTTGGCTTAATGTAGTCTAAATGACCTCCTATATCACCTCCACAAGGCTTTGCATCGACCTTCCAAACAACCTGTTTGTTGAAAAGACCAGTTATTTAATATTGTTTGTAGATCAGTAGGCAAAGATTCTTAGTTGATTTTTGAGCCGGAAGCAATGTTTTGATTGATTCTTATGTATTGTTTGGGACTGAACACGATTATCACTATGCGTACTTTGTAAACCATGAGCTTATTTTATAAATTAACAATTTTTAAAAAGTTTTCACGTTTTGCTTTATATCTCCTCTGCCGCTCATTTTTCGCCATATGTGCCTTACTAGTTTTTTGTTCCTTATTGAATTATCTAAAAGATGAGACTTGAAGTCGCTAAGTTTTTTTTTTTAATCTGCAAATAGTGTTCAAAGTTAAAAATGCATTTTTTTCGACATTAACTAACTCGGAAACACCTAGAAGCCTGAAACTTTCAGAAATTGGGGCTTAACACTGATGTAAAGAAATCTTCCAAATTGCAGCAAGATCGATTTTTAATTTTGTAAGTAATAAACGATCAATTTTTTTTCAAGCCTTTAGGGGCCATCCATTAATTACGTCGCGCAATTTTCATGGTTTTTCTGCCCCTCCCTCCCCCTATGTCACATTCGAGCCAACCCCTCCCCCCTTTGTGACGTCTCACATTTTAAATTATGAGGTAGAATTTTCTGATTTGTATTTTTTTGAATTTCATTCAATTAAAACAATGGTATACGTAGATTTAAATAATATGATGTCACAAAAGTTTGACCCCCTCCTCCTCTCATGTCACACTCTGTCACACTTTATGGACCCCCTCCTCAAAGTATGACGTAATTAATGGATGGCCCCTTAATTACAAATTGTGCCATTTTTTGTAAATAATTTAAACTATCTAAATCAGACTAGAAAATTCAAAAAACTGATGTTTAAATTTAATATGCTGTTGGAATTTTCAGAAAATATTCTTGATTTTGACCGATTTTGTAACGATATCTTTAGAAAGACTTTTTTACACGATGTCTAAAACAATATGGTTTTTTATTTTTCAATGTTGATTATCCGCTTTCTCATAACTTGAAAGCGCTTTTTAGAACAAAGATTTTTCAAAAAAAAGCGAATAATCTACAATAGAAAATAAAAAAGCTGTATTGTTTTATGCATCTCGTAAAAAAAGGCCACTCTCAAGAAATCGTTATATAATCGGTCAAAATTAATATTTTCTGAAAATTCCAACGGCATATTAAATTTGAATGGTTTTTTAATTTTCGGGCTTGGTCTGGATAGAATAGTTTAAGGTGGCCATTCCCTAGAAAGAGACATCCGATAAGGAAATATTTATTATTTTTGGTCATAACCAATCTTGCTGAACTTTGGAACACGCTTCTATCTCCGTTTCCTAGTTATTTAATTCGAAAAAAATGCACTGTTTCAACTTTGAACATGGAACATCGTTATGAAAGGCTTTGTGCTTTTCTGATGAGCTCAGAATAAGGGCGAAAAACATTTCAAAGGCTAAGCATTTCCAAGAAACTGAATGAGATTTTATGAAAGTGTAATCCATTAGAATGAAAAAATGTTTAAAGACAAGTAAATAAATTAATTTCAGGCCTTTGTTCTCATTTCTAACTAAATTTACATACCGTAGGGGGTTATGTAGATACTAGTTTAATCTACTTAGCCGTAGGGGAGTACGTTGGATGCTAGTGTTATGAGAATGTCAATAAGAAACTGGACAAATTTATTTCAGAATTTTAACTTGCTAGCATAACTAGAAGTCAGGTTATCGAAAGAATGCAAAGATTTCGTTAATATTTTTACACATAGTTTTTCTTTTAGTTCTCATAGATAGTTTTTCTTTCTGCTGTTTGCAAAATCCTATAAAGAATATGTTTCATTATTTTGAACACTATTTGTGAATAAAAAAACACTTAGCGACTTCAAACCAGTCTCAAAAAATTTAATAAGGTACATATGGCGACAAATCCAGAGGAAAGGAGATATAAAGCAAAATGTAAAAGTTTTTTTAAAATTGTTTTAAAAAATAAGCACACGGTTTACGAAGTATGCATAGTGGTAATCATGTTAAGCGGCCAAGAATACAGAAGACTCAATCAAAATATTGCTCCCAGCTCAAATATGCACTTTTTAATACTTTTTTGACCCCGTCTACTGATCTATTGGTGCAACACTAACAGGAAGGATCAGACAAGAATGATCTATACTGTTATGGTGCAGTTATATGAAAAATACAATTTGAAATGCTTGAGAACGTGTTAAATAGATAAGTTATTTCTATTATTATAAACCAAAATATTAATTTCAATGTTTAAATGTTTACGTCAACCATTGTTCAGTTCACATATTTTTTAAGCATATCTTCAGTTAAATATTCTGGTTGTTTATTATTGGTTTCATTCAGAAGACTTACCAGTTTAATGATCGGACACCGGTTTTCATCTGAATGCATGATAATGTTCTCTGGTTATCAGTCACCGAGTGCCATTTTAAGTATGGGAAATATTTTATGGTTACGGCTATTGATTCCAGTTCAGTTTTCTTCTTTAGACGTACAACATCAAATTATAGAAAAATGGAAACGTTAATTTGAAAGCTACATATGAATTTCACTGTATATATTGACCCAGTATACAGATATAAAGATACAAAATATAAGTTCCGACTTTAAATGCATCTAGGTATTGTTAATTGGATTTCTAAAATTTACACGAACATTGAATGTATTCCTACTCATCCTAAAATGACTTTTAAATTGATTGTTCGAATAACTATACAGTCCTTAAAATAATTAGCATTTATTGGAACACTTCTTTTCTCTTCTATATCGTCCGAATGTAAGTGTTCTGCAAATTGTTCTACAGCATTCAGAACTAGATTTAATATTAATTCATGTTCAAGCAAAAAAAAAATCCATTTTTAATTAATTACATGTATTTTAAAAAAATGGCATACACACAGATTAAAAGCTGCGTGTAAGGTTAAATAGAATACATAAAATTCGTTTAATAATAAATATAATGGTCAGTAAAGTCACCAAAAATAACGTCAAAAGTTGAGCAGACGTTTTACATAGTCGTTCAGAAGAATTATCGGTATACAAACCAGTTTCAATGAATCAATAGAACGAAACCATTGTGTGCTACTTGTCCAAATAAATTAAATGTGGGGTTTTGTTTGTAGAGAAATGGAAATATTTCTCCATGATTTATTTTTGTGTTGTATATCGATGTAAAACGAGTGAGTGTTGTGCGTTGTGAAATAAACAATAGAAGACATTAAAGTTCGGGGTTTTCGATTGGATATTTATCGAAGTTTTTTTATTCACCTATTTAATGTCTGTTTAGTTCTGCTACTAAGGCCAATTATCGACGCCATGAGACGAGCTACCCCTAAACCCAGAATGTTGCCGAACCTTTTCTCTATCGAAGAGTAGGAACTCGTCGCGTGCCTAACATTTAATAGACCTTTGTCTATTAAATGTTAGGCACGTGACGAGTTCCAACTGCTTTACATCTCCTCCGAAGGATGGTATATCCACAATGCAACTCCCGCCTAAAGTGGTATATCTTCTGCATATGCACTGATATGACAATAATAATGTTTATTTCTCAATCACAAATACAACTCATACAAGTAATTCAAGAGTGTGTTAATACAATTTAAAATATAAAATAAAATGCAAATTATACAAGCATTTTTCAGTTAGCAAATTCTTTATACTCTTTTTAAAAGTAAATAGGCTGTTACAATTTTTCGGGTCAGCTAGCGGGTAAGTGCATGATTATATAAATTTACAGCTGTTGTAGAACACGCTTTTTTAATGTTTGGTTTGTAAGAAAAGTTGATTTGTTTTTAAAAAACTCTAGCAACAGATTTCATAGATCGTCTGCACGAATCTCAGGGATGTAATCCCTCCAATCATATATAATGACAGCCTTTTGAAAAATAAACGCCCAGCGAACATAAGTATATGTACTTAATCCCCACAGCATAATTCTATAATGTAGGTGGGAATGTATGTTGGTGTAATAAAATGTCATTAAAAAATGTTTAGTGCAATAATTTTTTAAGTTGTGCATACCATAATAACCTTTACCAAGCTCGCGTCAAATTTCGGTCAAACGTAACACCCAATTTTTAGCAGAAACCTCAATGATACAGTAGTTGTTTATTAAGTGTAAACAGATGTTATTCTGACCAAATTATATAATAATGTCTTTGTATATAGAACTTTTATTGCTTCAGAACTTTTTTGAATGACTAGAAAGTTTGTATCATCAGTATAGCATGTAATATGAACGTTGTATTTGCTTTGAATGTATAACGCAAGATTGTGAATGGCCCTCATATGGAGCATTGTGGTACACCGGCATTTATTTTATTAGATACACAAGCAGTTAGAGGGTGGAGCGAGAGTACTCTATTTTCGTAGAGAAACTTCCTGCCTGGAAAGGCGGGCACGGGAGCTGCTGTCTTTCGGCCGATATTTGTCGTACGTAAATATATTATACCTATATACTTTACGCGCCAGGCTTAACTGTCTGGTTTCGTCCTTTTGCAAATATGGAAATTGAAGACGTTTTTGACGGAATTATTACTTATATAAATATTCTTGACCATTTATTAGACTGTTTTTTACTTGTATAAAAATAAAGAAATAGTCCAAAGAATATTTAAAAATGTGTTTTGACATTTCGCTTTCTTTGTTTTGATTGGCTATCGCCTGATTGACTGATTGAGCACTTGTTTATTGCTCTAGGAGTAGTCTGTGCTTGGAGCACAGACCAACAGGGAAGAGAGAACACACCACTAGAGATAGTATATAGGAAGCACGGAAACGAAAGAAATCACTACGATAGCGTGATTATTGCACAAGAAAAACATGAAGCAGAACAACCAGAAGAAACATACGCTCTTTTAGCAATTGCGCCATTGACCTCGACATTTAGATTGGAGTTCTCGCGCAGTTGCCACAATGTGACAATCAGACGGAGAAGGGAGGCCAATAGTGAAAAATTGACAACACTGTCCTGGTAGAACGACCGATCTCAGCAACCGAAGGTCACTAAAACAACAGGTTGCTTTGTAATATATCTGGCATGAAGTATTTCTATGTTTATATGTAAGGTGTCTATTTGGTTAGGATAGAATTGTACATTGAAAGAATAATTTTGAAATTTTTTTCTATAAAATGAGGACAAACCAGCCGCGCGCAGCTGTCATCGAGGTCTATTCCATTCGTGACGTAGGCATGTCGATACTAATAATTCTTTATATATGATTCTAATGAGCTAACCTATCTTTTAGTAAGCTTAAGGTGGCCATTCCCTAGAAATAGATATCCGATAGGGAAATATTTATTAATTTTGGCCATAACTTTTTTTTCTTAATACGTGTAGTAGGTATTTAAAAAAATAATAAGAGTACCTAAGTAGAGCCATAACAAGATTATTGTTATGAATTTTCACTAAATAATTTCAGTTGTTTGCAAAATAGCTCAATTTAAATTTAAAAATTATGTTAATCTTCCTATTTCCTAGTTTTAAATCCAGCTATTTTGCAAACCTCTGAAATTATTGAGTGAAAATTCATATTAGGTAGTCTTGTTATGGTTCTACTTAGGTACCCATATAGTTTTTTTTTTTTTTCACGTACTAACAAAAAAAAGTTATGGGCAAAAATAATGAATATTTCCCTATTGGATGTCTCTTTCTAGGGAATGGCCACCTTAAGCTTATTCAAATTCATTTAATGCGTACCCGACAAATCCCTAAACCGTTTCCGCTGGATGTCGTGTCCCTTTAAATTGGATATCACAACTGTCTTCGTCTATTTCGTCTTCTCCGTCCGACTGTCGTCCTATCTTGTTAGTTCTCTAATCTTTGACAGAGATTGTTTGAGTGTCAATTGTCAACACTGTCAAGTGTCAAACTAAAGAAGTTTTATGATCCATAGAAAAAATATACATATATTTTTTCATTTTTGTCTATGATTTGATATGCTGTGATACTAAAGTCCGCGGAGTACGTATAGTAGAAAGCTATTCTATAGTCTTTATTTTAACGTGTAGTTTTCTTATTGTTTTAAAGAAAACATTTATTCGATAATTTGGTAAGTTCGAACACTTTCTAAAAATACGTATAGATTTTCAAAAGTTGTTGTATTTTAAGATTAGAATGTCCACCAAAAATGTAAGGAAAAGGAAGCTCCCAGTTGACCCAGTACCAGACGAAAAAAGAAAAATTAAACTTGATGATGCACACCATGCTGTTCCCCGAAATCAGTCCACACGCAATGCTTCCAAAGTGAAAGTTGAAATATTGCACGAAATTAAATTAAAAGATTGTACTTGCAAATGCTGTAAGCAAGTTTTCGAAAACCCAATTGAAAGACTGCGGCATAGTCGTACTTGTCAAAATTTTCCTAGGATTCAGTTACCTCCGAATGAAGTTGAAAAGTACTTTGACACGCCTAATATTAGACAGTGCCCTGTCTGTTGGAAACCCATTCCAGCACGTTATTGTAGATCTGATTTCATAAAACATTTATTGACGCATGTCACTGGGCTGTACCACCAATGTAGCATCTGTAAGCAGTTATTTAGATCAAATGGTAGCAAGCAAGCACATGAAAAGAGACATATTGTTTCTGTTTGAACTTAGGTACTCAATTTTTATTGACATTCCTTGACATGGTACCATGAAACAAAAGTGCTCAAACTAAATACTTAAGTGGGGACAATTACTAGTGCATGCATTTATTTCTTACATGTTAACAAATTTAGTAACTAAAATAGGGTTCAATGCACTGTACAATATAAATATGGGTTGCCACTCTCAAATTCAAGATGAGTCGGATTTATTTTTATGGTAGGTGCCCCCACATCTTGTTAGAAGTAATGTACTTAATGCCCCAATTTGTTATGTTTTTTTACAATATTGGTAAATGCCAGTTGTTTAATGTCTGTAGATGAAAGCATGAAAAGAAGGATCAGACACCGATGATCGAAAGAGTTGTGGCACAGTTATACAGAAGTAGTATATTTCATTAGGAGTCTGGAGATAAGGATTTTTCCATGCGCATGCGGCAATTTCTCATGTGAGGAGAAGCCGAACACGGGAACTCATGCAAGCATGGAAAAATCTATTTCTGGACGTGTAATGAATGATATTTTTTATTATACTTCTTTGAAAACGGTAACATAAAAACAAAATATAACAAAGACATACGAAAGAAACTTGGAACATTTTTATTTTCATAAATTATAGGAATAAAAAAACATGTACTTAACTACTAGAGTAAGAATAATGAAAATTAACTAACTGTTAATAGTAACAGCTCCAAGTAATAATGTTTTTAATTTGAATTGTTGTTATTAATGGTTATGTTTATTGTACAATTGGTATTATTGCACAGGTCCTTTTGGAGTTGAAGCAGACTCTTTGCAAATGTTTTGATTTTCTTGAACGAATGATACACTTGTGTTTTGCGAGTGAGAGGGGTTAAACAATTTTCGTGATACCTCAATTTTTCTTTGTTTGGATTCTTCCATATATCCTTCTGCTACATTGGAAGAACGCCATCCTCCATGCCTTTTCAGAGTGAGTAAATCACCTCCGCTTTCCACCAACATGCCTGCCAAAGAACGCGTTGGTCCATGCCCCATATATTCTCTGGGACTTTCTAGTTTTAGGTATTCTGTAACAATTTGAGGAACACCACTGATGGTATGGCATCCAACATGATGAGCGTAACACCTGCCATTTCGATATGCAACAAATAATCTGGTGTTAATATTTTTAGGTCGTAGATCTGCATATTTATGATAAAGTGCGCAGTGCTCAAATGTACATTCTTCATTGGTAGTGGTGAAACTTCTTGATGTATGAGTTTTTTCATCTCGTAAAAACAGGACAAGAAAGCGCTCATTATCTGCCACCGTCTAAATTTAACGTATTAAATCATCTTTTCGACACGCATCAAAGATCCCAAACACTAAAATTGCTTTTTCTAGTAGATATTGTTCATCTGGAGCTTCACATAAAAATTTGATTACTTGTTGTGCTGTTAAAACTCTGGACTTTTTCGGTATATATCCTACAGCTTGACGCTTCAAGAAAGCAATAGTTTTTGGATATTTGTTGATGTCAGCATTTTTTTTTTATAGCCAAACAACTTTTTAGCATTGAGAATCCACTCCATAATGTGGAAGATTTTATAGACTTTACTTTTTCGATAAGATAAAGTAAACTAGAAGAATATCGTCACTTACAGTTTTGATTTTGTTCAGATTTCGCCATTCAGTAAAAAGTTGATATTCATGTTCATGTCTTGACCTGGATTTTACTAGTAATAGATTTACACTCGCTTGTGCCGCTTGCTCTAGGATGTTTTCAGGAATTTTGGGATTTTCTTCTGAGTACATTTTATCAGCATAAATTTAATTGACAGAAAATAAACAACGCTGATAATGCAGTGTTTGGTATATATATATATATGTTGCGTTTCCATGGTTTCTCTCAAATTATTTTAAAGGTGATTTGTTTTAAATTAGGCCATGTCAGATAAGTTTGATAAAACGTCAAAAAATATTACAGAAGTTCATCCAAATATTCAAAAATGTACGAATTAACATAAAAAATAGGTACATGTTAAATGGATAGCATATAGACTTTCTTAAATTTGGTTTACTCTGCTGTATATTTCAATTTTAAAGCCATATATTCGATATTTTTATCCAGCGCACGGAAAAAATCGGAGATCGGGAAGACTTTTCCCGTGCGCTGTTTCCATGCGCTAGTCCGGAAAAGCCCATTTTACATTATTACTAATACAGATGAAAATAAGGTGTTTTCAAAGAAGTATAATGAAAATGTAATTTCAAATGTATTTGAAAATATTCATCAGTCATGTAGTGTCAAAGCTTAAAAAGACACCACAATAACTGGCAACCACAAAATCGAAGAAAACATTAGTTAATGTTTGATGTTAGTTTTTACAACATACTTTTAATTGTTTATATAAATCATTCAATTCACACCATTTTTAAGTATATTTTTAGTAAAATAATGTAGTACAAGTTTAATGTTTTTAAAATGAGTCATAGAGACATTAAAAATAAAAGATGTATGTGCTTCTACAATTTGCATACTAACTGTTTTTTTTTTCTTTATTAGGTAAAGGTGTTTGTGGGAATACAATATACGAAAAGAAGACGGAGCAATAATGGACATTTTCAGTTTCCAATGTGCATTTATGTATTTTATATGATAGCGAACAGTGCACATGTAACAGCTCAGAATTAAAGATAATAGTGTTTCTTTTTTTTATAAATATTACGATGAAGCATTTCCAGTTTGCATTTCGCTGAACAATGTGCATGTAACACTGCAAAATTAAAGAAGACGGTGGTGTTTAGCTTTTCTTAAAAAATGGCAGGACCAGATCCTTCACCGCGTACAGTGCTCTTGTGGATTCGTGATTACCCGGAGTTGCAATTTGACGGCATAGAACTATATTGCAGAAGCTGTAAGAAAGCAATCACATGGAATCGTAAATCGCATATTGTAGAACACATTACGTCGGAAGATCATAGATGTTCTGTAAGTAGTACTTCTGATAATGACAGACAGAGGAACTTTAACCTAGATTTAGTGGAAGTGATGGTTGGGTGTAATATGCCATGGCTGAAACTAGATAATCCACTTTTTAGACAGTTTATGCAAAAGTGTATTAGTGGACAGTATGGTAATGTTACAGTTCCCTCGGAATCAACATTAAGGAAAAATTATGTGTCTCCAGCCTGTGACAATATCAAGCAAAAGGTTTCTTCAGAGCTGAATGGAAAATACATTTGGGTTAATGTAAACGAAACCACCAATGCTTCTGGTTTAAAGGTAGTGAATGTTTTGGTGGGGGGATTAGAGGAAAGTTGCTATATGGGTGGGCATCTGGTAACCTCTAATGTATTAAAAACTACAAATTCAAGCACAGTAGCCGATGTAGTGCACTCAAGTTTACGAACGTTATGGAGTAACCAACATGCAGAAAGCGGAGACAAGCTCTTATTATTTATTACAGAAGCGGCACCTTATATGGAAGCTGCTGGAAGGATTTTAAAGGAAACATACCAGCATGTTCTTCATGTAACATGCTTAGTTCATGCATTACATAAAATTGCTGAGACTATTAGGGAATGTTACCCTAACGTTGATAGATTAATAACTAACGTAAAGGAAGTTTTTCTTAATATAGATTGCATACAGTTGTTTCGTGAAAGTCTTCCAGACACACCTTTGCCTCCAGAGCCCATTTTAACACAGTGTGGAACTTGGATACTGGCAGCGTCATACTATTATAGCAACTTTGATGGTATCAAATCAGTGCTACAGCAATTAAATCCAGATGACGCACTAGCTATTTCAGAGGCTCAACAGGCATTTTCGGATCCAACTGTCCAAAAGAACTTGGAGTACATACATGGACATTTTTCACGAATACCTTCAGCAATACGTGAGCTCGAATGTAACCCAGAAATGGCAGAATTTACTATAGTTGATGCCATGAACATTATATTTGATCTTCGAGGATACATTTTCCAATTATCAGGAGGTATAGCTGATATAATAAAACAAAAATTTGAATCTGTTTTAAAAAGCAATCCCGGATTTGTTACAATGTCACGTATAGTGGATCTCTTAAATGGAAAAGAAGTAGACTTTTCTACACCAGGTTTGAACATGAAGTCTTTGCAAAAATTTACGTATTTTAAGTATGCACGAATTGCATGTGCAGATATTGACCGGAATTATCATTCTATTAAATCGGCAAGATGGGAAAAACATGTCTGAATAAAAAAGTTTGTTTTGTGTATTTTTATTAGGAAATATTTTTTTCTAATAACAATTTTTTATTATACAGGGTGTAATCAGTTTCATGTCATTAAAAAAAAACTGGTAATGAGGACCGACTAGACAAACAAAAAACCTTTATGACTTTTCCCTCTAGGGGTACTTTGAAAAAAACTGACCTAGGTCAACCTTTTTAATATATTTTTTTAATATTAATGTAGAAAATAATTGAGAATCACTGCTTTTCTTGGTCAATGAACTTGTAGTTCCCAATTATACAACTTTTAAATTGTCATAAAAAAGTGCAAAGGCGTTGGATCATCGACCGCCTTTGATGGACCGCCTCAACCGAACTGAGGCAATTATAAAGAGGTAAATAATTCGTTATCTTTTCCTGCACAATTGCAAACAAATAATGTCCGTAGAAGTTTAAACAGAGCATTTCTTTACATGTGTGTCTTTTAATTTGGAACAAAATATTGGATTAATGTTTATAATTTAGAATATTTAAATGTGATTTATTAACGTTTGTAACATAAATGAGTGTCCTGGGTTAAAAGCTTACCACCTAATTATTCGAAATCTGCATTTGCATCAATACACAGTTCGGTACGTCGAATTAAGGACATACGTACTCTGTTCAACACTAAACAATAAACTATCAACTAACGTTGTCAATAACGAAAAATAAAAGAAAAACTTCATCCAAAATCCAAAACGGAATACAAAAAGAACGAACAAGTAAGTTGTGTCTGTACGTAATCAAGAATTTAACGACTTGAATGATCAAGTCGATAAAATAAATCTTCGCTATAAATACACAGCGACCCGAAATTCAAAAATAACAAAAACAACGAACGGCAGGTTGAACGTGTGTACATAACGAAACACCCACAGAAACTAAAATATTGCACAAGGGAGAGTCAGATCAGATTTACTAAACACTCAGAAAACGTCGACGTCTTTCATCTTATTTACCGCACCGCTAAAGAACGCCGACATTTTATAGCTATCTACACAAATATTGTGTATCATAGGCAAAGACACGGGCAACGATCTAAACCTACCTCAATATTTCAGCAGTTCTCAAAAGATTTTATTGAAAATTTGCGAAATTTTTGTTTATTTTTTTTCTCCAAAACTATGAGCTTTAGACCCCATGTTATATAAGGTTTTTTTGTTTGTCTTGTCGTTTCCTACCACCAGTTTTTTAATGACATGAAACTATGTATTATTATATTACTAATATTTGATCAGATAGAATACAAATAGTTATTTATATTATGTAAGTACTTTTCTTACAGTGTGATAAGGTACCTATTACTATAAGCAGGCTTATTAAAGTATAATTTTTTTTTAAGTTTAACTTCACGGAAAAATTATGCACACAGTATTTCATGCATATGAGAGCCTCAGCACTAAGATCGGGACGGTTTTGTAAAAAGGACCCCATACAATTCCTGTGAGAAATTGGGTTCCATTGAAATTGTGTACACTTTTTACCTCCTGGGTGCATAACCTTAAATAATCAGTTTTTGAGTTTGTCACAACTAGACGATTTTCATCATTTTAGAGTTTTTTGCTCTGGTCCATATAGGGAAATAATGCAGAAGTCAAAAAATATTTAAATCTGAACAGCTTAAGAATTAAAAATATATATAACGTACTAACCAGTGATGCAAAATTTCACGAAACTTAAAATTTGTGAAATTTTCAATAACATTTTTGTGAAAGTTTCGAAATTCATCTGAAGTTTATGAAATTTCTGAAATATAAAATTAAACATTAAGCATCATGAAACTTTCGTGAAATTTCAATGAAACTTTCATTTTATGAAATTTAATTAAATAATTCCATAATATTACGAAAGTTAAGTGAAATTTCTTTGAAATATTTCAAGAAGTGATGAAACTTAAGTTCTGTATAACATTCAGAGACGCAGAATTTCATGAAATTTAAAATTTGTGAAATTTCAATGACATATTTGTGAAAGTTTCGAAGTTCATCTGAAATTTATAACATTTCTAAAATATAAAATCAAATATTAAATGTCATGAAACTTTCGTGAAATATCATTCAAATAATTCATGAAATGGTATGAAGCTTATGTTCTGTATAACATTCGTACCTAATTTTTTTATTTCCGAGGGTTAATAACTAATAAATCCTACTTTGGAACTATAGTCTGTTCTTAAACCAGGAGGAGTAAACTTGAAAGTTCCATTCACACTATAAAAGTAACTAGAAAATACACTAAAACCTTTTTTTGGCGTTTTGGGCAACCAACAATACTAGACTGCAGTATTTTTGTGTGTATTTTATTACATTATATAATGCATTGATCTCTATTTGACCTCTAGGTGTTTTATACAAGCGTCCATACCATTTACGCAATATAAAGGCACCAAGTAATTAGCCGCTTTTACCTTCAGATTTATACAAAAGGGATTAAAAACTGATATATAATGTGCAAACGATAAAATAGAAATTATAACCAAATAATTTATGACATGAAATAAAAATTTTTACAATATGTCATAATTTGTGACTATTGCCTTGTGTAAAAGTGGCGAGGGCCTGTCCAATCACAGATGTGTGATTTAGCGCGTTAAATTTAAAACGCTCCTCCTGGTTTAAAAACAGACTACTTATAGTCTCATTAATTTTTACTTTTCAATGTATCTTTTTAATATAAAAAACATATTTTGTTTTCGCCTTAATAAGATTAGAACATTAAAATTATATTCGTGAAAAGTAAAAATAGTAATACAGTTTTCAAAATAAACTGGTATAAAATTTGTCTATATATTTTAAAATCTCCTGGACCCCTATTCTCCACTGGAGAGAATGCTCATTTCAGGAGAAAAGAAAAGAAGGAAATGTAGCGAGATGAAATGAAATAAAACATTCACATAATCCACTTCCTGATTCAAGAATATGGTCCCTATCCCTGGTAGATTCAGTTTAAAATCCAAACTCTAACACAATACATTACCATTGCAACGTCACTAATCAATGACCTCAGTGAAATTATATTATTGATAAAAAAAGTTTTTCTTATTAATGCAAAAAATAATAGAACCTAGGAACTTGGAAATGAAAAGCAGGATTCTTATTCTTAAAGAATAGCTAACCTCACTCCTAAAATAAATGTCAAAACCAGATTTTAATTCTCATTGGTTGAAAACAAGTTAAAAACGTGTGAAATTTCATTTAATGTAACGGAAATACAGATTTTGCAGCTGAAACTTTCACGAAAGTTTCAAAAATGTGGTAATTTTCAGATTAATCTGAAACTTTCATAAAATTCAGATATATCAGAAATTTATGAGGGTACGTCGACACTTTCAGAAGTTTCAAATTGAAATTGAAAGTTTCAAAATGAAATTTGAAATTTTGCATCACTGGTACTAACATATTTAATAATAAAAGTTGATACAAAATTCTGTAAAAATTCATCGTTATTAGACAAACACTTTTTATCGTTTTTGTGTAAACCAGATTTAAAAATTCCTTAATGTCTAAACTGAAAACTGTTTGGGTTTAATAAGCTATATCTCAAAAACTGTTGATTATTTAACCCTTTCATTCCTGGAACCGGATGAATCCGCAAAATTTTGCATTCTAGTGTGGTAGCCGGATACTTACGCAAGTCTGGAGGATGGGTTAATTGTTGGAAGCAGACGTATCCGCCCATAAGTGAAAATCTTATGTTTTGTTATATTTTTGAAAAGAATAAATGTTTATTTTATTGATTGCTTGAATTCTCTCTCACATAACTTTTCACATTTAGTTATGGGAACCATACGAATCCACAAGCGCCTCATGCTGCCATACAGTGGGCTCGACATATAAAAACCAATTCCGGAATTAAAGGGCTAAGGTTGGCCTATTAAGATTTATTCAAGAGGTCAATATCTACAACATGGTAGAAACTTAGACAATTACAACAGAACCCAATTTTCCATAAGCACGATGCGGGGTCCTTTGTAGTAACCTAAGATACACTTTTATCTATGCGATCATATAACCTTATGAATTTGTGTAAACTTAAATAAGTGCATATAAGATTTTCGGTTCAGGTATTTCTCATTTCAACACGTTCTTTTGTTATTATTAGTGTAGTCAACGGGGGATGTTTCACCTCTAATTTGAGTGCTAGTGAATGAATTTTGATGAAACCTTGTCCAATGTGTTTGTAATGATGTTAATAAAAAAATTGAAAAAAAGATTAGGAAATGATCGGAAGGTGTAGAAATTACCCTTGTTAGGGGCCATCCATTAACTACCTACGTCACACAAATTTCATGATTTTTCAGCCCCCCCCCCCCTCTCTCTTGTGACGTCGCACATTTTAAATTTTGAGGTAGAATTTTCTGATTTTTTTTTGTTTGTTTTTTAATTCCATTCAATTAAAACAATGGTATACGTACATGTAAATAATGTGATGTCACAAAAGTTTGACCCCCTTCTCCTCCCTTGTCACACTTTATGGACCCCCTCCAAAAAAGTGTGACGTAATTAATAGATGGCCCCTTTTAACGAGTCCCGTAACTTGTAGAGTTAGGTCGAAAATGAGAAAATACGATATATTTACTTACCTTTTTTGGCCCAAAATAAGATGTTACTTTTGTGAATTTTTTTAGGAAATGCTTACTTTTCGAGATATGGCCACTCGATAATTCCTGAAAATGGTGGAGGGGAAATATAAAAGTTGAAACAAAAATCTGAAAAAATTTAGGTGATTGTATATATCCTCAAAATACCAGACTTTTTTTATTTGTAACATTTCCATAAATTACGTTTTCACCGAGTTTTTCCAACATGACAAACTACTCCTCTCTTTGAAATTTTAACGCTTTAAAAATATGTAATTTACAAATTTAAACAAATTCAGACGTATGCATTAAGGTCTTCTAAACATTTTTTGTCTCTTGGAATTTTCTTATAAGTTGCAAATTTTCTGAGTTACAGGCAGTTTTTCACGATAAATAATGTACTACATTTTTGGCACATTTTCAATTTAAAAGTTATATTAAACCTTTAAAAATGGTATGACTATATAGGTTTCATATTTTTTTAGTGATGGGAAAATTTCCACTTTGTGAAAATTCCCGGAAAGTTTCCGACGAAAATTTCGGAAAGTTTCCGAAACTTTCCATTTTTGATAAAATTATTATTTCTTTGAATTTGTCATATCAAGAGCTTTTTAAAAACACCAAACACATGCACTTTTTCTAGAAAGACAAGGAAAATATCCAAAAAAATGTAAAATATTAAAATCTTCGTGTGATTGTTAATATTGAATACATACTGCGAGGCATAAGGCACTTAATTTAATATAAATTTATAAATATATGGTTTTAACTATTAAAATCAAAGATCCAGTAAGTTGAAATTTTCTAACAATCATTAATAATAATAGGTGCCTACCTTGAACATTTTAAAATTTTTTTATTTAAGAAAATTTATAACTTTTTTATTTATTCATTGATTTTGCTCAAAAACAATAGGGTTCTTCCTCTAGCTAACACTAACTTACTGTCTAAATTTCAATGCAATCGAACTTTTCATTCTTAAGTGATCGTACTTATAAGAAACGTGACGGACGAACGGGCGGACATTTTGAAAGTTGTTCAGAATTCGATCACCAATACAGTGATATGAATTTTTTTTCTCTACAAGCAATATTACCGGTTTTAGAAATGTGCCGATTGAATGCAGTATATACTCTTCGTTTTGTATTTGCGAAGAGTATAATAATAAACAATATGTCAAATGTTTAGTAAACTGCCATCAATGTCAATTATTGGCGGGAAATTAAAAAATGTTCGTAAATTTCAGGGGAATGTTTCCGGAAATATTCCCGGAAACTTTCCGAGAAACATTGGTTGGGAAACTTTCTGAAACCTTATTTATTTCTTCCCGGAATGTTTCCAAAATCGGAAAATTACCATAAATGGAAAGTTTCCCCTGCCCATCACTATATTTTTTTATAATATATATGTCACGTTCATATTTAGAATTTTCATGTATTTTTTAATTGTAAATGTGCAAAAAGTGTAGTACATTATTCATCGTGAAAAGCTGCCTGTAAATCGGAAAATTACCAAGTTACAAGGAAATTCCGAGAGACAAAAAATGTTTAGAAGACCTCAATGCCTACGTCTCAATTTTATCAAATTTTTAAATTACATATTTTTAAAGCGCGACAATTTCAGAGAAAGGTGTAGTTTTTCCAGAAAAAATTCGGTAAAAACGCACTTTACAGAAAAGTTGCAAATAAAAAAGTCTTGTATGTCGATACATTCACCTGAATTTTTTCAGATTTTTTAACAGATTTGATTAAACTTTTACATTTCCTCTCCCCCACTTTTAGGAATTTTTGAGTGGCCTTATCTCGAAAAATATATATTTTTCTAAAATATCCACAAGAGTAAAAACATCTTATTTTGGGCCAAAAAAGGTAAATATATATATTTTTTTTCATTTTTGACCTAATTCCACAAGTTACGGAACCCGTGACAAGAGGGGTGTTTTATACCCCTTCTGATCATTTCCTACTCTGATCTTTTTTCAACTTTTTTATTGACTTCATTATAAACACATTGCACAAGGTTTCATCAAAATTTATTCACTAACACTCAAGTCAGAGATTTTAGTCATTTTAGCACTCCGATCGATGACTGGACTATATAACATATAAACAAGTCTTGGACTGTTCACTATAGTGCATTCTGTGAGTCGGATTGAACCTCGAACAACACATATTTTCTAGCCTAACGAGACTATGTCCTCCCCTCGTTATCGAGAATGCTAAATACGATGGCAGTGCTTAAATCTCTCTCCGAGGTCACCCCCACCCCCCCAAACGGCGAAAAACTACCCACGAAAGAAGTAAACCACGTATCCGCCGTTTCCTATCAGCCAAAACTGTGTTACTCCCGTTTTTGAGAATGCTGAGCACTATGGTGATGTCGAGACCCCTCCTCGACCTCCGCCAACCCCCTATATAAGCGGCCAAACCATCCCCGAAAGGGGTGAAACACGGATAGGCTGTCTTCTCTCAGCTAAACCCATGTCACCCCCCAGTTTTCGAGGATACCGGGCATGATGGTGATGTCGAGACCCCTCCTTAACCCCCACCAACCCCCGAAACTGCCAAAAGCGCAGATAGGCCGTCTCCTACCAGCCAAACTTGTATTACCCCCCCGCTTTCGAGAATGCTGAGCTCGATATGGTGATGTCCTTTTCATGCTAGGCATCGTCGAAAACGGAGGGGTAGCACAGGTTTATCCTAGAGAAGACGGCCTGCGTTTCACCCCTTTCGGGGATGGTTTTCTGACATTTGGGGGGTTGATGGAGGTCGAGGAGGGGTCTCGACGTCTCCATCATGTTCAAACTTCCTCGAAAACGGGGGTAACACATGTTTGGCTGGTAGGAGACGACGGGTACGCGGTTTACCGGGGATAGTTTTTGGCCGTTTGGGGGTGACCTCGAAGAGAGATTTAACCACCGCCATAGTCTCGTTAGGCTAGGAAAAATTTGTATTCCTGTCCGACTTACAGAATGCGGTACTAATATTTGTACACCATTTATTAGTTTGTGAAACTTTAAATACATCAAACGACAAATAACTTAGGGAAGAACTTGAATGTGTAAACGATATTTTTTATAAAACCACACTTTTTTTATATATAATTCAATCATAAGCATACCCTTATAGTGAATGAAGATAAGCATTTCAGTTCAAGTATTTTGCACAGAATACAAATAATAATATTGTAGTTGCTGATCAATATTCCCTGTACTGATAATACTATAATTAAGTGGGATTCAGACATTGACCAAAAACATTTAAATAGATATGCACCCTTAGAAATGAAATTGTCACTAGAAAAGTATAATAAAATTTCAGTAAGCATAAATAATTATTAAAATGATGGTATTGAAGGCCAGGCATTATTGTTGATTGCTTTGTGAACGTTATTAGCTGCTCCATGCAGTATAATTTCAATACAGTCGAGTAGATACTGGTGACATGCCAATAAATGTTTTTAAGTGATTTGGAAAATTTTTGTTTTAAATTTTTTTTACATTGTCATATTTGTATGGATCCATGATATCCTCTAAAAATGTTTTTGATAAAATCTGAATTGCCCTATATAGGTATATTTGGAGAATTTTATGTATTAAAATAATAATAAACAAATAAAAGTGTTGCCATTTAAATAAAATAACCATGTCTTAATTCTTTTAAATATCGGTGAAAATTGATCAAATATCTATCAAAGATTGTGTTTAATTTTGGATATGTATTTTTTATACGTGAAATAAATTTAATTATTAAAATTGCCAGTTTGTTTTATTTTTGTTATATGTATATGGTACCACGAATTACAGCAAGTGTTAAAAAAGTCAAATAGAGTGCATGCAAATATGAGCATAGTGTCGCAGGTTTTCACTGTGGAGACCTTCCTTAAATCCGTGGACTCGAAAATTATATCGAGATAACCTGGTTATATAATATTTTCCACTTATGATCGCTTTGGTTTTATTTGATATTTGAACTCCAACTCATTTAAAAACTGCCACGTCCTCCCTCGTGAATCGGTCGCCTTATATATACTCCACAGATGGCCGGTCTCGAGCATTGTCCAACCTTCTGGAAGAAATTTTCCAGTAAAGCCTCTAACCAATATTTCTAGAAAACTCGTACTACTAGTGCCTCAGAGATGGCGCACATGATAGGTTTCTATAAAGTGAATGAATCATGTTGTGGAGACATACTAATTAATAATTAATGCAGTTGCCTTTCATCTGTGCTACTAATTCAGGTTGCTCCTGCTACCAGCACCTAGGGGGCGCAAATGCCTAACAGATTATTTTGTTTATTAGGAGGGTTTTTAGTTTGTGTTTTAATATTATGTCTGAATATCATATGGTACCTAGTTTTATTTATAATGGAGTATCGTCTTAGTGGTCGGTTGTTAAATACATCGATGTAAGAATTGAATTCTCAATGTGGATTTATATTGTATGAAAAACTAGTTAAGTATATTATATATAGAACCAGGCCAGAACAAGCAATTGTGTATTCTGCCATTGGTTCCTAGTTCTGATATAAAGTAGGGATGTAAAACAAGATTTGTGAGTACAAAAGAAATTTAATTATAGTGGGCTTTTTTTTACAAATAAACGTACATACTTATATATAAATGCATTTGTTGTAAAATTGATATAAATAATAATTCACAAATATTTATATATGTTTGTTACCTTATTAATTGTAAACTATTGTTGTATTGTGATAGGGGGAATTTAGTTGCGCATCTTACTCACAACTAGCACAATAAAGTCAGCAAAGAGCCAAGATTAAGATATATTGGTTGAATATAGCATCACCTATTAGCAACTAGCGCTATTTCATATAGGAAAATATTATTGCTTTATTGCACATTCCACTCTATGTAATCCTCTTTGGTTTTCAGATCACAGATAATAGAAATAGAAATAATTTTAAGGTTAGATTGGAATGTACACAAGAAATTTGAGTAAAAAGATTACAGTCATTAGAACATTGTGCTACAGGAAGAGAAAATAAAATCTGAACACCGAACTTCTTGTTTGCCCTGCTACTCTTGCAAAAATAGTGTACAGTAAAAAAAAAGGCAAACAAAAGTATTTCTGAAGTGAAACTTACAAGAATTACGAGAAACTAAACGAAAATATTGTACCTGCTTGTAATCTGCAACTGAAGGTTTGTGTTCATAAAATTTACTGATATACACCACTGGGTTGAACTATCAATGTAGCGTCCATAAGAAAATATTTAATGTGAAGGGAAGGCATGAAAAAAGTCAAGTTAGTGAAAACGAAAACATAGCGAGTTAACCTGTGCAATTTACCATATTTCTATTTAAGTATATCTTCAGTTAAGTAATGTACTAAAAGTATAATTTCTTTTCCTTAGGCAAAGCTGTTTGCGAGTATACAACACACAAATAGTGCCGATGACGTAGCAATAATGAACACCTCCTATTTCCAGTTTGCAATTTTATATGATTGTGAACAATATATGCATGTAATAGTGCAAAATTAAAGAGAACGGTGCTAAGCTTCTTGTTTTAAAATGCCTCGACCAGATCCTACAAAGCGTACAGTGAACTTGTGGATTCGTGACTTCCCAGAATTGCAATTTAATGGTCTAGACATATATTGCACATGCTGTAAGAAATCAATTTCATGCAAAAATAAATCAAACGTTGTAAAACACGTTTCTTCAGAAAATCATAAAAGATCTGTGGGTGGTACTGCTATGAGTGATGGGCAAAGAAATTTTAATTTAGATTTAGTGGAAGTGATGGTCGGTTGTAATATACCATGGGTGAAATTAAATAATCCACTTTTTAGACAATTTTTGCAGAGGTGTATTAGTGGACAGTATAGCAATGTCATGCTGCCATCAGAATCGACCTTAAGAGAAAATTATGTATTACCAGTCTGTGACAATAAGCAGAAAATGTCTTTTGAGCTGGAAGGAAAATATATTTGGATTAACGTGAACGAAACCACCAATTCTTCTGGTTCAAAAGTGCTGAATGTTTTAGTTGGTGCATTGGAGGAAAGTTGTTCTGTGCGTGGACACTTGATAACCTCTAAAGTACGAAAAACTATAAATTCAAGTACTGTAGTAGATGCTGTGCACTCAAGTCTACGAACTTTATGGGGCGACAAATATGCAGAAAGTAGAGACCTGCTGTTATTGTTTATTACAGATGCGGTTCCTTACATGGAAGCTGCTGGAAGAATGTTGAAGGGAACATACCACAATGTTCTTCATATCACATGCTTGGCACATGGACTTCATAGAGTTGCCGAGACTGTTAGGGAGTGTTACCCTAAGGTGGATAAATTAATAACTAGTGTAAGAGAAGTTTTTCTTAAAGCATCTGATCGCATACGTTTGTTTCACGACATCCTTCCAGATACATCTTTACCTCCAGAACCCATATTAACCAGATGTGGAAGTTGGATATTGGCAGTATCATACTATTACAGAAACTTTCATGATATCAAATCAGTATTACAGCAATTAAATCCAGATGATGCAATTGCTATTTACGAGGCTCAACAGGCATTTTTGGATCCAACTATCCAAGAAAATTTGGGGTACATACACGGACATTTTTCACGAATACCTCTAGCTATACGTGATCTGGAACGTAGGCCGGAAACCGCAGAATTTACTCTAGTTGATGCAGTTAATATTGTATTCGATCTTCGAGGATATATCTTTCAATTATCGGGTGATGTAGCTGAGATTGTAAAACAGAAATTTGAGAAAGTTTTAAAGGACAATCCTGGATTTCGTACAATGTCGCATATAGTGGATCTTTTAAATGGTAAAGAAGTAGACGTTTCTACACCAGACTTGAATGTAGCATCTTTGCAAAAGTTTACTTATTTTAAGTATGCGCGAGTTGTATCCTCAGATGTTGAAGGAAATTATCATTTACTTAAATCAGCACGTTGGGTAAAACATGTTTGAAGAAGAAAGTTGTTTCTTGCATTTTTACTAGGAAAACATTTTCAGCTGTCATGAGAATCATATATTACCAGATACGGCGCCAACAGATAGTCAGACTGACGGAATTGAAAGACAGCTTTCTTAATCGGCATACCTACTCTGAAACGTGAAAATCCGAAGATACCTCAGAGAGGGATTACAGTACTTCCATTCAATAAGCGAGGGAAGTAAAAAGCTGATAAAATTATTATTTATGAATAAAAAAAGTTATGTTCTAGTCTTAAGTTTTTAAAATAGGCCAGAATTTTTTGACACGAAAATAGAACTTTCCAGATTTCTAGATATACCGTTTTCTCTGATGATCATAGATGAAAGTGGTTGAGAGTTGCATTAAACTACTGAATTTTTTGCAATTAAAAAGAAACAACCCTATGACCTTGTTTTTAAGTACATCCAATGCAAAAGTGAGTTAAATAAAAGAAAAAATAAAATGTATAAAACTAAAACAAAATACGAGACTGATTTTAGCAACGAAAAAAAAAAATTGTTTGTTTGCATTTTTGAATACGTATATTCGTAGGTAATGATAATATCAACATTTTTACCTATAAATTATGACCCAAGAGCTAATAAGAAGGCTATTAGCCTCAGATTCTCAAAATAATTTTGACGACCAATGCGTATTTTTCAAGTAAAACTTGCATTTAAAAAAATAGTAACCTGGCCCTTTTCGAACTCATTTTAATCGAAAGGTGGGCTCTTTAGCTCTAATTTAAACAAAAAAGTCCCTAGAACATCTAACATAGAAGTTAGCCATGAAACAGACGTTGAGAGCGTTTTCGCTGCTAGAGCGTAATTTCTCAAGTAATATGTTAACAAAAGAAACTGAATAGTCTGGCCCTTTTCAGACCACTTTTAATCGAAGGGTGAGTTCTCTAGCTTTAAGAAAAAAATTAAGTCCCCAGTACATCTAACATAGCAATTAATGGCGAAATAGACGTTGACAGTGTCTTCGTTGCTAGTAGATTTTTAAGATACACTAAAATAAAATGAGAACTATTAACCTGGTCCGCCTCGGATGAGGTGGGCTCTTTAGTTTAAATTAAAAAAAAAATTAAATTAAAATTAAATCTCTACCATATCTAAGATCAGTGTTGCCGATGATATCCGCCGACTGACGTGAAAATATCCGAAAATGTCCGATTCGGTGATGCTACAGCCTTTCCTCTGGCTATATCGATATATGTATTAAGGCAGATAGATTTCGTTGAAAATGTTCACTTGCAAATTTGAAAGGCGGGGGGGGAGATTTCTCTGGCGCACCATTTTTCCCCTCCCAAAATTTTGAAAAGCAGGGGGGGGCGGAATTTTCGACGATCATTCGCTCTTACACCAAACAAATCCAATCGGCCGCCCTACAATACTAGATTAAAATTATCCGATTTTTAACAGGGTGAGAAAATTATCCTCCACCTTCCTAAATTCCTAAGTTATCCGCAAATCGATCGGATAATTATCCGCCAATCGGCAACACTGTCTAAGATAGAAGTTAGTCGCAAAACGGACGTTGAAAGCGATTTCGCTGCTAGAGCGTACATTTTAAACTTAAATGTAAATTTAAAAAAAAAATGAATAACCTGACCCCTTTCAGATCACTTTTAATCGAAGGGTGGGTTCTTTAGCTTTAATTTAAAAAAATATATGTCCCTAGTACGTCTAACATAGAAGTTAACCGTAAAATAGACGTTGACAACGTTTTCGCTGCTAGCACATTTTTTATTTTTAATTAAAACAAAATGAGGTCTATTAGCCTGGCCCTTTTCGATGTTAGATGTATTAGGCACTTAATTTTTTTTCTTAAATTAAAGGTAAAAAACCCACCCTTCAATTAAAAGTGGTCTGAAAAGGGCTACGCTATTAATTTTTTTTTTTATTAACATATTACTTGAGAAATTACTCTCTAGCAGCGAAAACGCTGTCAATGTCTGTTTCGCGGCTAACTTCTATGTTAGATGTACTTGGAACCTAATTTTTGTTTACTAATTAGTTTGATAGTTAATAGTTTAAAGCTAGAGTCCACCTTTTCATTAAAACGAGTCCGAAAATGGTCAGGCTACTATTATCTTTTTAATACGAGTTTTACCTGAAAAATATACAAGGTAGATAAAAATGTTGATATTATCATTACCTCTGAATATATGTATTCAAATATGCAAACAAAAACTTTTTTTTGCTGCTAAAATCAGTCTCATAAACAAAAATTATGTAGTCACGAGAGTTTCAAAAATAAGCTCTCGCAAAGCATATTAATTTGTTAATATTTTCAGACTCTCAATCGAACCCATAAAATTTCTTGTAATTCAAGGTCATAGGGAGAAATGGTCAAATGATGAAATTTTTTGTAAATCAAATGAAAATATTTAAAAATGAGGTTTTTAAAATTGCAGTTTGCAAAATATGTACGCACAATGATTCACCTTGTATACAGCGTTATTCACGGAAAGCGGGTATTAGATGTTTCTTGGGATCTGTTCAGTTTAGAACTTTGAAAATTGGTCTAAGGGGATTCTGGAAATGGCAGATCTAACGCAAATATTTTCATGCATATGTTATTTCCGCTTACACCGGATGTAGCACCTACTTTGTTATTTTGAATGGAACACCGTATATTTTATTTTATATTTGGATTCCTCATAAAATTTTATCTTGGGTTTATGCACTATAATATGCTCTTAAACCTATTAGTTTTCGAGATAATTAATATTTTTGGAAATTTCTGACGGTTTTCCTACCCTTCCGAAAAAAAATCGATATCTTCTATCATGTGGCCGATTTAGAGACTCTTTTCAAACTGATACAAGTAAGTACCCTTTGATCTAACTAAAAATTGTCTAATATTTTCACAATATCATACAAGGTATTTTATTTTCAGTCGAACATTGTTTTATAGTTAGGTCAAAAAGTCATTTTTTTCAAATAGAACCCCTGCATATTGTCACATAATTTTATAGAGTATTAAATTCTGCATCAATTGTTATTAGCATTCCCTATACCTATCTGTTTTTTATTATGGACGAATTTTTGTAAAGTGTAATTGCAGCTGTTTGTTAATACCCAATAGAACTCACCTAACTTGTTTCTTTTTTATCACAAACGAAAATAATCATGTAGGTAATTGATCATTTTATATTAGATTTATAACCAGAGATCGGGAATTATATCTCGGTGCCAGAAACGGCTCTCATATAGACGTAATATTATATCGCAAACATTTACTGAAACAATCAGAAAAACGACGAACCGATGAAATATTTATTATTGCCAGACATTGTATTTTTGGTAATAAACTTAACTTAAAAACGGTAATATTTCTTACAAAAACATGTAATAATAATAATAATAATAATAATAATAATACCTTTATTTTCCTTTCAGACAGTACAATCATGTATAGGAATCGTCAATACTAACAAGGGTTAAAATTTTATATTTTTTAAAAACATCTCTGCAAGAACAGGTACTGGAAATCCCTGCCATGTTTCTTAAAATTCTTTTTTGTACAATAAAAACATCCGCTGATAAGGTGGAATTTCCCCAAAAGGCAATGCCATACCTTAGTCTGGACCCGACTTGTGCGTGATATAAATTTAATAGTTGATCTTTTGCTAGAATGACTTTTAAACTTCTTAACAAATAAGAGATCGAATTCAATTTTGATATTAACTGCTCACAGTGTACCTTCCAGTTGAGACACTCATCTAATTCTATTCCCAGGAATTTAACATTTTTACTGTTTGAGACACTGTTGTCATTGATTTTAATGTCTAAATCCATGCAACTTTTTTGTCGGTTGTGAAGTCTTATATATTGGGTCTCAGCATTTAAGAATTGTTTACTAAAACAGTACCAGTTATAAAATTCATTTAAGGAAATATTGCATTTATGCTCCAATAAATTATCTAATCTATCAGATATCAGCGGAGATTGGTCATCCGCATACATTATCAAGTTGGCGTCCGATGTCAAAGTATGAAGTTCATTGGTATAAAGTAAAAACAGAATCGGCCCCAGAACAGAGCCCTGAGGGACTCCCAGATTATTTACCTTGAGCTGACACTACCGACATTTCTATCGAAGGAGTATGTTACAGATACATACAGTTGTCTATTTTTCAGGAAAGAGGCTATCCAATCCCAAGCTCCACCACGAATACCATAGGCATAAAGTTTTATTAATAATTTATCATGATCGACACAGTCAAATGCCTTGCTGAGATCACAGAATATCCCAACAGGGCACTCACCAGCCTCGATATAGTCAATGAGCCTCTCAAAGAAAGTACACATAGTAGTATGTGTGGATTTATTAGAACGAAAACCATGTTGATTTTCCGTCAAAATATTATTAGTTTCACACAAGTTCATAAGCCGATGTAAGAAAGCATATTCACAAATTTTTGAGTTGCCCGACGGGATAGTTACAGGTCTATAATTTTCAACCATATTTGGCTCATGCTTTTTATATATAGGTACAACTTTACCTATTTTTAGGCTACTTGGAAATTTTCCAGATATAAATGATAGGTTTACTAAAAAAGTAATAGGTTGTATTACAAATAATTTTCTTTACGATAAAGGAGGGAATCTCATCAGGTCCGGGTGAGTGTTTATTCTTTAATTTTAATTTTAGTAAATTGTACAGCTCTTCTTCTACAAAGGGTTCCAAAAAGATCGATTGGTTATGGTAAGGTACATCTTTAATAGGAGCATTATTTGGCGGTATATTATTGACAGGAGGAGTTTACTTAGACCCCAAGTTATCTTGGGAAAGTCATACTAACTACGTCTGTAAAAAAATTTCCAAATATACTTATCTGTTGCGAAACCTTATTGACAAAGTTTCACTGAATACTCTAACCACGACTTACCATAGTCTCATCCACTCTACTTTATCATATGAAATACTAGTCTGGGGACATGCCCCATCTTGTGCTGCTGTATTTTCTGCTCAGCGAAAGGCAATTCGAGTCATTTCCGGACTAAAATTTAGAAACAACTGTAAACGACAGTATCTAAAGGTGCTTTTAAGAAATACTCACTAAATATGGAGGCTATCTGATCCGGATCATCACATAGCCTTCCGTCCTTTTTTATTGTTATGTTTTTATGGACTTTCTCTTTACCCGACAATTCTGCTATCACCTTCCACGTAGCTGAAGGTGGATTATCTGAATTTATTATTTTATTTTGATAATACTGTTTTTTAATATTAGTCACCAACAGTTCATGTCTTTTTTTCGAATTTTTATATACAGGTGCTAAATTTGGGTACACGTTTTTCATGTTATGCAAATCTTTAAGATTCCTACTTGATACCTTGATGTCATCATTCACCCACTCTTTCTTATTGCTGTTTTTATAAAATTTGTAAAGGAAAATGTATGTTAAAATGACATAGCAGTATCTTGTGAAAATGATCAAATGCTGCATCAATGTCTGTGAAATTATAAAGATCTGACCAGCAGAATGAAGGTTTAACATAGTGTTCTCATTGTAACTTCTTTTGAAGTAGGAACATCGAGGGTTATTATTTATTTTTGAACTACATTCAAATAGCACAGTCCTGTGATCACAAATATCATTATCATTCACACATACTAAAGTATGATCTGTCATGTTCGTAAAAATATGATCAATGATAGTGGAGGTACGGCCCGTTATAACATATCTAGCAAATAAAAAGGCAATTTTGAATCAAACACTTTCCTGTTCTGTTTAATGTGTCGTGTGTTTATTTATATTTGCAGTGTTAAAGGCATTCAATCCTGACCGAGTGACAACATTAAATTCCAGAGTACGAAGGTACTTTTATGTTTCTTACTTATGCGGTTTTATCTTCTTTAATTATACGACGCCGTCGAAATTGTGAAACATTTCAAAATCGCTTTTTACCTACACTGTGGCAATTATTGGCATTTACGTCAACATTTAATAAAGGGGAAGGGTAGACCATCCCAGATCGCAGTTTTGCAAACCTAGCCATATATACATGTACATATGTATATACAACCCTAGTGTGAAATTATACAGAGTCGGCGGTATACAAGAATGTCTAGTGCTTCTCAGGCTGCAATAGACTTACGGATTCGCGATTTCCCAGAACTGCAATTTGATTGAATAGATCTTTATTGTAGAAGTCGCAACAAAACAATTTCTAGGACATCTAAAATAAATATTTCCTCACAAAAGCATATTAGTGCTAGTGGCTCTACTCATATAGTGACAGTCAACGTAGTTTTAATTTAGATTTAGTGGAAGTGATGGTGGAATGTAACATACCGTGGTCAAAACTAGATAATCCACTTTTTAAGCAATTTTTGGAAAAGTGTGTTAGTGGGAAATATAAGAATGTTCGGGTGCCGTCGAAAACACACAGAAGAAAATATTTACCTGTTGCTTTACGGTAGTGAGAGATACATGTGTATGTTTTAGTTCAATGTTATATCCCCCAATACCTCTTCTAATGAGTGTTTATAATAAACTGACCATATTAACTTTAGATATTATGGAATTCCCTAAAAAAAGATATGGTAAGATAAATTCTATCATACTTGCATAAAAATCTTTCCGTGCTGGCAGAGCCAACTGTGACTTTTACGTCACCTAGATAAAATTCCCGATCCCTGTTTATAACAAATACTTTGGAACAAAATTTACAAAATTAGTAAACACATTGAATATAAATATATAATGCAACAACTGTTCAAAATGCCCTCCACTTATCGACCACATGATAGAAGATATCGATTTTGTTTCGGAAGAGAAGGAACCGTCAAAAAACTCCAAAAAAATTAATTACCTCAAAAACTGGTAGGTTTAAGAGCATATTGTGGTATATAAACAAAAGCTACAAATTTTATGAGGAATAAAATATAGGGTGTTCCATTTAAAATAACAAAGTTAAGTGCTGCATCCGGAGTAAGCAGAGGTAACACATGCATACAAATATTTTCGTTAGATCCACCACCATATACAAAAACTCGACAGATTCCGTCTAATGCCCACTTCCATGAATAACCCTGTATGTGGACAGTTTTATGTTATAGGGAGTTAAAAGTAGGACAAAAAAATGAAAAAAAAGGTAGCCATTTAAACAAAATAGCAATATTCGAACTTTTTTAAATATTGGTGAAAATTGAGCATATACTTATAGTACGGCAGCCCGTAACCAAAATTATCAACTTATTGGTTAATGGCAAATTCCCGCACCAATGCTCATTTTTTTGATAAAAAAAGTTCAGAGCGATCGAAATTTTTAGCGTCGCGAAAGGCTTGAAATGTATCCTTCAACATGTAAAAAGTAACGGGTCATCTGAGTAATCACCTTAATGTCCGTTTACTGTTTCTTGGTGTTTATAAATATGCATAGTTCGAGAAAAAAATAAAAACGGAAATTTTGAGTGCTGCTTGAAGATATAAGGGGTTAAATACTGAAAACTGGGAACGGGTGGAAATTCATGTCATTGCCAAATGTCCGTTTCGACAATCCTCGTCTATTTCTGAAGTTTTTCTACGACAAAAAAATAAAAACGGACGTTTTAATTGTTGCAAATCATAGTATTTGCATTTCAATTCTGCGTCTTTTTTTAGGCTAAATGTCCGTTCTCTAATCAAAATGATGTTTTATATCAAAAAATATGAACGGACAATTTTCAACTTGATATGTTGAAAACATTCATTTTCCATCGCAATTCAATAACAAGAGCGCAAAGTGTCATATGTTGATACAGCTGCGTAAAACTCCACTCCCTATGTTTTTTTGGGCGCTTAATCGAATGCCAGTAGTAGTCGCAGTACCCATCAAGCCCCCCCGGACGCACCCCTATGAGTAAAAAAGCTGTACAGCATAGGAAGTGTCCGTTCACTTTTTTTTTTTTTTTTTTCGATTATTTGAACCATATTTTATAATTTAAAAAAGGTTTCAGCCATTAGCGAGAAACTTTTTTTATACCATTTTCTTATATAATTTTGATTTTTATTATTGAAATTATGCAACATAAAATTTCCGTTCTGTATTAATTCTTGTTTTATTCAACATCTATAAGAAGAATTCATCGAGAACGGATATTAGGGGATAAAAAATTAACATCTTTTTTTTTAACGGGCGGAAAATCGTTTTTCCGGCTACTGCAACGTTATGGAAGTTTTTTTCAGAGGAAAATCGATTTTGTATTGTAATAAACTATAACCCAGTGATCCAAATTAGCATTAGGTAATAACAGTTGATTTTGGTCACGGTGCCGTACTATTATCAAAGATTGTATAATAATTATTTATTTAACCTCTGGTTGCCACAGTGAAGTGGATAAGGCAGGTAAAAAATTATGTAATTAATATTGATTTTTAAAAAAACTCATGAATAATAAAATACAATGAATAATATACAGAGTGATTCAAGAGTTAAACCGTCAAACATTTGGGATCGATTTTTCAGATTAAAATATATCATTTCAAGTAGTATTGTGAATTTTCAAAACTTCACCATTTTGTAATAAACGCCATGAAACGAGACACATTTTTCCATCTATTTCCTTTTTGCTCTAGTTCAGGGAGGGTGCATTTACCCTACATACTTAATTGTATACAAAATAACATTTAAATACATTTTTGGATAATTTTTAGTTTATCTGTTGATTCATTTATCGAAAGTTATATGAATGAATTAAGTAAAAACTAACTTTTATATATAAATACATTAAAAAAAGCTTTTTAACTATTATTGATAAAAATTTGGAACTCTCTTAAGTTATAGAAACAGTTTTCTAGAAGGAGCTTCTTTATTTTAATTTTAAACCTTATGATTGTTAAGTTTTATTTAATTCTGTATACATATTTTTATACCGGAAATAAATTTAGTTATTAAAATTGACAAATTGTTTCATTTCTGCTATATTTATATGGTACCGAATGATTACATATAACATGAGTATTAGGCAAAAAATATGATTACTATTCATCACCACATTTGAGCAAGGAGCAATAAGTTACCAACATTTAAAAAGTTAGTCAAGTTCAAAAAACAGTAAGAGTAAACTATTCATGAATTAGAAAAAAAATGTTGCAAGTCAAAATACTGCTGGCTAATCTACCATTTCAAAAATGGCTAATGCATAAGAAAAGAACAAAACAATGCACAGTGAGTCAGAATATAAAATTTATGACCAAAATTCTGAATCTGCAAATGTACTTATTGTGCATAGGTCATTTTTGATATTTTTGAAACTCATTTTACGTACTTTTGATACCTAAATAATATTTAATTTTTTAAAGAAATTATTTTAAAAAACCCAAATTTAAATTTGACACCCTGTATCTCTGTTATTATCAACTTTTGGACTAAGGTAAGTTTGGTTAAATCATAATATTTTGACGTAAGGAATCTGCCATTGCTCTGTGTACAATTACTTATGGGACACCCTGTATGTATTCCTATTATTTATTTACTTTACTTTATATATTATGTTTACAACCACTGTAATATTTATCATTCAATAAACCTATACTAATAGGAAGAGAGTATATCATTAATTATTAAAAACAGTCAGGTATTCAGGTGGAGCTCCGTCAAGTGTGATTCAGTTTTGTTCATTATAGTCTGCTTTTAAACCAGGAGGAGCGTTTTAAATTTAACGCGCTAAATCATACATCTGTGATTGGATAAGCCCTCACCAGTTTCATACAAGGCAATAGTCGTAAATTTTGACATATTGTAAAAATTTAATTTCATGTCATAAATTATTTGGTTATAATTTCTATTTTATAGTTTGCACATTATATATCAGTTTCTAATCCCTTTTGTATAAATCTGAAGGTAAAAGTGGCTAATTGCTTGGTGCCTTTATATTAAGTAAATGGTATAGATGCTGTATAAAATACCTAGAGGTCAAATAGAGGTCGATGCATTATATAATGTAATAAAATACACATAAAAACACTAGTCGTGTATTGTTGGTTGCCCAAAACGCCAAAAAGGTTTTAGTGTACTTTCTGGTTACTTTTATGGTGTGAATGGAACTTCCATATTTACTCCTCCTGGTTTAAATACAGACTATAGTGTAAATCAGTCAGTGTGGCATCTGCAAAGATGTTACTTCCTTGTCTAACGACATTAAAAGTAATTTCGTTCTTGTATTGTTGGTACCATGGACAGAAGTGTATATAGTATAAGCACCATACATAAAGAAAACTATATAGAATTGGATAAAACCTTTTGCCCATAAACGCATTAAGAACAAGGCGTAGAATTTCAATCTCTCCGACAAGACACATCAATTAAAACAAAAGCTAGTGTCTAAATTATGTTTTATTTTTATTTAAAAAGAATTTTTATTGTCTAATACACAAAAATAGATTCTTAAAAATAATCAGAAATCAAAAACATCATTTCAATATAACACACAAAGATGCCTTCAGAGAAATAAATAAGATGGGAAAATTGTATATGTTTGACTTTTTTGAATGTTTTTTAATAATAAAAATACTCTGGAAATCCAATAAGGTGAATTGTTTGATAAATTAAGTTTGAAAACTGTGAGGCAATAAAGTGTATGTATTCCGAGTAATTTTGCAATTAATATCAAATAAAAATTCTGTAGATTTATACAGTATCATAGCCTGGCCCAAATCTAGGTATAGGGAAAACTGAGGCCTCTACTCTTATTAGCAACTTATGGAAGGCAACACAGAAATTAAAAACAATCTGTGGTCTATTCTTATATATTTATGGATTGAAGTTACAGCTTCAGAATTACATGTGGCGTCAGTGTACTGGGCAGATCTCGCGTCAGTGTGCCACAAGGGGTAGGATAATGTACTGAAAGTTTGCAAAAATCAACTTTTATTTGAAAACGAACTTTACTTCTCGCAACCTGCGCAGGAAGGTTAAGTTTGAAATAAATAGCCACAAGTTGACATAAATGTATGTGAGTCTGTCCAGTACACAGTGGCTTCATTAATTATTTCGCAACTGACCAACATCGTCAGTTTATTCTCCCACAAAAACTTTCATGATAGGTATTAAAAAAATCTATGACCAAAAATAATAAATTTTCTTATCGGTTCTTTCTTTTGAAAATAGCAACCTTTATGATACATATAAAACTTAACATGTAAAGACTATTATCAACTAAAATCAAATATTTTATTTATATCTTATCTAATGAGTGGAAGTACATGGCTACGAAGATACAGTCATAACTTTTTGTGCTTGTACTCACAAAAAAACGAACATTAGTTCTGTGCTTATAAAAAATATAAAAATACTGTACCTACCATAATATAAATAGTTATAGGGGCTTAATAACTAAAACAATACTATATTTACTAACAGTAAATAGGTACATAATTACTTTGATCAATCTTACTCTTAGAAGTGTAAGTCATAAAATATCCTTAACAGAAGCACGTATTGTGGCACCACAAATCTAAAAATTGTGTCCAAAGGACTGTTAAAACAATTTTGAAAATCTATATGAAAAATTATACACCATATTGTACAGCAAAATAAAATAGCAATAAGCAAGCATACAAATTAATAAGTGGCAAGTAGTTAAACTCGCATGGTCACAATTTCTGTTACATATTAGACCAAGTACCAGACTAAGAAATATTTTAAGCTTTGGATTTTTAAAATCCTACACATAGAATCTGAGATCTCGATATTTTTGAGAAATAACCTATTCTGAAAAAAATTAATAAGATTTTGACACACACATAAGATTCTCTGGGGTTTGGACTACAGGAATTAAATTCGGCTCGATAATATCATAGGACAAGGTCGAAAAATGCAATGCAATACCTTGTCCTTTTGTTTTATATAGGTATTACCACGTACAATGTACAGTGTGAAACTAAAGAAACACACAAAATTCATATCTTTGGTGTGTCACTTTTCAAAAAAATCCTCGAACAATGTCGATTTTTGTTTCGTAAATGCTACATTTTGTCACTATACCAAAATTTATGACGTCATTGGTTTTTGATTTATGACGCCATCATAAATTTTTTTTAATGGAAACAGACATTTTTGTTTGCTGTATTTGGTGGTATATTTCTTTAGCTTTCTGGTGATATAAAAAAAATGATATCACCTCAGCCATTATTTTGGAAAAAATGACATTTTATGTAAAAAATAGCTTACCTTTCGCAAATTCACGAGTAATGTTCCACTTTTTTATGGACAGATAAATCTTGTCCATATTTTTGTTTTAACTAGAATGAAAACATTTGACATAAAAACAAAACAAAGAAAATAATAAAAAAAACGATCACCTTAACAACAGAGATACAGGCCTTTTTGTGTAAAGTATCGATAGCTCTTTTATTCCTGGCACATGTGGAACCTCAGTTTTGTGACACTTCTGAGATGGTGTAAAACTAGTGAATGCAATGCCACGTTTAAGTGAAAGAGAACGCGTAGAACTTTTGATGATGGTTGGATATGGCGATAGGTTGAGAACTCATCAGGAAGCATGTGATGTTTTCAATGCCAAGTATCCCGAAAAGCAAATTTCTAGATCTACTGTAAGTAGATTGGTGGCTAGATATGATAAATCTGGCAGTGCAGCTAACCTCCCTCGATCTGATCACCCTAGCATAAGCAATGAAACCAAATTAAATATTCTTCTAGAAAGTGAGAAAAACCACCATCTTTCGACAAGGCAGCTGGCTTTAAATCATAACATGAGTCAAACTTCTGTTGTACCTCTATTGAAAAAAGAAAAATACCATCCATACAAAGTGCAATTAATCCACGAATTGAATGAGGACGATCCAGATCGGTGCTTACAGTTTTGTGAACAGTTCATGACCTTCTGCGATGAAAACCCAAATTTTTTAAAGAACATTGTTTTTTCTGATGAAGCTACATTTTCTTTAAAGGGCGCTGTACATCGGCATAACTATTGGTATTGGTCACGCGAAAATCCTCATTGGACTCAAGAAGCCCATACACAGCGACGAGGCAAAGTAAACGTGTGGGCAGCTATGATTGGTGATCGTTTATTGGGACCTTTTTTTTTGTGAAGAAAATCTTACGGCCGCAAGATAATTACAGTTTATGCGAGTTGAGTTAGTGCCAGCCTTAGCAGTTATGTTTCCGAACAATGAAGATGAAGATATTCCTGCTGAAAACGTCTCGTTTCAACAAGACAGGGCCCCACCTCATTTTGGGATAGCAGTGCGTCAGTTTTTAGATGATACTTTTACTGGAAGGTGGATAGGTCGTCGAGGTCCGATTGAGTGGCCCCCGCGTTCACCGGATTTAACCCCCTTAGACTTTTTTCTTTGGGGTTACTTAAAGTCAAGGGTGTATTTTAACAGACCGGATACCATAGAAGAATTGAAAGACAGAATTGGCTTGGAGATGAGACAAATTGCCCATGAGATGATTCAGCGTGCAAAGTGTCTACACCCGTCTTGGTCAATGGCAAATGGTTGGAGGGTCGCAATTTAAGCAATGGAGATGATTTTTTTTCTTACAATTACTTGTGTAAGGTATCAATCAATAAAAATATTTTTTTCCAAAAGAATGGCTTAGGTAATATCAATTTTTTTCATATCACCAGAAAGCTAAAGAAATATACCACCAAAAACAGTAAACAAAAATGTCTCTTTCCATTAAAAAAAAAACGTCATAACTCAAAACCAATGACGTCATAAATTTTGGTATAGTGACAAAATGTAACATTTACAAAATTAAAATTGACCTGTTCCAGGATTTTTTTGACAAATGACACATACCAGATATGAATTTTGTGCGTTTCTTTAGGTTCACACCGTATATCTGAAACTGAGTATAAATTAAACATTTAGTGAATTTTCTCTGTTCTGTCTTTATAGATCATTGGCAAAATGTTCACTAAAGGCTGGGTGCAAAATTTTTCCACATAATTGTGCAGTGTAACTTTTGTATTATGTTCTATGCGTCAATTTGTTCTTTAATGTTTTCTTGAATAAAAAATACATTGTTTCTTTTTGCAATTATTATTAATCACGAGTTTATAAAATTTCTTAAAAAAGTAAATACAATTTTAATAAGCAATATATTCATTTATTGTGTTGCAGCTGTTGAAATTATTTTATTTATAGGTTATTGTTTGTTCTTTTACTAAGATGTTAACATTTCTCAACGTAGTGGCATGGAAAAAGAGGCTGAATTGTTTAAATTTTACAATTATTAAATGTCTGCCAATTTTTTTTTAAAGTACTCCGGTAACAAGACTCAAAGCCAGAAAACTTCTTGGATAGTCGCCGCCTAACGCTTTCAGTTACGTAGGCTTCCAATGTTAAATTTGAGGTTATATCTCGGCGGAAGAGGAAAATTTTCAAAAACATCAAATTTTCAAATATTAATATCTAAATAAATACGTCGAGTAGGAGGTCGTATGATGTTTCTATGGAAAACGGAAGATTGGCATTTTACCGGCATCCTAAATTGTGCCAGCGAAATCGGAAATTTGGCTTGGCATGAGCGAATCAAAAACGGCATTTTTGACTTTTGTGATAGGCATGTAAGTTATTGACTAAGTCACCGAGAGTGCTAATTGTAAACTCCACCTTTCTGTCGATAGTCTATATACTTTAACTTGTGTGTTTTTTTGTATTTTGTCCATTACGCGAATATATTTATTATTATTATATAAACAGACTAGAACCAGTTTTATAGAGGTTAAATTATCATTATTTAATTTCTTCACTGCGGCATTGGATTTAGCCCACTATACCGCTGTGTGGCTGCGGACATGCCATGCATTAAGTAATCCCCAATTTTTCATTATTTTGAGACTATTTCTGCGACATCATATAACGAGCACCAAAAGATATGAAACTGCAAATTTTTCACAAGTTCGTAAGCTTTGTAAATAGTAAATCAAATTCGTATATAAAATAAATATATGTAAATGTTGTTGTGCTTCCGGGTGTTTTCCCGCGTAGTTGATAGACTCCTGCAGGAGCCACAGTTGTCTAAACCTATATATACAGATATAAGATATTCCTCCAAACATAACATATTGAAAAAATACAACAAATAAAGTTAATGCAGATCGGCCCTCCCGAAGAAAAATGACATAATTCAAAATTTGTATGTTTTGGCTTTCTTGCACAAAAAGTTCACAAATATGATAAAGATATCTCTAGGAAAAGGTCATAACTAAAATGCTTCGATATCGCCACTTAAGTGCGTCGTTGTTCCCCATCACGATTATAGTGCTGTCAATCTTGAATAACGTTATAAGTTTAGTCGAGTTGTGTGTCTGAACGGAATGTACTACATTAAATCAATAGATTTGCTTTAATAGCAGTGATATAAAAAAAAAAACAACTAATAGTTATATCTCTCTCATTACAGCTTATTCCGCAAAGCTTTTAAAATGTTAACTATTTTAAATTCTCTTTTCTGCAAAACCATGTTTCTTTAGTCGTCACTTTTTTCCCGGAGCGACGATATGTAACTACTTAATATGTTTGTAAATAAAAAATGTCAAAATGAAGACAATATTCCATAGAATAATGAATCGATAATTTATGTGTGCATTTTTTGGAACATTAGAAAAGAAAGTGTTATAGCAATATGTGAGCTAACGCAGGTAGTTTAGAACAATTTATGCTATCCACATCTTGTATTAGATTACAATGACTTTCTCTAATGCAAATACATACTTTCTAAATCACATCAAGTGTCAAAATGTTTACCGTTTAATTCTAAACAATAGGTGTTTTCTTTCTACCAGTGAACTGAGCAAAACTTAAGAAATCTAGCTTAGTTGGGCGCTCTATTTGACCTTTTTATCTTAAATACTTTCCCCCTTACCTATACCAAGTCTACCGAATTTCTTCCTAAACT
The DNA here is from genome assembly GCA_963583905.1 of Stenurella melanura. Lineage (NCBI taxonomy): Eukaryota > Metazoa > Arthropoda > Insecta > Coleoptera > Cerambycidae > Stenurella > Stenurella melanura. The sequence goes on along the minus strand of OY757315.1, from coordinate 38,595,676 downwards.
TTAGACATTAATTGTCTAAGTTGATTTGAAGGTGGCAATTGTCTAAAATATTTAGGTTATGTTATGATTAGTATCATCAGAGCTCGTCTATGATAAGAGTAAAATTTATAAACAAATATGTTATATTTTGATATTGGGTCACAGACGATACCAAAATCTATGCTTTTCTTTGGTTAGCTACTAGATACTAAGTATTTGAGGTTAGGTTAGGAAGTTTGTTAAATCGAAATAACTGAGTATTTTTAATACACATACGTCAAGTTTTTTTATTGGTTTTGATCCTTCTTTTTGCAAGTTAGTTTAGATAAGACACTAAGATTTAGATAAGCTAAGATTGTCAGTAGAAAAAAAACACTTAGTACTTGTTACCTTATTCAACAGTCGCGATCACCGCCATCTAGCAGTAAGATTCAAAGTACTGTAGTAATCTGAAGTTTGATACCCTATGAACATAATACAATGTGTATTATCGTTTGTTTCTCGCAATACAAATTTACAATCGATAACTATCAGGGTATGTTTAACTAATGTTAATTTATGTTTAACATTAGTTTAATATTAAGATAATGTTCAACTCTCTTCACAAATTGTGTTGTCAAACGTACATCAATATTTTAAATGCTTAAATAACAATCCAGTCAGTTGAATTGACAAGTCATCGAAAGGAAAACTCAAATTCTGCGTATTTCTATTTTTTTTTTTCTTCTAAATATATTAAAGAAAGCAATGAACTAAGCACTGACATATAAATTGATGTGCCGCATTTGCAAACATACTATATCTAATGCTTTATACATATCATAAAACAATTGCGTAGCTTTAATATTAATTTGTATGCAGCTTTTGTACTCTTATGTAAAAATGTTCTTGTTATTTTTTTAAAGAAAATAATAATTCTGTTTTCTGCAATAAGAAAAGGACTATGAGATGTCATTTTCTCACAGGCCAAATGGTCTCAAGCAAACTATTTGATACTTTCACCTGACTTACCCCGCTAACAAAAACTAGGCCTACATAGTTAAATCTTTGTAACAGCCTGATGAGATTGGATTGACCTCATATAGGCACCACAATACATGCTAACACTATCAATCTTATTTTAATACGATCTTCTTATTAACAAATAAGTCTTCTACAATCATGAACTAGAAATAATACTAGGAGGCATGTACCCTGTATCACCGAACACTCGGAGAATGCATCTCCCACTAGGCGTAATGGTTATCCATGTAATGCTGGCATGGTTTAAAGACAACCTCAGCCAAGCCTCGGCAGGTATTTGTAGAGCCCTAAAAACGTATCAAAATGTGTGACTCCATTGCATATTTTGCTGAGATTTCTCCACTTACCGACAAACAAAGTAACGGATGACATTAGCATGACATACGAGTAGAGTGTACGAGTCTTTCTCTTGACTAGGATCAGCTCGGTAGAAGTATTTTCTAAAACCTGCCTCTATTCTTGATCCATCTTGAAAAAACTTCTTATGTAACAAGACATGGAATTAACATTACCATGTATAAGAGACCTAGAGGGTGTGATATTGCCCCTGAGCAAGTTTCCACAAACGCTACACACTTAAACATTACACAAATATTATCCGATGTGTGTTTCGCCAAGAATGTCTGCATCATCTGGTGATTGTTAAAATTATAAACTAAGTTAACTTTAGTTTAAATCATCTCAAAATTATGTTAACATGCTGAGTAGTACAGTGCACAGTTAAATCTTATTGAACAACAGGCATGTACACTTGCTGGCAAACAAAATAGTACATTATTAATATTATTATCTAAATTGCCGGCTACTGTGAAAAAAAAACACGAGCAAAATTGCGCCGGAACTTTTGACTCGAAACGCTGCCAATACCGTTACAGTTATGAAAAAAATGGACACAGACAATTTTATGAAGAATTATATTCTCTATAAAAAAGTCAGTGGGGGCATATGTCCATCCTCAGTACTTTAGGCGTGAGAGTGATTGAAAGTTGAATACAAAATTTACAGTTATCCAGTGCGCAACTTTCAACCATCTTCTCGCCAAAAGTATTTAAGATAGACATATGCTACCACTGACATTTTTATAGAGAATTTAATTTTCTATAAAACTGTTTACATCCATTTTCTTCTTAACTCTATAGGATTTTACAGCGTTTCAAGTTAAACGCGCAGGTATTCAGTCACTGAAAAAACCGTGGTGGAAAGACAAATTTTCCAATAGCCCAAGCCAAACATTCGACAGTGTTGTACGTCTGTATCTTCGTTGTATAGCTGCATTAAAATGAAACGAAAGGAGGCACACAGATTAATGACAGACGTCGTAGTAATTGCCCGCATGACGGCAGTGTAAAAGAAAGAGATTCACTTGTTGATGGCATTTTATAATGTATAACTATAAAGTTGCTGCAATACCTATTATTGGTAAATCACTGCCAGCATTTGCTGCTGCAACGTTGGTGTAGCTTTTTCATTGTGTCTTGTTACTTGGGATGGTTTGTAAACTGTGCAAGTAATAGTTTTCAAGTGTTTTGGTGTCTGTGGAAATAACTCAGAGGCAACATATCAAAGAATTACATTCCTTATGCAAATAGAAATTTCGAGCTAAACTATACAATTATATCAACATCCTAAGGTAAAAATAATAGTAAATATATTAATAAACAGGGTATAATTTGTTTCACGTCAAAATAAAACTTATAATGGGGACTGACAAACAAAAAACCTATATGACTTTTTCCTCCAGGGACACTTTCAAAAACAACTGACCTAGATCAAATATTTGAAAGTTAGCGTAGCGTTCCGAATCCTAGAAGTATAAAGGTTACTGACTTGTGTCCTCAATGCCACGCACCCTTTTAATTGGCCCGCTTAAACCGAACTTTTTATACCAAATAATATTAATTGTATATATTACCACTATAGTACACAATACTACTACATTTATATAGAGAATGATGTCATTGTCACATATAATATAGGATATAGGTTTGTCTTTTTTGGTGACGAATATTTAATTTGAATCTAAATTTCCTTTAAAATCAACGAAAAACTTTTTTTTTGCCGAAAAATTGTTCCAGCTATAATATATATCGTGAGTATTTTATATTTATCGACTTAGTGTAATAATAGAAGAATAAAGCACACACCGAATTAATAATCGAAAAATTACTGTAAAGTATGTTAACAGTACCAAAATAAAGTAAAGTGTATATATTAGTGCAGTGCCTATAGCTGGATTTAATTCAATTCAATTCATTTATTTATGTTAATACATTGTAAAATGTTTACACAAGTCAATACATAATTAAAAATTTTTACAGAAAGAGCATTACAATAGACATTCTTTCAGACAATAAAGTTTTTGTACATATATAACCAACACAATTTAAAATAACAATAAAAGAAGTACAATAGAAGAATAAGAGTTAAAAGTAGTTTAAATTAACAAATATATATTAATATCATATATTTGGGGTGTCTCCATTATCCATGCATAGTCCATCAAAGGCCTCGATGCTGTACAGACTGTTTGATGACAGAATTAATTTCAGATAGTTTTTGAATTAATTGAAAGGTAAGTTTCTAAGTGACCGGGGAAGTTTATTGAAAAGTTGAATACCGATTCTATGGGTTTTTTTTAACCTTTGGTGAGGTATTACTAGATTATACCTAAATCGAGTGTTGTGATTGTGTATATCCTCATGAGTTACATAGTCCTCATAATGTTTTTTGACATTTAATAAATTTTCATTTATACCTGGGTCCCCTTTTCAGGTGGATTAGAGCAACATATGTGTTTATAAGGCAATATAGATAGCCAGCTGTGGACAAAAAGAGATAAGTTTTGTTTAATTTGTAGCATTAATTTATTCGTGTATTCATTTATTTCTTTATTAAAATTGAAAAAAATTTAAAAGTAAAATTGAAAAGGTATTAAATATAGGTAATGAAATAGAAAAATACCCAGAATTGATTACAAAAACAAACTAATATACAGGGTGTGCTTCTCTCGGGCCTCTTTCTCATAACCTGCTGTAAAAAGCTCTTTCTACCGCTAGACAGTGTCTTCCTTGCACTTCCACCGTAAATGGATATTTACCCGTGGAAAGTTTAAAGCTCGCTGCGGCGAGCGAATGTATCTATGTCTTGGCAGACAAGCGAAGTGAATGCAAGCAGGCAGAAGGAGGCGCACACTGCTGGATTCGAAAACAGAAGACTTATAAGAAAAATAAATAAGGAGATTATGATAGATGGAAACTTAAAAGAAGCATGGAAACTAAAAAGAAGCATCTGGCAAACACCTACACTTCCCATACAATTATAACAGATGGAAACTAAAAAAAAAAAAAAAACATGGAAACTTAAAAGAAGCATCTCACAAACATCTACACTTCCTATCCCATGCATCATGCGGCTCTCGCTGCTGACCACAAGCCTGTCCAATGTCTAACCCAGCGTATGAAGCCGGTCTGGCAGTATATAAAACATCCGTGGTTTGGTTTCGGCATGCGGTTTGGCCATCCGCTGGGCGTGCCGGCGGACGACCGAGCTGCGTATTGAAATGAACCTTCCAAACTGGATGCCAGGAATCGGCAACAATGCTCACCTTACGCTGGCAAATCAATCAATCAATCAACGCAAGCACAGGATGGCCGCAGGGGTTTAAACAGAGACGGTTAGACGTCCAAGATACGATAACAGAACGAAACAGCGAATAAGAATAATAGTAATACCTTTATTGCCCAACAGGGAACACCCAATAACAGAACAATTATTTTGAATTTATCACAAAAATTGTTCATAATGACCACCATCTCCATCAATACATATTTCGGCATGTCGAACTAAGGACAGACACAATTTGGTCCAAAATCCAAAAAGCAACACAAAAAAATGAACAAGTACTGCCTGTACGTAACCAAGTACTTAACGACTTGAACGGTGGTAAATCAATAAAATAAATGTTAAGTGGCTTAAGATTAAAAAAGTACAAAAGCAACATACAAAAACAACGAACAGGTAGGTCGTGTATACGTTCTTAACCAAGTAATGACAGAAACTAAAATATTGCTTGAGAATATCACAAGGGAGGATACATATCTGCACAAATGTCAGAGTTTCATGCGCGACGATAATAAAGCCTACCTACTCCAATATGCCAATAGTTCTCAAACAATACTTTTAAACGTTTTTGAAATAAAAAAAAAATCTGCAAAATTTCTCATGTTATATGTTTTTTGTTTGTCTAGTCGTTAGCCACCACCATTTTTTTTAATGACATGAAATTAATTACACCTTGTATAAGTCAATCAATAACTTACATATAATTCAGGCTTATATCTACCCATAGGTGGTTCTGGAGGAATGGGGGCACCTTCCCTTAAGAGATCACAGTTTGTAACAGGTATCTATAAAAATAAAACATGTATACCCAAATTGCATTTAAAAATCGTAGAATCTGTGGTCTGTGTACTTTTTAAATCTAATTTTTATTTCACTTCCGGAAACTGGATCTTTGCAGAGGTAGCTCATGACAGACTGATCAAAAGACTACACGGTCATACAAAATTTTAATGACCAGACTTCTAGATAATGGCCAAAGAAAGTCTTAATATCGACGAAATTACACCTTTCCTTGGCATGAAATCCTGTCATTAAAATTTTTTGTGACCATGGAGACTTAATCACTATGTCATAAACTACCTCTGCAAAATTTCAGCTCCCGGGATTGAAACCCAAATTGCATTTAAAAACTGCGGGGTCCTTTCTAGCCAATTTAACAGAAGGCCACTTTCTATAGGAACGTGTGGTGTCCTTCAGTAATTACGATTTTTGAGCTTCAATTTCTGCATGTGCGACACACAACTGTTTTTCGCCTAGCATTAAACAAAAACAAACAAAAAAAGGAAAAATATAATAAAAATCTTGTTATAAATACTAACATGGAAAAACATAACAAAAATCACAGCTCATTGTTATTTTACACCTTTGTTGTTTGTTTTGATTCCAAATTTTGGTTTAAATTGATATTTATGAAAAATTATGTGAAACGTCAAAGTATGCAAATGACAATCAAAGGTGTCTAGATTGTCAAAAACTGCAAAATCGTGTTGTTATGAGTTTTTTCGCCCAGCATACGTGAAAATGAATTATATTAACCCTAAAAATATGACCGAAAGTAACGTTTATCGTCTTTTGGGCCGCTAAACTCATAACAACACAATTTTGCAGTTTTTGACAATCTAGACACCTTTGATTGTCATTTCCATACTTTGACGCTTCACATAATTTTTCATTAAATGTCTATTTAAATCAAAATTTGGAATCAAGACAAACAACAAAGGTGTAAAATAACAATGAGTTCGCTTCACATCTTCTAATGTAATGTTTTAGGAGTATGATGTAGTATGAAGTCAATAATTAAGAAAACAAGAATAACAGCTGTTTAACTAAAATAAGCAATAAATTTCATATCGCATATAAGCACTCACTTTACCCATACATTTTAGCACAAAGATAATTCAAATAGCTAATCTTGTTTCCACTATGTAACTTTCTGAGTTCCATTAGTTGTAAAGAGAAAGAATTTCTCCCTTTAATGCAGAATACTTACATCTGGCAAAGATTGTGATATGATAGAACCAGTTTCCTGAGCTCTGGCCATGGTAGATTTAACCATGGTTGTGTATGGAAAGTCAAACTCTTTTAATCTCTTTCCAGTATATTCAGCTTGCAGTCTTCCTAAAAAAAATTATCAATGCACGATTTCTACTTCGAAAGAAATTACTGTTACTGTTAATGTCATATGAAAAAAATTGTCCCTCAAAGGACCTAAAAAATGATCAATGTATGATTTCTACTTCAATAGAAATTACTGTTACTATCAATATCAAATGAAAAAGATTGTCCTATCAAAAGGCGAACAACAAAATGCACAGAAGTTTCATGTGAACTGTGCAAGGTAGGACTATAACACGAGCACTAACGAAATGTTACCATCATTATATTGACAAGGTAGAATTGTATCAGTTTTGCCACAGTAGAGAAATATACAATAGACTCACTCCCTATCTACTCTATGTAGAAAACATGGTACTTGGTTTCGTTTTTTATGCTGTAGATCAGACCGAGTGTGCAAAGACCACGCGCACAGAGGGGAATGGTGCCAGTTTTATAATCGAGTAGCGAACACCGGCGCGCAGCGTACCAAACTAAATGTCAAGTTTTTTTGCTATGTCCTATGTTGTAATATAATCATAGAACAAAATTCACATAATTAGGAAACAGTTTCAAACATTAAAGAATATTGTCATGGTGTTACACGCATAATAATGTAAAGAATCAAATATTTCATTGAGATTTGTACCATTTCTAAAAAAATTACACTAGAAGCAGCTGGAGGTGTTATTAAATGAATTCCTTAATAATTTAAATAACTTGCAGTATTCATTTCTCCAATCGTTTTACACTTTTAAATACGAAAACAAATAACACACTTTTGAACAATTGACCTTCTATTCGCACGCTATATTCGAGTTTTGTACTGAGTGTAGCCCACGCGCCGATGGCAAGAGTGGGGGGTCATGGACAAAAATGAGGGGAAGTGACCCTGTATATTATTAAACTGTGGTTTTGCATATGTAGGTAAATATATTCTTATAAATGCATCCCTGATCATTTGTGGAATGGGCCCCTTCAGCATTTTTCTTTAAATTTTAGGAATCGAAATTAGAACAATTTTTAAGACAATTTTCAAATTTTGAAGTTTTTATTCAAACGTTTAAGCCTTTAAATAAATTACCAAAGTTGGATCGCTCGAAAACAGGGTGGAGCTTTGCGTGACGTCACTTTGCATATGCTGATAGGATGACAGCCAAGATTCAATAAGCGTGTGCCGCATGTTATTGTGTACCTGTATGGAAACGGTGTTTGATTGTTAAATTATATTGTTGGAAACAAACACCTTTTTTCTTCAAACGTCAGATTAACTCATGTCAGGATATTAAAGTTTGATGGATTATGATGGACTATTGACTACTATAGCAAACTCAAACACTTTCACCCTAGTGTTCATGCAAAATGATGTCACGAGTCGGCGAAGCGCTTTCTACTGAAACCCAATCGTTAACATTAAATATCTAAGGATTGAATATACTTATGAAGCTGAAATTTTAACAGCTTATCTAGATGATCGAATACTATTGAATACCATAAAAAAATTACGAAAAAAGAATTATCGGTAACAAGCCCAATGAGTCCGGAATACGAATCCTGGTTTTAAATAAGACAAAAATTAAAAAATGTGGGATTCTTTTCTACTTTTTATCACAGACATTGAAACAAAATTCATAAGAACTTTACTATTTGTGAGTTGAGTGGTCTTTTCCACACATCGTTTTATTCTATATCAGATCATTTTATGAATGACAATGATTCGCAGAATCGACTTCTGGCGGGACACCCACCGGCAAGTAGATCACAAGTTATCAAAGTTGTAAAAAAAATTGAGTTATAGCACGTGATTGTTACAAGTTTTTTTTTCGATTGAAAATATTTAGGTATTTAAACTTTTTGAATATTGAAAATTATTTCCAGGAAGAAACTACTGGCAGTTAATTTCCAAGTTCTATTGTATATTTTCCTTCAGAACTTTAAACTCATCGTTAGTTTCTACCACATCTCAGACATTATTGCATCATGATTAAAATGTCATTCTTATTTTTTGTAACTTGTTATAAGCAAAGATTAGGAATTTTAACTTAGTGCAAGAGACGGCTCTCATATAGACGGAATATTATATTGCAAACATTTACTGAAACAAACAGAAAAACGACAAGGTGGTGCAATATATATTATGGCCAGCTACATTATATTTTAGGTAATAAATTTAACTTAAAAATGGTAATGATTGTCACAAAAACATGTAAAACATATCTAGCAAATAAAAGGACAATTTTGAATCAAACACACACTTTCCTGTTCTGTTTAATGTGTGGCGTGTTTATTTCGTTTATTTTCATAATAATTAAATATGAAAACCCAATTAACTGCTGGCAACATAAAATATTTTTCCCAATAAAATAAACCATTTTTATATAATATTAAATCATACATAACAAACAAAGTTAAGGATTAATGGCATAAAACTGCCATGTACCGTGTGCATCACGTGATAAAGTGAATTTTATTTCATTTTTAAATGTTAGTATGTATAACCTACTTTTATCGGAAATCTACCACATTTGTGAAACGTGCTGACAGTTACCTAAAAATAAAGTTGATATATTTGCAGTGTTAAAGGCATTCGACCCCGACCGAGTGTCAGCATTAAATTCCAGTGTACAGAGGTACTTTTATGTTTTCTACTTATGCGGTTTTATCTCCTTTAATTATACGACGCTGCTGAAATTGTGAAATATTTCAAAATTGCTTTTTACCTGCACTGTGACAATTATTGGTATTTACATCAACATTTAAAAAGGGAAAGGGTAGCCCATCCCAGATCGCAGTTTTGCAAACCGTAGTATAAATCTAGCCATATGTATGTACATATGTACCTACAAACCTACTATGAAATTATACGGGGTTGGCAGTATACAAAAATGTATAGTGCCTCAGGTCACAATAGACTTGTGGATTCGCGATTTCCCAGAACTGCAATTTGATGGAACAGATCTTTATTGTAGTAGTTGCATCAAAACAATTTCTTGGACATGTAAAACAAATTTTAATAGACATATTTACTCACAAAAGCATATTAGTGCTAGTGGCTCTACTGATAGAGACGGCTAAAGTAGTTTTAATTTAGGTTTAGTGGAAGTGATAGTGGGATGTAACATACCGTGCTCAAAACTAGATAATCCACATTTTAGACAATTTTTGGAAAAGTGTATTAGTGGCAAATACAACAATGTTCAGGTGCCATCAGAAACGAAAGTCAGAAGAAAATGTTTATCAATAGAGCGTGATAATGTTAGACAAAAAAATTCTTCCGAGCTTACTGGGAAATACGTCTGGGTTAGTGTGGACAAAACCACCAATGCTTGTGGTAAGAAGGTAGATAATGTTTTAGTGGGTGCATTGGAGGAAAATTGTTCAGTGCATGGACACTTGATTGCCTCTACAGTTGTAGAAACGACAAATTGTCGCATTATAGTGAAGGCAGTGAATTCAAGTCTACAAAAGTTATGGGGTGACAAATATGTAGAAAATAAGGGCAAGGTCTTATAATTTCTTACTGATGGAGTGAATTATGAAAGCTGCAGGATGAATTATAAAAGAAATATATCGCAATATGCTGCATGTAACATGTCTAGCACATTGACTCCATAGAATTTCTGAAACTATTAGAGGATGCTATGCTAATGTTGATAACTTAATAATATCTAGCACCACATCGTATACGGTTATTTAAAGAAATACTTCCAAATACACCATTAACTTCAGCGCCCATTACAACACGATGGGAAACTTGGCTAGAGGCGGCATCATACTATTTTCGCTATTTTGAAAACGTCAAACTACTAGTACTGCAGTTGAATCCAGATGACGCAGCTGTTATTTGACAGGCTCAACAGGCATTTATGGATTCAACTGTCCAAGAAGATCTGAAGACCGTGCACAGAAGTTTCTCGCGAATACCTCTAGCCATATGGGACCTTCAACATATGCCAACAACATCAATATTTACTGCAGTTGATGCAACAAACATCGTGTTCGATCTCTGGCAATATATTTATCAATTACCTAAAGAAATCGCTGAGAGGGTTCAAACAAAATTACAAAGAGTTTTAAAAAGCAATCCCGGATTTGTAACTATATCATCTGTAACAGACCTTTTAAACGGTAAACAAGTAGACTTTTCTACACCAGGCATCAATAGGACGACTTTAAGAAATTTCACATATTTTAAGTACGCCCCGATGACACCTGTTGTCGATAAGCGGTCTTTTTCTCATTATAAATGAATTTTTAATGTCAGGTGGCCAAGATTAACTTCAGAACATTTAGAACAAATTTTAATAATATACTTTTATAGTCGTTATAGGTCGTGAAAAATACATATATGTGTGTGTGTGTGTTTTAGTTCAAAGTTAAATCCCCAATGGGTCCTCTTTGAGTGAATATTTATAAGAAACTGACCATATTAACTTTAGATATTACGGCATTCACTAAAAAAGAACAAGGTGAGATAAATTGGATCAAACTTGCATAAAAATCTTTCCGCGCCGTTAGAGTCAACCCTGACTTTTACGTCACCAAGATAAAATTCTCGATCTTTAGTTATAGTAAGTAAATAAATGTAAGTAAATCTTTTATTTCAACAGATTTGAATACAAAATATTTTTATCTGTGAAATACGTCATATTTCACCAAATATGGTGACACCCATGGAAGTTATATAATATAATAAACACAATTATACAAGCATATCAAAACAAAGACGGAAAAAATATAAAAAGTACAGAAACAACATCAATTAGCAACTAACAATGTAAATATATATGTAAATACAATGTAAAGGCCTATGCAGAGAAAAAATCATTAAGTGTGTAACAATTTTTTTCTATTAAGTGTTTTTTGAGAGATTTTTTGAACACATGTTGATTTGCAGATTCCTTAATTTCTGGAGGTAGAAAGTTGAATAGTCTGCAGCCATTGTATATAATGCTCCTTTGATATAAGGAGGTTGAATGAGCGTCAGGTTGAAGTTCAAACTTATGACGAGTATCATGGTCATGGGGAGTTATATTTTGAGTGAACATAGCTCTGTTTTTGAAAACAAAGCAGCAGACTTCATAGATGTAGGTACCAATAACTGTTAGTATGCCAAATTGGCGAAAAGCGTTTCTACAGGATTCCCGATAACCTAGATTTGCTAAGATTCTTATTGCAACTTTCTGTAAAATAAAAACACGTTGATTTTGCCCAGTGCTTCCCCAGTTTACAATTCCATTTCTTAGGTGGGAGTGAAAAGATGAATAATAGAGGGTTTTAAGAATGTTACTACTGCAGTAATTTTTCAGAAATCTTAATGCATAGCACGACTTACTTAGTTTTCCACAGAGATTTTCGATGTGTGTGTTCCATCGCAAATTATTATCTAAGGTGATACCCAACATTTTGACGGAGTCTACAGTTTGTAATGGAAAGCTATTGTTCAAAGAGTATGTAGATCTTTGCGATTTAAACAGCATGCACTGTGTTTTATCATGATTTAAGCACAAATGATTATGCTCCGCCCACTCCGTAATCATAGAGTAAACTGTACTTGCAAGTGTCATAAGATTGTTTATGTTTTCAGTTGTTATCAATATATTGGTATCATCGGCATATTGTGTAATCGTAATAGATTTTACATCCTGTAGGTAAAAATTTAAATCATTTGCAAAAATTAGAAACAATGTAGGGCCTAGAATTGATCCCTGAGGGACACCGGTTAATATATTTCGACTTGAACTTGTTTTGCCATTCGGCAGGCAAACTTTCTGAGTGCGCTCCTGAAGGTACGTTTTAAACAACTGTAGGTTTACGCCCCTAATGCCATACCTAAAGAGTTTTGCTAATAATAGTTCATGGTCTACATTATCAAATGCCTTACTGAAATCTATAAAGAGCCCTAGAGCCGGAATCTTATTGTCAATTGCTCTAGAGATTTCAGAGACAAAATTGGTAATGGCTGTATCAGTATTTTTGTTTTTAGTATAACCATGTTGGTTTGGGGAAATTATTTTATATGTATAAAGGTATATAGTTAATTGATCATTTATTGCAATTTCGAGGACTTTTGAGAAACTGGAGAGAAGGCTTATAGGTCTGTAATTAGCGATACTGTTTGGGTTGCCTTTCTTATATGAAGGATTTACGATTGCAACCTTAAGTTTCGATGGAAAAATACCTTCTTGAAACATTAAATTGATTATAAATATTAGGGGTTTGCAAATCAGATACTTACACTTTTTTAGAAGATTGTTGGATATATTGTCAAAACCGCTAGAATTAGAGTTTTTTAATTTATTAATTATTTCAATGATATCAGAGTCTACTAATGGAGCTAGAAACAGGGAGTTGTTTTTCATTGGCACATTGGATTCCAGAAATGCCAGATCATTATTAGTACTTGGAAATGGACCAGTAGTAAATTGTTGATTGAATCTGTTTGCCAGATTTGTGCCAGTTAACCTAATATTGTTATCAATAATTTCTATGTTGTGATAAGAATGTTTTTTATTTTGCAAATTAGATATTATTTGCCACATCTGTTTTTGTTTGTTTTCAGCTTGACTGATTTGTCTATCATAGTATAGCCTCCTTGCAATTTTTAATTTGCTATTATAAGTTTGATGGGTTTCATTCCGTAGCCTAATGAATTGAGGATACCTGTTCGAAAGATCAGTGTATATTGATAGTTGATGTTTAAGCATTACTATTTCATCGTTTATCCAATGGTCGTGATTAATATCATCATTATCAGCAACACAGAATTTTCGCAAAGGAAAATTTATATCAAAGTGATACATAAATGTATTAAAAAAATTATCAAATGCTCTCTCTGTAGAAGTAGAGTTATATATATCATACCAATTTTCATTGTTCAAGATCCGAAGAAAGTTTGTAGTGTTCTTATAAGATTCCCAGAAAAAAATTACACATCTCAAAAGACTAAATTCCCACCAGAATAATATCTATACGTAATTAAAAAGGAGAAAATTTATACTAGAAGTCTATTTTATCATAACATGTTTGACAATATTAATCAACAATGACTTTTAAACTTGGTCCTGCACCTATCTATCAGAAACAAGAAATTAATTTAGATTTTAATACAGATAGAACATTAATTACTATTAAGTTGACATAAAGAAAGCTGTTGATATTAAAAGTATGCTGTTTTTGATTTGGTTCTGTTTTCTTTAAAATATCTTCAGCAATAAAAAAAGAATGTCTAGTAAACCGCCGGCGGTATTGTAATAAATTGCTATCGAACCGCCGCGGCGGTTGCTTTAACTATTTACGTGACCGCCGCGGCAATTGGTTTGGTTACATACTATTTATTCTGTGCTATAGCGGTGTTCTCCACGCGTGGATCGCTGGCCTATGCGTAACGTTGTCGCGTTGTGGAGCAACAGGTCCCGGGTTCAACTACTGCCCACTGGACTTTTTTTTTTAATATTTTGTAACGATTAATATCCTTTTTCACAAATTCTGGTTGGATTTGACGACAGAAATAATGTTCTTCTTTTTCATATAATAATTTATCTCTTTCATGTGATTCTTTTAAGTTGTTAGGTAGTTGGGTTAGTTAGGTTGATTTTTATTTTGCTAAATAATTGTTAATAAGTTATCTTGTCTTGTTTTTCAGAAAATTGCATAAAATATTCCAATTTCTCTGTGCGGCGGTTCAATAAGTCGTGCAAAAGATCTGCCGCGGCGGTTGCGTAGACACTTCCATAAAAAACTACTAGAATGGCTATTTTGAGGTTAAAATAATTCCTACAACCTGCACATTTGCGCAATGTCATCTCTCTGTGTGTTGTATTATGCATCAGTGTTACCTAGTTTTGTTAAAATTCTCTCTTCATCTGTATTCCCTTGCAAATTGTATTGGCCATGTCTTATTAATATCAAGTGCCTATAGACTTTGGGTTTCATCGATTCTCTTTCTTCATTAACCTGATTTTGCTCTTTCTCATTTAATATACTGGTACTGCTCGTCCTTCTACTTTTTGGAGCACGGCTAAAATTAAATTATGTTTATGTACCAAACTTCTGCACATACTTAGTTATCATACTGATCCCAGTTATCATCCCATTTAGCAAAAGCTGATGGAGCATAACCTGTTGTCCAGGATGCTTGCACTTGGCTTCTCTGACTATTTAAATAATAAAATGTCGCCACTCCTGTGACTGCACCTAGTCCTAACAGAATTCTTCGAGTTTTACTTAGGGACATCTGGAAAATTCTAAGTATTAATAAAAAATGTAAAAATAGTCCTACATTAAATAACTTGCAGTTGTCATATTGTGCCTCACGATATAATTACTTTCTTATTTAGTGCAGAAATAATTCAGGTAACGTATTTTCATCACAGTAAATGATCAGAACTTTTTCTTGACTGTGAAACGAGGTATAACCTACAATTAAGCGATGGCTTTAAAAAAGAAGTTTGGGAATTTTAAAAGATTACTTCGTTATTATTTATTTATAGCTGAACTAATTTAGCATGTGCAATCATGAAATTAAATCGTATTATATTTGTAAAAATTAGTAAAAAAATACCTACTCTTCCGTTGATTTTAACTACTCACCTTGGATAAAAATAAAAATACGGTCAACATGCTTTCTTCAGGTGTTTTAATTATAGGGGTACGTTCCGGCTCGCACAGAAGACGCTCAAGCCAATATGTTGATGTGGTATATAAATAGACCAATAGAGGGATCTATAGCTTTTGTAAATAGCATGGTAGAAATATATCCAAAATCAGTGACATGTATTACCGTGTGAACGAAAAATCATTACACAGGTAGGTCTTTGTTAGTAGAAAAGCATTAAAAAAGTTCTAAAGGCTACCTTGGTTGCAACATAACAAAATGGCATGAAACTAAAATATGTATATTTTTTTAGAAGTAAATTTTTAATAAACACAATATAGGTAAATACAAAAGAAGTGGTGTTGAAAATTAAAGAGCATACAATTCTACATAGAAAATGTATTAGATGAGCCTGAAACCTCCTGCACTGTATGTAATGGAGATGTATAATCTCCACATTTCCACAAACACCAAGACTCTTGAACACACCACTCCAATAGACACGCGTTTCGATAACTACGTTAGCATCATCAGAAGATGATTCAAACTGCAGTTTTAATCATCTTCCGATGATCAGGGCAAAATGAACCTGTTGTTTGAACATTCATCGACTCGGAATCGCTCACATACTTGGCAAGAAAAGGACAATTGCGGTTTTTTTTAAATAAAATATAGATTTGCTTAAGAACTTAGAGAAATATTACTATATCGTTCTTAGTCTAAGCTTTTAACCTGAATATAATACTTAACTACTTTTATTTAGATTTTGTTCATTTTTAACAGCTGGTATTTCGATATTAAAATTAAGAATTACAAATAAATATGTATTTATTAAGCAATATTTTTAATTTATTTATTAATTTTACAGTTTACAATTAGCGTTCGGATCGCGAACTCAGCATCTTAGCCTGTATTACCACCGCGTGAGCACATTATGCTAAGCAAGAAACCATGACGTAGGAAAACTTCCCTAATCTTTGCTTTGACCATATACCATGTCTTACCTGACCTAGAATCGAAAATCCTAGAGAAATATCGTCATTGCAATTAGAGATGGGCGATTCGACTCTTTTTAATGATTCGTACCAAACGAATCGGTATCAGGAAAAGATTCGTACCGTGAGATTCGTATATTTCGTATCACTACCGCTGGCCACTGGTTGCAGGCTTTTCGTACTATTCGTACCCACACGTATTCAGTCAATATCCAGTATCGGGTCTGGTTTCTGTATCAGCCCGGTTCATGCAATCTAGTTAACTATATATATCATTTAGTATTCTATTTTTGTTATTTTATTTTGTTTGTTAGTATTATTATTGTTATATTGCTACCTTATTTTGTAACGCGAGTATATCAGATTTAGTTTAATTTTATTTCCTAGTACACAATCATATTATAGTCATTGCATTTGTTTCGTTTTATCTTTAAATGCCTATTTCATTTATAATGTTTAAAATTCTAATAATGTATTAATATATATGTTATTGTTGTGTACAGTATAAAGCATAATAATGTATTTAAATGAGTTGAATTAGTTGAAAAAATGTTTCTAAGTGTCTCACAAAATACCGGTACCAAAGTTTAGTATTCGTATGTACGCCCGGATTGGTATTGGTAATTCTGTCAGTAACAATTATCATCCCATCGCATCGATTCGCAATATAATACCGGTACCGGAATTCCGTATTTGTATCAATCGTATCGGTGCGGCGGTTACATTCGTATTTCGTTTCAAGAATCAGAGTTGAGCTGACTCGATTGTACAAGCGGATACGGTTACAACGACGATACGAAATATACGAATCTTTTTCTTTTGTAGGATTCGTACCATTCGAATCACTCCAAGGATTCGTACTAATGATACGAATCATACGAGTACTACCCATCTCTAATTGCAATTGTCATTTAAAGTTTAAAAAAATATGACAGTTGTATTTGTGAATTTATGATGTAATTAATTTTCAAAAATTTCCATTCATTTTCTACAATTCCTGTGCACATATTTACAAATATTCCAATCAGTACAATGCTAATTTTCAGAGTAAATTTACTGTATATATTCTAAAGAAATAAAGGGCAGCATAACCTCAAAATGAATTTTAAATTTTTGATTTATAGAATGTTTCAAAACCAATTTCGATTAATGTCTAGCAAGAAGCCAAAGAATCATTATGATTCTCTGGGCATAACCTCTTCGTGTACGCAAGGTGAGGTAAAATCAGCTTATTACAAACTTTCAATGTTGTATCACCCGGATAAAACTAAAAATGATCTTCAATCTTCACAAAAATTTAGAGATATAAGTGAAGCATATGAAGTATTAGGAAATGTGAAAACTAGAAGGTTATATGACAAAGGTAAATATATTTAGTTTGGTATAACATGCTACTGATTTAAATCTGTTAGGTTTATACTTTGGTGGCACTACAACTGTGGAAGATACTTTTGATGGATTTCACAAATCAAGGGAGACACGTTCCAGACCACCCCCTCCATCTGGAAGAACACCAATTTACGATTTTGACGAGTGGTCAAAAAATCACTATGGTGCAACTTTTAAGCGCCAAATGGAAGGTAGAAGAAGACAAAGACTTTATCAGATGAAACGAGAGCAGGATATGCATGATCTTAAAATGGAAAAGTTACTATTTGCTTTTGGAGCAATGTTTATAATATGTATGTATTTATTTCGAGAATCGAAGGACTACGACAATGTTACGTTTGGTAATGGTATACCTGTTCAAGTGAAGAAAGATTAACGTTTCTTTTCTTTATTCCTCTAGGTGAATTATAGAAAATACTTTTAGGAACAGGTATAGCTAAAAAATAATTGTTACCGAATTGTTAAGCGATAACTTGCCAAACGGCAAGTTAGTGATATAATTGTGTACATATATTATCATTAATTTTTACTTTTATCTACATTATGCCTTCCTAAAGGTGTTTTTTCTTTTATTTTGTAAATAGATTATTTATTTTTGTAATAAAGCGTTTATATAGTACGTAAGAAAATGTTATATTTAAATTATTCACTAATTTAGAGAAAAATTTGCAGGTTTCGAATATGCTGTCATATGTTCGATAAAGTCCGGTTTTGAGCAACTTAAAAATAAAAGAAAATAGGACATTTATACTTTATATTAAATTGTTTTTAAATTATTGTCACACATTATACAACAGTAAAAAATAAAGAGATTACACATATGTATATAGAGAAAATAGCTGTTTTTAAAGGTATCCTCATTTCACTTTTAGCAGTTTCTATAGCAGTTAAATACTCGGTTTTTACTTTTTTATATGTACCACATACTTTGGAGTAGTATAAGTGTGGTGATCTAAATGTGTTGCCATTCTAAGATGTTTTAACCTGTACTAAACATACTTAAGTTATTTTCATGAATAAATTTGCCTGTTTGCTCCTGCTTTTATGTCCGCCCATGTATATCTACATTAACTAAGAAAATACTCATTGGACATTAATTAACCCCCGACACAAAAAGAGGGGTGTAATAAATTGAGTGTGTGTGCATCCAACTGCTGAGGATTCATATCTCTTCAATGAGTGATCTGATTTTAATGAGGTTTTTTTATTTGAATATTTTGTCGAGACAGTTTTTAGCACGGTTTCACCTTGACAGACCCTCAGGAAACTGCACATATGTTTATGCGCATATGTTTAGCTCACAGCTCACCTACACATCAAGTAAGTAAAAATCTTGTTCAAAAATTTTCACGCACTTTTTATTTGTTTGTTCTGCCTCAGTAATATATTCAGCAGTATAAATA
The DNA here is from genome assembly GCA_963583905.1 of Stenurella melanura. Lineage (NCBI taxonomy): Eukaryota > Metazoa > Arthropoda > Insecta > Coleoptera > Cerambycidae > Stenurella > Stenurella melanura. Next base: position 38,576,576 of record OY757315.1, on the reverse strand, counting down.
TCTATTTGTGTCTTGATAATATCCAAAAATTCACTTTGTTCCTATTATAGAACATTCGTCCACACCGGAAAGTTATTTTGTTCCAGATTAGGAACAGTAGGCACTTAGGTTTATTAAACAACTCTGAATTTCCTAGAGCTTACATCGAGATATTGAAAGACCATATTGATGCACATCCTCGCAGTGAGAACGAAGACAACAATTTTAATGATAGCGACGAAGATCCTGACAATACACCAATAACAAAATTTTGTCAAAACGATTCTTCTTCAAAAGAAAATGATGCAACATCTTCAGAAGAAGATGAGCCTTTTGGAGCAGATGTGTTTCTAATAAGCGACAGAAGCACCAAAACAAAGTTTAAAAAATCAGTCATCGAACCACGTCAAATTCCAAAATTTATTACCACACCACAAGAACACGGTGCTGAAATAGAAAGACCAATTGTGAAACTATAATTCTTTCATGGGAGGAGTTGATCTCTTAGATGGATTCTTATCTTACCACCGGATTCATTTACGATCTAAAAAATGGTATCTTCGCATTCTTTTTCATTTTATAGATATATGTTTGGTTAGCGCTTGAATTAGATACCGTGGAGATTCATTTGCAGAGAATAGTAAAAAAGATATTCCTGATCTGCTGGAATTCCGCAGTCAAGTAGCTGAAGCCTTATGCATGATAGAGAAATCACCGTTTCCAAGAAAACGTGATTGCTCATCATCTAATAATTCGATAGAAAATGCCTATGAGCAGAAAAGAAGAGAGATCCAACAAAGGCTGTATTCCTTAGTTTGACATGAGACGCGACAATATTGGACATTTACCCTTTGAAGACAATGTGCGTCAAAGGCGTAAAAAACTTTACTGTGGCTCAAAAACTTCTTTCAGATGGATCAGATGTAACATATTTGTGTATAAGAAAAACACAATTGCCTTGTAGAGTTTCATACTTGAATAATTTTACTGTTTTTTTTTTGTAATTTTGTAGCTAGTTACCTACTGGGTCAAACTGGGAACATACCGGTAATTTTTTTTTAGATATAGTTTTTCTTTAATTTTTGTATTGTTTGGTTTTTTGGTACCTAGGGGTATATTATTTTCGAGATCAACATTTTTTTTAAGGTTGAAAACCAAATTCAGGTAACAAGAGGTTAAGGGGCGGCTTGGCTCTTGACCTTGGCCTGAAAGATCTTTTGTGGATTGTCCTAGAATTGGTTGTCTCAGAATTCCCACACTGTTTACAAAGCTCGTGATTTTCCTGTGAACTACTTTTCATATGGAGGTACCTACATAAGGTATTCTAATGTTTTAAGCAACATTTTTTTTTTTCTCAATGCAACTTTAGAGGCATAGTGGTGAACCAGAACTTGGAATGGAAGATAGCTCTGAATTTTTCAGGATTATTGCCTCTAAGTAACGATATGGGATAGTGTGTGGCGCATCCATTTCATAATGAATACATATTTATTTAAAATGTCTTAAACAAATACACTCAAGATTAGTACTTTTACTAGTATATTAAAAAAATGTATATACCTATGTAAACAGTTCTTTTAAGTTAGTTTTAGTCTTTCTAATATTTAAATAGTGTGTTATAATACAGTTGCATATAAGTAAGCCTTTAAAGCATGCAGGGGCTTAGGACACGACGAGCATAGCGAGGTGGGCCCTAAAGGAGTAAGTGCTTTAAGGGCTACTTATACACGTGTATTATACGCTATTTTTTATTATACCTGCACTGCAAAGTAAAAATTAGAAAAATTAATTGAAATGCAGATTCATTTTACAAGGTAATCTCTGAATTTCATTTTTAATCGGTAATATAGACGGTTAGAATTTTTTTGTTTGGTTGCTATATACATTATTATAAATTTGTTGATTTGTGAAGTTTGTTTCGACTTTGTGTTCGTGAATTATAAAATGAAGGGGTAACTTCTTTTGGTTTACTAATTTCAAATCACCCCAATTGTACGATTCATATTCATTTAAGTAAATAAAGATTAGTTCTGATTACCTGTGTTTTTATCATTGTTTAAAATTGGTTGTTACCTAAGCAACTTTAGTGCTTTAAAGGCCCGATTTTGCATGCTTTTTAGTTTCAAAAACAGAGATTATAATTCAGGTACCACCAGCATATTATCAAAATCTATAATTTCTGTACCCAGAACACGTACTTCCTGCGAGAGAATGAAAAGTCATATATAATAACTATTCCCAAGCCCAATACAGATCACTCCAAAACTCACGACTATCGACCAATCACACTCTTGCCTGCAATTAGAAAAATATTCGAAAAAAATCATAAATACCAGGTTGTCAATTTGGTTTTACTTCAGTCTTGTACACTTCACCCACTCGCAATATTAACATCAAACGGCCAAACTGGAAGGAAATAAATCAGCAACCCTATTCTTAGACATCAGTAAAGCATTCGACAGTGTATGGCACATGGGTCTAATATACAAGCTAAAATCTCTGGAATGTCCAGACTACATAATACACCTGATAATTAGCTTCGGCAATTGTGGCAAATACGAGTAAAAATCAATAACAGCTATTCTGAACATTTTGCCCCAGAACAGGGGGTTCCACTCTTTCACCGATTTTATACATCTATTGCCACGTTATCGACAACCACATGCAGCATCCGGACCTAGGATATTTCAACAGGGGAACCTACATACTTTAATTTACCAACGACACAGCATTAATATCACACAACTCAAACCTTTCCAGTACAATCCAACAACTGTAACATTTGACAATAAACACAGAAAACTGGTTTAATCTATGGCGACTCACACCAAACCCTCTGAAATCACAACTGGTACTCTTCAACCACAATCCCAATCCTAGGTCGCCCACAGTAACCTTAAGCAACATAACAGTAAGCTCCAAAAACTCTGCCAAATACCTCGGATTCCAGATCGACCACAAGCTAAACCTTAATCAGCACACTGCCCTGATGAAAAAATGGATAAATACAAGAGCTAAACTCTTCCGAGCCCTGACCTGCAAACATAACGGACCACACTAACGGCAGCAAAAATCTACAACAGTATCTGCAAACCCATACTGGAATATCTACCTTAATAGCGGAACACTAGCCAAGAAGAATTTAGAGGTGGGAGAAAGAACAGCCCTTCGAAGTATTACCAAACTATGACACCCTCGTAACCATCTCCACAATATATCAAATAATGAATTATACCACGAAACAAAAATAGAACCAATCCAAACATGCCTCACTAATCTACAAACAAAATTCTCCCTTACCCAACACAACATAGAAAATATAGATGAATTCTACACTATACGAAATCTCAACATTAGAGCTAAATATAAGACGCCAGAATATACCCTTGAGAAAATAAACCTACAATAAGAAGTCGATCTTAATCATAATAATCTTATTAATATCAGTTTTTTTTATATCCTTAGTATATGAACATAATGATTGTACACAATCTAGAATAATAATTTTCAGTAATATTGTATTACTTTACGTGCAGAAGAACTTCGGTCGATAGCCCTTTGGATCTTTCCAATAATGAACATATTTATTTGTTATTAATTCAGGTATAATAAAAAAATAACTAAAATATGTTTTACATAACATGCAATTTTTTTTGATAATATTGAAATATTACCAATTTATGTTCAAATTGATTTGGTAAGCGTATTTAATGATATGATGATGAAAAACCCTCTGTAAATGTGTGTACCATTTTTGTAAAGAAACGTATACATTTTCAGAAGAAAACGTGACGTGAATATATGAAAAATTAGATATTTCATGTATTTGAAAAGAGGACATTTTATTTCCTGTAAACTTGTTGATTTTTTAATAATTCCAGTACATTGAATAACCAGCAAATCTTCCACCAAATTTAACATAACCTTATTGTTTGGGACACAGTAATAAAACAAGAATCTTAAATAATGGGGTTTACTTTTTATTTAAAACTTTTTACCTCAACAGCATATATAATATCTAAGATATATTTTTTAAATATTAATTTTCAGATTATGCTATTTACACAGGATAAATGAAACAAATCAATTAACGTTTGTGCATAATTTCATTAAAATTTGAATGTGATCGTGTTCCGCTAACAACTTTAGACAGCTTCATAGAGTGCTTTAAATCAAACTGCCTGATAGAACAAAAACACTCGGAACAAAAATCACTCTTACTGCCTTTTGAGCCATTCTGATGTGCTGATATACATAGGACTTTATAAATATTAATCTCAATATTAATTTAAAATCATATATGTTCTTTTGTTATTTTATTACTTACTATATCACATAAAGCTAAAATATGCTATAATCATTTATATTTTGTAGACCAATCATTCACGTTTAAGACACAGGAAAAATTCCAACAGGTGAGGTGTGACCGAGATAATTCAAATACTTTCTTAAAAGCATGTAAGAAATTTCTTGCTGTTCTCATTAAAAGTCATAACTAGGATCGAAGAACTTATCTCTTTGATCGGAGACTAGACCGTACCCTGAGCAGTGACGGTTGGTGTGATGGCACACAATATATGCATAGACGTTTTCAAATGAAAGTAATAAAATAACTGCTTTTCATGCAATAAAGGAGTGGTATCGATAAAGACTGATTTTCGCCCCAAAATTAAGAAGAAATGGACTATATAGATACTGGTGTCTTTTATATATATTTTGAAAGTAGGCGAACCTCCTGATAATAAAATGGTCTCATAAGAAATGTCACAATTAATATTTTTTTTTTACGTAGAGCATACACAAGAAGCACTTTGCCTGTTACTGTAATATAAAGTTCTTATGTTAACACAAACACACACAATACATATAAAAATTGCGTTGCTTCTGGCTTGCGCTCACAGATAAATAACAACTGAAAAATTTTCATGGTTATGAAATAATCATGACAATTGCAGCAATAAATTTATTGCGTTCTATTGTTAGTTGACAAAAGTTTTAGAAAATGTGTTTGTACAAGTTAGCAGTGTTTCTGATAACATACAGAGGTGACCAAGTATATTTCTCACACTTATTTATTTTTTCATGTGCTTTTATTTTTTCAAGAATTGCGTGATCTAGGTTTAGGTCTAGGGCGCACTATGATTTTTCACAGCGCGATTATTTTATCGCAGAAATGTGTTACATCGAAACGTATTGAACTATATTCATGTGAGAAAATAATCATGGCGATTTTAAAATTGTGATTTGCAACATTTTGCTTACGACGCCATAATCTCAACTCAAATTGCAAAACATGATTGTTGATGAAGACTCACGCACAACGATAAAAAATCGTCTGCACAAGTGCTCAGTAGCCAAAATGTCGCAGCCCTCTCTTAGGCTGATATTGCGTTTCTCCACTTAGTATTTTGATAGCATAGCTGGTCTAAGAACTCCTAATAGTCTATCAAAGATTTCAATAATTTTTCGCGATACAAACGAAATTCACTGTTTCTCGTAGAAGTGCCCTTTAATGAATCTCTGTGATGTTAAAGGATGAATCCGGTATCAATAAGTCGCCTTTTTCTTCCTTCGCAACAGTAAATACACACAAGCAATCGTCTTGACATCCATATTGAAAATTTTTTCGCAATTTTAAATCGTGCTGTAAAAAAAATCTAATAGTGTGCGCTAGGTCTTATCTACTAAAATAAACGAAATTTTAAACAAAGGAAGCATTTAGAGGATCAAGGTCTTCACAAAAAAATTCGTGCATAACGAATCAAATGGCATTTTGGGAATAAATACCAAGGCACACTGCTTCCAAAACATACACTCTTTGGATATAGTAACATTCCACCACAGTATTGAACTGGTACTGTCAATGAAAATTTAAACAATGAAAAGAGTCGACTGGTGTGCACATATTGCTTCCGTGTCATATGATCTTCGACTACGACAGCCATCAAAATCATAGAAGAAGTCTCATGCGACTATAAGAATTATTTGTCGGATGTAGCCACTGATGACAATGAAGGCTAGATGAATAGTATATAGCATCAAAATATTAGTATGCACAGGATTTTCGTTTTTAGTTAACACTCCTAAAATAACTAAATTGACTTCAAAATGTAGTTTAAACGAGAATGTCTTGGTAAAAGATAATTTTTACGTTGTTATTTACCATATAAAGCTAATACAATAATAGAAAGGAACATTGGAGAGGGGTGAAAATAGGACCTTTTCGGTACCACTCCATTAAAAAAATAAGATGTGGTCAAGACACGGGAAGAAATTAGAAAATGTTATGACAAAATTTGTTAAAACAACATAAAGTTAAGCCAATCAATTTATACATCCGAACTTGCAAAAAGTCAGGATGTTCTAATTTTTTAATATGTTATTGGGGCGTTTGCCAATAGTAAGAAACCAAGTTTGCAGCTTCGAAAGACCTGTGCGAGCTGCGTAATGCCCGAAAAACAGCGAAATTATTGCATTTGTTTCGGTTTTTGCTCAATATATCCATGATGTCCACCGTTTTGTTGTAGAAACAAATACTGGGACGTTCATTTTTTGGAGACAATTACCATTTTTGAAGAACTGTATCTCGAAAACTTCTGGACGTACGGAACTCGGTTTGGGCTTTAACTGTAGCAAATTTCATCTACTTCAAAAATGGAGTAACAGCCTTTTCTGTAGGACACATAGTTTGGGAGATATTGAGCAAAAACCAAAACAAGTGTAATAATTTCACTGTATTTTGGGTGCACAGCTCGCACAGACCTTTCCAAGCTGCAGACTTGATTTTATATTCAAAAATTAGAACATTGCAAGGTCGAGCAAGTCAAGTCAAGTTTTTGTGTATAAACTGAGTGGCGTAAGTGTATTATTTTTTATTTTGTAAAACTAAATAAAAAAAATTAACTATTATATAATCCAGCACTTTTTCGACTATTTCTTACAATCATATTAATAGTTTTTTTGGAATCGGTAGATATCCTCATACCTAATTTTGTTGATATTTCGAAATTACAAATTTCTTAGATACCAACTTTTTTAATGAATTCTGTAAAAGAAATTAGGACACAATTTGATTTAAAAATACTAACTTATATTCACTAGCAAACAAACATAGATTGAGCAACAATTAACATATACATTTACTTTCTCATTAATAATGTCGATTCTCGTTTTTACCATAAAGATTTATATCCCAGGAGAACAAGCAAAACATACATATTTCTTACGGTTATATTATTCTGTCAATAAATTATTATTAATATTGTATTTGGGAAAAAAACAATTTCCAAGATTTCTTCAAATTTTCACATTTCAGACAATGCAGATTACGAAAATGAAGGTCTTTCAATTCTGTCAGTCTGTCTCTCAGTCTGTTGGCATTATATCTAGAAAACTACTGGACGAAGAACATTCAAATTTGGTAGGTAGTTGAAGCTACTGCCAGAGAAGAAATGCAAATGCATATGTTATGCAATTATTTATTTTGTGTCGGATGACCACTCTGTATATTTTATTAAGAAAAAGTTATCAGATTTTCTTTCTAACAGTACAACTATATTCCGATTATTACTCTCCTGTCGTTTCTTTAATAATTTTTTCGACTGAACACCCTGTATAAATAAAGAGCGAAGTTCTGTGTAAATACCTTTACGAATTGTTTTTTCTTATTAAAATCAAGTGAGTTATCTGAGAGGTCAAATAGTAACAGTAAACTAGTCCACCATATAAATTATCAATGCAATACGTTCATTAATTCTGTGTTCTTGTATCCAACTGCCAGTGGAGCGTCCATGGAGTAATTGCCACAAATATAGCCTGATAATTAATTGTTCCGTGAATAGAGCCAAATCTTATTGTAAAACAACAATAATAGATCAAGTAATTGATTGTAGCGATTATCACAAGTTACGTGTGCACCCACCACTATGCACGAATATCATATATTGGAAAAAATTCTTAGAAATGCACGCAGTCCTAAGAAAGTCATGCATTTGTCCACGTGGTACGGGTTTGAATTTAGAATGTTGATACTCATGTTTAAAGCAGTATTACATATTCTTAGGTAACTGTGCTTAGTTTAAGGAAGTATTTGAAAAACACATTATATATCATGTTTATTGGAATTTTTCTGTTATTCCTGATGTGAATCGGTCTTTTTAGTTATGTTAAAATGATATATTTACAAAAAAATGTATAGAAAACTTACTCATCTATTAGAATAAGAAATAAAAACATAAAAAAGCATGTTAACCTAACTTATGGCAGAAAAACAACATTCTAGTAATGGTTCTGAAAATAATTCAGACCACCGGGCATGGGCATATTTAAAGGCCCTGTCGGGTAAGGAACACCTCCTGGTGGCGGCCCTATCGGATAAGGCGTAGAACTTGGAATATTAGTAGGAACCCCGGGGAAGTAGTTGGTATTGATACTAACTGGTGGTGCATTTATGTAATTAGGAATGTTATTCAGTGAAGGGTCCCTCTGTAATATTTTAGATAGTTTCTCTGCTTTTACTAGCCGCATATGCATTAATTTTCGTTTCGTTAAAAATTCTTCTAAAAAGTCATCTAGTTCTATGTCATTGTCTAAAAATTTCTTAGAGGTGTTATCCGATTGTTCTTCCATCTCGCTGGCTGCAGTTTGAAGTAATGCCAATGCAGTCTCTAATGACATATCACCTCCTTTTTCCCCTGTGAAGAAAAAAATTAAATAAGTAACCATACTGTTACACACGTGGGGTACTGAGTTTATCGGTAAAGTTGATTTTCAGCTTTTCAAGGTTCATCAAAAATCAAGAATCTATTGTAGCCTTACCATGATGGTGCTAATCAATGTTTTAATCTCCAAACAGACGAAGTGATGGGTCTAGAGGTGTCTGATTTTAAATGGAGGACCTATCTATATGCACGGAAATTATATATGCATATCCTACTTATGAATTTGGCCTACATCCACAAAATTAATGAGTAATGTGTAAAATCATAATACCTACAATTTATAGATATCAGTTTGTAGCTCAAAATATATTTATATTGCAAATTTGTCTTTATCCTCGGTTTCTATTTAAATCACTTGTTCTGAAGCGTCAGGTAAAATCACACTATTTTAATTTTTCCTCTTCTATATTTTGTGGTTTGATAATTTAAACTTACTTAATTCTTTCACTTTCTCCTCTACGCTTTGCGTTAGTCGTTCTCCCTCTTCGGATAACTGCTGTAATTTTTCCCTTCCCTCCACCAACTCGGGCTCTTTTGATAAGTTAAATTCCGCCATAGAATTATTTGTAGCCAATAGGTTCTCTTTTTCATTTTCTATTTCTTTTAAATAAGACTAAAATTTTGAAAAAAAAAAAATCATAATGAGTCACACATTTAAAATAGAACTAACCTGATCTAGCCCTGATAAAATTTCTTCAATTTTTTCATCATTATTCATTATTTCATCTAATTCATCATTATTTAAAGACGTCAACTGAGCAACGGCCCTTTTACAATCCGCTTGTAATATTTCTAATGACATTTTTCTTAACTATAACATAAACAAAAACATCCAACAAAATGCCAAAATGGATCCTAATTGACACTTGACATTTATCACATTTGAACTAAAAGTATGTTTTGGAACTACGATCTAACCTTGAGTATTTAATCGGAAACTTTTGAGGACTAGGGAATTCGGCTAAAAAGGATTTCCCGTACTGACAGTTTATCAGTGCTGCCACTCAATTTTAATTTTAGGTTATATTCATTTATTTGTGTTGACTTGTTGACTATTTCAAATATTTTTAAAGTTCCATGCTGAATTGTCGATGGCATCAAATGAACATTTGGTATTATCTGACTTCATTAAATCAGTTCACTTAGATCTACGTGAAAAATCTAAAATTGTGGGTGTAGAAAAGGCATGGCAAGAACATTGTGCAGACGAATCAAATTTAAAGAAATATGCTTCTGCTATGAGGGAACTTGCATCAAACCATTGGGAAAAAAATAACAGGGCTCAGTCTACACCAGTGTCAAGAGTACAATGGACCTACATTACTTGTAAGAATTACTTTGAGCGTGATATTATTAAGTTCCAAGAGAGAGAAAAAGATGTAGCTTCTAAAATAAGTATTTCAATTCCTGCAAGTCTATATAGCCCAAATGCCACAAACAAACAAAAGTTATTAGATGTGGGAAGTTGTTATAATCCCTTTAAAACATTTGAATGTTTTGAAGTGACTGCCATAGACATTGCCCCTGGACTTGAAGGAGTTATCGAATGTGATTTTTTAAATCTTAATATAGGCGAATCAATTTCCTTCGACAAAGAACATTTTGAGTTACAAAAACAATATTTTGATATTGTAGTGTTTAGTTTACTGTTAGAATATTTGCCAAGCCCCAGTCAAAGACTTATTTGTTGTGAAAAAGCATATGATTTATTGAAAACTGAAGGACTCTTAATAATAATAACTCCGGATTCCAATCACGTTGGTGCTAATGCAAAACATATGAAGTCATGGCGTTTCATATTAGCAAAACTAGGTTTCTCAAGAATAAAATATGAGAAGTTGCCTCATATTCATTGTATGGCATTTCGTAAAGCATACTGTAAGGAAATAACTCAGCGATGGGCCGAATTGCATAAAGAATATCAAGTTTATAATGAAATTTTCATTCCACAGGATTTTAATGTAAAATCTGCCAATATTCGAGATTCTAGGAAAATCAATAGTGAATGTTTAAGTGAAAATAATAATAGTTCTGATTTAATAACTAGTGAATTAACATACTATAACATTTTTCAGTAAAAGAATAAAAAAAATAAATTGTTAATGTTTTTTGCCTTTGAAGCGGCACATACCTAAATTACAAAACCCACATCCTATCAGTCACCAAATGCAGACTTGCATATCAAAAACTAAACTCAGAAGTGCTTTCTCAAGCATTGAAACTCAAACATTATGCTTGAATACAAAAACATTCAACGCGTATTTCGCCAACCACATTAACAGAATCAGGAGATGATTTAGTTTTAATTATCTTCCAATGATGTCTACAAGTTCTTATCCTATACCTATTTCTTGTTTTATAGATTTATATTTCTTATCCTATACCTATTTTTTATTTTATAGATTTATATGAAGGACACTTCTTTAACAACCTGAAATAGGTATACAGTATACGAGTAGTAGTTCGCACTGAATTCAACTTCTACAAATTACTATTTGAAATGTTTAGTAGTTCGTACTGAATTCTACTTCGTCTGCTGCAAATTATTGCCATTTGGAGAATTTAGTAATTCGGGCTGAATTGACCAATTTCGGTCACCTGATTTTGACACAGTATGGAGGGCATACAAACCTCATCCAATCACAAAGGAATGCAAATGTAAACAATTAGAGCTGAGTTGCTGGCAGAATCAGTTTAAGCTTGTTATTAAAAAAGAACAGCCGTTCCCAATCTCTAAAAAACAAAACAATGAGTTGTATGCCCTCCACGCCACCACGTGACGTCAACCGAAAATGGTCTATTAGAAGAACAAGAACAGCCCTTTTTTACAAATTACTATTTGGAATATTGACTAATTAGCAGTTGGGACTCCATTGAGAAAATCCGAAATCCCTATATATTTCGACGCACTGAACATGAATCCGGTATCCGTTTAGCTACATCGACCACCAATTTTTAGTAAATTGTGAAAATAGTCTAAACAAATTCAGGTCTGTTAACTTATTTTCGCGCATTACTAAAAATTGGTGGGTGATAGAGCTAAACGGACACCGAATTCGTGTTAATACGTCTAAATACATAAGAGTTTACCTACCCAATGGGTTCCAGAAGAAAACATTTCTACCATGAAGAAAACGACTTTTCTTTGTACCTGTGTTTTTAATCATTCTGCGTGCGTACTTCCATCTCCATGATACACATTGCCAATGTGGAATTTGCAACATTTATATAAATCACACATGATGGTAATTTTTATTAAATTATATAGGTATAGGTTATTTCTAAGTTTTATACTACGCCAAAAAATAAAACACGGTATTTTTACATCTTTACTTGGTAGAGTATTCGAACACTGAATTTGTAGAGTAGACTTCTACTTCTCTAATACTCGATTCCTCCTTGGTCCTTGCTGTTGCTATAGGTATGTAAAGAACCCAATGAACAGTTTGAGTTAATGGAAATTCTGTCCAATGAGATTAGTTTTCAATATTTACATATATTTGAATTTTATGTTGGCCCTTCTGTATTCGAAGGTTATTTAAATTTCAAAACGAAAATTGTTTACTAAAGAATAGAAGTGATTTTCATAAAATAATATGGAGTTTGAGGATGATAAAATTGAACTAGAAGAACAATTCATATTGCGGCTGCCCCTTGTAAAGAGATGAACTTATTTATATCAAATGGAGGTCGTTCTGATATTTCATTTCAACCACTGTTTTAGGAAGAAGCAAATAAACTACGAGAAACACTCCGAACCAAGCCAGAAAAGGTTAAAAAGCTCTTAAAATTGTCTATAGATACTGGCGAAAATGAGGGGGTCGTATATTTTGCCAAAACCAAATTGTATGGAACTTTAAAAAAATTACCCACGATAATAGAAACTTACAAAACCAACATTTGGAATGACAAGTCGAAACTGTTTAAGACGGCAGATGTTTGCCATATTCTAGTATGTGGGCATGAGGAAAACGTAAAAGAGAAGAAGGATACAATTCACGGATATTGCCCTCCTCTAAAAAACGTAAAATCTAAGCGTTTCAGGGAAACTCTGTATAATACTGATTTTGCGATTGAAGCCGAATCTGTATCTAAGGAATTGTATTATCTGCTGAGTACGGATTTGGAAGCAGTGAGTATTTATATGTAGTACAATATTGGAAAAACTAAAAGGTTACATCTACTTTTTATATATGAAAAGTGTACACAATCTCCCAGTGGTTCACCGGGGTGAAATTCATATATTTATTTAAGGTGATGTTTCCATCTCATATGCATGATTTATAAACTCTTTATCTTAACACTAGAGAAAGAACTAGTCATCTGTAAGTCATGCTTATATAAGCATAATTAGTGTTCCGTACCATCAGTTCTTTTTAAATATATAGAGTTGTCAGATTTATACATGTTTCGTTGCAAAACAAAGTTTGTCGTCGAGCTTTCTTTTTATGTACCTACTAAAAAAATTATCTAAGCTGTAATGCAGTCCTGATAATTTTCTTTCAATCTACACCTTATTCCCAATGTTCATATTTTTCAGATTTTTCTGAGCGATGACTGCGATTTTTTGGAAGTGTTAAAAAAATTACATGAAAATAACAAATTATACAAGGTGGTCTAAAATTGTCTCCCGATATTTTTGGAGGTGATAGTACATCCATAGTATAGTAGTCTTATATATTTAAACTTATTTCCAAAAATGAATAATAGGGGAGATATGCCTCTTAACACTTTGACTGCTGATGACGTCTGGAGGCGTCATCTCCCTACTACCTTTCAGTGCTCATGACGCCTTCAGGCATCATAACGCCCAAGGTCATCATGGGCAAAAAAGTGAAATTTCGTAACGAGTGCATGTGACGCCCTTGAACACCAAGTTTTTTTGTTTCTATTTTTTTAAAGAACATATTTTTGGCAATATCTTGCCAAAACTAGTACCCTTGCAACAGAAAAACAAGTTTAATTAGGTTAGCCACCAGGTCATATAGGCTATATTACGTCGGTAGTTAAAGTGTTAAAAGGGGGATAATAAATTGCAGTATTAAATTCATTATATTTTAAACTTATAGTTATAGGCCATCCGGACACTAGTTTACATGGTATCAGTCAAACCCTCTCTTCTGTTTAAGGTGTAGTTTTAGAGGGTGATTATCAGTATTTTCCTCATAACTTTTTAATTTTTTTCCAATTTCTGAAAATTATGGTAAAACATTTTCAGATCATTAGAAATAAAAAAGGTATTCATGGCTTTTCGATAAACACGACTTGTGTTAAAAAAATGTTCATTTACAACATTTTATTAATAAATTCTGTTACACATAAAGAATGCTTTGAACAAAGCGACCTTGAACTTGGACTAATTTATCCAGCATTATTGACCTAGTCATTATTATAAGTATACCTACTACTATCTGGCCTGGAAATATTGAATTTTTAGAATATTCGATTTAAGAAGAACCGTTGGGCTAAGCAACAATTTATAAGACTTTTTGACTCCTCTTGGGCCAATATATAGTCCAAAATATTTGTACATATACACAAAAAACCCTGTATAAATTCACCTTCAAAATATTTGTATCACTGTGATTTTTACATGCACTATGTGTCACACCCCATACAGCACAAGGACATCCTCAGAACATACTGGGGACAACTTTTCAGGATACATGGGATATCCTGGGAAGATCCCATTATCACCTTAGGATGTTCGTAGAATATCCAAATGGGACAGTTCGGGCTTTGCTGATGACGTCCTCAGGACATCAGTACGGGTGTGTACAGGACATCATCAGCTCTTATATGGGTTATGCCTGGGCTTTACTATGAACAACCTGAGGACATTGATCGGACTTTATATAGGACATCCCCAGTTTTTTAGGGTTTATTGGATATTTCTAAAGACATATTATTACAAAAAATACATATTATTTTATAGGATCATTGCTTTTAAACTGAGCCAATAAGCGAAGACAAAGAAATACGAGTTTATATAATGGCAGAGGTAAAATGACTAATAAAAATGTGATACATATATGTACAACTCCATACACATACTTGTATCTATCAATTGGCTTATATCACTTTAAAAGTAAATCTACCAAACTAATAGAGGTTATATATAGTCCAGTGAAATATGTCGACAAATCAAAATTTTAAGGTAAATACTTGAATTTTTTATGTTACTTTGAAGTGTTTGAACACGATTAATAAAAGATTTTTTTTTCAACCCCGAGAAGGGGCGAAAAAAAAATACAACAAAATGTTTTTTCAAAAGTACTCAAAATGTGTAAAAGATGGTAAAAAAAGTTTCAAATAAAAATTGTAAAAGCATGAAATATTACATAAACATTGATGTCTTGCCTTTTTTGGTATTATTAAAATCAACAGAGTTTAGGGTGGTTAGAAGAAGGGATGATATGTACAACTTTAAAAATCATAGCGTGCTGAAAAGTTATAATGAATTTTTTTAAAATTCTATTCACTCAGAAAAATATAAAGGATTACGTATCTGACAATAACATCTGCGGACAATAACCAATCACATTTTCCCCTTTTAGATAATATAATAAATACAAAGATATAACATAGCAGCATTATATTTATGAAATATTTAACGTAATCTTATTTGCCGAAAGAACTTTAAAATGAACGTGGAAAACACATCGACGCCCGGCGGATTTCTTAGAACTTTCGACTTGTCACAAAAAGGCGGCTAATTCAAAACACAGTAAATGTATTAAAATCAAATTATAAATAACTGCTATTTGAATAAGATATACAATTTTAATACGATTTTAATGAATTATTTGTACTGGAGGGGATTATCAAATAGAACAAACAAATAAGTTTTTAGAAGCAAATTTTACAAACCAATAAAACACACTATAAATAAATAGCCTCAAAATAATATACATACTTTTCATTATTTTTGTTGTTGAAATCTCCTAAATAATAATACCTATAATAGGACGACTCTAGGATATTTTGTTAGGTTTTTAATATCTTTGCGGGATATTACTAGGACATCCTGCCAGGATTTGTCTAGGATATCCCCATTTAGGATATTCTCAGGTTATACATATTTTATTGGGATATCCTAAGGATATCCTGAGGAATGCTGTCCTCGATTGGGATATACGGGACCAAATGAGGATATCCTGGGGATGTCATGTGCTGTGTGGGACATGGCTGTGTGTACACCACTCATGGCAAGTGGGTCACGCCTCGAGCAAGTATTATTGCAACTTTATACAACGGTGACAGGATTATAACAATCAACTGGCACAAAGAAGATTCAAACTCCCAACAAGATAAGTAGGTAAAATTTAGGTTTCAGGGCCGGAAAGTTTGGGAACTGACTTATTTGCACTTTTAGTGTTAAATCGACTATATAATTGATGGATTTAGCACTTACTTTGTGGTAGTCGATCATAATGATTTATTAAAACACCTAGTGGTAGAAACAAAATAAGTGTTTTAATAAATGATTATGCGGGGTGGGGCAATAGTGCGTCAGACCTCGATATCTCGAGTTCTACGATAGCTAGAAATTTTAAAAAAAGTTACAGGTATACTAGATAAACAAGTCTATAACTCTACATTATTTTCGAACATACAGGACGAGCCATGACGAAATTACAGGATCAAGTGCTCTTTTTAAAATGGTATGTCAGTACATTTTTTGAAGCTTCTTTCTAGGCTCTATTCATTCCTGTATTAGAATTGAATATTTCCCAACCACTTGGATATAATAAATTTTTTTGTTGAAATAATGTAATCTGCAGATGGATATTAAAAAAATCACCACAGTCACAATTATGGGTTTTAAGAAAAACTTATGTGAATACCAGTTACGAGACATCTAATTAATGTTTTTGAACCATTTTTATTTCCTAAAACTGTACAGGGTGGCCAAAAATTATTTTTTAATTAAGAACTTTTTAAATTGAATTTTCTCAATTTTTTTCAAATGGAACACCCGAAATTACTTCACTATGGCTAATTGCAACCATTTTCGTTTTATAAATAAATAAGTGTCAAATTCAAGAATAAACTTAAAAAAGATGTTCCCACAAATAATTCATTAGAAAAATTTATAATAGGTGTTCGACGTGTTGCCCATTTTGATTGACACATGTCTTTATGCAATTTTGAAATGAGGCCATTTAGTGGGACCATTTCTTCCAATCCATTGAAAGTTAGTAAATGGTATTTAACAGGTCCTTTACTGTAATGATTTTTTGTACATTTTTTTACCGTTTTCGTTATTCGACAAGCAATAAAACCTCAGTTTGGCATAAATTGTCATGTACAACAGAGCATTTATCACACTTATCGGTCGTTAGTTACAATTTGTATTGAATTTAAAATATTTGGAATTTTACAATATGAATTTTAATAAAGCACAACTTGTAGACATGACTTTTGTTTTGGGCGAGTCAGACAGAAATTGTTTACTTGCTAATAGAATTTATCACCAACATTATCCTGAAAGAAGGATTCCTGATGTTAGCAGCTTCCAAAATCTTCTCGATAGATTTCTGGAAACTGGAAATGTCGAATATAAAAAAAGTGAAAGAATAAAATGTGTTGTGAACAGTTGAAAATCTCCATGTTAGTCAAAGAGAAGTGAGCTCATTAGTAGGAATAAGTAGACGGTCTGTGGGTCGAATCTTAAAAACAAATAAGTTGCATGCATATCATACTCAAATGCACTAGGAATTATCTGATGACGATTTTCAAAAGCACCTACAATTTTGAAATTGGGCCAGAGGTAAAATACAAGATGATGTCAACTTCTTCAATAATGTTTTATTCACTGATGAGGCAACTTTTCATAAAACTGGATTTGTTAATAGGCACAATTTCCATTATTATGCTTTGGAAAATCCTCACTTTTTTATGCAAGTTGATAACCAACACAGATGGTCTATAAACGTTTGAGGAGGAATTATTGGAACATATGTAATAGGGCCACATTTCTTTGATGGTGCACTGACTGGAGCTATTTATCTTCATTTTTTGGAAAACTGTCTGCCATAATTATTGGTAAATCTCCCTGAACGAATTCGAAATAGGATGTGGTTTCAGTAAGATGGTGCTCCACCAGATTATTTGAATGCAGTTAGAGACCACTTAAATAATATACCTACCCTCATCAATGGATTGGAAGAAATGAACCCACTAAATGGCCTGCTAGATCCCCAGATCTTACAAAAATGGATTTCTTCTTATGGGGATCGTGAAGGCAATTGTTTATAGAGATACACCAACAACAGTACGAAATATGAAGGAAAGAATAATAACTGCCTTTAGATCTATCACACCGGCAGTATTAGGAACAGTGAGAAACCTCACTTCAAAAGTGCATAGAGATGTGTGTCAATCAAAATGGGCAACATGTGGAACATTTATTATAATTTTTTCTACCGAGTTATTTGAAGAAACCTTTTTCTTTAGGTTAATTTTTGAATTTTGTAATTATTGCTCAATAAAACGAAATTGGTTGCAATTAGCCATAGGGAAGTATATACTTACAAAAAATGTTCGTTTTTCATCTCTACATCACATCATTGAAAAATATAGAGGGTGTTCCATTTGAAAAAATTGAGGAAATTCAATATAAGGTTGAGCGATAGACGAAAACAATGAAAAAAATCTGAAATAAAGTTTTTTAATAGATTTTTATTTGACTCAATTTTCTGTAAATAATCCAGTCATTAGAAAACTCATAAAGTTAAAATTTTAAAAAACTTTTACATGTAGTCTTATGGAAAATATGTCAACCCAGCATGCAAATGGTACATTTTAACACAAATAACTAAATATAACACACTACTATGTTTTCTACCACATATTGGTAGAAAACATAGTATGTTTTATTTAATTATTTGTGCAAAATGATTAACTACCATAGAGTAACGGCTCGTTCAATCAATTTTTTGGTAATTTTAATTTATAGCTAATAATCAAATAATGTCAGCAGTTCCGAAAACTAACTATGTAAAGCATTGATGTCTTACGCATATTTTAATACCTTTCCAATTTAATTAGGAGACTTTTAATAAATAAAAAAAATTGATGAAACATTTGTAAACTGTCAAATTTCTCTTTTCGTTAATCAGGGTTCGGACTCGTATGGAAAACCTGGAGAACCTGGAAAACTTAGGGAATTTAAAAATCTTTAAAAAAAACCTGGAAATATCAGGGAATTTTATAAATTGTATAAAAAATCAGGGAATTCTGCATCTCCATATGGAAAACCATAGAAGAGTTCTTAAAAATTTTCGCTGATTCAATTCAATTCAAGGAATTATTTTGTCAAATAAAAAATAATTTCACTAAAAAATATATGGAAATTAATATTTTTGGTTATGGAAAACCTGGAAAATTCAGGGAAGTTTTTCAGCTTCGCAAAGTCTGAACCCTGTTAATGATTTTTAACCGATTTTTCAATTATTTAATGATGTAATTTTAACTTTTAGTGCTTCTCATTTTTTTTTTTTAATTATTTACTGAAACAAATTTGTAAAATACACAGATATTTACATACATTTATTTTTTTTGCTAATAAGTTTGGACAAAACATCCAAAAGTTAGTTCATTAAGTAAAATAATTAAATCTACTTAAATAATTAATTAATAATAAAAAATGATTTATTTATGCATTTATGACATTAGTATCATCGACTTATAACCTTTTGTAATTATTTATTATGGAAAAGTTCCGATTTAGAATTCGACTTATTTTTGGTTGGGACTCTTTAAAAAGTTCTTAATCGAAAAATAATTTTTGGCTACCCTGTACAGTTTTAGGAAATGATGATTCAAAAACATTAATTAGTGTCTCGTAACTGGTATTCACATAAGTTTTTCTTAAAACGTATAATTGTGACTGTGCCGTTGTGACTGTGCCGATTTTTTTAATATCCATCTTCAGATTGCATTATCTCAACAAAAAAATTATTACATCCAAGCGGTTGGGAGATATTCAATGCTAATATAGAAATGAATAGAGCCTAGAAAGAGGCTTCAAAAAATGTACTGTGATATACATAGCATTCCATTTTAAAAAAAGGCACTTAGTCCTGTAATTTCGTCTTGGCTCGCCCTGTATGTTCGAAAATAATTTCCCGTTCTAGACTTTTTTATCTAGTTTACTTGCAATTTTTTTTTTAATTTCTAGCCATCGTAGAACTTGAGATATCGAGGTCCGACGCACTATTGCCCCACCCTGTATAATTCATCAACGTGATGCCTTCGATTGCTTCAAGAAGCATATATCAGTTATAAGAGGCTTTGCAGCTTTCTCAAGCTTACTCACAGCATACAACTTAATATAATAATAGAGCATCCCTTTACCAAAAGCCCCTATAAAGCTGCGAGCTACATCGCAGGAAAATTCTATAGATTATGAAATTCTCAGACACTTTTTTTATACATCAAAATTTCGGAAAACGATACGGGCGGTGGCAAACGACTCTCCGTCGTTTTCCGTTGGCCGCAGCTGTGCGAAATCGAATGGAGTCGTATATATGCTGGATTAACAATCAACACAATAGCAACCATTCCATGACATTCCCAATTACAATGTTTGCAAATTTAAAAATTAATTTGTTAAATGAACGTCAAATTTAAAAAAATATTTTTCAAATAAAATTTTTGTCATTATTTCTGTTCTGTCTTTGTAACTTGGTGTATCAGTCAAAAGAGCAGTTCTCAATTTTTCCCATCATATTTACTTCCCTCAACAAGAAGACAAAAGAAACTGCCTCATTCCGAAGATTGCGATGATCGGTTGTTCAAATGTATGAAGCTCGATTTGAACCCTTTTGGACAGGTAAAAAGTTCCGTCACTCTGAAATTTTTTTCTTTTTCTTCTCGGCTCTCCCAGAATTGATGAGAAACGCCGCTAAAATTATTATCCAAAGTAACTGGAAAATCTTGGTAGCGGGTTGCCGTACTATAAGAACAAATTCGGAGCTTCACATACGAACTACCTTTATGGACATTACTGCAAAGTCCCTTTTTGAAGGAATTTTGGACTTAGTAATATTTGCTTTCAAAATTGCTCATTCTGTACAATGAAATCTGGAGTAAACTGGCATTGAATTTCGGTCCCCCGAGCACGGATTTGTGGGATAATTATGCTCTTCATAATTATAAAAACTCTGCTGTTGACTTAGCGATTTTCACTTATATATTTTTCGGTACATTTCATCCCGACTGAACATTTGTGCCAAAGGTGTTTTTACGTCTTTCACGTTATGAAAGCTTTAATGTAATTTCGATAAACATTAGTCGGTAGTCAAAGAGTGACCGCAAAATTAGCCTGTTTTTGCGTGTCATAACTTTGCACCGAAAAAAGATAATTGAACGCTAAACGTCTTAAATTAAAGCTAATAAAGAATGTAGATGATGGTTTTTTCCTTTTCAATTGAATTGAAAATTGTTACAAGAAGCTGGCAAGATCAGAAAATACCATCACGTTCTTATGTAAATGTCGGAAACATGAAATTATATTAAAATTTTTACGGCTAAAAGTACCTTTTGAGAATAACAAAACAAGAAGAATTTTGGATAAAGCCAGCAAATCAATGGTTAGGGAAAGGATTCAATATCATAGATTTCAAAAAGAACGAACTATTAATGAGCTGTGTATTTATCATACACAGCAAAAAAACGTTTTTCAAAAAAGCCTTGAAAAAGGAAACAGATTAGATTTCCGAAACATCGGCGAAATATTTAATTTCAATGTTTTATATTTATTTGTGTTATTTGTCAAAAAAAGCAACCTCTAACTGATCCTTTGACGCAAAAGAGTCGTAGATGTAGAGGTTATTTCCCAGTAACATACTGGTTGATTGTGATATTTTGTAGATTCCCCGAGCACTGGTTAAAAAGAAAAAATACATATGGCAGAAAGTCCGAAAGAATTAGAAAACGAAAAAAAATTAGATAATTCCACAAATAACGTTTAGAGAATATGTTGAATTAAGTATAAATATTTTTCAGATTTTTTTTTTCATGGTGGTTTTTAATACAATTACAAGTTTTAAAAAATGAATTATTATTTGTTTGCTTATAATTGTATTGAAACATTCTTTTTGCAAAATCCTATAAAGAATGTTTCAATACAATTACAAGTTATTTTTCACAGTAACTAAATTTAAAAAACTCCACATCTAAAAGTCACCCCTAAATAAAGGATAAAACTACCCTAACATTAAAAAATTCTAATAACGTATTTTAAAACATTTTACACATATTCTTAGAATTTTCTTAATGTACGGGTAGTTGTAACCCTCTTTGAGGGGCAATTTTTTGATATTGAGTTTTTGCAATTAATTACTTTGAAAAATTATTTATTTTTAACTGTATTAAAATACGCCTTGAAAACAAAATTGAAATGAAAGATATTTATACCAATAATAACCTTTTTAATCCCCTTTTATGGGGGTAGCAACCCCTATATTGAAAAGCGAAAAGATACCGTCATCTACATTTTTGATAAGCTTTAATTTAATATTTGGCGATCAATTATTTTATTTCGGCTCAAAGTTATGACGTACACAAAAACAAGCTAAATTTTAAAGAATGAACCGCACCTTGCCTTAAAATTTTAGTGGTCATCTCTTATTTCAAAGATCAAAATTAGATCAGTTCCTTCATTGGCAACACTGTTTAACTTTCGACCTTTATTGTACAAAACTATTTTGTTCCCTTTGATCTAATATGACCATCATACTACCAACGCCCTGTATATATATTTTAAATACATTTTTAGGTGTCTTCCAAGTTTGAATTATTCTATGAAGGAAACAATATCTGCTCAAGTAAACAATATGGTAAAATTACCTCTTAATTGAATGAAACAAATTTTACTAATTTATTTTGTTACAGAGAAGTCACTTTTTGGACAGCTCTCCAGTGATTCGGAGGTTGAGGCCCTGTTCAAATGTTAATACTCTAAAAATTGTTACTAATATATTTTTCTTTGTTTCAGCTAAGTGATAATTCAAATTGACAATGACTTTAAATGGTGCATATTACTCGTTTCTATAGTAAAAAACCTTAGTCTGTTTTTTATTAATATGTTTGTTGAAGATTCTTAGAATTGAATTGAATTAAAATAAAATCTTTTATAATAAAAACATATTTTTTTTATATACACTTTTATTAATTACCTTACACTTTTTTTCTTTTTTTTAGAAGAACTATCTTCATTACTTACACGTTTTTTAGAAATAATACTGTCCTTTGTATTAACATTAACATATTCGCTATTTTCACTATCTCCATGAACTATTATGTTTTTTTTCTTCTTCCTCTTTACCACTTTATCGGTGTTTCCTCCATTTTCACTTACTGCAGCACTATCGTTCTCATCTTCACTTACACTAATTTTCTTTCTCTTCTTAGTCTTCTTACTACTATCTCCAATTCCATTCATTTGTTCCACTTTCTTATTCTTCTCGATTCTTTGAACACTTCCATCGACATCCTCGGAAATGTCATCATCTTCTTGAGTAACTTGTTCGTTGATATCTTTAGCTGATGTGAAATCTAACTTTCCAAAACCCTCAGAGAGGCTCTTTAACCTTAACATCTTTGCCTCTTTTTTCAACTTCAAAGTGTCTTTATTTTTTGTTTTCTTCCTCTTCTGCTTCTCTGCCTTAATTCCTTCTTTAGAATCGGTTAGTTCCTTGTCGTCCTTGTCTAAGTTGGTAGTTTTCGGACTCATTTTAACTACATACGATACTCCAAGCTGGTTGCATAGTTTATTAAAAGCTGATTTTGCATCTTTTGAAAAACTAATATAACTCCTATATTTCCTAATACTCTCAGCGATTTCAGGCCAGCTAATATTATCAACGTTTAAGCGGCTACATTTTATCGCGCTCAGTACATGAAATAAGTTGCAAATGAATTTTTCTTTAATGTTCTTCTGAGTTGGGTTTTCACAAAGGCTTTTGAACAGAGTTACAACATTTGTCGAAAGTTCCGAGTGTACAGTTGAAAGTTTCTCCTTTATCTTTTCAGGGTTTATACCTAAATACCTATGATTAGTGTAGAATAATTTAAGAAGTTCCAGTGCTTGACTTTTCTTATATGGCTTAATATTGTCATCAAAAATATACTCTTGTAATAAAGGCACTAAGCTAAGAACACCGTCCCAACTAAGTTGCATGGTGTTTTTAAACAGAACATATGGTGTCAAGCAGTCTCTTTTGTGAAAGTAATTTTGTAGATCACCGCTTATTATTTCCACAATGGAACTTTTCAACCGTTTGCGTGTCTTTTTAGGCGTCGCTTCTAAAGATCTTAATAAATCTGAGCAGCGTATGATGAATATACAGCAGTCAGCTATTTGAACACCCATATCCTGGACAATCATTGAATTCTTAGTGCCTTTTTCTAGCAAACTTTTTAACAAATCGCTTAAGACTGTCTCGTCTACTCCTTCTGTGTCACTGAACTTCTTCAGTTGGGATAATTTCTTCAAGCAAGACTTCAACCTGTCATGCAGTGGCTTCTGGTACTCGTCTCGAATACTAAACTCCACAGCTTGCAACAAGGGCAACATAATTTCCAAGGTCAAAATCATAGAAGGGACCGAGTCTAGGTAAATTTCGATCAAATCCAATACTCGTACTCGGAAGTGTGTAAGCATCTCTTGATCTTTGTTCTGCTTCTTACGCCTACCATGGTTTGGTCTGAATTGCTTAAACGCCTCTGCTAGAGCCTCGTCTAATTTTTCACCTTCTGTGTCACTTAATTGGTCCAAATCTACACTTTCTTCATCAGAGTGATATCCAGTATTACTTAATACTTTATGCAATGCCATTCGCAACTTATCATTTACAGACTCTTCCTCTACATCCTCCTCTTCTTCTAACTCGCTTTCATTTTCTTCTTCCTCTGAATTCGATTCCTCTTCTTCTTCGGCATCGCTTTCTTCATCACTGCTTTCCTCGGCTCGTTTTGAGAGTGGGTTATCCTCATTTTTAGGATCCAACACTGACAATATCTGTTGAATGGTCGATGGTGTCATATATCGACATAAATGTGGAAAAACACATTTTATTAAACTCCTTAGCAGGTGGTAGTTGTGGGATAACAAATTTAAAAATAAATCTGTCACAACTTCCACCCAGAGGGGGTCAGCATCATCATCTCCTTCGTTCAAGTTAGGATCCGTCTCATCTAGATTCTTAGAGCTTTTCTTGTTTTTCTTGGTTCTCTCATAGCAAACGAATAGTTCTTTTAAAGATTCAGAAGCTAGCCTGGTATCATTGAATAACTGTAATCCCATGTGTAAAAACAAAGTGAGGAAAACTGATTTCAATCCCCCCTTCTTCTTCTTTTTCTCGATTTTTGCTATGACCGCTATTGTTTTTTGCCATATCTCAAAATCTTCTTTAGCTATTGGATTCCTCAGAATCGTTTCTAAGTTATCTGCAGTCAATTTGGAATTCAACTGTTGCACCAACTGGGAAAGGATCACTTGTAAGTCTTCTAACTTGGAAAGCTTTAGATCCAGTGATCCAAAAAATGCTGCTTTCAAAGAAGCTAAAACAAAAAAAGATGATATAATTACTTATATTATTTAACTAAATAATAGCTACAGGGTGATTCAAAAGGAAACTGCAATATTTGGAGAATATGTTCAAGTCAGACAAAATAATACAATGCCCCATAGAAATGCGTTTAAAACAGCTGTCACATCTTTAAGGCAAACTGCATTCTAACACACTGCAAGGATCGCATCTAAATATAAGTGGTTCCAATGTGGAAATACACAGAATATTCTAGGTATTATATGATACAGCCTAAATATAAGTATAAGACAATGAAAATAAGTGCTGTCAACGGTGCATTGCTTAGCTAGGAGTACATTTAATTCATTTATGAATTTTTTAGGGACTATGTTCTTAAAGTGACCACCAAATTACGTTGAAAGCTTGAAAGAAATTGCAGAATATAAAGTTAGCATGAAGAGTGACAAAGGTCTATATCAAATACCCTTTATTGGTCATTAGTTGACGATTCATTGAACCAAGACAGAGTTAAGGTAAGGATGATAGGATTGGTTACATTCGTCCAATCATGATATTTTAATATAGATATAGGCACATTTTTAGTTGTACTTTAGTTTTAGTTAACTCTAGTTAATGCCAACATGGTTGGAGTAACCCGCGTCGATCCCCTTTTATGGTCTAAGTTTACTGGGCAAAAATATTAAAGGTAAAATATATTTACGCACACAAAAACTTATGCACTAGAATCGTATATTATCCCTACAATTTTGCAACAAATATCTGATATCATCAAGGGTCGGCATTTTTCAGCGTTAACAGAATCGGACTTGATATTTAATTTTTCAAGAAAAATTTTATAACATAACCATTAATGTTGTTTGTCTCTTTATTCCTATTTATAACAAGAACATACTACCATTCATATTTCTGTTATTTTATTGGGTAGATACATTTTTAATAACAAATATCAGTTGGGACTGAGAACATGTATTGGAAAAGTACTTACCCCAAATGTTTACCTCTATGTGGTCAGATTTAGAGAACACAAAAAAGATACCAACAGCTAACGTCAGATGGATACAGGGTAGCATAATGGGCATCGAATGAAAGATGTAATAAAAATGTCTTATTCGTTTATTTTATTTACATATACAGGATGTTTCAAAGTTAAAGGTACATACGTTACTTGTGGGTAGAGGGCAATTTGGTGGTTCCAAATTACCCGACATTAATGCATCCATTGTCCTTCCTTACTGAGATACAGGTTGTTTCTTTGATCATAACTATTGAACCACCCTGTATAATCGGTTCATACTTAGAATATATGTTTCACTTATATTACTTGATAGAACTTCATAATAAAGCAAAAAGAAATCCAAGTCTGGCTTATTAAAAAATTGACAATCTGTTGTATGTCAAAATCAACAACCTGTATGACAATATTTTGTAGATCTGTTTCGATATTTGAAAAGAGCGGAAAAAATTGAATAGAGTAGCTCACTTAATTTGTTTGCGCAACCTTGATTACTTGCCGTAAATTCAATTTCATTAAAATGGTCGAGACAATGGGAACTCGAATATTTATTTCAGGGTTTAATTAACAAAAAAATTTACCTTGCAGCAATGACAATTTTTACACTTCTAGACTAGGTAAGTGAATATGAGGATATAATCTATGTGTATGGATTTTGCGATGGCAATGGACAGGCTGCTGTGAAAGAATATCAAAGAAGACTTCCTGGACGCCGAATTCCTGATCATAAAACTTTTGCTAGAGTAGTTTATTTATTTATTTATTTATTTACAACTATCCAACAGTCAAGGACCAATTACAGGATAGGCAAAGTGTAACATATAATACTTATAATTACATTCTAATATAATTTCCATTAAAGTAGGGTACGTACATTTCAGGTAAAAGACAAGAACATTATGACATTATAACATGACATTATGGCAAGCAAAAATCAAATGATAAATACATACTTATGTAATTATGTATTCCAGTTTACACATACAGACATATATACCTATATACGCGCATACACACACATATTTAGTAAGTCCAGATATATAATATATATCCTATTTATAACATAATTGTAAATATAACTTGCTAGTTAAATACAGCTTTTATTTTCGACAGAGAGGTGTTAAATACATCAATATTTTGTTGCACTGACGAATAGTTCTTACACATTGTAAAAACTGGCGACGATTCAAGTAACCGTGTACGAGGCGTAGGTTGATTGAAGGTTTCAAGATGTCTAGAACTGGGACGGGGAACATTTAAATTAAGCTGGCTTAGCACTTCTGGGCAGTCGATTATGGAATTCAATAATTTATATAGAAGAATTATGGAATGAGCTTGTCTACGTGTATCTAGAGAAACCATGCCACATTCTAGCAATAAGACGTCATGAGGGTAACCAATTGGAGGGTATAGGTACCAGTTAGTTTAAAAGATACAAATTTTAAGAATTTCCTCTGTACGTTCTCGAGCAAATGTACTTGATGTTCATATCTAGGATACCATATTAGGGAGGCATACTCCAAATGAGAACGAACAAAAGCGTAATAAAGGGACATTAGTACTTCGCGTGAGCTAAACTCTTTTGAATTACGTATGATGAATCCCATGTTCTTATTGGCTTTGCTGAGAATTTCATGAATATGTTTATTGAAATTTAATTGGGGGTCAAAGGTGACTCCAAAATCTTTAAAAGAACTTGGACGTTGCAGACAGGTGTGATCCAAACTATAAGGAAATATAATGGCGTTCTTCTTGCGATAGAATGACAAAATATTACACTTCTTACTGTTAAGTGACAGATTACACAGGCCTGCGAAAAAATTTTTTTGTTCTGCGGTTTTAGCTTTGTAAGGTAATTTTTACTCACCTTCAAATGCTAAATCTAAATTTTCTATGGAATTTCGGGTATCACGTAAGAATCTCGAACCAATGACGATACAAGTTAAATTTGAAATATACGTATTTATTGCTACAAAAGCTGCATGAATAAATTAATGGGAATTAAAATATAAAAATTACACCATAACTGTAATGAAATATCTAATTCAAAATGATAAATAGAAAAGTAAAGAATATGTAAACATTATACAGCGGGATCAGGCTGAGGATTAACACGTTTCCTCTTTGTTTTAAATGTGCGTGTAGTTAATTTACGTTTATGTTGATCTTGAAGATTTTCTCTTTTTAAAGACCACCAGTAATCGGCCAACATGTTTACATCCCATCGTCCTTGATAACGTCTCCTCATTTCTTTTATGTCTTGGTGAAACCTTTCACCCTGTTCTTCACTGTAGTCACCTAAGTTCTCTGGGAAATAGTCTAGATGAGAGAATAGAAAATGTAATTTTATGCTCATGTTGCATCCGAGTATCCGCAGCTTTTCCAACATATTTTCTACAATTGTTTTATATGTAGGATCTCTAAAATTTCCAAGGAACTTTGTTGCAACTTCTTTAAACGAATTCCATGCCTGCAACTCCGTGACATTCATGGTATCACTGAATTCTGTATCCTTCATTACTTTCCGTATTTGTGGCCCATCAATTATGCCTTCTTTCATTTTTGCTGTAGATAAAGCTGGAAATTTACTGAAGAGGTATTGAAAACAAGGACCACCACTCTTAGAAAGCGCTTTTACAAATTGCTTCATAATTCCAAGTTTTATATGTAAAGGTGGAAGTAAAATTTTCTGAGGGTCAAGCTAATATATACTATATTTTTGGCTCCTGGTGTCAAGCCTTTTCTCGAAGGCCACTCTTTTGTTCTCTAATGTTTATCACGAGCTCTACCATCCCATTCACACAAAAAACATGGAAAGTTGGTAAAACTCCCTTGTTGGCCCAATAACATCCCAGATACTTTCAAATCTCCACGTATAACCCACTTATGCTCATTATATTTAATTTTTTCCAAGACTGTTCGCAAATTTTCGTAACTTTCTTTTAAATGTACTGAATGTGCAATTGGAATTGAAGCATATTTGTTTTCATTATGCAGTAACACACTGTTCAAGCTTCTTTTCGAAGAATCGATAAATAAACGCCAGTCACTAGGGTTATAAACCTCCTCCCCTAACTGCCTAATAACATCAGTGATGCTCACACAATATACAAGCTGATCTTCCTTTGTAAAGAAGGGCTGAAATTCTTTCTCACGATTTCTGTACCAATAAAATGTAGTAGCAGGTGCTAACAATTTTTTTTCTTTTAACCTCGACCCCAAAATCTCACTATTCTCTTTACTTAGACCTAATAAGTCACGTATTAAATCATTTAATTCAGTTTGATGAAAAAGTTGAGGGACAGTGTCTTTATCGTCTGGTAAAAAATCCACATCTTCATTTACAGCTGCATCTGATGACATACTACTGACTGAAGATTTGACATTCTCCAACACTACCGGTGGTATTGGAATGGGAATATCTGGTCCATGAGGGACTGGCCTTATAGCTGATGGTAAATTTGGTTAATTTATACCTGTCTTATTCTTTCTGTTGTAACCCACTACACTGCATAAACAGAAATAACAATCATCGTAGTGATTTTTTGGCTCACGCCAAACCATCGGGATACCAAATGACATCGCTGAGCGTTTACCTTCTTGCCAGTATCGTAATCCCTCCACGCACGTCTTGCGTACAATATGTGAAGCCCATGAACGCTCCTGATCACCTAATTTTACTTTAAAATAGGAGTAGTAAACGTTTTTCACAAACGAAGTAATATTGCGTCTCTGGTTTTTTATCGTGTAATTGCCATAGATGTAACAAAAGGAATCAGGACTATTTATGCAAGTCCTTCTAGATGATCCTGGTTTATTTGCCATTTTTAAAATAAGTAAATAAACCAACACATATTTAATGGATAACACACTTTCAACTTTCACAATACTGTCCACTATCAAACTGAATCAGTTAAGTTTAAAATTGCCTGACTCGTCCAAGTGTTTATACCTGCTGTTGGTTAGAGTGGAAATAAAACAAAACTTTTCAGATAAAAACAATATGAAATGATATACCTATATTTGACAATTGTAAGAAATATAAGCCCAATGTATAAGAGACGCCGGTCGGCGTTATTCCTAGTATAATAGTGATATAATTCTAATTTATGACTGTTAATTGTTTATACTTTTCGACGGCTGAGTCCGTGACCGTGAATTTAGGCAGGCATAGACGTTTTCTTACACAAAGAACCATTCAGATTGAGAATGTTGTAAAGATATGTTGTAACAAGTGCTAATTTGTTCTTTTGCGATAATATTAATTAATTATTTCTCACCCTTACACAATGCGACATTAATGTGGATTTATGAAAAATCTGTACGTGATATGTAAAAACTGGTGTCATTTTCGACTTTAACGCATCTAATGTGACAAAAATAAAACATTTTCATATAAACCGCCAAAACTTCGCAGGCCTGTGTTATTTTTTATACACCATCTACTTATGTTGTCAAGATCATGTTGTAGGTTAATACAATCGCCTATGTCTGAGATTGAGCAGTAGATCTTCATGTCATCTGCGTACAGTAGATGTTTCGTATTAAGATTGTGTGTGATGTCATTTATGTATATATTAAATAGCAGAGGACCCAAGACCGACCCTTGTGGCACTCCGGAAGTTGCATTTAGATTTTTGGATTTGTAGCCTTTGTGTTCAACAAATTGTAGTCTGTTGCTGAGGTAGTTATTCTAAAAATGATGGTCGGTATCCAACGGCCACCTTAAATGAACATAAACTAAGGCAACCTTTAGCTGCAGAAGAGAATATATTAAATATTGTAGCAAATAATCAAAAAATTAGCACAAAAAGAGTGGGTCATGCTTTAGGTGTTTTACATGTCAGTGTTTGGAGAACACTGAAAAGAAAATTTCTATCCATTTCATGTTCAACAGGTTCAGAGATTAGAGGAAGGGAATGAAATTCATCGGTTAAATTTTAGTAACTGGATTATTCGGAATCGAAGAATTCTTAACAGATGGTGTTTATAATTTAAGAAACTCACATGTTTGGACCGAAAAGAATCCACATGCTGTAAGACAGAATAAAACCCAACATCGATTTGCTGTTAATATTGGGTGAGGTGTTTTCAACAATCATTTGATTGGGCCACATATCCCTCCTGATAGATTATCAGGTGAAGTTTATATTAACTTTTTGCAAAATTTTTTACCCGTGTTATTGGAAAATGAAAATATTGCGGGAATGTATTACCAGCATGATGGCGCTCCACCCCATTTTAGGAATTTTGTGAGAAATTTTCTAAATGACAATTTTCCAAATATGTGAATAGGTCAAAATGGACCTCATCACTGGCCTTCAAGGTCACCGGATTTAAATCCTGTTGATTATTTTATCTTTGGGGACATTTAAAACCAAAGGTATATGACGTAGTCATTAAGAATGGAGAGGAACTTTTGGAACACGTTAATAACGCTTGCATAGAAGTTACAAATAATCCAGATATCATTATACGTGCAATTAGAAATATTCCTACTAGAGCAAGAAAATGTATTCAACGAAATGGAGGCCACTTTGAACAGTTATGGTAGTATTGAACAGATTGGGCCGTTACTTGATGAAAATCCATGATAATAATTGGGAAGAAAACTATATTAGTTTTTAATTTTCACTTTGACACTTTGACAAGAAATAAAGTGAAAATCAAAAACTAATATAGTTTTCTTCCCAATTAGTTATGGTAGTTATGTATTTATTACTTTCACGTATTTACTGTTATTGTACACACATGCATTAAAAACAATATTATTTTTAAATGTAGACTCACAAAATTAATTAGTAGGTATTTTGATTTATGTGCGCAAATCTACATTGTTTTCAAAATTATTTTACAATAGTTCACTTACCTAGTCTAGAAGTGAAAGAATTGACACTGCTGCAAGTTAAATTTGTTTGTTAATTAACCCTGAAATAAATATTCAAGTTCCAACTGTTTGGACCATTTTAATGAAATTGGATTAACGGCAGGTAATCATGGTTGATGTATGAAGTGCGCAGAGAAATTAAGTGAGCTACTCTATTCAGTTTTTTCTGGTCTTTTCGAATATTGAAACAGATCTATAAAATTTTGTCATACAAGGTACTGATTTTGACATACAACATATTGTCAACTTTTTATTAAGCCTGATCTGGATTTCTTCTTGGTTTATTATGAAGTTCTATCAAGAAAAATAAGTGAAATATATATTCTAAGTATGACCCAATTATACAGGGTGGTTCAATAGCTATGATCAAAGAAAGATTTGGTCAAAATGAATAAAACTTCCTATATCTCAGTGAGGAAGGAGATGGATGCATTAATGCCGGGTAATTTGGAACCGCCAAAGTGCCCTCCATCCACAAGTAATGTATGTACCTTTAACTTTGAAACACCCTGTATTTATTTGCATGGTATAAAATCATTATTTTTCCAAAATTGTCTAGTCATTTTTTGTCGCCTACTGTTAAATATACACTTTAATGCTGAAAAGAAGCGGTCTACACCGGCAGATGTAAGCGGCGCATACCTTATGGCCAAATATTTTGTATGTTTGGTATTCCCAGATTACCCTCCAAAAGTTTGTTAATTGTTGCAATTCATTCAAATACGGAGTGTTTCAAGAACGTTTGATTCAATTTCTGGTATATTTTGAGACTTTATTCCCACTGCTTCCTCGAGTTTGTCGAACACCGAACTAATTTTCTGCAGAGGTTGATGAATTGACAGCTCAGGGCATTGTAGAGATATTCTATGACATTTGCTATAACATTAAAATTGGTGTTTGTGTATAATCAAGTTCTGTCTTTAGTGATTCTTTTTAAAAAATCTTTTGCGCTTTACATATTGCAATAGATTCGTGGGAATCGAACGTGTTGATTAAACTTCTTTACGAAATTTTTACCATAATAAAACGCCACCTGCAGCCCAAGTGCCCCACCTCGTAGCAATATGTTTCGGTGGCAGCGATCCCGGGACAATGTTCATAGAACTTTGCGATTCTACTCGATGCGTTCAAGAAAGCCTTTTTCACTTTTGAAACTAAGGCATTCACATCGGGAAATAAATCTGATTTTTTCTGCTATTTGATGCAATCCACGCGTTGCACATGTAAAATGAACTAAATCGGGATATCTCTCTTGCAAGACTTCCCCGGCCTTAAATATATATCTCACGCCATCAATGAATAATAAAATAAACATGTCTTTATTACATTACTCCGATTCCCGGTAGATTTCTATTCTTACATGAGCCAAGATGTCGTTACATCTCTTAACTTTTGGCATTTTGCGTAATCTAAATACAATAAGAACTACGCTGAAACCGAGGATAATTACTAGACCAATAGTTTTGTTAACGAATTACACGTAGTACTAAAGCACAGTTTAATATTTCTCTACTGTGATTAAAGTCCAGCCTACTCGCGGCAAATTGCTAAAATACTGGTCGAGTTGTATAACTTTACGCGCAAGTCGATGGCGCCATTGAAACTATCTTGCCTTGTTTACACCAAACAAAACTTAAATAGCTATAAAACACACAGTGAAACTCACAATTACCATACAAGAAATAAAAAAAAAACTAAAACAAAGCTTCCTACGGCTCACAAGGTCAAGAAATGGTACTGGATATTACTGCATTAAATTCTTTAATATATATCCTTCCAACAAATATAAAAGACTTAGACATTAATCAGTTCAGATTTAAAATTAAGAAATACTTTTTACAATTTTGAGGAGTACCTTGCAAACAATTTCTCTGACATTTAGAGTACCGCGGTGGGAGCCTAAGACATTTTCGACTGCCATCCGTCACACACCTCTTTTGGTCTATACCCTACATAACATGTTTTTCTTTGTTGAACTATAAGTTATACACACATTTAATTGTACCAGTTTGTCGTCTATTTATAATTTATAAGAATGCCATGCGTTTCTCAATTTTCCTCTCTTCTTTTCCTTGCTAAATGTTTTTATATTTGTATTAATTAAACACTAACCGTTGATAATTATCCAATTTATTTGAAGTGTGGAAATACTATTTTATATATTATATTAATTATATTAATATTTATTATTAGCCAAAGCTAAAGATAAAACACATCAATAGAATACAATTAAATAGTATAAATATTTTTTTTTTTTCACAAACTATTTTATATACTTAACACCAATAAACCATTATTATTATCACTTTGCTACATATTTTTTAATCGTTTGTTTTCTATATTTACCGTGTTTTTGTCATTTAATAATTAGTAGTTTATTTTTTAATAAATACAGGTTGTAATAGTATTTGTATTAGTTAAATTCATTTTCTTAGCTAGTAGGTATGAAAATAATGCGACACGACAGCTAATATCACTTCATATCCACAAGTTTTATGGATTTGTTGGTTTCGTAATTTGGTTAAGAAATATTTTCGATTTACATTATTGTCAACCGAAAATTATTTTGTTTTATGGGATATTCTTCTTTAATGTATTTTATTTAATGCTCCTAAGTATGATCCTGTTATCGCTGAAAGATTACGACCCTTGGATATAATACATAATTTACAAGTTTTATTCTTTTCTAAGAAACCATAACCTTACTTTCCAAAAAAAAAAAAAACACTGTACCTGATAGTTCGCTTCCAATATTTATTCCATTTTCCGACTTCATCAATCCCAAATTCATGAGAAACCCGAGCTGTTCAACTTTCCAGTCATTTTCATTTTTAACCGCAGCATGATTTAAAAGTTTAATCAACAAATGAGCTGCATACAATCGGTCATTATTCAGCCAATTTTCATTTAGGGCATTTTCACTGTCAATTCTTTCTGTTCCTTCCACCACCCCCTTATACACTGTTGCCAACTTAATAACTCCTTCCCTATTCAAATCGGACGTAATCAGCTGAATTATCTTGCTTCGGGTTACCTTTTCGAAAATGAAAGTTCCAGGGTAGAACAGGAGTTTTTTCAGAACAGCAATTTTGGTATTGGATTGTACTTCTTCTGGTTTTAAAGCACGTAACAGTGTTTCAAAAAATTTTTGCATGCTCTGCTGGAATTCGGTATCCCTTTCTTTTCCTTTAAAGGTTTTGAAATAGTTCAAAGTCTGCTGAACAAAGTTTTTAGTTAATAGATCAGGTATAACGGATGTGTCTGTTATATTCTCTAAGATAATGGAAAATATCTTGGTAACGATTAGCTGTTTGTTCCTGTTTTGTCTCTGAAGGTTTCTATCAAGTTCCCCCAGAAATGCAGGCAAATGTTCAGACTGCGCCAGTTCTTTGCAAATAAGTTCATAAACGGGGTGTTTCAGGGCAGTCATTCGGGGGATAGTCTGAAAAAGTCAAGGAGTATTCACTGAATAAAACAATTTTGTTTTATGTAAAAAAAAATTGAAAAATTAATAATTATGTTGTCAGTTAAAACGTCTGAGACTTATGATAATTCAACAACAAAGCATAAAGCATGTTACAGATGAAGAATGATACTATGTTATATTGTATCCACCACAAGTATTGGCCAGCGGTGGGGACTATAGGGGAACATAGTTGATCTATCGGAGAACAACACGAACACGTGTTATAATAATTTATCACCGACGGTAGAGTCATTACACCAATAATGACAGCGACGCATACGCTGTTTCTATAAATATCTGGCAAATATAGCATACTCTTCATATCCGCAAAACCTAATTAATCAATCCACTTAATGCTAATTCTCTTACCATTAATACACTGCTTAATTCCTCCAAACTTTGTGAACAAATTATTTCTTCAGTCCCAATGGTTTTTTTTAACAATTTACTTTTTATTAAATTGGGGTATTTATTTTTGACACAGAGTAGTAAATATAATGTATCGATATTTTGTTCAGCCCATGGTTTGGAAAATTCTAACTTGATAAGAGGAAAAATCTTTTGAAACTCTTGTTCAGTAACCTAGAAAATCATAGTATAATATTAGTTTAATAAATATTTAAACTAAATATTGAAAAATTACCTCTTCGAACAAGTTTGTAATAAACATATAGGCTACCAAACTTAGGTAGGTTCTTTCTTTACATGCTTTGAATAACATCTCTAATATTTGTGTTCGCTCTTCTGCTGAGCTCTTGTCCCATAAATTTGATCTCATAATAGCACCACATGTTAATATTCGTCCCACACAGACATCAGCATTTTCCTATAAATAAATTACCAAATTAATGTTCTAAAAAACTGCTGTTCATACTTACTGCTTTGGTATTGCTCCCAGCTTTGTGTAGTTGTTTTTCAAGATGCCCAAAAATATCTTTGATTGTGACATTTTGCAAATTAATTAATGCTACTAAAGCTGTATAAAAACCTGTCCTGGCATTCTCAGATGAAGAACCTAATCCTCTAATTATTCGCCCCAAAGCATATTTTAACTCGTTTCCCTAAAATTAAATTAAAAAACGCTTATTAGAAGACTATGTTTTGATACTTTCGTTTAACCTCACATTTTCTGCGTTTTCGTTTTCCACCAAATGCTTTAAAAGGTTAACGCTACTTTTGATGCGAATTTTTTCATGTGGATTCACTAAATTTGTAAAATTGTCTAAGACTGTTTTTTCAAGTTTTCTTATAGGTTTGTTTACAGTTTCTGATTTTGGAATATCCAACTCCACGTGTTGTTCTGCAGCCATTTTTTTGACAACTGAAATAGTTGATTGCAAATGACAATTGGCAATGCTCCTGGTCGCACATGAGTAATTTCTTGTTTAGGCAATTTTTATCAGATTAAAATTTCAATTAGGACACGAACCGGTTGAATAGTAGAATAAAGTAATATTATAATTTATGAAATGTTCGTCAGTATACGTACTATCCAATATTTCTATGTTTACAGAATTTTACCGAAGGTATCAATATAATAGCTCTTCGCGTGTATACTTTTCCTAAAACTTATTCTGAATTTTAATACAATCAGTCTTGTTTGCCTTGAGTTATGGTGCTTACAAGAAACGTGGGGACTAATAGACAAATACACGGACAGGCAGTCAGACAGACTTAGTTGTTCAGAATTCGATTACTAATACGATGACATCTTTCTTTACTGGCGATATTTACGGTTTTAGAAATGTGCTGATCAAATTTAGGATGTATTCTTCTTATTCATAATTTTCATAACTGATAACTATATATACCCCTAAATTAAACCCCATTAAGCTATACGAATGACGTATTAAATTTAATTATTTAATACTTAATGAAAAATGACTTCTTGTAAAATAAAGTAGAATTGGGTATATTAACAGCCGTATGCACCGATTTTGTGTTTAAACGCGTTTAAATAATCGCGATTAGAAAGTTAGGTTTTATTTCTGATGCACCGTTGGTACAAATTTGTGGATTAGTTAATCCGGTCAGCGATCTGACAACGTCGATAAATCTAGGGAGATTTGTAGTTTTAGCAGAAAAGTTATGTGGTGTTAGTAACAAAAACAATAAAAACATCAATATTTTATTTAATTTTTGATAGGTTACGTTTTTAGCGTCGTTTTTAGTATAATCTTTGCTTTTTAATATTAATTCCATAATTATTTTTTAAATATGGAACAAAAAAAAGATCGCCAAATTTTACTGCGGAAGAAAAATATAATGTACTACATTTGGTAGCAAACAAATATGGCTCAGTTTTAGAGGATAAAAACACGAATCAGGCTGCCGTTGTAGACAGAAAGGGGTCGTGAACATGTAAAACACGTATTCAATGCTTCATACTTCATCTAGCAGTGGTGTTTTTCGTTATTGGGAAACCTTAAAAAGGTTTTATGTTATTATGTGCGCTGACGCACAATTGTTAACGACGCAAATAAATGCACCAAATTGTTGTCGTTAAAAT
Source organism: Stenurella melanura (assembly GCA_963583905.1). Taxonomy (NCBI): domain Eukaryota; kingdom Metazoa; phylum Arthropoda; class Insecta; order Coleoptera; family Cerambycidae; genus Stenurella; species Stenurella melanura. The sequence goes on along the minus strand of OY757315.1, from coordinate 38,538,441 downwards.
TCGACTAGAGACTTAAACCTCCCTGACATTCTTTTGTTTAAAACTTAAAATTAGCAGTTTTAAATTCGCAACTGTCAATCGAATTATTAAAATCAACTAAAATATCTTATGAACCATTGCTTTATTTGATATATTTGTATAAAAAACCTTAAAATTAGTTGTGCAAAATAAGAAAAAAATGATATGATATCGTTGGCTGCCCTTTTCCAGTTTGTGTCAGAAGACGCAGTGCGCAGGCCCTTTAACATAAAACATGGCCGGTCGTAGCGGTTATGATGATAGAGACAACAGGTAAAAACCGAAAATTTAACTAAAATAGTAGACGATTTTCATGTGTTTTTACGCAATCCTGTACATAAAATTATTATTCCAATTATGCGTTTTAAATTTTTGTGGAGGGAGTGTGATTTTAGTGATATTTTGCATCAAGGCGGCAATGCTGCATCTTGATGCACATGCTGAAATTATATGTTGAAGAAAAACAAATGTATTCAAACAATGCTTACAGTAATAATAGGGGTATGATATTCAAGTTACATCGAAAAACTCAACATAGGAATTTGGAAAATTCAAACGCACATAATTGTCAAATAGTGTTGTTTATAATGCAGTCTTTTTTAGATTACGATAGCTTTTGCGTGTATACATAATCTAGGAAAACAGTAGAACAACTGAGATAAACCTGATAATACTACTGTTTTCATTCATGTCCTTTAAAATAATAGTATTGTTGGGTAGTTATTGAGTGCGTATCATCAGGGTCTGATTCGCACTTTTCGAGCGCAGCATCATAGATATTTTTTAACATACATTTTTTGTGGGCCATGATTTTTGAATTTCGTGGGCTTTAGCTACTCTTCATTGTTGCCATTGGTTTAATAATCAAAACTGTTCTTAACATTGCCATTCACAGGAGTTACTTAAAGATGCAAGTTGGAAAGTAGCATTTTTATTATGGTAACTAGATGTAGATGTTTGCATTAATTTGAAATGTTTAATTTTGTAGAGATTTCGGAGGTGCTGGCCGACGAGGTGGTGGCGGTGGCAGGAAACCATTACCAACAGAGCCCCCCTATACAGCCTACATAGGAAACCTCCCATATGGAATTGTTCAAGGCGATGTCAATAGAATTTTTCAAGAGTTAAATGTAAAAAATGTAAGGCTTGTAATGGACAAAGACACAGACCGATTTAAAGGGTTTTGCTATGTGGAATTTGATTCACTCAAAGATCTTGAAGAGGCTATTAAAATGAACGGATTGGTGGATGTAGAAGGGCATATTGTTAAAATTGATGTAGCTGAAGGTATGTTTAATTTCTTTAATAATCTTATTATTTATATATTGCAATGTACAGGGTGGCTGGTGTGTACCTGTTTACAAATATTTTGTGGAATATGTTGATCCAAAAGAATTTAAAAAATGTTGTAATTTTTTATACTACCTGACTCAAATCTACTTCTGTAAAGGACTCCGCACAAACCTTGTGGAAATTTGGTTTTGGCAGAATCGTCTGAATTTTTTTTATATATTGTAGCTTGTATCATCTTGAACAGAAGTCTCCATGGTTACGATGCTCCATATTCAGTATCTTGGCTCCTATGGAGCACCAAAGCTCTATAGCTCCGTTATAAGTTACTATTTTACTACCAACTATGTAAAAAACGACACAAAACATAAGAATTATTATGTTGGGTTAGGTTGGGTTTTTTCGAGCTTTAAAGCTTCTGGCGGAAGTTAGAATCTACGGAAAGTGTCTGGTAATAATGAATGTTGGCTTGTGTCAAACATATGAAAACCAGCTATCATACTTTAAAGTAGATTGATAAAAAAAAATTTCTACCTTTTGTACCTGTACCCCACTTTCACGCTAGCAAATATGCATACCAGGGTGTCTACTAATCTGGAAAACCTGAGAAACCTGGGATTGTCAGAGAATTTATATTATATAACCTGGAATTTTTACTTTTGGATAATTATTAGTACAAACTATTAAATCTGTTATAAATGTCTCGCAGACGAAGATTATGAACTGTATGAATAGATGGATTTTTTATTTGTAATATTTCACTACTGATATTTTTTTAGTTGTTGATTCTGATCAATTTAATAATACTGGCGTGATTAGCAAAAACGCAGTATCTGCAGAAAAGTAATAATGGAGAAAAACAGCTTTTTCTTTCTATTTGCACCTGTAGCAACTTACACGGTTTTGGCACAAAACATGTGACGTGTGCTTAATACGAACCCATGAAAACTTTGGATAAACACCTCATCTAACATCCAGATGCCACATTTTTTATAAGTAGCATGTGATGTTGAATTTTTACTAAGCATAAACCTACATTATCGTTGGATACGGCACATTAAGGGTCTTTATATCTATGATTTTGGTGGTATATACAGCATTTTTGTTAAGTTCTATAGATAGAAAACTGAATTTTAAGCCAGTATATGCTGAAATCTCATCGTTGAAATTTGTTGTAGATTCTGTGTTTTCTCTAAGCACGGCAGAATAGTGGAGAAAAATTAAAATTTGTAGGGGATTGTCTTACTATAGCAATTTTATTACTGGAACTTGTTGTAGACATTAGAACAAGTTTAGGAAAAAGTTTTAGATTTAAATTAAAAAAGGAAAGCCTTTGTTTAAACAAAAGAATGTTCAAAATCGTGTTTTTTCGTACTTATTCTTCAATAACTCTGGTTCTATCACCTTATCGTAACAATGAAAGAGAGAGACAAATTGTTTACGATGAAATTTCGAAGAAAACTAGATGTATCCGAACTCTCTTCGACAATTGGTTAAATTGCAAAACATAAGAACAATTGTGGGTGGCCATTTTTAAACAATTGGTAATAACTTAAACAATAATACATTAAATTTAACCAAATCTTAGAATAATATGCCACCAATGGAGATAAATTAAGGTGCCAAATTTCGTCGAAATATTTATAACAAGGGCTAAAAAACAATAATAAAATCTAAAATTGAACAGTTGGCCGTTTTTGGGCATCGAGTCGTACAACAAACTTTTTTTTTCAGATTATAGCTTATTTTATGTACTTTTCAGCGGCGTCAAGAGAAACATTTTTTGTATTTTTGAAAACCATTTTTTTTAAATTTGTTTTAAAACAAATGCATTTTACTCATCAACATTTTACCCAAAATTAAAAATTATTAACATACAATAAAAATACATAAATCAAGAGACAATTAAAAAAAAAAGTTTTATCTACACCAATTGGGAGCCGAGATATGACATTTCTGGCATTTCTGGCAATTATTTCTAAAATTCTTGAAAAAATTATGAAAATGCAAATCACTGAATATTTAGAGAGAAATAAAATATTATATAAACTCCAGTTTGGATTCCGTGAAAATCTATCAACAATAGATGCCATCATTAAGTTTACTGACTACACCTTAGATTGTTTTGAAAAAGGATATTATTCGGCCTCCTTGTTTTGTGACCTTAGCAAAGCATTTGACTGTGTATCTCATGCCTTGCTGGCCCAAAAATTAACGAAATACAACTTTAACATTACTAGTATCCAATTTATCAAATCCTATTTAGAAAATCGTATGCAATCAGTCAGATTAAATGGAAAATCTTCAGAGATGTTACAAATTAAGTCAGGGGTGCCACAGGGTTCGATTTTGGGCCCAGTTTTGTTCCTGATTTACATTAATGATATACCAGGTGCCCTCGAGAATGTCAACTGCATTTTTTATGCTGATGACTCGACTTTACAAATATCTGACCCTAACTTGGAGAACTTAATGTTAAAGTGTGATAACGTATATTGTCAAAAGCAAAGAAATGGTTTACACCAAATGCTCTTGCACTTAATGAAAGTAAAACAATAAAACTTATATCAAGTACATGTGATCTCACCAATGTACCTAATAACCCCACCTGTGCTAAGTTTCTAGGTGTCTTCATTGACCCATCTCTACGATGGAATGATCATACTAATTACCTTGCTGAACAAATATCAAAAGGAATTTATGCTCTGAGACAGTTGTCTAATTCAGTATCATCAGATGTATTAAAAACTGCATATTTTGCATTATGTCATACCCGGCTACCCTATGCCATTCTCGCCTGGGGGCACTCTTTTGGTAGACATAGAATTTTTGGTCTCCAGAGGAGGGCGGTCAGGATTGTAGGTGGTTTGGGATACCGGGATGACACCAAACTCCTATTTATCTCACTCAAAATACTCACCTTACCAAGCATTTATGCGTTACAATGTATTACACACATTCATGATAACATAAATACTCTTAACACCAATGCTGACTTTCATCAGCATGACACACGGAACAGAGGTAACATACGTACAGAATTTACGCGACTAACAAGAGGGCAAACTGGTGTTAACTACTATGGTATCAAATTGTATAACTTATTAGATAGCCGCATTAAAGCATTACCTAAACAAAAATTCAAAATCATGATGAAAGATTTGTTGATAAAAAACGCATTCTTTTCATACGAAGATATAGAGAGGGAAATTTTAAACATCTGATAGGGATTCCTAAATTTCTCCCACAAATTATGTTCTGCATACAAACATTTAATTTTTATGATTTTATATGTACCTGTTTTACCTGTGTTTTTATTCCTATTAAGTACCATAACTTTGTCCAAATTGACAAAATTTTGTAAATCTACTGTACTGTTTTTATTTTACTATTTTAATTTGTTTTGTAATAAGAATGTTTGACATGTGTACAAATTTTTAAAATTTTTTAACATGAATAAATCTATCTATCTATCTATCTATCTATCTATCTATCATTTTAGTCGTTTATTAACAAACGAAGTGAAATAGTTACTTCAAATTAGCACTAAAAATTTCATAATATTTAGAACTATTAATTGACTACGTTAAAATGTTTTTAATCACATAAGTTGTTGCAATATTAACGAATTTAATTTCCCTAACAGCATGCACAGCCTACTCCCGCAGTATAGAACGTTACTTTTTTATCTAACAGCAAAAATAAAGAAAAACTGATTGCTCTGTTAGCTGAAGAGTTGAGAAACTGTAAGATTGGCGTGACGATATGCAGGGAAGTTGCGGATGCTGAAATAATTCCCACTGGAATTTTTGTTTCCATGACATTTTGTCATCGTGATGCGGTGTCGCTTGATGTCACCATATCTGTTCTCATTGGCGTCAAATTGTCATTGTAAACGCTAGTATAAGTGATGAATTTCGAAGATATCGCAATGATCTGCGCTCTTGAAATATGTCAGAAAAAATGAAACGTAAAAAACGACACTGTGTCACTCACCCTCTTGTCACCGACAGCCGAAACTTTTTGTCCCGCGATGTCTCGTCGCCGCAGTACGTGCGCTACCATGGAAGTGCGCTCACTAGGCAACTTTTTGTCACGTACTACATGTATTGAAAATAACTAGGTTATTTTTGAATGATGGCTTCAACAATACAGCAAGAAGACATAGATAATGAAATACTGATTGAAAGTCCTTGTAGACATTCAAAAATAATTAAAAAATGTTATATTATGTTGACGCTGCATCACCATGACAAAATGTCACGGAGACCAACAGTCTCTAGTCAGCGCCTAGCCTAAAAGAAAATAAAACATGATTTACTCAAACAAAAATTTTGAATTAGGTTAATTATTATAAAGTTTGTACAAAAAAACTAATTTAGCTGCTTTTTTGATCCCTAAACGTTCGAATCTTAGAATGAATCAAACCAAATGTTGAAAATATTCTCTCAACCGAGGCTGAACTAGCTGCAGCAGAAAATAATTGCTTGATAATCGGGAATAATTTGTCAATAATATCAATATTTCTTTGGGATGTCCACCAGTCCAAGGGTGTTGTGTTTTTATGAATTTCTTCGCGAAACATAATATTGCCAGTAGGCCCAGATTTTGCCAGAAATTTAATAATCAGTGGTAGTAAACCACTTTCGGGATATAATTCATTAGTGGCTTCTAAAGCATGATTCTTTCGCTTTCTGTTAATTTATGCTTTATTTTCGTAGGGTCTAAAATGAAGGCTAGCAAATGGTATGAGGTGATATACTGGTCGTATCGGTACTTAAATATTTGCATTTGCATTAAAGTAATTTCAGTTTCGTCAAAATGCGACTCAATTATTTTAAATTGTTCTACAACGTCCAATAAAATTGCATCGTTTCCTTGAAGCCGATCAAGTGCAACAGATATGGGTTTTAATAGTGATAAGTAATTTTTAGCAGTTCTTTTTAAATACATGTTTGAAATTTTCTGTCTTACTATGCTGTCAATTTCATTTTTATGTTCCTCGCTAATTTTAAAAAGTGTCATGATTTAACGAAACCCTCTAAGCAGCCGACAAGTGAATTCCATCTTACGTCAGAGAAGGTAAAGTAAGTTTTTTTTTCCTCCTTCTTTGGCGTAGAGGCAAAATGATTGTTTCAGAAGTATTTCACAACGAACGTAACATGTTCCTTAATTTCACTAATTTCCAAATCCTTACATAATAATAATAATAATAAATATTTATTGTCCAAAAGAATACAGATAGTATTATAAGACTAGTCAAATAATGGTAATAATTACAAAGAAAAAGTACAAGGACTTGTACCAGTAGCTGCCGAACATCAAAATATACCATAACATTTAAGACATAAGTACTTACATAAATATACGAAAAAGTGACTGACAAAACAAACTAAAACGAAGTGGCAGACATAACTAAAATTTTAGACTAGTTTTTGTGAATTCACCTATGTTGTAGACACACAAGCTGAGTAGCAGATCTTTTACTTCCTTGTTGAAGTGCTTTAAGTAAGATATGTTTTTAATATTGTTTGGAAGCTTATTAAACAGATTTAATCCCAATATCACATGGGATCTCTTTGTAAGACTAAGGCGGTGTGTTGGAACTGTGAGATCATTTCTGTTACGAGTTTCGTATGAGTGGAAATTGCTGTTTAGATTAAAATCATTTTTATTAATGAATACATACTGAAGGAGATTATATATATATAGTCCATAGATAGTTAGTATGCCGAACTGGCGGAAAAGATCTCGACATGAATGCCTTTTATTAACACCCGCCATACACAGAATAATCCTTTTCTGTGCTTTAAAGACATTTGACATTGATGCACAAGAGCCCCAGAAACATATTCCATAAATTAGTCTGGATTCCACTTGGGAATAGTAGAATGAAATGAGCATTTCCCCATTAATAGCATTTTTGAGATTCCTTATCTGATAACAAACAGTGTTCAGCTTAGAGATGAGATTATTACAGTGAGGTTTCCAAGTTAAACACTCATCTATAGTAATCCCAAGAAATTTAACACATTCCATTCTTTTCAGAGAGATGTTATTATAGGCTATATTTAAATCCATATTGTTTTTATTATGATTTGTGTGAAAATGTACATAACCAGTCTTATCTATGTTTAGGAATAGTCCATTCTGATTAAAAAACTGAGATAACTTGTTTACTAGGAGGTTAATTTTTATTTCTTTTTCGTTATTATTGCTACCGGTAATAAGTTTAAAATGTGTGTAGCACAACTGTAAGTAATAACATTTAGTTCTGTCGACTCTTTAATTTGGTTTCTTATAGCATTCATATTATCCATTATCCATCACAAAACTGCTTACTGTACGGGTCTAGTCAGTCTTTAGAGTTTTAATTAAGTTTGTTGCAAGTTCTGTTAAATATACATGTATGTGGATTTCCAATGTGTCTATTGTGTCTACTAAAAAGGAAGACCCATTTTCCGTAGTTACAGTTGTACATATTATTGGTTCATTGTGCATGTTGGACCATCCATCCAATGACAGACAAACTGACCTTCCTGATAAATCTTTAAAACATTTACTTTTTTCCTCGTTATACACTTCATGGAGCAGTCTGTTGGACACATCATGTCGAGATGCTGGTACATATCCAGGTTGTAAAAGCGTTATTGCCTTTTTTACTTCAGGTTGTTCAATACACATGAAACTGCTGTTTGTCACATAAAGAGCTCTAGCAATTTGTTTATCTATTTCTTCTTTATCAGACTTGGTCGTACGTACAACAAAAGATGATAAAGACCCAGAACTGGAGTTAGGCACTATTTTTATTTTTTTACTTAATGGCGTAGAAGATAAAAGCGGCTGTGGGACACTATCTTCCTCTGCATCTTTTTGTAACGTGTTCAATTGTATCTTTAATAAAAACAAGATTGTTATGTTGTTCATTTTTAAATCCAGCTACACACAGACAGGCATAGATACTATACTTTATTCTTAAAACTAGGAGTGAATGAAAAAGTCACATTTGTCCATGAAAAGTTACTAGAAATCTAGAAAATGCACTAGATCATTTTAAAAATTTGAATCTAGCTCATCTCCTGGCATAATTGGCCTTAGTCGCAGAAATAGACCGACGTTAAATATGTAAATTAAGAAAAAAGTTCTCTTAATATTTTGTCTTCATCATTATTTATTTCTACACTGTCTACATTACGCGAAGCACATTTTTTCCAGTGGACTTTCAGTCGGTCCAGAAGCCCTTGCATTTCTACTTTACACTTTTTACATGTAGCTCTACTATCACTTTTTCCATCAAGCTTACTTGATTTTTCAATAAAATATTGCCAAATAGGATCTTTTTTCCGTCCACTTCTATTAGAGGACATGTTAAAAAATTATTTAATATTTAAATGCTATAAATACATTGTTAATGTCAATTATTAGGATGTTTATGTAAAAAAATAAATAAAAATGATTTTTTTATTTAAGAAAAAAATTGCGATTTTTGATTTTTTTAAAACACGATTTTTATCAACCCTGAAAATAATACAAATTACGATTTTATCCTGCCGTCCCTAAGAATCTGCCGCTTTACGCATGTGCGTAATTGGCGTGTAATCCAACACTGCGAAAATGCCGCCCTTAAAATTGTAGCGCCCTGGGCGGCCGCCCACTATGCCCATCGCCTCAGAAAGATCCAGTTGATTAAAAAATGTATTTTCAGCTCTTTTTCGCCTCATCTTAAATTTTAAATTGTATAGAAGTAGATCCATCTACTAAAACAGCATTGTACTAAAATTATGATTAACAATAAGCTGTTTTTGGCAAATTGGGGTGATGTTATTAAACTGAAAATAGGTGTAAGTTGTACATAAATATATACTACAGGATTGTTGAAGAATATTTTTTGCTAAAATTGGTTTATTAGGGAGATTTCTCTTGACTTGGTGTGTTACCCCTTGTTCCCCTGATCTTGCCTCCTTGCTCGCTCTTAAGGGAGTATACAGGGTGTCCCAACAGTATGTAGATGGCGCTGAGCTCTAAAGAAATATTTCGATGGGAGAAACTTTGAAATGGGGTTTATATGAAAGAAAATGCATTTCTAAGCAGATTATGTTCTAAAAAAAAAATACCATAAAACTAACCGTTTTCGAGATATTCGAGTCCAAATGTTGGCATTTGCCAGTATTGAATAATTGTAATCTCTGCAACATTTTAGTCCTTTAAGTGGGACAATCTGTATTTAATTTACAAATTTTAGAAGAAAATATTTAAATAATTTTTCATATCTTATGAATTAAATATATTTGAAGTAACCCTTGGAAAAAAAAACTAAAAATATTGTTTATCATATAATTCAAACATTTAAGTAATAAAAAAACAATTAGGAATATAAAACAATTTTTATGAACTAATGAAATTAAAATGACTATTTTAATAGGTGTTCAAAATTATTGCCATTTTCATTAACATACATCGTAAACCTATTAATTAGTTCAGATCTACAAACTTTTAATAATGTATGCCGATTAATGGCGGCAACACTAGCATAAATTTTATTATAAAGATGTGCCATGTCTTCTATTGGTTCTTTGTACACTTCACTTTTTAAAAATCCTCTTAAATAAAAGTCTAATGGAGTAATGTCAAGAGATCGAGCGGGCCATCTAAGTACTCCTTTGGCACCAATCCATCTTCCTGGGTATGTTTGATTTAAATAATTAACAATGTTGTAATGATTATGTGGGCCTGCTCCATCCTGATGAAACCATATATTATCCAACTGAGCGGGCAAATTGCTTAATAGTACTTGTAAATCATTTTTCAATAATTGTAAATATCTTTCATCTGTTAAATTCTCATGGTAGAGGTATGGGCCAACAATGTAATCATTAACGATACCACACCAAACATTTACTCCAAAACGATTCTGGGATCTGGTATGTCTCATCCACCTAGGATTCTCTTCAGACCAGTATCGACAATTATGTGTTGTGATTACTCCATTGTGGTGGAATCGACTTTCATCACTCCACATAATTGTATCTAAAAGATTTGGATTTTCTTCTAAGAGAACTGAAAATTGCGCCAAAAAATCTAATCTCCGCTCATTGTCCACTGGAATCAAATGATGAACATGAACTTTATATGGAAAAAATTTGTTTGTTTTAAGAATTCTGTGGCAGGTGGAACGTGCAATATTTGTTTCTTCCGTCAACTTGCGTACTGACATGTTTGGGTTATTTTCTACTTGATGTAATACCAATGCAATATTTTCATCTTCATTTGCATGAGAAACTATATTTAATAATAAATATTCAGAAAGAAAACAATAATTAGGTATAATAATACAGTTCTATTAACACACCAATAAACAAAATGTGATTGAAATTGAGAAGTGTCCAAATTATTATTCCAAAGGTAACTTTAATTGTATTTAATTTATAAGGTATAAGGGTTATTATACTCGCTAGATATCAAATATTTTTAATTATAATCTAACCTAATAACAAAGCAATTATATGAAAAATTCTTTAAATATTTTCTTCTAAAATTTGTAAATTAAATACAGATTGTCCCACTTAAAGGACTGAAATGTTGAAGAGATTACAATTATTCAATATTGGCAAATGTCAACATTTGGACTCGAATATCTCGAAAACGGTTAGTTTTATGGTATTTTTTTTTTAGAACATAATCTGCTTAGAAATGCATTTTCTTTCACATAAACCCCATTTCAAAGTTTCTCCCATCGAAATATTTGTTTAGAGCATAATGCCATCTATATATTGATATATTAAAAAAACAATTATATTCAAAAATGAAGCTTCCTTTATGCACTGCAAATTGGCTTTTACAGAATTAAAATATCTCTGTTCGTTTAGAATATATTCGGCCTGAGAGTTTTTATTGGGGCACCCTGTATATTTACGCTTCAAAAAAGAGAAAGTACATGTAACATTTTGATTATTTTCTTTTTTTCTCAATATTTTGCAAGAAATTTAATTTTCATTAACTGATAAATATTTATTACTCTTTATTTTATTATTTTATTTAATATTTTAAAAACCACAAGTCGCACATTCACCAAACTATATCATTATAATTGATGAAAAAGTGTTTATCTGAAAATGTAAAAATATAATCCATTTAAAGAATTTGCTAATTACATCATATCTCGCTGTTGGATATCAAAGTATGTCACTATAGAATAAAAATACTACAAAAACCGTTATGGGTATTTTTTAACTTATAGTTTAGCCTGAAATCATGTGTTTCCACACTTTTGCCCAACCAGTAGTAAAAGTGTAATTCATTTATTTAGTACTTATTTAATTTTACATTACTGTACAGAACATAAAGAATTGTTTATCACTGAATTTGTATTGTTAGAAAGGTCAAGGTGCTTAGAATTAAATTCAAGGTTAAGTACAGTTACCTGCATTTTCACGTAGTAGCTGTGATATCAACTGTTAATTATTAAATTGCCATCCTGCTTGATAGTATTGTGCACATATCGGTATGGATTCAATTACAATAGTTAAAATCCAATCTTTAGATTTTTTTAATTAAAAAGTACATTTTCACCCCTACAAAAACTACCCCTGTGCACCCTAAAATTTTTCAACCAATTTTCCCATGTTGGCTTGAATATTTTGGAACGGCTCTCGAAATTTCAGCTTTTCGGCCACCTAGAAATTGAATCGGATTCACATAGCCTAAGAGGTAGTGAACATTTTTTTTGTATTATTTACTGCCGTCTAAAAATTTGTCATAAGGTTGCCATAGGGGTAATGCGTTGTCACCTCGCACGTTTCGACGACAATGGGCAGAACACGATGTAAGAACACCCCCAACTCGTGATATAGTAGTCGAAGTTTTCATTATTTGCGGCCTGCTGAAACTTCGTATTTGGCTTGAATTAAGGTATCTAAATAATTATGAAAATAGTAAGACAAACATTTCGGACGGAAGGGGGTGTAAGAACACCCCAAACACGTATTTTCTGAAATGAAATTTTTATTATTTGCTGCCGTCCGACGATTGAATATATTATTCTAGAGATCGTTTTAACCATGTTATTTAATTGTCACATGAAAATTCGCATCAGAACTCCCTGTAAATACGTTGCAATCTCTCTCGGCAAGCCGCCAGATACCTCAAGCGCGCGATATATTTCAAAAAGAAATTCTGTTTCTGTAGTGCAATAATATTGTGTCTTTATTTACATTTTGGAAGTGATATTGAACCAAAAGAAAAGAATAAAAAATATTCATATCAAGCTTAATTTTGAGGATATACCCCATTCTCCATTTAGCAACTGATACACAATACCTTTTGAACTATTTCATTTATCAAAAAAATGCATATTAGCTTTTACGTTGAAAATTTAAATTTCTACGAAAGATATTCAAGAACTTTTTTCAGAATCTCACTTGATTCTCAAGATGTAAGCTGAAGTATAAGAAGCTAATTGCAATCTTTTGCTCATAACTGTAAACTTGACAAATTTGAATTATCTGACGGTTTACTTCAATTTTTTGAGAGTTACTTAACTGATTGAGTTCAATTCGTATCTTACAATGGATATAAATCTATTGTATACTGAACCACGCCAGGAGTACCCCAGGGATCAATACTTGGACCTCTTTTCTTTAGTATTTTTATAAACGACATGTATGTCTTAATATATGCCGATGATGTCAAGATGTTGCATAGGATTATTGATTTTAATGACTGCGAAAAACTTCAAAACGATCCAACTAAGTTATCGGCTTGGTGAAATGAAAATGATCTTCACCTAAATGTTGGAAAGTGCAATGTTCTGAGTTATACAATATATAATTCATGGTGACGTGCTGAACAGACCATCTACGTTCAAGAATCTAGGTGTAACCTTTGATAATAAATTAACCTTCACAAACCATATTGATGCTGTAATTTCGCATACATACAGAATGTTAGGATTCATCTTGCGTAGCAGCCATGACATTAATGATACGAAAACCTTAAAGATGTTATATTTTGCTTTCTCTCGATCTAAGCTGGAGTATGCTTCACTTGTCTGGCAATCTGGGTATAACACTCATTAGGGTAAATTGGAAAACATTCAAAAATTTTAAAACTGGAAAACTGAAGGTACATATCCACCAATTGGAGCTTCCCAAAATCAATTACTTGAATAATTTGATATTACTAGTCTTTCCAAAAGATTTGAGTCCTTTGCTTTGGTTTTCTAGATAAAATTATGCATAATAAAATAGATTGTAGTGAAACATTAAGCCAACCGAACTTTTATGTCCCACGGATTAATTCTCGTCTCATACCTTTTCTTTATCCACTCCTAGATCTAACGCATTAAAGTTCTCTCCTCTGTTTAATATTTGTACTAGTCATGAAACTCATTGCAGTCAATTGAACATATTTGCCTAGCGGCCAGAAATTTTAGTTACTGTCGTACAGTCTAACCACCTTCATAATTTCTAGTTGTACTTCTTATTCCAAAATCAGATTGCTTCTGACTTGAAAAAAATGATTATTCTTTCTTTTCAGTTTTTAATATTGCTTTCATTGTATTGTGTCGCATGTGTCAAAACTGATGTATATACAAAATTGTCTCACATGAATATATCTCTCTCTTTGTTTCTTGCTCTAATGCGAGACTGCTTTTGATATAAGTAAAATAATGTAAAGCACTCGTGCATAGATTTTTAACACTTTGTCTCAATTTGTTTTAGGCAAAAGAAACGACAGAGGCGGAGGCTTTGACAGGGGCAGTCGTGGTGGCCGTGGAAGAGGTGGCGGCAGCGGTTTCAGATCAGGTGGTGACAGATTCGGAAATGAAGATTTTGATAGAAGAGGACCTCCAAGAGGCAATTTCAATGACCGTGACAACAGGGGAGGTCACCGAGGCAATTACGGAAACTTCACAGGTAAGGAGCAAGGCTTTTCTTTCAAGATCATTTAGCAGGAAAATAAGTTCTTATAAAATTTAGAGTTCAAGTCATATCTCAATCATATTAGAATAAAATAGGACCGGTTTGCAGATAAATTGCCATATCATTGGATTTCTGCTATTCTGCTATTTTAAACAATCTCAAAAGTCCCCATCGATACCCCATGAGCATAATTTGTACAGGGGTTGATAGGGGGCGAAAAACAGTTTTTTGCGAATATCTCACAAAATATTGATTTTTATGCAAAAATTGTTTAGATATAATTTGTAGCTTATAAAAATTGCTACAAGAATACGGAATTACTTGGTTTTCTAATCTCATTTTCATCACGTGGAATGTAGTATGTGAGGTTGTCTGTGATTATAACCATGGGATCATTTTGGTTCTGATGTAACCGTTGTATTTGACGGTAACAATGATAATAATAAAAATACGAAAGCTAAGGAACAGTGTCTTCGATCTGCTAAAACTACATCTTTAGTCCTGTTTGATGCTTTAATGAGTACTCCAGTGAGCCAAGAACGCAGGTTCATGGCAATGCTGATGTGGTTATTGATTCTTCTATACAATTGGTTGTAGTCAGTTTATTAATATTATTTTTTGCTTGAACTCCAGTTGATAAACAAATTTAAAAATAAAGATCTATTTTTGGAACTCACCCGGTAGGTACACAGCTGTTCATGTTCACAATATAAATGTTTCTCTAATTTACACAAAATTACATGATTTCTGTGTAATTACGCACCAATTAGAAAAACTGGCATTTGACGCATAAGCATTAAGTGTTAGAAATGTATAAATGCAAGATCAATTACGGCCATATTTATTTTCTTCATCACATATTGGATATACATTGCATGTATATGAACGTCACAACATACAAAAATTTGGATAAAATAGTTAAAACATACAAAAATTTGGATAAAATAGTTAAAAATCACAACAACTAATTAAAATCCTAACCTAACCCTAATGTCACTGATTGTGCTTTGAAGCAATTTAGCATCACTGCGGCTCGTGATTCATGAACTCTTCAACTGAGTAGAAACAATTTACAGCAAGAAATTTTTTCAAACAAGAACTTGTTATTTTTATTATTATTTCAGGATCTATTCGAATCTTTAAATCTAGAGAAGTAAGCTAGGTGATTTTGATTCTTCTCTTCAAAATTCACAGTTATTATTTTCTTTAAAGCAGGAGGAGAAGAAGGTCCTCATCGCGGAGGCGGCAGCAGCGGCAGCGTTGGCGCTGGTGGTGGTGGTGGAGAATGGGGTGGAAATCGTGGTCGAGGGAACCCCGGTGGAGGATTTAGCGGTGGCAGGCCACGTCAAGAGAGAAGGAGTTTCTCAGAAGACTTCCCGAATCCTATACCAGGTAAGTATAGATACCTAAATCTGATGCAGGAAAAAGTTTTGTTAATGTAATACATTTCTGGAAACTTTGTTTTAACCTTCAACAAGTTGCAGTGAAGTTGTACTGCTTTATTTTTTTTAAATACAAATAGAAGAAATTTGATTCTCATGTTACACACAAAAAAAAGTTTGTTGGTCACTGGTAAACTGCCTACATTTATTTACTCACAGAAATGCATAAATAAATGCAATGTGCTATTGAATCATGGTAGACCTCAGACTTTGACTTCGTTAAGAGGGCTAAAGAGACATGATATCTTGTGTTGTAGCTAGAAAATATTATTAACGCTGTCGATTTTAATTTAATATTCAAAACAATAAATTTAGTTCAGATATTTTACTCTCAAAAAATCATAGTAAACATTTTGATTGATTAGCCAGCGTATGGTAGGCATTGCTGCCACTTCCAGATATCCAATCTGGATATTTTTATGTACCGCTGAACCGGCTACGTACGCCTGATTGGACATGTTGCATGTTTGTTGCCAGCAATGAGAGCCACATGTATAGGATGAGAAATGCGTAGGTGTTTGTGATTATTTCTTTTTTTAAGTTTCCATCTATCGTCATATCCTTGTTATTCTTCTTCTGAGTGTTCTGTTTCTTCTGTTTTTGAATTCCACAGTGTACACATTATTCTTTGATAAAGTAGGGTACAGTTTAAGCTGACCTGTATCATGGCTACGCTACGCTAAAATATCTGACCTAAGATTTTATTTGATGCATAAGAAATGCCAATAGTTCTCAAACAGTTCTCTCCTGTAACAGCAATGATGTCACTAAATAATTATAAAAAAATATATATAAGATGTTATCATAAAATATTAAGATTATTAATTTAGTAACTTCGTCATTTTAGTGGAATTCTGATTATACAGTGTCCGCCATAAAGTTGCCTACATATGGGAAAATAATTGTATTATTGACATTTCTAAAAAACTCTATTGAGGGTTCGTTTATGCATGTCCGACATCAGAAAATTACATTTTTACACATGTTATGTGATCACCGGTTTGGCAGGACTGTAAAAAATAATTACCAGTTGTACCAAAAAACGGGTCAAATTGTTAAGATATCGAAAAATTTTATTAAGAAAAAGTGCATAGAATGCAACATGGACCCCATATATAAATTCTGAAGCAGATATGAGGAAAATAAAAAAGGTCTAATTTTACCCCTACCATTAATTACTAAAAACCATAAATTCTTGTCTGTTTCACAAATATTTGATTAGTTTCGACAAAACTTTATGTATGTGTTTTAGTTGAATAAAGGTATTTGCATGTAAAAAAAGAAACCAACCCCCAATACAGTATTTTTTAGAAATCTCAATAATACAGATTTTTCCCATATGTAGCCAACTTGTATCAAGTGGTATCAAGGGTCCTTTATTTTGCCTTTATTTTATAAAATAATCCATTAAATTTAATACCAACTTTTTTTACTGTTCCCACTTTAGTTGCCATATTTATCAAATATTTCTATTTTATTTTTATAATTTGATGTTTTTCGAAAACTAACATTACATTCACGACCTGGTAAATCACTAAATACTCTATCTAAATAGGATCATCCACGTAACATTTGATCCAAGTTATTGGTGGTGGGGGTGTGTATTTATTGGTTAAAATATAGATAATCCACACCCATGTCATCAGGTGATAGGAACGAGACGTTAAAAATGCTTCAGAAACCCGGATTTCTTTGGCATACCACGCCACCACAGAATTGTGGGTTCAACTGGGTATTTATTTAACAAGAAATAATTCCGAAAAGTTGAAAGTGTATTCTATGTAATGTATAATAAATAAAAAATAAAGGCTGTAGATATTTGTGTGACAATCGAATAAATAATAAGGCCGAACTATATGTAAGAAAGTCGATTTTATTAGAGATATACACACGCTAGTAGTAATAAAAGACACGTTTTTGGGGAAAATAAATTTTTAACCAAATTCGTGGTGCGGTTTAATAAAAATTTTAGAAGGAAAATTATTAACTTTTAACAGAAAAAAAAAGTAGAAGTGAGGATCGAACTAGCAACCAGCCCATTTACATTTATCGCTGCTCGAGTATCTTACCAATTGAGCTACGCGATCCTATGTTCACTTTCTTCTAAGGCGTATAATATATACGTACTAGAAAATTGTAAGACTTAGTGGTTTGACATTGTTCGTTTGACAGATGAATATCCACTATTTGCCACTAAAAATAATTTAAATATTTCATATGAAGACGTTTTTCATATTTAGAGTGGTGTTAGTTCAAGGGAATAAATAATATTCGTCGTCAAATCACACAGTTTGAGAATCGCTGAGCTTATGTTTCTCACTCCTCAGTGTACATATACATATTTCCGTCTCAAAAGAAGTGGGAAAGAATCTTGGGAGACATGCATTGACAATGTCTTTAGACTATCACTAGACTAGACTAGTTTGTATTCAAGATATAGTGAAAACGTATGCGCAATATTAATTCATACACCGGTCATTTTAAACTAGACCCGACTATATTTCCATTGTTGTTTTTCTGTGCCCTTCATCTTCTGTAGTTGTTCGTATTTATAGTGTGCTTATGGATGATTTCTTTTGCTTCAGTGCTTCAGACATCTATGATACTTTAGGACATTTTATACATCAATATATATATGTTCGGAGTTGATGCAGTTCGGATATAAATGAAAACAACAAACATAGTGTGTATATTGTTGCGTACAAGCACTAAAATAACTAATATTCAGAAGCATGATACTGTATGGCTATGAAGACCGATATGCTCACACGTCTTTTCCATTCTATTCGATTGCATAATCTTGGTAATTTAATATATGAAGCCGCAAGAACGGCAAAACCTCGGAATTCTCATCTAGTGAATGGATTGACTTTTGACAAGTAAGAGCGATTAAAACAAAAAAGTTGAGATTTTTTTGTAACAATATTGTAGTCTGGGGAAATTAGCATTTGACCTGGACAAAATGAGTAAAAATCTGAATTTTTGCACGTTCTTTGAGGTGTCTCAAACCCAAATCCACAAAATCCACCTACCCAAGGTATTGAAGGTCAAAGTTTTTTGCAAGGCATCAGATGCCCGTGAGGTCAATAAAATATCAATGAAAAAGATAACTTGTAGATAATTTTATTCTCCACAACTTTCACATTGACCTCATGAACTTCCGATGCATAGAACTCGACATATTTGCAAACAATTTTGGCCTTCAATTTCTTGGGTAACCACGTTGGAATTTTTGTGGATTTGGGTTTGGGACACCTTAAAGAACGTCTGTGAAACATTCAGATTTTTACTAATTTTGTCTAGGTTTCGTCCTTTCTTGACTAATTTCCCTGTACTATAAGCCATATTGATGCCTAAAATAACTGGACCTTAATAATTTGTAACAAAAACTCGCTTTAATAAATCGCTCGAAGCAAATATAATATCCTATCTAGTTGCCTCATCTTCCGAGAGTATTTGCTTAGTTGGAGCAGTAGCTGACATCATACTCCGAACATTGCAAAACTGATATTACGAAGTGACCATATCTCTCTGTCCAACGGCCAGTACCATAAACAAAGTATAGCGTCCTTTAAATGTAAAAGCTCCCTTTTTTCCTTCAGACTTGTACCATAAACCTTTTTGGTAAAGTGTATTTGGCCCTTTACGTATAGTTAAAGTCAACTTTATTGTGAAACAACCTACAAATTTGATGACAGCAACATTTCCGTTCATATTCAAGCTTAAAATATAATAAATATGATAAAATTTACGTTTTTCACATTTGTCTTGTTTTCAATAATTTCTTTCTGGGCAGACGTAATTATTTTTTTTTTTTTTGTGAAGGGCGGACTTTTCTTTCTTTTCCTTTTAGATCTTCTGTCATTATGGTGCCGAAAAACGTAAATTACAACGTAATTGGATCACACTTTGGATATAGATTTACATAAACCTGATGTTAACTAAATAAAAACGTGAAAATAGAGTCCTCGTGTGGAGATAAAGTTAGGTTATAATTAACAAGCCGTCAAAAGTCAGGTCACGTAACGCTGTAAGAACTCCATAAATTGGTATTATCACAGTTTTTTCAGTCCAATCAACATAACGGTAGCAAAATTAGCCTCCTTTACCAAAATGGCAATGGAATTTGTTTTGTGGTACACGACAGACTTTAAAGGTGATTGAAAGTCAATTTTAACCATAAAGTATCCTTTACTTAATGGATCCTTTTGGTGTTATTTATGGTACTGGCTGTAAGTATCATGATTCGAAAGTTTGAATTTCTATTTGATTCGACTATTAGGGGGATGGTTGTCCCCCAACATGCATCTCACACTGGTAGAGTAACGGTCCCTAAATAATTTACAGATACCACTGGCAGGCCGAAACTGAAGTTATTACCGAGGACAGTGAAAGACCCAGTCAACGCCTTAGCGGAATCGTCCCAAAATGCATCTATCTTTGGCGGAGCGAAACCCAGAGAGGAAAAAATACCGGCAGAACCTAAAAATGTTTAATTATTGTGTGTCTCATATTTTTTAAGTTATTGTGAACTATCATTTTACATTACGCAAAATGTAATAATAAAAAAATTACGCGCAGACGGTTTTTAACGAATTAATACTGCGTCTTTTGGTTTTTGTTCTATTTTTTTTTTTATTTAATGGAAACGACTGTTTCTCTGATGTTATATGATACTTTGTTTTATAGTTGCATTTTACTCTATTATTTAAATAAATTAGGTAGGTGATTGAAAATATTCTGGTCGCCAGCTTTGGTTTTCCAAAATTTTTCATAAAATTGAGCAAGCGGTTCTTTCAAAACATACTTGTTTTGCTTGCAATCGATTTTTAATTAGAAAACTTAACAGACGGGGATGCCGTGGAGTTTCAATTGTCTTTAGGTTTATTTAATATTCTCCTATTTCGTTTTCACACGAAAACAACGAACGACAGATATTAAATTATTTTTCTACAAGTGGGTTCTGGAAATCTATGGTAGAATTTGTATAAAGTGGTGTATATAATTTTGACAAAGGAGCAAAGTCTTGCCGATTTCGAGTAGTAGATGTCACAGCTATGAATATATGATACGCTGTAATTTATAATAAATAATAATATTATTTATTAACTATTTAAGTGTTGTACAATATTTATTGTAACGAGTAAAAAGAGTTGCAGAATAATACAGGCTTTACTTTCTCAATAGGCAATCAAAAATATATTTAAAAATTATATTTAGAGATGAAAAAGTAAGGCTTGAAGAGTGCTAGGTGATGTTAAATGAGTTCAAAACAGAAGGACAATGGGGCACTGTAAATATACAGTGCTTTCGACTTTTTGGACAAAATTTGTTTTTAGTTCTGGCCCTGTGTTTACGAAAAGTGTTAGTTTAAGCAAGCTTTCCTGTTAATTTTTTGTACAGTTTTTTCTAATTCAGAATTGGTTGCAAACAAAGATTTTCGTGTATGGATATTATGTAGGTGGTGATTTTTTTAAAAAGATATTTGCAATAATGCGTTTTTTCTTCATAAAATTAATCTAGAGGCTTTTATATTTTTTCTAGTATGTTTTGGAGAAACGTTCTATAACAAAAATGACTTAATTCTGTATTTAAAAAAGAAGTGCAGCATTGTAAAAATGTTCGGTATAACCTGTGACTTTTTTTGTATATTTACCATGTTTTTACAATGCTCTGTTGGCGTTGTTTACACATATTGTGTAGATTTTATGCCCGTGTATGATATATTAAAATAAAAATGTCAAATTATGTGATTTTTTTATTCGCCACTTCTTGTTCTCAGCATATACCGGGTGAGTCACGAATTGCGCTCGCCCCGATATTTCCTAAATTATTTGGAATAGAAAATTGAAATTTGGAGGCCTTATTATACGACTAAAATTCCATCTTTTCAATAAAAAATCAAGTTTGGTGCACATCCGGTTTGACCGGAAATGCCTACAACTTTCGATTTTTAAATGGAACACCCTATATATTTTTACATTTTTGGAATCTAGAGGAAATTTTGAATACAATACATCCATTTTGATCACTTTTTGATAAACATTAAAAATTTTATTAAAAAATCTATTTCTGAATCCAGAGTGCTGTGGTGCCCAAAATATATTTTAGTTTGTGTGCTACGTTACTATAAAAATAAAAAGAGCAATATGATTGCATTACTTAATTCTCTAGAGGCTTTTAAAATTTTTAAATGTGATTTTTACCCACTAACTCGGTTTTTTTAAATGGGAATTTAATCGTTCACCAACATTTTTAAATACCTCATTTTCATACGAATCTAATGATACCAAAATTTTGAAAATCTGCTCAGAAATATTTGATTTCAGCCAAAATACAATGCAACCAAGCTTTTAGAAACATGCGGCTAATAGATAATAGATTTGGAAACTAACAACTAACTAACTAAACAATATCAGCTGTCAGACAGATACAAAATAAAGCGTTGCGGAAATCTCTTTGAGTAAATATTAAAGAAAATGAATAATTTTAGTAGAAATGAAAAGGTCGATATGTTACTGATATATGGAGAGCGTCTCAAAAATTCAACTGCAGCTGCAGAACTGTATCAGCAACGATATTCCAACAGACGTCATCCAAGCAGACACTTGTTTGCCAGAGTGGAACAAGAATTAAGAAACGAACCCAATCAACAAGATGACCATCAAACATTTATTGTAAGTTTATTTGCATACCTAATACACAATTCATTATTACAAAGAATATATACTTATATCAAAATTAAATTAAATATGAATCTGTATCTGTCAAATTAATAGTTTGCAAATAAACAAGGTAACCCACAAGGCTTAGCCTGCACGTGGGTGATTTTTGTTTATAACAAGTTTAATACTTTATATAATGTAAATACAGTGAACGGTGTAATTATGATATAATAGGAACCAACACAAGGTGGAAAAAAGAAAAAAGCAAAGAAAACAAATAATTACAGAAAAAAAAAACTAATTGTAAATTAACGGGCATATGTATTGTTTGTAACACGGGATGTAGAAAGGATGGGTAAATTTAATCACTTGAAAAATATAAGATTGTTTTTCCATGGTAGTTGATTAGTTTATATAAATTTTTCAATTTCTCATTTCAATATATTTGTGTATATCACTTCTGTCTAGGGACAGTAAATATTTTCTTGCTTTTCTTTTAAATGCAGATAGTGTATGAGTATATTTTATTTCAGTAGGCAGTATATTATAAAATCTTGGGGCAAGATACAGGTGGCATCTTTGACCAACTGATTTCTGTGAAGTGAGGACAAAGAAATTGATGTATTAGGATTTGTGATGGTACACCCAACAACATCAACAAGGGAATTGTCAATGGAATGCGACATTAGTTAGTCAGTTTGCAGAATTTTAAAGAAACATAAGTTTCGGTCTTATAAATACCAAATACACCAACATCTTTATGGAGATGATAACGACAGGAGGCTAGTATATTGCAACTGGTTCTTAAATGCAGTACAACAAAACCCAGGTTTTCCTTTTCATATTTTATATTCAGATGAAAGTAGATTTATGAACCAAGGTATGTTTAACAGAAATAATACTAGGTACTGGTCTCAAGGAAATCCGAGGTTGGTAGGGCGGGGGAATATTCAGGAAAGATTTGGGTTTACCTAACTGTTGGCTTGGAGTACTTGGAGAATAATTGGACCCATATTTTTTGATGGAACACTTACTGGCGAACGATATTTATTCTTTTTACAAAACCAGACAGCAGAATTTCTTGACTTACTACCTCTTGCCTATTTACAAAATCTGTTTTTCCAACAAGATGGTGCTCCCCCACATAATTCCAGAAGAGTGATGGAATATTTAAACAACTTGCATGGTGAACGCCTTATCGCAAATCAAGGTCATATCAGGTTGCCTCCTAGGTCACCTGACTTAACACCCCTCGACTATTATGTATGGGGCACTCTCAAAAATAAAGTTTATAAAACTTCTTCAAATACCCGTGAAGAGCTGCAAAATAAAATGGTGGACATTTTGAACAATATATATAAATATCAATTTATGGTTTAATTATATTAATTATTTTAAAGATACCTACTGTTACCTAGTTTAAGTTTAATTGTTCAAACGGAATTGATTTTTATTTATTTATAGGCCCGATATTTATGTTCATTTAAATAAAACTCTGAAAACCGAACTGATGTCGCATTCTGTTGCAAATGTGGATGTAATTGTGTTTACCTCCACATACCTATGCTAAACTTAATTGTAACGTTCTTTGCACTCACAATTATTAAATCTTTGATAGCTCAAGATTGCCTATAACTACACAAGTCTGTCTGACAGCTGATATTGTTTTATTACATTCAATGGCTACTATGATTTTTCCAATGTTATTAGGTTGCCAGATTTACACAGAAATGTGCCATTTTAATTTCCAAAGCCCACTAATCTATTATCTATTAGCCGCATGTTTCTAAAAGCTTGGTTGCATTGTATTTTGGCTGAAATCTCAAATATTTCTGAGCGGATTTTCAAAATTTTGGTATCATTAGATTCGTATGAAAATGAGGTATTTAAAAATGTTGGTGAACGATTAAATTCTCATTTAAAAAAACCGAGTTAGTGGGTAAAAATCACATTTAAAAATTTTAAACGCCTCTAGAGAATTAAGTAATGCAATCATATTGCTATTTTTATTTTTATAGTAACGTAGCACACAAACTAAAATATATTTTGGACACCACAGCACTCTGGATTCAGAAATAGATTTTTTAATAAAATTTTTTATGTTTATCAAAAAGTGACCAAAATGGATGTATTGTATTCAAAATTTCCTCTAGATTCCAAAAATGTAAAAATATATAGGGTGTTCCATTTAAAAATCGAAAGTTGTGGGCATTTCCGGTCAAACCGGATGTGCACCAAACTCGATATTTTATTGAAAAGATGGCATTTTAGTCGTGTAATAAGGCCTCAAAATTTCAAATATTTTAGGAAATATCGGGGCGAGCGCAATTCGTGACTCACCCGGTATATGCAAATTGATACGATCCACTTTTTGAGACAGTTACCTCTACTAATACAGAGGCAATTAGAACAGTATGCAACCTAACGTGAATATATCTAACCTGACAGACAGCTCCACAAAAAAAAGTTTATTTAATGACAGGTAACTACGTCAGGTTTATGGTGAGCGGATATAATGGTAAGATTTGCTTAAAAAGATGACCTCGTCTTTCGTCGGTTTCTCCTACATCTCTAATTCGATGCAAATGATTTTTTCACAGCCTTTTAGAAAAGGGTTTTTTTCTAAAAGCGCACACAAAATGGTTTCATTTGGTTCAGGGATGTAGGAGAAATTATTGATAAACGAGATTTTTAAACAAGGTAGTCCAAAATTTGTTTCCGATATTTCTGTAGCTGATAGTAGCCAGAGATCCAGTAATCGAAATTCCGTTTACTTCTCCATTGTATGCAACTTTTGGGCATACTTTTAAAATTAGGTCTATATTATGTAAAATTGTCTGCCAAATCCATTTGATTATGAAAGAGCCCGACGTGTAACCAAATTATCGCCGGAATTCGAGTTTATAGATAGAATTCATATTCTTGAGTGGAAGTTGTTTATGTCCAACCCTAAGAATAAGCAGAGTCTACAGAATTATATTGCTACGAAATGTTTAATGCATCTCCACATTTTGGGAAATGACGTTACTTTAATAACCGCAGGAATGCTTATCGGTGGAACAGCAACTAGTTTGTCGACTGTTGACTCCTGCAATTTAAAACGATGTCCTCAACAAGCGGATGTGTGTCAATTTACGGTAGCAACTTCTTAATTTTTCAAATGTTTGTACGGTCGTCTCAATTTGAAGGTAATTTAGATAATTTACGACCACATTTATTTAAATATTGCAAAATGGATATCAACACCAAGTCAAGGTGTCTTCATTCAGCATGTAAAGTGAAGTGCCTACACACTGTTTGTGTGGAAAAATGCTAGTGATCCATCCTCTGAACAATCACGAATATAGTTGGAAAATACAGCAGCAGTACAATATTTTCACTTCAATCATAATCATGAAACATCCAAAACCGGAGCAAATTAATGTGACAACTTGTAAGTGTAAAAATAACAAGCTAACCATTATACTCTTCACAGTTTTTTTTTTCTAAATAATATTAATTTTAGACATTTTTTGTTTAATTACAAAAAAATATATTTATTTAATCAATTAATAACTTTTTTATTAATTGATAGATTTTGTTCAAAAACAATAGGGTTCTTGTTAAAGGAAGGTATGGTTTTATCATAAAACACTGTGAATGTATAAGTTCTATTTATTACGTCTTTACAGTTCAAGAGCTTTTTTATATCTAATTGTAGGGTCATGGTGTTGTCCTAGTTTTCTGAAGTCATTGGTGTTGTCCGTATGGTTACAGAAATCTTCAGAGAATTAATATGTTTGCTAAGCATAATAAGAACGTCATCAAAAATAAAGCTGGATCCTGTTATTGAGACATAATTATTTGTTTAGTCTAAGGCAGCTAGAAGTGAATACAGTTTTTGTAATTTAATTTACACCAAAACCAACACGCCCCCTCAAAAAATGTATGAACTTATATTTGCTAGTTTACGGGGAGCTTAACAACTGATGGTCCAACATTCGTTGCAAAGGGTTAAGGGAAAACCCCCTCAAAAACCTAACCAGACCATGAACTATTTAAATGAGTACTTTTAATAAGCAACTTATAAGTAATGTTTCCATAGAATTTCCTTTTCTATTTTTCTTGCACTCCCATCTTCTCCCTTAGATCCCTGAACTGAGGTGATGGTAGAGCTTTGGTCAGTAGGTCGGCCTCCTGATGACCTGTAGGCAAATATTTCAAACAGACAGTGTTGTTCTCTACTTGCTCTCGTATAAAATGGTATTTAATGTCAATATGTTTAGAACGTTTATGACTAACTGGATTATTTGCCAGTGCTATACAACTTTGGTTGTCCTCATACAATATTATTGGTTTTCACATATTGACATTAATACTAACTAACAAAGATTTAATCCATAACGCCTCTTTTACTGCCTCAAATACAGCCATATATTCTGCCTCTGTTGAGGACACAGCAATTGAATTTTGTCGTTGTGTAATCCATGTTACTGTACAATTTTCAAACATTTTAAATAAACATCCTGTTGTACTTCGACGATCTAATTTATTATTTGCCCAGTCGGCATCAACATACCCTGTTAATGTTTCTTTGTAATTCTCGTTAATCTTATATATTAATTTCATGTTAATCGTTCCTTTTATATATCTTAATACTCGCTTTAAACATAGCCAAAGTTGTTTATTACATTTGTTTTGATATCTACTTAGTAAATTTACTGCAGTACATAAATCTGGCCGCGTACAAAGCATTGAGTACATTAAACAGCCGATTAGATTTCTACAAGGTGCATCATAGTTATCCTCTGAATTTAATGCTGAATAGTCCAGTTTCATAGGTAACGGCGTACTGACTGGGTTGCATTCATTCATTTTAAATTTTACTAGTACTGATTTTAAGTATATGCTTTGATCAAGTGAAATTTCAGAACCAGATCTATTTATTTTAATTCCAAGAAAATAATTAATTTCCTTTAAATCTACCATTTCAAATTGTTTCATTAAAAACTTCTTAAAATTATTCATTGTATTTATATCTTTTGTGGCGATGACTAAATCATCCACATATAATATTAGAGGAGTTTTAAAACCTCATGAGCTGTGACCTTCATATGTGCAGAGACATAATCCGTCCAGTTGACTCAGTTACACTTCTAAAAAATATTATATTTATTGTTTACAATTTATCCCGAGCTCTTGTTTATGTATACAGCAAGGCAGCCTCCAGTGTCTTCAAAAACATACTTATAACTCAGATTAAACTTTGCCTTTTGCGCATTTCGCGGCTCATGAGATTCTGAAACACCTCTACATAGATGTTTTTATGAACATGACCCTTGTCTAAGAAATATAAACAATGATCTGCTGACTAATTTATAAACCCTCTTTCAATCATTACGTTATTAAAACACTCATACCAGCATCGAGCTGACTGCTTCAAACGGTGTAAAGATTTATTTAGTTTACATACAATATTATTTGTTTGAACTACAACACCGTCAGGCACTCTCATATAAATAGTTTATTTTAAAGTCCCATTAAGATATGCCGTCTTTACATCCATTTGGTGAATAAAAAGCTGAAATTGATTTGCTAACGCAAGCACGCACCTAAATGTGCCAATACGCGCAACTGGCGCGAATGTTTCGTTATAATCTAATGTTTTTCTTTGGCTAAAACCGTGCGCTACCAAGCGGGCTTTATATCTTTCCAAATTTCCATTACTGTCTGCTTTTATTGTAAATACCCATTTACAGTCGACAATGTTTACATTACTTGGCCTCTGTATCAATGTCCACGTTTTATTTTGTTCTAACGATTTTAACTCGTCTTTTATAGCTTTTTCCCATTTTGTTCTATGCGCATTTTTAAAAACGTCTTGATAACATTTGATCACCTATTAAGTATTAATATCTAAATCATGATCTTTATATGAAATTATTGGTTTATTTTTCAGCCTTTCGCTCCTTCTCACATCCTGCACATTATTTAATTTCCTCTTTTGTAGAGGTACACGGACTTTCACTATCACTGTCTGAGCTCATACTGGTTGGTTCAGAGACATCCTTTACTGAGGATGTTTGACCTTGAGTGCAATTTTCAGTGACACCTTTTTCACTAAGGGTTTGTTTGCACTTTTTATCGTCCGTTTGGCCAGGTGTGATTTTACCTACAGATTCACAATCAGCAGCACCCCCTGCTGAAGTATTTTCTGTACCTGTTTGTACATTTTTATCTGTATTTATTTCACTACCAATTTTAACAACGTCGTCAAATTCTTGCCTTGATGTTTTATATGTAATTTCATCAAAAACGACATCACGTGCAATTATGAATTTTTCTGATTCCGGATTAAAAATTTTGTATCCATTTGGCATGTAGCCCACGAGAATCCCTTTAGACGATTTACTATCGAATTTACCTTTTCTCGTTTTATTATGCACATACATCCGAATATTTTTAAATGACCTAATTTTGGCTTTTTATGATGCCACATTTCATACGGTGTCTTTTTGAACTTAATCGCTTTTGTTGGTGACCTATTCACCAAAAAGGTTGCAGTTAAAATTGCCTCACCCCAGAAACGTTTATTTAAATCCGCACTATGCAACATTGCACGTGCCTTCTCTAGTAAAGTTCGATTCATCCTTTCTGCCACTCCGTTTTGTTGTGGAGTATATGGCACCGTAAGATGATACGTTATCCCTTTTTGTTTGCAGTATTCCTTCATTTCTCCAGATAAATATTCGCTACCGTTATCACTATACAAAGTGACCAATTTTGTATTAAAATGAGCTTCACTTTTTGCAACATAATCTTTAAAACAAGTGAATACTTCTGATTTATGTGTCATTAAATAAGTTACAGTATAATGAGTATAATCATCGATAAAATTCACAAAATAATTCTTGCTATCTATGGTAGATGGTGTAATCGGCCCACACAAATCTGATTGCACCACAAATAAAGGCCATTGTATATACTCTTTATTTTTTATCCTGGCGAAAGGAAGACACACTTGTTTTCCGCTAATACAAGCTTCACATAGCGATTCAATAGGTTTAATATTCTTTAAACAAACATTATCAGATGCTAATTCATTTACTTTAATTTTTGTAAATTTTTCTTTACTTATGTGACCCAAACGCTCATGCCACATTTTATTTTTATCAATAATATTCGCCTCAGCCACGTGGCCTACAGCCTGTGCTGTTTTGTGCGCATTTTGTACTATTAATTCTATAATATACAAATTATTCATGCGCTTACCTTTAATTACTGTTGTATCTCCTGACTTCCACATGTCCAGTTTCCGTAAATAATACCGACATTCCAGCCTCCTGGATGCGCCTTACGGAGATGAGATTGGTTGGTACACTTTTGCTGTAGAGGACATTCTTCAGCTCGCCATTGTAGCCCAGTGAAGTGGTGACATTTATCCTGCCGATATGTGTCGCCTCGATGACACACAGTTATACGAATTGGCTCTTCCAGCTGTTCGCATTCGGTGAAAAGACTGAAATCCTTTATAATGAGCTCTGTTGCTCCGGAGTCCAGTACAAAACGCCTTGAAGCATTTTCTTCTTCATTGCAAATCATAAACGCAAATGATTTATCAATTACTGCTGTTGGTGCACTGGCTTCATGATTGTTTGTCTTGTGCCTTTAAACTTTGCTTATAAAAATAGCAATCTCGTTTAAGATGATTTTTTCGCCCACAATAAAAACGTTTTTTTACTTGCCGATTTTTAAACACAGACTGATTACTTTTCGTAAACTTTCTATTCTCATGTGCAGTTGTGGTGCGAAAATGAAGGGCTTTCATACTTGTATCAGCATTTTCTCGTACTAGATACTCTTCATGTTCCAACAGCATTCCTTTCACAAATGCTAGCGTAAGTCTATCGTCACTCATAGTTTTAATTGCAGCTTTTATTTGTGCATAACTTGGTGGCAAAGAGTTTAGTGTATACCATACTTTAGTCGTCTCACTAACTTCCCCGCCACTGGCAATCATATTCCGTACCATTTCGTCAATGTTTATCATGTGCTTTTTCAGCGACGTACCTGGCTTAAGTTTGCAATTAAACAATCTATCCTGGAGACATAGCTGTGTTGACACCTTTTTACATTCATAAATACCGTCAAATTTCTCCAAAATTTGCCGGGCTGTCGCACGACCTGGCGGTACTTGCGATACTATTGTGTCGTCTAGGTACTCTATTAATGTCCCTCTGGCAAATCGTTCCCACTTTATCCACTCCTCAGTAATCGGTGTTGGTGGATCTTCAGTTAGCACGTTACTTGCACCTTCTTGCTCAATAATTTCTAATAGTCTAAATTTCCACATTAAATAATTCTCACCATTAAATGGTTTCAGATTGCACTTTACTGCATCTAATACGCCACTGGCCATCGTTACTTTGCACTGTATTTTTACACTGTCTCAAATTACAAATAACACTCACTTGTGTTAACACGCGGTAACTGGGCCCATAACCTAAAGGAAGGTATGGTTTTATCATAAAACACTGTGAATGTATAAGTTCTATTTATTACGTCTTTACAGTTCAAGAGCTGTTTTATATCTAATTGTAGGGTCGTGGTGTTGTCGGTATGGTTACAGAAATCTTCAGAGAATTAATATGTTTGTTAAGCAAAGAACGTCATCAAAAATAAAGCTGGAGCCTGTTATTGAGACATAATTATTTGTTTAGTCTAAGGCAGCTAGAAGTGAATACAGTTTTTGTAATTTAATTTACACCAAAACCAACACTTCTAACTAACAGTAACTTACTGTCCAAATTTCAATACAATCGGACATTTCGTTCTTAAGTTATTGTGCTTACAAGAAACGTGACGGATAGATAGACGGACGGACAGCCATTTTGAAAATTGGTCACAATTCGATCACCAACACGGTGATATGAACATTTTTTCTCTACGATCAATAATACCGGTTTTAGAAATGTGCCAATCGTATTGTATTTGCGAAGAGTATAATAAGTGCAGTAATAGGTGTTATTGTAAGAAGCTAAAAGTTGATTGCATAATAAGCTGCTTTTAATCCACGTTCATATCTATCCCCAACTAATATTATGCAGTTGGCATATTTGTGACGGTGGATAATATTTCTTATGTATTGAAAATATGTCTTCATACGTCTTGCAATTATTTTTTTTGGTATCTTTGGACATAGTACATGAAATCAATTAATATACAGTTTTGAGCGTTGCCGGATTTGAAGGAAGTGACTCATATTCACCCGCGTTGCCTACACTTCTCCAAAATAAATCGATATCTTTCGCTAGTATAATCCGATTGTAAAAATTCTTTCACTAAAATTAAATCTGTACCTTTTGCTACGATACCGCTCATACAATCGATATCATTTCTGGAAATAAAAAAAGTCCCTAGATGCTATGTCTTTCTCTACAATATTTCAGCACCACATTCTTTATTTTTACTTGGATGATAAATAACCAAAATACTAATTCAAAGCTGTCGCCATACATTATTTAATCTCCATCTACAATTTGATTCTTATAGCTTTTATAGTTTCCGAGATAGCACGAGTTATATTAGAAAAATTTTAAATATTGTGAATCGCTAAGAAGAGGTATAAATTAATGTAGGGGATGAACGCAAGCTTATATCGCAAATTGCCCTCTGGAAATGGATTCAGCAGACAATTTTACTTTATATAGACCTAATTTTAAAAGTATGTCCAAGAGATGCATAGGACCGAAAGTAAACGGCCTCTGAATTCACCACAGTAGATCCAAAAATTGTGATAGTTTTTTTATATAAACGTATTTCCGAAAATGAATAATAAGGGAGATATACCCCTTAGAAGAGTGTCAGTTTTTCTGCAATATCTTTCGACTTCCTTAAAGTATCAAATTCATATTTTAAACTTGGTCATCTGCAGTGATGCAAAATTTCATTTTGAAAGTGTCAATTCCAATTTGAAACTTCTGAAAGTTTCAACGTACTCATAAATTTCTGAAATATCTGAATTTTATGAAAGTTTTAGATTAATCTGGAAATTACCACATTTTTTAAACTTTAATAATATAATAATAATAATGGTTTATTGGTGTTAGTATACAAAATAGTATTTCCACACGTCAAATAAATTGGATAATTATCAATGGTTTGTGTTTAATTAATACAAATATAAAAACATTTGGCAAAGAAAAGAAGAGAGAAACGCATGACATTGTTATAAATAGGGAACAAACTGGTACAATTAAATGTGTATATAACATAGTACAACAAAGAAAAACATGTTATGTAGGGTACAGACGAAAAGAGGTGTGTGACGGATGGCAGATGAAAAAGGTTCCCACCCCAGTAATCTACATATCGGAGAAATTGTTTGCAAGGTACTCCTCAAAATTGTAAAAGGTATTTCTTAATTTTAAATCTGAACTGATTAATGTCAAAGTCTTTTATATTTGTTGGAAAGATATTAAAGAATTTAATGCAGTAGTATCCAGTACCATTTCTTGCCCTTGTGAGCGGTAGGAAGCTTTGTTTTAGTTTTTCTTTATTTCTTGTATGGTAATTGTGAGTTTCACTATGTGTTTTATAGCTATATAAGTTTTGTTTGGTGTAAAACAAGGCATTCAAGTATATAAACACATGGTACCGTTAGTACACCAAGTCTAACAAAATGCTCACGGCAGTGATCTTGATACTTAATTCCTGCAATAATTCTAATGCATTTTCATTGCAGGCTAAAGATTAATGGTGTATGGGTTGAGTGTCCCCAATTAAGTATTGAGTATGTCATTATTGAAAGAAAGAGGCTATGATATGCGGTTATTAGGACATCTTGAGACACAGAGGCCGACAGGTTGCGTATGAAATAGCATTTTTTGATAACTAACATAATAAGAATGCTAAGAGACACAGTCACAATTGACACACTAAAATTGCTTTGTTATGGTCTTGTACAGTCTGTGTTACAATATGGACTGATATTCTGGGGCTCTTCCCCTTACCTTAATAAGGTATTCGTAATACAAAAGAAAATCCTCAGATGTATGAATAATTCTCACCCTCTTTCTCACTGTAAGCCAATATTTAAATCATATAATATCCTCACGTTACCAAGTCTCTACCTCTATCAGTTGATAATGTATGTGAAGAAGAATATGAAACATCCTTCTTAAAGAATAGTGACGCGCACTCATATTGCACACGGAAGATGGAAAATATACACCATTTTCTAGACTCACGATAGGCCAATGTAATCCAACTCACATAGGGGTTATATGTTACAAGAGGATAAAAAGTATTTTAGACTTTGATAATGTATGCTTATTTAAGAAAGAATTGCAAGATTTTTTAGTAAATGAATTATTCTATTCTGTGAATGAATTCCTTAAAATGGAATTTTTTTCTAAAGAAATATAATGTGTTTTTATGTGTAGTTTTATTTATTCTCGTCTTTATGTATTTTATTAAATAACAGATTTATGTATTTCACCACATTTTTTATCTTGTTTGTCTTGAATTTCAGTTTTAAATTTAATGTGTATCCTACTAGTGATTTGTCTTTTAGTTATTAAGTTTCTGTTGTGACTAGTCCGATAATTGACGCTGTATGTATCAATTTTGTGATGAATAAAGATTCTGATTTCTGTCCACGTTATGTTGGTTATCACCCTGTATGTAAATATTTTCATGAGGAATACTCCAAATAAATATTGATATCTATATGCAATTTTCATATGTTTATGGTCATTATATAATGGTGTTATGTGATCTTACTTTTTTTGTAGGTATACAAAATGCATACATGCATTTTGAGCCATTTGCAATTTGCTTTTACAGTTTGTGTTTAAAAAGTTATAATACATATTAGCAAACAATAATCGAACTGGGGAAGAATTAGAGACTCAATTAACTTATGTTTAGCCTTTTCAGGGAGTGAAAGTTTAAATGAATATAATTTAACTTTATATAGCGTCTTTAATTTGTTTAAAATGTGCGCTGCTCATAATTCAGACGACTATCAAATGTTACTCCTAAATTCCTAACATAGTCTTTGGTAGATACTGCCATGTTGTCTATGTGAATAGTAAAGAAGTTATATTGAGTGACCTTAGTTAGAGTTCGTTGATAACCCGTGAATATAACGCAACTTTTATTGGCATTCAGGATTATGGCTTGGTTACGTGACCAATTTGATATTCTATCCAAATCTTCACTTAGACTTCGCAGAGCAACATTAGTATCCGGTGCAGCAAATGACACGGTCAATTATGCATTGTCTGCATAAAGGTGAACCTTACAGTGCTGGAGTACGCTTGGCAGATCTGAGGTATATATAAAGAAAAATGTAGGACCCAAAATGCTTCATTGTGAGACACATGTGGCGGTTGCACTATTAGCCGATGATCTACTACCTTCTATATATCTACAACTACAGATGTGTTTTTTAGCTAATCTTTAAACCAGTTGGAAAATAAGACGTCTAGTCCAATATAGTGTAATTTAGCCAATAGCATTTCGTGATTTATTAAGAAAGCTCTCGCTAAGATGAGTGTTTGTGTTTGCTAATAGTTGATCAAAAACATACTCAAAGGCGATTAAATTGTTTATTCATTTCATCAGAATAAAGAGTATCACTATACAATAAACAACATACACTTCAACGGTAAAATCACTGAATTGAAGTACAATTTGCTGCTCTATCTGCCTTACTACTCACTGGATTTAGCTCCACTTAACTTTCGTTTGTTCCCATATATCAAACAATTTCTTGGCGGCCAACGACTCTCCTCGACTGATGAGCTAAAAACAGTGGCTATTTTGAGGGTCTAGTGGTTTTTAGTTTTTATTGTACAAATAGGTATTCCAGCCGGCAACACCCTTCTCCAACTCTCAATTGTTTCATAATAGTTTTGTTAAAAATACCTTTTACCAACATATTAAAGGAAAAATGATATAAGACCTCACCTAATCTACGTAAAAGCATTCGAATCTGAGAGGTACACTAAATTGCAGTTTTAATATATTGTACATCCTTATATTTTTGTTTACTTAATCAAAAACCTTAATATACAGCTTGCTCTAAAATGTTAATAAAATGAATTTTATAGAAAAATGACAGTTTATATGTCTCTATCGATCGCTCTCGATTATAGATATGACCCAATTTCAATATGGAGTATTCTGCCATACCATTTTACAAATCTTTCAAGTTTGGAAACAAAACATTAAGTCTAACAGAACTTATCGTGTATATTTATAGGTATTCGCATTCGGTAGCGCCCGATCGCAACTTTCATTGATTTCAAAATGGTCTTATAATAACACTTCACTTACTATTTCTTAATCTACGTAAAATCTCTTGACCCATGGAGACACTGTATAATAAAGTTTCAGTACCCAAGCAGCACAAACATGCAATTTAGCCAAGATAACTAAAATTTAGTCACAAAAACGTTTTAATTCCTTTCGTTTAGTTGCATTGTGGTCATATCATTTTAGTCATGGTGTAATTTCGAAATTTAAACACTAAAACGTTATGATGGCCTATTTTTAGTTATATACTGGTCATATTCTAGTAGCCACAATCTGGCCATACAAGTTTGGTAACACATAGGTCTTCGATAGGCAAGTAATTAAATAGCAACTTGTTCTTGTTCTAAAACAGTCATTCTAGCTAGAAAAATGGCCAGAATATGTTGACATGGTTTTAGCTACTAATTTAGCGTTTATAACCGAACTATTGTCAAAAAAATATCCATGATATAACTATTTTAATTAGGCTCTATTTTGGCTATTGTCTTAGCTGATATTTCCGCAGTATGGCGAAAATCAGTGTTGTTGGACGCGACGATCGTAAATATCCGCCAGTGCTTTGAAAAAAGTCCGATCTTGTCCAATATTATCCGCTCGCTGAAATTAAGTAAAAATAGTACTGCATTTCTCTCACGTTAGGGCTTTTTCTTTTCATTACTACACAAAAATATATAGTTTGTTCTGGTTTTGAGAAACACCCTGTCCGACAGTGTTGCCAACTCCGTTAGGCGAAGAAACTGTAGATTTAAAAAAAAAACAGTAGAAAACGGAATTTATTGTAATGTGAAATGATAATAAACTATCTATCTCTAAAAAAATTTCGGAGAGCGGTGGGGAGATATTCCTTACAATTGAATATATTTTGAAGAACGGGGGGGGGGGGCGTATTCCTTAAAATTAAATATTCGCCTCGGTCGGCATTTTGAAAAGCGGGGGAGGGGGAATAATCCTTCAAATTGAATATTTGTCTCGATCAAAAGAACGAGGGGTGACTACGATATACAAAAAAAAAACAGTGAATTTAACAGTTCGGACAAAAAACAGTAAATCTACTGGAAAACAGTAGTGTCCGAGAACGTACTTGGACGTCAGGCACATGCGCAGCGCCGGCGTTCGCTACTCGATTTTAAAACTGGCGCCATTCTCCTCTGCGCGCGTGGTCTTGGCGCACTCGGTCTGGTCTAGAGCATAAAAACGAAACCTAGTCCCATTTTTTCTACATATAGTAGATAGGGAGTGAGTCTACTGTATATTTCTCTACGGTGAAAATACTCTTACCACAGTCCACAGATAGAGAATTAACTAGATAGGACATCGGGCGAAAGTTGCTTTCCTTCTCAGGTCTGGCTATTCATGCCATGTTGTCATAGTCTCAAAAGATCCGAAAAGATCCGAAATATCTTAGGATCCGAAAAATATCCGCAGCATGAAAAAAAGTCCGCATATCGGACTATTATCCGCCAATTAACAACACTGGCGAAAATGCAAACAAAAAAGTCATTACTAAATGACCTATTTGGTAGACATAAGAACTTATGTTGGTACCAATGAGACTGTTATTGCGGTCGAAGGTTGGTAATAGCAGGGTAGGTTCTCATAACCTTAAAACAACATAAAAACAAATAAAAAATACTCTGTTCGCCTTGTGAATTAAATAGGATTCAAAGTGATAATTCTAAATTACTGGATCTGTACCCTGCCTTAAAAAAATAAGAGCCATAGTCAACAGGAACAAGAAATATTTTTCAGACAAATAAGGAAAAAGACAAGTGGTTTCTGTCTAAAAATAATAAAATTGTACAAATGACA
The DNA here is from genome assembly GCA_963583905.1 of Stenurella melanura. NCBI lineage: Eukaryota > Metazoa > Arthropoda > Insecta > Coleoptera > Cerambycidae > Stenurella > Stenurella melanura. The sequence goes on along the minus strand of OY757315.1, from coordinate 38,500,995 downwards.
TATGCAACTAAAAGTCAGGGAAAGTACTACATATTTGGAGGTGATATGAAACTAAAGAATGTTTTTTTGAAAAACCAATTCGTTCTTCTCATTTAAACATATATGTGACGGGTAGTGAAACTAAAATCCCTTAAAACAATTTTCATTGAGTGACATCAAATGTAAACTTGTCTGTAAAATACCATAATAAGCGGATGGTGTTCTTATACCTTTGCTTCATACTATATATATAACTATTTGTCGTAATTTTAATAATATGAAACTAAAGATTTAAGTTATTTATACCTTATATCTAATTTTATGCTTCCTTTTATTTCTACCTACCTACCTACCTACCTACAATAGAAAAAAAACATTTATTAGGAAATAAATGTTAATTATATTATCTCTTTTTGTGTAGTATACTTAATTAGGATGTTTTTATTTACTTTTCCTTAGTTAAATCTATTTTATAGTAACATAAAAACTATTCTATATAAATGAAATCTACATAGGTATGTCAACATTAAGATTCACACAGATCATTTTATTAATCTGTGGGTTATAGTTTGGCCATTGTTTGGCGAGAGAACTTGTTTACCGTTTTAACTATTTTCTGGTCAGATTTTTGGTTGTGTTCTCGCCAATATTACCAGTACAATTTGCTATTCCGCTAAAAATGTTTGTTAGTCTCCTTTTGGTAATAATAGAGCTTACTTCCAGCATCATTAGCAAAAATATATGCCAAATTGTGACAACTTGCCGCCATGACACAGAAGATTGTTGCCATGTTCCGGACGGCCGCCATTATGTTGAATTTTCAATATTTCATTAAATGTGTCTCTAAAATAACGTTTTAATATGCTAATTCCATATTTTAACCATTTCTGATAACTCTACCCTCAATTGAGTGTCTAAAAACTATAAAATGTGTATATGTATTATATGTCGAATGAATTTAATTCAGTTAAAATATAGGTATTATTAGGAGGCCACTTTATAATTATGAGTATTTTATGTAAGTTTACAGAAATTATGCCTGCGTTTATAAAATTGTACCATCTATTGGTCCCAAACACACAATTTTCAATAAGTTAGTGGATGTCCATGTATAAATACTCTACCTACATGACATTAGGCCAAAACAAAACCATATAGTCTACTTTTATTGTTTTATGCTTAAAAGATATATTTGTCACAGTTATTACCAGTTCACCACCAATAAGTAATATTTGTAACAATTTTATAGCCGATTTCTAGCTTATTAATTTCCATTAACAGAACTTTAATTTACGGTTGTATATGGTCATAAAAACCATTTTGTAGCTAGCGATGAAACAGCCAGGAAATTAAAAATAAAGCTAATATATGTACTAATGGCCATTTAGCATCGGTTTTGTTTCGAAGGCCAGAATATTATTCCCCATTTTGGTCACCATTACGTGTTTAAAGTGTAATCATGCAGTTCTTATAGAAGCCATTATAACCAAATAGCCAATCCTATTTAGCTACTGTAACGTCATGATGTCCAAAGTACAACTTTCTGTGCTGCTTGGGTATGTTATGCTGTTTGTTATGTTTTCACAGGTGTTGAATGAAGTGTTGTGCTCCCAGGTGATGTAGGCTTCTGCAGGAGCCACGGTTGTCTAAATGACGTTTCAGTAGAATCTCATTTGCCATCATCGGATTCTCGCTGAAAGCTGCCTATACTGCTGCTCCTCATTGTTCGAATTGAACTGAACAGCTAATGGAATTTAGAGAAATATATAGGCTATAAAATCCTTAAAATTATGACAAAATTTTGAGCTTTACACATTATATTACTCCTGTTTGAATCAGGTTCCTTAAGATCATTTATTTTCTTTATGCCTACTGACAGAGATGAATAACATAGTTGCGTTTTAATTATATATAAAAAAAATATATTAGCAGTAATCTGCTTCAAATGCCATTGACCTTATAAAGATATACAGTAATTTTTGTGTTAATAACAGTTCTGCATTTACACAATAAGCTAACTTATTACATCTAGTTGATTTAATTAAATAAATGTATTATAACAACAGGACAAAAATTTTTAGTAACCATCGTAAAATAGAAATTATTGTATATTTAAAATTGCATGCGGCATAGTGCATACGGGCCCTCCGCTCCTCGGCAAAATTTCGAAAAGCGGGAGGTGGCATCTTCTTACTATGTAATATTTATCTGGGCTGAGATTTCGACATTTCGGCACTTCGGCGAGCGGGTGATGATATTCCTTACGATAAAATACTTATTGTCTTATTGAAATTGACTCGATCGTGATCATTGCAGAAAATACAAATTACGATTTTCTACATAAAAAGACTATATATATTGCCTCTTATAATTTGCAAGTATGCCTCTCTTACTTTAACCAATACCAATGCAATCAAAATTTATATATGCATCTCAAACTTTTCCAGAATTTCAAAAATTCAGAAAAAGTTCGGGCCCGGGGGGAAACACTCCTCTTAGAGCAAAATATTACTAAGGTTTTTGATTAGGCACACAAAAATTTTAAATTTTACAGGATTTCGAAACTGCTCTATACAGTATGTCTCCCATGTTCGAGCAAACTTACATAAATTAAATGATATATCAATTTTCCTTTAAAATGTTGAAAGATGAATAAAAGTTGCTGGCATTGCCGAATGCGTATTTAAAAAAGTTATTGGCAGTCATTTGTGCCATGTCGGAGCGAAATTTTAATCAAATAGATATTCCCAGTCGGCTGCATCCGACTGTGACTTTTACTCGTTAAAATTGAATGTTTATTTGACAACAAGGTCAACCATTGACTTTGATTTAAAAAATATTAGATTTAAAGCTGTTTACATTTTGTATTTTGTTTTATTGTTAGTAGTCGCGTCATCCTAAAATTGAATGTACAGGGTAAATTGACTTCATTTTTGTTGTAAAGTGTTCAGAAAGGCAATTAGGAAAAACAGTACCTTTTATTTTTTGGCGGAAATGTTTGGTTTCATTTTTTGCCCATTAATTGGCGAATATTAATGGCCAATTTAATTAAATTAATTGAAAAATTTGTTATCATACACAATATGCCCTAAAATTAGACGAAAATGGTTACTAGGGGGTTTTTGGGATTGCTGTTCACAAATCTGAAGTCCAGTTTGGGAAATCGAAAATAGCTGACTGGAAATCGGGGCATTTTCCAGAAAAAATGAGAATGGATATCTGGTTGCGAATCCGAGGTCTAATTAGGTAAATTCAAAATGGCGGACCGGAAGTAGAGTAAATTTCGGAAAAACTCGGGTTTTTTTCGTTATTGGGCTGAAAATGAGTACTCGGGGGTTTCTCTGACCATGAATCAGAGGTCCAATTTACGAAATTCAAAATGGTGGACCGGCATAATAGTCCATTTCTCCGGAAAGCTTCTATTTTTTTCTTTCTTGGGCCGAAAGGGGAAACACGGGGGTTTTCCTCATCGCCGATAACGAATCTGACGTCCAATTAGGAAGAATTCAAAATGGCGGACCGGAAGTAGTATATTTTACAGGAAATACTCATATCTTTCATACTTTCAGCCCAAGAAAAAAATACGAGGATTTCCAGGAAAATTTACTGTTTTTCCAGTCCGCTATTTTGAATTTCGTAAATTGGATCTCTGATTTGTGATCATCGACCTCAAAAACTCCCGAGTACTCATTTTCAGTCCAAAAACGAAAAAAATACGAGCTCTTCCTGATAAATTGATCACTTCCGGTCCGCCATTTTGAATTTACCTAATTAGACCTCGGATTCGTAATTAGCGACCTGGGAAACCCTCAAGTACAGATTTTCAAGGCCGAGATATCCATTCTCATTTCTTCTGGAAAATGACCCGATTTCCGTCCGCTATTTTGAATTTCCCAAACTGGATTCGTGATCAGCTACCCCAAAAACCCCCCAGTAGCCATTTTTGTCTAGTTCTATGGCATATTGTGTATGATAACAAATTTTTCAATTAATTTAATTAAATTGGCTATTAATGGCTAATTATTGAACAAAAAATGAAACTAAACATTGCCGCCAAAAAATAAAAGGTACCGTTTTTTCTAAATGCCTTTCTGAACACTTTGCAACAAAAATGAAGTCCATTGATTGGCAATTTTAGAGATTTTCAGATTTTTCATGCTAAAATGACGCGACTAGAGGTATTGTGAGGTAATAATCTGTTCAACTCGAATGGGCAGGGATTTGAACCTGGGCCGTCTTGGAGGTGCCATAGTCCACGTCACCGCCGAGCCGACTCATACTGCTAATGCTGTTGCAAATATTTTCTTCAGTAATAAAAATGATGAAATGATTAAAGAATTAAAAGAAATAAAACCCTTTTGAAATAATATTTCACTATCCTTCAAATGAAATTTGACTTGTTGATTTATCTTTTTAAGGTGACCGGCACCGCACCATGCCTAAAAAGATGACGCATATCAACAATTTCGCCTACATCCCTGATCGATTCTATAATTTCTTTGATAGGCTTTTAGTAAAAGTCGATAGAATCTTATTCGACTATTGAAAATTACATTTAAAAGAAATTCTTTCAGAAAAATAAATTTGGTTTTCATAAATGAAAGTGTGACAAAAGTTCTCACATTAAATTAATTCTAATTGTGCAAAAAAAAATAAACCATTTGAAAAAAAATTGTCAAGCTTTGCAATAGGTCTAATAATTTTCCACTAAATGGCATACTTAGTTTAAAAGTATTGACCGAAAATCAATATTTTGAGCATATTTGACCCATTTTCTTAAAAACGCAAAGGTCATTTTTTAGAGGATTGTTAAAACATGGGTAAATTTTTTCGAAGACAAATCGCAACAAAGAATTATTTATTTATTTCATTTTACTGTAGTATTAACTGATATTTTAATGATTTAAATAAAATGTACATTAATCGATTAATATGTATCATACAGTTAATATCCAATATAATATTATTTACAATGACTTTATATGCTCATGAAATTCAACAAAAGTTATATCTTTACATGATTCATTCATTAATCTGCAAAGTTTCCAAACATCAATGGTTGTACTAGACAAAGACTCTGCGTTGCCGACACGGAACTCCAAACATTTATTATGGTGGTATTAATCTCAAAGACATTCGCTTAGCGACAGCTGCCTGGGTGGAGCTTAAAATGCTCAAACGCAAAGTCATACTCACCCAGGGAAATATGCTGTTCAGGTCGGAAACCCTTTTCTGGCCACGACTGTACTCTATATAATGACTGTGTCTCCTGAATGTACCTCCTACAGCTTTAAATGGGAAGGGATTGCAAAATTGAAATGCAAATTTGCTTATGCATTTATTAAAATATTTTTTTCATTCACACAAGTGGCTTATTAGAACAAATTTCACATCTAGTGTACAGGTAGCAGGAAAAATGTTTATAAAATGTATAAAATATATTACAATAATAAGATATACCTATACTTACCGAATTTACACAAATGAACTGAAATCTATATAAAAAAAGGAGATCTGGTCTTTAAAAAAAAACAACATACATTCTAAGAGAATGTTAGTTAATATAGCGATCCAAATTGATTGGCCCGAAAAATAGCAAAACACAAAAATTAAATTCCTACCGTTAGCGGCTTAGTGAAGTTCAAGTAATACGTACCGCTGCCAATATTGTTACTTTAGTAAAATATATTATTTCAGTATTCTTACTCCATTAGCTATGTTGTAGTTTTCTTTGTTTTATAAAAATTGCAGCAGTTAGAAAATGTTTTCCCTAATGCTAAATAATTGCTTTACGGACAGTACAAATTGGAGATAATGTGCGTTTGAAGGTGTGGTGAATTTTGTGTAACTTTGACAAGTACATCTATCCACTTAGTGCAATTATGAAAAGATTAATAGCGTTGGTAGATAATAATTAATGAAATATGTTTCCCCTCAGTCAATCATTTTGGATCGTGTGATTAAATAATTGGAATAAATGGTCTTAAATATTTAGTTTTGGAAGAGATGTCATATTTACCATATCCTAGTTACAGTTGTTCCTGGACATTTTCAGCAAAAATAAAGAAAATTATCTCAAACAGTATTCAGTTCCTTTGTGAATTCGATAATGAAATACACGGTGGACACAAACAAAGACACAGGTTATTTTAAGACTATTAAAGAAAAACCTTTCTTTTTCCACGAAAAACTCTAATTTACTGTTAGAAATTGTAACAATAACTCTAAAGTTTTTATAATTTTTTTTTTAAGTAAAAATTAAATGCTCATTATGAAGGTAATATTTTTACCAAACTGGAAAAATTAGATACCTACAGATTTTGTAACCTAATTATTGTACACAAATTTCATGATATTGTAAATGTGATTTTTGAGGTATTTGCTTGCACTTTTTGTCCACCTTGTATACGAATAAGACCCTAAAAGAATAACAAATAAAACAAACAAATAAGTTGAGAAAAAGCAACTCACTTAGCAGTGAACAAAATTCATGTAACCATCACACACGCAAAATATTTTTGTAAATTTAATTTTAAGAAACTTCAAACAAAATCTTTAAATGCAATGAATCCTTTAAATGTTAATAGTGACAAAGATGGTTATATAAAAATTGTTTAAATATTCGAACTCTTGCTTTTTCTCATATTATTTGTTCATCAAGCCAAATCGGTGAGGAGCTTCAGAAATGACACAATGTCAAGTGCACCATTGACAACCCATACCCAATACCATAACATGCAATCGATATAAACTTATTTTCAATTCAGTTTATAAGACTTGAACCTATTTAAACGGATGCCACTTATATGTTTCTAAAGTTAGTCTGCTACAGAGTTTGCCAGGTTCGAAGAGTATGCAATTTCTTTCCTAGACTTTACTAATAGCCTTGTCGTCAGGAGTTTTATGACTGAATTTTTCATGATAAGTATTTTTTTAGCATAGAATACGAAAAAAAAAATTTACAGTTAGGTGCTGCGGCGACCCCTAAAAAAATCGAAAATATTGGCCGATATTCGGTTTTTGGCCAATAACTTGAAAAATAAAAAAAATATCAAAAAATAATAGCACTAGGCGATAGAGGGGGAAATTTCACATCAAGAACGTATATGAAGCAAAAAAACTTCATATGCATTTTTTATGTGAAACCCCCTCTATCGCCTAGTGCTATTAGTTTTTTGATATTTTTTTCATTCTTCGAGTTATTGTCAATATTTTCGATTTTTTTAGGGACTGCCAGCGCCACAGCTGTAAACTTTTTTTTTATCGTATTCTACACCAACAAAAATACTTATCCGGAAAAATTCAGCCATATATATAACATTATTTAGTGACCGGATTTTATCAATTTTTGTTTGTGACAACTGGGCTATAATAATAAAGGCAAATCTGTGCATATTTGAAGACATAAAACTGAAAACTAAAGTGAAAATAAGTGTTAGGAGCTCTTAGACTAATTACCGTATCTAGTTATGTTACACCTTACATTGTAAGATCCTCAACCATGCTTAAGATTTGGCTTCAAGATAAAAACAAATATATAATAATAAAAAATATTCCTTAAGAGTATTGCAAATTATGTATAAAAAAAAATACTACCAAACGATTCTTTGTAACACACACTTCTCTTAATCCTGTCTATTGTCTAGTATGTTCGTGTTTAATCGTTAACAAAATCGAGTGGTACAATGAATAAAAATTATATAAGTCTATTACTAAGCATTGTCGCTGAGAGATTTATACGCTTTAAAAAAGTCAACCATGTGATCTCACACAAACAATTAACAATGTATCTACAGAAGTCACATTTTGTTAAAATATATTAGGATTTCTGTTAAAATTGTTCAATTGAGGTTTCTATTTTGTGGAACGTTTTTTTTTGTTAATGTAAAGTCACCAACCACCACCGTTTTTACTACTATGGTACATATTCCAATTAAATTAAGGCCTTCTCAAATTATAAATCAAAATATCAAGGGGGAAAAGTGAGTAATTTTCAGCAAAAATATGGAATAAACTACTAATTAAACAATTAGATTTAGGAATGTTAAGAAAAATGGTTCTAAAACATACACTCAATTTCGATCATCTACAGGGTATTTTTTTAAAAAATGTGGTAAGTGCTAGTTAACAAATGTGTGGATAGATGGCGCCACACAGAACCGCCATTGTAAGATTCTAATTCTTGCGAGGTTGGGTTTTTTACCGCCACTGTAGGAAGATATGAAGTATCCATTAATTTTACATAAAACGGGCGTATTTTTGTTTAAAGACGTTAAGAACACTCTTTGGGTTATTTGAGATTAAAATTCAATTCAATCTTTGTTGTAGTTTGATTTTATAATTAATGTAAATGTGTTAAACACAGTATCTTTAAAACTATTCATATTAGGATGTAAACTTTTCGCTTTTGCTGTACTACCTGCTCTAGAAAAGTTGGTACATTTTTTGAAACAACTTGTATATCATTATACCATTAGTACCTAGAGGCTAGTGGTAAAAGTATTAAATATATCGAGGCAACGGTTTCGAACACTTACTTTTTGATGAAGTGGTATATTTACCGGAACTAATTGGTACAGTAGTTTGTTCGCACGTTTATTAGGTTATGTATGTAACCTAACTTTCGGAAGTAGGTGGCAGTGCTGGAACCATTAACTTTCGATATGAATAAGATCAGAATAAATCTAATTATTTTAGTTAGTCATGAGGATTACTTTATATGTAAAATGAATGGAGGTTATGTCCTGTCCACTTCACAGGTTTATAATTTAACCACACTGGCTCTGATGGTCTTTTTTATTATTATAACTATTTAAAATGACAACAATTTGAGAATTTCCACAAAAACGAACCAGAGGTTCCACAATTGCAGATGATAATATTGTAACATCTATACTTTAACAAAATATGACTTGGGCTACAATATAAAAAAATTGTCGGATGTTCTCTAATAAAAACCAAAAGGGGAACTCGGGAGTAGAAAAATACATACATATTTAGTTCTATATCCCTAGGATTTTCTCTAATTGGGCATTAACTAATTCACAGTAAATTTTTGTGACAATAATGTAACATTTACATGAACACCATTGTATTATCGCAGATCATCTTAAGACGTATTGTCAAGATGCGATTTTGTTAGTTTTTTATAACAAATTTGTCTGAAATATGGCTCATATCAAAGATCTATCTATTGAAACTTCGGAGTAAACTTAGTTTAAATATTTAGGTCCGATGTTTTTACAAAAATATGATTTTAACTTGCTTTCTAAACTTTTCTAGATTTAATTTAGACCTGAGAACATCTTTCCAATTTGGGAAAAAGTCCATATATATCTTTGAAATAAAAATATTAAAAACACATACGAAATAAATTCAGAACCTGGCAGCAAAAATGGAAATACTTAAACTTTTTTTGTCAAATTTTACCACCTACTAGAGTAGGCTTGTGTTAAATATATCTTTTACGCTCCCTTTTATATATACTTTTTATATGAATTTTCAAAGATGGCACAGAGGTTATACTATTTCTTAAAAATATGAAACGCTTACACGTTAAATATAACAATCTATTCTATTTCTTTTGAAATGAAGCAAAATTTGACAAAACTTGCTGAAAGTATCATAAAATTATTTAATAGTGGTTGTTCTCGGAGTAGCTGTGGCCCCAGGAATTTTTCCTAGAACCCTCGAAAGATCTACTCCTGTTAAGGCATTAACGGCTGGGGGTATCTGTCCTACTAACCGAGTTATCTCTGCGGTGGTAGTGTCTGGCCCTCCTATCAGTACTATCTCTTCTGTTTTTGCTAAAGGCGCAGAAACCTCGGCAGCGATCTGAAAAAGGAAAATTAATCAGATTTTTTTTCTTATATCACTTACATAAAGTTGGTTTCCTTCTCAGTGGAGAAGTTCAAACGGTTGCAATAAAATTGTATTACTAATAGACTTAGAGTTAGAGGAAAAAAGTTAATTATTATAAAATCGATTGGATTTGGGTAAAAACTCTCTTAATGATATTCTATAATCGTAAATTATGTTTTCTGCCACTTTTCTTTGGTGGTATTTTTTTTAGAAGTCCCATCTTATGAAAAACGTTATAATTTGAAAATTTTCTGTTATTTTAGCATGAAAATATTTATCAAAGCATTTTGAGGTCGATGATTACAAATCTGGTGTTTGAAAAATTAATAAATATTGGTCATTAGGACGAAATTCATGCGAAATTTTATAAGTATTTAGTAATAAATATTTTATATCAAAGATAAAATTTTGTAGTACAAGTGTTTTTAATGTTTGACAACTAAAATTATGTTAAAAAATTAATATACAAGATACAGTGGATCCAAAATTACCGAATTTAATTAATAGCAAAATCATGCAATATTCAAATAAATTAAGAAAACGACGATTTTTAACAGAAAAACTTACGAAATTAAATATGCTGGAAGTTTTGAAATACTTATTCCATACATAGAATCTTCCTCTTTCATGTAAATAGTATCTGCTGAGTGCTTGTATTCATTTAGACAGTCACAGTTTATTGTTCATAAAAGTCTGTGCTCTGTATTTTTCAAATTTTATAATTTTAAGTCAAATGAAAAAAAAAAAACGAAACATTCTTAAGACAGTTAATGTACCAAACACCTTCAGTCATTTATTTTCAATATCTAAACTGTAAAGTAATGTTTTAAAAGTTAAAAATAGGAAATTTTTGGAGGAAGAAATGCTCCAATATTTAAATAACTGTGATTTCGTCTAGAACCATCCAATCGAAACATACTGAAAAGCAAATTCGAAATAATTTTGTCAGCTTTGTTTAGATGCCCGCGTACAAAAAATGAATTTATACATATCCTCTTGTAATTTCTTGTATGGCTGAACTGCGCCTAGTCTACAACTTTTTCCTCTCCGAGAATTTTCTAAAACGCAGCGTTTCCCCTCCACTTCTTCCTATAGATTTCCACGTGCTGTACTGGAAAATTGGGAAATCTATTTTGTTGAACAATTCGAAAATTGGATTCTACATGTTACTATTAAGCAATCTTGAAAAAATCAGCTGGTTATCAATACATTTGTAAAAGTTGTTAATTCGGAATTTTTATAAAACTTCCATTACGATGTGTGGAAATCTTTCGAAAGAAGTGGCGAGGGAACGCCGCGTTTTCAAAAATTGTCGCAGAGAAAAAAAGCTGTACATTAGGTGTAATTAAGCCATACAAGAAGTCACAAGAGGATATGTATAAATTCGTTTTTTGTACACGGACACCTAGATCATTAATGGTTTCATTACGTACATTCTTAAAATGCATATTTTTCAAGTAGTACAGGCAATGACGGCAACATTTTGTAAAAACCTTACAAAAATTAATAAAAGGATCATGTCCGGGATTTAAGTAGGTTATAACCTGTAGAATGGAATGATGCATTCTTTGCACTTCCAAGTTCCGAGAAAATTCAAAAAAATTTGGAAAAACTTTATGATTTTCGGTTTTTTTGCTCTAGCGGCTAAAATAATGAAAGTATAGAAAAAAGTTTTCAACAAAATTTGTAGCTCGTCTCTTTTTCTACAAAAAGGGTCTTTACAAATTTTTGTCTTACTTAAGCCGATTAGGAGATAAATTCAGTTTTCCACTTATAGTTTTGAGCAGCTCTGAAATGCGCGGAAAATGAGGATTCTCTGGGAGTTTCGTAAGACCGGACACATCGATCGATAATTCTCTCTATTCAGAGCTGCTAAAAAAATGAGATATGTAGAGAAAAGTCTCAGCTTTATGTGGAACTAATCACAAAATTCATAAAAAAAGTTATCATAGAGAAAAAAGTGTTAGATGCATGGCTTAGTAAACTTTATACAGTTGATTTATTCATATCTTTGAGTTTTATGCATCCTGTTTATTCCTCCCGTAACAATAGGTGCTTTTTCACTGCATGGATTCGATTTCACGCGCTTTGGCCTATATATTGTGAAAATTTCATTGAAGAATATTAAGAAACAAATAAGTTGTATATGTTTTACTGTATGATTGTGCATTTTCTGAACGTGTATGAATAATGGAGACAAATTCCAAAAGTACTGCATGCATTTAAAAAACTCATTCGAAAGAATATGTTTTATTGTACCTATAAGCCAAAAATTAAGACTGTGCTATTATTATTAAGATATAGCGAATTCAACTCCAAAATTTATTAGGTAAATGATCAATGAGAAATATACCCACTACTTTGATCGCAAGGCATATTTTTCCAACAAAAGTAATTGCAATAAAATGTTAATTGGATTAATATATCATTATATAAGAATATATAAACAAAATGAATTATCATTCTAACGACTCCCGGCAAAGATATGAATAAATCTGTGGATCAACTGTACAAAGTTTACTAAGCCATCTTCTGACACTTTCTCAATGATAATTTTTATTTACGAATTTTGTGATTAGTTCCACATTAAAACTGAGACTTTTCTCTACATTTTATGTTATTTTCATGTTTTTAGGGGCTCTGAATAGTAAGAATTGTCGATCGATGAGCTCGGTCGTACGAAACTCCCGGAGAATTCTAATTTTTCGTGCATTTCGAAGCGGCTTAAAACTATATGTGGAAAATCCGATTTATCTTCTAAATGGCTTAAGTAAGACAAAAATTTGTAAAGAACATTTTTGTAGAGAAAGAGACGAGTTACAACTTTTGTTGGGAACTTTTTCTCCTATTTTCACTATTTTGGCCGCTAGAGTTTTTCCAATTTTTTTTTAAATTTTCCCGGAACTTGGAAATGTAAAGAATGCATCGTCTCATTCTCCAGGTTATTACCTACTTAAATCCCAGAGATCATCCTTTTATTAATTTTTGTTACCCTAAATGGCTAATTTGCCTGTACTAAAGGTATTTGAAAATAATTGAAAATTTTGCTAAATCACTCTCTTTTTAAACAAACTAAATGGTATAAAGAAAATCTCTCTGTGATCATTTGGCAGTAGCAGTGGCTTAGTATACTTAAAGAAGCTACATTAACATTTTTTTGTAGGTACACCTTAACAAATATTTTTGACAATATTTTGTTTATTTTCTTTTTCCATAATTTTTATCAGATTCAAATAGCAGAAGACACTGTAATTGCATGAACATGGTTGATTCCATTTGACAGATGATTGAAGAAACTTTAATTCACAACAGAAATTTGCAAAATTTTGTTTGTTTCAAGACTATTATTGTTTTCTACAAATTTGGATAGAAACACGTTTCTTTTCAAAACACTGATTTTTCGGATCACAAATTTTTATTAAAGAAAATAATACGTGCCCTGCTTAGATTTATTTAAGAACCTGAAAAAAGTCTACGTAAATTTTTTTGTCTGAATGCAATTTGAAGGTATGCATTTGCAATTCAGATTTTCAAAATTTTTTAACAACAAATAGCTATAATTTGGCCAAATTTCATCACAAAAGGGTTGTACTAAGAACCAAATTGTAACAGAATTGAATTGCTTTTCAACTTTGTGGTGAACATTTCTTGAAGACCCTTAATCTTTGAGTTTATCACGAAAAACGTGAGTTGAAATTTAACTTTTAGAAAGCAACGAATAAATGCAAAACCTTAAAAAATCATATAATGGTCTATTTTCAAGCAAATTGAACGGGATTAGTATCAAATTCAACAAAATATCATAACTTCTAAGTTGCACATTCAATACTTTTTCACAAAATTCGTAATTTCAAGTTGTTTACAAAAAAAAAAAACATCACTAATACCAAGGAAGCATCCTATTCAAAATTTTGATGAATGTATTGTAAAGACTTTTAGCATGCTAGTGTTAGAAGGAGAATTGTCAAATAAGAAATTAGACAAATTCATTTTAGGATTTTAATTTGCTAGCATAACCAGAATTCAGCTTATCGAAAGAATGTAAAGATTTCATTAATATTTTTACACATAGTTCTTCTATTAGTTATAATAGATAGTTATTTTTTCTGTTGTTTGCAAAATCCTATAAAGAATATGTTTCAATACTTTTAGCATGCTATGACATATTAATTAAAATTACACAACTCTATGCTTTAAAATGGTAAATTTTTTTTAGCACTTCATAATGGTCAAATATTGACATTTCGAAAATCAGATAATGATAGACCGTAGAAATGGTAGTTCTAAATTAAAAATGATCTGCATATTCATTGATTTGACAAGACGATTTTTAGAAACTATTTTTATATAAGAGGACCCATGAATTTTCTATAAGCCTACCTCGCAACAATTTTCAAAATGTCTAATTTGAAACTTAAAGTTATAATTCAGTAATGTCACTTACTGCTTTTTTTCCTGATGATTATAAATTTCATAAGTGCCCTCATTAAGCAAATATGGAAGATGTGGTTTCTTACCTTTGGTAATGCTTCTAGAACTATAGACATAATGGCAGCTTCTCCATATTGTTTATAAACGGCAGCTTTTTGTCTCATCCTTTCGGCGTCGGCCTTACCGATACTAGCTATCGCAGAGGCTTCTGCCTGACCCAGCATTTTGATTTTCTCACTTTCGGCCTGGGCATTTTTCACTGTCTGAGTTCTGAAAAAAAAATTACCATTTTAAGGAGGGGTTTCCTTTTATTTTTTTTGTTTTTTTTTTTTGATAAAAATTACCTGTTTTATGACAAGAAATATATATATTTTTAATAACCAGGATCTGTATGTCAGAGCGCCATTTGACAATTTATGAGAGGAGAGGTGTACTCAGATCCGTTTGTGAGAATATTTTCACTTTGATAAAAATAATCGAAGCTTCACAATTGTAAATAATCACTCTGTTTACAACATACTGCTGACTAAATATGGGTCGTTATTTTGTCAAGGTAATGTATCGTCGAGTTACTCAATGCTAAAATACCTGGTTACTCATAAAAAATGAACGACAGGAGATTACCCCCATCTGCACGTCTTTCGAGAACATTACATAGTGATCGTTCCAAAGTAAAGTTATTAACAGTACTTTTTTGAAGTGGCCGCGCTTGCAACTACAACTTCTTTTTCCATCTCTACTGCTGACTGAATGCTACCCTAATTTGGTGCTTACCTACAAGTAATCATTTGTGTTGTGAAACAATGGCAACCGCAACCCTCACTGGCACGATGTAATTCAACAAAAAAAATACATTTATGAAAGCTTTTGGTGAGATACAGGTTCTACATATAAAAGTGTGAAGATTCGTGGAAGCAGTGAAAATATCGACAAAATATAATATATTTTCAAGTAGGTAATATTTATCCATAGGTACCTAAATCAATATGTAAATAAATTTGTAACTTGTTTTGTTAAAAAAATTACGTAACATGACATATACAGGGTGATTCGGGAGCAATGTGCCATATCCTTATAGCAGATAGATAAATACATAGGTTACTATTGTTTTCAATTTCAGAGTAAAACTGTGCAGATATATTTCTTATATAGTTTTTTCTTCTTCATATCGATTAGATAGGAAGGTTTTTGCTAGGTATTATTAATATGTGAAGGTTTAGAAGGGATATGGATCTGAAGCATTTGAATAGACTATATCGAATTGTTCTATAAATAATGCCTGGTCAAACTGTTTTGTGATTTTTTTGCCAAAGCGCCCGAAACGGTTTAGGTGTGTTGTCAAAATTGAATTGCTATTCTGATAGCATTTTTTCTTAACTTTCCAAATTCGCTAACAGTGTTCTGAAATGCAATAGAAAAATGAACTTTTTAGTCAAAAACGAGGGCAGATTTCTTTCCGAGTCCGGCCCTGGATTTTTTAGAATCAAGTAGGCCGTTTTGGTAAGTCCCAGCTGAGGAATGTAACTGGTTTTCATTCGAATACATCCAACCCTTGCAGAGATATAGTTCCTTGAGTTTTCAGATCAAATGCATAAAACACTCTGTACCTTCTTATAACCAGTGGCCAAAAAATGTTTTCACTTATTGAAGTTCACTTGCCTTGAAATGCTCTATCTGCCATCAGGCTATGGCACACTGGGCGCGAATCACCCTATATACACATTTTTTTACTTACCTCTTTCCTTCAGCAATGACTTCTACCCGGTAACTCTCTGCTTCAGCTGGCAGTCGAACCGTCGAATTAAGTTCGCTTTCTTTTCTCATAACCTCCT
Source organism: Stenurella melanura (assembly GCA_963583905.1). Classification (NCBI taxonomy): domain Eukaryota; kingdom Metazoa; phylum Arthropoda; class Insecta; order Coleoptera; family Cerambycidae; genus Stenurella; species Stenurella melanura. The sequence goes on along the minus strand of OY757315.1, from coordinate 38,484,892 downwards.
GCGCTTCAACTTCTATCTGCTTTTTTCTTTCTACTACTTCTATTTGAATTTCTTCGTTTCGAATTTTTTGTCGAATTTTCGCAGCCTGTAATTCGTAGGCCAGCTGCGCTTGTGCTTTCTGCAAAGAAGTAAAAAGTAAATATCGCACAATATATTTTAATTTTGAAGAAAAATAATTTAGAAACAAGACGAATGGTATTTGCAAAAAAACGTTCATGCATTTTGTAAGATTGTCAGGCAGGCCCGTCGAGAGGTTGTGTTTCCCCCCCGGGCCAGGTGGTTTTTGAGGGGGCCCGAATTTTACCTGAAGTTGGAGATTTGATTTGCATTTGCATTAGGTGAAACGAGAAAGATATACTTTTAAATGATAAGTGTGATGTAAATAATGAGTCCCGAATGAATTGTATTGTTTAAATATGTTACTACCCCCAGGCCCCGACTTTCTCCCGACGGCCCTGTTGACAGGTATAATACCCTTCGGTGTCTTACTTGAGATTTTCCTCATTTATAAAATTGTCAGTTATATTTATTGTGATCAATTATCACAAGATAATTACAGTGGAGTAAAAAAAGGACATTGTTATGCAGATGACACCCTGGGCTTCCGACTAGTCAACACCCCCCAAACCCTTCCAAACTCCGACAGAGCTCGGCAACAGCCGTTCTCTCTCACGATAGACTAAAGACGCTCCCGGTCCCGGGCCGACATACCAGCAAAGAAAGAAGACCAAGGCAAAAGAGCGCCAGAAGAAACGACCCAGCTGGCAGGGTCCAAGGGAGGTCTCTGTTAACTCGCCTACACCGTCCGCATAGGTCTACAGCGATGATTGGGCCAAAGAGCTCAAGCTCGACCCCTAAGCATCCGAGACCGTCATCTTTAATCAAGAATATTGGCGATATGCAGAATTATGATTTCATACTTTATGGGGAATCACCAGGAGTATATATCTGAGTTTTGGACTTCCAAAGTCTATTGCGTTTTATTTTTACAAACAGTTTAAACAGCATTTTTTTAGGTAAAAAGGTGAATATCTCCGGTTCTAGAGGTCCGATCGGGACAAACAAAATCTTCGTAATTAAAATTCAAACAAGCGTGCGTTGGTTTTGGGCCATTTGAGTACGTACATAACATACAAAATTGAATAAAATGGCTAAAAAGCGTTTTTTTTTTCATTTTAGCGCCCAGAGACGTTAAGAGTTCCGATCGGATTCAAACTTTCAGAAAATACACCTTTTGTTAAAAACAAAAAATCCTGAAATTTTGATGCTCAAATACTGAATCCTGCGTGAACATAAATAAATTTATTAACTAAAATTTGAATTTCCCACAATTTTATGCAATTAAGTCCAAAATGAATCTTTTTTTCCAAAATGTAGATCTCGTTGACATTAAAGAAAAGTTTTTTTAAGTCATTTTGCACACTTTTTTGGCATTTATATATAAACCAAATAACAACAAATGGATTTTTTCGGCAATTTCAGATAGTTGAAAATTAACTCTTTTTTTCTTTAAATTGAAGTGCTCGCAATCTCTTTTTTTCTGATAAAAAATTTTCAAAAATGAAATCATAATTTTGCTTTCACAAAACTATGCATCTTATCGTTTTTTGGGTATTTTTTAATGCACCACTGCTTATATCAAAATTGGGAAGTTGCAAATGTAATAAATAAATAATTTCAAAAATTAGAAAACACTCTTTCAACAACCAATTGAAACTGTTAAAAAACTGCACTAAAAAGAAGAAAATAATGTTAATAATAATAATAATTATTATTATATTAATAAACGTAAAAGCATGGTACACTCAAAATACTAAAAAGAAAGAAAATTTTACTCATCAGGTTCCCCACGCTTTTATGGTTTATTAACATAATAACTACTATTATTAACATTATTCTCTTCTTATTAGTGCACTTTTTCAGTTAGTTTTTAAAACCAAATTTTTTGCTTTTTATTATTTATTTATTTCTCTTTAGTTTTGCCTAATTAAACTAGAGTGTATTTAAGCGATTTGGAAGCAGTACCACAAATCAATACATAAATCAGACATGCCACTTAATAAAATTCCCTACCCATAATTGGCAAAACCTATTTGTCATCTCGAAGCCGCCATTTTGAATTTTCGACAAATATTTATAATCTGCAATCTCAAAAATCCCTAAATACAGATTTTCAGATGAGTCTGACCGATAAATTACAAAACCTTTTCGCCATCACTGTTAAATTTCGACCATATATTTATATTCTTCAACCTTGATAACTCCCAAAAAATAAATAAAAAACAAAATATGAAGGCGTTTAGACTATAATACAGTACATAAAACTTCCGGCTACTAGACAAATGATAAAACTTATAAGCCATATGTTGACTCCGCCATTTTAAATTTTTGAATTTCGATCCCATATTTATAATTTGTGACCTCAAACATCTCCAGATACCAATTTTTAAATAGAATCGGACATCCCATGACAATAAACTGTCCGCCATCTTGGAAACGTCGCTTAGGACATTTCTATAAAAAATGTTAGGCCATATCGTAATGTGAACCATATGACATCTGTAAGTAGGCGAAAATCGAGTTGCAACATTTTTTACAAAGTTACTCGTCAAGTTAATAAACTGTCCGCCATTTTGGATTGTCAGGTGAATCATATGCCAAATTTCAAGTCAATGCGACGTCATAAAGTGGGCGCAAATTGGGTTGCAAGATTGTTTACATACAAAGTTACTAGTCAAGAAAGTGTACTTACGGCAGTGTTGATTTCTTGATCAAAGTTCGCTTTTTGAAGTTTGAACATTCTGGCGTTATCTTCTATTTTGGTATCAGTCGAATATTTGATGTCCATTGCAGACTTTTGACATTCTGCTTCCTGAAAGAAATATACGTTTGTTAATATTTTCCCCCTAAATATCATTATTTTAGAATTAGAAACTAATGTACGATTCAAATGTATTGACCCCTCATTTTAACCGCGAATATCTCAGGAATGGAGGAGCAGAAAAAATTTAAAAAATGATGTGTTCATTATGAGTCTATTCTAAATCCATCACTGAAATTCGAATAATGTACATTGAACACTTCTGAAGGTCTGTTAAGTTATATTGAAAAATGTCCTACTTTTTAAGGAAATTTTGACCATACCAGTTTTAAATCCACTATATCTTAGAAAATATGCCTACTTTGTAAATAATATTTTAGACACCGATAAAACACGGCATTTTTTGTACGAGGAGAGTTTTTCATAATTTTTTTAAAATTCTGCAGTTATTCTCAAAAACGTGACGTCATGTTTATTCGGTTATTAATCAATGTACTTAAATTTTTTTTGTTAAAATAGTTAATTATATAAAATGTAAGCATTTTCAGAAAAAATAATTGGTATATATCAAATATTAATTTAGTTATATGAAGCATAATAATATTCTAATATATTCTTGCAAACTTGCAATAATGTTACCTATATCCTTTACGCTTGATATCTAAATTAATATTTGATATATACCAATTATTTTTTCTGAAAATGCTTACATTTAATATAATTAACTATTTTAAATACATTGATAAATAACCGAATAAACATGACGTCACGTTTTTGAAAATAACTGCAAAATTTTAAAATAAAAAATTTTAAAAAAAATTCCTCGTACAAAAAATGCCGTGCTTTATCGGTGTCTAAAATATAATTTACATAGTAGGCATATTTTCCAAGATATAATGGATTTAAAACTATGGTATGGTCAAAATTTCCTTAAAAAGTAGGACATTTTTCAATATAACTTAGCAGAACTTCAAAACTGTTAAATGTACATCATTCAAATTTCAGTGATTGATTTAGAATAAACACATAATTTTCAAAAAATTTTCTGCTCCTCCGTTTCTGAGATATTCGCGGTTAAAGTGAGGAGTCAATACATTTGAATCGTATATTACAAACGAGGTTTAATTGATTTAACTTTGACCTACTCTATTAGCAAGTCTCTTAACGATATCAAGTGTTGGCTTATGAAGCAAAAGTTCTTTAGAAGATGTTTATGGGCGAAATGTTTCTTAAGAGTAAATTTTCAAAGTGTGTTTATTATATTCCACCTCAACAACTAATCGGTAATCTTTCGCATGCAGTCAACGAAGAAACCTGGTATACTTTCAGAAAAGAATATACAGGGTGGTCACTCTAAGGGCCGGTTTATCGATGCGAGGATAAGTGAGGATAAAAGTTATCCTATGTTTAAAGTCTAAAGTCTACGCATATGTCTATGCTTTAACCATAGGATAACTTTAACCAGGCGTTCATAAACCGGCCCTAAAAAAAAATAATTAATAAACGCCGCATCGAATGAAACTAATATTCCAAGAGCCAGCAACACCCAAAAGTTTATTGCATGTCAATTATGTCATTTTTAAAGGCCGATTCAGAAACGTATCGAGGTACTCTGTTGAAAATGATAGTGTCCCCTATCAGCGTTTCCTTGTAGTGGGGGATTATTTAAAAGCTACTTTTTATACAAACTCCCACTGATAGGCATTTGTGAAATATCTTCAAGTAAGGAAATATAAGAATTCAGGTAAAATTGTCTGCTTGCTATATAGTTCAGTCGATAAAGTAAAAAATACACCAGAAGCTCGCAAAAAAATGTTATTTGAGATTTTCCTTCAGAAACTGTTATTTTACTGATAACTCGTTAACCATTGAAGATATAAAAAAATTGCTCTTCATAAAAAAGAAATCTTGACTAACTGCCTAAAAAAAGTCCTCTTGTAATGTTCTTGTATATGCCATGGTTTTCGAGAAAATCGATATTGACAAAAATTTCAAAATTTATATTTTTAATGCGCGCGAATTTTCGTTTATTTGAAATTTCTTGCGCGCGGGGCAATAGAAAAAATGGAATTGCTCGAAAACCAAACAAGCTAGGAAGAAAAATCAAAATGAGTTTTAAAGGGGTTACCATTTTTGATGGCTGTTGATATTTATTATTATAGAAAAATAGCAATATAATATTGTTATCTCTTGATTTTTTGTACATCTAACTATTCACAGGGCCATAAAAAATAACTGACTTTAATATAAGTTGTAAATCATTATCTTTTAGTTCAAGGTAGTACTTCAATGCAGAAAAAGTTAGGAATAAAAATATTCACATTTACAAATTTACCAGCATGTTGAAGTTAGCCAAGAAAAATCCAAAAAAGGCTGCATATTCAATTTTTTGATGATATTTTTTTATTATTAAATTATTAGAAACAGTTATATGATATATAAACTCAAAAAAAGAAATTTTCAGCTAAAGTTTCAAGATGTTTGAGTTTTTTTTTCATTTTTAGGAAACAATAAAAAATTGGCCAAAATTTGGCTAATTTCAACATGCTGGTTGTAAATGTGAATATCTTTATTCCTAACTTTCTCTACATTGAAGTACTACCTTGAACTAAAAGATAATGCATTTATAACTTATATTAAAGTCAGTAATTTTTTATGAGCCTGTGAATAGTTAAAATTGCAAAAAATCAAGAGGTAACTATATTATATTGTTATTTTTATATACTAATAGATATCAATAGCCACCAAAAACGGAAAAACAAGAGAGTATTTTATATTCCCTTTAAAACCCATTTTGATTTTTCTTCTTAGCTTGTTTGGTTTTCGAGCAATTCAACATTTTCTATAGGCCGCGCGCAAAAAATTTCAAATAAAGGAAAATTCATACGCATTAAAAACAAAAATGTTGCAATTTTTTTCGATATCGATTTTTTCGAAAATAATGGAATATACAAGAAAATTACAAGACGACTTTTTAGGACTTTTAGGAAATTAGTCCAGCTTTCTTTTTTGATGAACAATTTTTTTATATTTTTAATGGTTAACGAGTTATCAGTAAAATAAGGTTTCTTTCACCGAATGGGTGTTTTTTTGGGGGGGTTGCGTGGCACCCCCAGAACTGATTTTTGTGGTTTTGTGATGGAAATCTTTGTAATTATTGGACTAATACAGGAGTGATTCCATATAAAAACCGAAAGAAATAAATTATGTCATACGCCAACCACTTGAAATTGGTGTCATTTTGTTGAATTTATTATCCTCTTACGCACAATCAAGCGCCCGCTCGATCGGTTAACTCTTTGTTTATTTATTCAACATATTATGGGATGAAAAATCTTTTTTATTAGTATGTTGAATAACTAATTTTTATATTTTTCACATTTTAACAGCGATATACAAAACAATTTTTTTGAACTTTAGCGCTATTTTGTTTTATGTTCCGCCTACAGTAGTCTTCATCTGCATCTTCACCTCTATGATAGTTTTGTATTTTAAAAGTTTTTAAAAATTTCCAAAAATATCCAAAAACAAATATTTTTGAAGTTTGATGTCATTTTGTTTTATGTTCCGACCATGGAGGCCTCGAGAACTTTTTAAAATACTCTTCTACGACCAAGAATCTATCAAAAAATCAAAAGTTCTCATAAGGATTATTTTTTCTCAGTTTTACAGCTATTTTTTCCTTGGGAACTGGGCTAACAGACATTAATCATTACTCAACTAAATCTTATAGTAGCGTATATTGTAGTAGTATAGCAAGCTATATTAAACTGAACAAGCACCATGTTCGGAATTGAATCGTTCTTGATATAACTGATTAATTATGATTATTTTTTTTTTAAGAAATATTGGAGCAATTATGTTATTAACACAGTGAATGAAATTGAAAATCTATCTGCCCCTGTTATAATTAGTACAAGGATAACCAATATTAACTTACTGTTCGTGCCCACAATTATTAACAAATAATATAAACTGCAATATTCAAATACAAGGTGATCCAATCAGCGTGACGTTACAAACTTATAGTCTCGCCGTGGGTCGGACCAAGAAAAAGACGGTAATAAGGCGTTTTAGGTTCTTAATTTTTTTTTAAATTGTTGCTTGAGGTCTACAGTCCAACGCCGCATTTGGTCAGTCGTGGAACATACCTATATTTATATGCACTTTCATGCAAAAAGGTGACTTTTGCTCTTTTTTCGTTATGTTTTCAAATTCATACGGTTTAAAAAAGTTTAGATTTGTTGGAAATGTATTAATATATTATTTTATTATTATTTGAACTTCCCTTATAGTATAGTGTCATTTATAAGCATTTAGGAGTCCTCTAGGGCCCAATATTGCATGCATAAGTGCACTCTGTAGATGCATAATAAATTAAGACCCACAGAGACCGCTCAATATTTAAAATTACTTGGAAAAGAATTATAGTCGGGGGTTTACAAGGTCGCTGATTACAAATCTGTTGTGGACATTGAAAAATTCAAAATGGCTAACTCGAAAAGGCGCGAATTTTAAACTCAAACTGCTATTTTTGACGTTATTTTGGATTCTATCACGAGAAGAGAATGTGTTTTGTCTAAAATACAAGATAAACGTTTAAATAAATTATTTTTAATTGTATTTATTTTAATTCTCAGGAAAAGGATAGCTACATAAGGCATAAAGTAAGAGAGTAATAAATATGAAAATGGGCCGGGAGGTGGTTGACATAAACGTGAAATTTTGGTTGATAAAATATATATTTTTTTTAAATACATAGTATAGAGGAAGCACGAGGGTGGAGGAAAACATAAAAAAACGAAAACTTACGAAAAATTTATAAACAAGACACATTTCTTTCACGTAATTACCTATTAAAATCGGCAATAACATCAGAAATTGCATTTTCAAGTTCGAGTCAGCAGCCATTTTGAATTTTCTTATTTCACAACAGATTTGTAAACAGCGACCTTGAAAACCCTTGACTATAAATTCTTTCCAAGGAATTTTAGCAGGTACTGAAATGATTATCTAACAGTGCACCGTTTCTAATTTTATGAACGAAAATATCTCGGAAATTATTGATTGTTTGTATGATTGAGTCAGGTTTCCATGTAAAATAATATTTAATTCAAAGAAAATAAACATTACTGGTTTTATTTCCAAGATATAAATACATTCTGTTCTTCTATAGGTAGGTCGATTACTTCAACATAAAGAAAATGATAAATGGGATATCGAATATTTGCTTATTACCTTTTAATGGCACAGCCGTACTCGGTCATTGATTCATGTAATTAAAACTTTTATTTACTTTAAACTACAGGTGGATTGTTACTTTCATTTCCTCATTATTAAGTTCTTTTATTATAAAAAGTCACAGAAAATGTCTTACTGCTACGTATCCATAATCACACGCCCCGCTGGGTGTGTGCTCTATTCTCGCTCACCTCGCTAACGCTCCGTTTCGCTGATAGTGATAATGCTAAAGTAATTTTTAATTAGGTGTTTTCAATATGTGCAAATTAGCCTTTTTGATATTATTATAATGAAGTACTTGTTATACTAAAGCACTTTTTGATATTTGAATAGCATTTCTATTGTCCATCAAATTAAAATTTCAACAATAAATAATGTAAAGTTTCAATAATTGAACGAGTATGCAAAACACGCTATGATTGGCGGGGACGCCATCGGTTTTATTAGTGGCTTAAATTGCGTTTAAAAAGTGGTAACACAACATTTCATTCGCTTTATTTACGTTTTACATGTAATTAAATAGGTAATGCCTAATATGGGATTTGTAAAAGCTACTTCTTGAAATTTACCGGCAGTAAAACTCTTCCAGGTACGTTTTTGGATGTACTCTTGCATCTTGGTATCAAACACCACTTAGTTTTCATTATAAAATGGTAAGACTTTGCAAGATAACATTATCTTTATAATACACAATGACGTTTGTTTACTGACAATGCAACTGATGACGTCATGAGTCCGCAGTGATGTGACGTAGTGCTTTTGGTGGTAACATATTATTCGATTGGTTGTCAAAATTCAAATGTTTTTAACAATCAAGTATTATCACCACACTCAAGGAGAATTTAAAATTTGTGGCAACCCCTAATTAAATCGATTTCAACTATAGGTTTTCCATAAGAAAAATTCTAACCTCCGTGAAATTAGCCCCATCCCTCTTTTAAAATTGAAACATTTTTTAATGCGAATCGTTAGTTCGTTCTTTGCTCTGATTGCTTGTTAGTTCCTTTCGTTTACTTGCTGTTGCTTATAGAGGATGTTAAAATTAACATTTGGCCTCCCTGTTGATTTTAAAATTTTTATTGTTCAACTTGTTTACTCGTGGCTTGCTTGTATTTTCTCTGTTTTGTCGCAATTATTTACAAAGAAAAAATAATAGTAGTAAAAGCGGGGAATTGTCTAAAGCAACTAATAAATAAAAGAAACGGACAAGCAATCACCAGCAAACGATCTGCGTTCAAAAGTTTTTCATATTCAAAAATGGGGGGCCAACTTCCAAACGATCTTTTTTAGATTGATTTGAACTTTTACTAAGTTCCGAAATGGCTACTGAAATATGTCATACGTCTCAGTTAGTTGGCCATACATACGGACACATTTTACGGATCGCAATCCTTAACGGTTCCACTCGATTTCTTAAATCGCTTTATCTGAAAACTGTCTGCGATCTAGTGTTTTTTCAACTTTATCTTGGAGCTCCTCAAGTCTGTCAGAGGCTATAGTGACTCTAAGTTATCTGCAAACATAATAAGGTGACCATTTGTTATCTGCTCAGGTGAATTGTTAATATATAACATGAATAATAAAGGTCCCAAGACAGATCCTCGAGGAACTCCAAGTACTAATTCTTGTGTTTCGAACAGACCATCCCCTAGTTTTACCCTCAAAGTTCCGCCGTCCCTGTAGAACATTATCCAATTTAATATGCTACCCCTAATCTCCATGCTGTAAAGTTGGTAAATGAATTGGTTTAAAATTAATTACGAATTATGTAAAGAGATATTTTACAACTATTTCTTCAAATATGGTCTCAATGAAATTGTGCCTTTTAGGACATATGGATCAGTAATACTATTACTAGGGGTGGTCTGTAGAGCATAATCAGGACGATTTCCTCCAAAAACTACTTTTAAAAAAGCAAACGGACTATTCAACGATGTACCAGCAAGAAATATATATGCAACCCTGTCCTGTCCACACATATTTGAAAGCCTATCGGCTGCACCAAGCTGACAGAATCATTTGTATGTGATCCTATGGAATAAATGCTCTTGGGACCAATATTTATGTAATTCCAAATTAAATTTTCAGCCGGCAGTTTCAGTGCAGTTAGATACTCCTTACAACTCACAATAAACTGGCTTAAGATACGTTTGATAAGAATTTGTGAAAGACTGTAAGAGGCGATGTTTCTAACGAGCTACAATACCTTATTCACTATCTTATACATTTGGTTAAGAAAACTTCATGTGAATCTTCTAAGAATTGATTTACCCAAACTACCTTTGATTTGAGATAACCTGTATGAAAGACTGTAGCTATATTACGAGGTATTTACGCACGTATATTTATTTATATTTCACATTTTTTCATTTCTTAATGCCTACTGAAATAATCTAATGTTCTATATTTAAGAGTAAACAAATGTTATTTCCCTATGAAGTAGTTTCCACAAACACCAAAATACTTGAACACACATTCTACGTACGTTTCGCCAACCACGTTGGCATTATCAGGAGAGCGCGTCGAGTGCTTTGGCGTTTATGGAAACTACTTTAGAGGCAGCGTCATATCGTAGGTTCCAGCCCTCTTCAGAAGTATTATTTGGACTCACCCTAATCCCTGCATCCCTGTTGGCCTCAGCCACCCCGGCGTCCGCGTCTCTCTTGACCATGGCCGTTTGGGCCTTGCCAAGAGAAGTGAGGTATTGCACCTCGTCATAGACGTCCTTGATGGTGAAGGAGAGGATTTCGATACCCATCCGGCCTACATCGGGAGCAGCTACTTCTCGAACAAGGGCAGCAAATTGGTCCCGATCGCGGTATACCTCTTCTACTGTAAGAGTTCCTAAAAGATGAAAATAACAAAAATTATAATATGTAATTAACAAATATAAATTTTCTACAATGGAGAAATAGATACAAATGAAATAACTATATTACTAGCAATTATTTAAACTCTTCAAAAAAAAATATTACAGATAAATATAGAAACATATATCGTTCCCAACAACTACTTTGCCGGCCACATGCCACGGTCAACATTAGATTACAAGAAAGAAAATATGCACGTTACATGCAGCAAGACTGCCACAATAATGTTATTTTAATTCAGACTATCCGGTTCAATAAAACCAAAAACGATTAAAACAAAAACACTTACCAAAAACAACAGGTATATCAAACCTTAAGACAACCAAAGTTTAGAATGAACTAAAACATTATTTCTGAAGCAAATACCTCTGCAATAATTATTCATGGTTTACGTGAACAGGATAATAAAAACTGAATTTCGGAAAATCTTCAATACTTACAGATATAATAAAATAAATTTAAATGCAAATTTCTTACAATGTTCTCTGAAAATAGAAACAAGGAAAATAATTATATTACTAGCAAAAAAAGTAAAAAATACTAGCAAGTATTTCAAATCTTACTAAAAAAAATTATCACAGACCGTATAGCACACATATCTTTCTCAACAACTACTTTCCCGGCTAAATGCCACAATCAACATTGGATTATAAAGAATAATATATACACATTACGTGCAGCATGCCTGCTACAATGTTATTTTAATTTAGATTCTCCTGCTCAATCCTGAGCAATCCAATCTTGATTGTTCTGTTCACGTAAACCATGAATAATTATTGCAAAGGCATTTGCCTCATTGAAAGTTTTGAAAGTAGTAGTCTGACTGACGAGATGCAAACATCGAAACACGTGATTATGAACGTTCTAATGTTATTTTTGGTTGGTCATTGTTTTTGTTTTAATTGTTTTCAATTGTTTAACCGCATAGTCTAAATAAAAATACAAACAAACGAAAAAAAAAACCTTAAATGGAAAAAGTTAAACAAGTAGGTATAATAGTTATATATGATTACATGTTAAAAATTATATTTAATTTTGTGAGTGGGGGCAAAACAATATAAACCAATATTTTGTAAATGAAATATAATTTTTACCACTTGTATCATAAACAACTATTATGTACGTTTTCTGGATTTCTTACTGGCGAAACATTTTTGAATTTTTTTTTACGGTTAGGTACTATACTTCCACTCCACTATGTGGATGTGGAAGTAATTAAACGCACTAGTTAAGTCATGATGATTGAAGTGCTGCGTGCAATAACTTGCTGTTCGCTGAGCGCTCAGAGCCTAGGGAAATCTTGAAAAATCACCGAAAAATATTTCGGAAAAAAAATGTTCATCAAAATAAGAAATAAAAAATATGAGCGTATAGCCAATTATTTGGTTTCGAGATAAAAAATAAAAACCAAAAAAATTTCACTCTCGAAATCAATGAAAATCAATCGTTTTTGTTTACATGAATTGCCATTACTCGGCCCGATGTGAACAAAAACGATCGATTTTGGGCTCAAACGATTCCCTAACTCTAGCGTTGCCATATGATTGCGGGAAATGCAGAAAAACATTCAGTGTTTACAGTTATTTTAATCTTAACAAATAACCGAAAAATTCAACGTTTTCTGTGTTTGTCAGGAAAAAAGTATCGAGGGAGTTTAAAAGTTTCGACAAATGTCGATCTACAGTATTGTTATATTGTGTTTAAGGATCATTTTTACAAAGTTTCACACATACCGATGAAAAATTGTGGTAGAGCGAGTTGAAAAAAAAAATCGAACGACGCGTATTGAAACAAACGCCGGGTTCGCTTCTATTTAACGTGGTCCAAAAAAGAAACGATAATAGCTTTTAAGAACATTTTTATTTTTTGTTGATAATTTTCAAGTATGAGAATTTGTTATTTTTTTTTCTTCGTCGCCGGCGCCCCTAGGCAGCTGCCTATATTGCCTTATGAATAATCCGGCTCTGATTCTGTGGGTAAATTATTGAACATTTTAGGTCCTATGTAATTTGGGGAATTACCAGTAATATTGAGTTTTGCGAATGGTATACGAAAATCCTCTCGGTTTCGCTTAGTCACATTATGTATTTCCCTATTCTTATAAAACATTTCTCTATTTTTGAAAACATAAACACAAAATTCAAAAATAAATAGAACTAGTGAAGTTAAGATTTTGTACTCTCCAAAAAATTCTTTACAAGAGTGGGTACTAGAGATACCTGCCATACTACAACGTAATATACGTTTTTGTGCAACAAACACATTCTGTGAAAGAGTGGAGTTTCCCCCGAAACAAACACCGTACCTTAACATAGAATCTACTTGGGCAAAATACAAATTTAGTAGCTGTTTCTTGGTTAATATCATTTTAATATTTCTGAATAGAAAAGAGATTGAAGTTAATTTAGAAATCAGATGTGCACAGTGCGATTTCCAGTTTAAGTATTCATCTACATATAGCCCTAAAAAATTTACGCTTTCATTAGAATTAGTCAAAGATGTATTGTTAACATTTAGAGAAATAGATTCTTAATGTTTTGGCGGTTATGGAACTGAATTACCTGAGTATTTTCTGCATTAAAATATAATTGGCGTCGGTTGAAAAAGGTTGATACTTTATTTATAACGTTATTGCATTTGATTTTTAATTTACTGCTTATTTGGTCTGAATAATGGTAGAAAGGTCATCAGCATATATAGAAAAGAAATCTTTTGTTAACATGGAGTCGAGTCCATTTACATATAATATAAATAGCACAGGGCCCAATACCGACTCCTGTGGTACCCCCATGCTTGGCATGCTTAAAAGACTACACTCCGAATTGATTCTGTTTACTTTCCCGGCAGTGACGTGTTGCATACTAACAAATTGTTGTCGGTTTTCTAGATACGATGTAATCCAGTTTAAAGCCTTTCCTCTAATACCATAGTTACATATCACAGATGATAATTGGGAATGATTGACTCAGTCGAATGCCCTGCTAAGATCGAAAAACATCCCGACAGAACACTCTCGTTTTTCAATATAAGTCATTATTTGATTATAAAAAGAATTTACCGCGGTTATCGTCGATTTGTCACAACGAAAACCATGTTGGTGATAGGCCTATAATTCTCTAACAAATGTGGATCTTTATTTTTTAAAATGGGTACAACTTTTCCCACTTTTAAAGTATCTGGGAACATACCCGATTCAAATGACAAATTTATTAAATAGGTAAGTGGTTTCACCAATGGTTTTAATACCTTTTTTATTAAAAAACTGGGTACACTATTCGGACCAGATGATCTTTTGTTTTTAAGCTTACTATGTAAGAGTGAAAATAACTCGAGTTCCGTAAAGGGTGTTAAAAATAATGTATGCTCTATGTAACTTTTGTCTGAAACATTTTTCTCAAAAATTCTTTAATTTCAAGTTTTTCGCGTTTGTCAACCACCCGGTATTCTTTCTTGCAATTCAATGTTAATCGTAGCAAAGCACTAATGGCTGTTATTTTTGCACAACTTACACAAACAGGAAATATAATTGCGACTTTATCTCCATGCAAAGATAGCATAAGAGTAGCAGTTGTTGACTCAATTCATGGTCGCAGTAATTATTATCCCAAATATTATATTTTTAAAAGTTATATCTTTATTTACGTCAGAGTCAAATAGTCAATTATATCCTCAACACAAGCAATTCCCTGTTTACGATTATTACGTAGGAATCTGAACTGGCATAAGCAATTAATGAAATAAATAAGATAACAATGAAGCAAGATTGCAAAATAAACAACGAGATGACGACTAATCTTGCTTGTAAATTCCTAATAAAGACAAGGATATGAAATAAATCTGTATCTGTAGATTTTTATTATGACGAACTATTGAAGAATCTGCTAATTACATTGTAAATGATTGACTAACAGCGAAAGATGTATCCCTGAGCGATAATTTCCCATTATCAGTTATTTTTCAATTAGAGAGACTATGGTCCAACTACAAAAATAGCAGTAAATCTCAAGGCCAGTCTCGAGAATTGAGTCAACAAGGGGATCTTCTATCTCCGAGTTTAAAATAGATTATATAAAACCATATTCTTAGCTGGACTGTTTATATAATTATTGTTGCACATTCTATGAGATACTCTTCGCAGTTTGTAAATGATGTTAGTTTTAGATATGTTTAATTTTATTTTTGTTTCGTTACAAGCTGACTTCAAATAGTCGCAAAGGTAGTATTTGTAACTAAATGCTAGCGACCCTTGCAGTCCGTGGCGTTAGCAACATGAAGTACCAAAATATTTCAGTTCGGGATACCTACTAGCACCAAATTTTGCACAGAGCTTGTACGCATATTAAGGTTTAAAAAAACACTGGGAGACATTCTCTTGGGGGTTAAGATCATCCCTTGATGACGTCATCAAGATGGCCTGTCTAGTTTTGTACTGATACATTTAGATATCGCTCGTATCTTTGTTATTTTTTATCCAATTTTATTTAGAAAAGGTTATATTCAATTTTTGTGTACGAAGGGTAGTTTTTGAGCTATTCTCCAAAGTTCACGAACATATCTGGTAACGTAAAAAAAATTCGCGGCAAATCGGACGAAGAATATTTACTTTTATTTCTAAAGCAGCTAGGCTTTCGAGATTTAAGGGAACCAACTACAGGATTGTTTCGGGCGCATCAGCCCTCATCAGGTTGCCATAGGTTGTACCTATCTGGGAAGCCTAGCTGTTGTAGGAAAAAAGTAAACATTCTTCGTCCGATTTGCCGCGAATTTTTTCGCATGTTTTGTTATGAAATACACGAAATAATTTTTCAATATCTGGTAGCTAACAAGGAAGCCTAAAAACAGGTGCAAGAGAAGCAAGAGGTTCTGGAACAAGGATAGGTGTAAAATCCAATGTAGCTGTACCTAAAAAAATTTGACTCCTTAGCACACACTCAAAACAAACAAGATTTGTTTGGATTTTTGGTAAAAAAAGATAGATGTACCAATTGGAAAACAAATAGTTTGCACGTATGAGAATCGTGTAATTGGGTCTAATTATAAAGAAGTTTACGATTACATATCTCCAACTTTTCATGAAGAAGCAGATGCTCGTCTTCTGCTTCATGTGTGGCATGCTACCACCTTTCAAGAACATACCAAAATTAACATTAAAACAGTAGATAGCGATGTGGTTGTCATTGCCATATACGCACTTTCTATGTTAGATAAAATAGAGAAATTACGGATTGAATATGGAACAGGAAGGCATCTTCAATATTTTCCAATTCACCAGATGCAGCAGAAACTTTCACCTGGGGTTTCAAACTTGCTTCCTTCGGCAAAACCACTGCATGGAAGACGTGGATGGCCTTTAGAGAAGTAGACGAAGCTTTTCATGGATTTCTAAATATGCCTCACGTTCAGGCTCTATCACAGAACGATCCTGCTTTTATGCTTCTTTAACGTTTTGTTGTGCTAATACATCATCCATCAAGTTCAGCAGAAATTGTGAACGAAGCAAGGCGAATCTTATTTTGTCACTTAATAGATCTATTGGAAATATTCCGCCTACTTGTGAGGTTTTATTAAATCATCTTAAGAGGACGATCCTTCAGTGCTATGTATGGAGAAATTGCCTTCAACGTAACGCGGAACAGGCAGATCCGAACGATTGGGGATGAAAGAAAGTTGGAAATAATTATGAGCCCATTTGGTCAACCAATCCAGACATTTCAATGGATAAATTACAGGAGCTGATCGCATGTAAATGTACGGAGGGATGCACACCAAGATGTCGTTGTGTAAAAAGTGCACAATGCTGTGCAAATGTGAAGATCAATATACCCGCGAATGAAGTGGACTTTTTTCAAAATATAGGATTTAAACCACTATTTGTATGAAGCAATCATCTTTTTCTTAAAAAAGAATTTACCTAATAAAAGTTAATTTAAGTAAAATATTCTTTTATTATTTTGCATCTTACAGATTTTTTGTTCAACACTGGCAGGGGGTTTGAGGGGATTTGGTGGGGGCTGAAAGAATATTTTCAATTAAAAAATGTGTCAATTCCAAATTGCCGTACTGAAATATTTTTTATTAATCTCACCTGTTTATAATATTACGGTATTTTTAATAAATTACTGGTATTTATAAAGTTGTGCCAAAACCACCCTTCGTACACAAAAATTGAATATAACTTTATTAAAGAGCGTTACTTAAGCTTCAAAATGACATATCAAAAGTCAAAATTGGATAAAAAATAACAAAGATACGAGCGATAATTAAATGTATCGGTACACAATTAGACCGGCCATCTTGACGACGTCATCAAAGGATGATCTTAAACCCCAAGAGAGTGTCTCCCGGTGGTTCTTTGAACTCTAATATGTGTACAAGATGCAAAATTTGGTGCTGCTATCCAAAATTGAAATATTTTTACGCTAACGTCACGGACTATTGAGGCCTACACGGCCAACATCTCAGCATGATGTGAATATCAGAATACCAACAATAAAATTAACACAGAAAAGTATGAATTTTGTTTTCTAAATTTTATTTCATTCCATTTTATTGATAGAAATCTTCTGGGTGTAATGGCCGAAATAATTCGATTCCTTTTACTCATTATTAAATTTATTTTTTAATTTATCATTATTTGAAAGTAGCGATTGTCACCAGAACAAATTAGATCGGCTAAATCAAATCTTTTTCAAGAAATCCAACATCCACTTTTTTGCAGTCTTCTGTTGAACCAAAAAAAAAAAACGACTGGACACAATTCGATGTAATTTCTTTGACATCATATTGATGTTAATACGTTTCAATTCTCACCACGACAAAGTCGATATCATTTTTTATTTACGGGATTTCGTGCAGGAAAAAATTTACTACGCACGCACGTACGTACATACACACACACATACTGTTTTAAAAATAGTTGCAAAATACTGTGGTGACCTGTTGAAACAAGAATATATTGAACATGTTGATTTCTATTTCTGGGTCCATTACAATAACTTTCCTGTACGCTGAGAAATTATAAATAAGAATTTTTATTTATAAATAATTATTTTATTTACCGATTGTTCAAAAACAACAGGTTCTTGTTCTGAACGTCACTAATTTACTACCCAAACAATACAATTGACTTTACTTTCTTAAGTTGTCGTGCTTACAAGATGACAGACGGACAGATCGACGGACATTTTGAAAGTTGTTCAGAATTTGATCATTAACACAACGATATGAATTTTTTTTTCGGTTTCATAAATGTGCTAATCAAATGCAATACACGTTTCGTTTTCATATTTACAAAAAGTATAATTTTTACTATTTAAGTAGAAAGTAACAACTATTTCATTGTGGCTGATTTATTAGTAAATGTCTACAGTAGGAAAACTGGGGCGGAATTGGAGATCGTACCTTTTAGTATCATGTAATAGTCAGAAATTGGGAGGCACAAATTCGATCATACTTTACAGTTTTGAAAAAAAATACGGACATCAATTGAAATGAGAATTTCTGGGTTCAATGCAGTTACATTTTTCCAGACAATTATTTGATAGTCACGCAATAAAATTCAAAAAAAATATACGCTATTTTGTAATCGTGGGCAGAATGGAGCCCTTTATATTTTGATGCCTTTTAATGTCTTAACGATTAGTTTCGCCAAGTTTTGTTACTTCTTAAAACAGAGAAGCATTTTTTCTGCGAGAATATTCGAAATTATGGCGAAGGCGCCTCAGATACAATTAGGTGTTTTCGGAGTGCCTGATACTGAATCTGATGTCAAAAGTTAAAGATTCAAATTTGCGAACTATTTTTATTCATTTCTATTACCAGAAAGCTAAACTTTCACATAATATCATCGCAGCCTTTGTATCATAATTTGTAATTGTAAAAAAATGACAATTTTTTTTTGATAAAATAGGTTTAGAATGTCATGAAACGTCGAGATTAAAAATTGTCTTGGTCTGTCTCTCTGTCGGTCAGTCTGTAACTTTTTTTATTACCACGATTACTTTCAAAAGGTTTAAGATATTGACTTCACATTTAGTACACGTATGTATTTATTGAAATCTCTTGAGCTTATTCCGTTGAAGGGTTTAGGGGTAAATAGATGTAAGAGTCCAGAAATTAGGGATTTAGTGTATTAGTGTATATACTAGAAGAATTTTTTTATGGCATAAGTTCCAATAGTCCCTAATGTTTACAAATTTAAAAGTAATAAATTTGTCACAAATGCGATAATATTATGGACCAGACCTAGCGGCTTAATTCATCTCGCAATAAACAAGGCCAAGATCACTCGCCAACAAAAACAAAGATTGAAACATTATTTACGATAAAGTTGCGAAGAGTATCCCATAGAATGTCTAACAATTATATTAAAAAATCAATAAAGGAGCGAAGAGTATAATGTTTAGCTTGTTTACACATACTGAAGTGCAGCATCAAGATGTTCCAGTTTAAAGACTTTAACGGAAAATCTGGATGATGTGGAAGTAGTGATTCCCTGGGCAACGGTTTTTTATCTGTTATGTTAGAAACTTCTTATTCAACTTCTATATCAACTATGTCTTATTATAATTTTAAAGAAAAATGTTACTAAGGTTTTTGATTAAGCACACTAAAGTACGATAATATAGGAAATCTTCTATAAATAAAAATATCGAAACTATAATCTACATCGTGTCTCCTAAGTTCGAACTTTCACTATTTAGAAATTTGAGGAAACTTACTAAAAAGAATAATGAGATAAACGAGAAAATCTATCACAAATTGGTTCTGTAATAGAATCTCACCAGGTAACAATGGTTAGTTATATAATCGATAAAACCAGCAATGATTTGAACATTTTTTGAATTCCATTCAATCAATTGTGAAAAGCCAAGTTTCTAAACCGATTAATCGATTAGATTCGTTATTGACTTGACTGCAGGCATTTCCTTACTGATTATCTCGACTTTGAAATGCATGTACAGCTTATAAAATAAACTGCCCCACATTTGTATAGCATAGGCCATTTATTTAAAAAGAAAAGTAAATAAAATTACGATGCATTTTCAAGTCGATTTTCAATAAAATTTTATATTTAGAATTTCTGAATTTAAATAATACATCTGAAATTAATTTTTCCAGAGTGTATAGTAATAGTCGGGGAGGTAGCGTCAAATTTGATTAAATCCGGTAAAATAATTTACGTGTTTCCGCCCCTTTGGGAAACCACCCCTTCAATATCCGTAGGTTTCAAATAAATTATACAAGGATAACCTCTAACACTTTATTTAATAATTTACTGATTACACAATACTTCTAAAATAACCTTTACAATGTTTATTACTTCGGATTTTTAACCTCACTTTTCGCTACCAAACTTCACTTCTCCCGCTTGATGCGTCTAGAAATTTCCAATTCCAGAACAATTATAACTCTAGAGCCATCTACAGGCCTTCAGAAGAGATGGCGTGTATTACTGGTTGCCTAACCATTTCTACTTAATTTCAGCTAGTAGTAGTCATCCACCAAGGCTACAAAACTCTAAATAGTTTATTTATATAATATAAATGAAAAAAAAATGTGTCGGCTGCATAGCATATAAGGAGCGAAGTTTGTCAGCTGTCCTAGTCAATATGTATGAAAAACATATGTAAATCATAAAAATTAGATTTGATTTGATGCTCGGGAACATGCCTTCCTGCCGAAGAAATTTACATATAAGAATTCTCACTGGTACTGGAAACAATCAACGATATGTTGACGTGAATAATAAAATCTATGAGAAATTAGGTCAGCAGTTGCGTCTAGCACTCCCAGGTTTTCACGCCTTAACCGACTGTGACTTCAATACAGCTTTTACGGAAAAGGGAAAGGGAAACCGTTTGAATTATTATGGAAATATCCGCCGTATGTACAGGCTTTCATTGATATTTCTCAACACTCACCTGAAAACTTGGAAGAGAATTTTACTACTCTGGAGGAATTTGTTTGTCATATGTACGGTTCTAAAAGAATCAAGAATATTAATTTCGTACGCGTAGCTACGTTCATGAAGGCGTATAATGTCAATCGGAAAGAAGATGTCTTGAAGTTGACCAGAATTTCGAAGGATGTTACACGAAGGATGTTACGCCAAGTTTGCCTTTGCCAACTGATTATGGATGGGAAGAACACGATGAGAAGTATATTTTCAAGTAGTTTCAAGGCGATCACTTACCGAAAAATCGCTGCCTAAGGAATCACTACTTTCACATCCAGATTTTTCATCAAAGTCACTTAAAGGAAACATCTTGACTAGATTTGCACTCTAGTATGTGAAAATTATTGGTCATAGAATTTGAATAATATTTGAAGCAGATGTCATAGAAAAGTTTGAGGCGTTGGTTTCTACCAAATACGTTAAAAATGAAGTTTTTAGTTTACCCTACTTATTTTCCCCTATTCACAACCTATCACGACCCACCCCTTCAATGGAATCATCTCAATCAGATGTCATTACAATACATCCGTGTCAAGTAAATATCTCAATTTTATGCTATCAAACCCATTAATAATGGAGCGGAGATGGTGGTGCTCGAAAAAATATTAGAAAGAAATCTGGGGCCTTGGTTTCTGTTTCTAGTATATACACCAAATCTCATATTTATGTACTCTTACCAGCATGATATACTTATTTTCCCCTATTTACTTCTATTCAACCCTCAGCTCTTCAACGGAATCATCTTAAAATATAATCTAGATCCAGATGTCGTTATAATACATACGTGTCCCAAATTTCAAGTGAATATCTCGATTTCATTTTATCAACCCCTTAAATAATGGATTAAGGGTGGTGGGGGTTGAAAAATATTACTAAAAAATATGAGGCCTTGGCTTCTAGGACATACGCCGAATTTCAAGTTTCTGTACTTTTACCAGCTTGCTTTACTTATTTTTCCCTATTTACCACCAATTACCCCCCCTCGTTTAACGCAATAATGTCAAAATATAATCCAGTTTAAGATATCGTTATACGTGTAACAAATTTGAAGTGAAAATCTAAATTTAATTTTATCAACTCTTTTAATAAGGGAGTGGGGGTGATGGGGGGATGGAAAATATTATGGAAAAATCTGAGGCCATCGCCTCTAGTATGTACACCAAATCACAAATTTCTATACTCTTACCAGCTTGCTTTACTTAGTTTCCTCCATCTACCATTATTTAACCCCCAACCCTTCAACGGAATCATCTCAAAACATAATCTAGTTCCAGATGTCGTTATAATACATACGCGTACCAAATTTCAAGTGAATATTTCAATTTTATTTTATCAACACCTTTAATAATGGAGTAGGGGTGGTGGGGGTTGAAAAATAATATAAATAATCCGAGACATACACCGAATTTTAAGTTTCTGTACTCTCACCAGCTTGCTATACTTATTTTCCCATATTTACCCTTATTTAACCCCCAACCCTTCAACGGAATCATCTCAAAATATAATCTAGTTCCAGATGTCGTTATAATACATACGTGTACCAAATTTCAAATGAATATATCAATTTTATTTTATCAACCACTTTAATAATGGAGTAGGTGTGGTGGGGGGGGGGGGGGGGGTTGAAAAATATTATAAAAATTTTGAGTCTTTAGCCTCTAGTACATACACTGAATTTCAAGTTTCTGTACTCATACCAGCTTGCTTTACTTATTTTCCCCTATTTAACCCCCAATCCTTTGACGGGAGCTTTTCAAAATATAATCTAGTTCCAGATGTCGCTATGATACATACGTGTACCAAATTTCAAGTGAATATTTCAATTTCATTTTTTCAACCCTTTAATAATGGAGTAGGGGTGGTGGGGGTTGAAAAATAATATAAATAATCTGAGACCTTGGCTTCTAGTACATACACCGAATTTCAAGTTTTTGTACTCTTATCAGCTTGCTTTACTTATTTTCCCCTACTTACCCCTATTTAACCCCCAACCCTTCAACGGAATCATCTCAAAATACAATCTAGTTCCAGATGTCGGTATAAAATACACGTGTACCAAATTTCAAATGAATATCTCAATTTAATTTTATCAACCCCTTTAATAATGAAGGGGGGGGGGGGGTTGAAAAATATTACAAAAAAATCTGAGGCCTTGGCTTGTAGTACATACATCAAATTTCAAGTTTCTGTACTCTTACCAGCTTGCTTTGCCTCACCGGATATCGTCAAAAAACAATTCAGTTCCAGATCTCATAATAATATATACGTGTACAAAATTTCAAGTCAATATCTTAAACCGTTCCGGAGAAAGCGTGCGGACAAAAAAAAAAAAGTTACAGACAGACCGACAGACAGACAGAATTTTTTTTTTCGCTCAAATTTAAAATCTCGACGTTACATGACATTCTAAACCGATTTCAAGAAGAAAAAATTTTGAAAATTTTTTTACGATTACTATACTTCCAATCCACTACGTGGATATGGAAGTAATTGAAAATATCATAAACGAGAGCGAGGAAATTTCAGGTATTCTATGCACATAATCTTTTACTTCTACATGAATTTTCTTTCATTCACTTTGATTGGTGATTTTCAATATTTTTTGACAGATATTTGTGAAGACGAAAATGAGAACGATGACGCTCGGGAATCTGAGGAAAATCTAGATTTGGAAGACCATTCAGATAGCACTTCCGAAGAGGAAGATAATTTAGAATACAGCAGTGAAAGTGATTCACATGAGAACTGAAATATTAAGATTTTTATATTGATTCTCCCTATTTAATCCTCGCTATTGTCAACCAATGATTGCAATCTCTGAATATTCTCTAATATGGGTTTCTAATATTTCATACAAATATGATTTTCTTTCAAGTCTCATACGTTACTGGGGCATCAAAGATACCGCGCGCGGTGAGCTTCTGGACGCTGCGGTACACTTAATGTTCCATGGTATCCCAAACCATCATAAAAATGAATTTCAGCTTTGTTGAAATAATAAATTTTCACGTGTTTTTCATACATATTGACTAGGGCAGCTGACAACCTTTGCTCCCTACCCTATGCAGCTGACACATTTTTTAAAATTTATATTACATAAATACTTAAACTATTTATAGTTTTGTAGCTTTGTTGGATTGACGCAAAAAACAAAATTATTTTACCAAATTCGCAGCCTCCCACGCTCTTCATCTCCACGGTCAAGTCAGCTGACCCGTATTTTAGTTGTTTTTCAAACGAAAACTAACATTAAATAAACAAAGAAGTCATGTTGAAATGATGCATAAAATATTGACGCTACCTCCCCTACTATAAAGGAAACATGCATCGAAGTATCCCAGTTATTTTAGTGTCACGACGACTTTTTTGGGAGTGCATTTTTTATTTCTATATGGCGTAAAAGTGCTAAAAATGTTCCTAAGCATGCAATGTCAAAGTTGATATCAGGTCAAGCCGAGACATAATAACTCATCGTTTCATGTGCTTTTGCGAATTTGTTTGAAGATAGTAAAATCATATTTTATAATAAAGTTCATATGCTTTTCATATTTATTTAGCAATCACGTTTACTTAATTGTTTTATAGTTCGTAAATGCCCAAATTACATGTTCAATATCTTGATAGCAGAAGCGTGTATGAGCGTTATTTGTTAAACGTCCAACAACATTTATCATTAATTATTATGAAAGCAGAAGTTAGTTAGTATAAAGTTAGTTATTAAATGTCAAAATTTTTCAATCATTATGAAAGCAGAAATGTGCTTGAAGATCATCTGCTACATTCCCAATATAAATTTTTTCAATAATTCTAGAAGCAGAAAAATGTATAAAAGTTACATTCTAAATACCCAAAACGACATTTATCAATCTGGAAACAGAAAAGTGTATGAAGGTCATCTGCTATTTACCTCTAGTTTTTCTCTTGGTTGTGGTATTCGTAAAATATTAAATATTGACACTATCGGTTAAAATTTCTGTGACATGTTTTATATCGTTGGAATGAGAAAAAAATAACGGAATTAATGGCGTCATGGCCTACTTTGAGATATGTATTTTTCATTTTTGCACAATAGCGTATGTCAAAGCCAACTGCATTTTTCGATTTTTTTGTTACACGTTATTATTCTTATTGTCTTTGCCGTCAACTTTCATTCCTTTAACTTTTTTCGTATTTCCTCAAATAAGGAAGCTATAACCGTTTGTGGTTTTCCTATTTTTCAGGTTTTTGTAATATATCTCATAAAGTAGGCTATGGATTTCAAATTTCTTTTTACTGAAATATAACTCACAAAAAATGGGATAACTGTTTCTAAAACTTTATTCTTCTACAATAGATATTAAGCGAGATATTTGGTGTGGCCCTCGTAAAATAGACAGTCTGTATGTATGCAATTTCCAAGGCAATGTCTCATGTAGATAAGAAAAAAATATACATTCCACTTTATATACAATAGGTTAAAGTTATTAACAAAAAAACTTTAATAAATATACAGTGTGACCCACTTAAGATCGCAACACCCCTGTATACCCGTTAATTGATTCTTGATTAACTTCAAACTTGGGTGGTAAGAAAAGATCGATAAGGGGATTCTTTGAACTTAGTAATATGTGATACATGTCAGCAGCGTGCAATTCTAAGGTGGTTTGAAAAGTCAATTTTTCAAAATAAAGTATTGGCGATTTTTTTAGAAAAATCTAGTAGGTATTCTCAATCAGCACCTTTAGAAACCCCTTTGTCCAAGATTTCAGCGTAGTGGGTACAAAGGTGTTTGAGATAGTGGCCGTCAAAAATACTATTTGTTTAACCAAAACTAATTTTCATCTGTAAAACGGATTCTGAAGTGAAATTTTCTTAGTGGTGGAAACTTCACTATATAGCTCAGTGTCTTTTAACGTTGCTGCAAGTATTTGCATCACGCCAATTTTACTTCCACATCCACATAGTGGAGTGGAAGTAAGTATAGTAACCGTAAAAAACAAAGTTTTTTTTTGTTGAAATAAGTTTAGAATATGAAACGTCGAGATTTTAAATTTAAGCGAAAAAAATTTTTTTCTTCTGTCTGTCGGTCTTTCTAGGAGAAAATACGTAAATCAAGCTGGTAGTGTACAAAAATTTGGGATTTGGCGTATATACTTAGAAGCCAAGGCCCCAAACTTTTTTATAATATTTCCATCACCCCACGCACCACCCCCACTTCATTATTAAAGGGGTTGATAAAGTAAAATTGAGATATTCATTTAAAATTTGATACACGTATATACTATAACGACACCTGGAACTAGATTATACTTTGAGATGATTCTATCGATGGGTTGGGGGTTAAATAGAGATAAATAGGGGAAAATAAGTAAAGCAAGCTACTCTTACTTGGAATTTGGTGTATATACTAGCCAAGGCCTCAGTTTTTTTAAAAATATTTTTCAACTCCCTCACCACCCCCGCTCTATTATTAAAGGGGTTGATAAAATAAAATCGAGATATTCACTTGAAATTTGGTACACTTATATATTATTATGAATTACACCCCCTTGGAACTGGAGATGATACGCCTATGCCTACTAATAGTGACTGGAAAGAGCCATGGACTTGTCTAGAATGTGGTGGAAGAAGATTCTGGTTCAATCTAGAGGTAATTTCAGAGTATATAAGGCGCGATTACCGGCGCAGAAGAAGAAGTCTTATTAAGAAAGCAGTTTATAAAAGTGAACAAGTTGAAAAGTGAAAAGTGAGGTTAAATAAGAAGTAAATAAAGTTTATTTTGAAGTATTGTATACTCAGTAAATTGTTAAATAAAGTGTTAGTAGTGTTTATCTCTTGTTGAAATTATTTAGAACCCACGGATTCACACAGGGTGTTTCCAAAAAGGCGAATAAACGCGACAATATTATAATGACACCTGGAACTAGATTATACTTGAGATGATTCTATTGAAGGGTTGGGGCTAAATAGAGGTAAGTAGGGAAAAATAAGAAAAGCAAGCTGATAAGAGTGCAGCAACTTGGAATTTGGTGTATATACTAGCCAAGGCCTCAGTTTTTAAAAAATATTTTTCAGCTCCCCCACCACCTCCGCTCTATTATTAAAGGGGTTGATAAAATAAAATTGAGATATTCACTTGAAATCTGGTACACGTATATATCATAACGACACCTGGAACTAGATTATACTCTGAGATGATTCCGTTGAAGGGTTGGGGGTTAAATAGGGGTGAATATGAGAAAATAAGTAAAACAAGCTGGTAAGAGAACAGAAACTTCAGAAATGGTGTATATATTAGAAGACAAGGCGTCAGATTTTTTATAATATTTTTCAATTCCTCCCACCATCCTCCCACTCCATTATTAAAATGGTTGATAAAATAAAATTGAGATTTTCACTTGAAATTTGGTACATGTATGTATTATAACGACATCTGTAATTAGATTATATTTTGAGATGATTCCGTTGAAGGGCTGGGGTTAAATATGGGAAACTAAGTAAAGCAAGCTGGTAAGAGTACAGAAACTTGGGATTTAGTGTATATATTAGAAACCAAGGCCTCAGATTTTTTTATAGCGTTTTTCGACCCCTCCACTACCCCCACTCCATTATTAAAGGGGTTGATAAAATATAATTGAGATATTAGCTTGAGATTTAGTACACGTATGTATTATAATTTTATAACGACTTCTGAAACTAGATTATATTTTGAGATGATTTCATTCAAGGTGGGGGGGGTTGGGGATAAGTAGAGGTAAGAGAGGTAAGTACAGCAAAAGGAGTAATGCAAGGTGATAAGAGTACAGAAACCTGAGGCTTCTCAGATTTCTTTATAATATTTCGCATCCCCCCTGCCCTAACTCTATTACCTTATTATAGAGGTTGATAAAATAAAATTGAAATATTCACTTGAAATTTGGTGCATGTACATACCAACCAACGCAACGCGTCAAGTTTTTTAATGACATATGCCTCCAATATTATTAAAATTCTATGACCTATTATTTCGACATACTAAAGTGCAAATATACTCAAGATGTTTATCTTTAAAGAGACTTGGATGGAAAATCTGGATGTGGAAGTAGTGATTTCTTAGGCGACGATTTATTTCACTTTTATACTTCAAATTATATATGCGAATGAGTCCATTTGCCAATAATTATTTCAACCCGTTATGTAGATAAGAACTATACACAAATGTGTCAGGTAATTGCACGCTGGCTCCTGCACTATAGCTTTTAAGAGCGAATAACTCCGAAGGAGCACCCTAGAAAATAATTACAGGTACATTTAGTACTATTTAGGCCCACACTATGCGCTCCCGACACCATAATCCTAGCACACCCTGTATAAATTTTTGAATTCTATGTTCTAACCACGCTAAAATTTCCCATTTATTTTATTTGCCAAAAACAATATTAACATAGGTACCTCGCAACAACGGCGTATGTCACTCCAACTGTTAATCCAAGATTTATCAGGCTCATCCATAGTAACTCCATTGTACGAACTTTTTTGCGATACAAATAAAGCAGAAACACACCACACGAGTTATTCACAACTGTCAACAGACAAGCAATAGCACCTCTCAACAATACACAATCTCTTTAATTGAACTTGACAGCGTGCTGATTTTTATTTTTATAGCACTCTTGATAATATTAATTTGCAATTATCAAAGATTACGCGAAACGTTTTTATATTTCTGATATTTCAGGTAAGGGAATTACAAGAGCTCTTAGCCTTTTATCATTTACCGGTGAGTACTGGCACAGCCACAGCGTCAATCATTTATATGATTGCCTTTGTTAGAGTGTAATACCCCACTACCCGTAACGTCAATACGGTTTGACGATGTCATTTAAAAATTAATGCAAGTTATTTAGTCGGCGGGTTTACTGCTGGCATGGAATATGTACAGTTTGTGGATAACACTAGTACTTTCTGATTGGAACAAAATAGTTATTTTTCCTCTAAATACTTTATAGTCCGGGAGCTGGGTGGATTTTATAGAAACACACCGTTACAAGTATTAAGTACATTATTTCTATAATATATATATTAGGAGAGAATAGATTATTACCATATGTCAGCCCATCAGTTTGGCTAAAATAGCTCAAGTTTTAAAAAACAAAGAAATTATGTCATCGTTACAATGCACGCTTCCTCTGTACGTATACAGGGTGTAATCAGTTTCATGTCATTAAAAAAAACTGGTAATGGGGATCGACTAGACAAACAAAAAAACCTTTATGACTTTTCCCTCTAGGGGCACTTTGAAAAAAACTGATCTGGGTCAACATTTTTAATATTATGGTAGACAACAATTGAGAACCACTGCTTTTCTTGGTCAATGGACTTGTTGTTCCCAATTACACAACATTTAAATTGTCATAAAAAAAGTGCTTGCCGGCACACGCGGTGGTCTGCGGTGTCAAAGCAAAGGCCTTGGATCATCGACCGCCTTTGATGGACCGCGTCAACTGAACTGAGGCAATTATAAATAGGTGAATAATTCGTTCTCTCTTAGTGCACAATTGCAAGCAAATAATGGCCATAGAGGTTTAAACAGAGCATTTCTTTACGTGTGTGTTTTTTAATTTGGAACAAAATATTGGATTATTTATAATTTAGAAAATTTAAATGTGGTTTATTAACATTTGTAACATAAATGAGTGTCCTGGGTTAAAAGCTTACTACCTACCTAAATGATTCAAAATCTCTGCATCTGCATCAATACACAGTTCGGCACGTCGAATTAAGGACATACGCACTTCGTTCAACACTAAACACTAAACTATCAACTAACGTTGTAAATAAAGAAAAATAAAATGAAAAGCCAAAAAGGAATACAAAAAAAACAAACAAGTAGTACAAAACGTAAGGGAAAACAAAACCGTAATAACAGCGTAAACTCTTTCTCACTTTCTTATGAACTAATGAAGTATTTTCATGGTATTGAGATAAATATATAAATCAAAATATTGTGTAAAATAAGGAAAAGTAACTTAACATGACATTAGTCTTTATTGTATAAACTTTCCCCCCATTGCTGCAACTTAGAGTAAATTTTCGATATGGTGTCCACCTACTTTTATGACTTTTCTAATTCTTTTCATAAAAGATTTTCTTACATTGAAAAATACATTTTCCTGTCCTCTAATAAAATTGTCTGCGTTTTATATTTTGTCCCACAGTTCTTCACTTGAATTGATAGTATTTGCATAGACTAAGGACTTCGTATGTCCCCACACATAATTATTGAAAGGATTATAATCAGGACTCCTTGGTGGCCAAGCAAACTCACTTCCTCGACAGATTCATCTGCGTGGGAAAATCTCATCAAGATAATTCCTGACTTCAATTAGAAATGAGGGGGAGCTTCATCTTGCATAAACCACATTCTGTTCCGTATAACTAGCATGAAAGCATGTAATATATCAGCAAGAGAATTTTGAAGAAAAGACAGATAAGACTGTCCATTTAAATTTGAAGGAAGGACAAATGGTTCCAATAACTGATCGCCGATAATATCACACCAAACGTTAATCTTATAAATTCGTGCTGAAAATGCATTTCTTTAACGGCATGAGGATTTTCTACTTCGCAGTAATGGATATTTCTCCAGTTAAAAACGCCTCAGTGAGTAAAAGTTGCTTCGTCGGTAACTAAAATGTTCTTAACAAAATTTTGGTTCCTGTTGTGTTTATTTAGAACAAATTGACAACATTGTAGCCTTTGTGGAAGATCCCTTCCAAGTAAGTTTTGTACAGGAGTGAAGTGATATAGGTAGAAGCGTTCTTTGCATAAGACTCTTAGAGCAGATTGTTTACTCACCCCTGTTGCCGCTGAGCTGACTTGAAGATCTTCATCCACACGAACCAAAATTTCTAGTTCTTGATCTGGAGTAATTCGTTTCACTCGTCCTACATCATTTTTATGGCGAAATGAACCCGTTTCTCCCAAACGACGAAACAGATCTTTGAACATCTTATGGTGTGGCTCTATTCTATTTGGATATTGAAATGAGTATCTCCTCGCTGTAGCACGCCCGCTAAATTTTTTTTTGTACATAAACACATCATATCCCTCATTTCCCTATTTGAAAAATTATTATGTCGAGGCATTTTAATTAAAGAAGTTAAAGAAATTAGCTCGAGGAACCCAAGAACAAAATAAAATGATTAAGTGACGTGCATGACAGAACTAAAACGTAACCAAAGCACACTTTTCAATAAATACACTTTGTTTCATTAAATTTGAAATTGTGTTTGCAAAAAATTATTCAAATATTTAACGGCAATTTCCTTGAAAACGGTTGGAGTTATCAAGTTCTACCAAGTGTACCTTTTATATGTGAAAATGACCCCCCATTAGATTTTCTGGTCAGAGGTACCACAACGTTTCGTCCAAAAAAATATGAAAAAAATCCATCATCAGATACAGGTCCTGCGGTGCCCTCTATGATCGAACGTGATGTAATACATACATATTGTTTCTTAGGATAAAAAAAGTTCCTCTAGCAAATTTGGCGAGATCAGTCAAGAGGCTGAGTTACTGCAAAAAAACGAAAGAATAATTTGAATTTTGACACCGTATCTTTTTCCACAGCAACATTTTACGAAAGCATATTTGGTTATATCCTCATATTTTGGCCCAAAGAATTTATCCCTGCACTATGGCCTATTCTTCATGGACCACCCTGTATATAGGCTGTGTGTATTTGTTAATGATCATAATGTTCGGAACAAGTTACTTCGTCGTTAAGGGAGCTTATATTTACGTTTTAAAAAAGAGAAAGAACTTGTAATGAAAAATTTTAAGATAAAATATGAGGTACATATCTAATTTGTTCCAAATTTGAAAATATTGTTCTGTGTTCAAAATGTTTAAATAAACATTCTCAAGCTGGAAAAGGCTTGCAAAGACCACGTGCTCTAACTTCATTTTTCTATAGACCTTTCTGGTTGCGCTTCTTAACATCACATTATCTAAAAAGTATAGTTACAAAATGATAAGCCTTGTAACGATGACATAATTCCAGTGATCTTGAAACACTGATTATGACTTACCTGTGGGAAGTGTTCTGCCAGTAATCGATTTTATGATCCCATTATCTATTTTAAATCTATACAAAAAGATTAATAAAAAAATTATCCACACCTTTACATCTATTTGGTATTCTAATAAGATTGTAAATGTTTTCAAATTAGTTAATGTATGAAAATGTTTATTGCCCAACAAACCACATACGATTATACGCCAAAAAATAGATAAGTACTAAATTTAAGAAACATAAACACATATAAATTGAATTTATATATGTAGTATGTATATCTAAGTATATAAATTACTTCAAATGTTGTAATAAATAAATTAAATTCAATAAATTTATACGAAGCTAAAGTCAATAAATTCAAATTAAATGAAATCACTGTGTTTTGTACTAATGTTAATTAATTATTATAATGTCACAATTTATGTCATGGAATTCACTAACCCTAGTCACACAATGGCATTGTGTACACCTACACAGGTGATAATACAGTTTTTAGATATTTTGTTTTATTATTTATTGTTTCATTTCATTTTCCTATCCGCATTGTCCAACCATATTAAACATCCGTGCCTCTAATTAGTATCAGAAGGTTACAACCACCGTGAGAAATAATGTCTAATTATTACTAATTTTATTAACAAAAATCGGTAAAGGGTATTTACACAGAAATTTTCTCTGTATTTATATCGGATGGTAGTGGCCGAAATTTTTTAAAATTTAAAAAATTTTCAAAAGCATTTTTTTCTGAAAAAGGTTTAGAATGTCCTGAAACATGGAAATTTTAAAATTGAGCAAAAAAAAAAATTTTTCCACCGTCTATTCTAGGTACCTCTTTTTTTGAAATTATTTCTGAAATGAATGTCATGAAACGTGTAAATTTCAAGTTTGAGCAAAAAATTTTTTTCCGTCATATTTTTTACAGTAGCAAAAAAATTAAAAACAAATTTTTCTTTGACAAAATTTCCAGACAATTTTTCTTTTTGAGAATTTTTTTTTTATGAATTAGATTTAGAATGACATGAAACGTGGAAATTTTAAATTTGAGGAAAAAAATTTCTCCATCATATATTACCTAGTAGCAAAAGAATTTTAAAAAAATGTTTCTTTGACAAAATTTTTAAATTTTGTTTTGAAATTTTTTTTATGAAATTTATTTAGAATGTCATGAAACGTGGAAATTTTAAATTTGAGCAAAATAAAAATTTCTACCGTCTATTCTTAGTAGTAGTAAAATAATTTTCAAAAAACGTTTTCTTTTGAAATTGTTTATTTCTGAAATATGTTTAGAATGTCATGAAACGTGGAAATTTTAAGTTTGAGTAAATATTTTTTTTTCATCATATATTCTATGGCAAAAAAACAAAAAAAAATTATTTTTGAATTTTTTTTTTATGAAATAGATTTAGAATGTCATGAAACGTGAACATTTTAAATTTGAGAAAAAAAGAAAAAATCCATCATATATTCCATAGTAGCAAAAGAATTTTTTAAAAATTTTTCTTTGACAAAATTTTCTATTTTTTTTTTTTAATTTTCTTTTTATGAAATAAATTTAGAATGTCATGAAATGTGGAAATTTTAAATTTGATAAAAAAAAATTCCATCTTTCTACTGGTAAAAACAATTTTTTTTATTATTTATTCCCTTTAGACGGTCCACCCTGTATATTTTCCTACCAAATTTGACTGTTTTACGTCAAGTAGTTTTTTAGTTAATGCACCGACAGACAGACAGACTGACGGAACTGAAAACCTATATTTTCGTAATCTACGTGATCTGAAACGTTAAACTCCGAAGAAATCACGGAGGGTGATTTTTTCTCGAATACAATACTTCCCTTCGGTATGCGAGGGAAGTAAAAAGACAATTATTGCTAAATAGGGGAAAATATGTACAGTAAGCTAAGAGCCCAGGAACATCACGTTTGGCATATATGCGAGAAGCTAACACCTCAATTTATAATGTTGCCTCAAATATATTATTAAAATTATATGGCCAATTATTTCCACGTACTAGAGTGCAAATACAGTCAGATGCTTTCCTTTCTAAAGATACATAAATGGTTAATTTGGCAGTGTTTTCTTTTATAACTTTTTGTTCTATTTTTTAGCTACGAAAATAACATTCACTGTTTTGTTGTAGTGTTTCTTCAGATCAAAAATCTTGTTTTGATAGTCATTTCCTGATGGCCTTGTTCTGATATTTCAAGACATATCAAGACTCTTGACATCCTGACATGAAGCCGACTATCGAGTCAAGAGTATAGGCTATCTTATCTTATAATATCAAATTAAAACCGTCTAGAAAAGTCAGCATCAAGAGAATATTTACTGATTGATGAAACACTATTTTGTCTTAGAATTTATCCAAAACAGATCTACTGCTAAAGAAATTAGGAGAAACTCATTTGTAGTTTGCAAATCACTTGCCCTAGAATAGATCTGTTCCATTTGGGTGGGGAACGGACAGATCGGTTTTTCCCACAATAATGACACGCTTTGCTAGGCGTTACACTGAAGGCATCCGAAAGCGACTCCGTACCAATTCTCTTATAATAGGCAAAAAACAGACTAAGGACTGTCTACTGACACTCTAAAATCATTTTTTTAAATACATTTTTAGTTATTTAAAATTTTCGATAGATTACAGTCTATCCATTCCAACTATCATATTAATCAAAATCATATTAACTAAAACACTTTATCTGTCCATCGTAACATTCTAATTTCAAATCTCCAATCTTATCCAAGGCAGCGCTATGTATTAAGGAGTATTGTGCAACAGATGCAGAATTTATTACAGTTTCTTTAGATCTTTAACTAAACATTCTCACATGAAGGAAAGTACCAACAGCAGTAATGGGGTATGAAAAGCAATATGTCAATGGTGTTAACATGCAACATTGTTGATAGTGTTGATACACTTCCCTTTGAAAAAGTCTGTAGTTCTAATGTGTATTTATTCAATAAATGTATTGTATTGTGTACTTTGACTCGAAATAAAATAAAAAACAATTAATATTAATACATCATTGAACTAATGATTGATTATGCACTGCCATCGAGAAGACGTCATTACACCATTTTATATATAACTATAAATAGCATATTAGTCCTAGCTACAAGTGAGTGAAAACTAGACATTGTCCTGTAGAAAAACGTGAAACTCGAAACAATTGATCAATTGTTAAAGTCCCTGAAATAGTTTGTCTGTGACAAGGATGGGACCTGGGAACCCCCACGTTTTCGAGAGTGCTATAGGCCGTATAGAATTTGAACAGCTAACATATTATCAACCCCCGGGGTTGAAACTACTCCCTCCACTGAGACCTAAAATCTCCCCAGAAATTTCAAAATTGATAAAAATTTGTTTCTGTTCGTTTGCAAGGGTGTTTAACACGATAGCAACATACATTTATCCCCTACCCTCCACTAACCACCCTCAAATCTCAAAACCACCCCCTCGTAATATTTTCCAGAAATCCCCGATACGAGTCCTCATATGCCCAGTAACAGGAAATATTACGAGGGGATTTGATGGTGGTTCAGTGAAGGGAGGGGGAGGAAATTATGTTGCCATCGTATTAAGCACCCTCGAAACCGAAGATAAACAGTTTTCACAAAGTTTGAATTTTTGGGATGGTTCTTATCATTAGGTAGTTTGTAACTCCAGGGGTGACTGCATGTCTCGTTACTCAACTTGCTTTACAATACCGAAATCTTGTCAAAAACGTCGATCCAACGATCCCTCACGTGCCCAGGAGCCAGAAATGTAAAAAGGGGGTGATTTCGGGGATTTGGGGGGTGGTTAGTGGAGAAATGTATGTTGCCATCGTGTTGAGCACCCTTGCAAAGGAATAGAAACAAATATTAATTCTTAAATTATTGGGGAGATTTAAGTATCAGGGGAGGAGTAGTTTCAATCCTGCGGGTTGGATGGTCAAATTCTATACGGTCTACTCGAAAAACCCGATCTGACAAGCCCTCGCATACCTAGAATGGAAGAAACGCGATAAGAGGGTGGTTTCTCTCGTTTAGAGGTAGTTCAGAAGGTGTGGGAGGCCTAAAAATATCACCATCGCATTCAACATTCTCGAAAACGGGGGAGTACCCAGCAGAGCATCTTTTAGTGATTTTTTACTGCGTATCCATGTGTTTTCAAAAAGCCTCGGTGAAAATTGGCGATACTCCTTCACATTCGATATTTACCTCGGAAATTGCAAAACAAGTTTAGTTGCTACGCCAAACCCAGCGCAACATATTTATTTTGTTTGGCGTATACAATTCAGTGCTATACTGTAATGCCAGACATTCCTGTCGGGCGATGTTATATTAAAAAGAGTAAAGAATTTATTTTTGACTTCGGTTATGTTTTATGTTTCTGCGGTTTCTGTCGGATTAAATATTTATAATTTACTTTTATTTGACTCCTTTCCTTTTGTATTATTCCATTTTTAAATGTCATTGGTATCGATTTTTAAATTACAAAAGGTCCAAATTTCTGTATCCATTTCATGTTCACTGGGTATCCAACTGGAATGCCTGCGTATCCAAATGGATACACCAAAGTACCTTAAAAAATGCCTTGGTACCCAGGTCTCGTCCTTGTCACAGTACTTTTAATGTTTTTGCAACTTTCTCACGGACTATTAGTGACCGATGTATGTACATGATAGAAAAATCTAAGATAACGAAATTTGATACGTATCTACCCTCGTTTAATAAAATAATCTTAAGTTCTTAAGTTTTTTTTTAGTTTCGTTGCTCTCTTTTCCAAAATTTTCCTCGAGTCCCATTGAATCCTGTGATTGTTACCCCACGCGTGTACACAAATTTTGTATTTTTCGAATTCTCCCCTTCTCGCATAATTTCTATGTTCACCAAGCCTTACGATGAAAGCTTTAGATGATTCATTTACGTAATGTTTTCCGCACTCACAATGAACACTATAAATACAATTTTTAGAATTTTGAATAATATTTACGGGTTTGGTTTTCGATAAAACCGATCTTAGCGTGGTGCTCGTTTGAAAAATCGTTCGTAGAGAAAGCCCATTCCCGATTCTTAGTATTTTATCCGATAAACCATGTATATGGTTGTAATTGTATATTCTCTTTATTTTCAATGTTCATCAACTGACTGTTAACAAAACTCTCGGGACATTGGTTGTTTAATAGGACAGCTTTTATAAATTACTTCTCGTTCTTTGATATTATTTTCTAAGATAGTTGTTTGTAAAAAAAAATATGAATTATACCTGGTAAGAACGAAGTAAGTTATTGTAACAGTAAGACCAATGTTTAGGAAACCCATCCATATCAACTCCATGTTGCACTTTTTCGCTTAAATGAACTAATTATAACACCACATTTTTCTTGAAAAAGTAACAAACTAGCTGGTACCTAGGAACGTTGGTGCACATAAATGACACGCAGACGCAATATATATTTAATTGTATTATTGCACAGGATAGCGCAGAATACTTTTATTACTAATAAAAATATTTTTTAGTGTTCTAGTACAGGCTGCTAATCACAAACCGTTATCTATTACAAATCACTTAATTGCGGATATAAGTTGTATCTTATCTGCTACATAGGATCATCATCAGTAAACTCTAATGCGCAACTCTTTGAAAAACGATATAATTTTCATGATATAAATCGCAAGATAAGTTTAACAGATGTGAGTGATTATTATGCAAACCGCTTCAAAAACAAAAATCACGGAGAAAGCAATTCAAGTCCTAATGTTCTAAAAAAGCAGTTTTATTAAATTCAAAAACTTGATCTCCTTCTTTACTTTTACATGTTGCCATATTTACAATTACAACAGCTTTCATTCAATATGCCTGTTGTTACAATTCAAGCAATAGAGTACGTTCTTTTTCTTCCCTTGGGATTTCAAACCTGAATGGGTTGTTGCCTCTCTCGTTGTCTTTCATTCTGCTTTCTCTCCTGTGTTTTTTGGTCTCTCTCTAACCTTCATAGTTCATAGATCACCTGCATCATCGAACTATCGTAACCTCGGTCATTCCTCTTTTTCGTTTTCTAGTAAATTTCCTCAATTCATGAATTCTATTTGGTATTTTGAGTCCTCCAATCGGTTAACATATCCCAGCTATGTTAATCTTCAACTCTTTATATATTTCATAATATCAGAAAAGGGTACAGTATTAGACCATATTTTTGTCAAAGAATAGGAAAATCTGAGTAAGACTCGTTGATAGGTTCAAAATTTATTATCAAAGATGAAGAAACCAATATAATGAAAGAAAGCATTTCTGAATGTCAACACCGGATTCATAATAATATCGAAACTTTTGGTAGCAATTCTGGAGGTAAACAGATATAGTCTAGATTTCTACGTTAGTTTTTTGTAAGTACCTACCTACATCGCAAAATAAGTAATTATAAGTAAATAAGCCAATAACCAAAGGCGCTAGAGCCATATTTACAATAAATTGTACTTTCAGATGTATCAAACATAAATATAACACAAAACAATATTTGTTTTTACAATTTTACAGATAATGCAAAACAAAGATTACAACATATACGACAAAAGTACATGTACATTTTAGAAGCAGCATATGATAATAAATCAATTATCACATTAAAATATATCGTCATATTACCCTTGCAAATTAGAATAGAGTTTATCAACTAAACATTTGTTACGGCCTTCCTAAGTTGGTTTCGGAAGAAATATTTTTAAGTGTCATTGGGAAATGGCTGTAAACTGTATACTCTTACAAATTAGAGAATGTATTATAAAACTGAAAGATCGTATGGGTAAGTTAATATTATTTGCTTGGCGAGTTTTGCAGAGATTTACTGCATATTCAAAATTACTACATTTCTTAAGAAATAGGCACTCCCGTTTCGTGAATACAAATGGATATTACTGCTAGTATCTGTGAGTAATAAATAGAGCAAGAGTCACACAAGCGCGCCTTATCTTACCTCTCTTTTGCAAAATGAATATACTATTCAGTAATTCTTGACTGCACAATACCCAAATAGAACACCATATTTTAAATGTGACTTAGATAAAAGTAAGCTGAAGAATATCCCAAATCCATAAAAATTCTGCCAAAGCATAATACTTCGAGGCACCCTAAGGAATATTATTTAAGATCCTTATATCTTCCATTTAATTTGTTGTCAACATGTCAACATGTCAAGAGACTTCGTAAAGGTTTTATTTTCCACAATATGATTTGAAAGGGATAATTTTTCTAAGTTACAGCCAAACGCTATTTGTCAGTTTTAGCGATATTACATGCAAGAGTATTTGAATCGCACCATTTTTTCTCTAAAGATATATCGGAACCAATTTTCTCAAAATATTTTATTATTAAATTATGTCATCAAATTGTGGTGTCATCGGTGAACAGCGTAAAACTTCCCGATATACTGACAGGTTCCAAGTCATTTGATTACAGCAGAAAGAAAACTGGCCCAAGAAGAGACCCTTGGGTAAATCTGCAACTTACTTTATTAGTATTTCCCAGAAAATTATTTTATTTGAGTACTCCCCTCTTAGTAAAGTAAAATAACAACAGATATTTTAGGCAGGAAGAGAATGTATTGGTTTCAATGGACTGCTTCACGATATGAACTAAAACATTTTATGTGCTATCAGATATGGTTATAGGATAAGACAGTCCGTGTACATCAGAAAATTGATGTCAAAATGTTAACTTTTAGGTTGCAACTGGCATCAACCATCTTAAGCGAAATCTTCAAAGCAGAATGGAAAATTATCTGGCATCCCACGAGGTACATCTCTTTAGGGTTACTTAAATGAGCATAATAAATCATTAATATATATCCAGAATATGAAAACAGTTTGTTGTTGTAGAGTATAGAAAAATATAAAAATAATAAAAGTTGACTGAACCTTTCTCAAAGCCTCATAATTTTTTTAAACTGTTTATACATAGATATCTATAATATGATTACTGTTTCTCGGAAAATATTATTCTATGTTTTTGAAAAAAAGTACTTTATACCTTAAAGATTGACTGTTCAATTTATTAAACATAAAACATATATTTCTATATAATAATAAAACGAATAGGTTATACCAGTTTTACAATACATTTTAAGTAGGTCTGGTATTGTTATCATTATTCATTATTCGTATCAAGGTCAACAAAAAATGCAACTATTTGCAAACACTGCATTCTTTACTGGCACAATTAATAGGACAATTTTGAATATGTCTATTTGTGTTTAACTTTAATGATTATGATTACTATTTGCATATAATTGTAATCGAACATTTACAGGATTTGGAAAATAGCAGAATATATTCAAAATAAAAGGAAAAACAATCTAAAAAAATATTACTTTCCAATATTTGCATTCTTTCGATAACCTACAATCTAGTTATGCTAAAAATTCAAAATTCCAAAATTAATTTATCCATTTCTTAGTACTAGTATAGCCCCTTACGACTACAGTTTTGTAAATAAATTCAGTATAGGGATTTTTGTTCATTTGTACTAATAATATTAGTTTTATAAATATAACTAATTAATATTTTAACTAATCGAATAAACTAAATACTGAAAATGAATATTTTTCCCCAAAAATTCATATATAGGCAGGCTAAGTTCGAAATTCAAAAAAATGTTTCTGAATGAAATTTTCAAATGTATTTTAATTGTAAAATTAATATGAAAATTTTAATTGTTCTTAATAGGCTATGATCAACGAAGCAATATTTTTTGAAAAAAAAAAAATCCAAATTATTGACTGCATAACTGACAATAATTTAAAGTTGATTTGAACACAACTGAGGAAGATAGGAGAATGTTTAGGCAAGAGGTGAGAGACACTCTATATTCTACAATTGCATATTACTCAAAGAGTGGTAATGTAGGTAATAACTCACGCAGATGAAGTTTAACGAACAGCAGGCGAGTGCTATCATTCATCAAGTCAGTTATTACCATTATTTCAAAACGAATATTTTACTTTATTTACGATTAAAACAATAAATATTAACATATTTCATCTTCACTAAACGAAATCATCATTTTTGGCACAATCATTACTTAACTTGATTTGACAACGTCATGTCAAAACACGTCAAATCACCCTCCTCCCCTAAATAATAATGGAGTATTCTATTTCATTTCGCACGTTACATCGATTGGACGAGCTAGGCATGAAGTTAAAGGAGATCGGCTGTATCTAGTGAGTTATAATAACTCACAAGTGAATTATTATAACTGACGCTATTTCTTCATGGATACTATTACTTGTTCAAAAGCAGTTCATTAACTAATATATAATCTAACAAGCTAACCATAATACTCTTCGCCAATTTACTGCATTTTATATATAATTCTTGCACATTCTATAGGATACTCTTAATAACACAACATAGAAAATGTTTATTTTAAAGTAACAAATTATTAATTCTTAATTTTTTTATCAATATTATTCAAAATCAATAGGGTTTTTCATTTAGCTAACCATAACTTACTGTCCAAGTTTCAATACAATCGGACGGACGGACGGACGACGGACGGACGGACGGACGGACGGACGGACGGACAGACAGACGAACGGACATTTTGAAAGTTGTTCAGAATTCGACCACAAACACAGTGATATGAAATTTTTTTGCTCTATAAGCAATATTACCGGTTTTAGAAATGCAAGATACTCTTCGTTTTGCATTTGCGAAGGCGAAGAGTATAATAAGAGTAGATAAAGATATTTATTTATGTAGTACTGCTTCTGTAGAATTGTCATACTCTGGATAATTACAAAATTAAGGAGGAGAGCAAACAAATTAAAAGAAAAAAATGGCATTAAGAAGGGGGTTCTTTGTACATTGATTTTTTATAAAGGGAAGTTGAAAAGTAATTTGGGGCACTGTGTAAATTCGTTATATTCAAGTGATATAACATGGACACGAAATTAAATATTTAACAAGGAACGTCGATAAATCGATTTTTCAATGTAAATATATAAAAAGATAACAGATATCCTGTTGTTAAACACATTTCACAAAAATGAGTAATAATCATTTATTAATTAAAAATATTTATTAAATGCCAAAGACGTTTGGATAATAAATTGTAAACAAAATGATTTGTTAATTGAATGTTAATGGTTGTAAATGGTGGGTGGCCCTTTGTCGCTTATGGATGTCGTCAAATAATCGGACATTGTCTTTGGGATGTGCTTCCTGTTTGATACAAAGGAGGAAATTACCGGCAATCAGCGTTATCGGATGGAGATTTCATAAATAATAATCACCGCACATGGCAACACAATTACAAATAATAAACATATTGAAGCTCTTTAAACATAAACATGTCAAAAAGCGGTTTACGCTTCAAATTAAGGTGCAGATATTTTTGTTAAGGTGATTTTTATCAAAATAATAAAAAAAGAGACACAACGTTTGACAATCATATCCGACTTCTAGTATATACACCAAATCCCAAGTTTCTGTACTCACCAGCTTGCTTTACTTATTTTCCTCTATTTACCTCTATTTAACCCCCAACCCTTCAACGGAATAATTTCAAAATATAATCTAGTTCCAGATGTCGTTATAATATATATACGTACCGCATTTCAAGTGAATATCTCAATTTTATTTTATCAACCTCTTTAACGAAGTGGGGGTGGTGGGAGATGTAGAAAATTATAAAAAAATTTGAGGCCTTTTCTTCTAGTATATACACCGAGTCTCTGGTTTCTGTACTCTTACCAGCTTGCTTTACTCATTTTCCCTTACTTACCCCCCAACCCTTCGCCGGATATGTTCAAAAAAACAATCCCGTTACAGATTTCGTTATAATACTGTTACGTTTATTCCCCTTTTTAGGAAACACCCTGTATGAATCCGTGGGTTCTAAATAATTTCAACAAGAGATAAACACCACTAACACTTTATTTAATAATTTACTGACTATGCAATACTTCAAATTCGAAATAACACTTTGCTTACTTGATTTAACCTCACTTTTTACCGAACGTGTCACTTCTAAAATAAAACTTCTTCTTCCGCGCTGGTAATCGCGCCTTATATACTCCGAATTTGACTCTCTAGATCCATCTAGAAGCAATCAGGAATCTTCTCTTACCACATTCCAGAAAAATCCATTTCTTTCTGCTAGCTTCCAGTCACAATTAGTAGGCATAGGCGTATCATCTCCAGTTCCAAAGTGGTGTAACTCATAACAATACATACGTGTGTAAAGTTTCAAGTCAATATCTTAAACCGTTCCAGAGAAAACGTGCGGACAAAAAAAGTTAGAGACTTAACGTTTCATGACATTCTAAACCTGTTTCAACATAAAAAAATTAAAAATTTTTTTGCGATTACTATACTTCCAATCCACTCGCAATCCACTATACGTAGATGTGGAACTAAAAAACAGAAAAAGACAAAAAAAACTTCCTAACAGCCTCAGCCACAATTTTGTTCAATATTGAAAATTTGTTTTTTTAATAGTAAAGTCGTTCGCAATGAAACATACTCTTGATAGGATTTTGCAAACAGCAGAAAAAACCATCCATGAGAACCAAAATAAAAACTATTTGTAAAATTATTGATTTAAAATCTTTGCATTCTTTCGATCACCTGAATTCTGGTTATGTTAGCAATTAAAATCCTAAAATCAATTTATATTTCTTCTACACAGTCCCCTACGGGTATGAAGAATAAACCAGTATCCACATAACCCCCTACGGTTATGAAGATTCAGTTAAAATGAGAACAAAGGCCTAAAATGAATATATTTTCACACCTCGTCTTTTGGAAAAAAATTTTATTCAAATGGATTGCATTTTCGTGAAATCCATCATTTTATTTTTGGAAATGCTTAGCCCTTGAAACGTTTTTCGCCCTTATTCTGAGCTCATCCGAAAGGCACAAAGCCACTCACACGATGTTCCATGCAAAAGGGCGAAAAACATTTCAAGGGCTAAGCATTTCTAAAAAATAAAATTATAGATTTCATGAAAATGCAATCCATTTGAATAAATTTTTTTTTCAAAAGACGAGGTATGTAAATAAATTCATTTTAGGCCTTTGTTCTCATTTTAACTGAATCTTTATAGCCGTGGGGGTTTATGTGGATACTGGCTTATTCTGCATATGCGTAGGGGACTGTGTAGAAATTAGTGTTAGAATGAGACTTGTCCAATCAGAAAGACAAATTGATTTTAGGATTTAATTGCTAGGATAACCAGAATTCAGGTGATCGAAAGAATGGAAAGACTGTAATCAATAATTTTACAAATAGTTTTTATTTTGGTTCTCATAGATGGTTTTTTCTGCTGTTTGCAAAATCTTATAAAGAATATGTTTCAATACAAGTATAAGCAAACAAAAAAAAATCACTTTTAAATAAAGTCGTTCCTTGCATGATCAAAAACTAACTGCGCATAGGGTGCCTC
This sequence comes from Stenurella melanura, assembly GCA_963583905.1. Classification (NCBI taxonomy): domain Eukaryota; kingdom Metazoa; phylum Arthropoda; class Insecta; order Coleoptera; family Cerambycidae; genus Stenurella; species Stenurella melanura. Next base: position 38,440,528 of record OY757315.1, on the reverse strand, counting down.
GAAATATTTGTTTCTACCATCAAATCAATTTTACTATCTAATTAAAATTTAGAAAAGATATTACTTCGATTTCGCATTATAAACTAACTTATTCAATAATATCTAATAAAATACATATCCCTGTAATTTGTTTTACCAATGAGATAAATTATATGGTGTATTGTTTTAATTCCATTAAGTAATTAGGGTAATTCCTTAGGGTATACCCAGATGGGTGCAACTACACGTTCTTCTCTACCCTACCTATAAGTCATCCATTACCATATCCACACTGCCGTATTTATACAATTAAATTAAATTGAAAGAAATAATTCACAATATTATGTATGTATAGGGTGATTTTTTTATCGGAGGAAGTGCGATTTACTTTTAAACGGCTAAAGAAAATTTCTATTCATGCTGATTATTATATTAATGACTATAGAGATCAGTTAAGTCAACGTTTTCTAGATAGCAGACTGTCTTACCGACGTCCTTTATAGGTATTTATTGATAGGTGACATTATACGACAAATAAATCATGTCTCTGTATGTACTCAACTAACATTTATAGTTAGACTTTATCCCACTATTAAGTCTAAATATTTCATTACCAATTTAGTAACAAACAAATTTACTTGAAATTATCTAATATTGGACACAACTACTAATATAGACCATTACATTATACAAACTTCGCCCCATCTCTCCATCCCTAACCACACCTAATCACCCCACAGTCGCTGACAAACACTGTTGGCTCATCAACGAAAACAAGCAATTGGGAGAATTTTTCAAAATTTGAATATGTTATGTAGAATGGCTCTCTAAAACAGAGTTCATGTTTTTCTAACAAAAATGGTCGTCGTTGATGTCGCAAGATTGATTTTTATGTGTTTGGTGAATTCTGCACAGAAAATAGTTATATGAAGAATATCTATTGACGGCGCCATCTTGAATTTCTCAATTTCGTTCACATTTTTACAATCGACGACCTCAACATCCCCAGATAACAATTTTTAGTAGAATCAGATATTAAATGACACTAAGCTCTTCGCCATCTTGGATAAAAATGTCAAGATGATTTGCCATGTGAACTATATACACATGCAAAATTTAAAGTTACTACGACATCTGGAAGTAGGTGAAAATCGAGTTGAAAGTTTCTGCACATGAAAACCAATATGGCGGACTATAACTAGTAGAGTACGCACTCTAGTAACAAAGTGCATTAGAGTTGTAGAGAATTTTGTGTCGTACAAGATTGATAATAATAGTGTGGGCCATTTTTGTTGGAAACACTGGACTCTGTTTTAAAGCATTCTACAAAACAACAACATTGGTTGGTTTTTGTGTATAGATTGTTTGTGCATAGACTATTGTGCACGTAACAACCATTTATACACTGACACACAACTACATTATGCAACCAACAAATAGATACTGCATACATTAATAACCATGAAATTGCATAGCCAGCTCATGTGAGAGCAAATCATGTTCTACGGATAATTAATCCTGCGGCAAGCGCCAAAAAAGCGCAGGGCGTAAGCACTCTAGTTGAGGAGCATCCAGTTTCACGTTACATACATTAAGTGATCTGAACTACAATCTTTATACTGAAAACATCGAATGATGAATTGTTTGAAATTCATAAAACGGGCTGGTTAAAGATATAGTGTGGCGTTAGCTTGAGATGGCACAAAAGCCAGTGTGCAATTAACTACTAATGCATCCACGCACTCAACTCAGTCTACAGCCCTTCCACTTCAGAAGATGAGGGCTTTGATCTAGGTGCCTTAACAATTACTTTACAAATGGATTACTTAATTTCCTAAATATAAGTCAATTCCAAATACCCAACATGTGGTCGGATAAACATCCCCAAATGTCGTTATTATTACGTTACAAAATGACGTCTTTATGATGTCACCTTCTGACGAGACTTTTACGACAATATTAGGTCTCCTTTGGTCAAATGGACCATCAAAGTATAAATTGACCTCAGTCTACTACTTAATAAAATTAATATCTACAGAATGTTCAAAAGCGGGGTAGCAAGTAAGGCGAACTTCAAACAAGTCAATACAACAAATAGGTATATCAAATCTGATTTATGGGCATGATACATAAAAAATGTTAAATGTTCAGCAGATGCTGTCTGAATTTTACATATTTTTGCATTCATACATTCCACTAAATATATTTCACTACTTTTTAGTATATATTCAGGAATATTTATTTTACTGGGAAGTTGGACTTCAATTTCCGCATACTTGACGTCACTAGCGAAGGTAAAAGAAACAACGGTTTCTCAAAACATGTTAACATAATTTGTTAATCGTTTGCCCAGTGTTACAAAGGTCATTCTTGTGCATATGAATTCAACTGAACAATATTTGAGATTGCAATTTTTTAAGTATAATTCAAGGATACAAAAAAGATTATAGTGTGTTTTGCATACGAGGTGAGCCAGAGAAAAAACACATTGTCTTCACCATTCTGGGCATGAAGCTAATGTTCCACAAAATATTAAATATTTTTTACTAAATATATTTCTTTATTTTCCCGGAGTAATAGAGGGTACACACGTCTGCCTACGAACATACTGCTATAATCGAGCAAAAATTTTATTTCGAGGTTTTGTCTTAAAGCCTGCCAAACTCAAAAAGTGGTTTTGCTGTGTTCTGCGTATTTGTCTGTGTATGATACACCTTAAAGTCACTAACTATCAAGATTAATATAACACAAAAATTGAGTTCATATCACTAAAATCACAAAACTTGTATGTTTTTTAATTTCTCTTAGGGCCGGTTTTTCAATGTCCAGTTAAATAGCTTAACTGTCAGATAAAATTTATCTGGCAGATAAACTGCTTTTTAATGTGCAGGTAAAATTTACCTTAGGGTTAGGCTCACTATCTGAAAGTAAATTTAGCAGAGTTAAAAGTGCCAGTTAAGGATTTATTCTACTGTAACAGCCGGTTTTACAATCGCTAGTTAACTTCCAGTCAGAGTTAACTTTCAGGTTACTATAGAAATTGGGTTTTACAATAGCTGGTTATTTTCAAGGTGATGGTTATCTGGAAGTTAACTTTACTGGCAGATGAGGTGTGAGTAAACTGGAAGTTGGTAGTTTACCAGCAATTTATAACCTACAAAATAACTGTCACAAAATAATATTTGGATACTTCCTTCAAAAATGGACATGTATGAAGTGAATGCATATAGCAGTGATGAGGAGCCAAGAAGACCCAAAATAATCCGGTATAGACACAACTTCTTTGAAGAATAAATTTACAAGAATATCCTCCTTGGCAGAAAAATTTGCACACCTTTTATTATCCATGATGTAGTACTTAAAAAATAAAACACGTTTTTATTGTTAAAAGAAACGTTTCTATGTTTCATAGAATGTAGAATAAATTATATAAAGATATTATTTATACAAAATTGCAAACATTAAATACTACATAGGTACTTACTTAATAAATAATAATAAACCACTAACTGATAAATTGCTTCTGATATTTATATTTGTTAGTATGTGACGTGACTTTAACAAAAATTCAGGCATTTTATGTATATTAATCATTTTTCTAGTACCAACATTATAAATTTTATTCACAACCTCTCGTTTACAAATCATGACTTAACTTTATATTGAAAAACTCAAGTGTCGGTAAAGTTGTAGTTAACCTGCAAGTAAGAGTCAACTAACATGAAAGTTAACTTGCGATTGTAAAACCGGCTGTTAGTGGTAATGCAAATGCGCAGTTGGCTCAGTTTCTGACAATTCTAAAACGTTCTAACCTAAAAACTAAAGTGATTGATATATTCGTTTCTAATTTGTAATTTATATTAAATATATGATGCCAATAATGAATTATAATAATAATATTTTGAATATGAGTGATGATGACGCCGAAATTATAGAATTTATAGAGTATGAAAGGAGGCCCTACACCATAAGGGAACGAGAAAATAATTTTAAGAATTATGAAGACAAAGATTTTTCTATAAGATTTCGACTGCGTAAAGAAACTGTCTTACACATCGTTGAGATGATAGAGGAAGAAATTGAAACCATTACGGACTGGTAGGGGTACTCAGCATTCACATCATTCCTTTTTACGCTCTCCATTGCAATTATTGCTGATACACAAACGCGAAAATTCAAAAACAGAACATCAATCAACACGCTACACAACGCAATGAATTTTGAGGTTAAATTAGATAAACTGTCACTAAAACACGCGCGGAATTTGAATTAAACCAATTGAAAGAAACTTCAGGTAGAATCAGTAGAGCCAACATAGCTGAGAAATAATTGAAATTATGGATATGTAGCTGGCAGTTAAAATACTATTGATAAACATTACCATAAATATAACTGTCAGCTAAGTGTAACTAGCAGCTACCTACCAGGCACTTTTAGCTGGACATTGAAAAACCGGCCCTTAATAGGTTAAAACTAAAATCTTTAATAAAAGTAACTCCTAAGTCTTCAATACAATTAACACGAATCAAGTCCACTCCGTGTATGTTATAATTTAATAAAATTGATTGTTTTCTGTGAAAAAGAAATATGTGTTTACATTTGTCAGTTAGTTCTTCATATCGGTATACCATTTTATTAAAATCATTTTACAATGATTAACAATCAAATTGGTTATATTATTAACCTTAATAAATACCTTTCACAGCCGGTTTTACAATCGCAAGTTAACTTTCATGTTAGTTGACTTTTACTTGCAGGTTAACTCTAACTTTACCGACACATGCGTTTTTCAATATAAAGTTAAGTGATGATTTGTAAACGAGAGGTTGTGAATAAAATTTATAATGTTGGTACTGGAAAAATAGGTAATATACATAAAATGTATGAATTTTGGTCCAAAATCACGTCACCTGCTATCAAATATAAATGTCAGAAGCAATTTATGAGTTAGTGGTCTGTTACTAAGTAAGTAGGTAGTATTTAGTCTCGATCTATTTAAAAAATCTCTTCCATCGTATTCTTCAAAAAAGTTAGGTCTATACAGGATTACCTTGGCTACTCATCACTTACCTTGGCTCCTCATTACTGCATATGCATTTACTTCGTACATATCCATTTTTAGGCAAGATATATAAATTGTCAGTAAACTGCCAACTTCTAGTTTACCCACACCTCATCTGCTAGTAAATAACTACTAGATAACTACCGCATCGAAAATGACCAGCTATTGTAAAACCCAATTTTTATAATAACCTGAAAGTTAACTCTGACTGGAAGTTAACTAGCGATTGTAAAATCGGCTGTAAGTGTTCTACTAATAGGTCATTGACAAAAATTAAAACCAAAAGTGGACCTAGGTGAGACTTTTGGGGGATACCAGATGTCAGATAAAATGGGATGGACTATTATATTTAAACTATAAGAACCTACGACGCCTCGCTACGAAGCTACCGAAGAAGAGACTCAGTTAGACCCGCCAAAGGAATATTTTCTATTTATTTTAAATATTTATAGTATAATTTTCAATTTAGATAATATGAATATAGCGTATCAGAACAGTAATAATATAATTGTCATGAAACAATGTAATCTAAACAAAAGTAATTTAAAATTATGTACATATTTAAAATTATGTATGTATGTATGTAAAATTATGACATCTTGTCAAGAAATAAATTTTATCTTTCCTTTTCATATTAAAGATCATCTAAATATCAAAACTCTGAAAAAATACTTTTACTTTAAGAACTTGTTAATTGCATAATGTGAATTAATAAATAATACATACGAACAAATAATAAACAAGTAATAGATTTGTAATTTTCAAAAAAAATATGTCTTTATCAGTCGCCATTTTGACGGGAATTACGTCAGCTTTCTTTTTTGTGAATCAATACCTACCTACACCTAAAGCCACTCAGAAAAAAGTTATACACACAAAAAAAATGAAATTTCTCGATTTTTTAAAATAGTTTTTTTGACTTATTTTGTTGAAAAAAAATTATTTGGCTGTTAAAGTGCCATTTCGATAGAAAATTTGATTCTCTACAAAAAATCGTATTATGTGTATTTACTAAACATGTATGTTTTTGAGTTATAGTTAAAAAACTAAAAAGTGGACAAATTTATTCCGTTCTCAAAAATCCAAGCCTAAATTTAATAGCACTTTGTGGATTTACGATCTTTCGGTTACAGTTGAACGTATGAAATAATAGAATACCTTTACGGAATTAGTTCCTTTTATCTCTGTTTTTTTCGACATAGTCAATAGCGTAATTCGCGTAAACATTATTGATTATTGTCAAATTCAGTACACGTGGTGTCTAAACCGGTTATTAATATTCGTTTCAGGAAGTAATTTTTGTATATCTAAATGATCGTCCGTCAACCTACTATCGAAGTAGGTAGTCATAAGTTTATTACTTAACCTCTGTTGCATATTTCAAAGGTTGAAATTTTGTAGTCAGTCTACGTACAATGCCAAATCTGTATTTAAACTAAGGTACAAGTACATGTAGTTTATTTTATTAGATGTATGAAAAGAGAATATACTATTAAATATTTGGTGCAGTTTGTGTATTAAATAGGTTTGAAAACACACGAATAGAGGTTTATTTTTACCGTTCTTGATTAAACATTTAATGATATGCAGGCTTCAAACTTAAATTTTCCATTCCAAACATTAAGGTCATTACATTAATAAGTAGCATATAGCATGGCGCACAAAATGATCTATTTATGGTGATTATTACAAATTATTGCCTGGTTACAATTATTTAAGGCAAATAAAAAATGTCGGAGTGTTTGATCTTTACCGCAAAGTCAAAGGCGCCGACACTTTTTATGTGCCTTAAATATATGTAGAGAACTATTGTATACTCTTGGACGTCGCACAATGGGATAAAACTGAAGTGTTCCACCCAAATCAACTTATAGATCGTAAAGATTTTAAGATATTGATGTTCTTTATGAAATTCTCTATCAATCCCTCTAGCCGGATTTTCGATTTTCGTTCCCAATTTTTTATCATTTTTATCTAAAAACGTATTTTTACTAAAAAATATGAATTGTTCCAATGAAAATCAGTGTCAAGATCACAAATTTATAAATATTTTCGATTTATTTATTTTAAACTTTCATTTTACAAATAGGCAAATTAACCGTCAAATATAATAACTTTACAGGGCTATCTTATTTTTATGACGAGAAAGTTGTTAAATTAATAACTCGGAATTTTAATAAGCAAAACTAAATAAAAAAAAATTTTCTTTCTTCCAAAAATGTTTTGGGATAATATATTTATATAATCTGACTCGAAATACCAGTTTGGATTATTAGCGGGGTTTTAACTTTTGAAAATACATAAGAAATGGCATTTTCATAAAGTTCACTGAATATTTAACAGCTGCCAAATGCACAAACATAATATATTTGACAACAATTTCTTGTCAAGTATCTTCTAAATGAACAGTTTAGCATTTTAAATTTTGAAAACACTTAATAAATTGCTTTTTCATTGAGTTGACTGAAAAATTGACAGCTGCCAACAGTCAATAATATAAATAAATATCAACTACGGAACTAATTAATTTTAAGTCACTTTAAATATCTCTCTCTCTATGGAAACTTGGAATATCTTGTTATAACGTAAGACACACATGCTTATTTTTAATTTTGACAGCTGCGCCAACTAACATAATATATTAGACATTAATTTCCTATCAAGTATCTTCAAAATCTATAGAAAAATACCTACTTAGCACTTCAACTTTTAAAAAATCTTAATAAATGGCATTTTAAGTAAGTTGTCAGAAATTTTGACACCTGTCAAATTTAAAGATTAGTATCAATTACATAACTAGAAAGTCTTAAAGTATTTTATACCTATTATGCTTAAAATCTTACATTATTTTCTATATGACAGAAGACACACTTTAAAGTTATTATATTTTACAGTTAATTTGGCAGGCGTCAACAATAAAAAAAGAAAATGGAAAATATAACTTGACAGATCATTTGCTTATTTGTAAAATGAAAATTTAAAACTAAAAAATCGAAAATATTTATAAATGTGTAACCTTGATACTGATTTTCATTGGAAAAACCCATATTTTTTAGTGAAAATACGTTTTTAGATGAAAAAAGGATATTAAGTTGATTTGGGTAGAACTATCAAGTTTTGTCCCAGTGTGCGTCGGCACATCATTTATTACACTCTTTGCAAATACGAAAACGAAGAGCGTATTGAATTTGATCAGTACATTTTTAAAATTATAAATATCACTTGCAGAAAAACATTTTTTATATTATTGTATTAGTGATTAAATTCTGAACAACTTTCAAAATATCTGTCTGTTCGTTCATCCGCGCATCTGTCATGATTCTTGTAAGCATGATAACTTAAGAAAGACAGATTTCATTGACATTGTATGATTTGGACCGTATGCTAGTGTTAGCTAGAGAAAGAACCCTATTATTGTTTTGAACAAAATCGATTAGTAAATAAAAAGTTGAAATTTTCTGAAATTGTTTTTTTTTAGTTTTTGTTTGTTGTAATTTCTTTTACCCTTTACTCTATTTTATATTATTAATATCCTGGCGAAGTTTAGCCATAGCTATTCCACCACACAACCAGAACACGACACATAGACGCCTACACAACAACCATTCCATGCGACATTGCTATCTGCCACACCTGAGACTTGAACTCGGGAGAGATACCAGCGACTAACCGTACTGTGTCACTCAATCGCGACCAAGTCCACTGCTACCGTCTCGGTGACACATTAAAAACGGTAGTAAACATCCACACCATAGCCAAGATTCAAATCCGGAACCCCGTGGTCGCAAGCCTCTTGCAAATCTAAACACAATTCCCTTTGAATGCAATATTTCAGAAAACAATCAATCGATGTTTCTAAAACCTGTAACTACCAATATATTGCTAAAATTGGCTAAAGATCTTAAAAATAAATATAGCAGTGGTGAGGATGAAATTCCAACCTCTCTAGTAAAATTTTGTATAGCTGAAATAGCAGAAGTGGTATGTCATATATTAAACAATTCCCTTAAATACGGAAATTTCCAGACCAATTAAAATTAGCCAGTATTAAACCACTTCATAAAAAAGGAAACCCTGAGTTATTAGAAAATTACAGGCCAATTAGCTTACTACCTGGTTTCTCAAACATTTTTCAAATGGGAATGAGCATTCAACTTATTGATTTCATGAATAATTGCCAACTATTCAATAATACACAACACGGCTTCCTGAAGGGAAGACCGACTCAAACCGCAATATTTCACTTTACACAAAAAATTTTGGAATTTATGGAAAATAAAAAAATCATAATTTAATGTTAATAAAATTAGAAAAATATGGAATTAGAGGGAACGCACTAGAGTGGATAAGATCTTACCTTTCAGATCGCTATCAGAGGGTAAAAATAATAAGAAATGGTGAAACTGTCAAGTCAGAAATCTTACATAATAATATCGGGATACCGCAAGGCAGCATAATTGGTCCAATTCTATTTATCATTTATATAAATGACTTATGTAATGTTGTAAGGAATGAGTCTCATTGTATCACGAGTTACGCAGATGATAATATCTTGGTAGGAGCAGAAATTTATCCTGAACTAGCACAAGAATGTAATGATTTATTTTCAAATACAAGTGAATGGTACGATAGAAATAGGTTTATATTAAAAAGAGAAAAAACTAATATTATGCAATTTAGAACAAAACAAGTAAGAATGGAAACTCTTGAATATATTACTATTTTAAATGAACAAAGAAATCTAGTGGGAAAGTGGGAAATACAAAATTCTTGGTTGTTCAAATACATGAATTCTTAGATTGGGAAAATCAAATCGATCTATTGTGTTTCAAATTAAACAAAATCTGTTATACTATAAGAGTAATTGGTAAATATTTAAATCTTAAAAGTCTAAAAATTATATATTATTCAAATTTCGAGGCAACAGCTAGGTATGGAATAATTTTCTGGGGCAGTAATTCGAACATCCAAAAAGTGTTTATAACACAAAAGCGGGTTATCAGAATTATGTTTAAAATGAATTACACAGACTCTTGCAGAGGCATATTTAAATCAAATAAAATCATGACCATTTATGGTATGTACATGTATGAATGTCTAATGTTTATTTTTAAGAACAAACATAAGTTATTGCTTAATAACACACAACATGAACATAATACAAGAACAATAGATATTAGGTACATACCCAATGCATAATCTGACACTAACAGAAAAAAGTCCATATTACATGTGCATTAAATTATATAATAAATTACCGTCTCATATGAAAAATATTGTAAGCTTAAATAGGTTTAAGACAGAACTAAAATCACTGGTATCAAATTTGGAACCATACCATTTAGATCAATATTTTTTCATGTGAAGCACTGAGATAGGAAGCATTTTTTTTTCGTTTTTCTTTTATATAGGTATAAAATGTTTCATGTGACGCTCTTTCATTTTATGTTGTTATAATTTTTTTTTACATTGTAAAAACATTCTTTGAAATAAAGATATATTATTATTATTATTATTTATACATAACGACTGCGCCACTGAGCCGGCTTGAATAGAAATTTTGTGAAATAATATTTCCTATCATTATTATACCTACTCTTCGCAAATTCAAAACGAAAAGTATATTGCATTTGATCGACGCATTTATAAAACCAGTAACATCGCTAGTAGAAAAAAATTCATATCACTGTGTTGGTGATCGAATTTTGAACAACTTTCAAAATGCACGCCCGTCTGTTTGTCTCCCTGTCTGTCCCTCTGCCACGTTCCTTGTAAGCACGATAACTTAAGAAATGAAAAGTTCGATCATATTGAAATTTGGGCAGTAAGTTAGTGTTAGCTTCAGGAAGAACTCTGTTGTTGTCTAATTGTCTAAAACTAATATACAAAAAACTGCAAAGAGTATCCTATAGAATGTGCAACAATTAGATATATAAAAAGTGCAGGTCTCCCCTATCTCCCGTGTCGCATAGTGTGATATATGGTACACACATGCACATGCTATCGCAGTACAGAATCGGATTCGATTCGTACAGGTAGCTATTGGCTAAATGGTGGCAAATACAAGCTTTAAACTTTTTACATCAGTTTGATACGATTAAAATTAAAACTAAACGTATACAGTAATAAATCAACAATTATTTCTTTTACCACTTCTCTATTTGTTATAAACAATTAATTATTGAAGTATCAAGTTCAAAGTTAATTGTCAATATTTAGAAAAAACTAAACGCTCCTCGACATTTCCTTAACTAGCCGTAAGGCCGATATCTTTAATGTTTTTTTTGCCATGTTTTTTCAACTCGTGAAATAGATGAGAAGAACAATATCATCTTTTTGTAATTGTCTCAAAGTTTTTCAGGTTATGCCTTGGCATTCTAGACAAATGATTAGAACACGCAATGCCCGCTGTACTCAAGTGTATGCTTTCGTTTTAGCGACTTTTCGCATCTGAAAATTGGCCTATTGGTATTTGCTTTTATTCAGGAAATTGACATTTTACAATGATTATACGTCAATATTGTTAAATATTTATCTTCAATTTATTTAATTACTTGAAATTTAGTTCTAAGTAAACGACTCTCACGGCGCGGCGCCACTAAGTATACGTTATACGGTATTCAATTAAACTATTAAAGAATATTATGGTAATCACCTTGTCCCAAGATTTCATAAAATTTACCCAACTAATTAAAATTTCAATCATAACCGCCATGCATGGGTGTTTCCATCAGCTGAGGTTTCGTCCAGCATCTAATGACGCATAATCCTGATAAGTATTTGCTTCAAATTGCAACATGATATGTAACAATTAGGGGTCTTGGTCAAGTTCAAAATGATGTAATCGGAGAATTGTGTTGGTGTTTGTTAGAAAGGAATTTAATCAATTAAAATAATGTTTTCTAAATTGGAATTTAAAAATCACACGTGTTATAGTCGTTATAGATAAAGGTCCTTGACGCCAGAGTAATGCGTAAAGAAAATTAACAAAAGTGAGAACAAATACACAAAAAGCTGGTGCATTTTTTCGACCGCATCTAATGATAACTTTATTGCACTGTGATGTGGTCCTAACAAAGACCAACACAGTGAGTCTAGTATCAGATTCAGTGTCAACTACTAAAATAATACCCAAATGCCAAATTTAACACAATTTATTCCTGACAACTCCAGCAAAATCTCAAAAACTCTCGGAATAGAAGAAACTTTTTTCCTACATTTGCACATATTGTATTAGACATAGCTTAATGCAAATGATAGAGGAACATCGACGAGCCATACTCTACAGTATGCAAAATATTTCCATAGGAATCCATTAAGCCATTACAGAGAATTGAAAAAAAATACGTACGGGTCGAATTGCGAATATACTTCTTTATAAACATTTTTAAGGTCGAAGGAAAGAAACAAAACCTCGACAAAATAACATGTCAAAAAAAATTTGAGGTAATATTTCCAACAAAACTACCTCGACGATTATAGTCTATCCAGTTTAAGACTGAAATATTCTTGAGATATGTTTACACAGCAACACGCTATGTAGTTAAAATTTGAATCGGCCATCGTTCAAGTCGACTCATTCTCGGTCGCAAAATATTCCTACAATGCCATATTTACTTATACGTGGATAAATATCTGAATAAATCAAAAACACTAGTCGCGTGCTAATTGTATACAAGCATTTAAAGCAAAATAACACGAAGCCGGGACCGGTCCAGTTTACAATAAGTCGCAACGAGCAAGATCGTAAGACACTGTAATGTGAACCTATTATTATTTTAAAATAATTTTTAAATCCACAGGTTATTAACATAATGGTGGCAAGCAAATACTGGAATATCTTTGATACATTTATTAGGGTGACTCAACCAAAAACGAAATCTCGAATTTTATCTTACGCATATGACCATTAGTTTCTATTTTGGGTCCACATGTCCACAAGTCCTGAAAATATTATAAAAATATTTAGTTCTCACGGTTTGAATTCATTCGGGTATGAAATTTTCGAATAAAGTACACGCTCCAGACATGATTCCTTTTGTTTTTGGGGCCGCTGAATAGTATGGTCATTGTTTATTCTCTATGCAGATATGCTACATCTCTTCGTATTAGCCAAAATGTGTTGGAAAATAGCAGAAAACGGGCAATAGTTTAAGCTTAAGTGAGGTAAAGTTCAAGAAACCACATCTTTTCTCAAACTTAAACTAAACGACATTGTAGTGGAAAAACATACCGAGAAATTCCAGACAGGCACGATGGTCCAGGATTTTTTTTTTTTTTTCAGAAGAAATGAGCGAGAGAAATTGAGTGAGTAGAACTTCGAGAATCTATTTTTTTCTCACACATTTTGGTCAATACGAAAAGACGCAGCAACTGTACAGAGAAATAACCATGACCATCGTGTTCAGGGGCCTTAAAAACATAAGGACTCATGTCTGGAGCGTGTACTTTATTCGAAAATTTCATATCCGAATGAATTCAAACCGTGAGGATTAAGATAACCGACAAGTTTTAAAAAACTCACAGCAGCGACCACTAAATCTCAATATTCTTTTATGAAATTTTCAGAACTTCATGTGGACCCAAAATAGAAACTAATCATCATATGCGCAACATAAAATTCGAGATTTCGTTTTTGGTTGGGTCACCCTAATATTTATATTAAACTCATAATTCTCTATTCAGGCAGATGTCATTCTTGGAATCAAATCTCAACCGATTTGAATGAGCTCTTTTTTAAATACTCGTTGCGAACTGTACTTATACGTGGTACCGTTTGATATCCAATTCGATTATCTCCATCCAATAAGCATACTAAAGCAAATCTTTGTATATTGCTCGAATATGGCAAGCCACAGCTACACAAAAAAAAAAAAAAAAATTAAGACCTCTTTTTCAACTAGGACAGATATTTTCAGTTCCTTTGGTTAAAAAATATTTTCCACTAATTCCACAAAAATGTGTGAAACAAGGATATGATATGTTTCAAAGTGGACCCTTACGATCATAAAACCAGTGGCGGACAAACAGTTTACGCACCCGTATGCAATGAATGGTCTTACGTCCTAAGCCTTACTTAATTTATTAGATTATAACATATGTATACAGGGTGTCCCAAAACTCAGAATCATCCCGTGGAGAGCTAATAGGCCAGCTCATACTGACCAGAATATCAAAACATGACCTTACTAAAAAATTGTTAGTTTTTGAGATATTGGAACTTTTATGAATTTCGTAAAAATCGATCTGTTTTTCTCATGCCACAGTTACAAAATTCCCTATTATGAATAGCCCTGCTGTGATCACAGTTCTAAATAAAATTAATAAAAAAATGGAAAAATGTTTGTTTTGCCCAATTGAGTTATTTTGTTTTATTAGCTAACTTAGACTCTTCATTAGGGTGGTTTATAATGCTATGAGAAAAAATAATTTTTTTCTTGATATCCTACATATAGTTTTTCAAGAACTCATGTAATATACGTTTTTTAAAAATATTTAAACAAATTTTGTTGATTTTTTTTATTAACACGTACTGTTTTTCGGTTTGCTTCAATAACCTGCAGCAAAAATTGTTTCTCCTCCCCATCGTAGGTTAATATAAACTTCTCAAAAAGTGCAAATCAAAGTTCAATCAAATTCGCCAAAACAATAAAGTTTAGGATATCAAAGGGTAGTTGAGCACCCCCTTGCACTTGAAGTAGAATGCTGAAGTTTTACTCTAATAATACTAGGGGAAGGTAAAAAATAACTGCGGGGTGCCCAGAGCATTATCGAAAAAAATTTTTTTTGAACCACCCTACTCTTCATACTGTAAAAAAAAATTTCACTCTAACCTAAAAATTGTTTATTTAGTGTAGTTTTTAAAACGGCATAACATTTTTATTTTACTTTAGAAAAAAATATGTTGCTATTTTATTGCAAAAGGAGCTCATTGTGAAATTATTTCAATAATCGAATGAAAACACTTGTATTTATTAAAAACTAACCAAAACACAAATGAAAATCAAAAAGTGTTCAAATTGCGTGCCAACCAAGTCGAATGCAAGCGCGGCATCTTTTAAAAAAGGGCCTTTTATCCGTACGGGGTCTTAATTTGTTTACATTATTTATTGGTTTTGCATAGACCTTCTCCTTTATGTAACCCCACTAGAAAAAGTGTATTTAAATCCGGCGACCAGGCAGGCCACCAAATGGGACAAAGATGGCCATCTCTGTGGATAAGTTTGGTCCAAGTAATTTCTCACACCTCAGACGTAATGAGCTGCACAGCCGTCACTTTAATTTAACAAGTGTTTTCATTTGAATCCCTAATTATTGAAATAATTTCACAATGAGCTCCTTTTGAAGTAAAATAGCAATATCTTTTTTCTTCTAAAGTAAATCATAGAAAATGTTATAGCATTTTAAAAACTATACACTAAATGAGAAATTTTTAAAATAACTTTCTAGGTTAGAATGGTAATTTTTACATTGGAAATGTTAATGTTTGCGCATAGGACAAAAGTTCCGAGTTTTTTCCAAGGCCGTCGACATGAAAGTATCAAGATCAGATGATGTAATACTGAGCGAGCGCCTGTTACTATGTGGGAAGCGATGCGATGTAGTCGATCAGCGCCGATCGATATTGTACCGCCTGCTCAACTATTTCTTCCGTGCTATAGCGCTGTTTGTCAACTCCTGGGCACGCCGAAGTTTTATTTTTATTTCGTAACGATTAATGAATTTTTTCACAAATTCAAGTTTGATTTGACGGCAGAAATACTGTTTTCCTTCTTTTTCCTATAATGATTTCAATCTTTCATGGGATGGTTAGGTGGTTAGGTCAGTTACGTTTAGTTACGTTACGCTTTTTAACATTGGAAATGTTAATGTTCGTATATGGGGTCAAAGTTACGAGTATTATCCAAGACCGCCGACATGAAAGAATCGAGATCAGATGACGTAATACTGAGCAAGTGTGCACAGTATGACTATGCACGGAGAACATGAAGTTATAATGCGGTTGTGGTCAGCCTCAATCGTAGTCGCCATGGATTCACAAAGTTTGACAAATAGCGAATAGTTATTTTTGTAACAAGTACCTAAAATCATGTTATTTGGGACGGATCGTAGCTGTTTCTGGAATAAGTTTATGTTTTATGTATGGTGTTATCATTTCCAATGTCCCAATGGTTGCAAGGATTGCGAAATCTGTGAATTTTTTTACAGTATGAAGAGTCTAAGTCAGCTAATAAAAAAAATTAACTCATGAGTCGGACAAGAATGCTTTTTCCCAAAGGTGTGGTACTATTAATTTTATTTAGGACTGATCAAAAGCAGGGCTATTCAGGGTTGCGTAACAGAAATTTAAATTTTAAAATATAGAATTTTGTAGCTATGGCACGTGAAAAACTGATTTAAGGTGTCGATTTTCACGAAATTCATAAAAGTGTCAATATCTCAAACACTAACAATATTTTACTAAGGTGATATTTTGATATTCTGGACATGAGCTGGCCTATCAGCTCTTAATGAGATGACTTTGAGTTTTGAGACACCTTGTGTAGTATTTGGCACGAAATTTTACCTTGTTTTTTCTAAATAAACAAAAAAAGATGCCAAAATTTTCCACCCTCAACATTTCGTGCCCTAGGCTGGAGCTTACATTGCCTGCTGGTAAATCGGCCACTGCACAAAAAGCCAAAAAACATAGTAAATTACCAGTTAACAAAGATAAAATATATTACCTAAAATAGCCCTGAGATGACCCTCCAGCGTTTGCAAAACAGTCGCCTTGATTTCCTTCACTGATTTGCCTAAAAATTGTTCCGAAGCTGTCTGTAATAGTTCGTCGGCTTTCATGATTTTGCACTGCGCCACTCCCGTCACCGAAAGTGGTACACCCTGCGACGTTTCGACGGCCCCGCACTGTGGATTTAGGGTCATAACTTCCAAAGACAGCCGCTGAACGTCCGTCACAAACCACCATGCCCACGACCATCCCCCTACTATCGTCACTTTCTTCGTGGAGCCACAACATCCTCCTGAAAAATAAGATAAGAAGCATGAAATTAGGTTTTATAGAATATGCGGTATGTGTTTTAAGTTATGGATATGTGTTAAATTCAAGAAATCTAAAATAAAACTACAATTGTAATATTTTACAAAAGTTATTCCATTCATCGACAGATGGTAAGGTCCTCTAATTAGAAAAGGATCCCTAACTAGAAATATAATTGTTTAAACAAGTCTGCTATAATATTGACACACAAGTTTCTAAATGTTGCAAATCATAAAACTACGCCCGGTAAACATACACACGTTTTTAAAACGTATTCTCAACGTGTAATTGGTTGATAATTCGTGTTACGTTAGAAAAAAAAATAACAAGACTTTTTCACCAAGACTGTTGGCAGACCTTCTGGTGACGTTAAGATAACGTTATTTGAAGTGTTTAAATAAATATGTTGTATTAAACGTTTATAAAACGTATTTGCAATGTGTTGGAGTGACGTACATTAATAACATATCCATGATGTTCATGCTGCAATTTAAATAGTGCTATAACGCTTAAGAAAAGAACAAAACTATTTTTAATAATGTTGTATAAGACAAAGAAGTAACATCTTCGTGGATTCATGCCACACCGACGAATAAAACAATTGTTTTACACTCGACAGTCTCGCTACACGTGATTGTACTTAGTGATATGCTATTGTCAATAGATCAATGTGACATTTGCGGAGACGTTACTCTTCTTGGTCTAACACCACTTAAAATAGTTTTGTTCTTGTCTGAGGCATGCCTTAAACCTTCTTTCCTAGATCCAATCCATGTTAACAAAAAAAACCTTAACCAAACGTTATTTTGAAACATATAACTTCAAGCATATTTGATCTAGTAAGTGTGATATAAAATGTTTATACTTTCATTATTTAAAACATGCAGAACCGCGACTTTTTAAACTTGCTTGACGTAACAAAGATATATTTTTTCAAATGATGGTTCGACATTAGACACGTCTTTATAATGTATACATATTTACTGTTCAAGATTGTTACATATTTCTAAAGTAATATTGAATTATGAACTGTACATGCAAATATAAATTGATTCTTGCCATATGTCTAGTGTGATTTGCAAGAAAAAGAGTTATTACTATCGATAAATGAGCTTATTATGTGCAAACAATAAAGGTTTAGGATAGTGTAGGAATAAATCACCGATAAACAGCAAAAGCAAAAGCGGTCCTAAGCTTAATCCTTGGGGAACACCGGATGGTCAAAGAGGTACGAATCTATAATCATCCTATTCAGGCCCCGCTAACTATATAGTGGTTTAAGGCTTCGGAAACTCTAATTTGTTTTATGTTCGGAAGAAAGTGAGATACAGCTAAGTATATCAAGAGTGTTTTGAATGTCGGTAGATTAACACCCCCTTGATCGTGTGAGTTCAGTGCTGGAGATTTATCTACGTAAGTAGAGGTCATGAATTGGTATTGTTTCCATAAAGTCGTGTTGATAAGGTGGTATACAGCCTGGTTGAAGAAAGTATATACAGGGTTGGGCAATAGTCCCGGAACGGCTCGATTACAGCCGAACGGGACCTCGTATCAACTTCGGGTTTTCGAAACTGTATTCAGCGAAATTTTTAGAACTTCTTGACATGTATTTCAGGACCGTGACGTCATTACGTTCGGAGGTGTGACATAAGTGTCAATTTTTTTAAATGAAACACCCGGTATATTTTTCCATATTTGTATACTTTAAGGAGTCCAGAATTCAACGACGTAGCGTTTGTATGGATTCTGTTATGTAATGTGGTCTCAATAAGGGAAAATTAGAAATTACAATCGTAATTAACAGAGAAAAAAGACACTCTTTCTTTACCATTTTTTTTTTACAAAACTAGGACCCACGTAAACAAGTTTTTTTGTAGTCGTTTAATAAAAACACAGGTCATAGTTAAATTGTTCTCATTATTTTACTAGTTTATCTAAGTAAGTCGTGGTATAAACGTCACTGTGACATTACTTTTGTACTACTAATTTATGATTCTAAAAACGTGTCTTTAAAATGGCTCAACTGAACGACACTGAACGGATAACTTTACTCATGATGATTGGATTCGGAGAGAGGCGTCGATCCCTTCAGAAAGCAAGTGACCTCTTCAACGATACCTTTCCTGAGCGAAACCCGATTTCCAAGTCGACAGCATGTCGAATTTTGCACAATTTTGAACATACGGGAAATGTTAAGAATTTACCAAAAACTGGCCGCCCAAAAACAGCGACAAACGACGACAGAACTTTAGATGTACTGTTAGCGATTCAGGAGGAGCCTAAAACGTCAATTCCGAAACTTTCATTAGAAACTGGTAACAGTGAAAGATCCATTCGAAGAATACTCAGGAGAAATAAAATACATCCCTACAAAGTCAGCTTACTTCAGGAACTTGCGGAAGATGACCCTGAGCGTCGAATGCAGTTCTGCCAACAAATTATGAATTTCTTAGACGAGACACCACAGTTTGTAGATCGCATTTTTTTTCCGATGAGGCTACATTTTATTTAAATGGATTTGTCAATTGTCACAATTGTCGCTATTGGTCTGCTGAGAATCCACATTGGATGGAAGAAATGCACACACAACATCCACAAAAAGTAAATGTCTGGGCGGGTATAATTGGAACACATGTAATAGGGCCGTTTTTTCTAAATGGTAATTTAACTGCTGATACCTATTTAACTTTATTACGCGAAAGAGTTATACCCGCTGTAATTCAGATATTTCCCAATCGCGAAAATCCTCAGGTGATCGCAAATGCGGTGTACTTCCAGCAAGACGGAGCTCCGCCACACTATGCCAGAATTGTAAGAGATTTTTTGGACACTGTCTTTCCCCGGAGATGGATAGGTAGAAGGGGTCATATCGAATGTCCAGCTAGGTCACCTGACCTAACCCCTCTTGATTTTTTTCTGGGGTCATTTGAAGTCTGTGGTGTATCGCACAAGACCTGCCATGGTACATGAGCTTCAAGAAAGAATTCTAGCGGTTGCTGATAATATTACACCTCAGTCCCTCCAAAATGTTCAGCGGGAATATGTGGACAGGCTAGCACATTGTCAGGCAGTGGAAGGATTCCAATTTGAACATTTAATAAAATAAAACTATTCTCTGTTAATTACGATTGTAATTTCTAATTTTCCCTTATTGAGACCACATTACATAACAGAATCCATACAAACGTTACATCGTTGAATTTGGGACTCCTTAAAGTATACAAATATGGAAAAATATACCGGGTGTTTCATTTAAAAAAATTGACACTTATGTCACACCTCCGAACGTAATGACGTCACGGTCCTGAAATACATGTCAAGAAGTTCTAAAAATTTAGCTGAATACAGTGTCGAAAACCCGAAGTTGATACGAGGTCCCGTTCGGCTGTAATCGAGCCTTTCCGGGACTATTGCCCAACCCTGTATATTTTCATAAATAATAATGTACAATATTTCGTCATACCTGCGTACTATTACACATATTAAATAAATAAAAAGTACCAGATTCGGTAAAGCTAAAAGATGCTTCTTTAAAATAAATTCCAACTTAATTGAAGTTTGACTCATTTAACCTCGACAAGAACATAAAGGGAGCGGTTTTATAATTTTATTATAAAACAAGAATTCTACCAGTAAGCATTTTGTCTATCTACCTGTTTATCGGCACGTTTTACTTTATAGCAGTTACTCTTTCAAGCTATCCTTATCAAAGACCGATTGAAAATTTAAGCACGTATCAGTAAAAAGTAGACAATGCAGGCGGTCGTTTTCAAAAGAGAAATGTGTGATAATAAAATGAAAGTCACTTAATTAGACGAATATATTCAGGTAGTTTGTAGTAAAATTTAGCTAACTAACCATTACTTTTCGACGATTTACTGCACTTTTTATATAATCGTTGCACATTCTATTCTCATGCTCTTCGCAGTTTTTTTTTGTAAATAATATTAGTTATAGACATTACAAAACTATAACATTTTATTTGTTGATCAATTTTATTCGAAATGGGGTTCTTCCTCTGTTTGATTACTTACTTTCCAAATTTCAATACAATGGGACTTTTCATTCTTAAGTTATCCTGCCCATTCTTGTGATTGTTTACATATAGTAACTATATAATATTGGAAGAACATATTAGTATAAAGCGTAGTTATACCAGTTTTATATAATAAATATATGAAACACTCAATTTAAAAGTAATATTTTTACATAACATTGTAGTAAACCAGTAAACATTCTTGTGGTATTTATAATAATTACATGCTATAATATTGGAAGAACATTATAAGTACCTAGCAAGAATCATTCAACAAAATGTAATGATAAAAAAATATGAAAAATGTAAACAATTTTCTTGACGCTCAGTATGTTTGGATGTTATAATAATTGTACTTATGTAGTATGGTAAATTATTTATTATTTATTCTGTATAATTTTTGTGGTGCTTATATTGTCTTTTCGGTAATTTTGACAAAAGTATACTTATTATCTCGAGGTACGTTTCACTAACCATGTTGACATCATCAGGAGATTAAATACAATTTAAGAATCCACCAGTGATTCCCACTTATTGGTTGACGAAATGCACTTAGAGTGTAGCCCGAGTATAACCATTCGATAAAGATGGTATACATATTCGTCGTTATCGACGGGAAATTTATAACAATTCTACATGACCTATTCTAAAATTTATCGATGAAACCTTGCTACTGAGCAAGAAATATTACGAGGGGGTGGTTTTGGCGATTTGAGGATGATTGGGAGAAGGGTGGGGGAGGAACCCTCGAAAACGGAGATAAACAGTTTCCACAAAGTTTGAATTTTTAGGAAGATTTTAGTATTAGGGGAGGGGGTTATTGCATATGTCAGGCGCTCCACTTGCTTTACAATACCGAAATCTGGTCAAAAATCTCAATCCAACGATTCCCCACATGTCCGCAGTAGCCAAAAATGTAAAAAATGGTTTTGGCGATTTGGGGGTGGTTAGTGGAGAGATGTCTGTTGCCATTTGTGAGGCGAGGTACGGTGCCAGTTTAAGTGGCGAGAACTCGATCGGCGAAGTTAAGCAACGCCGGGAGAGTCCGTTATTTGGATGGGTGATCGTATCTCACTTCGCCGTCCTGGTTAAGTGGTGGAATAGCTTTAGCTAAACTTCGCCAGGACGTTAAAATAAATAAGACGTTAAAATAAAATAATAAAAATAGTGTTGAGCACCCTTGAAAACGAATAGAAACAAATTTTTATCAATTTTTAAATTTTTGGGGAGAGTTAAATCTCCCTAATATTTAGTATCAGAGGGTAGTTTCAACCCCGGGGGTTGATAATATGTTGGATGGTCAAAGTTCATACGGCCTACTCGAAAATCCTATGCGACAAGCCTTTGCATGCCTAGAATAGGAAAACCGCGAAAGGGGGTGGTTTTTCGCGTTTAGAGATAGTTCTCGAGGGCTGGGACGCCTAAAAATATCACCATCGTGTTCAGCACCCTCGAAAACCTTAACCTTTAACATGCCTATATGTATATATGCATTTCAAAGCGGAGGAGGAATTAAAACGATGATTAAAATGGCATTCTATCACCACTACAGCAAACATTCGAAAATTAAGTGTAATCTTTGACTATAATGCAAATAGGAGTATCGTCATCTACATTAAATGAAAACTGATTTTTTTCTAAATTTAATTTTAAAGCATCCAACTCCCTTTCATGAAAGAATATTCTTAAATAATTTTTATCACCCATATGAACATAAAATCCATTGCTTAGTTGAATAACATTCACATTTCACGCCATAAGTGTTGAAAGCTGTTGCACTTTATTTTATTAATGCAGAAATTGTACGGTTAAGGCTAAAAGGGAATATTATGCTTAAACCGCATACTCCATTGCCCATATTAAACATCCTCTTTAAAGCAAAATTCACATGAAGGACAATAGCCCAGAGGAAGCGTACTGTGTTACCAAGCGCGAGGACCAGGTTCAAATCTCACAGCCCGCGGATTTTTCAAGGTAAGCGTTTAAAATGTTGTTACATTGTTAAATATATGTATAAATATCAAACAATTCCTAATTAATAGAGACGCAAAATGAATAAAAACCGAGAGATTAAATAATATCCTCAAGTGATTTTTTTTTTAAACTAACGATTAAAACATGAAGTATTTTTTTATATAAAAGGGTTATATAAAGTTTACATAATAATGTAATGTATTTTTTATGTAAAAGTGTTCTATAATTTTTACATAACAAAGTAATATATTATTTACATAAAAATTATGTACACATGTTACGGACATTTTATATTACATTCATTTATCAATTCAACTCACATGTTATGTAAAATGTTACATGGGAAGTAAAGTAAGAATATAATAATTTCGTAAATATTATATAACAGTGTTTACTGGGTGCTTACAGGAAACGTGACCGATCGATGGACATACAAACAGACGGACAGACAGACGGACGCACATTTTGAAAGTTTCAGAATTCGATCACCAACACATGATTCTTTTTCTCTACGAGCGATATTACCGGTTTTAGAAGTGTGCCGATCAAATGCAATATACTTTTCGTTTTGTATTTGCAAAGAGTATAATAATTTACTTAGAATTTTCAAATAAGAAATTATCCAAATTCATTTTAGGATTTTAATTTACTAGCATAACCAGAATTCAGGTTAACGAAACAATGCAAACATTTCATTAATATTTTTACACATAGTTTTTCTTTTAGTTCTCATAGATAGTTATTTTTTCTGCAAAATTCTATAAAGAATATGTTTTAATACAATTAAAAGCAAACAAATAATAATTCACTTTTAAACATGGCGTTGTATTAACGATTGACGGCCTTGTCTCACTGCGAGATGAATGAAAGCCGCCAAAGCTTGGTCCATAATCTTATCGCATTTGTGACAAATTTATTGGCAATAAGTTGATATGAATAGGGACTATTACCGGTTTTGCTGTGTAACAATATTATATAATATAAATATACAAGTTTAATGAATTTAAATAATTAATAACTTTTTTAATTATTGATCGATTTTGTTCTTCCTCTAGCAAACACTAACTTACTGTCCATATTTCACTACAATCCGACTTTTCATTCTTAAGTTCTCGTGCTTGCAAGAAAAGTAAATTTAACATTTTAAGGGAGTCGAAAGATATTGCAGAAAAACTGAAATTTATTATCCTCCTTTTAAGGGGTATATCTCCCTTATTATTCATTTTCGGAAACAGGTTTATATAAAAGACTACCGTTATTTTTTTATGTACTATCAGCCGCAGAAATATCGGGAGACAATTTTGGTCCACCTTGTATAAAATAATAAAAGTCTAAAATTAAGTAATAAGTACGTTATTATTGCAATGTTAATCCGAAAATATATCAAAATTTATTTACATATTACCATTATTTGTCCCATATTTAGGCTGCATATAATATTCTTTCGGCGTAGAACCTGTTGCCTACCTACCTACATTTGTTTATATGAAAAATATATATGTAGCTTGGATTAATGTGGAAGTGATACAAAACGATTGCATAGATCAAAATGTGTAAATTGTAAATTACTGAGTGTCACCAATTTCACTTTTGGATTAATTTTTACAATCTTCCAAAAAATGTAAAAAATTACACTGCCACATAAATTAAAATGTTGGTCATGTGCCGTCCTGGACAATAAATAATAAGACAACTTTTATTTTTTAGTGTAAATCTATCTTCATTTGAATATGCAATCGAAATAAAGCATGTATTATCATTGTTTGTCTTCATGAGCATACAAGCCTGGTCAGAATTAGATCAACAGTATACATAATGCATAAGTATTCTTGTTGTTTCTCGTGTTAAATAATAGATGGAGTGTATTAGAGTTGTCTCATAAAAGATATTACAGTTAAATGCTAGAGGTTATGAGCTAATAAGATCGTTATTTTGTGTCATATGCCTTCTCAAATAAAATATTCAAAGTAAAAACTTCATAAAAATTATTTTCAGATAGATATTGTTACGCGTTATGTCCCCTAGGGGCTGGTGTTGGTAACTCATGAGTAATAGCCCGAATTAAGTAGCAATGGTGATAGGCAACTGCAATACCATCATAGCCTGTAGTGTGCCCCAAGCAACAATTGTAGTTTTAAAATAATCTATAAGTTATTCTAAAAACTTTATTTCCAAGACTACCTATAAACGTAAATAGTTGACCCTATGACTTAAAACCTTTATAAGAGTAAGGGGTCCATCTAGAGAAGGGCCTACATGCCTCTTTTTAGAACAACTGTTAAAACTTTCAAGCGAACTTTTTGTATTTGATGCAGTAAAAATAAATGCAAATAAATCTATTCTACATGCACTGTGGGCCGCTATAGTTATATACAAGTTATAAAATGGACAATTGGCGAGTACTAAGAACAGTTCAGAAAAACAATTAAAGATGGACTACTTGTAATTAATTGATGGGACTACTTATGGTGGGCTAAAATTTTCAACGAAGCTACCAAGTTTACTCTAAAACATGTATTAGATAGTTCTTAAAAATTCGTGCGCTCCCTAAAAACACAATTTTGAAAAAATATATAAACAATTATTTTTTCTTGTAACTTAAATAGTAAAGAGATCTTTAGATGTGTTTTTTATTTTAGTATATCTTGTGTATTGTACCTAAATCTAACTAATTTAACAATAAATTTCAATTTCAATTTCAATATGGTTTAGTATATGTAAATTGTGATTATAAAACATTTCTATTAGATACAAATTACATTTTCTTGTTCGATCTAGGACATTGCCAATATGTTGACTGATATTCCTCGACGGCTGAAAATAAAATGGCGGTTATATGTATAAACCCTATAAGCTGTGAATAATTCTACTTCAAACATGTTTTGTCTTAAAATGCCTATTGCATTACCAGTTGCTCTTTAAGCATGTCGATTTATTCTTGTAAAAGTATATTTTAAGCCTAATTGGTCTTAATATATTTTTTAAAACTTGTAGGCCTATCCTAAAACTAATTTTAAACCATTTGAGTACATAACACAGCCGCTTTAAAAATGGACAGTTTACCGAGATGCCATCTGGTATATGTCCACTAAATGTTCGCCTCTACTAGTGATATTTTAATTTACCATCGATCACTGCTCCACATTTCTCTTAAAGTTTTGCAACTTTGCAAAAAAGTTAATTTCACTACAACTTGCCATTTTTATAAATTCACCCACAGGCACGTCATGCACAGAATGATGACGAATATGTGTATATCTTATCACAGTTTTAAAACTACCTATTTTAAAACATTAAAGTCTGGGCATAGGTAAACCTAATCCTTTTAAGTTTAAGACTGATTTATTACAGTTGTTTGTTTGCTTCATTAAAACTCTAACATATGTTAAATTTATAGCCTAGCATTAACAACCACCTCAAATTAATTTCATAAAGCAATGATAAAATCACAACATTTGCTTAATCTCTATAAAACTTGATCATTCTAACCTGAACTTAATAGCTATAAAGTTTTATCTAAGGCTTGACAAATACCTTGATAAGTCAATCATAAGCCAATTAAGACTAAAAGATTCTTAGTTTTAATGTAAGTTCTTAAAGGCTTTTTTTAAAGTTTCTTTAAGGCAAAACTATCTTTAAGTGTATTTGGCATTTAATAAATCTGGCATAAGTCAGTGGTTTATGAGGTGGTCATTATAAAACACCAATAAAACCTAAATAGATCTAAAAAGCATTTAAATAGTTACTTGGGGTGCCATCTCTGAGGCACTGGTAGTACGTTTCCTGGAAGCTGAAAGTTTGTAGATGGATCGAGATTTCTACACTATGCTAGATTGCCGCGCAAGAGGGTCTATGCTCGATGATTCTAGAGGTATTTTGTAGAGTATATATGCCAATGTAAACACGCGGAAGGAAAGTATTAAAAATGAATTAAGGTTAAATACATCCGAAGTGATACAAAGTGAACACTAGAGTGAAAATGTCAAGTAATAAACATTGTGAAAGGTTATTTATTCAGTAAACGTGTATTTTAGTTAATAAAAGTATTGTGAAGTTTTCAGTAAGTTATTCAATAAAGGGTGTTAGTGTTAATCTTCTGTTATAAATTTTGAACCCACGGATGTTTAAGGGAGGTTTCCTAAGAGGTGGAAGCATGTGACAATATATTGTAATAGTGATATTTTGAATAGTCTGTATACTGTTCTGAAGATTTCAAGTAAGAAAGAAAGAACTTACATTTAAAAAAACTTACAGGTCAGTGGAGTATGTTATTGGATAAGACATGAATGACAGTTTTATTTTTATTTAAACGAACGTTTTGTTTATGATGCCGTGTGCCACGCAATCAAATGTCCTCTACGTAGGGCTATCTTAAGACTCTCAGAGGGACCGTCGTAAGGGGCAGGTCTCTTACCGTTGTCTTCTAGATAAAACGTTATTTATTATACTTTCAAAATGAAGTCCTTAATTTATTATTATCTCTCTAGAATTAAAACTACATTATGCACATTATTGCAGATTATGTCAGTGTGAAAAACTTTCAGATAGCCAGTACAAAAAGATGACGTGTCAAAAGAGCAATTTTCAATTACATGACCAAGATAATTTCTTATATCACGGTCGATACATACTTTTTAGTCTAGATATCGAAAAAAAATCAATTAAGGGTGCAACATTTATGCTTAAAATACGTCTTGTTTTTTAAGCTTTTATTTGACGTATTTTGTTGTCTGCCTGTCTGCTACAAATTTTACAATCAGTATTTCGACTAGTTCTAATTGAGCTAGATATTTAAATTCTGCACACGTGTATAAGTACAGTGACAATGTAGTATAGTATATCTAATATTGTTCTAAATCCAATATGTTGGACCGGTGGACGTCTCAGGATGACGGACAGCCTTTTTCCTCACATCTCCTTTGATATGTGTATCAAATGAGAGGGATTGACGAGATAAATATGAGACATCATTCTAAATTCAATATGGCGGACGCCCCAGCGTATTACATGTTCTTCACAATCCCTAGACGTCGGTGCCAAATAAAAATGTTTTGTCCGTCTGTCTGTAAAATAGGTATACTAAACAGTAAAAAATAATTTTTAAATTCATACATCTGGAAATCAAAAGCTTTGGGGGACGGTCAACTGAGAAAAGTAACTGTGTAATAGTGTTTGTAATATGACTGCCCCCAAAGCTTTTAGTTTCCAGATGAATGAATTTAAAAATAACTTTTTACTCTCTAACACATTTTATACTTTCTTTTTTTTTAGCACATTTTCTGAGTAATTTAAAAATACTACGCGTACTCTCAAGCGCGGTAAATCGTGCCTCTGGTCAAACTCACACGAGTGCTCAGCAGATTCGATTTATATAAAAGTGGAAACTTCTGCGCAAAAAGCACCCGTTGCAAAACTTGAAGCATATTTAATTTTTTTTTATTTCAGCATCGGCTACTGAAAATCGACGCTTTCAGACAAAAGACAAACAAAATATATATACATTGATTTTGCATGACATTAGTCTATATAGATCCATTTTGAATCCTCTATCTAGTATTTTAACTATTAACGTCACTTTAGTTGACGATACCGACAAAATGCCAATCTTTCTTTTTCCGTAGAGACATCACACGATCTTCCACTCGAGGTATTTATTTATGTTTTTGAAATTTATATTCAAATTTAAAATTGGGATCCGCCAGAGCCGATCGGGTTAAGCGACGACCAAGTGTCGTCCGGCTTTGAGTCCTGTTAACAGAGTACTTTTAAAAAATTTGTAAAAACTTCTTGGCAGATATATTTGATTGTAAAATTACTTGCCTCTCGCTTATTTTTAGTCGACTAACTTTAAAAAATTTAAAACTTTTATCATTTTGCCTTTTTTCGGCGACAAGTACAGAAACACTTTTTTAAATTTATTTTCAACTCTTCGGCAGATATTTTTCGTTTCGTAATTGCTTAAGGATTATTTATACTCGACTAACGTTTAACAATTGTAAAATTTGACGGCGATAATTGGTCAAATTCATGTCACTGTATTCACAAATGCTAAAGTCTTAGTACAGGAGCTTCAAACAATAACCTATAAATAAGATAATTTCAACGACTTCAACACAATAAATAAAAATAATGCTTATGGAAATTATATTTACCTAGTTTGTGAGAAACTTTATTTGCCCACGATTAATAAAAATTACAAAAATAAACGATGCGTTTTTTTTCAAGAAAACATAAAAAACAAAGCGACATACAGAACACAATACAAAAGTCACTGCACAATTTCGCGCCGCGGCGGCCCTTTTCCATTTCGACGCTACTAAATCTTTCATACAGAAAGAGGGGAGAATACATGTAACTTTCACTTTTCAACCAACACAAAATATGTATTTGAACATGTCGAGAGCGCTAAACATATTATCTTCTACAGTTAATTTAATCTATTTTAAGTATATTGTGCGCTGCATTAATATTCGATCAAAGTATTTACAATTTCCGTTATAATTGTATTACATCAGTAACAACAGAACTTTGTAGCTGAAGTACTTTATTTGATTTTAATTGATTTACTTTGATTAAAACATTGCAATGAAAAAGATTGCTTTTTCTAAAAAGCGCAACATGCCACTTTAAATATACAGTAGACGCAGAAGTTCTTCGATCATAGGAAAGTTGAGCGCAATTTACACTTACCTAATCTCACTATCGTAAATATCCAATGACATATCCAGTGTTGGCAGATCTACTTTATTCATACATAATGACGCGAAGTTTTGTAGAATGATAGAATCTAATTGATTAAAATAAAATAAAACTCATATTTTTATAATTTATATAAAACAATGAAATCACTATATTTAGCTCATTTGCTTTTTTATCTTACCAAAACGTAACTAAGAGTTGGGTTTTAAAAAATATAAATAGTTTGCATGATAAATGAAATAATCTGGCAACACTGATGCAGTAATACCTTGAAGACTTGTTCTCTATTGAGCACGACAAGGACATCGAAACATCGACCGAGAGGGTTGTCACTGCCGCTGCCCATCTAGGAGACAATCGGCGTAGGAGTTTAGTAACGCAGGAAAGGTAAAGTGGGATGCACGTCCCTTCGCGAAATCTAATAAATTGCGAAAACAATTGGTTTTAAAACCATTATAAATGTTGGTACTATTATGGAAAAATTTTATAATTTGGAAACTAAAAAAGTAATTCTCAACACAAAAATAAGTCTTAAAAATGGGTAAAACAAAATAACAATATTCCAAAAGTTTCTAAAAATGTATGGAGTTAAGGAAAACATTTATTACTTACACCTAATAAGTTTAATGTAATAAATGCTCAAATAGACTTCCCTGCTGAACTGAGCAATACCCCAAATGATTATAAAATTCTTGGCGAACATTACCCCAACATAACAGGGGTAACAGTTAAGCAGGCGTTTTCAATTTAATTGAAGTTCCTGCAAATTGTTGGGCCTATTTTCCTGAAAACCGTAAATTTTTGATTTTAAGTAACCCCACAAGAAAAGTCACAAGGCGCAAGATCTAGTGACCTAGCTGGCCATAAGATATTACCATGCCCAGAAATAAGTCTATTCGGAAATGTTTTCTCCAAATACTGCCGAACGATAACTCTATTATGGGGAGGGCAACCATCTTGTTGGAACCAAATTTCATTAAACCTAGCACCTACTAGTTCCTGAATCCTAGGGACAATTTGCTGTTGAAGCAAATATTTTTGGCCATTTAAGATGCCATCGATATAAAATGGTCCAATAATTCACCCAGTGCACCGACCCAAACATTTAGTTTTTGAGGATACTGAGTGCGAAGTTCGTAAAACTTATGTAAATTTTCTCGCGACCAATCTCCTGTCCGAGTAGAATCATGTTTACCAATTAATGGAAGAGTTGAGTCATGTTTCAAAGAAAATGTTCATCTGCATTCGCCTTTTCCATTAATTGCTCACAAAATTCCATTCTTCTGATATTGTCCGTGTCAAAAATTTCATGAGTTTTCCGAACCTTGTATGATTTGTATCCATTTTTTTTTAAACCGACCTAACCGTTGATGGCGTAGAACCTACTTCAGCAGCAATTTGGGAAGTAGTAAGTACCGAGTTGTTGGTTGCCAGTGCACAAATCATAATATCTCTTTCATCTCGGGCTTCATTGGGAGGAATCGATTTTTTATGTTGTTTATAATCAACACAACCATGTATTTATATTGTTATTTCACCTTAATTTCTTTTTTTCTTTTTTAGACATGTTTGTCCTTTTTTGTCATGTTATTGTATTACAACTGTGCATTTTTTGTCTTAATTTGTATCTAGTTTTTAACATCATATTGTCATTGTGTTGTTCCCTATCCTGTAACTGGGATTTAATCCCGTTGGATAGTGGTATGTAAAATAAATAAATAAATAAATAAATAAATAAACACAACCATGTATTTCAAAATTGTGAATAATATTATGAATTGTGGATAATGCAGGTGAAGGTCGGCCGGGAAATGCACCTTGACTTTCCTTGATGGTACCACTTAACCATCTCAACTTTATCGGCCGTTTCAAACATTTTTAAGAATTAATTTAACGACAAGGTCACTCTTTCAATTTTCAAATAGTACTAGCTTGAGTACGAGTTTGATGTGATGTGAGATTGCTGCGAGTCGATTACTAGTTACGCATGTGTATGCATTTATAATATACCATTCTTTGGAAGTTGTAAATTCGCCTGGTAGATCCTATGATCGAAGAACTTTTGCGTCTACTGTATACGTTCATACGCACCTCCATACCACCAAGGTAGCTGACTGATTGATTACGTTTATTATGCGTTAAATTAACTGCTGACCAAGTTTCATTCATTAACAAATAGTAGGTATGAAAGAAATTTTCAATTTACACACCCACTCGCTGCTCAACGCACCGCTACCAGCCTGACTGACTAATGGGCGGATATTCAATGAATCATCGACAACCTATTAAGGTTCATTCTGTCCATTTTGTGACGCTAGCTCTCGGTCTATAAGGAGAAGAATTTTTTCTTAAAACAAAAAACACTATGTTCTTTTGGAATAATCATGCATAATACGTTTCTTGTAACATTACTAAGCATTTGTTTGGATAGAATATAATAATTATTATTAATAATACTGAGTGGATATTCATATAACGTAAGTTTTATTTTTTATACCTTCCATAACATCAACAAATAAAAAGTGACCTGACATCTAAGTGCTAAATAATTTTACTTTCATATAGAGCAGTAAGTGTACTACTTACAAAATACATTTACGTTATCAACATCACGTAAACACTATACTTTTCTTGCAATTTTCTACTTAAAAACGACTAAAAGATACCTAATATCACTATCTCTTTCCTACTAAAGTAAAGTAATGGTCAAACTCAATGCACTCTATTAATGTACTCTAAGAAATTAAATAACTTCAGACGATTCTCATGTAGCAAAATCTTCTCTTATTTTATTTAACTACCCATCGCAAACATATGTATGTATCAAAAATCCTAGATAAACTTTTAAAAAGAAGACCAGTACCTATTTAACAAGACCACCGCTGTACTCGCGTAGCAAAAGAAGGTACGTGAAGATATTCCTCATCGAAACTTCATATGGTGTCTGCTGTCCGTTATAATTACGATCTAAAAACGCTCCAAGCAGTCAGTCAAAACAAATAGAAAGTGTAACTCACTTTTAAAATTAATTACTTAAGTCAACTGGCTGATTGGAAGAAATGCCGTTAGCTAATTCGGTAACAGAAGAACGAAGAAGTGGCTCCAAAGAAAGCGTGCTATGTTACAGGTGGACTAAATACATCGAGATCTGAACACAAAATAAAAAAATTTAAATGATAGATTTTTGGAAAAATGCAGATATTGTCATAAAATGTATTCATAAATAGGAACAACTAACTGTAGGCCGGTAGAATTAGCTCATGGGAAGGCTAATCTTGGATGAAATTCCTTACAGGTAACCACATGGTTCAGTCGACGTATTTATTGATAAGGAGCATACCTGTGAATTTCCTCCCTTTTTAAAGTGTGGGAACATTTTTTGATTAACGTTTTTTTGCGAAAAAATCACAAAAAATCGGTTTTTTAAGCGTAGCTCTAAGCCGATTGATAATAGCCACATTTGATGTTATACGTTTCGTAGGTGATATAAAGACAGTTAATTTGCCGCCCGAATCATTTAAGTCGGTTAAGAATTTTTTTAAATAATGGAAGAAAACTGTCGAAAGAACCGAAAATTTCAATAATTTTTAATTCCGTAAACAATTTTCCTAAATCCTAAAAACTTGGTGAAAACATGTCTCATATAACCCTGAAACTACCTTAAAATTTTCATCAAAAAATATTTATAACTTTTCAAGAAAATGCATTTGTTTATAAAAAAGGTCTCAAATGTTTGATTCAATCTGCCCAAGTTCCCGTCATCAAAAATGACTCATGCGGAGCTCTGTTTTTTTCGTTATGACGTCTAGTTTACGAATACATTGTTGGTATAACGATTTCTTTATATTTTCATAAACAAAATGGCGTTTGAAAAAGTACGACTTTTTCGGACAGCATTTTTTGCGAAAATCTTAAAAACAAATTAATACATCGGCATAAAACTTTCATATTCTGGTAGCTGGTATATTTACACGAATTTAAAAAAAAATAATTGTAAAATATTTAGAAGCAGAGATAATTTTTTTAGTTGTTAATTACGCCATTTGTTTATTTATTAATATAAACATTTGAAATTTACACAGTAACTAGTTGAAGACTTAAATTTTGTAATTCAGTGAACTGCCATAATGTTATGTTTTAAGGGACGTAATGTTAATTTTTATACTCCACAGTCTGAATGAGTCTTCGTGTCCCGCGCCAATATTCTTGACTTTGATGACGGTCTCGGATGATTAGGGTCGAGCTTTGAGCTCTTTGTCCCAATCATCGCTGTAGACCTGGACCGGCCTCGTACTCAGCTGTCCACGTTAACGTTTTCGGTCAAGCGACTTTAAATTCCGACGGCAAAAAAATCGATGTATCTCCGTCATTTATGATGCGATTTCGCCAAATGTGTGCTCCTTCTTCTCCTTTCTCTCTTTCTCCTTACCCTCTTATCAATCCTGTTTTCGTGAACGCGGCGCGATATTTAAAAATGAAACACATGAAAACACACGAGTTATAGAAACTGAATTATTATTTTTTTAAAAATAAAACAATAATTATTGTGCGGCACGCTGTAACGTTAAAAAAGGCAATTTACAAATTATATTAACCGTTTCATGCTTTCATACAGCTTGCTTTTATCGCACCTTCTGTAGCTATATACATCATGAAAGAACATTCTTCACTAGCTTTAGCATTAAATTGCACAACAAAAAATTCTTTTGAGATTTTTTCAAACCAGAGTACTCATTCGGCACACTCCGCTCCTCGAATAATAGGTAAAAAAGATTTATTTTTCAATTGTTTGTAACAAATTTATTAACAATTTATCAATAATGTTAATAATACGGTAGTGTATATTTCATCGTGCTATCCCAAATAAATAAAAAAAAATCGTCGAAATCGCATCATAAAGGACGGAGATACATCGATTTTTGTTTGCCTTCGGAATTTGAAGTCGCTTTACTGAAAACGTTAACGTGGAGAGCTGAGGGCGGGACACGAAGACTCATTCAGACTGTGGTGTACAGAAATTAACATTGCGTCCTTTAAAACATAACATTACAGGTGGCAGTTCACTGAATTACAAAATTCAAGTCTTCAACTAATTACTATGTAAATTTCAAATGTTTATGTTAGTAAATAAACAATTTGCCGTAATTAACAAAAATTGTCTCTGCTTCTAAATATCTTACAACAATCAATTTTTTTAAATTCGTGTAAAAATATCAGAATATGAAAGTTTTATGCCGATATATATTAATTTGTTATTAAGATATTTGCAAAAAAGTCCTGTCCGAAAAAGTCGTACTTTTTCAAACGCCAGTTTGTTTATAAACATATTAAAAAATCGTTATGCTAACAATGTACTCGTAAACTAGACGTCATAACGAAAAAAATGAGCTCCGGATGAGTCATTTTTGATGACGGGAACTGGGTCAGATTGAATTAAACATTTGAGACCTTTTTTATAAACAAATGTAATTTCTCGAAAAATTATAAATATTTTTTGATGAAAATTTTATGGTAGCTTCATGGTAACGTGAGACATGTTTCCACCAGTTTTGAGGATTTAGAAAAATTTTTCACGGAATTAAAAATTATTGAAATTTTCGATTTTTTTGACAGTTCCTTTCGATTATTTAAAAAAATTATTAACCGATTTAAATAATTCGGACGGCAAATTAACTGACTTTATATCACCTACGAAACGTATAACATCAAATATGGCTATCGCCAATTGGCTTAGAGCTACGCTTAAAAAACCCGATTTTTCGTGATTTTTCCGCAAAAAAACGTTAATCAAAAAATGTTCCCCACTTTAAAATGGGAGGAAATTCACAGGTATGTTACTTATCAATAAATACATCGACCAAACCATGTGGTTACCTGTAAGGAATTTCATCCAGTGGTTTTTGCAATTCTATTGGACTACCCCTGATAACAACAAACGTCCTCAGGACGTTCACTTAGGTCCTCGTTAGGTCTGAACGTCAAGGGTTTATATGGTATGTCCCAAGGACGTCCGTTTGCTATCGTCCCTAAAACGTTCTGAATAAAACGTTTTAAGGACATCCTGCTAGAGTCTATGGTCAAGACAAACCTAAACACATTTGTGAATTAACTTCTAGGAGTGATGTTTTTTTGAGCAGAGCAGGATATGATTAAAAAAGGAAATTAAAAACTGTAAAAATGAAATTAAAATCCTTAAAAAGTTTTACTAACAAAATTTCTTTTGATAACAAAATATTTTCATATTTCATGGTCCATTTAAATTTTGTTAATTTGATTTTTCTGATTTCAGAAATCTTATATTCAACTATTTTTTTCATCTTGCGAAATCACATTAATTTGTACTTTTTGATAGTACAGTGTAGTTACTATACTACTATCCTCTATATTAGTGTGCTACTATCATTTAGTATGAAAATATCGCAATGAAAATAAATGGAAATACTGGAATGAATAACAATTAAAAGTAGGTATGTGAAGTTCCTATAAAGCTCTTTTATTTTAAAATTCCCGCCAAACGTCCTGTTTGAGATGTAGGAGTTTCGGTTAGTTGCTCAGTTGCTGTCAAACTATGGGAATTCAATTTGGCAGGCAGCCTTATGGTTATTGCATTGCATCATTTTTATTTCTTCCGCCCACTGCCACTAGTCAGTTTTAATGGCTACAAAAGAAAGCACCAAAAATTGGTAAGTCTATTTAATTGATTTATTAATATATAAGTATTTAGATCGATATTTTATTCTAGATAAATTTGGTGCTGCTTATTTGTAGGTTTATAGCCTACTACCACCCACCTTATTTGGCTCTGTTAAAATTCTATGGGAGATCACCTGTGAATCTGGGTATGTAGTTTTTAGTTGTTTATCATGGAGCGAACCTATTCACTTAAAAGAAGATTGTTGGTTAAACATTATAAATACAATACTTCCCTTCGGTATGCGAGGGAAGTAAAAATTGAAAAGAAGTACCTACTCAGTGTGTTAAACGAAGTGTTATATATGTTTCGACATCTCTGATGAACAAGTGGAGGTGATGAAACTTTTAATAGGTAAGGTTTGATACATCGAGTAATAAAACATTTGCCAGAAAACATCAACAAACTTGTAAAATATATTTAGGGATTTCAGTAAATTAATATAAGGAAAAAACTAATAAAGGTTCTTTTTGAGCAAAATTTACAAATTTGTAACTTATATGCCCTATTTGTTATATTTTTTCTGAAATTATGCTGTACGTACGTACAAAAACTTTTATACATCATCAATGTTCAACCTAATAAACCTGCTTCTAACCGTAAATCCTAATGCATCTTAACCCATAGCCATTTTCTTTACTTGAATTCTGTAATAATATTGGCAAAAAATATAACGTTAAACTTATAATAATGTTATTAATCTGGTAGCATTAGTCACAACATATATTTCTGCTTCTCTCGGTCTTTGGTATTATTTGTAGAATCGATCATTCATATAAAGAGGTGTTCTTAAACTTTTTAAATGAACAAGGGAACCTTTCAAATGCAAAAGTCAGTTAAACAAAAAAATTTTCACATTTAAACTGTGATTTTTTTTTTAAATAGGACACCAAGAAAATTATAACAATTTATTTGAAATATAAGCTTGCCATCAGGTGGCATATATTAGTCTTAATGTTTTTTGCCAAGATTTCATCTGAAATGTTAATTTTTCTTTTATTTGCACAGGGGCTGCTGAAGTCGCTAACGATTCAAAGTCTTGGAAGGACACCGAAATGGCTATTACATCATGATTGAAGAGGGCAAAAGAAAGAACAGAGAGGGTGTCAAAAAAGAGAGAATATTAGAAAATAATATAAACTAAGATAATTATAAAAAGACGAAGTGTGCAAAACGTTAAGAGAAGGTGAGATATACATTTATCTTACGTTTTATTGCACACTTGGCTTATTTCTTATAATATTCAATATGACTTAATGTATATATAACTATATTATACTGTACTAGGTATTATAATATATAACTTTTAAATCCCATAAAAATTGTATTTTTAACACTTGACACTTGAATTTGTAGAGTAAGAAGTTAATTTAAAAAAAATACAAATGCCATAAGTTATTTTTCAATAGCACAATAGAAATAAAATGTTCACATAAATTTGTCATTTGGTGTTGATAAATAAAAATACCAAGTATTAAAATCAATCTATTTGAATTATTTTTCTACATGATAATTATATATTGTCATTTTTTTATCTTTTTGGCTTTTCTAACCACATTTATTCCCTTCGAAATAGAATCCAATCACTGGATTCTATTTCGAAAGAAATGCATGTGGTTAGAAAACCTAAAAAGGAACATAAATACCCTCTGCTCTGTGAAATTTTTTTAAGAAGTGTTTTTAGTAGGTGTATTTTTTATTTTGGTGTACATTTGTCAACTGGTACGTTCTCTCGCTATGACGCTATCAAAAATAGAAGGCTAAAACTTCCTATATATCTTATATTATTGCTGAGATTCAATGAATCCCCACGCAATTGTTTAGAATGGCAAAAAACGGACTTTGAACAAAGTGAAAAATTACGCAACCTATGTAATACAAGTATTTGTATTGTGGTAAGTACTAAAAAAATCAGGGTTGGTGCAAAAGTACGAAATGACATTGTTCCTAACAGGTGTAACCCATTAAGTTGGGAAGTAGTGTTTTACTATCATATGACAAACAATACTACCATAATATGTTCTTTTTAAAGCTAGAAAGTGACAAGGAGAGATTCACCACTGTCCGCAAATAGGTTACCTCTAACTGGGACTGTTTATTTATTATCTATAACCAGAAATCACATAATTACAAACTTTACGAGAAGTATAGAATACGTATTTATCAATTTATATTTACCTACTTAATCGTTACTTTTAATTTGACAAGTTTGAAAATTAAGTTCAGAATACTAAGTTGAACAGAGAACACTACCTGAAATACTGAATAAGTGTTACGAATTGTAATGTACAGTGTATAGTTTTGATTTCCCGTATTTTCAATAGATTACCGTAAGTATAATTTTAGCTTATATCTACGCAGAACGAGTGTGGTTAACGTGTTCCTATATGTAGCTTTGTTATTTGTGTCTATTCAAATAAGTGCTAATTTGTAACTATACTTTTAAGCCAATGGTTCTGTTTAACTTGTCTCTGGTATGAGCTATGAACGCTTAATAAATTCGAAATGTAGAAATAAGGTTATAATTATTTGCTACAACGTTAATGAGTGAAATAATCGCTGTTAAATTTTACCAAAAGCTAGTGTCAGTTTATTCAGTATAAAACTTGTCATTGGTTTATATTTAAAATGTGATGCAATATCATTTTGATCGCTAGTCTCGGATATGTTGTTGAAATGTATTTATATGATTAACTTCAAAATTAACGTCAGTATATTATTAACTCAAGTTATATCCGTATTTTCCATTTTTGCCAAAGATTTTTCAAAAATTATACTTTACTACCTCTTCGAATTCATACCCAACAGCAGCCTTTGGAATAAAGAAAAATACGAATAGTGGATTTTACCCTCTACCACTATGACAATTGTTTGATTTATAATAATAATAAAAAAGAAAAAGAAAACACCTTGTGGGGATAATTGTACAGTTAAATGATTTCTCAGTAAGCAGCTTTGTTAGGTATTCCAGTTTGCAAACACCATTGGGTACACCACTGGGCTTCCGTTTAGCTGTCACTCTTTTTCAACTCTTAAAAATAAACTATCTGGCGCCAGCCTTGTCCAGCTCCAGGCATAAGACCACAATGGGTAACTATAAAACAATTAAAATCAGCTTCACGGCATGGCCTAATTTATATAGCCACGACTGTACAATAAAACGGAATAGAATAATAAATAAATACTAAACAAAAAGTATCTCATATTTCGAATATACGTAAGTCTTCTGGTATTTAGGGTCACTGGGAACCTCAAGAGACATATATGACTTAGAAATCGTACTCGGCTTGTTCCACCGTGTAGAAAGTATGCATTTCACCTAGCCAACCATGAATGGTGGTCTCGCTTACAAAGATAGTGAAATATTTTCAATGTTCCCAGGAGTGTCGCAATATGCCTCAAGAAGTCAGTCAAGTTCAAGACCACTTTTTCATTAAGCATATTTGATCTCGGAAGCTGCGTTTAGTTGTCGGTTTAATCTTCCTAATTTGTAAACATTTGAAAAAAAAATTATAAAAAATAGTCTGGATCTATTTTCGATTTTACGGAGTGTTTAAGTGATGTGTATATCTATGAAAAAATTGGAGTGTTACATCATGCTGAAGTTGTGTGCCGAGTGCTGAAAAATATACTACGTTTAAAAATTTGTTTCGGCAGCAGCTGGCGCGCGTGTGTATTAGATCTTATTAATTTATTATAAATTTTAGTAATAGGGGACAGGTAAGTTAGCTACTTTTTTATTATATAGAGGGTGTCTATTTGATATAATACATAAAAACAGTGTGTCCCAAGAAAGTCTGTACGCAAAAATGGCAGAAAGAATTCAACATTACAAAAAATCTATATCGTTGAGGTCGAAATGGCTTATATTTTTTTGTGGGCCTTTGAATTTTTCCCCCGTTAATTCGAAATTGGGTTGTTAAATTACACTGACCCGCTAGGTTTTTTTTCTTAACCCAAATAAAAGATTATGAAGGTGTTTGACGTGCTGAACATGGTGCCATCACGTCACAGTTTTGAGAAAACCTAACCCAAAAGTGCTAAAAAGGCCATTTCTGCCTATATTCGTGCCCTAGTAATTATACAACGATATGAAATTGAGTAAAACGGATCAGACCTATTCAGCAGTCCAAAATCTTCAAAAACCCCCCATAGTAATAATAAAAAAAAACATAACAGCAGAAAGGAAAACAGTTCAAGCTCTTTACCTACCATAACCTAATTGGTCTAGTCCTAAACAAGTAGAAAGGAATGTTTAATATAATCCTCTTTAACATCACCCAAAGCTATGATAAAAAAACAAGAGAAAGAACAAAAAAATGGAGCCACCTAATCTGTTTATTTAATGTCCGATTTAGTTATTTTTTTTAAATACAGATCTTTGAAAAGCGCATCATTGTGCTATATTGAATTTTCCAACACGTAATAGCGTGGCCAACGATGAATTTTTTTTTCGGGTCAGAAAATGGTGAAATCTTATCAGCAATTTTTTTAATTTCAAATCTGACTGCGCCACTGGATTCGGCAACCCCCAAATGTGGTTGTACCAAATTTCGTTGGATATTTCCTGAGAGAAATAAAAATTCAAGAAATATAACTGTTGCATGGGATTGTGTATTTATGAAAAGAGTGCCTTGACTGAAATAACTGTCAAATGAATGATTAATTGTTAAAAAAACAGTAATGCTCAATACAGAAAATTATAATTATCAAATTTTTATGCTTTCACACTATATGACTAACAAACAAATAATTACAAAGAAGTGACAAAAAGTTTACCTAAAAATATTATAAAATAAATAAATAAATAGAACAATTAAATATAGATTCTCTCTACTAAGCCGCCTTGAATTTCTATACATTTCTCTATTCTCTCACGATTATTACCAACGACATTTCTAAGTTCTTCCCTCGAGATTTCCTAACAAGCTAGTGTAATTCTGTCACATAGTTCCTGCCTATTTTGTGGTCGAGATTTATAAACTTTGCTTTTAAGAGTACCCCACAAATAAAAATCAAGGGGTGTTAAATACGGCGATCTTGGCGGCCAGGCAATGGACTACTACGTCCAATCCACCTACCGGGAAAATTTTGGTTGAGCCATGTCCTGACAGTTGCTGCATGGTGTGGAGTATATCCATCTAGTTGGAAATATAACTGTTGTCTTCCCTGCAGGTTTTCAAACTCGTTCCAAAACTGATTTCTTAAGAACTTTAGATGAACCTATTTAAATTTGTATTGAAAAAATAGGAACCAATTAAGCGCTCGTTAAAAATACCACACCAGA
The DNA here is from genome assembly GCA_963583905.1 of Stenurella melanura. Lineage (NCBI taxonomy): Eukaryota > Metazoa > Arthropoda > Insecta > Coleoptera > Cerambycidae > Stenurella > Stenurella melanura. Next base: position 38,398,760 of record OY757315.1, on the reverse strand, counting down.
CATTTATTTTTTGTGAATATTGACTTCTGTAATTGATTACCCAATTGGGATTTTCCTCTGCCCAAAATCTACAATTCTGTGAGGAAAATACACCGTTGGTGATGAATGTAGCCTTGTCGCTATAGTTGAGTTTTTTTTTAAAATCTGGATCATTCAAATACTCTCCTTGAGCACACAAGCAATACTCAAACCTTATTTGCAAAAGTATGCAAAAATTTATGTTTATATGGTTTTCGGTTATGATTTTTAAGGCACCTCCAAATGGTATTTCGAGACTTGTTTAAATTTATAGCAGCATTCCTCAAATTTGAACAAGGGTTTTTGTCAAAATACGCCAAAATAGCGAGATCATTAAGCTGCTGCCTCTGGTGGCCAGATCCTCTAGAATTTGTTTCTGAAACAATACCTGTATCATTAAAATATTTTATTATTTTTCGAACGGTGCTATCGTTAAGCGGCGGCCGTCGATTTGGATTTCTTCTATTAAATTTTCGGGCAGCTTCCCTTGACGATCTCACATTATCACCAACAATTTTAATAACCTCTATTTTTTCTTGAAAAGTTTACCTTTACGCGGGTAAAATTATGATAATAAGCAGGAATAATAAATAGGCAACTCATCAACAGTGAGTGAATCATTTTTGTTATTGACAATTTCAGTCAGTCAGTTATTTCAGTCAAGGCACTCTTTTCATAAATACACAATCCCGTGTAACAGTTAAATTTCTTCAGCAATTTCTGAATTTTTATTTCTCTAGGGAAAAATTCAAAAATACGACTTCTTCAACGAAATGTGGTACTACCACATTTGGGGGATTGCCGAATCCAGTGGCGCATTCAGATTTGAAATAAAAAAATCGCTAATAAGATTTCACCATTTTCTAATCCGAAAAAAAAATCATAGTAGGCCACGCTGTTATGTTTTTAAAAAGTTAATATAATACAAAGATGCGCTTTTCAAAGATCTATATTTAAAAAAGAAATTAACTAAATCGGATATTAAATAAATTTTTTATATGGGTGGTTCCAAGCAAAATGGGACAGGCTGTATATACACTCACCACAAAAATTCTAGTATTTCTGGCTAACTCAGAAATAAAATAATGTTTGCGCCATCTACAGTTATGTTTTATTTATTGTTACTATTGGTTTTTGAAGATTTTGGACAGCTGATTAAGATGGTCTGATCCGTTTTACTCACTCTCGTATCGTTGTCCAGTTATATGCAGAAATGGCCTTTTTAGCACTTTTAGGTTAGGTTTTCTTAAAACTGTGACTTGCTCAGTACGTCAAAAATCTTCGGAATCACCTACTGGAGTTAAAAAAAAGGTGTTTTTTTTGTTTTTTCGTAATCCACACACTCCGAAATGGGGAAAATCGAATAAATCTCAAAGAGTGATGTTTTTTTTCATGATCACAATACTTTCTTCGGTAAGGGAGGCAAGCAAAAGGTTTCAAAAGCAAAAATAAAACTTTTGCAAATTAGAGAATGCATGGAAAATATATTTCCCACTATATTCCTACTTTTTAATCTACTTAATTATGGAGAAAATATTAACTATTTGGAGAAATAAAAATGGGGGTCGATATGTTTGTCCCATTTCTCATTTTAAGTGTTTATCTGAAACCACTGAAAATAAATACTAGTATGCAATAATCTTGTTTTAATGGTTTCCTGGAAGGGAATGTCATTTGTATCATTGTAAATGGGTAGTTATCTCTTGGCTGTTGGATATTGACAAAAAACGAAATAACCTATAGAAATTCTTCAAGAGCTAGAAGTTCTTTAATTGCACGCAAAGAATGTATGATAAGGTCTATTTTCACTTTTTTCTAATCTTTTCTAAAGTGTCATAACAGATTACTAATACACGATTCAAATGTATTGACCCCTCACTTTAACCGCGAATATCTCTGAAACAGAGGAGCGGAAAAAAATGAAAAAATTATGTGTTTATTATATGCCTATTCTAAACCATTCACTGAAATTTGAATAATGTACATTGGGAGTGTTGAAGTTCTGCTAAGTTATATTGAAAAATGTCCTACTTTTCAAGGAAATTTTGACCATACCAGTTTTAAATCCGTTATATCTTGGAAAATATTCCTAATATGTAAACAATATTTTCGATACAGATAAAGCACGGAATGTTGTATATGAGGAAATTTTTCCATAATTCTTTTTTGTAACATTTTGAAGCTATTTGCAAAAACGTGACCTCATGTTTATTCGCTTATTTATCAATGTATTTAAATTTTTTTTGATAAAATAGTTAACTATATAAAATGTAAACATTTTCAGAAAAAAGAATAGGTATATATCAAATATTAATTTAGCTACCAAGCGCAATAGATAATATTATTGTAAGCTTGCTGTAGTATTATCTATTGCGCTTGATAACTTAATTAATATTTGATATATAAAAATTCTTTTTTCTGAAAATGCATACATTTCATATAATTAACAATTTTATCAATTTTTTTTAAAATACATTCATAAGTAACCGGATAAACATTTTTGCGACTAAATTCAAAATTCGAAAATAAAAAATTATGCAAAAATTTCCCCGTACAAAAAATGCCGTGGTTTATCGGTATCTAAAATATTATTTACATAGTAAGCATATTTTCCAAGATATAATGGATTCAAAACTGATATGGTCAAAATTTCCTTAAAAAGTCGGACATTTTTCAATATAACTTAGTGGACCTTGAAAACCGTCCAATGTACGTTATTCAAATTTCAATGAATGTTTTAGAATAGAAACGTAATGAACACATAATTTTTTCATTTTTTCCGCTCCTCTGTTTATGAGATATTCAGGCTTAAATTGAAAGGTCAATACATTTGAATCGTATATTAGTAAATGAATTCTAAATAACCTTGAACATGTACATCTGTAAGTGTCTTCGTCCGTCACGCCACGATGACGCTAAAAATCGGATTGTATTGATATTTCAATAGTAAGTTAGTGTTAGATACAGCCCTTTTTAATAAAATCGACCAGTAAATTAAAAAAAATTGGCTTCTTAAATTCAATGTCTTGTAACTGAAGAGAAATCTAGTTGAATTTAATTTGCTACTAATTTTTATTTATATATTCTGTTAATATACATTTTATAATAATATAATATCCAACTGTCGAGGTATAAGTAGGTATAATTTTCATGTAGACACATGATAAAGTTGTACAAGTACATCTGACACAAAATAAAAACGTTACTTACTTTGACTTTATTTCATAGTAACGACTGCTTCACCAACTAAGTTAGCACCATTAACAGTATTTACAAACAACTGCGAAGAGTATCATATGGAATGTACAACAATTATATGAAAAGTACAATTAATCGACAAAGAGTATAATTTTTACAGTAGTTAATGAATCAAATTGATGTTTTCGTTTAAAGAAATTTCGACAGAAAATTTGGATGTGGAAGTGGCGATGTCCTTAGACAGCGGTTTTTTAATATACTCCACATCCCCTAGATCACTCTGAACAAATGAGCACATCACATGATACACCACACGTATACCTAACCACTCTGATTCATTTTACAAAATTATTACATAATTTTGACACAAAGGGACATGTTTTGAATAATTAGCGAACAACCAATATGGAACCGCATACTTGACTTTCACTATTAAATATTTGGATCTAAATAACAATATTCTATGATGCATTAAAGTACAATCCTATGTATTATATTTATTGAAAAAAAAAAAACATATTTAAAAAAAACATAACACGTAGATAATTGTATGCATTAATTTTCTTTCGGTCTTTCGTATATTAAGCTGAATTTTCAACAAAGCAGCGTTCGTTTCCTCGCTCACGTATAGATGATTTCAGCACAATAACACCTCTGGAGGGGTAGATAGAAAGTAAGTAATATGTGACTAAAAATATAATTCGGGTGTCAAAATGTCTACCTGGTGATTGTTGTTAGTGTTGATACTGTTCCCTCGCAACTGAAGTAGTTTAAATTTGTGCAAAAATGTTGTTTTTAACTGGTGGTACGTGTAGCCTTTTTATTAAATTTTTTTAAATTTAGACGGTGTAGCATGGGGTGTAAATAAGGACTAAATTAATAAAACCCGTTTTATATTAATCAGTTTATTTATTAGTAGCAAGAGTGCAAATATATAGCAATATTTCGTTCTTTTCAAATGCGTAAAGGTTACTTGTAATTTGTTGGTAGAGGATCAACTGACTCTTGTCATTTAATAATAGTCGTATTTATTTGAAATTGTAAGATTAAAGTACATTAAACATATAAGTTTAGTTTAAAGCTATTCTTGCACTTAACCACATGTACTAACTGATGTTAAAAGTTAATATTGTACAAAAAATTCAAACAATAAATAGAATATAAATAAGAATATAGTACATTTCCAAAAAAACAAAAATCATCAAAACATGAATTAATAATTAAACAACAAAATTATTTTTTTGCTTCCAACTAGTATTTACGGCATGTAATGAAATAAAAACAAATTGGCGGGATAGGGTTCTACATCGACCTGAAAATTGTCATAATAATGGGGTAATATGGCGAAAATGCCATCTTTGAAAAATATTCATTTAGAATAATTCATTTTGGGAAAAATGTTCAACGAATCATTAAAAATAATAATATAGATTGTAAACTTGAAATAAAAAATAATTTAAATAATACAATATTAAACTGTACTTTCATCACTATCATCGACGATTTCTGCTTGGTCTTGAATGTCCTTTTGGGCAGATTTTTCTGAAAGAGATCTTCATTGCTACCGTTTTCTTGTAATTCATCTTCAATAGGTGCCGAATCTAAAATTTTACGTTTATAAAGCGAAGATACCGAGACAATTTCACCTGTTTTCAATAGTTCGGCTTGCTCCAGGTTGAAATAATCACACTTATTGTGAATAAAGTAGTTTTTCAGTAGCCATAGCCATAATAGTAAAAGTATGTGTTTTACATTGTACTTATTTATGTCATAAATCCACATTCAGATTTCCCATCCAAGTATCTTTAAAGGAAAAATATCTTGACAACTTTGCACTAGAGTACGTGTAAATAATTGGTCATAGAATATGATAATAATATATGAGGTAGATATCATACAAAAAATGTGAGGAACTTAACAAGTAAATGAGAGGTTCGCCCAACATTTCTGCTCCTGTCCAAAACCAGTTTCTTTTAATGCCTGAAAGAATCAGGTACAATTATTTTAATATGGAAATTTGGATAATTATCTTTATTTTTCTAGAGTTATGAGGTTTTTTAAGAAGCCAGTGAAGACAGTGTTGGGCACACACATGATAGGGTTCTTCAACTTTATGCCTACCGCTATGCTAATACCTACGAATTAAAAGCTGTTTCACAAATTTGCTCGATCTCTAAAAACAGCGTGGTAAATTTTTTTCTGAAAGTATATTTGCTACAGCGTCCGGTATAGTTTTCATTAAAGGTACTAACTAAAAGCAACATTAGGGAATCTTTTCAGATTGTTTGCATCGATAGCTTAGAAATTATAGGGGTGGGGGGCGAGTTGAAAACGATTTTGATAGCGAATATTTCGTGATTGAAGAGTTAAAATTATAAGGTCATGACATCTCACTCGATGAGGTAAGTATTAATTTCATTTTTGGGTTCACTTTTGCTGTGTGGACGCGTGATCCAAACATTTTTTTAAATCTTTATTTCTGTTTTCGGGTCATCAGTGTACATCTGCTTATACCAAATTTTATATCAATAGGTATAAAAATGACAGAATGGGAGGGCTGAGACATGCGGATGGACATACTGAAAGTAAAAAGGTTCCAAGGAACACAACTGAATCCTGAATCACTCATTTCGAAATATTTTATGATGAAATGAGAAATCTTTAATAAAATATAATAATGCCATAGGTACTTTTGATTTTTTAAAATTTCCTTCCACTTGTCAATTTTGTCTCTGGAACACGAATTTCAGCGCAGAAACTGGCAGCAACTGATACCTTTTGAGACATCGGGGTCCGAAATACTTTGAACGTACCATTTTTGCATTGTCGAAAATACACTGTTTTAAAAATGTGTTAAATGGAAAATAGACACCCTGTTAATAATAACTTTTTACTATTATTATATACTCCTGTTAAATAGGAACAAATTTCGACATCTGACAGAAAATACTGATAAAGTTTTTGAATTTAGCGAAGATACTCACATGAAACCTAATTCCAATATCAACAGTTAGCGAGATATAAGTAGAAAACTTAAGCAGAGCACCATTTTTCCAAAATGGAGGCTTGTGCGTAACAGGTTGAGTTCAGAACTCTTGGAATATGTAGTAGTACGCCTGAATAAACATCTTTGCCAAATTTCAAAACTATAACAGTTTTTTCCCTCTAAGGTTTCCTACTTGACTGGATAATTAGTATTATTCTAATCCTGCATATTATATTTTTTAGTGATGAGTGCGATAACTGCGCCCTTGTACGGGCTTGGGGCGGCAGCAGCGTCAAATTTGGCCGTTTTTCTGCCAGCTTTAGTTGCAGCGATAGCATATTTTCAATATGATCTGCTAGATCCCGAGAGCAGACCAATTGATGTTGCTACAGAGGAACTTCTAGACAGATATGATTTTATAGTGGTGGGGGCGGGGTCGGCAGGTAAGGATGCGATTATCACTTTTGACAACACTTAAAGCCATGAGCATAAGGATTTCAGCCACAGACAGGCGTTGTAAAAACGCCACGTCTCTTTATACCATCTGTGATTGGCGAACATTTTCATGCTCCTGTGCTGTGGTATTATGCTAAGGTGTATGTGGTGGTTTCTTATTTTCATGCAATATTTTTCTAAAACAACTATTTCTAAAAATTAAAGAATAATCTCTCAATAATTGAGATTTACACTGCTACTCTAAAATAAAACATGAACCATGAAAATCTAACATTAAGCGACATAAAGAAGCTAAAGTGTGGATCTGTTTTTGTGTGCATGTGTGTAAACTGTCTGTGTTTTCAAAAAGATAGGTTCAGATTTTTTGCACCATACATTTTTACGCTCTTTTCACACACAACTGATTTGGACGATATTTTATCGTAGCGCATTTGCTTTTACACACAACATTGTTTGCAGTTATTTGAGCTCAGTATAATTGTTGACGTTATTAAAGCACCACTTTCTTGTCTACTGCGATCTGTAGGGTAGCTAACGTATGGCTAAAATTTGTTCTGTATGAAAACCTGCATTTGGTTTCGTAGGCCACTGTCTTCATGGAACGGCACGATCCATTGAAGTGGCAATGGACGGCTGCTGGACGGCATGGCCACGCCACCGTACCGTTGTCATCCTGTGTGAAAAATCTCATACACTTCTTCATTCCACTAAAAGAATGTAGACGTACGTCTTTTTTACGTACGTCCAAAACCGTTGTGTGTGAAAGGGGCGTAAAAGTGTCTCCGAATACGGGCAAATACACACCGGCTTTAAAGTAACGGAGATTAATCGGCATTTTTTCTGCATATTCTTTTTTCCTACAAATTTGAATTAAATCTCTTAATAGAAAAAGTTATATATTTATAACTAACCAACTGTAGTTTATTTGGCAAAGCTTCATGCCGTTTTGAAGCCAGTTTAAAAACCATATAAAAAATGTAGTTTTTGCAAAAATTTGACTTTTTTTAAACATTTAATGATCAAATTTCAAGGATTATTTTTTTCAATGACATGTGTGCGAAAATCATAGCTGTCTTGACCTGTCTAGACAAAAATTATGTAAGAAGAAAATGCCAATTTATCTCCGTCTCTTTTCGCCGGTGTGTGTACTCAGAAAAAAAATTACTATTACGCTTTGTTCTAGGAGCCGTTGTAGCTAACAGACTGAGTGAAATGGAATCTTGGAACGTACTTTTGCTGGAGGCAGGTGGTGATGAGACTGAAATATCCGATGTACCTTTAATGGCAGCGTACTTACAATTATCTGCTCTAGACTGGAAATATAAAAGTGAACCTCAAGGGCAGGCATGTTTAGGTAACAGTATTATCATTATACAAAAAAAAATCGATATTCTCTGCTGAATGATTAATACACAGGGTGTTTCACTAAAACTACACAAACCAATAAGTTTAAAAGCAAATATAATATTTTATCTGTGACAAATATTATAGAGTGATACTTAGATACTATTATAGGACAGTTTGTCAATTCACAAAGGTGACCTACTTTGATAAAAAAAATGTGTTTATTACCCGATTTGAACGGGATTTCAAAAATAATAGACTATCAAAACCTTTACTTTATGACAAACATTTAGAAATTAATTTCAATTTTCAAGGTCTACTAAGTTTTTTCTTTGCTAAAAATGGACAAATTTGGATAGTCATTTTTGTGTTTAAATACTACCTATACCACTGGATTCAGAAAATACTCAAATGGGTAAATACCAAATTTCGTGAAAAAACATTGAATAATTTTATTTTATTCATACGCCATCAACAGTACAAGACCATTTACAAGATGGGAAACAACATGTACAGGATACAAAATTACTTAAATTTACTAATACTTCAATAAAGATATATAACAATATAAACATTAGAGAGAACAGAGTTGAATTTATTTACAATGAGGAGAAAAAAATACATAAGTATATTTTTTTAGACAAAATCTCATATTAAATCTTATATTAAATGTATATCGATATCACGCTGGCTATGGATATAACTAGAGTACATGCTGTAGATTTGTCAAAAAAGTATTAGTACGGGCTATACCAGAATAAAAAGTTTGGTTTTGTCTTGAATTTATTGGCAGAATACGGAAACTTAGTCTCTGGGTATCTCACTACAGTCAGTATCATAATGAATGGTCTTTTTAAAACAAATTATGGTACAGTCGTTGCGTTTTTTGAGATATTGGTGGTTATGTACCATGAGATATTGTCTAAATGTTATTTGTGGCATTCTCTTAATTTTTTCTAATTCTTTGGGACTTCCTGCCACATGTATTTTTTCTTTTTGGTGCTTGAGGAATCTACAAAATATCACAATTAACCATGAGATGTTAAATATAGAAATTTAAGAAAATGGCGTTGCGCATTCTCTAATTGAAGACTATGAATGTTATAGCAGGGTTGCCAAACAAGAGACGCATACTCTAGCTTAAATCGCAGAAAGGAGAAACATAATAGTTTTAAGGTTGAGATATTTGAGACATCACGTCCATTGCGTATAATAAAACCAAGACTTCTATTTCCGTCGCAAATTAACGTGTCTATATGATTGATAAAGCTGAGTTTTTTTTTGTAAAAAATTACTTCAAAATCTTTAAACGAGGACGGTCGAGTTAAAAGTTCGTTTTCTAGAGAGTAGTTAAATGTATAATTAATATCGTTCGTGGAAAATGTCATTAGGTTACATTTTTGCAAGTTTAATGTGACGCTGTTCTCGACACACCAAGCGCTGAGTTTAGATACATTGATAAATATATTAAACAAGAGTGGGCCAAGAGCAGACCCCTGAGGTACATCGAACGAAGATAAGTAATCAGTAGACCTGAATCCATTATACGCGACGTGCTGTTTTCTATCTGACAAGTATAATTTTCAAAAGCGTATGAGAGATGACAAAACTAATGTAGGCAGTATTTCATGAAAACAGAACTGTAAAAAAATATTTATCATCCGGTTTTAATTGGATTTAAGACTATGAGAACCTCAACTTAATATAAATTTAGAGACTAATTTCAATTTTTAAGGCCTACTATGATTCTTTCCAATATTAAAAATGGACAAATTTGGTAGGCGCTTTTTTAAATTGAAAATGGTTCAGATTCTAAATTTTTGTCATAAAGCAAATGTTTTTATAGTCTATATTTTTTTACAAGATAAGTTGTCTACGGTGGCTACCTTTGCACGTTGAACAGAGGGCCGAAGCGAATGGAGTATATTGAATTCTTGGGCAATCCCTCTACTAGTTCGAATATTGCTTCAAAACAGTTCTATTACCTCAATATTTTCTTGTAAGTTTAAACATTCACGAGGCATTTTTCGCTTTACTGGTAAAATGGAAACTGTTAAAAATCTGTCTTCAACTGAGTTTATTAACTAATCATTTTCTTGGAATGCAAATGTTTTCGGTTTCCATGGTACACTATTAATAATGACGAAAATTAGAAATAAAGCATGGAATTAGCACAAGATAACTAAAAAACCAAAGAAGTGGAACACCATGGATAGACAAACCCTGCTTTGAAATATATCTTACTTGTGATTAATCGATAAAGTATAGATCTGTACCTACTATTGATGAGCCATCCTCTGTAGTGTCTATATTTCTAGACCAAGAGCTAGCGACACTCAAACCGTGCTGATTCCATTGTGAACAAAAAAAATACAGAATGTAGTACTAACATTGTATATTATGAAATCGCGTGCCTGCCTGCTGGGATCGGTTGCGTTTATAAAAAAAAAAAAAAATTGTGGCATTGTCAAAACGTATTTATTGATCTCATCGCAATGTGGATAAAATTTTTCATACAGCTGCTAGACACACTACTAAATACGAATTCAAGTGCCTGCCAGCCAGAATCGGTTGCGAAATCCCGCCTGCCAATTAAAAAACCAGTTCCAAAAACTGCAGAAGTTGGCTCATCGCAATGTGCACGAAAAAAATTCACGAGATAGTTTAACGCATTCAAAATTCATTTTCGAGTGCCTGCCTTGTCGGCCATTTTGCACTTAGTGCCTGCCAGCCCCTGGAGAGTTGCGCGCTCGGCGCCGTTGAAAGTTGACCGAACAATGCACAATGCCGCCTTTCCGCTCTTCAGGGCCGCGCAGCCTTGCTCGCCCCTTTCCTCAAAATTAATACGGATACCACTCATATAATAGATTGAATAGTCGCAGTCACAGCTAATGTTTCGAGTGCGTAGACGTATATTTTTATATGAAAATAGAAAGTGATTGAAAACGAGAAATTCTATGTTTTTTGCGAAGTACAAGACCAGAATCTGATCTTTTTCACGTTATCGGCTTTAACGAAGTGCGGGTACAGTTTTAAGTGTCGCCGAAATCATAAGTTAAACTTCAATGGCGTGCTTAACACAATGAGTTACGGAAAAAATTCATCTAGGAGTGTAGCGTAAACAAAGACAGATTCGAGAAACCAATGAAGAAAGCGCAGCCAAAAGAAAAGCAGGGTTGTAGGAAAAGTTCAAGATGCAGAGAGAATTGTTTGGTAGGCTTTTAGGGGTGACAGTTGATCATTAGACCTGAGGTTTTCCAGTATCCCTTGACACCGATGCCTCATTCGCTGTGTCACGTAGACGGTTCCATACATAAAGCCAACAAGTCTGCGCTTATAAAGTCATTGGAATTACAAATTGAAAGTTGTGAGACAAGTAATGTCCATCTCGTGGTCTTTGATGATTGTTTTTGCTCTCCACGCAATCAAGGAAATTCCTGTTCAGTATGGGAAAATCGCCAGCAAATGCCTAAATGTTTTTCTGAACCACAATGCGAAAGAAATAGCGGTAATGTTCGACTCTTACTTCAGTCCGTCCATCAAAGACAATGAGCATTTGCTTCGAGATAATACAGAAGATCGCTAATTCCGAATCTCAGGTTCTGAGCAAAAGCACTACACCGATTTTACAAAAGATTTGAAGAGCATACATTTTAAAAAGGCTTTGATTGAATTTTCCGCATTCGCTACTGTTAAGTAATATTAATAAATTATTCATTTTACAGAAGAAACGGATCAGCCGGAAAACGTTGCAAGCATTGAAGAAAATGAGAATGACAGCGATGGGGTAGAAACTGATTGTAGCGAGAATCTGATGAGGAATACTTGAGTAAATGAATTTTTAATAAATTATTCTTGTAGAAATAAACACTTGTAAAATGGAAACGTATTTTCTCTCCTAGTATCTCAAAAATTGGTGAAGATACAAGTTTGTAAATAATATTTTTTGAAGGGGAAAAGCACCCATTACTTTTTATGCACTGAAGTACGCCATAAGAGAAGTTCTTTTTTTCTCTTGCAAAATACCCTATTTTTCATTTCAACATGTATTATACATTTAAAATAATAACAAAATAATATAACATTGAAGAATATGTCACCGGGGCTGAGCGAGATCGTGCGGCCTTGGAGAGCTGAAAGGCGGCATTGTGCATTATATTCGGAGAGGCAAACGCTTTAAATCGCATCTAAATTAATTTCTAGCTTTTCTTAAATTTTGGTGCACATTGAAATGACCCCGATCAACTTTCAACGACACTGAGCGCGCGACTTTCCATGGGCTGGCAGGCACTTAAAACAACATGATCGACAAGACAGGCACTCGAAAATGAATTTTGAATGCTTTAAACTATCTCGCGAAATTTTTTCGTGCACATTGCGATGAGCCAAATTATGCAGTTTTTGGGACTGGTTTTTAATTGGCAGGCGGGATTTCGCAACCGATTCCGGCTGGCAGGCACATGAATTCGTATTTAGTAGTGTGTCTAGCAGCTGTATCAAAAATTTTATCCACATTGCGATGAGACCATTAATACGTTTTGAAAACGCAACAATTTTTTTTTTTTTTAATAAACGCAACCGATCCGAGCAGGCAGGCATGCGATTTCATATTATACAATGTTAGTACTACATTCTGTAATTTTTTTGTTCACAATGGAATCAGCACGGTTTGAGTGTCGCTAGCTCTTGGTCTATTCGTAATTATAGCTATGAACAATGGACGATGCAACTGGCCCAGAGGAAAAGTTATAGGAGGCTCCTCAGTGCTCAATTACATGTTGTATTTACGAGGTAATAAGAAGGATTATGATATTTGGGAGTCGCTAGGAAATCCTGGATGGGGATCCCAGGATGCTCTGTACTACTTTAAGAAATCCGAAGACAATAAAAACCCTTATTTGACCCGCACTCCTTACCATGCCAAGGGCGGATACTTAACGGTGTCTGAACCCCCTTATCACACGCCTCTGGTAGCGGCGTTTGTTGAGGCAGGGAAGCAGTTAGGGTACAAGAATAGAGACATCAATGGGGAGTTTCAAACTGGATTTATGATGGCACAAGGTGAGTAAAAAGTGCTGCCCACAAGTGGTATAATAATAACAAAAAATCGGAGAAGTGCGTCTTACACTCGCGCATCGAAAGTTTCGTACCATCAACCATATTATTTGCCTTTGAATTAATGACCGCAAAAAAGAAACGAATTCCTGATTTCTTGAAAAAATATTTTAAATCGCTATAGTTTTCCTGTGTCTATAGTTTCCCTGTTTCATAATAACACATGTTTGAATTAACTTTGTCCACCCAATAGTTATTAAGCGTGTCAATGTTTATTATCAATTTCTCAAAAAATACAAAAACTAGAGCTCTTGAAAGAATCATAATAATTTTGCTGTAAAGTATGCATAAACCTCTAGTCGAGGAATAAAACTAACATTTCTAGGGAAGTATTTTACTTTAGCAATTTTTTTGCTAGAACTTATTGTAAACATCACAAGAAGTGTAGTAAAAAGTTTTGGATCAAATCCGCATGGTGGAACGCCTTTGTTTAAACAAAAGAATGTTCGAAATTATGTTTTTCTTAAATATATCTGGTTGTATAATTTGTATCACTATAAAGAAAGAGAAACAAATTGTTCACAACGATATCGCCAAGAAAACTAGATTTGTGGGAACCTTTTTGGTCCATCTGTCAAGTCGCGAGACAAAAAAATTTGAGAGAAGCCATTTTTAAACTATTGATGATAAAAGTGAATTATTTATTATTTGTTTGCTTATAGTAATGAAACATATTCTTTATAGGATTTTGCAAACAGTGGAAAGAAAAACTATCTATGAGAACTAAAAGAAAAACTATATGTAAAAATATTAATGAAATCTTTGCATTCTTTCGATAACCTGACTTCTGGTTATGCTAACAAGTAAAAATTCTTATTTGCCATTCTCATTTTAACACTAGCATCCCACATAGTCCCCTACGGCTAGGCAGGTTAAACTAGTATCTACATGATCCCCTACGATATGTAAATTCAGTTAAAAATGATATTGATATTGATCATTTAACATTCATTTATATCCTTACCTAGCTTAAGTCAATTGACTTAATTTGATCCATTTTTTTGATATTTTATTATTTTGGCATACTTTTTATTTGTTTACATACATTTTGAATGGAAACACCCCTATAAAAAATGTGTCTATTATCTGATTTTAAAGGGGCTTTTTTTTAAAGATCAAAAGCTCTACTTTATCAAAAATTTAGAGATAAATGTCAATTTTTAAGACCTATGATTTTTTTTTCAATGTCAAAAATAGACAAATTTGATTAGCGATTTTTTTTATAAAAGCTAACTAACTACTGGATAGTTTTAATAAATATTGTCTTTTAAACAAACTTAATCATATTTGACTTAAATACATGTATGAATAATTGAAAGTAATAATAATTAGGTATTTAATAAATAAAATAACACATTACAACATTACACTAAAACGCGATAATTTTATGCTGTACAATATAAACAGGTACAATAAGAAGAGGATCGAGATGTTCGACGGGGAAAGCGTTCTTGAGGCCAGTAAGGCTGCGGGGAAACCTTCACGTTGCCATGAAAGCCCATGTCACCAAAGTTCTGATAGAACCCACAACTAAGGTTGCTTATGGCGTAGAATTTGTGAGAGATAATAAACTATACAGGTAGAGTGCTATTATTTTATTTGTATCAATTTTAAATAGCCATTTGCGGGACAAATTAGAAAAAGTGCATATACGGAGCAATTTTCCTATTTTTTCTACTAGGGTTTGAAAAGATGGTGAAACTGAGTTTAGAATTGACATTTATATATTAGTTATTTTGGAAAAATTACAATCTTCAAGTACTAAGTAATCAAAATATTGAAACAAAAAGAGGTGGTTAGTACCAAAACCATCACTGTTTCAACTTTCTTATAAGTATCTTCAATATTAATGTATCTTGTTCTTATAACATTGATTTACAACTTTTGCGGGCAGAAATATTATTTCCGTATCTGTTAGAAAAATTAGAAATTTTCCTTTCTTAAATTCGTATTGAAATACAGAGTTTTTAAAAACCTTAGTAGTAAAGTAGGATCTTACGAACTCAAATTAGTGCCTTTGAATCAATATTGAGACAAAAAAAATTATAAGACAGACAACCTCGCATTATAATTTATTAGTTAAGTACTTTTCTAGGATACGTGTAACAAAAGAGGTAATTCTTTCTGCCGGAGCAGTGAACTCCCCACAACTTCTAATGCTCTCTGGCGTAGGTCCAAAGGAAGATTTGGAAAAGCATAAAATTCCTGTTATACAGGACCTAAAAGTGGGGCACAATATGCAGGACCACATTGGACTTGGCGGACTAACTTTCTTGATAAATAAAGAGGAATCTATTACATTGGACAGAGTGTATTCAGTTGGTAAGTATATAATTTAACAGCGTTGCTTTTAACATTAGAGTGATGTCAACACCAGGTAAAATTGGCAAAAAGTCAGAAATGAAAAATAACGGTATAAGCATAGACTTAGAATAAATAGACTCCAAAATGGCCCATATCCTTGGGTCCAACATAGTTACGACGTTCTGTTCTCGCTTCTTCCTTTTTTGTAAACTGAGCTGTGTATAAATCTATCTCTGTTTGGGACTCTACAGTATTTATCTCTTTCTATTTCGTTATCATTCTAATTAAACTGTCTTTGTTTAGCAGTGGAATTGTCGAGGCTTTTCTAACCTCTAAATAATTTGAACTTAATTAATAAACAAAAGGAGAAATATAAATATACATAATTTCAATTAGTGGTGATGTAATTGTAATATTTGAAAAAATAATAAAATGCAATTGTACCTACCTGAGAATATTTCCCCGTTGAATTAGAACACGTATCTGCTCTAGGGTCGGTGCCCAAATTTATTAATGTATTGAATTGTAAACAAAGTAGGGAAAGTTCACATCTTTGTTGTTCTCATATTTATATTTTATTACCCAAAGTTAAATATTTTTTGTGAATTTAGTGTGATATCCATAGACTTAGGATTATTCTATGTCTATGCCGCCGATAGTTGATTCACAATGAGATCGTACGTCTGAGCGTATTCCAGCTGAGTATAACCCGAAAGAGAGACAGAAGATGCGCTTACATCGTGTAAGAAGGCGACAGAGCTAAAAAAGAATGCGTTTTGGACACAGACATTTAAGAAGACGTATTTGGCATCTTGGGGTCTATTTATCCTAAGTCTATGGGTATAAGTTAGATTTCTTCTGGAGACTACAGTTTGAAGTATTCCGGCTTATATTTCATTAATAAGAAAAAATACAAGGAAAGCACGCCGCTTCTCGCCACACCATTCGAAACTTGTGCATCTTTAACTGATTAGTCATTATTGGTAATGAAAGTGATCGTTTCTGAGAATCTTTGGTAAACGTGTGCGCATATATGAGCCGATTTAAAGTATAGATTAATATGTAGTATCATGTGGATAAACTAGTAAATAACTTGTTTATCATATTGTCACACCTATAGAGTAATTATTTTGGTTCCACTAAATGGTCTGCTATATCTCCAGATCTTATAAAAATGGATTTCTTCTTGTGAGGATACGTGAAGGAAATTGTTTAGACACGCCAGTCCAAAATTTAAGGAAAGGATAATAACTGCTTTTAGATCTATCACACTGACAATTTTAGGGAAAGTAGAAACATCATTTCAAAAGTGACTAGAGATGTGTGTCAATCAAAATGGGCAACATGTGGAGCACTTATTATAATTGTTTCTATTGAATTATTTGAACTTCTTCTATTTTTAAGTTCATTCTTGAATTTTGTATTTATTCCTCAATAAATTGAAAATGGTTACAAAATGTTCGTTTTTCATTTCTACATCACATTGTCGAAATATATACAGGGTAAAAAGATAAGAAATTCCAATTCAAAAAGTTCTAAATTGAAAAATCATTTTTATCAATAATAATATAGGAGTGAAAGGAGTCGTTTAGAAAGAGGCTTCAAAAAATGTACTAATATACATAGCATTCCATTAAAAAAGGCACATGATCCTGTAATATTATCTTGGCTCGCCCGTATATTCGAAAATATTTTCCAGTTATAGACCTTCTTAGTTTACTTGTATTTTCTTTTAATTTCTAGATATCGTCCGACAAACTATTGCCCCACCTTGTATAACTGCTAAACATTTTGCAGAATATTCCTCAACGTGGCCATTTCCAAGACAGAAAGAGACAGAGAGAGAGAGAGACATCCGATAGGGAAATATTTATTATTTTGGGCCATAACTTTTTTTTCTTAGTACGCATATTAATAACTATAAGACTATCTACCTAGGTAAAAACGATTACTATTTTTCACTCAATAATTCCAGAATCAAAGCAACGAAATAGGAAGATTAGCATAATCTTTAACTGTTTGGCAAACCACTGAAATTACTGATATGAGTGAAAATTCATACTAATAGTCTCGTTATGATTCTACTTAGGTATTGTTATAGTTTTTTAAATATACGTACTAAGAAAAAAAGTTATGGAAAACAATAATAAATATTTCCCTATTGGATGTCTCTCTCCTTAAAATTGCCACCTTCTTAATATTTTTGGTTATAGAAGCCTTGGCATAGTTGTAGGTAATAGACGTGGTTTCAACAATGTTAACAGTAGCGATTTTTTCAGGTCCATTAATGCAATATGCTATCTTCGGTGGTGGGCCCCTGACCATCATGGGTGGTGTTGAAGGACTTGGATTTGTAAATACAAAGTACGCGAACGCCTCTGATGATTTTCCCGATATAGAATTTCACTTCGTCTCCGGTTCCACGCATTCAGACGAAGGGGCACAGATCAAGAAGGCCCATGGTATAACGGACGAATTCTACGACAAAGTCTTCAAACCAATCAACAGTAAGGATGCCTGGAGCGTTATTCCTATGTTGTTAAGGCCAAAGAGTAAAGGTCAGTATTGAAAACTAAATTTTGATTATGTCTTCTTTTTGTAATATACTTTTTTTCCTTTAAATGTAATATTTTTTAGTTATTTACAAGAGACAGTGCTAAGGTAACAATTTTTCTTACAAATTGTTATAATTTGAAAATATTAACTTTCGTAAAAAAATTTCGTACCATAATTTTTTCTTACAATTAAAAACTTTCTGGCAATACATGAACACATTGTGTAGATCTTTAAGAACTTAAGTTTTAAGTGCAGGAAATTCTAGTACAGCTTAATACTATCTATTATTCTTGGATGAGGTAAAAATATACAAAAATATTTTTTCAAAAGTAAATTTGCTACTCATCATTTTGGACATTAACAGTCAGTTTCATGCTCAAATGGTCCCTTTAAGTATAGTACACTTTATAATAAAGTTGACTTTATATTCTCGTTAAAATCAGTTCCGTCCATAAAGCAAATTGAATAACCTTTCAGATAAAGTCCACATTTTGAAATATTTAAATCTGTTGGCTACCCTGAAATAGCGTGATATTAGTCATTAGTGCTTTCCTACAGCACTAACCGAACATTTTCTATTTGTTATTTACACAGGCATACACGCACTAAAGAAATAATTTTCCAGTGATCAGAATATCACCGAACTTGAATTTGGGGTCCAAATTGCGAAATATCGCACCAATTTTTTAAAATCTCTCTTAGATTGAATGATCAGTTTTTTTTCAAATTTCTTGTCCTTCCCAACTAAAAAGTAAACACTCGGAGTTCCTTAATATATCTGACAGTCTAAAGTAATTACAGAAGAAATAACGAGTCCATACACTCGACTAGAATAACCAGGTAAAAAGATTCACTACATTATACCGGGTGAGTCACGAATTGCGCTCGCCCCGATATTTCCTAAAATATTTGGAATAGAAAATTGAAAATTGAAATTTGGAATCCTTATTACACGACTAAAATGCCATCTTTTCAATAAAAAATCAAGTTTGGTGCACATCCGGTTTGACCGGAAATGCCCACAACTTTCGATTTTTAAATGGAACACCCTAAGTATATATTTTTACATTTTTGGAATCTAGAGGAAATTTTGAATACAATACATCCATTTTGGTCACTTTTTGATAAACATTAAAAATTTTATTAAAAAATCTATTTCTGAATCCAGAGTGCTGTGGTGCCCAAAATATATTTTAGTTTGTGTGCTACGATA
The DNA here is from genome assembly GCA_963583905.1 of Stenurella melanura. Lineage (NCBI taxonomy): Eukaryota > Metazoa > Arthropoda > Insecta > Coleoptera > Cerambycidae > Stenurella > Stenurella melanura. The sequence goes on along the minus strand of OY757315.1, from coordinate 38,379,570 downwards.
CTATAAAAATAAAAAGAGCAATATGATTGCATTACTTAATTCTCTAGAGGCGTTTAAAATTTTTAAATGTGATTTTTACCCACTAACTCGGTTTTTTTAAATGGGAATTTAATCGTTCACCAACATTTTTAAATACCTCATTTTCATACGAATCTAATGATACCAAAATTTTGAAAATCCACTCAGAAATATTTGAGATTTCAGCCAAAATACAGTGCAACCAAGCTTTTAGAAACATGCGGCTAATAGATAATAGATTAGTGGGCTTTGGAAACTAAAATGGCACATTTCTGTGTAAATCTGGTAACCTAATAACATTGGAAAAATCATAGTAGCTATTGAATGTAATAAAACAATATCAGCTGTCAGACAGACTCGTGTAGTTATAGGCAATCTTGAGCTATCAAACATTTAATAATTGTGAGCGCAAAGAACGTTACAAGTTTAGCATAGTTATGTGGAGGTAAACACAATTACATCCACAAGGACATTTGCAATAGAATGCGACATCAGTTCGGTTTTCAGAGTTTTATTTAAATGAACATAAATATCGGGCCTATAAATAAATAAAAATCAATTCCGTTTGAACAATTAAACTTAAACTAGGTAACAGTAGGTATCTTTAAAATAATTAATATAATTAAACCATAAATTGACATTTATAGATATTGTTCAAAACGTCCACCATTTTTTTCTGAATGGCTCTACGCAATTCAGCCTGCGTTATTTCATTAAGAGCCCGTACAACTTCATTTTGCAGCTCTTCACGGGTATTTGAAGAAGTTTTATAAACTTTATTTTTGAGAGTGCCCCATACATAATAGTCGAGGGGTGTTAAGTCAGGTGACCTAGGAGGCCACCTGATATGACCTTGATTTGCGATAAGGCGTTCACCATGCAAGTTGTTTAAATATTCCATCACTCTTTTGGAATTATGTGAGGGAGCACCATCTTGTTGGAAAAACAGATTTTGTAAATAGGCAAGAGGAAGTAAGTCAAGAAATTCTGCTGTCTGGTTTTGTAAAAAGAATAAATATCGTTCGCCAGTAAGTGTTCCATAAAAAAATATGGGTCCAATTATTCGATCTCCAAGTACTCCAAGCCAACAGTTAAACCCAAATCTTTCCTGAATATTCCCCCGCCCTACCAACATCGGATTTTCTTGAGCCCAGTACCTAGTATTATTTCTGTTAAACATACCTTGGTTCGTAAATCTACTTTCATCTGAATATAAAATATGAAAAGGAAAACCTGGGTTTTGTTGTATTGCATTTAAGAACCAGTTGCAATATACTAGCCTCCTGTCGTTATCATCTCCATAAAGATGTTGGTGTATTTGGTATTTATAAGACCGAAACTTATGTTTCTTTAAAATTCTGCCAACCGAAGACTGACTAATGTCGCATTCCATTGACAATTCCCTTGTTGATGTTGTTGTGTGTACCATCACAAATCCTAATACATCAATTTCTTTGTCCTCACTTACAATAAATGTTTGATGGTCAACTTGTTGATTGGGTTCGTTTCTTAATTCTTGTTCCACTCTGGCAAACAAGTGTCTGCTTGGATGACGTCTGTTGGGATATCGTTGCTGATACAGTTCTGAAGCTGCAGTAGAATTTTTGAGACGCTCTCCATATATCAGTAACATATCGACCTTTTAATTTCTACTAAAATTATTCATTTTCTTTAATTTTTACTCAAAGAGATTTCCCACTAATCTATTATCTATTAGCCGCATGTTTCTAAAAGCTTGGTTGCATTGTATTTTGGCTGAAATCTCAAATATTTCTGAGCAGATTTTCAAAATTTTGGTATCATCAGATTCGTATGAAAATGAGGTATTTAAAAATGTTGGTCAACGATTAAATTCCCATTTAAAAAAACCGAGTTAGTGGGTAAAAATCACATTTAAAAATTTTAAACGCCTCTAGAGAATTAAGTAATGCAATCATATTGCTCTTTTTATTTATATAGTAACGTAGCACACAAACTATAATATATTTTGGGCACCAGAGCACTCTGGATTCAGAAATAGATTTTTTAATAAAATTTTTAATGTTTATCAAAAAGTGACCAAAATTAATGTATTGTATTCAAAATTTCCTCTAGATTCCAAAAATGTAAAAATATATAGGGTGTTCCATTTAAAAATCGAAAGTTGTGGGCATTTCCGGTCAAACCGGATGTGCACCAAACTTGATTTTTAATTGAAAAGATGGCATTTTAGTCGTGTAATAAGGCCTCCAAATTTCAATTTTCTATTCCAAATATTTTAGGAAATATCGGGGCGAGCGCAATTCGTGACTCACCCGGTATACTATATAAACTAGTGAAAAATTAATGTGCTTATGATCTATATATTGTTATGATCAAATTGTAGCTTTTTGAGCTAATAAAGATACATTATTGTTATTATTATCATATTTACATTGACCACGAAATCGGCTAACAAGTAATTTATTAGGTGTATGAATGTCTCTTTGGTACATTTTTGGCTGTAATTGTCTTCGCGCCGGCACAGCTACCGTGTGGTATCGGTTGGAAAGCACGGAAGCCCTGTCCGACAACGGGTAAACCGGAAAATTTAATAATAATAATAATTATTATTATTATTATAAAAGTACTTGATTTATCCAAAGATAGTACAAATGTAAATACAAACAAGCTAACCATTACACTCTTCGCCGATATACTGCACTGTTTATATAATTGTTGCACATTCTATAGGATACTCGTCGCGGCTTATTTATAAATAATATTAGTTTCAGAAATTTTTTATTTTATTACAAAATATACAAAATTAATTCAAATAATTAATAACTTTTTTATTTATTGATCGATATTGTTCAAAAAGGGTTCTTCCTCTAGCTAACACTAACTTTATGCCTAAATTTCAATACAATCGGACTTTTCGTTCTTAAGTTGTCGTGCTTACAAGAAACGTGACGGGCGGCGGGCGGACGGACGGAGGGGTGGACGGACGGACGGACGGGCGGACATTTTGAAAGTTGTTCAGAATTCGATCACCAACACAGTGATATGAACATTTTTTTCTCTACGAGCAATATTACCGGTTTTAGAAACGTGCCGAATATAGGGTATGGAGAACTCTGTGGAATAAGCTATTCATTGAACTGCTCTTGAATGTTTTACTAACATAAAAGTTGCTATTTGCGACCATTCGTGTATTTCTTAGGTGTACAGGTAACAACTGTCGCATGAAGTAATCCGGCGAAGCGTCATTGATCATTTTACAAATAAATGTCGTTGTTTGAAATTGTCTTATATTAAACTAGCTTAATATATTTAACGTCAGCTGACTACTTGAGAACCTATTGCATCTAAATATTACTAGCATCATCTTGTTTAGGAAAACTTGTAATCTACTAAAATTTGTACAACATACACCACTGACCCGCAGTAGAGAAAATGAGGCAACATTAGCGAGTTGTAAACTGTTAACCTTATGGACATTGATATGAAAGAAGCCACTCTATTAAGAGAGCCGACTTTTTGCCAATATTTTTCGATATAAAGTCTATGTGTTTATTGAATTTCAATTCACGGACAATTATTAGTCCTATGTATTTAATTTCTTGAACAAGCTCAACCTCTTCATTATATATTTCAATACCAAGACTTAAATTGATAAATTTTTTGTACAAATGATTACAACCTACAATATGAATTTAAATTTCAATTCATTTACTTTTAGTTTATTGCTTTTCAATTTTTCTGTCAGAAGCCCCATCTCCAAATTTACAGTAGTTAGCATGTCCTCAAAGTTTGTATTCTCGCAGTAAATAAGAGTGCCATCAGCGAAAAGATGAATATTTCAAGGTCATCTATATAAAGAATGAATAGTAAGGGATCAAGAATACAGCCTTGAGGGATCCCAAAGTTATTCATCTTAGGCTCAGATACCTTGCCATTAACTTTCGATATTTGATACCTATCGGTTATATAACTTCCAATCCATTTTATAACAGTGTGCTCGAATCCATGTATCCTTAATCTTAATAATATATTACGATCAATTGTTTCAAAGGCCCGTTTAAGGTCAATGAAAAGAGCACAAATTCTAACTCCTGGTTTATCCAACAACTGTTTCCATTCTGAAATTACCAATTGTAATGGTATTTTATAAGAATATTTCCCACGAAATCACGATTGATATGTATACAGAATGTTACTTGAGTTTATGTAGTCAATTACTTGCTTGTAAACCATTAATTCTAAAATCTTTTCACAAAATATTTACTGGTCTTAATTGTTCAGCCAAATTAGTATTAAGCATCTTTAGAATTGGTTCAACTATGGATGCTTTATAACACTTAGGTATGACACCCTTTTCGAAACCTAAATTAATCTTATTTAAAAATGGGTATCCTAATACATGAAAAGATTTTTTAGAATATTATAACCGATTCATCAGTGCTATATATTTCTGCATTTGTTTATTAACCAGTTTATTCAGGTCTTGCAAAGTTATGGCACAAAATGTTGACATGTTCGAAGTTACAACAGGTACACTGTCACTAATTTTATCTACATTTATTTCGCCTGTTTCTATACCGATGACAATACTTCCAATACTACCCACGTGATACTGATTTAATACATCAAGCATATCCTTAATAATAATAATAATAATAATAATAATAATAATAATACATTTATTTTTCAATAAAAACCCATATTATTTACAGTATTAGAATAAATCGATTTTTTCAAAAATAAAGTGTAAAGTATACTTAACAATTAACGGAAAAAGGGGCATAAATTCAGTTCGACTATTAAATAGTCGTCTGTTCTTCCATTTAGCCCTAATAGAATGGATATAATGTAATTAATTTCTATTTGATCCGTTACCAAAAAAATAATTTCAATATACAAGTTATTTACCGGAAGATAATACAATAATGTTATATTTTAAATTAAAATGTTCTTAAAATTGCGAGTTAAATAGGATGCTTCTAAAAGTCTTCTTGAAACTTGGTATTGATAGTGTTTTTAGCTTTTCTGGAATTATGACGTCATTGTGATATTGTACGCATATGATCGTTTAAAAAATGACGAATGTTAAAAAAGCGAATGTTAACTCTGTGGGCAGTTCTCCTTAAGCATTTTTTTTTAAACAGGTAAGGTGGAGTTTCTAGCTTTATAATTTTATGATATAAAGCAGATGTATGTAATTTACGTCTATTAGACATGTTGAGCCACCCAGCAGTTTGGAGAGTGTGTGATATCGGTTGTCTTCTACGTATACCAAAAATAAATCTAAGACATGAATTTTGCACCTTCTGTATACGTGATTTAACAGATTCCGTTATGCAAGAGTCATATAAAGAGTCACAATAATTGAAACATGATAATACCAAAGAATCACGCAGCAATATTTTTAAATCCCTACTAAGACAATACCTATTTGCATATAAAATTTTTAAATTGCAGTAAGCTTTTTGTCCTGTCCAATAAAACACCTAAATTTTTACATACATTGCATTGTAATAGAACCTCATCTCCAACTTTTACAGCGAATTCCTGAGTAATTGTGTCCCTTTGTCCCTTATAAACTTCTTCCCGAATAACATGAAATATGATTTTGAAGAATTAATTTTAAGTGCATGTTTTATTATATATTATTTCAGAGCAGTTCAGACTTTGAAAAGTGTGTTCACCTTTTTCATTTTCAATTATTTGCTTTAAATTTTTCCACATTACTTTTGATCTTGTCTTGTTTTCATCTATATTTCTTTCGTAAAATATTATTTCTTGTTTTATTAATAACCCTTCCTGTATTATTTCTTTCATTTTTATACCCATTCCAATCTTCTTCTTCCCCTGTAAATTAAAATTTTTGATACGCCCTATTTCTATTATCAATTGCCTCTTTGCAGTTCCTATCTAACCATTTATTTCCAGCCGAGTTCAATTTTACAATTTTTTTAGGTGCTACAACATTTAATGCATCTATTATATTATACATAAAAACCTGAAATACTACATTCATATCTGTACGTGAATGGTTTCAATATTTAGGGCAAAAAGCTAACCTTTTAACGTGCTCGCCTTATTGTTCTAAACTGTTATTTGAAAATAATCACTAGACTCTAATTTATAACAAGAACCATGTCTTAAAACATAAAGTGAGGAGGGAATTCATATGACAAATGACATCTATACTCTCTTTAAATGAATTTTTCTTTTTCTAGGCTTCATAAAACTACGTAGCAGAAGACCCTTCGATCCACCACTAATCTATCCCAACTACTTCAAGGACGATTTTGATATGAAGACGTTGATAGAGGGCGTGAAGATCGGCGTGGCGCTGAGTAAAACTCCAGCATTCCAGGCATATGGTAGCAGATTGAACGAATTCCCAGACTGTGCCCACATTCCGAAGTACACAGATCCATACTGGGAATGTATGATAAGGCTGTACACAGTTACAATATACCACCCTGTAGGTAAGTGATTAATATAAATAAACAGTGATAGAAAAAGGAACAAATATCAACCTCCAAACATATATGGAAAATGGTCTAAGCGAGTTTCCAAATAAAAACTATACCATGTTAAAGTTCATGACGAATAAATTAAAAGATCTGCTAGACAGAACTTCATACGATAAGTCTTCTTAGGATTTTTAGGGTTCTAAAGTTCGAAAACTTAACAAGAAAAGTATTAAGTTTTCTCTTTCAACGTATTTCACTCAATATATTTAGTCGAATATTGACAAATAAAGGAAAGGACAAAATGTCTACTACACTGATGATTGCTTTTTAGTATTTTGGCAGAACACTTGAAACAACAACGAATACAGCGGAAATTTTAGATCAAGAATATGTCGTTATTGAGACATCTGATGAAGAGTATGAAGAATCCCCTTCTGTTAATGCTTACTGTTTTACTGTTTGTCTAAAGGCATCCCTCACAAAAAGCAAAAATGGATATTTAACTACTTAGAGACACTGATCCTAAACCGATGAAAAAGTATTCACAACGTATGAGATTTGTCAAAACATATATACAATTTAATGATAATATCTTAAAATTTAGTTTATGAACTTCGAAGCCGTAAAAGTTCTAGAAGGACCCATCCTATAAAGTTGTGCCCAATAAAACTTCTAATGTACTTGTCATGAACCTTAATTTGATACAGGGTTTATGTAGAAATTAGAAATACGCTTGGGCCATTTTGGCAGACCTCCTTTGCATTGTATAGCGATCTCTTCTATTTTCAGGAACTTGCAAAATGGGTCCGTATTGGGACCAAGAAGCAGTAGTAGATCCACAATTGAGGGTGTATGGCATCAAAGGGTTGCGAGTGATAGATGCTTCCATCATGCCAAATTTAGTTAGTGGTAATACCAACGCACCTGTCATTATGATAGGCGAGAAAGGTTCTGATCTGATAAAGGAGTTTTGGACGAAATCTGCGAAATATGGAAGAAATCTCGACGGGATATAAGAAAATTGTACAGCGATTACAGTTATCTGTTGTGAATTCGTACGCGGTGCATTTAAGTTTCTTTAGTTACCGATGTCCTTAGATAAGTCACACATATGAACGAATTTGTTCTCAAAGTTTGGCAGAATTTTGAAGAACAAAAAGATTTTCCGATGCTCCATACCGCTTTCAAGACAATTACAAGAAAGAAATTCTTGGACTCAAAGAATAAGCTACTTGATGCCCAAAGAAATATTTGTCACAGATTTTACGCCATTTGAATACTCTCTATTTTACTTCCACATCCACGTAATGGACTGGAAGTATAGTAATTGTAAAAAAAAAAATCATTTTTTTTTTGTTGAAATCAGTGTAGAATGTCACGACACGTCGAGGTTTTAAATTTGAGCTTAAAAAAAAATTCTGTCTGTCGGTCTGTAGCTTTTTTGTCCGCGCGATATCCCTGGAAAGGTTTAAGATATTGAGTTGAAATTTTATACACCTATGTACTACGACGACATTTGGAACTGGATTGATTTTTTGAACTTATCCGGTGAAGGGTTGGGGGTAAATAGGGATAAATAAGAGAAAATAAGTAAAGCAAGCTGATAAGAGTACAAAATTTTGGGATTTGGTTTTATGCTAGAAGTTATGGCCTCAGATTTTTTGATAATATTTCCATCCCCCGCACCACCCCACTCCATTATTGAATGGATTGATAAAGCAAAATTGAGATATTCACTTGAAATTTGGTACACGTAGGTATATATTAAATGACACCTGAAACTAGATTATATTTTGAGATGTTTCCGTTCAAGGGTTGGGGGTTAAATGGGGGTAAAACTTGGAAAATAAGTAAAGCAAGCTGGTAAGAGTACAGAAACTTGGAGATTGGTGTATATACAGAAGATATGGCCTCAGATTTTTTATAATGTTTTTCAACTCCCCCACTCCATTATTAAAGGGGTTGATAATATAAAATTGAGATATTCACTTGAAATTTGGTACACGTAGGTATATATTAAATGACACCTGAAACTAGATTATATTTTGAGATGTTTCCGTTGAAGGGTTGGGGGTTAAATAGGGGTAAAACTTGGAAAATAAGTAAAGCAAGCTGGTAAGAGTACAGAAACTTGGAATTTGGTGTATATACAGAAGATATGGTCTCAGATTTTTTATAATGTTTTTCAACTCCCCCACTCCATTATTAAAGGCGTTGATAATATAAAATTGAGATATTCACTTGAAATTTGGTACACGTATATATTATAACGACATATAGAGCTAGATTATATTTCGTTCAAGGGGGTAAGTAAAAGTAAATAGGGGGAAATAAGTAAAGCAAGCTTGTAAGACTACAGAAACTTGAGATGTGGTGTATATACTAGAAGCCAAGGCCTCAAATTTTTTTACAATATTTTCCATCCTCCAACCACCCCCACCCCATTATTAAAGTGGTTGACAAAATTAAATTGAGATATTCACACTTGAAATTTGGTACCCGTATATACTATAACGATATCTAGACTAGGAAAAACTATATATATAAAAATATTAATGAAATCTTTGCATTCTTTCGATAACCTGACTTCTGGTTATGCTAGCAAGTAAAATTCTGATTTGCCATTCTCATTTTAACACTAGCATCCAACCTAGTCCCCTACGTCTAAGCAGGCTAAACTAGTATCTACATGATCCCCTACGATATGTAAATTCAGTTAAAAATGAGAACAAAGGCCTGAAATTAATTTATTTACGTACCTTGTCTTTAAAAATTTTCTTCATTCAAATGAATTACATTTTCATAAAATCTCATTCAGTTTCTTGGAAATGCTTAGCCTTTGAAACGTTTTTCGTCCTTATTGGGTACTCTTCAGAAAAGCCTAAAGCCACTCATAACGATGTTCCATGCAAAACTAAGACATTTTCCATGAATGGTATAAAATAATTGACATTGACTGATAAAAAACAACAGATCTTCACCTATCTATTAGCTAACTAGTATTGGAGCCTATATACTCTATGCATGTTTAAAAGTGAATTATTTATTATTTGTTTGCTTATAGTAATGAAACATTTTCTTTATAGGATTTTGCAAACAGTGGAAAGAAAAGATATCTATGAGAACTAAAGGAAAAACTATATATATAAAAATATTAATGAAATCTTTGCATTCTTTCGATAACCTGACTTCTGGTTATGCTAGCAAGTAAAATTCTGATTTGCCATTCTCATTTTAACACTAGCATCCATTTTACTTGCTAGCATAACCAGAAGTCAGGTTATCGAAAGAATGCAAAGATTTCATTAATATTTATATATATATAGTTTTTCCTTTAGTTCTCATAGATAGCTTTTCTTTCCACTGTTTGCAAAATCCTATAAAGAAAATGTTTCATTACTATAAGCAAACAAATAATAAATAATTCACTTTTAAACTGTTAAATCAATATTCTGAAAGAGTTCCAATTGATAAATAAGTGCGATTTTGGTATGTTGAAAATATAGCACGAAATATGAAAGATAATTTTAAAGAAGAGCACCCCATGAATGAAATGGGTATGATGCTATAACCAACCGAATTTGAATTTTGATACCTATTACTTCCTCAAACAATGAAGAAACACGATAAGGTTAATTAGGTATCCTCTTTTTTTATTCACGTTTAGGCAGACTTGTAAATCAAGTAGTATTTTAGTTGGCCTCCATTTGCTGTCTAGCACGTCCAAGAGCTTCGAGTTCTCGACGTTCTGAGAGTGGTCTCGGAAACTTTAAGAATTGGAGACAAATATTCTCTATAACTTTTATGCATGCAGCAAAAGGACGCAAAAGATTGCATCCGTTTAAATCTGTGTCGACAAACACCCACTTGATGTATCATCGATTATACGGCTTATTTTTTCAAATATTCTGTTATTTTCCAACGTTGTCATTCTCCCCTACGCATTAAAATATTGGTAGTAACTGCATCGACATGTCTTTGCGATGCATTACAGTTTTTTTTTGTAATTTTCTTTTATATGGTGTACAAAATTTTTGATGGATTGGATTTGATTTGAAGTTGAAACCCTGAAAACTAGTAGCCGGAACCGACGTTACAAACAAAAACTCTTTAACAGTGCGAGTCCTAAAATTCATAGTTTGGGAGGAAAAAATAAAAAGAAATTTTAATAAAATTGATTGAGAACTTCTGGTCAGAGAGTACCTATAACATTGACTAAGTGAATAACCGATGTTGAACTAAACCAAGGCAAAAAACATCAGATGAATATGACTCTATCCTATTGAACACTGACGTCATTCTTTATATTTAAGGAATTTAACACCCAGGTATAAAAAGCATAAAGATTACCGAATTTTGTGCTTAGCTTCGTGCTATATTACACCTGCACGTAGGAATTCTTTTGTCCCAGCGCAAAAATGAATTCCTCCATAACTACGTGCATTGATACACAGAGGCAGAGGTTCTCAAACTTTTCTTAGGCAACTGTTCAAATTATTGACCTTGGTCAGTTTTTCAAAGTGCCCTTAAAGGAAATTAGGTTTTTTTGTTTGTATGGCCGTTTCTCATTGCCGTTTTTTTTAAACTAATAATTACGCTCATATTGGGAACAGAATAAGTTTTAGTATTTGATGCACACTTACGTGACCTAGTAAGCATCCATGACCGGAATTAACCTAAACATATGTGTGGCTTATCTATTATATATTAATTTATTGGTTACCGTGTTAAAAATACAAATTTTGCAATTTTTGTCAATATCGATTTTCTCGAAAACTGTGGCATATACAAAAAAATTACAAGAGGACTTTTTTTTAGGCAATTAGTCAAACTTTCTCTTTTATGATGAGCAAATTTTTTATATCTTCAACGGTCAACGAGTTATCAGTATAATAAGGCTTCCTTCACCGAAGGGGTGGCTTTTTGGGGGGGTTTCGCGGCACCTCCAGAGCTGACATTTGTGGTATGGTAATGTTTAATCCTCGCACTAACAGTTACGGAAGGAAAATCTCAGATAACATTTTTTGCGAGCTTCTGGGGTATTTTTTACTTTACCGACTGGACTACTGTTACGAATAAAAGGAATAACTGCGAATTTTTTTGTAAGTGCATTCTTTGTGTAGAATTTGGTGCTCCTTGATTTTTATCTCTACGACAGTTTTTGTATTTTTAGTATTTTAAAAGTTATTGCTAAAAAAAATATTTTGTTTTATGTTCCGCTCACAACTGCCCATGACTACTTTTTGAAATATTTTTTTACTTCTAAAAACCTGCCAGAAAATGAAAAGGAGAACTAAAAATTATTTAATCCTAGCTCAAATCCCCCTAAGGACTAGGTTATTAAAAAAAGATAGTATATTTTTATAAAACCACTTTTTGTAGATAGACTATTTTATACTGAATATATTTTTTTAAGCATCTAAAGTTTATTTATTGACATATATTTTAAATAAAGAGTTACAAATTAATATGTTTTTATTCAATTTTAATTTCGAGCGCAAGCTGAATTGACGTACTTACATGTAGACTGTTAGAACAACTCAATTTACAAGATCATTTTGTTGTTATCTCAGATTTCTGTAAATTCAGCAAAAATGTTGACCTGGTGCATCGGATGTTATGATTTTATACAGTTTCAAAGTTGATACGGTCGTGAAAACAGAAATATTTACAATACCTGAAAGGTAAGTAAAGTGTGAATTTATTAGTTAATTTTTAATGTGTGCGTCATACTGAATGGATATTCATGATTTTTTTGCATTTGTTTCTAATACTGAGTATAAATAAGCTTACCATTTAAATATCGACGGTTTTTATCTGGGGGTGGTTCGCACCCCTCTAGAAAGATGGCCAGAAAAGTAAAATAGTAACCACCGAATCTGATATAGAATCATACTGTAAGAGAAAAAGGTAGTGTAGAATTTTTCATGAAAATTTATATTTTCCAAGTTATAAGGATTTGAAGATTTAAGAAAATGGTATCTTAAGATTGTTTTTCGTAAATAACTCAAAAATTTTACATTTATGGAAAAATGGTACAAAAAAATAAGATTATGAAGTTACAAGTATTTTGTTTTATGTTTATTTCTATACGATGAATAGTTCCAAAAATATGATTGTTTAAAAATGGCGTTCGAATGTTTATCAGTCGAGATATAATGTTTAAATCTCAAATATGTCAGAGACAATCAGTATGATGTTGAAAATACATAAAATAGAAATTAAAGGGCTTGAGGTACTCCTTGATCGGATTTTTTTTCTATTCATTCAGCTTGAAAAATAACGATGTTATATGCAAACAATCAGTGCTTTGTAATTTTTTTTAAGAAAAAATTTAGGATTTTCCTGCTGTCGTTGGCCATAGAATAAAGTTGAAAAATTCTGTACCAGTTTTTATTAATATATAGTATTACCAACATGCTCTAATTTTGAGAGATTCAATTTATCAAAAGTTTTCAAGAAGTGTGACATTTAAATATATTTCTTTGCAACTAAAAGTTCTATAAATATTTTAAAAAACAAATGAATACATTCCTTCTTAAGTTCTTTTTTCTATATTGTCATATATTCCTTTAATGCAATAATTGTTTTGGAGTTATTTTAAAAAAAGTATTTTTTTTCAGCAAAATCGAAATTTTTTTCTTAATTTAAAGTATAGTTTTAAAAACGACTGCCTTAAAAATGACAAACAATTAGAATGTTGATAATGCTATATATTAATAAAATCCAATACAGATTTTTTGAATTTCCATTATACAGGGTGTTTGGTGCATCGTGTGCCAAATTGAAATGGCCGACAGAAAGGGTTATCTGCTATCCTTTCAGGCCCCTTAACACTTCCCATGCCCTGCGGGATTTTTCATATCGACCTTCTATCTTTTTAATGAAAAAAATCCCAAATTCTACATTTAAATTCAAATTATAAAAAAAAGTATTAGGCGTAGACTGCGAATTTCATTTTTATTTTGATGTGTATTGTTGAAGGGTTCTTTTAAATCCAAAATTACTGGCATTAGTCATCTAGTTGTTTTTTTATTCACTCGCAAACTTTCAGAATAGGTAAAATTTAAATTTAAACTTAGACTTTAGACGGCTATAAAAAAAAACTCAGAGCAACCGGGATCTTCCAACTCCCTCGAAAATTCTCTAGTCTATCCTCTTGCTAATGATGTGCCACATGTCATAAAAATAACTTCGTGAATTCGCTAAATTAATGAATCGGGTCACATAAGGCTAATATTCAAAATTTCGAATCAAAAATTATATTTGCTTAAATTATGCATGGCAAACAGGTAAAATCTGTTACCTCACTCTTGCGAAGTAAAATATATCTTCTATCTCTCTCTGTTCATTGGTTTTCTTGAAATAAAGAAACAGTTACATTTTTATCATTTATTAAAAAAATTTAAAAACCTTGCTCAAAGTGTTGGTCTCTGTTGCGCATGCAGGCCCGACATCTGCTTCGTATTTCGACAGTTGTTGTATGAAGTCGTATTTCCTCCCTAATTGTACCGAAAGCCGTTTCTATGCGTTGGACAAGAGGACAAGTTCCTTCCTACTCGCAACCTCCGTCGTGTACGCGAGCTCTTTGGCACGTCCCCATACATAAAAGTCTAACGGAGTTAGGTCTGGGGAACGTGGAGGATATTGAATAGGGCCATCCCGCCCAATCCACGCATTTGGGAACACATTGTCTAGATATTGTCTTACAACCAATCGCCAGTGCGCGGGACAGCCGTCATTTTGAAAAACTATAGACGTATGCGTAGACCCTTCAACAATACACATCAAAATAAAAATGAAATTCGCAGTCTACGCCTAATATTTTTTTTATAATTTGAATTTAAATGTAGAATTTGGGATTTTTCTCATTAAATAGATAAAAGGTCGATATGAAAAATCTCGCAGGGCATGGGAAGTATTAAGGGGCTTGAAAGGATAGCAGATAACCCTTTCTGTCGGCCATTTTCATTTGGCACACGATGCACCAAACACCCTGTATAGCCAATGGAAGCAGAAAATCCAAAATTTTTTCTTCAAAAAAATTATAAAGCACTCATTGTTTTGCACATAACATTGTTATCTTTCAAGTTCTACGGATAGAAAAAATCCTATCAAAGAGTACTTCAAGCCCATTAATTTTTAATACATGTATTTTTAACTAATTGTTTCTGACATATTTGAGATTTAAACATTGTAAGTCGACTGATAAACGTTCGAGTGCCATTTTTAAACTATCATATTTTAAGAATTATTCATCGTAGAGAAATAATCAAAAAATTAAATATTTGTAATTTCATAATTTTATTTTTTTGCCATACTATCTTTTCTATAAATGCTTTTGAGTTATTTACGAAAAACTGTCTCAAGGTACCAATTTTTTAACGCTAAAATCGTAATTTTCAAATCGTTATAATTTGGAAAATATAAATTTTCATGAAAAATTGTACACTGCCTCTTTCTCTTAAAATATAATTCTATATCAGATTCGGTGGTTACTGTTTCACTTTTTTGCTCACCCTTCCAGGAGGGGTGGGAACCACCCCCAAATAGAAAGTAGCGATTTTTAAAAGGTAAACTGAGGGGTAAACTTTTTTGTACTCAGTATTAGAAACTGAAAGCAAAGAGTTTCATGAAAATCCATTCACTATAGGTAAAAACCTAGTTCCACTCGAGTATTAAGATTCTTAGTGTCTCAAAAGGCTATAGGGTAAACAATATAAAATCGGCCTCAAACACATAATTTTTTCTCGGCTTGTTGTAAATATCTCGGACCGTATTGGTCGCATTGAAAAAATAACATATCGGGAACGGATCTAGACATACAAGACCTCCATTAAATATGTAGGTACTTAACCTAAATAAATGCAGGGTGGGCCATTGAAAACCAAACACGCCTGTTTTGGGACACGGACCAGTTTCTTAAAAAAACGGAAAGATCGATCCTTGACTTTTGGGGGATAACTGTTGATGCCAAACTTGACAGTGACACATCAACCCCCTAGCCCCAGCAACCCCTAACTCAAGAACTTAATATATTTCAAATTTTTTAGTACTTTAGTATTCAGGGCAGAAAGGACTTTCAAATCACTGTATTTGAGTCTCAGGAGTTCTTTATAAACGCCGAAGGTAAATAAAAATGTATTGCATACTTTTTTAAATTTAAATTAATAAGCATATTATCAGTTGTTTAAAATAAAATACGAGCAAACCTAAAAACAATCATGCACTCGCATAGACAATCAAAAGACCTTTAAAATGAGTAGTCATCGACCACCTTACTGTAATTTTTGTTTTTGTTGGGGATTGTTGGGGGTAGGGGGTTGACCTGACAAAGTCAAATTTGACATCAAATGTCCCGTTCAAAAGATAAAAGGTCACGTGTTTCAGGATTTTTCCCAAACAACACCCCTACCTTAGTTAATCTAGAAGGGGGGTTTTCATGGGAACGAAAAAAAAATCGGTAAAGGTATTTACACAGAACTTCCTTCTTTATTTGTGCATGGCGGTCACTCTAAAAAATTAATAATTATGAAATGACATTGAAAATAATAATCGGAATATAGTTATCACTATTATTACATAGAAAACCTGATAAGTTTTGGTCAAAAAATATACAAAGTGCTCATCCAACAGCAAAAGTGCAATACTAAATAATAAGGCCAAATATGCAAGGCTTGCGCAAATACCTTTACAAATATCCACCATGACTGAATTATTTCTTGGGATGACCACCCTGTACATTTTTCAATAAAAGTATAAGAGGTGCATATGCCAAATATTATTGCCATCTGTCATATTTTCAATTTCACATTTACGTAGTGGAGTGGAAGCATAGTCGTTAAACAATTTCATTTTTTTTTGAAATTTTTCAAAAATGTTTTTCAAAAATTTTTTTTCTTCTGAAATAGGTTTAGAATGCCATGAACCGTGGAAATTTTAAATTTGAGCAAAAAGGAAAGTTTCCTTCTATTCTATAGTGGTGGTAATTTTTTTTTAAATGGGTTAGAATGCCATGAAACGTGAAAATTTTAAATTTGAGCAAAACAATTTTTTTTCCATCTATTCTAGTGGTAAAATATTTTTCAAAAATGGTAAAAATTTTTTTTTTTCTTAAATAGAATTGGAATATCATGAAACGTGGAAATTTTAAATTTGAACTAAAAAAAAAATTCGTCTATTCTATAGTAAGTAGTGATAAATGGATAAAAATTTTTCCAAAAAATTTTTTCATTTGTTTGAATAGGTTCAGAATGCCATGGAAACGTGGAAACTTTAAATCCGAACAAAGAAAAAAAAATTCCATCTATTTTAGTGGTAAATATTTTTCAAAAATGGTAAAAAAAAATTCTAAAATTTTTTTTAAACGCTATGAAACGCGGAAATTTTAAATTTGAACAAAGAAAAAAATTATTTCATCTATTTTAGTGGTAAAAAATTTTTCAAAAATGTTGGTAAAAATTTTTTTTTTAAATAAACAGACTGACGGAATTGAAAAACCTATATTTTCGTAACCTACGTGATCTGAAACGTCAAAATCCGAAAAAATCTCGGAGGGTGATTTTTCCCGAATACAATACTTCCCTTCGGTATGCGAGGGAAGTAAAACTTATTTCGACCATGCTGTCGCATAGAGAATTGAAAGACGCTTCAAATGAAGGGTCGCTCGACCTCCCTTTTCCTATTTAAATTCTTGAGTTAGGGGTTGCTGGGGCTAGGGGGTTTATGTGTCACTGTCAAATTTGATATCAACAGTTATCCCCCAAAAATCAAGAATCGACCTGTCCGTGCATTTGTTCAAGAAACTAGTGTCCAACAGGCGTGTTTCGTTTTCAATGGCCCACCCTGTACAAAAAGCAATATACATACAGATTTAGATGAAACCACCGCAGAAAATTTCAAGTCAAAATATTCATTTAAAGCGCTAGAAAACCGTACATTTTAAAAAATATTATGATCTCATAAAAGTATGCCATAATGTCGTAGATAATTTTTCTTAAAATTAAGTTTTCAAAGGTACTTTTGATAGGTCTTAACAAAACAAAAACATTCTAAGAAAATTGTTTTGGACGATTCAAATGTATTGAGCCCCACTTTAATCGCGAATGTCTCCAAAAAGGACAAGTGGAAAAAATATATAAAAATATAATATACTAATTAATTTCACATCCACGTAGTGGAGTCAAAGTATAATAATCGTAAAAAAATAGGCTTAGAATGTCATAAAACGTCGAGATTTTAAATTTGAGCCGTCTGTCGGTCTGTAATTTATTTTTGTGCCCACTTTCTCTGGAACGATTTCAGAAATTGGCCTTAAAATTTTATACACGTAATGTACCATAACGAGATCTGGAACTTGATTGTTTTTTGAATTTATCCGGTGAAGGTTGGAAAATAAGTATAGCAAGCTGGTAAGAGTACAGAAACTTAGGATTTGATGTATATACTAGAAGTTAGAGACTCAGATTTTTTTATAATATTTTTCAATTCCTCCCACCACCACCATTATTAAAAGGGTTAATAAAATTAAATTGAGATTTTCACTTGAAATCTGGTACATGTATGTATTATAAGTTTGCAGGATTTGCAGGTTAAATAGGGGTAAATATGGGGATATAAGTAAAGCAAGCTGGTAAAAGTACAGAAACTTGGGATTTGGTGTATATACTAGAAGCCAACGCCTCAGATTTTTTATATAATTTTTTTAACCCCTCCACTATTAAAGGGGCCAATAAAATAGGATTGAGATATTTATTTGAAATTTAGTACACGTATGTATTATAACGACATCTGCAATTAGGTGTTTTCACTATGTGCAAATTTACTTTTTTGATATTATTAAAATGAAGTACTTATTATACTAAAGCACTTATTGATATTTAAACAGCATTCTATCGTCCATCAAATTATAATTTCAACAAATAAATAACATAAAGTTTTAGTAATTGAACGAGTACGCAAAACACGCGGTGACGTCATCGGTTATATTAGTTTCTTAAATCGCGTTTAAAAATTGTTAAACACAACATTCTATTCACTTTATTTACGTTTTACATGTGATTAAATAAGTAACCCCTACCTAATGCGGGATTTGTAAAAGCTACTTTAGGAAATTTATCTGAAAAATAACGTGTTTATAACAAAAAATGACACTGACAATATAACTGATGACGCCATGAATGCATAGTGAATTGATGCAGTGTTTTTGGTGAAAAATTTCAATACAAAATTAAAATGGCTTATTTTAAGGTATTATTCGACTATTTCTCAAAATTCAAGTTTCTTTAACTGTAATAAAGCATTATCTTCACAGTGAAAGTGAATTTAAAATTTGTGAAAACACGTAATTATATTATATTTTGAGATGATTCCGCCGAAGAGATGGGGGGTAACAGGAGGTAAATAGGGGGATACGAGTAAAGAAAGCTGGTATGAGTACAGAAGCTTGGAAATTGATGTATATACTAGAAGCCAAGGTATCAGATTTCTTTATAATTTTCTTCCCCCCCTCCCGCCGCATAGTTTCACTTAATTATTGAAGGGGTTGATAAAATAAATTTGAGATATTCACTTGGAATTTGGCACACATATGTATTGTGATGACATTTTATTGAGATGATTCCGTTGAAGGGGTGAGAGGGTGTAAATTGGGGAAAATAAGTAGAGCGGGTTAATAAGAGTCCACATCTCAATATCCTGCATTTCATTTTTCACGTTATGTTATGTAAAATTCAAACCTCAAATACTTTCTTAGTTCAAATGGTATTTTTTATCAAGTTATGTAGAATTAAATTCTCTTTTTTCTAGTATCGGCATTGCAGGGGAATAACTTTTTGAAATATTCGCGATTTTTTAAATGTGTATCAATTTTTAGTAAAAATTGCCATCAACTTGGCCATGATTAGAAACAATCATCAATGTCAGCCATTCTCTTATGTCAAAAAATGCCGGCACATCTAAATTACGACCACAAAGGCTTTTAAATTTGTTTATTATTTATGGAGAATGTGATACAAGTAACACCAAGAACACATTACATTGGCTACTCGATACCCACAGAAATAGAAACCATACACTATGAAACGCATATTGGATAATTTTAGAATATTTGGTACTGCCAAGGCAAGAATTCAAAGAAGGAAGTCTTAGACACATATTAGATGAACAGGAAATCTTTTAAAGTTATTATTTAAATTTTTCTCAAAAAATTATAATGCTACTACTCTACCGTTTCTCAAGGCAGAGTTAACATTAAACTGCCAAGGTTCTTGAATATTTCGCTCCCTGAACACATGAGGATTCAAGTCACTCCAGTAATGGGAATAGTGTCAAATAATAAATCCATTCTTGGTAAAAGTAAAGTAAAAGGATAATCCCGATTCCAGAGCAGGTTGCCTTAATGACATAATTGGAAATGCCCGAAAATATTCCAGAATTGGTATTTCTGTTTTGTGCCGTCAACTCCTGCCTTGACAGAGCTAAATATTCTAAAATCATCCAATATACGTTTTACAGTGTTTGGTGATGATTTCTGTTTTTGTGGGTATCGAGAAGCAAATGTGTTTCGTGTTCTTGATGTTATTTTATCACATTCTCCATAAATAATAAACAAATTTAAAAAGCCTTCGTGGGTGCAACTTAAACGTCCTGACATTGCCTGACATAAGAGAATGATTGACATTGATGATTGTTTCTAATCATGGCTAAGTGGATGGCAATTTTTACAAAAAAATCTTGAACGTTTGAGAAAATCGCGAGTATTTCAAGAATTTGTAACTTTAACCCCTACCCTACAATGCCTATACTAGAAAAAAGAGAATCATTTTACATAACTTGATGTAAAAAAACAGGGTGTTTCATTTGTACTAAAAAAATGTTTGAGGTTCGAATTTGACAAACTGAAACATTTGGTATACTATTGCGGAATTTATTTTCATTGTAGAGCATAGCTCGTCCCGTGTTCTCTCTATATGAAAAGAGCAAATAGAGATATGCTACATGAAGAAAGTTATAAACAGTTGCAACCTGTCAAATTTTTATAAAACGTTTTAGGCTCAGAATTTAATGGTTATTTCAAAAAGTGGAGAATATATAGGGTTTTCTATTTAAAATAAGCAAGTTGGTATCGACTTCCGGTATAACCGGAAGTGCCACATGGTTGTCATTATTTTGGTTGAATTAGCCACACCGACTTTAGTAACTCACAATATTTTCAAATTTTTTTATTAAATACTTTTCCATATATCGATTGATTCAGTTCCCAGTTAGATACCCTGTAGATGTTTGAGAATATTGCTACTTCTTGTTTTTCTTTAATTATTATATAGTTTCTCTATTTTTACAATGTTGCACAGAGAGAAACAAACATCCAAGATGTCGGCCATCAGCCAGCAAATGAACTTTTTTTCCATGACCAGGATGGCTCTAACTCTAGGTCCTAGCCTGGGGTTTCTACTCTACCTTCATTCAGCTACGATCAGCCATCGACCGGATATAATGGACAGGGATCACAGAGTTCGAGATGTTCCGTCTTATCTATTACATGAAACTTATGATTTTATTATAGTCGGTGGAGGAAGTGCTGGAGCAGTTTTGGCAAACAGGTAAATAGACAAGGCAGTGAGTATTTCCATTTTGTTTAGAAGATGTGTCTATCTACATTATTTTTACTTCTTTGTGATAACAATTAATAGATATATTTCAATTACAACACCAATTTCGATTCTATGGTTAATATGGATGCAATAACCAAGTCTATTGGGGGACAAGTCATAATATTCCTATATAGTACTTCCTATAGTATATTGGGTGTCTTCCAATTTTGTCCACAAAATAGTAGCTCTCTTTATTAACGACAAAATGTACTTTCAGAAAAATTATTCTTGAACAGAATGAACACTTATTATAAGCATATATTTTTAGGAGGTTCTAATAATGTTACATCTTATTTTAGACAGAGAGAAAATTGGACACCTGTGTCGGACAGCGATTTTATCGAATACTAGAAAAAGTATAAATTTCTATATCGACAGCTGATTAACAAGGCAAAAAAAATGTATAACGACAATATTTTACAAAATTCCGAAAATAAGTCTAAGACTACCTGGAAAATTATAAACAGGAATAAAGAAAGAGGCAACAAACAAATTAGTTTAAATATTGATAATGTTTTGTATTCCGATCCCACTATCATAAGTAATGAATTTAACAATTATTTTAATAACATTCCTAAACTTTTATTAAAAGATACGAATCACTTAAATAAAGAACAAGAAATAAATAAAAACAAATTTTCATTTTTTTTCAAACCAGTTGATGAACTCGAAATATCGGAGATAATAAAGGGCTTAAAAAATTCAAGATCCCATGGGGACGACAACATTAGTGTTAACTTATTGAAAAAATGTCTACATGTAGTTATCAAACCTTTATGTTTAATTATTAATTCTTCCTTCTCCGCGGGTATGTTTCCAGATAGACTTAAAATTGCAAAAATTAGACCGGTTTTCAAAGCAGGATGTAGGAATAAAGTTGATAATTATAGGCCCATCTCAATTCTAAGTTCATTTTCAAAAGTGTTTGAAAAATGTGCAACAAACAGGTTGATAAGTTTTTTTGATAAATATGATTTATTCAATATTAATCAATTTGGTTTTCGGAGAGGCCGCTCCACTAGGACAGCTGTCACTAAATTCTTGACAGAGTTATATGATAACTTGGATAATAAAAACAAATGTATAGGAATATTTTTAGATCTTAGTAAATCCTTTGATCTTGTTGATCACAATAGACTCTTGCAGAAATCAGAGAATTATGGCATTCGAGGAGTATCATTAGAATGGTTTAGGAGTTATTTGCATGGCAGAAAACATTATGTACAAGTAGAAAATATCAAATCCAATCAATTGGAACTTACAGTAGGCGTCTTGGGACCACTACTGTACATAATTTATGTTAACAACTTTTGTAGTATAAATTCCATTCTTTTTGCTGATGATACTTCTTTACTTATCACATCCCAACGAACTGCTGATTTAGTCTCAAAAGCAAATGAACAATTAGGCAGTGCTCACGATTGGATTACCGAAAACAGGCTTATACTAAATATCAATAAATCCGTATTTATTCAGTTTAATACCAGTAAAATTAATGTTAAGCAGAGCCTCTTAATAAAGTCTAATGAAGGATCCATTCGGCAAGTTCCACACACGAAATTTTTAGGGTTGCACATTAGTGAGAACTGTACTTGGGCCGTACATATAGACGAGATCTGTAAAAAATAGCTCCAATATGTTATTGTATAAGTCAATTACGGTGGATAATTAGTAAATCAATATTAATTGCATACTATTACGCATATTTCGAGTCGACTATTAATTACGCCGTAATTGCTTGGGGTTCGTCACCTGAAATGTTGAGGGTTTTTAAATTACAGAAGAGAGCTGTGCGTTTAATAGCAGGAGTAACCAGGCGAGCTAGTTGTAGAGACATTTACAAGCAATATGAAATACTTACCCTACCCTGTTTATTCCTCCTTAGTCTTTTGATGTATGCCAGATCACAATTAAACAATAATACTATTAATGTAAATCATTCATATAACACTCGTAACAATCACACCTTAGAAATTCCGTACCACAGGCTAACATTATATGAACATTGCCCGAAATATCTAGCAATTAAAGTGTACAATAAACTACCTAATTCGTACAAGTCTATAGATGAGAAACATTTTAAAATAAAAATAAAGCATTTATTGAAAGCCAAAGCTTACTATTCTGTTAACGAGTACCTTAATGATATTTTATATTTACATTTTGTATTATTAATTTTAATTTGTAATATGTGTTGCGTATTTTAATTTTTTTTATCACTCTTATCTGTCTGTTTATGTATATTTACACTGTACATTTTTATTTATATTTAATCTGATACTTCAGATATTATTTTTTGACCTGTCCTATATCATGTAAATGATCGATTGGATGAATAAATTATTATTATTATTATTATTATTATTATTATTATTATTATAAAATATACCTTTCCACAAGGCAGTCCACGCCTACGACTCGCTCTACACGATTACTGAAAGTATATCCCAACGATTAGTTTCCAATAAAACGTACCCTAATCTGACGCAAAGGTTTTAGTATTACTGCCGAGGCTGAAATCAATTACTTATACAGTCACTATGCTATCTGGTAAAATTTTGTGCTCCTTAATTGAAAGCTCTACGTTTCTTTATATTTTGCACAGTTTTACAGCTATTTCTAAAAGATCTTTTGAAAGTTTGGCACTTTTTTATATTTTTCTAGTAGACCTACCGTTGTGCAGAATTTTGTCGGAAAAAGCACTAGATAGTACTAGATTGGGACACGATTCGTTGAAAACTCTGTGCAAGAATTTACTTTTAGTTAATCAATAGGGGACACCTGTGCCTTGTTGCAAGGTATATTCTATAATACCACTGCCTCAGTACTTTTGTCGCTAACGAACTATGTCAAAGGAAATTGATTATTTTTATCGTATAGCATGTCTCGTTCTTTGATTTGTTCTCCATTTCTCAGGTTGAGCGAAAACCCTTACTGGAACGTACTACTCATAGAAGCGGGACCTGACGAAATTACCCTAACAGACATGCCGCTCATGTTTCCTACACTGCAGTTAACCCCTTATGATTGGCAATATAAAACAGAACCAGGAGATAAGTATTGTCTAGGCATGAACGACAAGAGGTGCAACTGGCCAAGGGGGAAGGTATTGGGTGGATGTTCAGTTCTCAATGCCATGCTGTATATCCGAGGAAATAGAAGGGATTATGACAGGTACGTTTATTGTCGATGGCGTAGTCAAGAGGGTAATTACCCTCCAGACGTTTCAAATGGATACAAAATATATATAGTGTCCACGAGTTGAGTTCGCAGGAGGGAAAACTTATTTCGTTTTCAAAAAAAGTCATTCTTCATAAAAACGCCTACTTTATATGAAAAGTTCAAAAGTGATTTAAAATATTTAAATGTTCTTCAGAAAATATTTCAAGAAGCTGTAAATAAGTGTGCTGGTTTAACCCTCCCTCAGTGAAATAACTCCAATGTGATAAGAAACGGCACAGCACACATTCACTTTTTTATAATATTGTCTTCCACAATGAATTCTAAAATTTGGATTTTCAGAAGCCCAAAACCGACAATTCTGAGATGAAACTACACCATTGGTTGTGAATGTGGATTCATCTGAGAAAATTATGAAATGATGAAAAAAATTCTTTTCCATGATTTTTTCTCCAATGGTAAAAAAAAAATCCAACTTATGGCCGTGATCTCCCTCTTCAAGCGTATGTTTATAATTATCTTTATATGCCCTAATTTTCTTTGCCTTGTAAATTCTTTGGTGTTCAGACTTGCTAGTATTAATAAGAGCTGACCTCTCTCTTAGTGGCATCCTAGGATTTTCTATAACAGAGGCATGAGCTATAATAGCCCCAACATTGTCTTCATCATATGCTTTTATTTTTCTTTTCATGTTAAGAACATTACCAGTAGCCAGAAACTTTTTAATTATTCTCATAACCTGAGTACGTGACAAAGCAGTGTTTGGAAATTTCAAATTAAATTAGCTTACCACTTCTCTTAGCAAGTTTTCGCCGCCAATTCCGTAGCATTGCACAATATAAATTTTTTCACGCACTGTGAGTACCATTTTCACTTAATTTCTTATGCTTGGTTCGTTAATTTGAAACAGAAATTAAGGATAATATTGCCTACGTTTGACAGACATGTCAATAATAATTGATAAATGTGTATCCACTGCTTTTCTCATAGTCTACTTTTAGCTTCTACATAACTTTAAATATTAATTCACCAAAAATAATTTCTATGCAGTTTTAATTGAATGGTTCAAAATAAAACACTAATTTATTGAAAAAATGGGAAGTTTCAAAAAAATAATTTTATATTCCTGAAATCTGGCATAGAGGTATAAAATTGCATTCTAAATAACTTTTCTTAGTGAAACTTTTTCATATTTTGAAAAATAAAGGTACTTTATTAGTGGTCATTTTTACAACTTTGCTTATAAAACACCCTGTAGAACACCAAATCAAGTAATTTTTGGTATACTTGAGTTTCACAACAAGCCGGACTCAATCCCCAATTACCATTCCAAAATTTCAAAATTTTTGGTCCATTACACCTCTTGTTACATCTATCCTGGGATACACTGTATATACAGTGCAAAAATATGAAAACTACAAAGAATGAAGTACATTTATTTGTGAAAATATTGAGAAATGGTATTTAAAAACGAGCTAACCATATACCCTTCGCCGATTTACTGCAGTTTTTATATAATTGTTGCACATTCTATAGGATACTCTTCGCAGTTTTTTTGTAGATAATATTAGTTTTAGATGTTTTTTGTTAAAAGAAAACATATTTTTTTTAATTAAAATAATTAACTTTTTTGTTTATGGACCGATTTTGTTAAAAAACAATAGGGTTCTTCCTCTAGCTAACACTAACTGACTGTAAGGATTTCAATACAATCGAACTTTTCGTTATTAAGTTATCGTGCTTACAAGAAACGTGACGGACGGACAGACAGACTGACAGACGGACGAATTTAACCGAGGACCATTTTCCATATGGAATGTGCGGGGTCCTTTTGAAAAATAGTATAATTTTCGGACTTTTCATAAAAAGCATGCGTTTTTATAAAGAATGACTTTTCCTCGCACTGTAACTTGGCTATTTAATATATATTTTCGAGCTGTCTCGATAACAACCAATCAAAACATTAATAAAAAATATATAGGTTGTAACTTACAGTATTACTCGAGTAGGGTACAGCATTCCATTTTTGACATTTCACCTCTATTTAGTTGACATTTGTCCCTTACCTGTAACAAAAAGAATATATTTTAATACATTTTTTAAAATATTTTCATTTCGCTTTGTTTACCAAACTGCAAATCAGCTGAGTGGAGGGAAGGATTGTGTTCATTCTTTTTAAATAAAATTGTATTTGCAGATGGGAGTCACTTGGGAACGAAGGATGGAGTTACGAGGACGTTCTACCATATTTCAAGAAATCCGAGGACATGAGGATTCCTGAGTTTCGAGACGATGAATATCATGGGAAAGATGGATTCTTATCCGTGGAACATTTTAAGTAAGTGTATAGAACATAACCTTAAAATTTCTGCATATTTTGTAATCGGTGGGAGATAGCGTAAAGTAAAAGTTGCTAGAAATATCTCCTAAAAATACTTATTACAAATGTATTTATTTATTTGTATCAACAGCACATAGATATGACCAATTACAGATACACTTAAAAGCTACAAGAAAGAATTGTACAAACAAGTGTGCGTTGTCGTACTTTACATATTCAGTACTGACGAAGACCAAAAAGCCGGAAACTGCAGTATAGAGATGGTATGATATACGACACACAGAATAATTTGAATTGTTCAATAAACATTGCAACAATGTATCATTATGTAAAGGTGCTCTTAAATAACTACTAGCGCACTAGCCGTAGAATTTATATGAGGGTATAGAAAGGAATATTTGTGTATTTTATAGATACAAATCTCAAAAGGGCTGTTCATATTTCTTGTGGCTACAGGTATCTTCAGTATGCCTAAGGCGTTTGACAGACTGAATCATAGTAAACTTTTCTATAAACTTGACAAATTTGGAATACCTGACGGTTTATTTTAATTTCTTGAAGACTACCTAACCAATAGAATTCAATTCGTATCTTATAATGGATACAATTCTGACTACCGAGCGACGTCAGGAGTACCCCAGGGTTCGATGTTTGTACCTTTTTCTCTAATATTTTTATTAATGATAATTTGGATACGTATTTTATAATTATACCGGTGACGTTAAGATGTTGCAAATGCTTCTACTGACTGTTAACAACTTCAAAACAACTTAACTAAGTTATCTGTTTGGTGCGATGAAAATGATCCTCTCCTAAATGTTGAAAATTACAATGTTATGATTTATACAATCAATGAATCCCAAATTATATATAATTATGATGTTAATGACAACGTACTAAACCGCATACTCAAGAACGTCGATGTTTTTTCTTTAAACGCACCCCATATAGTAGGCAACCCCCAAATCCAAAGCCGGAAGGAGGTTACACATGAAAAATGCGGACAACATCCATTACCCACCAACACTGCTAATGTCGGAGCTGGGGATCGAACCCAATACACGATAGACAATCTGACCAAGCGCGCCTGCTACTAACACGCTTCAGCCGGTTGAGCTACCGTGCGGTGTAATCTTTGATAATAAATTAGCCTTCATTATTATATTCATGCTATAATTTAGGATGCATACATAATTTTAGGTTTCATCTTGCTTCACAGCCATCATTGTAATGATGCTAATACCTTAAAATTGCTTTATTTTACTTCCTCACGATCTAAGATGAGTATGCGTCACTTGTCTGGTAGTCTGGTTATAACACTTATAACGACAAATTGGAAAATGTTCAGAGTCGCTTTCTGAAATTTTCAAACTTGCAAATTGAAGTCACAAATTGGATTCCTCAAAATCAGATACTTGAACAATTTAATTACTGGACTTGCCGAAAGACATGTCACTTTTGCTTTTTTAGGTAAAATTATGGATACAAAAATGGAATGAAGAGAAATATTGAGTCAACTGACTCACACATTAATTCAAGTCATTTTCATAACTTTTTTCTACCTTGATCTAATGTGCTAAAATATTCTCCTACAGTACAGTACAATATTTGTACTTGTTACGATACTCACTGCAGTACATTGGACATATTTGCCTAACAGTTGGAAATTTTATTTACTATAGACTAAACGCCTTCATAATATTTTTAGGTTATGTTAAGTTAGTTTAGCTTCTCATCCTATATATGGTGTTGTACGGTGGATGATGAAAGATTAAAATTTTAAAAAAAAATCACATGTACCAAATTTCATGAAACTGCTTTAAAAATTACGGCAGTCATATCGTATTCGCCATTTATATCCAACGGTAACTTTTTATCACAGTGAAAATACTGACCTCCTACAACCACAAATTATGTGCACTTCTGTTTAATTTATAAATAGTTGTCATGTTATGCGATAACCTTGACTTATCCTGTCTAGTTTTGGCACAGTGTGTTTACTACCTGTCTTACATTTTGTATTTTATATCTGTTGTAATTATTTAAATCCAACAGATACAAAAATGTATTGATTGATTTCCATGTCTATATCGTGGTAAATGACCAAATGACGTAAAGTTCATTACTACCTACATTCAGACAATATGGAATACTTATCTCATTATTAATTTTCTACGTAATTATTCATTTTAGGTTATTGCTTTCACGTCCACGTAGTGGTAAAGGTATAGTAAACATGAAATATACATATTTTTTTGTTGAAATAGATTTAGAATTGAAACATATTTTTTATAGGATTTTGCAAACAGCAGAAAAAATAACTATCTACAGCTAAAAGAAAAACTTTGTGTAAAAATATTAATGAAATCTTTGCATTCTTTCGATAACCTGAATTCTGGTTATGCTAGCAAATTAAAATCATAAAATGAATTTATCTAATTTCTTATTTGACAATTCTCATTCTAACACTAGCATCCACACAGTCCCCTACGGCATGAAGATTAAACTAGCATCTACATAACCCGCTACGATCATGAAGATTCAGTTAAAAATGAGAACTAAGGCCTAAAATTAATTTATCTACCTTGTCTTAAAAATTTTTCATTCTAATGGATTACATTTTCATGAAATCTATCATTCTGTTTCTTGGAAATGCTTTGAAACGTTTTTCGCCCTTATTCTGGAGCTCATCAGAAAAACATAAAGCCATTCATAAAGATGTTTCACGCAAAATCAAGACAATTTCTATGAATAAGTGTGAAATAATTATTAATAATTAAGATTTAGAATGTCATGTTGTAATTTAAGCAAAAAAAATGTTTTTATTGTTCTGTCTGCTACTTTGTTTGTGTGCTGGTTTTCTGCAGAGCGGTTTAAGATAACGACATCTGGACCTATATTATATATTGAACTTATTCCGTTGACGGGCAATAGGAGTAAATAGGGGAAAATAATGTAAATCAATTTAGTAAGAGTTCAGAAACTTGGTATTTGGCCAACTCTGCCATATAAGGGGTTAACAAAATAAAATTCAAATGGTTTCTTGAAATTTGGTACATACATAAGACAGAATATAAGAATGAGGCATCTAAACTCTTTGAGAGGGTTTGTCTTGTGCCTTATTGTATAATTGAGTGTCTAGTACATTAATTGTTAGAGCAAGTGTCATAAAAAGTATAAAAAATAAATCTAAATAAAGTGCAGATAATTAGTAAAAAGGGAAAAAGTACGATTTGTAATACAATATTTAAAATATATTAAATACATGATTCTAGATCTACCTCAACAGCAGCAACATGAATATAAAGTTATAATTACCTACTTTATCTTCTGCAAGTGCAATGTCTTTTTTAAAGTTTCGATATTATCTCTTATATATGTTTTTGAATGTCTTTAGAAATTTTCAATATCTGTTATTTTATTTGGTAGGTAGTTTTAATCCTACGTTGTCCCTAAATATAAGATACAAAGTTCTCTTTGGTTGTGGCGTTTTGAAGTTCTTTTTTTTTAGCTCTAGTTGGATGATTATGATTTATTTTATTTGAAATTTTTTGATGTTTTTGTACGTAATTGATTGCATTTGTTTCATGAATAAATTCTTCAACATCAAATACATTCGCTTTTGTGTAGACGTTGGTTGATAGGTATTTTTTTGGTTTGCCTAAAATAATGTTCAGAATGCGTTTTTGAACGTTTAAACTATTTTGTATACTATATATCAATAGAGATTCTATTAAAACTTTATAAATATTAATTAGCTGTTTTAATTTTAGTATTTGTTTTATTTGGTAAAATGTATGTAAAGTCTCCTCAGTTTATCCGTTAGAATATCTATGTGTGTGTCCCTTTTTAAAAATCTATCTATATGTATTCCTAAATATTTAATGGTATAAGACAGTTCTATATATTCGTGGCAGTTGTTACAACTAGTGGGGCCATTACAGTTATAGTACATCAGTTCCTCAAAGTCAGATTGCTCTGCCGCTTTCAAGAAAATGTAATAAACTTAGTTTTTTTGTTTGATTTACCGGAGTAATTTATTATTTAACCAGTTTTTAATTTGCTATAATTCTATTTCGAATGTTTGTTTCACTTCCTCCCAGCTGGCCTCGGTGAATAATAATGCAGTATCATTATAACGACTTCTGGAATAAATTAATAATTTCAGCCAATTCCGTTGAAGGGCTGGGGGGTTAGTAGGGGGAAATACGTGATGCAAGGTTGTAAAAGTCCAGAAACTTGGGATTTGGCGTATATGTTAGAAGCCAAGGTATCAACTTTTTTATGACATCTGCCACCCCTACCACCACTTTCATCATTCCTACTCCATTATTAGAGGAGTTTTAACATTTTTGGAATCAGCCACTACCTTTGAAGCAGACGATTTCAAATATTATATTATTAAAATTCTCTGAACAATTAGTTCCACATAGTTACTGAAGTGCAAAAATATATTAAGATATTTTCGTTTAAAGAGATTTGGTTGAGAAATCTGGATGTAGAAGTAGTGATTCCTTTAGAAGGGGGGTTTTTAAATACATTTGTTATTGTAAAAAAATTATTTACCAGGCAGGCATGTAGATTTGTTTCATTATAAAAATACTCTGAAAATATTTAATATTGGTTAAAATATACTTAGTGTTTTTCGAGACACAAGAACTATAAATTTAAAAGTAGGCTTTTCTCTCTTACTGGTTAGTTTCAAAATTACATTTTACTATAAACATTAATTATTATCTTATTCTTAAAGAAAAAAAAAACAGGGGACACCCGGGTTTGAACCGGGGACCTCTCGATCTGCAGTCGAATGCTCTACCACTGAGCTATATCCCCACGCGGCAATAATCGTAAACTAATGTCTAGTTTAACTCATTGCATACATAAGTGTAATATTTATCTAGGTTTATAAGTTTTTGTTTCAAACACTACAAAATTAATGAACTAATAATTATTACAACATATTTTTCTTTTCAAGAATCACTTTTCATATAAATAAGAAATTCTGAGTAAAAAATACAATTTACTAAAATTACTTAATGTTAAGCCACATATAGGTAGGTACATAACTTGAAACAATCGCTGTTAATTAAAAACGATGTATTTATTATTTTTCTGCAAAAGGAAGGTGAAGCCACTCCTAGAGGTTACGAATAAAGTTTTTACCGTTTTACTCTGCTTTTAAACATTGAACTCAATGCCTGACAATTACTTTTTAGTCTTATCCTCAGAAGCTAATACCTCCCCGTCAAACACCGTCAACATTCGCGTATTTAAGCTTACATCACCAAACTATATAACGGTGACATATAACTTCTCTGCACGATTAATTAGAAACTTTAAAATTAATTACGTACAATTATAATTATTTTAGTTGTCTCATGCAGATAATTTCTTGTTGTAAAAGCTTCAAGGCCCATATGTGTGTATTCATTAATTAAAACGATTATTAGTGCTCGGGACGCAGATAAGCAATTTACAGTGCAGGACTCAGTATAAAGAGTTGCATAAACTTTGTGTAGAGACATTTACCGATACAAAATTAAATTAGTGATAGAGATCATAGGAAGTGATACAGTAGCGTAATTATATTTTATTTCTGAGTGGGGGAGGTTTAAAGTTAACGTTTTTAATTAAAAACTTCGACATTTTGTTAATGTAACCAGGCAATAATAAAAACAATTGAAACACTGTTTTTCATTTATATGATCTGTCCCTGGATGGTATACCGCAACTTTTGTACATTTTCTTATCTTTGAATTTGTGAGAACAAGTTATTCTTTATAAGTTTTGTTTGTCTTGGGAAGTCGTAAATAATTGTTAAACACATCATAAACTATACCAAGGTATTAGAAAATATGAAATGAACCTTAGGCAAGTGATTTTAAAAAAAATCTTTAAATGTCTTCATATCTTGAAAAATATTCGCCTATAACATCGATTTAACACTCATGCTTGATATACCCTAGCTTTACCATTTCAAAATCCAAAAATTTTTTACCGTTATCCTTCATGTATATTAGGGTGGTCGCAATGATAGGAAGAGCCGACATCGAAGGATCAAAAAGCGACGTCGCTATGAACGCTTGGCCGCCACAAGCCAGTTATTCCTATGGTAACTTTTCTGACCCCCTCAAATTGTTCTAATATAAGAAACAAAGAATCACACAAAATTTTGAGTGGTTAGCTCAACCCCTTCCCGTGCCTCAAAAGGGGTGAGTTTTTCTATGTATTTCTTATGGGTAAAAGACATTTTTTCGTAAATTTGCGATAGAATCGTAAAAATGTTGTGTAATAAAAATCGCCCACAATCTCCTCTTCAGAATTGTCCCGAGAAGACGAATTAATCATTCTTTTTTAAATTAAAGCCTCATAAGACTCTTTTATAGGGCCCCAAAACGCCCTTATAGGGCAACTTTGGTCCGTTTTTAATCCTTTTTGAATAAATGTGAAGGTAAAACTGTCTAATTACTTGGTGTCTTTACATAAATGGTATGGATACTGCATAAATACACAGAGGTCAAATAGAAGCCAATGCATTATATAAATGTAATAAACTACACACAAATACAGTGCAGTTGTGTATTGTTGGTTTGGTTAGTTGCCCAAAATCGATTAATACATAAAAAAAGTTATTAATTATTTAAATTTATTAAATTCATATATTTAACATAACACTGCTATATTGCAAAGCCAATTAATTACGCAATAGTCTTAACAGCAATAAATCTGTCAAAAATGCGATAAGATTATGGACCAAGCTTCGGCGGCTTTCATTCATCTCGCAGTTATTTACGATAAAATGCGTGAGTGTACTATAGAATGTGCAACAATTATATAAAAAGTGCAGTAAATCGGCGAAGAGTATAATGGTTAGCTTGTTACTACATTTTGAAAAAAAATTTAGTAAGTATAGGTTTTGCATTTTTCCGGTGGACCATCGAAACCCGAAAAAAACGTCGGATCGAAATTAAAGTCATATCTATCGACTCGAGAGCGAATTTAGAAAATTCCGTCTGTCGGTCTGTCTGTCTGTCTGTCACGCCCAGTCCCCCTAATCCGTTTTCGGATTTCGGTGACACATGGCTGGTTAATAGGAGGTCTTTAGAAAACTTTAACGCCGGAACGGCTCCGTTCGGAAACTGGAAGTACCCGATATAGACGTTTTGAGTTTTTCAGGAAAAATTGAATAATTCGCTAACGGGTACTCGGATCGAGTTATTTCAAAAGAGCAATGGTGCCGCTGGCAAAGCTTTACAAATAAGTATACCAGAGACTTTGTCGAAAAACAAATGAAAATTGAATTTTTTGCAAAAAACTGGTTTTCTCGAAATCGGGCTAGGAAGCACGATAACTGACCGGAATATTGATCGATTACGATGAGACTTGGTGGGATCAAAGGTACACGGCCACAAATGAAGCCTATTGCTGGCGGCCCGAATCCGTTGACCGCAAGTAATTTTTCTAGGGCCGAGTATGATTTTACAAAGAAATTAATAACTCCCGAACCGAAGGTCCGATTTTGATTTTCAAAAATGGCAATTGTAGGGCTCGACTAAGTCTATTAGCTGACGTTTGTGAGAAATTTGATAAATCAAAAGCAAATCTACAAATCCTGGAAAACTTGATTTTTTTTATAAATTCTACAAATTCTACAGTTTCCTAATAAAAATCGAAAATTAACTATTCCGTCGATCAATAATCAATATCCAGTATAAGGCACGGATCTTTTTGGACAAGAAATCTGAAA
Organism: Stenurella melanura; assembly: GCA_963583905.1. Lineage (NCBI taxonomy): Eukaryota > Metazoa > Arthropoda > Insecta > Coleoptera > Cerambycidae > Stenurella > Stenurella melanura. The sequence continues at coordinate 38,345,187 of OY757315.1, read as the reverse complement.
TAGAGTTTTTTCGAAATATTTAAAATAAACGAATTATTTACGAAAATGCATTCCATAGAATTATTTAAAAAAATATTACAAATTGATAAATTCTCCGTGCGATATAGGTGCAAAAAATAATGTAATATATTTAAAATATCATCATTCATTTCCTTATTTTCATTTACCAAATAAAAACAGAACCAATGCCCTTTCTGTGTTTCAAAATGTAGTTAGCCTTTAGTTTAGTCAATGCAAAAAGAAAAAAAAAAGAAAAGAAAAATAAAACATGCCAGTCGTCTTGCGACTCTCTGCTGAAAATGTACTGAATCATCCCAGCAGGGATACAAAGCATATCAAAATATAGTTTTTTTAGTTTGTTTAATATGAAATTAGTTTCTACAGCTGAAAGTCGAAATGTTTCCTAGGTTAGCTGATTTCGAATTTGATTTATTAAAAAAAAATAGCGAATCTAATATGACCGACATTTTTATTAAAAAATTAGTTTTTCAGCTGAAAATCAGCGGTATAGAGGTTGTGGAGGTCGCTGATTTTGAATTTGATATACAGTTATGTTAAAAACATAGAAATAGGTAGTCAACTAATTCTCGAGACAGCAATGAAACTTTTCACCAAGGTTGTACACTATTTTATTCACAATCATCCTTCTTAATGAACAAAAAGCCATTACTTAAACCATTTGCAAAGTTTTTAAATAGCATTTTATGTTTTTATTAAGAGGGCAATAAACACAAAATTCTTATGTCAGAGGGCAAATGTCAAAGTGACGTCGCGTCGTTTTTTAAATATAAATATTTATTCAGTTGGTTTGTTGAGCTAGTATTTGTTGAATTAATTGCTCTGTTTGTGTCCACATGCTTTATGTCTTATAATTTACATTTTCTACAACTGAAAGAAAACCAATAAAAAACATAGGTTGGCAAATGCCTACTTTCCAACCCAAAGACTAGTAAGAAAGTGGTCACTTTCTAACCTAAAATGTCACATTTCAGTTCAATTTTCAATGATGTTGAAATGTCATACTTTCCAACTTTTGACACGTAATTATTTCTATATGATTGTGAATAAAGCACATTTTCGCTCGTCGTCAAGGTAGAGACGAGAGGTAGTGATATTATTCTTACGCCCACGGCAAACGTCAACTTTGCCATGTCAACTGTGAGCGCAAAAGCCTACTTTATCCATCGATCGTAGATAAAATATATTTCTTTTGACAAATTTTGTGAATTATTTATCACATTAACATCAGTTAGGATAATTGCGGAGTTGGATTGCAGATATCAAGGTAAAAATTTGTTTAAATTATTATTAAAAATTTTAACTTACGCAGAACATATACATTGCAATACATTCTTTACATAATGACAATCAAAAAATAATACCTATGTAGAACAGAGGATCAACTTTATTCAACATCAACATTCTACTCGTAATAATGATAAATAAAATTTATGGTCCCCAAAAACACTAGATAGGTCAAGTTAGCACGCAATAAAATTTCTTTACTTAGTAACATCAAAATACTGGACTGTAAGCATTAAAAATTTTTTTAAGTGGACATCAACTTTATAACTTGGATGAATTTTTGAATGCGGACTGGTCCACCGTGTTCCATATGTATGTAATAATTTTCTCTGTATTATATTATTTATACATTAATTTATGTAGTAATTTTATCTTCTAGTTAACTGGTGTAAATACTCTTGTATAAGTAGTGTTAATGTACGAATAGATAACCTATCCACCCCTGCAATTTATATTTGTCTTAACATTCCTAAAACTGGCATTCACCGTCCGAATCAATCGTTGCCTCCATACATTATGCAATACATTATACACGCGTGTACCGTGTTCGATAACTCTACTTATTTTTTACAGAAAATAAAAATTAACTAACATTTACATAGCAGGTTCAAATCACTATGGTTTTATCGCCATTTTTTAATCAATTTAATTCAAATCACAATAGATGTAACAAAAAAAATAAACGTAAAAGTCTACATGTCGCCGCTTAATATTTTACCATGTTAAGCATATATACATTAGCTCAAGAGTATAGAGACGGGGAGATTCGATGCTTCCGAGGATAAAGTTAAAAATAAACTTTGTATCTAAACTGAATCACTAAGTATAACTGAAATGAGACAGAAAAAGCCTTATTTCCACCTCTGGGGGCAGCTGCCATCTTCCCTTTTGTTGAATTTTTACAATAATTCCGATAGTTAATTTGAGCAGCATGGTCGATATAATACTGTTTATGTGATAAAACTAAAATACAGTCCACAAAAGTTAAATCGATAACTATAATTAATTTCGCATTAGTTACTTAATTTCCTTCGCCTGAACTATTTTAGAAGATCTCTTGATACAGTACGTCCTAAATATATCGTCATTGAATTTTCGAAAGTATAGAAAAAAATCGGTAAAGGTATTTACACAGAACTTCCCTTTTTATTTGTGAATGGGTCATTATAAAAAATTATTAATTAGGAAATGACATTGAGAATAATAATCGGAATATAGTTATCACTATTATTACAAAGAAAACCTGAGAATATTTGGTCAAAAAAATGTACAGAGTGGTCATCCAACAGTAAAAATTCAATACTAAATAACAGTTGCCAAATATGAAAGGTTTGCGCAAACATCTTTACAAATGCCCACCATGGCTGAATTATTTCTTGGGATGACCACCCTGTACATTTTTCAATAAAACTATGTATAATCGGTGCATATGCCAAATATTATTGTCATCTGTCACATTTTCAGTTCCACATTCACGTAGTGGAGTGGAAGTATAGTAGTGGTTAAAAAAATTCATTTCGTTTTTAAAAGATTAGGAATGTTATAAAACGCGGAAATTTTAAATTTGAGCAAACAATTTTTTTTTTCATGTATTCTGGTGGTAAAAAAATGTTTTCATCTTCTATCTATAAATAGTAGTGGTAAAAATATTTTTTACAATTTTTTTTAATAAATCTCTTTTTTTTGTTTTTTTTAAATAGGTTTAGAATGTCATGAAAAGTGTATATTTTAAATTTGAGCTAAGCAAAATTTTCTCCGTCATCTATTTTGTATTTGGTCGTGGGCAAAAATTTGCATTTATTTTTAATTTTCAAAAGTTTTTGGAATGTTATGAAACTTGGAAGTTTAAAATTTGAGCGATTTTTTTTTACATCAATTCTATACTAACGGTAAAAAAAAGATTAGATTTTTTCAAAAAAATGTTCAATTTTTTTTGTTTAAATAAGTTTAGAATGCCATGAAAGGTGGAAATTTTAAATTTGAGCAAAGAAATTTTTTTTCCGTCGATTCTAGTGGTAACATTTTTTTCCATTTATTTTATAGTAGTGGTAAAAAAAGATTACATTCCTTTTCAAAAAAACGTTCAAATTTTTTTTTCGGAAATAGGTTTAGAATGTCATGAAACGTGGAAGTTTTAAATTTGACAAAAAAAAAAATTTTCATCTATACCATAGTAGTGGTCAAAAAGAAGACAAATTTTTTCAAATTTGAAATAAGTTTAGAATGCCATGAAACGTGGAAATTTAAAATTTGAGCAAAAGAAAAGTTTTTTCTATCTACCCTAGTGGTAAAAATTTTGTCTATAATGGTAAAAAAAATTTCCAATGTCTTTTTCTGAAATAGGTTTAGAATGCCATGAAACGTGGAAATTTTAAATTTGAGCAAAGAAAATTTTTTTCCGTCGATTCTAGTGGGAACATTTTTTTCCATTTATTTTATAGTAGTGGTAAAAAAAGATTACATTCCTTTTCAAAAAAACGTTCAAATTTTTTTTCGGAAATAGGTTTAGAATGTCATGAAACGTGGAAGTTTTAAATTTGACAAAAAAAAAAAAAATTTCATCTATACCATAGTAGTGGTCAAAAAGAAGACAAATTTTTTCAAATTTGAAATAAGTTTAGAATGCCATGAAACGTGGAAATTTAAAATTTGAGCAAAGAAAATTTTTTTCCATCGATTCTAGTGGTAACATTTTTTTCCATTTATTTTATAGTAGTGGTAAAAAAAGATTACATTCCTTTTCAAAAAAACGTTCAATTTTTTTTTTTTTCGGAAATAGGTTTAGAATGTCATGAAACGTGGAAGTTTTAAATTTGACAAAAACAAAATTTTCATCTATACCATAGTAGTGGTCAAAAAGAAGACACATTTTTTCAAATTTGAAATAAGTTTAGAATGCCATGAAACGTGGAAATTTAAAATTTGAGTAAAAGAACAGTTTTTTCTATCTACCCTAGTGGTAAAATTTTTTGTCTATAATGGTAAAAAAAATTCCAATGTCTTTTTCTGAAATAGGTTTAGAATGTCATGAAACGTGTAAATTTTAAATTTGAGCAAAAAAAAATTTCTTCATTATCTATTCCCTTTAGACCTTGTACTTATATTTTCCAGTGAAAGTTTAACCATTTCTTCGCTGACAGTAGTGTCAACTATCTACCAAATCTGACTGTTCTCCGTCAAGCAGTTTTTTTAGTTAATTCACCAACAGATAGACAGACAGACATATATACATACATACAGACAGACAGACATACATACATACATACAGATAGACTGACGGAATTGAAAAACCTATATTTTCGTAATCTACAGGATCTGAAACGTGAAAATCCGAAAAAATCTCGGAGGGTGATTTTTCTCGAATACAATACTTCCCTTCGGTATGCGAGGAGAGTAAAACTTTCAGAGGGGTCCATATGTATGGAATAAATTAATTTCAAGCATAATTATGAAGTTTTAGGAAACATTTTGAAACAAGTTGAATTTTATTTTAAAACTGCCATATTTTAGCATTAAAAGAGTACCTTCGGCGTTTCCTCTGAATTATGACCACTCCTCCGAAAATTTTAAAGGGAGTACCACGGGGTACCACGTTCAATAGGGATTTTGATTCTCTATTCATCAGTATAAAGTTTTTTAAGTATGGTGCATTAGTTACTGTTAATTTTGAGAATGTAAAATTTTGTTAATGTATTGTAAACCCAGTTGAGGTATTTTTTGCTAAATTATTGGTTCTGAAGAAAAGTTGAAACTGATGTATTGTTGCTTATAAAGTTTTTAATACAAAATTATACCCACCCCAACCCTTTACCTTTTTATAACTTAAATATTTCAAGACACTGTGTCCTCTCTAAATTTTCTATACTATTCTTTACAGGTTTCACTCCCCTATTGTCGACTGGTTTTTGGCAGCTGCGCAAGAAATTGGATACGATATTCGTGACGTCAACGGAGAGTATCAAACTGGCTTTACTTTAGCCCATGGTACTTTACAAGACGGACTTCGTTGCAGTACTGCAAAGGGTTTCCTAAGACCAGTTTCTAAAAGAGCCAATCTTCATGTTAGCTTACATTCAATGGTAAGAGAATTGATGAGAGATCATATATCCATATCCCCATTTCCATATTCCAACCACAATTCTGACTACTTACTGCGCCAAGCAAGTAGCCATATCATTCATTACTTTTTGTCTCACTCGCATGACAGTGGACCATTACCAATACTCTAGTAAAAAAAGACAAAAAAAAGTGGAAATTTCGTAATAATTTGCATAAAGCTGAAAATTGGTACAAACTTTGAATACACTATTGCAAATGAAATGTCAAAAGTCCCCACCGAACCATGTTAGCTAAAAATATTATTTAAGGTCAAAAATCACAAATATCGGTTTTCTCATTAATTTTCTTAAACGGTAAGTGTTATTGTAATGAAACATATTCTTTATAGGATTTTGCAAACAACAGAAAAAACTATCTATGAGAACTAAGAGAAAAGTTATTTGTAGAATTTTGGATTTACAGTCTTTGCATTCTTTTGATAACGTGAATTCTGGTTATGCTATCAATTAGAATCCTAAAATGAATTTGTCTTTCTTATTGGACAATTCTCATTCTAATACTAAGTTCCACACAGTACCCTACGGCTGTGCAAAGTAAACCAGTATCCACATAACCCCCCTATGGTCATGAAGATTCAGTTAAAATGAGAACAAAGGCCTAAAGTGAATCCATTTACTTATGGAAAATTTTTCATTCAAATGGATTACATTTTCATGAAATCTGTCATTCTGTTTCCTGGAAATGCTTAGCCTTTGAAACGTATTTCTCCTTATTTTGGAGCTCATCAGAAAGGCACAAAGTAAATATCAAACATTACTGACAAAAAACTTGGTAATTGTCTTGGTTTTGCTTGAAATATCGCGTGAATGGCTTTGTGCCTTTCTGATGAGCTTCAGAATAAGGGCGAAAAACGTTTCAAAGAAACAGAATCATAGATTTCATCAAAATGTAATCCATTTGAATGAAAATTTTTCCAAAAGTTGAGGTATGTAAATAAATTCATTTTAGGCCTTTGTTCTTATTTTAACTGAATCTTCATGGCCGTAGGGGGTTATGCGGATACTGGTTTACCCTGCATAGCGGTAGGGGACTGTGTGGAAACTAGTGTTAGAATAAGAATTGTCGTATAAAAAGACAAATTCATTTTAGGATTTTAATAGATAGCATAACTAGAATTCAGGTTATCGAAGGAATGCAAAGATTGTAAATCCATAATTCTACAAACAGTTTTTCTTTTAGTTCTCATAGATAGTTTTTTCTGCTGTTTGTAAAATCCTATAAAGAATATGTTTCATTACAATAATAAGCAAACAAAAAATAATTCACTTTTAAGCAGGTAAGTGTTATAGTAAAATAGGACATACAAATTTTGTAGATCATGCAATACTTATTTTCCTACGAATCATCATTCATGAGATATTGCGTCTTTTCATTAGTAACCGAGATGTGCCAAACTTCGTCTTTTTCTATCACGTTATTTTCAGATAGAAATTAAAAACCCCATTTAAGGGTATGTAGCTGGACAGGAAAGGCTTATTTTCAAAATTATTACATGAAAAACCCACCCTCATTTTCTGTAAGGAATTGGTACTTAAATTTTTTGTACGTTATTACGGGACACCCTGTATATACATAATTAAATGTCTCTAATAAATAGCTGTGTACCAATTTCTTTTAGGTTATAGTATTACTTCAAAATGTTACCAACGTAATTCAAATATATTGCAAAAATGTTCCTCTTCGACTTAAATGAATTATTTATTCACTTGATGTGGCTGTTTTAAGTATTGTTTTACTTTTGGTGTACTTATGCTATATTCTTTTAGGTGGAACAGATCCTAATAAATGAAGAAAACAAACAGGCTTACGGCGTGATTTTTAACAAGTTTGGAACAAGGAAAACAATTTATTCGGACAGAGAGATCATTTTGAGCGCTGGATCCTTAGGATCTCCTCAGCTTCTTATGTTGGCGGGCGTTGGGCCAAAAGACCATTTGGAAGAAATTGGAATTGACGTACTGGTGGATTCACCTGGTGTTGGATACAATTTACAGGTACAATTAACTATATGAACCTTAAATCTAATGACAATACAATACTTAATTTGTCCGATATACTCTATATACAGAATACTTTTGTAAATCTTGGACGTTTCGAGTACTACAACACTATTTTTTAGATTGTGTAACAAACGAAGACAATGTAATCGCAAACGTTCACAAACGAATGGCAAATAATGGTAAACAAAATTATTCTAAAATTCTAACTTCGGAGTGTCGGGATATATTATTGTGGCACATTTTTACTGTAGAGGCGCGGCATTGCTAACGAAAACAATAAGATCGAAGACATTCGCAAACGAATCGCAAATTATTATAAACATTTTTTTTGATATCCCAATTTTGGGGCGCCAGCCACAATTTTTTGTTCATATTTTCAAGTGGGCGATTCTCAAAAACTATTGCGTAGAAAACAACAAAGTTAATGTCGCTTATCCTCGCAAATGATCGTAAACCAAATAAAACAATAAAGAACAATGAAACACGCGATAATGGATTTGTTTGCTCCTCCGGACAAAAGTGAATCGACGGTATAAAATAGTTGTTTGGTCCCCAAATAACAGAAAACATTTTTATAAAGCTCCTCGAGGCTCTCAACCACGTAAAAAAATATTTATACAAACATTGTGTCGATTCTTACGAATCTTAACATAATGGCTTAAGATATTTGATATACAGGATGTCCCAGCTCTATTTAGATAGGTATTATCGGGAAAACGGTGAGACATAGAAAGAAATGTTAAGTGGAAAAGTTATTCTGTTTGAAAAATGCATTTAACCATTTTATTTTCAAATGTACAAGGAGCCTTAAAAGGGCGATAGATTATGCAATTTTATTTTTTCAAATGGAACACCCCGTATATTTTTATATTTTTGGACTATTCCTTTATTTCCGAACAAATTTTATTAAGCATTTCCTTAACCGCTTACAATATATCAACGCTTTAATCTCGAATCCTGTCATGTTCCAATTCCAATAAATGAGCGCCTCACTACGTGGTGGCAGCAAGATGGAACACCACCGCTTAATTCGAACATTGTAATACGCTTGCTGGCTGAGAGATTTGGGGGGAACTGGATTGGTAATCAAGGACCTGTTAAGTGACCTGCACAGTCACCTGATATGTCGTCCCTCGATTTTTTATGGGGTCACTTAAGGCAAGTTATATGCGCTGAGAAACCAAATAATCTTAATGATTTAAAGAATAGGATAACTCACGCTTGTCGTCAAATAACTCCAGAAGTTATAAGGAATTCTTGTACACGAGAATCTTCAAGGAGTCATGAGTTGTGTCAAATAAAATATAGGCGATAATTTGAGCATATTTTACAATAATCATAATGGCTACTGTTTATTGTATTATTCCTTATGATTAAGTACGTTAACAAAAAAATGTTATCCCAAAAACATAAGTGCTAATATCTCAACAATGGTTAATGATAGATAGGTATAGGACATGATTAATAAAAAGGAGAATCCCAAAATATAAAAATATACAGTGTTCTATTTGAGAAACTAAAGTTTTATAACCTGCTGCCTTTTTAAGGCGCCTTGTACATTCGAAAATAAAATAATTAAATGGATATTTTCAAATAGAATAACTTTTCCATTTAACAGTTCTTTCAATGTCTCACCGTTTTCCAGATAATGCTTGCCTAAATAAAGCTGGGACACCGTGTATGCGGCCTACTTTAAGTGTAAATGCGAAATATGTCCAAGTCAGTTATGTACATTATTTAAATGGCTACGAAAACACTTCTAAGATGAATTTTTGCAAAATAGAGCAAACACAGAAATATATGATAGACAGGGGCGGTTTTAACATGCTTGCCGCCCCCGGCACTATTTTAATATGCCGCCCCTACTCTTAAAAAATATAACAATATATATGCTACCCAAAAATGTTTACAAAAAAAAATCGGTAAAGGTATTTACACAGAACTTCCCTCGTTATTTGTGCATGGTGGTCACTGTAAAAAATCATTAATTACGAAATTAATTAAGTATATTAATTGGAATATAGTTATTGCTATTATTACAAAGAAAAGCTGATAAATTTTGGTCAAAAAAATTTATATTTTTCTCATCCAACAGCAAAAGTTCAATACTAAATAACAGGTGCCAAATATGGAGGACTTGCGCAAATCCTTTTACAAATGTCCACTGAATGAATTATTATTTCTTGGGATGACCGCCCTGTACATTTTTCAATAAAAGTATAATAGGTGCATATGTTAAATATTATTGCCATCTGTCACATAATGGAGTGGAAGTATAGTTGTGGTTAAAAAATTTCATTTTTTTGAAATTCTTCAAAAATGTTGGTGACAAAATTTTCATTTTTTTTTTCTTCTGAAGTAGGTATAGAATGTCATGAAACGTAGAAATTTTAAAATTTGTGCAAAAAGGAAAGTTTCCTTCTATTCTATAGCAGTGGTAAAAAAGTTTACAAATTTAAAAATTAAATTTTTTTGTAAATAGGTTTAGAATGCCATGAAACGTGAAAATTTTAAATTTGAGCAAATAAAAAAAAAATTCCATCTATTTCAGTGGTAAAAAATGCTTCAAAAACGTTGGCGAAAAAAAATTTCCATCTATTCTAGTGTTAAATTTTTTTCCAAAATGGTAAAAAAATGTTACACATTTTTTTTCCGAAATAGGTTTGGAATGTCATGAAACGTGGAAATTTTAAATTTGGGCAAAAAAAAATTTTCGTCTATTCTATAGTAGTGATAGATTAAAAATGTTATCAAAAATTTTTATAAATTTTTCAAAAACATTTTTAAATTTGTTTGAATAGTTTTAAAGTGCCATGGAAACGTGGAAATTTTAAATCTGAACAAAGAAAAAAAAATTGATTCTATATTGGTATAATTTTTTCAAAAATGGTAAAAGAAATTTTTATAATTATTTTTTTTAAAGATTTAGAAAACTATGAAACGTGGAAATTTTAGATTTGAAGAAAAAAAATGTTTTCCATCTATTTTAGTGGTAATTTTTTTGTTGGTAAAAAAATTTTCATAATTATTATTTTCTTCTGAAATATGTTTAGAATGCCATGGAACGTGGAAATTTTAAATTTGTGCAAAAAGAAATTGTTTTCTATCTTTTCTAGTGGTAAAATATTTTCTTCGTCTATTTTAGTGGTAAAAAATTTTTCAAAAATGTTGGTGAAAAAAATTTTCTATTTTTTTTTTCTGAAATAGGTTTAGCGTGTCATGAAACGTGAAAATTTTAAATTTTAGCAAAAACAAATTTTTTTCACTATTTATTCCGTTTAGACGGTCCACCCTGTATATTTTTCAGTGAATGTTTAACCATTTCTTCGCTGACAGTAGGGTCAACTACCTACCAAATTTGACTGCTCTCCGTCAAGTAGTTTTTTAGTTCATGCTCCAACAGACAGACAGACAAACGGAATTGAAAAACTTATATTTTCGTAATCTACGTGATCTGAAACGTCAGAATCCGAAAAAAATCTCGGCGGGTGATTTTTTCTCGAATACAATACTTCCCTTCGGTATGCGAGGGAAGTAATAAATAATACTTACTAAATTTTTTGTTTTAATTTTAAAAGAACAAAGGACACTACACATTAGAGGTGAGTGGTATATAAAATGACTTTTCTATTTATAAAAAATAAAGAAGAGATAAAATAATTTTAAAAATAAAATAATTAAAAAAAAAATTATACAAGGTAAAGACGAACTTTTCTTCCTTTTTTTTACAGCAAAATCATTGATTATACCTCCTGTTTTCATAGTTTTTAAAATTTCATTTTCAATATTTAATACTGCTAGCGAATATTTATATTTTATATATTTATTTTCTAATATAAATTAGATATGAAAGAAAGCCGCTTCTGGCTGCCATCCATATTGCTCGATGCGTTGTTTTGGCTTCAATGGAACTGTCGCGGAATCATAAAAACGACTAAAGCAATGTTCAAAAGAAAAAATTCAGCCGCCCTTGAAATTTTGCCGCCCTGGGCACTCGCCCAGTGTGCCCAGTGGTAAAACCGCCACTGATGATAGAGCATGAAACAATGACGTGCCGAGAATACCACTCAGCTCTTGTATCAATAACTGCGATTTTTGTTATTTTCAAGTCCTTGTTTATATTAAAGTTCTGGTGAACATTAGCCATAAGCATTCCACCACTTAATTAGAACACGTACACATACTCATTACCACAACAACCATCATTCTCTGCGAGATTGTCATCTGTCGCAGGTGAAATTTGATCTCACTAGAGATAACATTGCCATTGCTACCGTCCCGCTTTTTATATTTTAATTTACTTTCACTGCATGTAAAGCCCGAATCAAGTTAAGCTTAATAGAAATTCTTATATTTTTATTACTGCTTTTAATATTTGTTAAAGTATTGCTGAACTTCGCCTATTATTCTAGTTACTTACCTATTATATAGTTTTGTAACTGCGTATATTCTTTCATATGGAAAATAAAGACGCCATTATTATTATTATTATTATTATTATTTCGGTTTACTCGTTGCCGGACAGGGCTTTCGTGCTTTCCGATCGATACCACCTAGTAGTCGCGCCTTACAGCCACTCCCCACAATCTGTGGGGTTGGTGACGGTAAATTCCTGAATCGTGTGCTCTAAGTAGACGAAGGGACCCCAAGACAACCGCTTTCTGCATTTGGCCTGCCAGCCATTCGACTGATTTCTGACAGGCCGGTACGATCTTCAGTTCTGAGAGCAGCGTAGGCTTCATACCTCCGAGTACAGCGATTATTAGGACGACCATCTTAACCGAGTAGCCTGGGTACAGCACTTGGGGCTCATACTTGATATCACGGTATTTGGTCCGTCTTTCCTCCTCTTTCAAAGCGATGTTTGGTTCAGCAGGTGCTGAGAACTCGATCACAAACATCACCTTGTTTTGGTGGTCAAGGAGGACTATACCAGGCTTGTTGGTTTGGATTAGCCTGATTGTCGGAAACGAGAACTTCCAATAAATTCGGCACCTCTCGATGTCTCCGGGGACGTAAGGCAGCACTGGTATCTGGTCTACTCTGCACGAGTGCTGTAGATGGTAGTACAGCACCCGCAACGTCGCGTTATGGCGATGAATGGTCGAAATCGTATATATCGGGCACGCAGATAGTAAATGCATGAGCGATTCCGGCGCATGACTGCACTTAATATCAGGAACCTATACACCCATTACGCGGTTTCGGTAAACCAAAGTGTTGATTACACCATCTTGGCAGGCCACAATGAATCCCTCGGTCTTCGATCTTAGCCCAGCTGACCTTAAAAAGGCGAATGTCAGCTTAGTCTATAAACCCAGTGTTTCTAGGTTCTTATAGAACATCCTGTGCATGGGATTATTGTCATGCTGCCTAAACAGACGTTCCTGTTCGGCAGCTTCTTTCATTTGGGCCTTCAGGCGAGGTGGCTGCAGTTCAGTGACTGACTCTGGGTCAGCACCGCGCCGGCCTCCTCGCCTGTCGTCGATTGTTATATTATATTATTGTGACTTTTCACACTCCTCAGTTAGCAACTGGGAAATTTCACCTATCCCGTGATCCTGCAAGTCGCATAGGGATGAGGCTCGGACGGATGTTGGGTCCTTCGCTAACTGGTTCTATCGGTTTTTCGGAAGGAGAAATTCATCTCATCCCAGAGAACCTAGGAACTTCCTGATAATGTGGCAAGTTTGCAGTACTACGGCCTTTTGTATTGTATGTATTAAAATTTCAGGAATCTCTAATTTTTTCAAATTTTTTAGTAGATTTGTAGACATAACTCAGGTGGCAGAAATTACTATGGGTATGATCCGAACTTCACTTACACCCCACATGTGTTTAAGTTCAATGGCCAAGTTTTCATATTTATTTACCTTTTCTACTTCTGTTTTTATTATGTTGCGCGTTAGTGGGCATCCTATATCTACTATAACAGCCTTCTTATTTTCTTTATCTATCAATACAATATCTGGCATTATTATTATTAGTATCTTTTTATGTTTGGAATAATATAACAAATTTTCCTATCGTCCTTCTTAACACCTAATAAATTTCAGGATCACGCAGCAATGGGTGGAGCAACGTACCTCTTTGAAGCTACGGAAGAGTACCAAGACACAGCTTTAACTTTTCAATTGCCCAAAATTTTTTCAACTGAAACAATTAACGAATTTGCTGAAAATAAACAAGGCCCCATGTACTGGTTACCCGTTTGTGAGGTAAGGTCAATGTGGAATTGATTAATTTTGTCTATATTCCGTTATACCCAAACTAATAATATTCCTTTGAAGTTTACATCCAGCGTAAACAGGCAATAAGTCGGTTCTGTAGAAATGTAGATTTTACTCCACTAATAGTACAGGCACTTTATTAAATCAGGAATGTTTATTCAAGGTAATGGGATTCGCGAAAACTAAATACGAAAATCAATCCGACGACTGGCCCGACGTTCAATTTTTCCTGACATCCTATGCGGATAACACCGATGGCGGTATGTTTGGAAAAAGGGCAGCTGGAATTACTGACGAATACTACTCAGCAGTTTACGAAGATATTTTATATCAAGACGCTTTCAACATCATCACATTGTTACTGAGGCCCAAGAGCAGGGGAAGAATCATGCTCAAGGATAAAAATCCAAATTCCAAGGTGGTGATTTATCCCAACTATTTTGATGATCCACAAGACTTAAAAGTGATGGTGGGTATATTAGTAGAACTTCTGTGCTCGCAAAACTCGTCTAGAAATCACTTCAAAGTAGAGATAAAAATCTACAATTGAGCCTAAGAACTTAATTTGCTATACAGGGTGTCTCAGATATGAGTTCGGACGGGAACCTGTGATTCCTGAGTTCATATTGAGCCCATATAACTCAACTTACCTTCGTCCGAAAATGCATCCCTGGGGAAGTACATTCTCTTAAAGTGAGACAAAAAATATTTTTTTCCAATAATTTTTGTTATATTGAAGACAAAGTTTTCAAAAGTTAATGGTAGCTGTATCACTATAGGTACTCTATGTGAACTTGATAACAACCAAATATCTTTTGTTTCTAGTTTTCTTTTTCGTAATAATAATTTTTTATCACTCTAAAATTACAGAATACTTGAACGTTTTTAAGGGGCATTCAAAGGACTGCAACAAAGGTTCACTTAAAAATGTTTGTAGTATCAAAGAAAAGACAAGACATTATCGCTTTTTCCTCCATTTGTATTTAATATTTATTTACAATTCTAGAAAAAAATGTTGTAATAACAGAAAAGTAAAGGTTATTCTAAAAAATACATTAATCACAAATAATCCACACGTCCACCTGTTTCAGCACACAAATTAATACTTTTAATATTTCTTGTATAATCAATGATAAATCGAGAATTATCATTTTTTCTCTGTAGGTCATAGGTGCTTGTGAAACAGGAAACCTGTCGCGTTTGAGAAACAAAAGATATTTGTTTGTTATCAAGCTTACATACAGTATTATAGAGATACATGTCCCATGAAAATTTGAAAACGTTATCTTCAATATAACGAAAATTATTGGAAAAAATATTTTCTGTCTCACATTAAGAGAATGTAGTTCCTAAGGGATTTTCATCACTCTAAAATTACGGAATATTTGTACATTTTTATAGGGCATTCACAGGGCTATAAAAAAGGTATTCTTAAAAATATTTGTAGTATCAATGAAAAGACAAGAAATTATCGTTTTTTCCTCCATTTGTATTTAATATTTATTTACAATTCTAGAATAAAATATTGTAATAACAGAAAAGTAAACGTTATTCTAAAAAATACATTAATAACAAATACTCCACACGTCCACCTGTTTCAGTACACAAATTAATACTTTTAAAATTTCGTGTAAAATCAATGACAAATCGAGAATTATCATTTTTTCTCTGTAGGTCAGAGGTTCTTGTGAAACAGGAAACCTGTCGTGTTTGAGAAACAAAAGATATTTGGTATCAAGTTGACATAGAGTACTTAAGAGATCCCATGAACATTTGAAAACGTTATCTTCAATATAACAAAATTATTGGAAAAAATATTTTCTGTCTCACTTTAAGAGAATGTGGTTTCCCAGGGATGCATTTTTGGACTAAGGTAAGTTGGGTTATATGGGCCCAATATGATCTCAGGAAGCACAGGTTTCCGTCCAAGAACTCAATTCTAGGACACCCTAGTACAAAAGAATGTCATGATTCACGAGATCAAATGCTCTAGGGAGATCTACGATTAATTCCATTAACTTTTATATTTAATTTAAATTTTTATACATAACACTCAAAACACTTAACAGCGATGTTATTGTTGGCCGGTGTTCTCTGGATCCATGTTGATTTGGATATAAAATGTTGTCAGATTCCAGAAATATTTTTAAGCGCTTAGATGATATCCTTTCAGATACTTACGCAAACCTACTTATCTCCCAAGTTCCCTTTCCCCCACTGACATCTAGTGCATCGTAGAGCAGTCAATTCACTCACAACACACTATTTTAATAATTGACGCATTATCTGCTACAGGGTTTTTGATTTTTATTTCTCTGTATGCTTGAAACATAAGTCAAATCCTATTAATAAAATAATTTTATTTTCATTTATTCAACTTTATCTAGTAAATAGCACTTAAAACACAGTTTTACTCTGATGTTGTGTGGCTGCTATTCTCTTATTAGACATATAGGGTTTTTATCTTTGCCTACCACCGGCATTCTATTTACTGAATAAACGTAGCTTCATGTAACGAGCGGAAGACATTTTATATGTATTGTAAATAATATACAATGAGATAAATGATATACCATCTGACATGCTACGACACGACGCGACGGCTAAATAAAAGAAATATATTTTAATGGTTAACGGTTATTGATTTCAATATAGACAGTTTTATTAAAATTTTGATTTAGGTTATCTTTATAGAGTTAATAATTTTTCATATTGTTTTAGATTTATTTTCGGAGTTTCTTAGTATTTTCTCAAAACAGATCTTTTTGGTTTGTATGTATTATCAGACTTCTTAGTCTACAGTATATATACTTATTGTGATTTGCTCTGTAATTTATAGTATGCGGTGTTTTAAATTGATTGTTCGAACATAGACAGTTTGCACATTTTTCAATAGAACTACTTAATTTGGCTCACCTACTGTTACTGATTTCTTCATTATTGTAGGAAGTAAACAGTAAGTCCGTCGGTACTTTTCTGAATTAAGCTAGGTTTCATGGAATCCTATGAAATTTTTGTTCCAATTTTACAAATAATTCAAAATTATGAAATGAGCCAAGAGACCTTTGCAGATGATTTTGTGAACTATATAGTCATAGATAGTTTGATTTAGAAACATGAGAATTTACTTGATTTTTTACATACACAGAGACCGTTAACTTCAGCTTAGTAGTTTTAGGGGTGCCTGTCAATATTTCACCACCAACTTTCTTATCTTTTAAGCACATGCTTATAAAATATTCTAAAAAAATAAGTTTTCAGATTACTAGATATAAAAAATTGTAGTCTTGTTACATTTCAGTCAACCAATCTTTTTAAGAACACCCTTTGAGAGTCAATTAGCGATATTTCAAATTGAATTCATTTTCAGGTTGAAGGAGCGAAAATAGGTCACAAACTTACAACGTCGAAAGTTATGAAACAATACAACACAACTTTTAACAAATACCGAATACCAGGCTGTCAACATTTAGATCTGCTTTCGGATGAGTATTGGGCTTGCCAGGCGCAACATTATACCATGACCATATATCATCCTGTAGGGACAGCCAAAATGGGCCCCGATAGTGATCCGGATGCAGTGGTTGATGCTAGACTTCGCGTGAAAGGTTAGTTTATAGTGAGTGTCTTTCAAGTCTATACCAGGTATGCAAATTGACAACTTTCAAAATGTTGTATTATAACTTATCTATATTAAATTGTGGGTTTAACCCCTTTAAAATATTAATTTTTGATTATATGAAAGTTAAAGGAACCTGAAAATATAAAAAATAAATAAAACAAACAAAGTTATAATAAGTGACTCTATTTAACTTAAGAGCATGAGATCACCGGGGTAGGTGAATCACAAAACATCCTTTGTTTAAAACACAATAAAACAATATAGATTTTCATATAGGAAAATAAACAAATATGCTGAAAGGCAATACTGACTTCCAGTAGACTGAAAATATGCAAAATATAGGTATTACATGAAATGCGTCTGGCCAGATCCAAGCGAAATGAATAAACTAATATAAACGTTACTAAACAATAAAATGGTACAAAAATCTTAATCTCAGTAATATAATTACATAGAAAACCCCACAAATACAATACCGATAGTTCGTTACCGAAATAACATGGATTTTCGGCACTAAAGGGAAGTCTTACGACGCGGCACTTGAAATAAAAAGTTTGCAACGATGTCGCGATGAATGCACTAATAAAAGGTTGTCTTTGAAGAAAACCATTAATTTCCAACACAGGAAATAATGTTTGGAACGTTCCAAACCTCCAAGGAATTAAAACAGGAAACGTAATACAAACGTTTTTAGACGCCGTTAATTATGGCGGCCGTCACCAAAACAGGAACAAATGTAGTGAAAATGCTACTTACAGTTCGATTTTTCTGTTCTAGGCACTCACTACTTAATTTAACAAAGTACAAAACATTGACACTATCTATGATAGTAATAACTTTGCAAAAGCTAGCAGGTTTTAATCACCATACTTATCAAATTTGTAAAAAAAAACCCAACTTGTTGAATAATTCTTACAACCTCTTCGTTGGATCTCTTTTTTCGAATCCTCGAATTGCCTCCCTTCCCGAACGCTACTTTCTCTGTCTCCTGAAGAGAGCGCTTCGTATCGCACGGTATTTTTAAAAAATAACAATGCCTCTTCGCGGGAAGATACCATGCCAGGGTTGGCTTAAGGTAACTTTTAAGATTAATTATAGATTTAAATAAGTATTTTAACCAAATTAATCTCCTTATTACGCGAAATAAAATGGACCCGTTACAGTATAAAGGAACACATTTAAAGACTTATTCTTTGTACGTTATAAGTAGGGTAGAGGTTTCTTATGTGCATTAAATATATGTAGTCAACTATACACTTTATGAAAAAAAATTGTGTAAGTGAATTAACTACCTACCAGACGTAGGAGGTGAAAATAAAGGAGGTGGCACTGCATTTTTGTTCGCATTTTAGTAAATATCTGTTTATTTACTATTAGAGCGAAGAAATACTGTACTTGTAATTAAATATCTCCGAGAGTATTGGTTATTTAAAAAAATAGCCCTTATTGAAGCCTTTGAAATTAAATTAAATTTTGTTTGTAAAAATTAGGTATATCATGGCTAATAAATGTCGTCAAACAAGCTAATCATAACACTCTTCGCCGATCTACTGCACTTTTTATATAATCACTCTATAGGATGTTCTTCGCAGTTTTTTTGGTAAATAATGTTAATTTTAGACATATTTTGTTTAATTACAAAACATATATTTCTTTAAACTTAAATAATGATTTTCTTATTTATTGATCGATTTTGTTAAAAAACAATATGGTTCTTCCTCTAACTAACAATAACTTACTGTCTAAATTTCAATACAATCGGACTTTTCGTTCTTAAGTTATCGTGCTTACAACAAACGCGACGGACGGGCAGACAGACGAACAGACGGACGGACATTTTGAAAATTGTTCAGAATTCGATCACCAACACAGTGATATGAAACTTTTTTCTCCAGCAATATTACCGGTTTTAGAAATGTGCCGATCGAATGCAATATACTCTTCGTTTTGTATTTGCAAAGAGTATAATAATTACAAGAACGATAAATACAAATTTAAATTTAAATTATCTATACTCTACGCACTTTAAATATTCTTCAATACTATAAAAACCCATATTAGCCAAATAACTAACCATCTCTTTTTTAAACGATTTTACATTATGGACTCTTTTATTGGAATTTGGAATTTTGTTATATAAATCCCTATATAATTGGGGCTTTCCTGAAATTTTGATAAATTGTGTAATGGTGTGGTTAAGTTATATCTTTCACGTGTATTATATGTATGATTAAAATTATTAGTTGGAAACTAAAATACTAAATTTTCCTTAACGTAGAGAACTATTCCTAAAATAAAAATACACATAAATCTTTAAACATTATTTAGAGACACCCGCTATATAACGAACTGCTTTCTTTTGAAGATGAAACATTCTCAAAATGATGTGAACATCCACAAAACCTAATTCCATATGATGCTCTAGAAACAAAATGGGCATAAAAATATGGCAACAGTGAACCTACCAAGGATTTTTGTTAATCGATATAATGCATAACAAATGGAAGCAGCAAGTTTTTTTGCCACTGCATCTATATGAGTCTCACAACTAAGAGCAAAAGAGCACTATGTACACATTGTACACGCCAAAAACTTGGTGTTGATGGTACTTTTTCCACCGATTTTCCTTCAATTCTTATTAGATGACTTTTGCTATACGTGGAGGTTCTAAGTGAAAAAAAATAAACATAGTTTTAGAGATATTTAAGAACAGTTCTGCTTTAAAATAATTTGGAAACTTTACCATATTAGTACGTGTATTGTCTATGGCCTCTTAAAACGTATTTTTGCAACATAAATACGATTTATCATCTGCAGACATAATAAGAGAATCCTCAAAGAAATGGACCAAGAACTGATCCTTGTGGAACTTCAATATCTAGTTTTAGTTTGTCTGACTTGACCCTATTTACTTCAACTACTTGCATTCTACTCGATAGATAAGACACAAGCCAGTAAGTTATTTTCTCTCCTAATCTGTATTTTGTAAGATTTCCGATAAGTAATTATTATTTATTAAATCAAAAGTTTTACTTAAATCCATAAATATACCGGCACATTTATAATTTTTATTCAAGTTATTGTATAGTTTGTTCAAAACGGACATTATAGCAATTCTACTGAAGATAAACGCTTTCTAATATTTGAGAAATGGACGATAGAATTGAGACTGGTCTATAATTTTCAGGTAATGTGTTGTCACCTTCTTTATATAAAGGAAAAACGTTTGCCGTTTTTAAGGTCGATGGAAAATGACGTTCTGCTAAAGACAGATTCATTATTAATAATGTAAGACGAGCTACTATAAAATTTACGGATTTTTAAACTGGACTTAAATTATCTTACACCGGACCAATTGCTGCTATTTTTTAAGTTCATTATAATATTGAAAATCCCTGATTCTGTAACTGGTTCTAAAAATAAAGTTGGATATTCCTGCATAGGTATGAAGTTGTTCTTTTCCAGATGTTCGTTTAATTCATTATTAATAATAATTTCTCATAAAGAGAATGACAAACATTTTTTGTAATATTGCAATTAATTCAATAAAGAAGATAATTACACATATAATTAAACTGGCTTTTTAAATAACCAGTTATAGATATTTATCATATATCTATACCTTATAATATAAAATATTTCCACTTCGTTTTTACTATTTCATGTTACAGTTAGTATGTATCATTAGTTGTTTCTTGTCATAAAACAGGCATTTTTTATTTTAAAAAAATCACACCAAAAAGCATATTGAAATAGTATTTTGATAATCTACAAGAACAGTTATATTTTTTATTAAAAAGAGTATTCTCCGAGTTATTTTCAAGTAACTGCATTTTTCTATAATAATAAAGTTGAAAGCATCATGCGTTTATTCAAAAAATTGTATCTAGGTACATACAGGGTGTAATTAGTCTCATGTCATTAAAAAAAACTGGTGGTAGGGAACGACAAGACAAACAAAAAAAAACCTTATATAACATGGGATCTAAAGCTCACAGTTTTGGAGAAAAAAAGTAAACAAAAATTTCGCAAATTTTCAATAAAATTTTTTGAGAACTGCTGGAATATTGAGGTAGGTTTAGATCTAGATCTGATCTGAAGAAAACTATACTCTAACTCTCTCTCCCTTGTGCAATATTTTAGTTACTGTGGGTGTTTTGTTATGTACACACGTCCAACCCGCCCGCCATTCGTTGTTTTTGTTATTTTTGAATTTCGCGTCATTGTGTATTTATAGTTAAGATTTATTTTATTGACTTACCGTTCAAGTTGTCAAATTCTTGATTACGTACAGACACAACTTACTTGTTCGTTCTTTTTGTATTCCGTTTTGGCTTCTGTACCAAGTTTTTATTTTATTTTTCTTTATTGACAACGTTAGTTGATAGTTTAGTGTTTAGTGTTGAACGAAGTGCGTATATCCTTAATTCGACGTACCGAACTGTGTATTGATGCAGATGCAGAGATTTTGAATCATTTCGGTAGGTAGTAAGTTTTTAACCCAATCCAATATTTTGTTCCAAATTAAGAAACACACATGTAAAGAAATGCTCTGTTTAAACCTCTATGGCCATTATTTGCTTGCAATTGTGCACGAAGAGAGAACGAATTATTTACCTTTTTATACTGTTCAGTTGAGGCGGACCATCAAAGGCGGTCGATGATCCTTTGACACCGCAGACCACCCCGTGTGCCGGCGAGCACTTTATTATGACAATTTAAAAGTTGTATAATTGGGAACTACAAGTCCATTGACCAAGAAAAGCAGTGGTTCTCAATAGTTGTCTACCATAATATTAAATATGTTGACCTAGATCAGTTTTTTCAAAGTGCCCCTAGAGGGAAAAGTCATAAAGGTTCTTTTGTTTGTCTAGTCGGTCCCCATTACCAGTTTTTTTTTAATGACATGAAACTGATTGCACCCTGTATTTATCGTCGAGATAAACAACAAAACACTAAATTAAATACAGTTTTTTTACACAAATCATAGATTTTTGCACAATGTGATTCCATATCTTCTACCCTCTGCGTCCAGCAGCTACGTGACTCCCTTAAACAATTTAATTTTATAAAGTAGGTACACATTACCTTCATCCAGCTGCAAAGGCTTTAACACAAGGCGAAAACCCCGCTTTCGTATGAAACAAATGCCCCATACGATTTTTTTGCATATTTACGTTCGGGATATGCCCCTGAATAAGGTTCAAGAGTTTGCCGGACGAAAATCAGATCCCAATTTGTTTAAACAATTTCTTCTGAACAAATTGCAAAAAACGATTTTTTGACACGAGTGAAATTTTTTATAGGTTTTTTGGTCATTTTAATTAAAATTAAAAAAAGGTCTCATTTTTTTCGTAAAGTCAACAGTTTCCGACTGAAAAACAATGTAATGTTTGAAAAACTCAAAAACGGCCATTGTAAAGGTTGAAATATAATATTAAAAAATGAATTTTTTGAGTTCACCAAAATTCTTGTACAATCTTTGAACATCCATTAACAAAATCCTGAAGAATAAGTACAGATTTCTTCATTCTAAAGATTAAATTTTTAATTGTTAAATAGACATTTTTACCCGGGCGCGCGCTCTTTCAATTGTTATAATAAGTCGGAAACGGTCAACTTTACGAAAAAAAAACCGCTGCCTAAGGAATCACTACCTCCACATCCAGATTTTTCAGCCAAGTCACTTTAAAGGAAACATCTTGACTAAATTTGCACTCTAGTATGTGTAAATTATTGATCATAGAATTTTAATAATATATGGGGCAGATGTCATAGAAAAGTTTGGGGCATTGGTGTCTACCATATACGTTAAAAATGAAGTTTCTAGTTTACACTACTTATTTTCCCCTATTCACAACCTACCACCTCCCACCCCTTAAATGGGATCATCTCAGTCAGATGTGGTATTAACTTTAAAGTGAATATCTCTATATTATGTTAACAATCTCATTAATAATGGAGTGAAGGTGTTGGGGTTTGAAAAATATTAGAAAGAAATTTAAGGCGTCGGCGTCGGCATCTAGTATATACACCAAATCCCTAATTTCTGTACTCTTGCCAGCTTGCTTTACCTATTTAACCCTATTTAACACCTAACCTTTCAATGGAATCATCTCAAAATATAATCTAGTTCCAGATGTCGTTATATTACATATGTGTACCAGATTTTCAGTGAATATCTCAATTTTATTTTATCAACCTCTTTAATAATGGACTAAGGGAGGTGGGGGTGGTTGAAAAATATTATTAAGAAAACTGAGGCCTTAGCCTCTAGGACATACACCGAATTTCAAGTTTCTGTACTTACCAGCATACCTTACTTATTTTCCCATATCTACCCCTATTTAACCCACAACCGTTCAACGGAATCATCTCAAAATATTATAAATAATCTGAGACCTTGGCTTCTAGTACATACACCGAATTTCCAGTTTCTGCACTCTTACCAGCTTGCTTTACTCATTTTGCCCTATTTACCCCTATTTAACCCCTAACCCTTCAACAGAATCATCTCAAAATATAATCTAGTTCCTGATGTCGTTATAATACATACGTGTACCAAATTTCAAGTGAATATCTTAATTTTGTTTTATCAACCCCTTTAATAATGGAGTAGGGGTGGTGGGGGATTGAAAAATATTATAAATAATCTGAGACCTTGGCTTCTAGTACATACACAGAACTTCAAGTTTTTGTACTCTTACCAGTTTGCTATACTTATTTTCCCCTATTTACCCCTATTTAACCCCCAACCCATCAACGAAATCATCTCAAAATATACCCCAGTTCCAGATGGCATTATAATACACAGGTGTACCAAATTTCAAATGAATATCTCAATTTCGTTTTTTCGACCCCTTTAATAATGGAGTAGGGGTGGTAGGGGGTTGAAAAATAATATAAAAAATGTTGGGGCCTTGGCTTGTAGTATATACATCAATTTAAAGTTTCTGTACTCTTACCAGCTTGCTTTACATATTTCTCTCTATTTACCCCTATTTAACCCCCAACCCTTCAGCAGATATTTTCAAAAAACAATCCAGTTCCAGATCTCGTTATAATATATACGTGTACAAAATTTCAAGTCAATATCTTAAACCGTTCCGGAGAAATCGTGCGGACAAAAAAAAGTTACAGACAGACCGACGGACGGATGGACGGAAGGCCGGACAGACAGACGGACAGACAAACAGACAGAACATTTTTTCGCTCACATTTAAAATCTCGACGTTTCATGACATTCTAAACCTATTTCAAAAAAATAATATTTTGAAAATTTTTTTGCGATTACTATACTTCCACTCCACTACGTGTATGTGGAAGTAATTACAAGAAACATTTCTTGTTTAAAATGCCCAAAAAACCTAAATTCGAGTCAAAAGAAAGATAGTTTAAACAAATTGGGACCAGATTTTTGTCCGGAAAACTCTTGATCCTTATTCAAGGGCATGTCTTGAACGTAAATATGCAAAAAATGACAAAAAAAGGGTCAAGAGTTTGTCAGACGGAAATCTGGTCAAAATTTATTTAAACAAATTACAACAATCGCTTATTTTGACCAGAATGAATTATTTTTGGATAATTTTAAACAAAAAAACGTCTCCTGTCATTTTTCCGTAAAGTTGACCATTTCCGACTTATAAGCAAATGAAAGAGCGCACACTTACAAAAAGCTTTAGAAAGAAAAAATCTGAACTTACTCTTCAGGATGTTCAAAGATTGTATACAAATTTTGGCGAACTAAAAAAATTCATTTTACTTCCACATCCATGCAGTGGATTGGAAGTATAGTAATCGTAAAAAAAAAATCTTTTTTTTTCTTGAAATAGGTTTAGAATGTGAATGAAAAGTCGAGATTTTAAATTTGAACAAAAAAAATATTTTCTGTCTGTCTGTAATTTTTTTTTGTCGACACGTTTTCTTCAGTACGATATTGTCTTGAAAATTTGTACACGTATATACTATAACGAGATCTGGTACTGGATTGTTTTTTTTGAAGATATCCGGTGAAGGGTTGGGGGGTAAATAGGGGTAAATATGTAAAGCAAGCTGGTGAGAGTATAGAAACTTGAAATTATATTTTGAGACGATTCCGTTGAAGGGTTGGGGATTAAATAGGAGTAAATAGGAGCTGGTAAGAGTACAGAAATTTGGGATTTGGTGTATATACTAGAAGCCAAGGCCTCAGATTTCTTTCTAATAATATTTTTCAAAGCCCACCACCTCCGCTCCATTATTAATGGGATTGATAACATAAAATTGAGATATTCACTTGAAAGTTAGTACACGTATGTATTGTAATGACAGATTATTCCATTGAAGGGGTGGGAAGTGATGGGTTGTGAATAGGGGAATATAAGTAGGATAAACTAGAAACTTCATTTTGAACGTATATGGTAGAAACCAATGCCTCAAACTTTTCTGACATCTGCCTCAAATATTATTAAAATTCTATGACCAATAATCTCCACATACTAAAGTGCAAATCTAGTCAAGATGTTATCTTTAAAGTGACTTGGATGAAAAATCTGGTTGTGGAATTTCTTAGGCAGCGGTTTTTTAATATTGTATTTCAACCTTAGAAATAGCCATTTTTGCATTTTTTCATACATTAAAAAAGTCGGAAGCGGTCAACTTTAAGAAAAAATTACGAGATCTTTTTTGTTTAAAAAGACCAAAAAAAACCTATAAGAAATCATTCGGGTCAAAAAAGCGATTTTTGCAATTTGTTTAAAAAAAATTGGTTTAAACAAATTGGGACCAGATTTTCTCAAACTTTTGATCCTTATTCATGAACGTGAATACGCAAAAAAATCGTATGAGACATGTTTTTCATACGAAGGCAAGGTTTTAGCCTTGTCTACTTATCCAGCCATGCATTCTTATGTACTTAAATGAGAATTATTTCCCCCGTACCATTATTGGATGAAACAATTACAGAAGTGTGCGCTTTTGGTTGTACCAACGATTTATACCTACGTTTCTCCAGAGCATGAAAGTAACTATTAACTTTGCAGGTGTAAAGAATTTGAGAGTGGTAGACTGTTCCATAATGCCTTACATAGTCAGTGGAAATACTAACGCTCCAGTTATAATGATCGCTGAGAAGGCTTCTGATATGATAAAAGAAGACTGGGGAGCGCTCCACGAATATCTGGATTCTACTGAAGAAAAAGAAAGCGACGAAGAGGAGGAGGAAGAGACAAACATCGACGAAGGTATGTGTAGGGAACTTTTATATCGAAATATTTTGTAGACTATCGGCAGAGTGTCTACTAGCGCCGCGGAGCGGAATTTTTCAGCGTAATTGTGTAGTGACTTTTGCATTGTGCTCTCAGTGTCGATTTGTTTTTTATGTTTTCTTAAATTTTCTTAAAATTTCTCAAAATAAAACACATTGTTTCTTTTTTGCAATTGCTATTAATCGTGAGTACATAAAATTTCTTACAACGTAAATACAATTTTCATAATATTTCATAAATATATTTATTTACAGTTCAGTTGTCAGAGACAGAAATTGATAAAAACCGGTCACTAAATGTTATATGGCTGAATTATTCGTAATAAGTATTTTTGTTGGTGTAGAGTACGTTTACAGCTGTAAGGTGTCGGCGACCCTTAAAAAATCGAAAATATTGGCGGAAATTCGGTTTTTGGCCAATAACTCGAAAAATAAAAAATATATGTAAAAAAACTAATAGCACTAGGCGAAAGAGGGGGAAATTTCACATCAAAAACATATATAATAATAAAAATAACAATAAACAATTTTATTAAACAAAATATAAATGCATAATACAATGTTTTCCCAGGTAATGTACATATATGTATATATTTGTTTTATGCAATATATGAGTTTAAAAGGCGCAAGTTCAGTTGAAATTAACTGCTCTTCCACTTTGGCCTCAGGTACTTACATTACGAAAATAAATTTTAAGTAGAGAGAAAAAGTAGTGTATAACTAAACAACATATGCTTCTAACAGAATTTGAGCTATGACATAATTGGGGATACTTAATACTATATGTTACTAGAACAAAAATGAACAGATGTGAACACACAAACACTATTAGTGCGGCTCTTGTTTGTTATGTAACAGATTGAGCACAAAGGTACGAAACCTTTTTACTGACAGAGACTTACACTCTCTTGGTAACTCATTTAACTGTGCGGCTATATTATATACAAAGGATATTTGCAACAGCGAGGATTTATGCTGAGGAATAGTTAATGCATCCTTACGTCTTATATTTATATTATGAACATCTGTTCTGTATCTTATTTTGTTATGAAAATATGCCGGAGTATGACTAGTTAAAATTTTATGATATAATATATAAGCATGCAATTTTCTACGAGTAGCCATGTCCAGCCAATTGGCATTAGTTAGAGTATGTGATATTCTATCGTATTTACGTATACCATATATAAACCTTAAGCATGAGTTTTGTAAGATTTGTATTCTTTTAGAATCTCTTGATGTAAGGCATGGCTCATAAACAAAGTCACAGTAATTGCACTGAAAAAGGACAAGAGAATCGCATAAAATTATTTTTGATTTTTTGTTTAACGTGTGTCTGTTAGGACACATCATTCTTAGTTTGCCACAAGATTTTTTTAGTAAGTAAGAAACATGATCCGTAAATCTGAGTTGATTATCTATAACCATACCTAAATTTTTTGCTTTAGATGCCACCTCTATTTTATCCTCTTCCAGTTCAACCGCCATGTCTTTTTCCGAGAGGTTACCAAATAATACAACCGAAGATTTTGTGGAATTGATTTTAAGATTGTGTTGTTTGGAAAGATTTACTAAAGCTTTTATATCGTTATTAATACTTTGACATTCAGCTGCAATACTATTACGATAAAAAAAGTGATATAGTTGCGTGTCGTCTGCATACATATGATACTTACAGGTATTAAGAACAGAGGGAAAGTTGCATGTATAGATCGTATATAAAAGTGGTCCCAAGATTGACCCTTGAGCAACCCCTCTGACAGCATCATAACCCTCTGATGTTTCCCCAGATAACATCACTTTTTGTGTCCGCCCCTTTAAATAATTTTTGAATAATATTATAGTACTTTGACTTAAACCAATAAAGTGGAGTATTGTAAGTAATATGTCATGATTGATTATGTCAAAAGCTTTAGTATAATCAAGTAGTATTAAGGCTCCAACATTTTTTTGTCCAGTTCTTGAATAATATCATCGGTTATATTAAGAAGTGCAGTTCCACAGCTGTGACCTGGACGAAAACCTGATTGATTAGGTGGTAAGGAGTTATATTTTATTAAGTGGCTACGTAATTGCCCTTCAATTATCCTTTCTATTACCTTAGATAAAGCCGGTAGAACAGTAATTGGGCGCAGGTCTTTTATTTCCTTAGGGTAATCTACTTTTGGAATAGGTGTAACTCTACCCTCTTTCCATTGTTTGGGAAATACCGAGTTCTTAAAACAAAAATTTATTATGTGCGTTATATATGGCAATAGAAATGGACAAGAAAGTTCAATCATTACTATGTTTATACCATCCATTCCATAGGCTTTAGATTTAATACTTCTTATGACTTTTAAGACTTTAATTTCTGTGACCTCGGTTAGTTTAAACAGTTTCAGATTATTTGATTTTAGGTTATTATTGTAGAAATCTATTAAATTTTTATTAGGTTCCTCTCTAGTAGAACATACATTTGAAAAATATTCCTTAATTTCGTTAAGACTAAAATTTGAAATTATTTGGCTCCTGTTATTGTTGTTAATATCGAATTGTTTAACTATGTTCCATAACTGTTTGTTATTTGAATTTAATAATTTGTGTTCCATGTTTTCGGTTCTAATTGCAAAAGTGGTATAATTTCTAAGTTCTTTATAATAATTTCAATGATTTATATTTTGTGTTTTTTTGAACTTACTTAGAGCCTTCTCTCGTAAATTCATTATTAATTTTATGTTGTCTGTAATCCACGGGGATGGAGGTTTTGTAAATCTTGAAGTTTTAATTGGGGCATGGAGATTCATTAAAAAAATTAAATTGTCATTTAGAAACCTTACCTTATCATCCACTTCCATGAAGTTTTTTATATGATGAAAAATGAACGCTCCAGATTTTTTTGTCTAACGCACGAGAATGGAACGTGGTGACACATAAGTACGGCTTACGAAGTGTGCGCGGTCTTGGATGCGCTACACTAAATTTGTTGTAACTTTTGAACTAATTAATGAAATTGATCTCAACGACGAATTGAAACGAGAAACAATGTGGCTATTGGACCATCATATTTTCAAATATAAAATGATTCTGTGTAGGAATAGAGAGAAGAAAAGTGAAACAACTCAAAAAACAAAGTTTCGCAGAAAAGAGAATTTAAAATAGTTAACATTTTAAAAGCTTTGCTGAATAAGCTGTAATGAGAGAGATATACCTATTTTTTTTTTTTATATTACTGCTATTATTAAAACAAATCTATTGATTTAATGTGGTGCATTCAGTTCAGACGCACGACTCGACTAAACTTATGGCATCATTTAAGGTTGACAATACTATAATCGTGATGGGGGAACAACTACGTGCGTAAGTGGCGAAATTAAGGCATTTTATTTGTGACCTTTCCCTGGGGACATCTCTACCGAATTTGTGAATTTTTTGTGCAAGAAAAACAAAACATACAAATTTTGAATTATGCCACTTTTCTTCCGGAGCGACGAATATATGAAGTCGGAACATAAAGAGATTTCCGATGAAATCGGTAAAGGCTCTACCATTTGTACAATTTTTAAGATAAAAATCACATATTACTCTTGAAGTAATGTATAAAGAAATACGATGGATAGGTATGCCAAATAATTTTTTAATAAAAGTTATTAACGTTTATTTTATCCCCAATTTCACGAATTTTGGAGCAAAGAAAATTTTTTATTTTATTTTCGTAAAATAAAGAGGGTTAATTTAATTCTTAAGGTAAATCCTCTTGAAGCATCTTAAAGCACACATTTCAAGCTTCAAAAGTCTCACCTACAGAAATATAATAACGCAATTTAAATCAGAGTTAAAGTTATAGTTATCAAATTTTATCACTTTTTCAAGATTTTGAAATTTTGGAAATGTACATCTTCAAAAATAAATTTTTGAGATTTTCTTTGTATATATTACTTCAAGAAAATACCAGGTTTTTATCTTAAAAATTGTAGATATGGTGGAGCTTTTACCGATTTCATCGGATATTTCTTTATGTTCCGACTTCATATACATACTATTTCTACATTCAATCATTTCTGTATTTGAAAATATAATAATCCAATAGTCACACATTTCTTCTTTCATTTAAGCTTTGTTGAGCTCAATTTCATTAATTAGTTCAAAAGTTACAACAAATTTAGTGTAGCGCATTCGAGATCGCGCACGCTTCGCGCGCCGTACTTATGTGTCGCCACGTTATATTCTCGTGCGTTAAACAAAAAATTTGGAGCGTACATTTTTGATCGTACAAATCTTCATATACATTCTAGATGTGAAATTTCCTCCTCTATCAGCAAGTGCTATGAATGTTTTGATATATTTTTGTCATTTTTTCAGTTATTGGCCAAAAACCGAATTTCGGCTAATATTTTTGATTTTTTTTAAGGGTCGCCGGCACCTTACAGCTGTAAAATTTTATCGTATTCTACAGTAAAAGAAATACTTATCCCGAAAAATTCAGCCATATAACATTTAGTGATGCCTTAAAACCCCTGAAGACTGGGCTATTATTGTGTTGAAGCCGTTGAAAATATTATTTATAGGGTATCGTTTGCAGCTCCATTACTTAAGATGTTAACATTTTTGAATACGGTGTCATCGATTTGACCTATTATAGTCGAAAAAAGAGGCTAATCATTGAAATTTTGAAATTGTTAAACGTTGGTCGAGTAGAAGCAATCGTTAAGTAATTTTGGAATGAAAAATATATGCCGAAAAGTTGAAAATAAATTTAAAAAAGTATTCCCGTAATTACCGCCGAAAAGAGAGGCCAAATCATATAATTTTAAAATTTTCAAAATTTAGTCGAGAAAAAGTCCCAATTTTTAATCTAATAGAATCTCGGCGGAGAAGGTCAAATTTCAAGAACATCAAATTTTCAAACATTAGTATCTAATTAAATAAGTCAAGCGGAGAGGCGTATGATGTCTCTACGAAAAGAGGAAGATTGGCATTTTGTCGGCATTGTAAATTACGCAGGCGAAATCGGAAACTCGGCTCGGCATGAGCGAATCAAAAACGAATTTTTTGATATTTGTGATAGGTACTGCACGTAACTTATTGACTAGGCCTTCGCGAGTCCTCATATTATGCTTAGCCTATTTTTTAATTTGTCTGTAAACATTCCGAATGTATCCGAATATGTACAGATATCTCTGTAATGAATTATAGCTCTTTGCCATTCCTCCAGGTTTAGTTCATAGTGTCTACTTGGTGTAATATATGAAAAAGTTCCTTGAAAGCGCGTACTTTCATCTGGCACATTATTTATTATTATTGTATTTAAGGTACTTAAGTCATACACAAGATTATGTAGAAGTTTATACAAATAAACAATATCAAAGTAAGTTCTTCTGGTATTTAGTGTCATTAAATTATACTTAGAAAGATAATCTAAATAAAAAGAGCTACTAGTATACCTCTTCTGTAAAATTAAATTAATACGTTTTATAAAATTTCTAACTTTTATACCTGGTATAGAAAGGTCTCCAAACCGTGAAGTAATAATCCAGTTTTAATCTTACAAAGGAGGAATATAACATTAAAATAGTTTTCTCGCATTTAAATGATTTGCAGTTGGGTAAAATAAAATCTAAATTTTTATATAATTTATTTGAAATATTCATTGGTCATTAAAAGTCAGTTTCTAATCGAATGATACAGCCAGATCAGTTCTTGTATAAACTCTTTCTAAATTTTTGTTTCTGATTTC
Source organism: Stenurella melanura (assembly GCA_963583905.1). Classification (NCBI taxonomy): domain Eukaryota; kingdom Metazoa; phylum Arthropoda; class Insecta; order Coleoptera; family Cerambycidae; genus Stenurella; species Stenurella melanura. Next base: position 38,312,951 of record OY757315.1, on the reverse strand, counting down.
GTATTTATAATCAAGCATATTTTGCATAGCGTGAAAAAATTACCATGCATTTGTTAATATTAAAAGGCAGTTGATTTTGGACAGACCAGTTAAATATTTCCCTTATGTCACCTTGTAGAAGCAGACAATCTTGATAATCTTCTATTTGTTTAAATATTTTCATATCATCAGCGAAAAGGCTAACTGCTGCATATTTAACAAAATCTACAATATCATTAATGAAAATTAAAAATAGAAGAGGGTTTACATTTGAGCCCTGTGGAACACATGAATCAGAATTTTAGAGTTTAGTCTGCGTATCTAAGCTGCGGGCACAAAAATGCTGACAAGGTTTGACAATAACAATATCTGTTATTAAAAGTGGCTTAAGGTTCCCGAAATTCATGGTCATATTTGCTTTAAAAGGTAATTTCGTATTTCGCCGATTACTCCTACATCCTGAAACTGATTCAAACAATTTTATCAGTGTTTTTACGGACATTTAGAAGAAATATTTTTCTAGAACACCCTGAAAAAATTATTTGGATTGGTTTAGGACTGTAGGAAAAATCGATCAAATACGAGATTATATCTTAAACCACGAATTAAGCCATCTTAAATGCTGCTGCCAGTCTACCACCTTTCCAAGAGGACTTCTAGTATGTAGAAATATCTAAACAGAAATATTTCGTTTTATAAAAGATATGGCTTCATTACATATTTGATAATTACTTTTCCATTTGGAGAAATTATTATACAGGGTGAAAAATAGTAAGTAAATTCCCTTAAACTTATGTCTGGGAGGTAGAAACTTAGGAAGTATTTCCAGACGAGAGTTATTTACCTAACACTCTATTTTAAATTTCAGCTCGAACAGCAGAGAAGAAACCACCGGAAGTTAAAGAAAAACCCCAACGTGTCATGCAGAAAACTCCGCCAAGGCGAAATTTGGATTACTGGTAGCTAACATTCGTTATAAATAGATTTAAATGAATAATTGCAGTTAAATAGTTTTTAGTACAATAAGACATTTATATAAATAAGTATTAACATCATATATGTAGAATCTAAGGAACTTAGTTGATTAATAAATTGTTTTTTACGAATATGTATTTTGAAATGCCCAAAATAAATATTATTTAAATTGAAATTCTTCGCAAAAAACGACGAATTTGCCATCGCTTGTTAACTCTTGATGAGCCATGTTATATAATAATTAATACAAATTACAATAATTCATGACACCGTTGACAAATTCGAATATAAAACAACTTTAACCTCACTAATCACTTGACTAGTGATTTAATTCAGAAATCACAGTTACAATACAGTTCTGCAAATTGATCTATTATCACTTTGATTTTATTTTAACTTCGTTCCATCCAACACGTCCTTAGCAATAACTCATTTTGTATTGGTATATCATAGGTCAGATTTGGTGGCTTGTATGACATGCAATTCAAATGTCATACTGAACTTTCAATTTGTATGTCATCGAACTTTTTAAATGGTTGTATTCTATGGTGCGTGATGTCACACCAATGGTTACTACTGTTTATTGTCGGTCGCGTGACTTCTTCTAAAATCTACTGACTAAAAAGAAGGAGAATTGTCAGTTTCACCTGCCTTATCTCTTCAGTTGACTTTTATGAATCATTCGATAAATGATTTTTAATGGTATTATTATTTATAGTTCCATGACTTATGCTTTTGACATGATTATTATACCTGGATAACAATAACAATATTTTAATAATAATAATAATAATAATACTTTATTTCCATAAGACTTACAATCATAAGTATAGGAATTGTCAATGAGTAAATAAAATGTACCTAGGTTGGTACCTGTACTACGTAAATTAAGTAAAATTTTACAATAACAGTATTTGACAATCACAATGGTAATAAATGGACTATTATACGCATAGATTATTACAATATTCATTATATTCCCGGACAGAATAGAAACAATGTTCAATTAGAAACTGTTTGACTAGACGTTTAAAATGATTGAAGCTACCTCCGTTTTTTATATTCTCAGGCAAGTGATTGTACATTTTAATCGATGAGATAAAAGGTCCTTTTTCAACTTGTGTTATTCTATGCGCTGTTACATATAGTTTTGAGGCGGACCTAGTAGTGTAGTTATTTACATCTCCGCATGTTTTATAATCTTTAATATTCCTCCTTACATAACACACACATTCCAGAATATACATGCAGGGTATGGTAAGAATACCCTCCTGCTTAAAATAGGGTCGACATGGAGTGTTGTACGGTAATTTTAGCATACTTCTCAGTATTCTTTTTTGATGAATAAAGATTTGGTTTATTCCCGAACAGTTTCCCCAACATATTATTCCATACAATAAGATAGAATTTATAGAACCATAGTATATTTTATTGGCCTTTGCTGTTATACATTGACGAATAAGGTAGGTCTTAGTAAGTCAGGTTATAGTATTTACGAACTCAATTGGAACAACACGGAACTAGAGGATATTATGGCGTATTGTCAATAGATCCCTTCACATTGAATTAGAGAACACAGAATTTTACAGATTTATATTCACCACTACTCGTCTACAGTCCATGTGGACTTGATCCGTCTGTCACATAGAAATATAGGTGGGATTAGATGCTTAGCGAATTTGATTTGTCAACGCCAACCTTGTTCAGAGTTTTTGCATGCCTTAATATATAAAACAAAAAATACGTATGAACTATTTGTATCGTAAGATCTCTAGAAGGCACAGCCAGGCAGCGTTATAAATTACTTAATTCTAGTGAATATGTGAACAAATTATTAGTTTTATTACTGTGTTTGTGTGATTTCTTGCAATTAATTGCTTAAAGTGGCATTTTGGAGGTCTTTCGATAGTAGTCACAACGAAACGGACGATTTTGATACAGAGCCTATACAAGCGGAATTTGAAAATAAAGATTTACACTTTCAAACTCAAAGGGTTATTTGGAATATTTACTCGTGTTTAAAATGCGAAAATATTGATTCTTCATATAATCAAATTGTGAAGAGGATTTGTAAATTAACCTTTAGCTGTACTACAATTTATAGGGTTATTAGATCCGGGGATGTAGTTGATCATTCTATTAAACGAAAAAGAGTTGGACAAAAACTTAAAAAACTTGATAACGCGTACAAAGATGTCATTCGTCGATTTGTGTATGACTTTCACAATGAACAGAAGGTGCCTACATTAGAAATGATTAGGAATAAGTTACGCGACTATCCAGATTATAACTATAAATCATTAGATACTTTGCGAAACGTTTTGCTCGATTGTGGTTTTAGATACAAAAAATTGGACAAACGAATGGTAGTTATGGATTCAACACGATTCGTTGATCATCGACACGAGTACTTGCGTAAAATAAAAGAATACCGAGATACAAATGGAGACATAATTTATCTTGACGAAACATGGTTTGACACCCATGATGTAGTTCAATACTGTTGGGTAGATAAAGTGTAATTTAAGTGCTCCATGTTCTAGGGGAAAGAGAATTATAATTCTACATGCTGGAAGTAAAAACGGTGTTATTCCAAATGCGTTGTTGTTGTAAAATATCAAGCAATCCTCTGCCGACTACCACGAGGATATGATAGCCGAATTATTTGAGAAGTGGGCAAATGAACAGCTGTTAAAAAATATCCCACCAAATTTTGTAATTGTTATGGACAATGCGTCATACCATTCGCGGCAACACACAAAAATTCCGAACACCAACACAAGAAAAGGCGATATCATTGAATTTATGAAAGGTAAAGGCTTGGAAATACCAGAAAAAACACAAAAAAGACTTTATTAGAACTGATTGGAAAGCAAAATTTTAAAAAGGAATATGCCGTTGAAAAAATTTTTGAAGCACAATACTGTTTTACCTCTGCCTCCATATTATTGCATTTTCAACGCCATTAAAATGCTGTGGGCTGATGTAAAAACAAGACTACGTCATTATAATCAATCCCCATACTTAAATGAGTCTGTCTTAAAGAATATAAAGATAACAGTAAAAAGGAAAATGAATATTCTATATTACCACTTATCAATCCAATTATTATTAATGTAAATACCGATTCAAGTTCTGAAAGCTCGGATAGTGACGAATGAAATATTGCTCATTTAAAGTTCATAGACAAAGCTTTTTGAAATTTGTTTATTTCCTATTTCCGCTACTGAGACCAATTACCGATGCCAGGAAACGAGTTCCCCCTTTAAAATTTTGCCGAGTCTTTCCTTTATAGAACAGTAGAAATTTTCTACCTACCCAACATCATGATACTGCAAAGTTCATAGTATCATGACCTAACATTTAATAAACAAGACGGTCGCAATTTTACACCCCTTCGGAAGGATTATATACCATCTATGCAACTCCCGCCTGAGATTACATAACTTTGCCGCTAGTAGATAGAACGAGAGGTAGGTTACTAGACAATAGACGTAGCCTCAATATATCATTTATGTGACTTATCAAATGCGATAGACATATTTTTCCATTAACCACTTCTATTGAATGAAGGTATCATAGAAACCCTTTTTTTTAACAATTAAAAAATAATTGTTTAGTATTTAAAGCATTTTTACATTTCTACCGCCGACGCTTATGTCCCATAAAGGATATGCCGACTTTACTCCGAGTTTTCGTTGTTATGCTGTCCCAATTTAGATCATATATACTATACTAGATAATACAAGTTGATGCTGCATTGTAAAATAATTTTACAATTAACATAAAATATAGTTACTAGAATAAAAGTTGACGAAATGATATCAATAAAATGAAACACATGCAAATACTAGATTTACAATAGACAAACTTTACATATGCTCAATTGCACATAGAAACACTACACGAAACAAAATTGAGTGTAAATTAAAATGTTACACATAGTATGTACTGCTTTGCTGATTTCTGATGTAATTTTTTTAAAAATATTCTGTTTTAATATGATTAGATAGTTTAATGCCATGTAATAACGAAGACTAGTGAAGGCTCGTGAAAGATTCAATCGATACCATGATGAGAGGGAATGTTGAAATCTTCTCTATAGACCAAGCTCCAGAGACAAAGAAAGTCCGAGGTAGACGGTTACTTTTTTTTAAATCATTAGATTATTATGATTCTGAATAAGTACCTAGATTAGAGAATAAAGATCTGTTCTGCTTTTTTTACAGCCAGAAGAATTTGGAAAACCAGATTTTTTCGCGATAATTTTTTTACAAAATTCTTATAAAAATTCCGAATCAACAACTTTTACAAATTTATTGATAACAAGCTGATTTTTTCAAGATTGCTTAATAGTAACATGTAGTATCCAATTTTCGAATTGTCCGACAACCTAGATTCCCCGATTTTCCAGAACGACGCGTAGATATCTTTCGGAAGAAGTGGAGGGCGAACGCAGCGAAGAAGTGAACTAGGCCATTTTGCTTAATTTTTTTGTGTTCTTTTCGAATATCGTATAGAAATTCCAAGAAAATACAGGGTGTAATCAGTTTCATGTCATTAGAAAAAACTGCTAATGGGGACCGACTAGACAAACAAAAAACCTTTATAATTTTTCCCTCTAGGGGCACTTTGAAAAAACTGATCTAGGTCAACATTTTTAATATTATGGTAGACAATAATTGAGCACCACTGCTTTTCTTGGTCAATGGACTTGTAGTTCCCAATTATACAACTTTTAAATTGTCATAAAAAAGTGTTCGCCGGCACACGCAAAGGCTTTGGATCATCGACCGCTTTTGATGGACCGCCTCAACTGAACTGAGACAATTATAAAGAGGTAAATAATTCGTTCTCTCTTCCTGCACAATTGCAAGCAAATAATGGCCATACAGGTTTAAACGGAGCATTTCTTCACATGTGTGTTTTTTAATTTGGAACAAAATATTGGATTGTTTATAATTTAGAAAATTTAAATGTGGTTTATTAACATTTGTAACATAAATGAGTGTTAGTGGTTAAAAGTTTACTACCTACCTAAATGATTCAAAATATCTGCATCTGCATAATACACAGTTCGGTACATCGAATTAAGGGCATACGCACTTCGTCCAAGACTAAACACTAAACTATCAACTAACGTTGTCAATAAAGAAAAATAAAATATAAACTTGGTACAAAAGCCAAAACGGAATACAAAAAGAACGAACAAGTAAGTTGTGTCTGTACGTAATCAGGAATTTGACAACTTGAACGGTAAGTCAATAAAATAAATCTTAACTATAAATACACAATGACGCGAAATTCAAAAATAACAAAAACATCGAACGGCGGGTTGGACGTGTGTACATAACGAAACACCCACAGTAACTAAAATATTACATAAGGGAGAGTTAGAGTATAGTTTTCTTCAAATCAGATCTAGATCTAAACCTACCTCAATATTCCAGCAGCTCTCAAAAAATTTTATTGAAAATTTGCGAAATTTCTCTTTATTTTTTTTCTTCAAAACTATGAGCTTTAGACCCCATGTTATATAAGGTTTTTTTGTTTGTCTTGTCGTTCCCTACCACCAGTTTTTTTTAATGACACGAAACTAATTACACCCTGTATATACAGGGTCATGGTTTTTAGAGATAAAGAAATCTAAATTTTAGTGACTCTGGACCTGGATTTTTTTCATGTGTCACATGTACTTCTGAAGGATTCCATTCCCTGTCAAAGTAATGACAAAAAGTAGTTTTTGCCAAAAATGACAAAACACCTTGTAACTTCGTAATGAAGGCACAATGAGAAAGTTCTATGTGAGGTTTTGATTACCACTGATGTTCTCTATTTCCTGTTAAGGCTATGTCCTTTTCATGATGCAGCACCCTGTTCCCCCATTCAGGGTCCGCATCGTTTCCCCATACACCCTGTATAATAAACTACTAGATAATGTGTACTGGCTAGGATATAAATAACGAGTTAATGTTTTTAAAACTCGTTTGAAATTTGTTTACATTTTTATATTTTTAATTCTGTCCGGTAAGTTATTGTTATTAAGTTATTATATAAAACTATTCCGTTGCAAAAAAATAGTTTTTTTCAAATGTTGTTTTAACAGTTGTTATATTTTCAGCTTGTCTAGAACCATATAAATGGATTTCGTTATTTTGGATAAGTATTGAATTCTTACACTTTGCCACTAGACAGTGAGTAAAATTACAAATTGTTAGTGTATACAGTGCGGTGTCCATATGTATGGATTAACTTAATTTTAAACGTAAGTATGAACTATTAGGAAAAATCCTGAAACATGCCGATTTTAATTTAAAACCCCTCGAAAATTTTAAATTAGAAATTAGGTCGTGCGACACCTCTTTCCAAATGACTTTGATTCTCTCTTTACAAAAAAACTAGACCATCAAGTAAACAGCGAAATCTATATATGTTTTTTTCTCGATAAAAAAGGAGAAATTAACAATTATACATCATAGGGGGGGAGGGGTTCCTTCATTTGTTAATAATTTATTTATCTGATAATAAAATATGAGTAAAGAAAACATTTTAAAAACAAGCTTTTATTCAAATGTAGTAAGATGAAGGGAATAAATCATAAGCGATTTGATTGGAGCAGAGGTTTAGGCCAATAAGTGGAGCCAGTGCGGATGAGTGGATGATAATAAATTAAAAACTATCGAATTACAAATAAAACAAATACCTTCATTTTATCAATGTCCATTCCCTAACTTGAAAAGTTGTCGCGAAAAGGTTTATTTTAAAGCAGGCAAGCAACATAATGTTATTTGTTTAATTTTATCATCTTTATCTTATCTCTGTTAACATCCATTCATCCGCGCTGCTGGGTGTACTTATATTATAGTCTAGTTAAAAAGGACGAAAAAGAGCTTGAACCTAGGAAAAAACTAGAAGGGCTGAAATCCAACACATGGATATTTTCAAAGTACAAATACAAACACATAGGGAACGCTTCAGTGAAAAATTGAGGTTAAGTTTTCAAAATTTCGTTTTTCCTAAATATCTCGAGAAATGTTTATCGGGTCAAAGAAAGGTTTCTTTTTTAAAGAAGAGGACATTTAAAAGAATAAAGGCTTCATGATATTTTTGCAGGATGAACAGTTTTCGAGTAAAATTTGTATATTTTTTAGGTTTAAATTCGATTGATATATAGTAAAAATTGCAAAAATTTTAAAAAATACATAAGTATTTCCTTCAAAATTTTTCGGTTCTTGTACTAACTCACACGCCTCGAGGGGAATAAACACGAATGAGTAAGATCAGCTGATCAACAACGGCAACATCCTCAATGCTGCAGAAGGCAAATGCACGTGCCTCCTTTTCTTAGATAAGTCTATGTGCTTTTAGACCCCATTGTCCTTATTTCTGACAAAACCAAATCAAAATGTATTGTATTGAATTGAAAGCATAGGAATTCACAAACAAAATTCACAAGTTACAAGTCCTAAGATTATACCATTACCGAATTAAAATTAAAACATGTTAACTGTTAAATACTATGTTACGCCTTACACAGTATACAGTTTAGGTTTATTTTTACGTGTTTTTTTTGTTAGGAGTATAATTGGCGATTTCACAGCTATTCTTAACTGGAATTTTGTGGTTAATTTCGAAACTGTCGAAATTCACAAATTTCAAAGTGCTCTTTTTTAAAGTCAATAAAAGGAAAACGATTTGTGCTATTATTAAATTAAAACATGCAGTTTGAACCTAAAGAAACGCACAAAATGCATATCTTTGGTATGTGTCATTTGTCAAAGAAATCCTCGAAGGCCGATTTTAGTTTTGTAACTGGTACATTTTGTCACTATACCAAAATTTATGAGGTCATTGGTTTTGAGTTATGAAGTTATTATATTTTTTTTAAATGGAAACAGACGTTTTTGTTTACTGTTTTTGGTGGTATATTCCTTTAGCTTTCTGGTGATATGAAAAAACTTGATATTACCTAAGCCATTCTTTTGGAAAAAATATTTTTATTGATTGATTGTGAGAAAAAAATCATCACCACTGCTCAAATTGCGACCCTTCAACGATTTGGCATTGACCAAGACGGGTGTAGACACTTTGCACGCTGTTCTGAATCATATCATGGGCAATTCGTCTCATGTCCAAGCCAATCCTCTCATTCAATTCTTCTATGGTATCCGGTCTGTTAAAATACACCCTTGCCTTTAAGTAACCCCAAAGAAAAAAGTCTAAGGGGGTTAAATCCGGCGAATGCGGGGGCCACTTAATCGGACATCGACGACCTATCCACCTTCCAATAAGTGTCATCTAAAAACTGACGCACTGTTATCCCAAAATGAGGTGGGGCCCCGTCTTGGTGAAACCAGACATTTTCAGCAGAAATATCTTCATCTTCATTGTTCGGAAACATAACTGCTAAGGCTGGCATTAACTCAACTCGCAAAAACTGTAAATATCTTGCGGCCGTAAGATTTTCTTAAAAAAAAAGGTCCCAATAAACGATCACCAATCATACCTGCCCACACGTTTACTTTGCCACGTCGCTGTGTATGCGCTTTTTGAGTCCAATGGGGATTTTCGCGTAACCAATACCTACAGTTATGCCGATGTACAGTCCCCTTTAAAGAATATGTAGCTTTATCAGAAAAAACAATGTTCTTTAAAAAATTTGGGTCTTCATCTCACAAGGTCATCAACTGTTCACAAAACTGTAAGCGCCGATCTGGATCGTCCTCATTCAATTCGTGGATTAAATGCACTTTGTATGGATGGTATTTCTCTTTTTTCAATAGACGTACAACAGAAGTTAGACTCACGTTATGATTTAAAGCCAGCTGCCTTGTCGAAAGATGGTGGTTTTCGTCTCTTTCTAGAATAATTTGGTTTCGTTGCTTGTGCTAGGGCGATCATATCGAGGGAGGTCAGCTACACTGCCAGATTCGTCATATCTAGCCACCAATCTACTTACAGTGAGTCTAGAAATTTGCTTTTCGGGATACTTGGCATTGAAAACATCACATGCTCCTGATGCGTTCTCAGCCTATCACCATATCCAACCATCATCAAAAGTTCTACGCGTTCTCTTTCACTTACACGTGGAATTGCATTCATTAGTTTTACACTGTCTCAGAAGTGTCACAAAACTGAGATTCCACACGTGCCAGGAACAAAAAAGTTATCGATACTTTACACAAAAAGGCCTGTATCTCTCTGTTGTTAAGGTGATTGCTTCTTTATCATTTCTTTGTTTTGTTTTTATATCAAATATTTTCATGCTAGTTAAAACAAAAATGTAGACAACAAGATTTATCAGTCCATAAGAAAGTGAAACATTACTCGTGAATTTGCGAAAGGTAAGCTATTTTTACATAAAATGTTATTTTTCCAAAAGAATGGCTCAGATAATATCATTTCTTTTTATATCACCAGAAAGCTAAAGGAATATACCACCAAAAACAGTAAACAAAAATGTGTTTCCATTAAAAAAAATTATGATGGCGTCATAAATCAAAAACCAATGACGTCATAAATTTTGGTATAGTGACAAAATGTAGCATTTACAAAACTAAAATCGACCTGTTCGAGGATTTTTCTGAAAAATAACACGTACCAAAGATATGAATTTTGTGCGTTTCTTTAGGTTTACACTGTATATTATTGAGAATGTAACCCAACAAGAGTTATACATTTTGATAAATGTTTGATGATAAAACAACATTTCAAGCAAAAATGTGTTCCTTCCGGGAAGTAATTATTTTAAATGCATACACCTTTTTCATAGTCTAGTCATTAGAGATATTTACCTCTAAACAAATCGGAGGCAGATAATTTTTTTTAACGAATTATTTGGATGGTAAGCAATAAAATCACGTTAAGTTTACATGATTTCCAGACCAGCAACATTAAATAAATAATAATAAAAACTTTGTTTTTCCGGTATTTTTCCAAAATTTCGAAAATGAGTCGAGGTAATAGAAATTAAAAAATATTTTTAGAAAGAGCATACATTTTCACACTAAAAATTTATCTATTAAAAATTTCGTCTGGTGCCACGGATTTTCCATAAAAAACTAGTGATGTGAAGATATTGGATGAAGCGCGGGGCAAGGTCGAACGCGAGTTTTGCAGTACTTGGAGCGCGAAAAACCCTTTGCTTAGACAAAATTACTTAGATACATAAAACAAATTCAGTTCTCAAATAAAAGATATCAGTTTTACAAATAGTCAAGCAAAAATAATACAATTCTACATGTTTTCCTAAATTTTCAGTGCATCATGTAATAAGCAAAGATACCGATATTTTCAGTCTCGAGAATGTATTTCGCTAAGAAATATAATATAAATTTTGATACTTACAGAATAAATAAAGAGTATCACGTATACATGAAATATAGTGAATGGTACATGTGTCTACCTGTATAGTGTATATAATATAATATAATATAATATAATATAATATAATATAATATAATATAATATAATTAAAACTGATATCACAGATCACTTTCAAATTGCTGCTCAAGTTAACTTAGAGGTACCCCGGGATTGCGAATCTGAAGCAGAAACGTACAATAAGTTAAATAAAGAACGATTCCTACATACCTTAGAAATTGAAAATTGGGATGAAGTGTATAATTGTGATGACGTTAATATAGCCACAAATATATTTATAAAAAAGTTTAAAGCTGCCATAGATTCTGCCACAAAAACAATTAAATTAAATAATAAACAAAGAAAACGAAATCCCTGGATCACACAAGATCTGATGAGATCTGCAGCTATTAAACAATCTTTGTATAAAAAAGCTATGTCGAATTTAGAGGATGTAAATATTCAGAATAATTACAAAAAATACAAAAACAAACTAAGTGAACTCATAAAGAAAGCAAAACAAAACTATTATGAAAAGGAAATTGAAAAAAATAGATATTGTAATAAGGCTCTTTGGAAAACTGTCAATGATTATACCAATAAAAAAACAATTCCAGCAAATATTAAAAGCATTAAATATAAAGAACATATAATTGAAAACCAAACATTGATAGCAAATACATTCAATAATTACTATTCTGAAGTAGGGAAAGAAATGGCACAAAAAATTATCATACTTATTTATTATACCTTCTCATCAGTTTTAGAAAAGACAGTAGTTAATAAATCCATATTTCTTAGGACTACAAATGAAATTGAGGTGACGACTTTAGTACATGCGTTGAAACCTCACAAAGCCCCGGGAAAAGATAATATAACTTCAGAAGTAATAAAACTTGCAGTACAGCACATAAAAAAACCTTTTACATATTTAATAAATAAAATATTACAAACTGGGAAGTTTCCGCAAGCATTTAAAGAGGCTGTTGTAAAACCTTTATTTAAAAAAGGTGATATTCAGGACGTAAGCAATTATCGCCCAATATCCTTAATATCTAACCTGGCTAAAGTAGCCGAGAAGGTAATAAAAGAAAGAATTACATCATATTTAGATAAATACAAGCTTCTATCAGAAAAGCAATTTGGCTTTAGACAGGGCATTTCCACCGAAGATGCTATTGTTAATCTTACCAGCAACATTTACCAGGGTCTTGATAAAGGGGAGGCTGTGCTTTGTATGTTTCTAGACTTGGCAAAGGCCTTCGACACAGTTAGCCACGAAAAGCTAATTGAAACTGTCGAAGACCTTGGTTTTAGAGGAATAGCATTAAGTATATTTATTTAAAGACTACTTAAATCATAGAGTTCAATATGTCAAAATTGAAAACTGTCAAAGTGAGCCACGTGTAGTAGAATTTGGTGTTCCCCAAGGCACAGTTCTCGGGCCGGTTCTTTTTTCAATATATATTAATAGCCTTCTTCTGCTTAAAACACAATCAGATGTAGCCTCGTTTGCAGATGATACAGTGTTAATTTATAAAGCCAAAAGCTCGGATGATGTTAAAGACATTGCAGAGCAAGACTTGAAAAAAGTAAAATTGTGGTTTGATGAAATGGTGTTGTCAATAAATTTTTCTAAAACCAAATACTTACCCTTCCCATGCAATAAAACTAAACTACCAACATTATATTCATTAAAAATTCAAACTCCACAAGATGAAATAATAATTTGCAGCGTGGAGCATATAAAATATCTTGGCATAGAAATTGACAGACACTTGAAATGGAACTTTCACGTCGACTGTCTGATTAAGAAACTAAGATTTATTCTCTTTAAATTTAAAAAACTCAAGTAAATTTTGAGCAAGCATCATATTAAATTGATTTATTATTCTCTAGTAGAAACACACATGCAATATGGTATTACAGGTTGGGGAGGTCTATATCAAAGTAACCTAAAAAAGTAATGCAGAAGATATTCCTTAAAATTATGAGCGACAGAAACAAACGTTATCCAAGTGATTTACTGTTTGAAGAAAGTGATGTCTTAGATATTAGACAACTGTATGCTTTTAAAACACTATGTCACCAGCATAAAAAGAAGCAAAAACTCAAATTCATTGAGCACCATCACGATACCCGTTATAAAAATCTATAATTTTATAATATATAATATAATTTTGAATCCAAATGTATTTAAAAAACGTGCAAAAAGGTGGGTTAAAACTACCGAAAGACATTATTCATAATATTATTGATCTAAAAAATTGCTAGCATTTAAATATAAATAGATTTAGATCTAACTACTTATTCAAAATATTTTTTTATAAATTTATTTCTAGTTCTCATCTTTTAGTTATAGATATAAAATGATACCCTACATTGTTGTATTCACAAATATACATTTTAGCCTTTCCGCATTACATTAAGTTAAGTTAAAAATAAATTGAAGCTACACCGCAGCCACGTACTAGTCCTTTACTTCAGTGGTCACGGTCCTCCTATTGGACTCCTTTGTTTATTTTCCATTTAGATATATATGTATAATGCAGATGATATTATTTTATGTTCTTTATTTAGAAATTGATATTTTGTAATTTTTATTTTGTTTGGAAAATAAATTATTCTTATTCTTATTATTCTTATAATACAAGGCACTGTTTTCAGGTACCGGCGCGATAGCGTCAGCTTCGCTCGACTCCGGTTTTACTGCTGCTATTATGTTGTGTATGACTTTTTATAAAATAAACATCATTTATAATAATTACTTTCTATTATTTTCTCCAACAAATATTGTTTAATAGTGCAATTTTCATAATATATTTCGTACCTGGGATAATATTTTGCGAATATAGCACGACACAGATTCGCACTTCACCTGGTCCACTACTTCCACTTCAATAATTTTTTACGGATAATCTGTGACTATATTAAAAACAATTGTAGACATTTTTTGCTTAGAAATGTATGCCCTTTCTGAAAATATTTTTTATTTTCTCATAGATCGACGAAATTTTGAAAACATAACCAAAAAAAGTTTGTTTTCTTTAAGTTACCGGTCTGGAAATCATGAAAACTTTAGATGATCTTATTAACTGTACTTCAAAGAACTCATAAAAAAATAAATATTCTCCTTCCGAACATGTTTGAGATTTATAGACAAAATTAGCTACCTCGCCTGGGCTATCAGGAGCATTTTGTTAAAGAACAAAATCAATACATCTGAAAGTCTACACCTTCTCATTCAAGATAATTTTTTTCGTTTTTTTAAGGTTCGTTCTTGTCGGAAATGTGACACTTTTTAAGTTGCGTCTATGAAATTTATGATTTCTTAGCTTCCTGTGTAAAAGTAAATTCGTAATGAGAGTGTGCTCTGAACTCTCTACTCTCCCTCTCTCTTCTTAAAAAAAAATATTTTGTACGATAAATATTTTCCGATTTGTTTCAGAAAAATGAAATTTTCAAAATTCAAATTCAATCGTTTCAATAAAGCGCCCTTAATAGAGATGCAAACATTTTTGTTTTTTAAATAGCACACCATGAAGTATTGTGTGCCAGGAATTAGCGGTTCTAGTTTTTTCCGAGGTCAAAACATTTGGCAGCTTGACTATTATTGGACCACAGCCCTGCCCCAATCAAATCGTGTAATATATATTTTCTTTGTATACTTTAATAAAAAATTGTTTGTAACAAGTTTATTTTACTTACATTTTAATATTTTCCATTTTAACCACAGTAGGTCTATCATTAGGAGTAGATGAGTTGCATAGTGACCTGACTAGCCTGACTGCAGATCATGGCCATCAGATAACTGTATTGTCGTCTGAACTACATATGCACGCAACATTAATTCTGGTAAATTTTGAAAGTGTTTGTGACGTTGGGGTAGTCGATGCACAAATATCCGATCACTTCTTAGTTCACTGCACTATAACGTTTAATGTTATGGAAGAACCGGAGAGAATATTTAATTACAGAGCTTTAAAGCATATAAATTTTGAACATTTTCAAATGGATTTAGAAAACATACCTTGGAATGATATTTTCTATAGGAATAATATTGACGATAAAATTGAATTTGTTACTGATAATATTTTGCAGTTATTCAATACGCATGCACCTATCAAATCTATAAAATGCTCCAAAAGAAAATATGCTCCGTGGTTAACAGATAACATTAAATTTATGCAGAAACTACGTGATAAAGCCTTGGCAAAATTAAAACAAACTGGGCAAAATGGCCACTGGGTGTACTATAAACAACTTAGAAATGTAACTAATGCAGCTATTAAGGCTGAAAAGAAGGCTTATTTAAGATATAAATTTAATAATTGTAATATTAAAGAGAAATGGGGTGAATTAAAAAAATTAAATATTGCTAAAAATCAAAAGGCTAATATACCTGAACAGTTAAGTAATGTGGACACTATTAATGATTTTTTTATCAATTCCTCTAATAATAATGATAGACCTAAAGACGAGTTAATAAATTTTTATAATACCAATGTTAAAGAAGGCATAGATGGTTTATTTTCTTTTAAACTTATTTCTGATATAGATGTAATTAAAATCATTCAAAACATAAAATCTAAAGCTTATGGATATGATAAATTAAATATAACTTTAATACATTTATGCTGTCCTTATATAGTTCCATTCTTAACTCACATATATAATGTATGTATAAATACACACTACTTTCCTAAAGCTTGGAAAATAGCTTTAATATTTCCTTTACCTAAAATCAGTCAACCTAGCCAATTGAGTCACCTAAGGTCCATTAGTGTTTTACCGGTCTTATCAAAGATTTTTGAAAAAATCTTAGAATTGCAAATTAGAGAATTTGTGAATCTCAACAATGTTCTACCATTAAAGCAGTCGGGATTTAGATCTGGATTCTCTTGTACTACGGCTCTTGCAGACGTAACTGATGACATCATTGGAGCTACTGACAATAACAAAATAAGTGTATTAATATTATTAGATTATACAAAAGCTTTTGATATGATAAATCACCAATTACTTTTTTCAATTCTACACTTTTGTGGCTTTGAACGAAATTCCTCCAGTCTAATTTTGTCATTCTTGTCGGATAGAATTCAACAAACAGTACTTAATAATAATATTTCACAACCACTAACGGTAGTTTCAGGTGTACCGCAAGGAAGTATACTTGGACCGTTATTGTTTACAATTTTTACATCGAATTTTCACACATCCTTGCAACACTGCAATTACCATTTATATGCTGATGATACACAGCTTTATTGTTCATTTCATGTTGAAGATCTACAGGAATATAGGAATTTAATTAACAGCGATATAAAGAATTTGGTGTCAGTTTCTACTGATCATCTACTTAAAATTAACCCTAGTAAATCATCTGCTATAATATTTTGCAATGACAATGCTCGGGAATTTGTGTCGAGAGAAATTAATATACAGATTGGAAATGATACAATTGCCTTCAATAACAGCTCTAAAAGTCTTGGTCTTATTATTGATTATAAATTGAGATTTAAACAGCATATTACGAGTAAATTAAGATCAGCATATTTAATTCGAAATCAGTAACAATAAAATCTTACCTTTTCCCGTAATTTCTCTGTTTTTAAACTGTGTTCCTTCTTTAATTTTCTTTGTTTCATTTTTTTTCTAATTTCTTTTCTTTCTCTTCCTCTCATTTCCTACTCTCCTCCCTCCTTCAGCTCTAGTTTGCCTTTTTTTCATTCTACTTTGATGTGTTTTTTTTCTTAATTTTTTTTTATGATTGTATCGATATGAGTAGTATATTTATTTAATTTATCTACCTCTGACATTATTTATAGGCAATAGTGGAAGAACAGTTTACTGGCTTGTCAGTAAACTGAACTACTCGCCTTTTATTTACCTGTTGTGTAAACATGTATAATTTATATTGTTAAATTTATCAAATTGGGTAAATAATAAATGCTTTATTATTATTATTATTATTATTATTATTATTATTTCAAGGCAATAGATCAAGGGCCGGTCCGCTTTTTACTTATATAGTCCATTTTCTACACATTTTATCCTTAATAAAATTGTATGGCCATAGTTACTAAATATGTATGCAAAATTTCAAGGCAATATATCTAGTGGAAGTGGTTTAAAATTAACTTACAGGGTTTGAACTGACTTACAAACGTTAAATTGAACAAAAAATTGAAAATAGGGGTTTCATAACTTACAATGAATATGGTACTATTAACAACAATTCAATATTTTATGATGGTGGCTTGTGAACTCCTGTTGAGACACCGTTTGGATTTATTAATGTGCTTGGGCTACTAACTTATTACACAAATAGCTATTCTAAATTATAGGTTCATTTTGAGTAGTGATATGATTCTACCTTAGTCACAAACACCTTGGTAAGGTCATCGAGTTTATATTCCATTACACCGTTAACAGTGGACCCAGATAGTATGCTCGAACCGGCTAAGTAGAGTTAGTGACTTAGTGAAAACAAATGTGATAAGGATATTAAAACGGAAAACAAATTTTAGAACGTAAGTAAGGAGACTTTAATATTTATCATGTTCTAAACGGAACAAAACAAATTTTTTACTAATTATAGCACTTTATTTGAAGTGGGAACTGTTAAATCGTCGAGATTTATTTTAGATAATTTAAATTGAAATTAGATTTATTAATACAATATTATCAAATGTATTTATTTAAAATTAAGCAGTTAACTTACATTTCTTTACTTAAAAAAACATTATCAGATAAAAACATTACGCTTTAAGTAAATAGCGAAATACTTTGTATATACTGAATATGCATGTTTCACATTTTAAAATATTTCTGACGTTTTATATAACTCAAATTATATTTGACCTGACATCATAATGATATTATAAACTTAGTATTCGGCCTGATTTATTGATTAGGGCATTCGAGTCCGTAAGCAGAAGCATTTTGTTGTAAAAACTAATAATATATGGAGTAGATGGTGTTGTATATGAGTGGTTTCAGTTATATCTGTTCAACCGAAGACAAAAAGTTAAAATTAATAATCACGAATCACAAGAATTAATTAATGATATTGGTGTACCCCAGGGTAGTGTTCTGGGGCCTGTTTTATTCTTTTTCTATATCAATCATTTGATTAATGTATTAAGAACATGTAAATTGTATTTATTGCTAATGATGCTGTGATTAGTATAACTGGCAAGGATACTGAATTTATTACTATTAGACCAAGCAAATGGGTAGGTTAAGTCGCAAAATGTGTCCGGAGGGAGATCTCTACGGGAAAAGTTGTATTGAGCCGAGATGTAAAAAAAAAGCCTAATACACTACTAGCCCCACCCTTTCCTTAAGGGCAGAAAAAGGATGAAATAGTTTATTTTTGCGTATAAATCGAAAACGATGGTAGATATGGAAAAAGGTTTCAGATAAAAATTGTAGAGCTTAAAATTCTGCTTAAAAAAGGCCATATGCATTTATACCGTATTTCTGATGGTTTGGCTGAAAAACCTGTATGACGCTTAGGGGCTGAATGGAATGTTAAAAAAAATCGTAAAAAATCGAAAAGTTGATATTTTTTATTATTTTCTTTTTGAATCTCCTTAGAAAAATCCTCAACTTTCTTTCCAGAGATAAGGTATCCTTGTCTACTTGTTTATATAAAAGTTATAAACATCTGAATTTTTAAATTCACGATTAATCAGGGTTGAACGTAGCGAAAAATATTTTTTTAAGCAACACTGTCTTCTTCGTGAAATTTCCTTACAAAAAGTCCTTTACAGTTTTTTTTTATCTCACATACCAACGTTGATATCTAAATAAAATTACTATAATTCCTACAATTTTTATTTCACTCGACGCCACTGGAATATAGTCTAAGAGCTACTGGCTTCGACAACATACCCATTTTCACAAGGCTGGAAATATGCCAAGATGTTAGTTTAAGGCTTCCCAAAGAAGGAATGGCCGGTGTGGCGAAAGGATGTCGACGGGGTGAGCAGTGAGCACTCTTGCATTTTTTGAAATTGGTTGCCGTTTAAGTTGATGTTTATTTTTTACTTCTACAAAGTTTGCATTTTCAGATATCACATAGGAAGCCAGCGTGCAATCACCCAACATATTTATAAAAGCTAGAAACATTATTAATCCTGTTCCTTAGAGCTTGGCAGACAAAATAGTGATAAGAGAAATTTCTTTGGTGGTGGGAACTTCACTAGATGACTGTTGAAAGTCTACATGCTTTTCGTGGTTGGTGGAAGTTTTTGTATGGAGCTGATATTTTTTTATCGATTACTTGTGTCACAATGAGTACAAAAATATGATGGACATGCATATCGGTTGGTGGGTTTCCAGAAGCAGAAACTGTTAACCTGCGAGATATTTCACTGTGGATGGCAGATTTTTAACAAGCTGATTTTTTCTGTATCGATTAATTACCATTCGGTAATTACGAAAATACGATTAGCATACATATCGGTTAGTGCCTATCTAGAGGCAAAAACTGTTCATCTGCATGACAGATTTGTAACAAGCTGTTTTTTTTATTAATTCATTTATATTCTACAAGTAGAAAAATAATGGTGTCGAATATAGTGATATACGACTCTGAAGTGGTGAACAAATTCATTAACTTGGACATGGATTATTTCTATTTTTTTATAGTTTTTAAACGTCAATCGCATAAATGCGATGAATATAGGATAATAAATATCCGCCAAAAAGTTCAACATAAATTTTAAAAAGTTCAAAACAAATTTAAAAAGTACACCTGTACAAGATTCGAACCGAGAAATCCGCTATGAAAGTCGTCGCTTAACGCGATTTGCTACGGCCGGGATGGATTTGAAATTTCAAACAGTCTCGTTGGAGAATGCAAAACATGAAATTTTTAAATGGATATAACTAAGTAAATGCACCAGCAGGAAGGCTCCCGAATGTCGATATCGATACAGGTTAGGTGATGTCTTGAAAATGAGATAATGCAAGATAAGAACTGTGTTAAGTGACCTGGATAGCTATTCAGAAATAGGCTTGTGAAAAAACACTATTAGTTTTTTCATCCAAAATTTATTGAAAAATATATTTTTTAACTATAAAAATTCACATTGAAAGCACGAACAGGATGTAATTCATACTTTAATTATATAAACGGAAATGTTTTGAATGAGAAAAGTTGAACTTTACAAAAAAATCTTACAATGTCGAATATGTTTTAAATTACAATAATTGATTATATATTTAGAGATCATTTTAGAAGCAAATTTATAACAGTATTTTGGAATGAGGAAAAATTCTATAAAATAGAATTCCACAAAGTTTATTACTTGGAGACCTCAAATGGTGAACTTAAAGCAGATCTCATAATCTTTAAAAAAATGTTTTTTTTCTGCCTTCGTTTAGGCACCTCTATTTTTGTCTGCCAATACAGTTACATTACTAAAACAACTGTGCATACATTTTTAAACAAATTTTGAGCTGAGTTAAAGGGTTGAAGGGTATTCATTCGGTCCAAAAATATTTATTTCATGGCCCCGGGCCCAAAATCAAACCACTACATTATTCATTTATAATAAATAATGTTAGTTTATTGAACTCCATAACTGGAACATTTCCATCTATTTTAAAGATAGCCAAAGTTTTTTCTCTACACAAATAATTAGATAACACTACCTGAGAATCACAGGCCCGTGGCTTTTGTCAACTATTTCTAAAATAGTAGAACGTGTTATTTTTAACAGAATTGTACATTTTTCAGCAAAAAATTAAATATTGTCAAAATGCTCAATATGGTCTTCATAAAAAAAATTCAACAGAGGACTGTTTAAGCGCCTCCGTCGGAATGCTTCCATTTTGGAGTAGCGTGATGCCCATAATATTTTGTATTAGTGAAAGAAAGTGTTTCTGATTAAAATGAAGTATTCTTAAAATCTGTAATTATACATTGCAAAAGGTTTAAGAAAAGATGAAATATTGTTTTCATTTTACGTTCCTTCGCATTCAAAAAAAAATTGAATATTCAACCAAGGATCTTCAAAAACTTGACATATTTACACATATCACTTTAAAATTTTGGCAGTAGATGGTATACAAAACTATAGAGTTTTTTTTAAGTTAACTCGCTCTTCATATTGAGAAAAAATTAAATATTCAAAAAAATTCATTCAATAAAACAATAAAAATATAAACGAAGATTTGATTTCGGTATGAAGTACCGTACTACGAGTTGATTCTTTAACGCAAAATCTTTATAATTGTGTGTACTATCGAGTTCAAAAATTTGAAAGTGATAACATGTCCAGTTTTTGAAAAATCCTAGTTGTCTTTTCGTGTTTCAGTTTATGAATTTATTTTATTGAGTATTTGATATTCTTTATACGAAGAAACGTAACGCAAGTTGACTTTTTAGGGACAACTCTAGATAGTTTTGTATAAACTATCGACAGAAAGGCGGAGCTTACTGCTAGCCGTCGCGGCGGTCTAGTCAATAATTCATGGTTATCGCAAATGTCAAAAAGAGCCGTTTTTGATTCACTCGTGCCGAACTGAATTTCTGATTTCGCTAACGCAATTTATGATGCCCACAAAACGTCAATCACCAATCATATTTTTTCCATAGAGGCATTATACGAACTCCACTCGACGTATCTTTTTAGATATTAAGGTTTGAAAATGTGATGTTTGTGAGTTTGTACCTGTTCCGCCGAGATTATATTTAATATATTTTGTGCCATTAATTCGAAAATGGATCATTTTGTTACAAATGTAGATCTCGATGCCAGCTTTCCGATGACATTAAACATTTATTTTTAAAGTCATATTGGCCACTTTCTTGAAATTTATATATAAACCAAATAACAACAAATTGATTTTTTGGGCCATTTTGAACTTGAGTTATTTTACTTTTAGTATTTTGGCCAATTATTGTTAATTAACAAATGGCTAATATTCGAACTGTATCATTTTGAAACATATTTATACTTCATATGAAACGTCCAAAAACATTTTAAACTTATAAAAACTGTTTTTCGAACATTTACATTTCATTGCTGTTAGCCTGAATAGATTTTTTCAAATTTATATATCGAGATTACCTCTTGTTTTGTTGCACTGCGCTCAATTGTTTCCGGCTTACTTAAGTTAGTAGTTAGTAGTTAACGAATGTATTTAGGGGAATTTAATATTCTGCTAACTTATCTTTATAAAAGTATAACCTTATTTTTCTTGGCTAATGTCAAATATTTATTCTATTCAGAGACAACTCTGTTTTAGCTCGGGAGGCAGCGACAGATTTTTCGCGTTAATATCAATAAAGCTAGATTTTTTTTCCAAAAAGAGTTTATATAGTATCTATAATGAAAGTGCAATTCTACCAAACTCTAACAGCCAGTTTTTCAATGTCGAGTTAACTCTTGTACTGGAGTTAACTCTGGATTAAGCGCACTGTTGCGTTTTTCAAATGCGAGTTAACTTGAAACCTCGAGTTAAATCGAGGTTAAGATAACTCTAGACGAGGTATGAGTTAATTACAAATTTCGGCTTAAAACTAACCTATAATTATTTTATGGTGTAAATAAATTATGATATTTTTCAAACACATAATGGATTATAACTTTAATGTAAATGCTTACAGCAGTGATGAGAAAGCTAGAAGACCCAATGTAATCAGATATATGCCAAACCACATGGATGAATGGGATCGACACAATTTTTTTTGCGCGATTTCATTTGCATCCAAGAACTGTAGATAATATATTAAAAGATGTGCAAGATATTATTTCGTATTCTACGAATATGTATTTGTTATCTTGTGTTGTATAAATATTAACATGCAATGTTTATTTTACATGAGGGAACTGGTTCCCTCTCATCGCATGCTATGTTGTGGAAAATTGTTGTAGCCGCAGCTGTCTGTATGGCATCCATTTTAAAGCGCAGCCTTATAGACGGAGAGCTGACTACGGAGGGGTAGGGGTGACTCGGTGCATTGAAAATTTTATCATTTACAGATTCGATTGTTACCGACATAGCGTGAGGCGAGCCGCCAGAAGGCACCCTGGAAGAATAACGCGAGGGTAGGGGGTTAAATATGCAAATTTTTTACGTAAATTAATTGATAAGGTGCATTGCTGAAAATTTGCACAATAATAGGAGATAGTACAAGTAAGTAAGGAAAAAATTGCCAGAAGACTAGGCGGAAGATAAAGAGCCGCCAGAAGGCGCTAATGTTGCGAAAAATTTTGCAATAATTATGTGACTCAGTGCACTTCTGGCAATTTCTATACTTATTCTGTAATTCAAAACTAGATTACCAGCAAAACGCCAGATGGCTAAGTGGAAGAATGACAGAGATATCAGCGATACTAAGAGCGTCGGTGGCCCACTCGATGGTTCAATTTTTCTTATATTTTATATTTTATTTCATTAAGTGTACTTCTGGCGATTTGTCAACATAATTTAGGATATTTCATGACACCATTGGACAAATCGGAGAAATAAATTTGAAAGACATATATAACGCCGTAATTTTATTAATGAAAATATATGACGATTAATTTTATTTCTATTAAAATGACATTAATCATTTTGAATATTTGTCGAATGTAATTATTATGTCATGTTTGAATTTTCAATATGCCTTATAATATAATCTTTATTTCTACTTCTAATGCAATATATATCTTTAATATTACGAATATTGATATTAATTTAATATTAATTGAATAAAAAATTATTCCGTTGAATAACCCTCATTTTCTATGTCGTCATCAAATTCAATGTCCTCGTCGCTATCATACATTGTCATCATCTTCAGCTGGAAAAGGAAATCAATAATTTAATAAAATTGATAAATTATCAAAATCGAATTCAAAATTAATTTTCGAATTATCACTATCAACGACAACGTCTTTGCCAGATGGTGGTAATTGTGGTCCTTCAAACCATTTGAATTCGTATTCGGATCCGTTCAATATCCATCCGCAATTTTCCGCTTCTAATTCGTATGGATCAAATAACGTTGCATTCGTCCATATATTTGCAATGTAGTGTGTTCTTTCCATTTGTTGGCGTAATTCCACGTAGCAGGGTGGCAAGCAGGAAGCGTCGAAGTTCTTTAATTGTTTTTTTTTGAAAGGCTCGTTTACATTTTTTATCATGTAATTTTGATGGAACAATTCGTATCGGAGCTCATTAACTTTGTCGCAAGATTTGATACCATACATATTGCAAACGAATGATTCAACAATGGAGAAAGTATTTTCTTTATTTACATCTGTATTACCTAAATCAGCGAATGCATTTTGATATTCTTTTGACTTCAAAAGCATTTCACTTGGACGTTGTTTTCCTTTTCTGAAAAATGCGGGGTTATAGTCACATCCCGTTAATGCATGAAATCTCGGTAATGCTTTGCACATTTCTAATCCCAGGGATTCATGAAGCGCATTGACATCGACAATGTGACGTTTGCCGAAAATTCCGCACTAAATCCAAATTTTCGATTTAATTTTGTGTAAATTTGCTAATAAAATAACTACAATATCTGTATCTGAACACTTAATTACAATATTTGAATTTGAATCAATTTTGAAAGCATGATATATTATCTTCGTGTCATCCTCTTCATGAGGAGAACAGCAAAATTCAAACATGATAATATAATGATTACATTCGACAAATATTCAAAATTATTAATGTCATTTTGATAGAAATAAAATTAATCATCATATATTTTCATTAATAAAATTACGACGTTATATATGTCTTTCAAATTTACTTCTGGCATTTGTCCAATGGTGTCATGAAATATCCTAAATTATGTTGACAAATCGCCAGAAGTACACTTAATGAAATAAAATATAAACTATAAGAAAAATTGAGCCATCAAGTGGGCCACCGACGCTCTTAGTATCGCTGATATCTCTGTCATTCTTCCACTTAGCCTTCTGGCGTTTTGCAGGTAGTCTAGTTTTGAATTACAGAATAAGTATGGAAATTGCCAGAAGTGCACTGAGTCACATAATTATTGCAACATTTTTCGCAATATTAGCGCCTTCTGGCGGCTCTTTATCTTCCGCCTAGTCTTCTGGCAATTTTTTCCCTACTTACTTGTACTATCTCCTATTATTATGCAAATTTTCAGCATTGCACCTTATCAATTAATTTACGTAAAAAAATTGCTTATTTAACCCCCTACCCTCGCGTTATTCTTCCAGGGTGCCTTCTGGCGGCTCGCCTCACGCTATGCCGGTAACAATCGAACCTATAAGCGATAAAATTTTCAATGCACCGAGTCACCCCTGCCCCTCCGTAGCCAGCTCTTAGACTATTAGTGCTAATGCTCCTCCACTGTGTTTCTCGTTCGGATGTGGGATTAATTAAATAAATTCTCAGTATTATTTCTGATCCACACAGGATGGCCACTATTGCCGATCAACAGACCATCATTAAAGTGACCTCGTTAAAATAAATTGTATAAACAAAAATATAAATATTACATTTTACAAATAATATCACAGAAAGTTAGGTTAATGTAACATTTTTAACATCACAGAACTATAGAAGACATTAGAATACTTGTGTAAAATTCCGAAAATATGGTTAAAATTCATACTTCTCATGTCAACATAACAAAATATTTCACACAACTCGAGTTAACTAACTCGAATGAGAAATAGTAATGAAAAACAGTTGTAACGTTAACTCGAATTTAGCCTTGAGTTAAGGTGCGAGTAAGAGTTATCTAACTCGAACTTTAACTCAACATTGAAAAACTGGCTGTTAATGGTGCATAAAAGAGTAACGAATTAAACAACATGTTGCAAAAAAATAAATGGACGAAAATATCGTTTTTCGAATTGTCAAAAAATGACAATTCGCCTTCGCTTCTGCCGGCCCCAATTTTCGATTTTCACCTCGCGATTCATGTTGTACGGTCATTGCCGACCTTCTCCTCGTCATCGAGACATAGAACGGGTATCCAATATCACCGTATTTGTTCAGTTCTTACGTTTGAAAAATTGACTTGCGGTCGTGCTAATCGGTGACTATTTTTAAGTGGTTTCCCGAGTTCGAATCCCGCCCGGGGATACTTTTTTTTTCGTTTTCAATTTTTTGGCGGATATTTTTGATTCTATAATTGCCATTCGCTCCGTTCTATTGCATTTCTCGGAGAAGTTTTGCATTTTTCGCTGCGAAATATTAATCTGCATTATTTCGATTAAGAATCACATTCTACCCCCGCTATTGGGTGGATAAATCTTTGGTAGACGTTGCAAAAACGGCAATACGTAGTCAAATCATGCCAATTATATTCCTCATTAGTATTAATGAACAGGCAGTTTTTATAGATCTGTTAATAAGCTTTCATTACATGTTTCGGTAAGGAAATTTCTGATCTTTAATTATTGAAATAGTGCAAATTAATATTCCGCGGCGGAAAATGCAAATCTTTTCCGAGAAATGCAATAGAACGGAGCGAATAGCAATTATAGAATCAAAAATATCCGCCAAAAAATTGAAAACGAAAAAAAAAACAGTATCCCCGGACGGGATTCGAACTCGGGAAACCACTTAAAAATAGTCGCCGATTAGCAAGAACGCAAGTCAATTTTTCAAACGTCAGAACTCAATAAATACGGCGATCGGAGACCCGTTCTATGTCTCTATGGCGAGGAGAAGGTCGACAATGACCGTACAACGTGAGTCGCGAGGTGAAAATCGAAAATTGAGGCCGGCAGGAGCGAAGGCGAATCGTCATTTTTTGACAATTCGTGACAATTCGAAAATTGAAATTTACGTCCATCTATTTTTTTACATGTTTAATTTTTTACTCATTTATACACCACTAAGAGTTTGGTAGTATTGAACCTTCATTATAGATACTATCTAAACTCTCTTTGGAAAAAAATTAGCTTTATAGAAATGATTTCACAAAAACGGTCGCTGCCTCCCAGGATATTTCTATGTGTATGTGTGTGTATATTTATTGCTATTTATCTTTTTACAAGATGCTAAAAGTTAACTATCTCGAGTTCATATAGATGAAAATTAACTTTATTTTAAATCAAAGTTCTCGCAATTCTCTTTCTTTTCTGATAAAAAAAATTTCAAAGTGTCCTAAAAAATTTGTTGTTTTCAACAAAAGGTATATTTTCTGAAAGTTTGAAGCCGATCGCAATTCTTGACGTCCCTGGGCGTTAAAATGAAAAATGGCTTTTTAGCCAGTTTATTTAATTTTGCATGATATATACATACTTAAATGACCCAAAATTTTAATTGCCAAGATTTTGATTTTTTGTTTGTCCCGATCGGACCTCTAGAACCGGAGATATTCACCTTTTTACCTAAACGCTGTTCGAAAAACAAAATTGTTTATAAAAAAAACGCAATAGGCTTTGGAAGTCCAAAACTCAGATATATACTCCTGGTGATACCCCAGAAGGTATGATATAATTTTGGTGTTACAAAACTATACACATCAATGTCCTTTTTCGCTCCACTATGTGACTATTGGATTATTATATTTTCATAAAAAATGAATGTATGTAGGAATGGTACATGTATATTGAGGTCGGAGCATAAAGAGATTTCCGATGAAATCGGTATAAGCTCTACGATTTCTACAATTTTTAAGATAAGAACCTGGAACTTTCACATATTACTCTTGAAGTAATGTAGGTATAAGAAATCGCTGTAATTAGGTATGCTAAATAATTTTTTTTTAAAGTTATTAACGTTTATCTTATCCCTAATTTCACGATTTTTAGAACAAGAAATACTTTTTTTATTCTGTTAAAATTAAGAGGGTTAATATAATTTGTAAGGTAAATTACTTTGAAGCTTCGTAAAGGACATATTTCAAGCTTTAAAAATCGCCTACAGAAATCGAATAACGTAAATGAAACCAGAGTAATCGATGGTTGAAGTTAGTTATACATATCAAATTTTATCATTTTCTCAAAATTTTGAAATTTTGGAAGTGTACATCTTCAAAAATAAATTTTTTGAATTTTTTTCACTCTCCGGATCTTTTTATATATTACTTCAAGAGTAATATGAGACAGTTCTAGGTTCTTATCTTAAACAATGTAAAAATGGTTGACCTTCTAAGTACAGAGTTCATCGGAAATCTCTTTATGTTCCGATTTCATATATGTACTATTCCTATTGAAACATTCTTTATAGGATTTTGCAAACAGCAGAAAAATTAACTATCTATAAAAGAAAAACTTTGTGTAGAAATATTAATGAAATCTTTGCATTCTTTCGATAACCTGAATTCTGGTTATGCTAGCAAATTAAAATCCTAAACTGAATTTGTCTAATTTCTTATTTGACAATTCTCATTCTAACACTAGCATCCACACAGTCCCCTACGGCCATGCAGATTAAACTAGTATCCACATAACCCCCTACGATTATGAAGATTCAGTTAAAAATGAGAACAAAGACCTAAAATGAATTTATTTATCTACCTTGCCTTTTTTTTTTTTTTTTTTTTTAAGACAAGGTAGATAAATAAATTCATTTTAGGTCTTTGTTCTCATTTTTAACTGAATCTTCATAATCGTAGGGGGTTATGTGGATACTAGTTTAATCTGCATGGCCGTAGGGGACTGTGTGGATGCTAGTGTTAGAATGAGAATTGTCAAATAAGAAATTAGACAAATTCAGTTTAGGATTTTAATTTGCTAGCATAACCAGAATTCAGGTTATCGAAAGAATGCAAAGATTTCATTAATATTTCTACACAAAGTTTTTCTTTTATAGATAGTTAATTTTTCTGCTGTTTGCAAAATCCTATAAAGAATGTTTCAATACAATTATAAGCAAACAAATAATAATTCATTTTTAAACATACTATTCCTACATACATTCATTTTTTTAATTATAAGTATAATATGTTTCTTCTTTCAATTAGATCTTGTTGATCTCAATTAGTTCAAAAGTTACAACAAATTTGGTGCAGCGCGCCCAAGACACCGCTCGCTTCGCGCGCCTTACGCATCGCCACGTTCCATTTTCGTGCGATCTGAAGCCTACATTTTTCATTGTAAAAAATAACTTCATATACAATTTTATGTAAAATTTCCCGTACTTTCGAACGGCGCTATTAGTTTTTATAAGAAAAACATATTTCAAGAGATATTTGACAATAACTGGTATTTGGCAACTATTTTGTTCAATAACAAATGACGCTCAAGGACTATTGGTAACTTTTGGTATGTTGTTCCCAACATGTCAGAGATGTATTTTCAAAAGTTACCGCTTCCCGGAATTATTAAGTAATGCATATTTTCAGCCTCATTGACTCCACTAGGTATGATATGTCAATATGTTGAGTTTTTGAAAAATCCTGGTTTCATTTTTGATTGTGTGAGATATTGAATTTATTTTATTACACATTTAATTTTTTTTCAGTGTGAGAAAACGTAAAATGAAAATAATGTATGAACTTTTCTTACCTTTTTCAATGTATAATTGTAGATTTCAAAAATACTTCATTAATCGAAAACACTTTCTGTCACTAATACAAAATATTATGACAAAAAAACATTTATAGAAGTGAACTATAGGTAACATAATATTCGAGCAAGAGATTTGGGTCGAAAAATAAAAAAAAAGCAAAAAATATTTTTGGCGCTACATAGGATTTGAACTCTTGACCTCTAGCGTGCTAAGTATTTCTGTTGCCGCTACTCTATTTGAGGTCTGTAACTCAAAAGTTTGTAGAAGTAAATAAATAAATATCGCGGGAGACCTAACCTAACATTTTAACATATTTCCAGCATTGGGACAATGGGTTGCCGAGGCCAGTAGCTCTTAGACTATATTCCAGTGGCGTCGAGTGAAATAAAAATTGTAGGAATTATAGTAATTTTATTTAGATATCAACGTTGGTATGTGAGATAAAAAAAACTGTAAAGGACTTTTTGTAAGGAAATTTCACGAAGAAGACAGTGTTGCTTAAAAAAATATTTTTCGCTACGTTCAACCCTGATTAATCGTGAATTTAAAAATTCAGATATTCATAACTTTTATATAAACAAGTAGACAAGGATACTTTATCTCTGGAAAGAAAGTTGGGGATTTTTCTAAGGAGATTCAAAAAGAAAATAATTAAAAATATCAACTTTTCGATTTTTTACGATTTGTTTTAACATTCCATTCAGCCCCTAAGCGTCATACAGGTTTTACAGCCAAACCATCAGAAATACGGTATAAATGCATATGGCCTTTTTTAAACAGAATTTTAAGCTCTACAATTTTTATCTGAAACCTTTTTCCATATCTACCATCGTTTTCGTTTTCTTACTTATTTATACGCAAAAATAAACTATTTCATCCTTTTTCTGCCCTTAAGGAAAGGGTGGGGCTAGTAGTGCATTAGGCTTTTTTTTTACATCTCAGCTCAATACAACTTTTCCCGTAGAGATCTCCCTCCGGACACATTTTGCGACTTAACCTACCCATTTGCTTGGTCTATATAGAAATGATGAAGATATGAAATATAGAGAAATATTGTGAAAGTGAAAAACTAATGAATGTAAATAAATGTAAATGTATAGTCATTGGTTCTCGAAATAATGTAGAAGAAATTATTTCTTAAGAAAAATAGGTAATAATTTATCTGTGTATAGTAAATTGACTATTTATAAAAGTATACTTATGCCACACTTAATTTCATTAAATCAGGGTAATGAGAATGAAATACCCACAATTCAAAATAAATGTATGAGAATTATATTAAAATGTAACCAATATACACCAATTAAATTAATGCTTGACGTGCTACAAATTGCCATCAATAATTTACTGCCTAAATATTTATCGAATTTAATAAAGTATGTCCGATTTTCATATCCATTACACAAGAAATAAAAATAATTTAAATACCGAATTTCGAAAGTCGAGTGCAATGAGACACAAGAAGATATAATGAATGGATTATTTTTTCCCTAAGGAAATAGCTTTGGGAACGTAGCCCGTATAGCCACGACAAACTGTCTATTTTAGCCTAATCGAAATGGAGAAAATACAAAAAAACCGCTGCCTAAGGAATCACTACTTCCACATCCAGATTCTTCATCCAAGTCACTTTAAAGGAAATATCTTGACTATATTTGCACTCTAGTATGTGAAAATTATTGGTCATAGAATTTTAATAATATTTGGGGCAGATGTCATAGAAAAGTTTGAGGGGTTGGTTTCTACCATATTCGTTAAAAATGAAGTTTCTAGTTTACCCTACTTATTTTCCACTATTCGCAATCTACCACCTCCCACCCCTTCAATGAAGTCATCTCAATCGGATGTCACTACAATACATACGTGTACTAACTTTCAAGTGAATATCTCAATTTGATGTTATCAATCCCATTAATAATGAAGCGGAGGTGGTGGAGTTTGAAAAATACTAGAAAGAAATCTGAGGCCTTGGTTTCTAGTATATACACCGAATCCCAAATTTCTGTACTCTTACCAGCTTGATTTACTTATTTTTCCCTACTCCTATTAACCCCAACCCTTCTACGGAATCATCCCAAAATATAATCTACTTGTCGTTATAATACATACGTCTACCAAATTACAAGTGAATATCTCAATTTTATTTTATCAAACCCTTTAATAATGTAGTAAGGGTAGTGGAAGTGTTGAAAAATAGTATCAAAAAATCTGAGGCCTTGGCATCTAGGACATACACCTAATTTCAAGTTGCAGTACTCTTACCAGCTTGCTTTACTTATTTTTCCCTATTTACCTCTACTTACTCCCACTCCTTCAACGCAATCATGTCAAAATATAATCTAGTTTCAGATATAGCTATAATACATAAATGTACCAAATTTCAAGTGAAAATTTAAATTTAATTTTATAAACTCTTTTAATAAGGGAGTGGGGGTGGTGGGGAGATGGAAAATACTAATAAAAAACCTGAGACCTTCGCTACTAGTATATACACCAAGTTCCAAATTTCTGTACTTTTACCAGCTTGCTTTACTTATTTTCCCCTATATACCCCTATTTAACCCCCAACCCTTCAATGGAATCATCTCAAAATATAATCTAGTTCCAGATGTCGTTATAATTCATACGTGTACCAAATTTCAAATGAATATCTCAACTTTTTTTATCAACCCCATTAATGGGGTAGGGGTGGTGGGGGGTTGAAAAATATTATAAAAAAATCTGAGTCCTTAACTTCTAGTACATACACCGAATTTCAAGTTTCTGTACTCTTACAAGCTTGCTTTACTTATTTTCCCATATTTACCCCTATTTAACCCCCAACCCTTCACCGGATATCCTCAAAAAACAATCCAGTTCCAGATCTCGTTATAATATATATGTGTACAAAATTTCAAGTCAATATCTTAAACCGTTCCGGAGAAAACGTGCGGACAAAAAAAAGTTACAGACCGACAGACAGACCGACAGACAGAAATTTTTTTTTTTCGCTCAAATTTAAAATCTCGACGTTTCATGACATTCTAAACCTATTTCACGAATAAAAATTTTTGAAAATTTTTTTGCGATTACTATACTTCCAATCCACTACGTGGATGTGGAAGTAATAAAAACAACACGAGGAATAAACGAGGACACACTCTTCACGCCCAGGGGTCTTTCAAGGCGACTTTACATAAACATACAAAATTGGAGACCACGGGTGGTAGGTGTTGACAACATAGGGTTAAACAATAGGATACAACTCTAAACCTACGCCAATCTATAGCTTAACTCTTATCCAATATAGGAAGTCCAGTACAATTTTACCCAACGGCGGGTTTTCATTAATTAGAGCTAAAATGTTTGATGTATTTGTTGGGAGCACTAAAGATAAGTTTGAAATATTCGTAAGAAACCGATTACTCTCAATGGTATGATTTCCACACCCAAAGAATATGTGATTCAAATCACATATTGATATGTTGTCACATGTGCATAGGGGGGAATCTGCAGAATGGATTTTTATGATTTTTATTTGTATTGAGTTTCTAATATTGAGTACAAAAAGTTTACCCTTTAAAAATTGTCGCTTTCACTTGGGGGTGGGCAAAAAAGTAAAACAGTAACCACCGAATATAATATAGAATCATATTATAAGAGAAAGGTGGTTTACAATTTTTCATGAAACTTTATATTTTATAAGTTATAACGATTTAAGATTATGATTTTAGCTTTAAAGAATTGGTACCTTGATACTGTTTTTCGTAAATAACTCCAAAGTCTTTCATTTATGGAAACCGTGGTATGATTGATTGATTGATTTGTCAGCGTAAGGTGAGCACTGCTGCCGATTCCGGGCAGTATGGTAAAAAAATAAGATTATGAAATTCCAAGTACTTTGTTTTTTGTTTATTTCTGTACGATAAATAGTTCTAAAAATATGATAGTTTAAAAATGTTTATCAGTCGAGATATAATGTTTAAATCTCAAATATGTCGGAAACAATCACTATGATGTTCAAATTACGTATAATAGAAATTCATCAGATTTTTTTCTCTTTGGGTGGCTTGAAAGGTAACAATGGTATGTGCAAAGCAATGAGTATTTTGTAATTTTTTTAAATAATAAATTTGGGATTTTCCCGCTGTCATTGGTCATAGAATAAAAATTCCAAAAATCTGTACCAGTTTTTATTAATATATAGTAGTGAAAACGTGCTCTAATTTTGAGAGCTTCAATTTATCAAAAGATTTGAAGAAATATGAGATTTAAATGTATTTCTTTGCCACTAAAAGTTCAAGCCCCACATTTGTACTGTGATATTTTCGAAACTATTAATTCTACAAATATTTTAAAATACAAATTAATATATCGCTTCTGAAGCTTAATTTTTCTATATTGTCATATTTTTCTTTAATGCAATTTTTTTGAGTTATTTACAAAAGAATGAACTTTTTCGGGAAAATCGTAAAATATTTCTTAATTTAAAGTAGGAATATCTTTAGAAACGACTGCTTTAAAAATGCCAAAAAATTAAAGCATGTTAGTAATGTTATCTATTAATAAAAACTGGTACAGATTTTTTGAGTTTCCATTACATGGCCAGTGGCAGCTGGAAAATCCTAATTTTTTTCTTAAAAAAAAAAAAATGCAAAGCAAATCTTCAAACTTGGAAAATACAAACGTTCATGAAAAATTGTAAACCACCTTATTCACTTATAATATGATTCTATATCAGCTTCGTTGGTTACTATTTTACTGCTTGCCCACCCCTTTATCACCTCCAAGTAAAGAGCAGCAATTTTTAAAGGGTAAACATTTTTGTAGTCATGAAAATCCATTCATTATTACTGGGTTCCGATGTAAAATCCTAATTGCACTCGACTAAACAGTCAAGGGCCAAAATTCCTTAATCTGCAATAGTTTGAGGGAATATAATGCTCTACTTAATAATGTTGTTGAAGCAAAAACATTAACTATGTTCAAGAGTGAATTATCTATCTATCTTTACTTATAATCTATGGCTGTGGCTGCAAAGCCATTTGCACAACACCGAAGAGTGAATTAAAAATGTATATACATCTTTAATAAATAAACAAAATTCAAATTGTAAAATTAAACATATTTATATTAGATGCCTTAGATGTCATATGTAAATGTAACTTGTTTATCATTATAATTATTAATAGTTGGTTAAGATTACCTGTATGTATTACATTTTTTTGTTACTACTAAAGGTTATTATATTTATTTCCTATTGAAAACAATATTTTTTATTGATATTGCTGGTCTTGGACAATTTATAAAACTACCCAAGTCTAATTCATTTTTACACTAGAAGAAGTACAACCGAACATGACAATATTTCAGTATAAATACAGGCATGTTTTTAGTACGATTTTAGTTACAATAGTGTCCCGATGATGCCAATGTGGGTAGCGAAACACTCGTCGACTGTTGGTATTTGAATATTGTGTTCCAGAATGTTTGAGGAAATTGCGTCTCCAGAAGCAGCGTTACACCGAAAGTTATTTGAAGAGTCCATAGTTTTACTTCCACATCCACGTTGTGAAGTGGAAGTAGCGTAATCTTAAACAAAATTTCAATTATTTTGTTGTTGAAATACGTTTAGAATGTCATGAAACGTGGACGTTTTTAATTTGAACGGAAAAAAATATGTTCGGTCTGTACTCGGTCAGTCTGTCGGTCTGTCTGTAACTTTTTTGTGCGCACGATTACTATGGAACAATCCAGGATATTGACAAAGATTAGAGAATTAACAAGATAGGACAGCCGGCGGGAAACCTTTTAGCAATGGCGTCATTGACCTCGACATTTAAATCGGAATTCTCGCACAGTTGCCACAATGTGACAATCAGACGGAGAAGGTAATATTAGAAAGAGAGGCCAATAGTGAAAAATGGACAACACTGTCCTTATAAAACGACCGAACTCAGCTGACTGTCAGTACCCAAAGTCATTAAAAAAACAGGTTGCTTTGTACTATATGTCACATGAAATAATTCTATGCTTTGATTAGGATAGAATTGTACATTGAAAGAATAATTTTGAAACTTTTTTCTATAAAATGAGGAAAAGATAGCCACACGCAGCTGTCATCGAGGTCTATTCGTGACGTAGCACTTGTCGATTCTAATGAACTAACCTATATTTTAGTACGCTTGGTCAAATTCATTTAATGCGTACGCGACAAATCCCGAAACCGTTTCCGCTGGATGTCGCGTCCCTTTAAATTGGAGTTCACAACT
Source organism: Stenurella melanura (assembly GCA_963583905.1). NCBI lineage: Eukaryota > Metazoa > Arthropoda > Insecta > Coleoptera > Cerambycidae > Stenurella > Stenurella melanura. The sequence goes on along the minus strand of OY757315.1, from coordinate 38,276,919 downwards.
GTCTTCGTCTATTTCGTCTTCTCCCTCTGACTGTCCTATCTCGTTAGTTCTCTAATCTTTAATATTGATTTGAAATTTGGCACACGTATGTATTTTATAACGAAATGTGGAGCTAGATTACATTTTGAGCTTATTCAGTTGCAGGGTTGGGGGTAAATAGGGAAGCAAGCTAGTCCAGAAACCTGCAATTTGGTATGTGCACTAAAAACTAAGTTTTGACATTTTTTCTGACATTTAACACCCCCACCGCCAAATCCATTATTAATGCGGTTAACAATATAAAATTGCGATTTAGTTTGTGTACGAGAACAAAAGTTCTAAACAATTTTCTTAGCATCAACCACATACATTACCACCCCACCCCAATTATCAAACACCACATAGTGTAGTGTAAGAGACAGTATCAAGATTTTATTATTTAAAAATACTTCCATGGGCAATCTGGATGTGGAAGTAGTGATTCCTTAGACAGCGGTTTTAAGTTATAAAATGGTTATAACAGGTGGGTCGGTATTTACTGTAAATGAAGAAAAAAATGTTTCATAGCATCGAAGGGTGCTAGGGTACGTAAACCTCCAATAGTTTCCGACTATAAATGTTATTTTCCTTTGTATGCTTTCCATTGTATGTTCTGCTTTAAAACCATCGTCACCTTCAATTAGGGATTGATTTCATACGCCTTGATATTTTAGAATGTGATGTGAAATTCAATATCCAGGAGTACAATAAAATATTTGTTTTTTCTTAGATAGCACTTGTTATTGCAACTCTAGGTTAACCCAATGATATAACTTTGAAACAAATAATATCGTCCAAGACAGTTCTGTAAAACACAATTTTATTGAAAGAAACCTCTGACCCAAAGAACAAACAAGTTTATCAAAAATTATATTTTTAACTAATACAAAATGTCTCATACCTAAAAATACAAGAATTTGAAACAAAATGTTTATGAATTTGTGTTATTAAATTGTTGTTCTGGAATGTTAAAAATAGCATTATAAAGAAATAGCTATAAATTAAATATAAAAAGTAAATTCTTCACTATATTTATGATCATTTATCAAGTTATCTGCCAATAGTAACTCGAAAGAAGAGAGAATCATTGGAAAATAATAATAATAATCTTTATTCATATATCAGTCTCATAATACATGACTGATGGTATAAATATGTACATGGCACCCAACGTGAAAGGGTCTAGTCGGATAAGCCCCTGACCTCCATTGGTCCATTGGCAAACGAACAATTACCAAAAAAATATATAATATGGCTAATTACACTTCTATTACTATTAATTGTTTCATTAAAAACAAATGGGTGCAATACTTAAAAATAGTCCATTTATGGTCGGCCATAAGTACAACTAAATAATAACTTATGACTAATAAATGGACTTATTTTTTAAATTTTCGGTCATAAGTACTATTATTTGGTATAATTATTTATCATATCTGTCATCCCCAACGCTCCTTAGTTAAAGGAATTGATAAAATAAACTTAAGCTATTGACTTAAGGTTTAGTACACGTATGTATTATAACGAGATTTTCCGTTCAATGGTGGGGGGGTTTGGGTTTAATAGGGGTAAATAAGTAAAGCAAGATAGTAAAAGTTTAAAAACTTAAAATTTGGTGTATAGGTGTATATATTAGATGCCAAGGTTTACATTTTTTTTAAGACGAAAACTATTATTTTAGGTTTGGGTATAGCATATACTTTCAAAATGGATCCTTTAATGGGGATAACTAACCCATGCCCGGATAATCTACCAGGAGTGTCAGGACATCTCTTTTTAACCTTAATAAACACTTTGATGGCTGCTAAATGCCCCCTAGGATCTCCAGATTCGTACCCGAAAGATTATGGCCCCAACATTCTGGAAAACGAGGAGTTCGATTTTATCATAATTGGTGGTGGCTCAGCTGGTTCAGTTGTAGCGAACAGACTGTCAGAAAACGAAAATTGGAGGGTATTGCTTCTAGAAGCTGGAGATTATCCTTCCGCAATTAGTGATGTAAGTTATATATTTTCTATGATAACCTCGAAAATTGCTCATTTAAGAGTAAAGTCAATCATAAACAACGAAATTTTGTACAGAATTTCGCTTCGTTGCTAACAAATGCGATACGAAATATTTCGTGGTCAGAACTTCATTTCGCATCGGTTGCTAGGAAAGTTGCTAGGCAAGTTGCTGGGTAACAAATGAGATATGAAATATTTCGAGTTCGGGCCACTGTAAACTAAAGGGTCTATATCCGTTTTTGCGGTTTTGCAGCAACCGCTAACTCTTCACCGACATTTTCTCCTAAAAGTATAAGTGTAATAAAAAAAAAATTTTTTACTACTACGACTTTTAATTTTACACCTTATAGCGGTCATTTTTCTTCGACGGTTATTGAAAAATTCATGTCGAAGAAAAATAACCAATTTTACCTCTACTTCACGACTTCATATTTGGGTTCCTGTTGATCGATGACAAATATCTCGAGTATAGTAGTAAAAAAAGTTTTTTCAAATAACGTGTTTTTTATGTACTCTTCTCTCCCTTCTAGATTTTAATAATTATTACTATTTTGTATAAAATGTAGATAATTTACAGTGACACATCGAAAAATGAAAACGAAAAATAACAAAAACTAAAATAACATGTTTTTAAGAAGACAAAAATTCATTATCTTATAAGTACCATCTTAAAGTATATTTATTTTTCACCTGTATATTATTTGTTTATTATATCTTGGATACGGTTACCATAAAGACGCTCATAATGACCACGGGCATAATGAGCGGGTTATGGCCATAACGCCCTGTTATATGAGAAGCAAAAAAAGAGTAAATGTTTCATATTCCTTATCGAATAATGGTTTGAATTTGGCCGGCATTACATTTTCTGTGACTTCTTCCGCATTGTTTTGGATATTTTTTTCTATGCTTAATGTATAAATTAGAATATACTAAAACGCCAGCCTTTTAAAAGTACATTAATTTTTTTGATTATTTTGCATTTTCAAAAATGTAGGGGGGGGGGTAATTTTGCAACCGCGCCAACCCTGCCACATATTAATTTTCTTATTTAACTAGCATTAAATTAAATACACAAATTGTAGCTTTGTACCTGCCAGCTCTTAGGCTAATACAAGTCATATATGTAAACATAAAAAACTTTAATAATATAAAAGTTCATATCAGCTACAGTAATTTCTAGAGAATCATGCTTTTTACTAAGTGAATACTTAAATTTTAATCGATGTTTTATTATTATAGATATATTTTTTCTTTCCTATTTTTCTGTTCAAACGATGATTACTTTTTAATTGTAATCCTTTATTTGACTTATCCTATATTACTGTAATGAACAATCGGGTTAATAAATGGCTATTCTATTACACATCTGTTCTATACAGATAACTATTTCAGATCCCTGGTTTGATCTTCAGCGTGCAAGGTACCCACGAAGATTGGCAATACGAGCCAGAACAATCCGAATATTCTTGTTTAGGATTTGAGAACAAAAAATGCAAGTGGACACGAGGGAAAGTGCTGGGAGGTTGCAGCAGCACAAATGCTATGATATACGTTAGAGGAAACAAACGAGACTACGACCAGTGGGCCGAAATGGGCAATGTTGGATGGGATTGGGAAAGTGTTTTGCCACATTTCCAGAAAATTGAAAATCTACAAGCTGAGGAGTTCAGAAGTAGTACGCAGTACGGCCGGGAGGGATATCAAACTCTTTCATGGTATAATTCAGGTAAGAGAGTTATAAATATTATTATTTATATTATTCTTAAACTATTATGGTATAATAGTGAAAGCGCATAGGGATTTTCGCATGAAATAAAGGTACATAGAGAACTTATAGAGATACAGCTCCTATTAAAATTTGAAAAGATTGTATTTAATATAAGGGAAACAATTGGAAAAAAATTATTTTTTTGTCTTGCTTTAAGAGGGTGTACTTCCTCAGAGACGCATTTTTGGACTAAGGTAAACTGGGTTATATGGGCCCAATGTAAACTCAGGAATCACAGGTTCCCGTCTGGGAACTCAATTCTGAGACGCCCTGTATATAGATAAATCCTATTTTTTAAGTCAAGACTAAGTCGAGAAATCAGCTAAGGCAATCTGCAGAAATGGAGGAAACAGACACATAGATCATAGAGTTTGAGGAAATTTCAGAAATAGAGAAACAGAAAATTAATTAAACGATAAATCTAATAAACAGTGCAGAAAAATGTGGTAGGCTTATGGGGAAGACTACATAAAAACACATTCGGTACTCTACCTTAGTCGTGTATGCGTAGAGGAGTGCATTTTAGCATGATGATATCATGCTGTAGCATTAGAAAAAGCTACATTAATAATTTCAGTTTGAATACAGTAAATTAACCTCGATCAAAGAATTTATATAAATAGAAGCCGAGATAAAGTGTAAAAGTTATACGATACTGTTGCCATCATGTCCAACATACCTTTTTCTCACCATTTCGTTCTAAGATACAATATTGCCTATAACGCTATCTCTGTTGCAAGTACTCCAAGACCATAGAGTGTAGCAAAGACATATGTGGAATTTAGTCATTTAAGAACTGTGTCTGTTTTAACTACTCTAACCTCAAAATTATTTTCGTGTTTTGTAAATTTAAACAATTATTCTCGTTGAATCGTAAAAATAGTGAAAAAATGTGTTGTTTGTGGTGTAGTTGAGGATAAGAATAGTCTGTTGTCTTACATTTATTTGTCATGTTAAAAACAGTAGTACTGCAACAAAGATGGGGCTATAGTAATTTTCATCATAAAGAAAGAGATAATTATAAAATGTAATGTCTGAACTTGAGTACGAGATGTTGACAACACACTTATAAATGTGTATCTGCTTCTATTTATATAAATTCTTTGACCTCGATTAGTTCATTTATTTGAGTATGCAACCCACGATCTAGAATCCGATAGTGGATGGTTGCCTATCTTGATGAGAAATTGTGGGTGGTAAACATGTTTTCTTTGAGCATAATTTCGAGATAGAGGTGTTACTCACATATTCTTGTAGTGGAAATATTACATAATCGTGTAATTCAGTCTTTAAATTGCAAAGTCCTTTGTTGGCGCATTTTTATTGGCTAGAGAAAGAGTTCTCTAGATGTTCAAGTTGGCAACACGGAGAACTGGAGAAGGAGATTTCCGTCTGGTGGTTCGTTTTTCGACAGCGACGAGATAGCGAATGGCGACGGTCCCGATTTTGTGTTGAAGAACTTGGGTTTTACATCGCTTACACCGAAAAGGGATTTGATTTGATGTACCCAGTGTTTCTTTACCGTCCTGCCAGAAGCATTTTGTAAATTCCAGGAAAGAATTCTGTTGCTTGTCGTAATCTGATCGCCACGTGTCTCGTGAGGTTATGTAATACTCTCTATAGGAGGTGAGCTTTTATTTTACTTAGTTTGGGATTTTATTTAGTTCTTATTTATTGTAATGATTACAGAGTGTTTTGGAGAGGCTTATGTTTGGTATAAGTATATGTTTTGGAGGGGCATATATTTTCGGAGAGGCTAATTATTGGGATAAACACATGTTTCGTGCTGTCATATTGGTTATGTAAGGGGGCCCAGTATTTAGAGGAGTAATAGGAGGAAGCCTATTACTCAGATGTTTGGTTTTATGTGGGTCCAGCTGACATTTTGAGAAGCTTTGGTTGGAGAGTTGCCCGCAGCATTCTCCAAGAGATTTAGGCACAGATTTAGGAGTGACGCCGAGTCGTAGTCGTAAGCAACGTCGAGAACATCTTAGGAAGTGGTGACAGGTCACGCTGCAGTTGTCAGAGAAAACGCCAAGGCTCTAACCAGGTTTCATTGTTTCATTTTAGTTGAATAATTTTAATGAAATTATTATAGTTTCATTCAGTGATTTTTTGGTTGAAACATAGAGTAAATTGCACAACGATTTTGCAACTACATACCTAGCATGATGAAGTATCTTAAGATTTTTTACTTTAAGTAACGCCTGGTACCACGTGATACTAATTTACTTTCTACTGTGTCATATATGAAATATTTTTAATAGAACATAATTATTTTAGATCTTTCTGTAACATTCTGGTGCACACAGCGAGCATTGCGAAAATTGGCTCACAGAATCTTGTTTGTTACGTAATATTTTAGTGATGAGCGGTAATTTTAATCCATTGTAAACCTTTAACTCGCTGTTGCAAATCTAAAACTCATTGTTGGTATCATTTAAGCCGTAGTTGCATTTCCATAGAAAAAGGTCAAATCACTGAAATAACTTTAGAAGGGGTCAATTACATATTTTGCATTTCTTTTGCATATATAGATTAAGTTCAGGGGACAATTGGGAAACTATTTGTTTTTTATTGTTGTATATCTCACGTGTGTTGTAATAAATGTCTAATGTCTACATGTTCTTATTATTTGCACTGGTACTCCTGATATTTGCTTAAATTTTGAGATTTTATAGGGTAAAGTGAGAGTTTTGATATCATAGAAATATTTTGAGAATTCCATCGCATGGTTGCTAGTAACTTAATTTTGTTCCGTGCTGGCAAAATTATTTAAATCATATTACGTAACATACAGCCGGTGGCGCCCTTTTGAGTGTCCACACACAATCCTAACCCATGGCCCTTTGCTCTCCAACAAAAATCGGCTGCCGTTCGCATCGGAATACCATGTTTTAATATTTAGGTATCAAAATATGTTACAATGCAACTTTGTAAGTTGTTTTGCTCGAGAACGCGAAGTCCTACGAAAGAAAGTAATTGAGCCTTCTTTGTAGAACATATAAGCTACAAATGATATCTGAACCATTTTTGCTTGAAAATCGATATTTTTAAGATGTTCGTAAAATAACTGGTTTTTGCCCCCTCTCAACCCCCCAACAAGTATTGTAATGGTAATAATGATTACACCATAAGAAGTTTTTCTGATTAAGTGTGAGTTTTATTATAAAAAGACGATTATAAAATGCCTTAATATAAAAAAATCGTTTTAACTGTGATAGGAACAAAAATTGGGCAAAGCTCTAATGACCTTTTCTATTTCCTGGTAGAAACTGGACAATCTAGAAGAAAAACGAACATCCTATCTGTAACGGTTCAAGAGATACAGCCTATTAAAGATTTTACCCCTTAGGTAGCGTTCAGGGTGAGGGATGCGTAATTGGGGGTGGCCAGAAAGGTTTTGGTGTTGATAAATGTGCATACTAACTTATAAAATATATGCCATACTTAAATCATTAACTTTCCATGAACCCTCCATTTTAAGCTCGGTGCGGTTCTACTATAAGTTTGGAAGACCAAAATTTCCATTAAATTTCTCGTTACTTATATGAAAAGTTGGGAAAAAACAATTCCCCTCAAATTTCTAAAAGATAATATTTATTTAGTTACATCAGCCCTCAGTAAAAACCAATTTCTAATTACAATATTGGCTAATTTTTAATACTAAACATTATCATGGGTTACAAATGATCTGTGCAAACAGAAGTATTTTAATTCACATTTATTAATTAATATAAATAAGTGTAAATAAATAAAGATACTTTAATTGATGTCTATGACAACAAAATATGATACCACATAACTTGTAAAATCGCAAAAAACAGAAAACCGCATTTGCGTCGAAGATTTGTGGACTGCTGTTTATCTAACCACAGATATACCATTTTTGTTTATAGGATGAATTTAATATTAACATATAGGATAGTCTGTAAAGTTTACTAAAATGATCCCACTTTGTAATTTATTGCTTTGGCGGATACTAGACACTAGAATTTTTAAAAATGAACGGAAAATCATAAAAGATCTCAACAGGAATATAGCGTGAATGCTTTTTAAATAATAACTAAGAATTATATGCCGACATAGTATCTTACCATTCAGAAAACAATTCAGGTGCATTATCCATGTTTTTAATTTGCTTTTTCAAATTGAGCGGATATGTGCGATTGTTAATATTTGCATCTTTTAAACGACAGTATTTCATATCATCCATGACAAAAATCTACGATAAACCTTGATGATTGTTAAGACTTTAGAAGGGAGATAAATTGGTGTTTTCTCTACATATTTTTTTACTCCTGACAATTTTAAAGGTCTAGACAGGTATGAATTTCCTATTACAATGTTTGTTTATATTGAACACTTTTATCAAGTTAGTCAATGCCAAACTCAACATCAACGCGTAAAGATACGTTAGTAGTCCAATAATTATAAAGATTTCCATAACAAAAAATGTTATCTGAGGTTTTCCTTCAGTAACTGTTAGTGGAGGGATTATACATCACAAAACCACAAAAATTAGTTCTGGGTGTGCCGCGCAACCCTCCCAAAAAACCACCCCTTCGGTGAAAGAAGCCTTATTTTACTGCTAACTCGTTAACCGTTGAGGATATAAAAAAATTGCTCATCATAAAAAAGAAAGCTGAACTAATTTTCTAAATAAAAGTCCCTCTTGTAATTTTTTGATTTTCCGGCAATTTTTTCTATTGCCCTATGTATTGTTTTTTTATTTACTGAAAGTAGAAATATAAAGAAAAAAAACGAACCTTCTCCGAGCTCTGTCGGACAAGTACATTTATGAAGAATCGCAGTTGAAAAATTTCAGTTTTTTTTATAAATTGAATGAAACAACAACCGTTGAATATTTTGATCCACAAAAAATAGAATTTATGTGGGACACCATAAACTTTTACCAAGTTTGAGCTAAATCGAACTATTTTTGTAGAAGAAAAAATAATAATAATAATAATAAAAAACCGAAAAAGCGATTTTTTGAGTAGTCCTCGAAAAATTTTGAGGTTGGGATAAAAATGCTCTCCACAAAGTTGTAGATCTCTTTATTACCTACAACTGTTCAATTTAACCGTTTTCGATAGGAGGCGTAATTTAGCCATAAATCGCAGAAACCATTTCTCACTCCTAAAAATCCACCCAATTTCACCCCAGAAAATCGCAGGTGGTTCGGATTATTTTTCCTTCTTTAGTTGGTATGTTCTAAAATATTCTGCTGTCAGTTTGCTGTAACGACTTTTTATTTAATTCTAACATTTACCTAGCCTGGCCGTTATCTCTACAATGAAGTTCGTTGAGTTATCAATAATTGTTTATTTTTTTTTGTTTACTATCGTCACCTTGATAGCGAAACAGTCCGTAATGGGTGATAGTACCAACTGATATCGCTAAGGTTGCAACAATGATCGAGAATGGTCTATTTTACGGTGGTGTTGACGATATGTTTGGTAAATCAAAATGGACAATCCATCGTAATATTGCACGTTGGAAACAAACTGGAGAGTCTGTGGGAAGGCGAGGTCAATGCAGAAAACGCTCAACCACGGTTGCTGTAGATGATCAATTCATACGGCTGCAAACACTAGGATCTGAACTGCACTTCAAACAAAAAACGAACTGGAAGAAGTTCATGGAATCAGAATAAGTGAGCGTACATTCAGAAGAAGAAGGAAGTTGGGATAAAGCCATATAGGCCAAGAAAAGGCCAAAAACCCAGAGACGTCATAGAGTGGCGCAACTAGCCTTTGCTCGAGAATACCAAAATTAAAATGATGATCAATGGGGTCTAGTATTGTTCACGGATGAGAGGCGTTTCTACGTAAATTGGAATAATGGTTGAGAAATAGTGTATCAGCGTCTAAGAAAACAAAATAAGCAATTAAATTATACTCTTACTGTCTCCTTCGGTGGAGGCTCAATTATGGCGTGGGATGTCAAATATTTAGGGGCACTCACAGAGGCGGTGGTGATTAATGTCGACACTTTAATTACATATAGGTACATAAGGGATGTTCTGCAGGATCATGTGGTACCACTCGTCCCACATATTTTAATTTTCTTTAGAAAATTTCCTCCTAATCCAAGACAATGTACACCCTTACACCGGTCGTGGTGAATCTGACTTTTTAGATCGTCTGAAAATACCGACAATGATTTGGCCAGCATGTTCCCCAGACTTGAACACAACTGACCATATATTGAAAGTGCTAAGTAGACGACTTAGGTCAAAAATTCTTTCTGTCCAAAATATATATAAAAGAAGTGAAAGCTGCTCTAATTGAAATATGGGAGAATTTACCCCAAAAATGGGAACAAGCATGACTACATTCATAAGGGCTTGTGGAAGACATACGTTTTTGGAAAAAAATATTCTTATAATTTTCTTGATCATTAAATGTTTAAAACAAGTCAAAATGTATAGTAGCGGGAAGAGATAATATAGGAAGCTAGCAGGATAAGGCAGATTATCGAAAAGTATACCGATAAAGTAACCAAAGCCGACAAAAGTCACCGACAAAGGCTGCCATCATCGCTCTCCCCAATCTTACTTTCTACTATAAGTATTTCTTCAATTAAATTTTTTACAAAAATGCAAATTTTTTATTGTTTTTTTAAATATTGAACGGCCTTTGCAAATTCGTCTATACCCTAAAACTACAAAATATTATTTTTTATGTTGATAAAGCTGCACACAATTAATTTTAATACATTTGTTTTATAGGAGAACCAATAAAGGAGACAATCAAAGAGGCAGCTCGTGAGTTAGGATACCCTTCCTTAGTAGAAGAGCAACCATTAAAGCCACTGGGTTACCTAGAAGCGCTGTCAACGACAGAGGGAGGGGCTAGACTGAACTCCGCCAAGGCATTTTTGGGAAAAATTAAAAATAGGCCAAATTTACATATCGCAGTAAATTCTCAGGTGACTAAAATATTAATCGATGAAAATACTAAATCTGCCATAGGCGTGGAAGTCAAAGTTGGCAAGAAATCACTGAAGGTGTTAGCTAAGAAAGAAGTTATTTTATCAGCTGGGGCTATAAACTCACCTCAGCTGTTAATGACATCTGGAGTGGGGCCAAAAACTCACTTGGACAGTTTGGGGATAGACTCAATCAGCGATTTGCCAGTCGGCGAAAATCTGCAGGATCACACAATGTTTGTGGGATTCTTCCTTAAAGTAAACCACAACGCAATGAATATTCCATCACCTCAAGAGATTTTAAATGGTTTATATACGTATTTTATGTACAGAGTTGGCACTATTTCCCAAATATCGATAACGAACCTGGTGGGATTTGTAAATAGCAGGAATAATTCGGACTTTCCGAATCTGCAATTTCTTCATATCGTCGCTATGCCTAGTGATCAATACGTGTTGCCGGAAATGTTGACAAAATTCGGATATTCAGGAAGGACGATAAAAAGTATCATAGATGCGAATAAGGATAATCCGCTGGGTGCGCTGTACCCAGTAGTACTTAATCCTAAGTCCAGAGGAAAAATTTTGTTGAAGAATAAGGATCCCATGGAAAAACCTATTATTTATTCTGGATATTTTACAGATGAAAATGATGAGGATTTACAGATCAATTTAGAGGGAATAAGGTATGTACATTAACTATTTAATCTTAGTGTTAGATGTCTTTTAATTTACCTTCTGTCTATCCGAGTTGTAATAGATTGTATTGCTGACAATCTATCGATGATTTATTAGCATTATTACATAGTGACTATTGTTTGGAGGTGGCTGAGTTCATGTGTCATATATTGGTCACAATCAGATTCCTTATGTCAGATATGTCAAAATTCATAAGGGGTAGATAGATAGGCGTTTATTTGACTACTTTACATATACAAATACATTTGTAGCAGGTCATTACATTGTTATTACCTATGAATAATATACACATAAATAAAGATGAGTCGTACAATGTGAAATAAATTAATAAACAGACATAATAAATAAAAACCGCCTAGAGGCGTACTGCGTAAGTTACAGAGCATGTTATATAACAGTTATGGGGGTAGTCATAAAATATTCAGTTGTATAAAAACAAAACTTCAAGATATGGTTTCTAATAACAGTTTTAAATTTGTGAAAGTTGTATTGTTTTATATTTTCGGGTAGTTTATTATATAAGTTCAAGTTTAATGAGTTTTTAATTGATTTTGTTAAGCGATATTTAGGAGGTTTTAACAGACTGGCCGACCTTGTGTTATGGTTATGTAGCTCAGATGGAGTTACATACGAATTCTTGTTTTTATGAATCTCTAAAAGAGAGTAGTAAATATATAGGCAAGGAGTGGGCATTATACCATATTTAATAAATAGTGGTTGACAGTGTTCCCTGAAACCTGCTCTTGCTATGATTCTTATAGACTCTTTCTGTTGTCGAAATATTTTTGCAGCGCTGCTTGAGTTCCCCCAGAGTATTATCCCATAACTTATGTGGGAGTGGATTAGTGAATAGTATACTGAGAGCAAAGTGTGTAGTTGTAGAATTGTTCTTAATCTTCGTAGAAGAAATAAATAGCTTGATAGCTTGTTGCTAAGTTGTTGTATATGATGGCTCCAACTTAAAGTATCATCGATAACTATACCGAGTAAACTGACACTATCTCCCTTCATTACGTCATACCTAGTAGAAAAAATTAGTCTTTGTGTTTTGTCACGATTTAGTTTGAGTGCATTAGCATTATACCAAAGTTCCGCTCGACTTTCAGTTTCATCAATGATATTTTGTAGACTGTTAATATTTTTGGCACTATCTGTAAGAGTTGCGTCATCAGCAAACATAACTATACTACTAGGGAATAAGTAATAAAATAAATCATTTACATAAATTATAAACAATAGAGGTCCCAGTACAGATCCCTGAGGCACTCCATGTTTTACTGATCTAAAATGAGATGTCATATTGTTATGTGAGACGCATTGTTGCCTATTCTCCAGATACGACTTTAACAGAGACAACGGTATTCCCCTGACTCCATAAAAACTAAGTTTTTCGATGATGAGAGTATGAGAGACACAGTCGAAAGCCTTGCTGAGATCACACAGCGTAATTGCAGTGTGTTTACCCTCTTCAAGGCCCCCAACTATGTCACTCACAATCTTACAGATTGCATCTATTGTGGAACATTTTTGCCTAAAACCATATTGGCAAGCATGCAATAGGGAATAATAATAATAATAATAATAATAAAACGTCTTTATTAAGGCGAAGTTTAGCCATAGGCTACTCTTACACTTAACCTTAACTTTTCGAAATATTTCGACAAACGATTTTTTAAAATAATTTCTATTATCTTGCCAAACACAGGGATAATTGAGATCGGACGGTAGTTATCCGGACTATTTGAGTCACCTTTTTTAAAAATGGGCACAATTCGAGTCACCTTAAAGATATCAGGAAAGCAACCCTCACTAAAACATTCATTTATTATACGCGTTAAAGGGAGAACTAGAAAATCTATTGTTTCTTTAACAATTTTACTATTTATATCGTAAATATCTAAACTGTTTGAAATTTTCAGATAATGTATTGCGTCTATAACCTCTAAAGTGGTGACAGGTTCAAGAAAAAAAGAAACATTAGGCGTCGGAACATATTCTAAAAAGTTCGAGGCATTTACGTTAGTTGCAGGTAGACTATTTATGATTGTATCTGCTACCGTAGAAAAATAATCAACAAAGCTATTGGGGCCAACATTAGTATCATTATTATTACTTTTCCGGGATGTATTACTTTCGAAATGTATTAATTTCCAGCTATCCCTGGATTTATTATCAGAGTTTTTTATGAATAAGTCGCAGGCGGATTTTTTGGCTTTGATTATTTCCTTTTTATATACATTTTTATAAGTGATATAAGCTGCTTTATACTCAGATGTGTTTGTAATAAGGTTTTCACTTTGATAAACATAACTGAAGCTTCGCCATTGTCAATAATCACTCAATTTACAACGTGCTGCTGACTGTTGTTTTCGTACCGCTATTTTGGTTATTCGTAATGATGAACGACAGGAGGTTGGCCGCGCCTTCACGTCTTTAGAGAACATTTTATGGTGATCACTCCGAAGTAACGTTATTCTGTCGTGGTACTATCTTGAAGCGGCCGCGCTTGTAACGCTAAATGAGTCGAACCGCTTTTCCCATTTCCACCGCTGACTGAACGCCATCCCAATTCTATGCGTACCTACAAGTAATCGCCTGTGTTGTGAAACTGGCAGTGACAAGTGCGACCTTCACTCGCATGATGCAATTCAACAAAGGAAACACGTTTATCAAAGCGCTTGCTGAGATACAGGTTCTACGTATAACATTGTGAAGATTCAAAGAAACAGCAGAGATTACGAATATATTGATATTTTCCATACCCTAAATCAATATGTAAATACATTTGTAATTCATTTTGTTAAGAAAATCTGAAACGTACTTAAAATGAATTAGAGCAGAAATATTTTAAATTTAATGAAAATGATGACCGCCCCTTATAAATTATAAAATGGCACTCTGACATACGGTATCGGTGATAATTTGATCAATATGTAACAAAGCAATGAATCAATTAATTTTTCTTATATGAAATAATAAGATTTTCCTCAACAAGGAAAAGCACCGGCGTCGTGCACCGTGGCAATTGCAGAGATAGCTGAAAGTGAGACCAGTTTAAATTAAAGATATTTAATATGCTAACACAAGCTCATTTCGCACTAGACCGAATTAAAATATGTATGAAGGCTTAATTAACCGCCAGGAAAAAACCATGAAAAAAGACTTCCGTAATGCGAAAGTGCATGAGGCATAATTTTCCGATAAAAAAATTCTACTTTTCAAAAATTTGCATTAATTATTACAAAAATATGGCAGCGGAAAGGAATTTGAAAAGACAAAATAATAATATAAAATGACAAATAGAAAAAAGGTCAAGAGAAAGTTAAAGTTGTGTGTATATGGATGGAAGAATTGTATCCTAAATGTATGCTCTCCGGTCTGAATTGCTAAAATTTCTCAGATATAATCTTGATATAGCCTGCTAACGATGTTATATCGCTGCAGTATTAAAGAGATATCTGAAGGGGGTGGATCTAGATGAATTTGATATAAGACATATATTTGTTCCAAAACTCTTAAGACTTTTTATTGTTGCCGTCACACCAACGCTACATATGTTATGTCCAGCATCATTACAACGGTGTAAATGAATTTTTTGTTCTATCTGGTTAGGCTGCTACTCTTAGCCAGGAGCGGGAATTCATTACTGTATTTCTTTTCATTACTGTATTTGAAAAACGATCAAAATAGATGTAATAATTTTGATTTTTAGTGAAGTTGTTCTTGAAAAGCATTGCTTTTGACTCCTTGACATTTACTCGAATTTTCCACTCGCCGTTTTATGCCATTGTATAAGCTATCTTAGCCTTGAGATACATAGTCGCATCATCAACATGTTTTGCTAGTTTGGTATTTGGGAATGTGGGAATAACTGATTTGTTCATTATTCAGTCATACCTGCAGCCAACCACTTACAAGTAGTATAAGTTTGAAGATGTACCGCACGAAGTGATATTCTAACATTTTATAAATTAGTCGCAGAATTCATATGGTCTTAAAGGCTTTCGCAATATCCAAAAGTAACATTGTGGTACTCCTTTCGAATATGCACTGTTCGGCTACAACATTAATGATTCTACACTGCGCTCCTCCCTATCTGAAGCCGAATTAGTCTTCATCATCAATGTGAAGGCCATCCTAAGCAGCGTGTCACCTGTCTCCACTAACTTGGAGATCACACAGAGCAACGAGCCTCTTCGATAACTGCCCGCAATCTGTGCATTCTAATTCAGCTTTAGATGTTCATTTTGGTCATTTATCTTGCAAATTGTACAAAATAAGACTAATAATATTCTAACTTCAATAAAACGGATTATATCTAAATTAAATACTAAATGTATGTTTCAGGTTCGCTGAGAAAATGTTACAAACTGAAGCCTTTGCCAAGCACAATCCAGAATTGCTCCAAATAGACGTCCCCGAATGTGACAAGTTTGAATTTAGATCTGACGAATATTGGAAGTGTTCGATAAAGCATCTGACTACAACTATGTACCACCCGGTGGGTACTTGCAAAATGGGACCGAAGAGCGACAAAACCGCTGTGGTCGATCCTAGACTGAAAGTATACGGAGTCAAGAATTTGCGGGTGGCGGATGCCAGTGTCATGCCCCAAATCGTCAGCGGGAATACGAATGGGCCGACAATGATGATAGGTCATAAAGCGGGTGAAATTATCATCGAGGATTGGATAGAGAAACACGATGAGTTGTAGTGAAAAGACAATCTGTGATACTTACACATCTTAAGAAATACAAAATTAGTTTTATTTATAGTCAAGTCTGTCGATTTAATTGCACAGTATTTATTTGCAGGATTCTTCTTAGCAGAATGCTCGAGCGGGTAGACCTAGTTTATATATAGAACAGATATGCATTAGTAACATATATAATTGTTGTATACTTTATCCGTCTATTGGTCATTCTTCTCCCTTTAAATTGTTTATCAAACATATACTCAAGGCGATTTTCTTTAATGAATATTGTGTAAAATGTATTGTCTCAAGATTATATCTCAGGATTACTTATTACCCAAAATTAAGCAAATCTATTTTTATTTTCTTATATCTAACTGGCAGATACTCCCTTCCACACGTATCCAATAAACCTTGTAATTTTGTAGAGTTTACTTTAGTTCTGGTAGGCTAAAGTTTGTAATTATTTAAGATACAAGTGTAAAAAGTCATTCTTTATTGCAAGAATGGCTATATTAAAAATACGAGCGAAGCGAGTGTTTTTAAAAGCCATGAGAGCAATAAAGAGGCTTCTTACAAGTGTGTCTTATAACGTTTTATCTTCGATCGTGCTATAATTATTGTAAGAAATTGGCAATTTTTCATGAATATTTGTAAAAGTGTATCAACCTTTTGTGAATGTCACTTTGACGCTTACTATTATTCGAGTTGTAGTTAAGAATGTGTTTGCACGCCACAGTAAATTCGTATATAGAAAAAGCGAACTAATGGTTATGCCGATATAATAGGAATCATAAATTGGCTAGCTATAAGTAGTGATTTCATCATCAGTTGTTGGCAACAGAATTGTGCAGGGCCGTACGGACACTATTGGAAGCCTTGACTCGATTTACAGAAGTGAATAAAAAATGATTCAGTTCCTATTAAACTTTTGAAATAGGATTTGATGATTGTAAATAATTAAACAATTCGTGGTTACGTTAGGCGGTAGCCACCGCAACTATCTACAAAATCTAATAACGCAGTAATAGTTTCAATTATTGTTAGATATTGTTTTTTGTGATTTTCTTTTTCAAATTTTAATGGTTATTCATCGATTTTCGTGTGTAGGTGTTTTTTGTGGCATTTAACTTTCAATGTAAAAATGGTCATCATCTGGTGACAAAAATTTAATGTTTTAGGAAAAATCTGAAAAAATTAGGGGTGGTACTCAGTAAGGGGAGAGAAATCGAATGTCGCGCACCGGAGTTCTCCATCTGCGTTCTTTCTTCGGGTAGGGTCCTCGGAAAATAGAACAGTTTCACTTCTTTCGTGTGTAGGTGTTTATCATGGAATTTCACTTTCGTTATGAAAGTGGTCATCACAGGGCGACAAATTTTCGATGTTTTAGGAAAATTCTGAAAAAAATCAGCGGTACACAGTAAGGGGAAAGAAATCGAAGCACAGTGGCGTTCTCCGTCTGCATTCTTTATGTGGATAGGGCCCTCGGAAAGTGAAAAAATGTCATATTTTTTGTGTGTAGGTGTTTTTCGTGGCATTTCACTTTCGGTATGAAAGTGGTCATCATCGGGCGACAAAATTTCGATGTTTTAGAAAAAATCTGAAAAATATCAGGGGTATACAATAATGGGAGACAAATCGAATAGCACTCAGTGGCGTTCCCGTCTGCGTTCTTTATGTGGATGGGGCCCTCGGAAAGTAAAAAAATGTCACATTTTTCGTGTGTAGGTGTTTTTCGTGGCATTTCACTTTCGGTATGAAAGTGGTCATCATCGGGCGACAAAAATTATATGTTTTAGGAAAAATCTGAAAAAAAAACGGGTACAGAGCAAGGGGAAATAAATCGAATAGCGTGCAGTGGCGTTCTCAGCCTGCGTTCTTTATGTGGATAGGGCCCTCGGAAAGTAAAAAAAATGCCACATTTGTCGTGTGTAGATGTTTTTCGTGGCGTTTCACTTTCGGTATAAAAGTGATCATGATCGGGTGACAACATTTTGATATTTTAGAAGAAACATGATAAAAGTCAAGGGTATGCAATAACTGGAGACAAATCGAATAGCGCACAGTGGTGTTCCCGTCTGCGTTCTTTATGTGGATAGAGCCCTCGGAAAGTGAAACAATGTCACATTTTCATGTGTAGGTGTTTTTCGTGGCATTTTACTTTCGGTATGAAAGTGATCATCGGGTGACAAAATTTTGATGTTTTAGAAAAAATATGAAAAATATCAGGGGTATACAATAATGGGAGACAAATCGAATAGCACTCAGTGGCATTCCCGTCTGCGTTCTTTATGTGGATGGGGCCCTCGGAAAGTGAAAAAATGTCACATTTTTCGTGTAGGTGTTTTTCGTGACATTTCACTTTCGGTATGAAAGTGGTCATCATCGGGCGAAATTTCGATGTTTTAGGAAAAATCTGAAAAAAATCAGAGGTACGCAGTAAGGGGAGATAAATTGAATAGCGCACAGTGGCGTTCTCCGTCTGCGTTCTTTATGTGGATAGGACCCTCGGAAAGTGAAATAATGTCATATTTCACTTTCGGTATGGAAGTGGTCATCATCGGGCGACAAAATTTCGATGTTTTAGTAAATATCTGAAAAAATTAAGGGGTATGCAGTAATTGGAGACAAATCAAATAGAGCACAGTGGCGTTCTCTTTCTGTGTTCTTTATGTAGGTAGGACCCTCGGAACGTGAAAGAATGTTACATTTTTCATGAGTAGGTGTTTTTTGTTACATTTCATTTTTGGAGTGACAGTGGTTATCGTCGGGTGACAAAATTTCGACGTTTCAGAAAAAATCTAAACAAACTCAGGAGGACGTGGGAAGGTGAGAGAAATGGAATGGCACAAAGCGCAGCTCTGTGTCTCGTTTCGTTCTCGGTGGAAGCGGTGAAAAACTTCGATTTTCATTCTCCGCTAACTTTGAGCGGCCGTATCTCGGAAACGAAGGACCGCAGCGACTTTCGGTTTGCGCCACTCGATTTCTCGTTTGATTTTAAATAGCTAAATATGCCATCGAGCTCGTAAGATTTTTTGTTTGGGAGAATTGGTCCTCGAAGCTGGACTCACTTTAGCGGTCCATATCTCACGCAAAAATTAACGGAAAATCATCGGATTGGAAATTTAATCAGCAATCAATTAAGCGTACAAGAGGGATCAATTTTCTAGAAAAAGTTACAAAGACTATATTGCAGTGGCGTTGAGTGAAATAAAAATCGTAGGAATTGTAGTAATTATATCTGGATATCAATGTTGGCATGCGTGAGAAAAAAAATTGTAATGGAATTTTTTTAAAGAAATTTCAATAAGTTGTTGCTTGAAAAAAATTAAAGTAAAGCGTTTAGCCCTGAAAAGTCGTGAATTTAAAAATTCAGATGTTTATAACTTCTATCTAAACAAACAGAGGAACTTTATCTCTGCAAAGAAAGTTGAAATTATTTTAAGGGGATTCAGAAAAGAAATAACAAAAAGCATCAACTTTTCGATTTTAAACGATTTTTTTATTATTCCATTCATCCCCTAAAAGTCAGACAGATCTTACAGCCAAACAATCAGAAATAGGATGTAAACGCATGTGACCTTTCGTAAGCCAAATTATTAGCTCTACATTTTTTTATCTGAAACCTTTTCCATATCTCTCATCGTTCTCGATTTATACGCAAAAATAAACAATTTCATAGTTTTTGTACCCTTAAGGAAAGTGTAGGACTAATAATACATTAGACTTTTTATTTTATAACTCAGCTCAATACAACTTTTCCTGTAGAGATCCCCTCCGGTCACATTTTTGCGATTTAACCTACCTATTTGGACTAGTAACTAGGTATGCGAGAGAAATGGAATGGCGTAAACCGCAGCTCTTTATCTCGTTTAGTTCTCGAGATATGACCTCGGGAAGAGGTGAGAAACTTCCATTTTTACCTTCCGGAGTCTTTGAGCGGCCGTATCTCGGAAACTAAGGATCGCTTCCCGCGATCGTTTCTCGAAAACGAAACGAGATAAAGAGCGGTTTGCGCCATTCGATTTCTCTCACCTTCATGCCTACCCCTACCCACACCGAAAGTAAAATATCACGAAAAACTCGTAAACACGGAAAATTTGACATTTTCCATTGGGAAACTGTTTCGAAGGCCCCTATTCAGAGAAATAGCACAGATGGAAAACTTCGGTGTCCACTATTCGATTTTGCTCCGCTTACTGCGTATCCCTGTTTTTTTTAGATTTCTCCTAAAACATCGAATTGTTTGTCACCCGATGATGGTAACTTTCACACCGAAAGAAAAATTCAACGAAAAACACCTAAACATGGAAAATGTGACAAATTTTCAAACTTCTGAAGGCCCTATTCAGAAGAAGAACGCAGATGGAACACTCAGGTGTCCGCCAATCGATTTCTCTCGTCTTCTTACGCACTGCGGGTGCGAACTTTTGCAGGCTTTTCCTTAAACATCAAATTTTCGTCACTTGATGATGATCACTTTCACGCCGAAAGTGAAATATCACGAAAACACATACACACGACAAGCAATGAATAACCATAAAATTATAATGTTTGAAAAAGGAAATTACAAAAACCAGAGGAAAACAATGGAAAGACATTTTGCGTGCTTGAGGAAATGAGAAAATCGGAATTTTTCAAAACAATATTTCTGTACTGCTAGTTTAGTTATCATTTTCAAAGACTAACGTGTCATTTTTGCTCCCAGAAAAAATGTAAGCTCTCCTTCGGGGAGTAAGAGACATTTTACTCTTTCAAAATAATAATTGATTATCTACAATCTACACTATTAGAGTGTATGCAAAGATAGTTTGTCTATATGCCACAAGATCAAAGTTCTTTTTAATCCCGTGTGGCATTGATTTTTCACAATCTGGATTAAAAATAGGTACATTTAGTCCATATAAAAATGACTTTTTACAGTAATGATATGTTATTATTATCAATATGACTAACAAAAAGTTATTGAAGATGTAGAATAAACTATAGCCCGGGAGGCAGCGACAGTTTTTGGTCCAGGAGGCGACTGCAAATTTGTGTGGGGAACGAGTGGACGGGATTTAGCAGTTTAGAATACTGCAATAGTATGCCCTAAACTCATAACCGCTGGTCGGCCGATCACGGTCCCTGGCGGTAATGAGTAATTACGGTAATTGTTTATTGGGGCAATGGGGCGATTGTGGTGACAAAGTGGACGATTTTTTTAAACTAATTTGTTAATTTTGATTCAAAGAATGTAAAATGCTCGGTCGGCCGACCCCCACCCCTGGCGATAGCCTTGGCCAACCATTAACAACAATGCAATTTTTAATGCCTACCCTCCCCCAAGGAGTGACCAGGTCGGCCTTGGTCTATTCGAAAGAACAAAATTTTTCCCTTCATGAAACCCCGGTCGGCCGATCTCGGTCCCTGGCTTTAATGAGTAATTACACTAATTGTCGTGGGGGCACAGGGGGATTGTGGTGACAAAGTGGACGATTTTTTGTTTAAACCAAGGCCGACCTGGTCACTTCTTGGGGGAGGCTAGGCATTAAAAATTGCATTATTGTTAATGGTCGGCCAAGGCTATCGCCAGGGGTGGGAGTCGGCCGACCGAGCATTTTACATTCTTTGGATCATAATTAACAAATTAGTTTAAAAAAAAAACGTCCACTTTGTCACCACAATCGCCCCATTGCCCCAATAAACAATTACCGTAATTACTCATTACCGCCAGGGACCGTGATCGGCCGACCAGCGGTTATGAGTTTAGGGCATATTATTGCAGTATTCTAAACTGCTAAATCCCGTCCACTCGTTCCCCACACAAATTTGCAGTCGCCTCCTGGGCCATTTCGTGAAATCATTTCTATAAAGCTAGATTTTTTCCAAAGAGAGTTTAGATAGCATCTATAATGAAGGTGCAATTCTACCAAACTCTTACAGCCAGTTTTTCAATCTTGAGTTAAAGTTCGAGTTAGATAACTCTTACTCGCACCTTAACTCGAGGCTAAATTCGAGTTAACGTTACAACTGTTTTTCATTACAGTTTCTCATTCGAGTTAGTTCACTCGAGTTGTGTGAAATATTTTGTTATGTTGACATGAGAAGTATGAATTTTAACCATATTTTCGGAATTTTACACAAGTATTCTAATGTCTTCTATAGTTCTGTGATGTTAAAAACGTTACATTAACCTAACTTTCTGTGATATTATTTGTAAAATGTAATATTTATATATTTGTTTATACAATTTATTTTAACGAGGTCACTTTAATGATGGTCTGTTGATCGGCAATAGTGGCCATCCTGTGAAACTCTACCTTATGACGCCTCTTGTGTGGATCAGAAATAATGTTGAGAATTTATTTAATTAATCCCACATCAGAACGAGAAACACAGTGGAGAGGTGCATTAGCACTAACTACTAAGGCTGCGCCTTAAAATGGATACCATACAGACAGTTGCGGCTACAACAATTCTCCACAACATAGCATGCGATGAGAGGAAACCAGTTCCCTCATGTAAAATAAACATTGCATGTTAATATTTATACAACACAAGATAACAAATACATATTCGTAGAATACGAAATAATATATTGCACTTCTTTTAATATATTATCTACAGTTCTTGGAGGCAAATGAAATTGCGCAAAAAAAATCGTGTCGATCCCATTCTTCCATGTGGTTTGGCCTATATCTGATTACCTTGGGTCTTCTAGCTTTTTCATCACTGCTGTAAGCATTTACATTAAAATCATAATCCATGTGTTTGAAAAATATCATAATTTATTTACACCATAAAATAATTTTAGGTTAGTTTTAAGCCGAAATTTGTAATTAACTCATACCTCGTCTAGAGTTATCTTATCCTCGATTTAACTCGAGGTTTCAAGTTAACTCGCATTTGAAATACGCAACAGTGCGCTTAATCCAGAGTTAACTCCAGTACAAGAGTTAACTCGACATTGAAAAACTGGCTGTTAGTGGTGCATAAAAGAGTAAAAAATTAAAGAAAAAAATTGATGGACGAAAATTTCGTTTTTGGAATTGTCACGAATTGTCAAGAAATGACGATTTGCCTTCGCTCCTGCCGCCCTCAATTTTCGATTTTCACCTCTTGATTCTCGTTGTACGGTCATTGCCGGTCTTCTCCTCGCCATCGAGACATAGAACAGGTCTCCGATCGCCGTATTTATTCAGTTCTTACGTTTGAAAAATTGACTTACGGTCGTGCTAATTGGCGACTATTTTTAAGTGGTTTCCCGAGTTCGAATCCCGCCCAGGGATACTTTTTTTCTTCGTTTTCAATTTTTTGGCAGATATTTTTTATTCTATAATTGCTATTCGCTCCGTTCTATTGCATTTCTCTGAAAAGTTTTGCATTTTCCGCCGCGAAATATTAATCTGCACTATTTCGATTAAAAATTAGAAATTTCCTTACCAAAATAATGTAACATAATGGAGTAAATAAAAGCTTATTAACAGATCTATAAAAATGCTGTCTGTTCATTAATACTAATGAGGAATATAATTGTCGTGATTTGACTACGTTTTGCCGTTATTGCAATGTCTACCAAAGATTTAGCCACCCGGAAGTAGAATGTGATTTATGATCCAAATAGAGCATCTTAATATTCCGCGGCGGAAAATGCAAAACTTCTCCGAGAAATGCAATAGAACGGAGCAAATCGCAATTATAGAATCCAAAATATGTGCGAAAAAATTGAAAATGAAAAAAAATATATATATCCCCGGGCGGGATTCGAACTCGGGAAACCACTTAAAAATAGTCGCCGATTAGCACGACCGCAAGTCACTTTTTCAAACGTAAGAACTGAACAAATACGGCAATCGGAGACCCGCTCTATATCTCGATGGCGAGGAGAAGGTCAGCAATGACCGTACAACATGAATCGCGAGGTGAAAATCGAAAATTGAGGCCGGCAGGAGCGAAGGCGAATCATCATTTCTTGACAATTCGTGACAATTCGAAAAACGAAATTTTAAATATTTTATTTTTTACTCATTTATGCACCACTAAGAGTTTGGTAGAATTGCGCCTTCATTATAGACACTATCTAAACTCTCTTTGGAAAAAAATCTAGCTTTATAGATATTAACGCGAAAAATCTGTCGCTGCCTCCCGGGCTACTAGAAAGGTAACAATTCAATTTAAATTATTTTAAGCTATATTTCAAATGGTAGAGAAAACAAAAAGTTCGACTCTGCAGTTTTTAGTGATTTGAAGCATAGTTGGTACTTCGAATAGCTACTGCTTCGCCCTCTATTAGTAAAACGTCCAATTAAATTGGCAAAATTGAATACATTTTTTCTAACATATTAATCTTCCTTAGGAGCAAATATTATGCCGATTTTTTACTTTTTTTTACATTTAATATATTTATTCTAGTACGTATCATATTTTATTTGAATATTTGAGTCCCATTAAAGGATATAAAAAAATTAATGGTGAATTACGGACGATTCAGTGGCACGTTCGCGTGTAATAATCCAAAGGAAATATTTAATTTGATTTAGTTTTCAAATATAAAATATGATACGTACTAGATTTAAGTTAACTAGTTCTAATATTTAAATCAAATTCGATTTTTGTTGGTTTGTTTTTGAGAACAATATGTTGAAAGATTTACGACTGTGAACGCGGTATTTTGACATTGATAACACAGCCTTAAAGTCGCCATTCTAATTATGTTACTTCATGGTCGTGCCTGAAAATCTGTGATGATAGTAACTAAGGAAACGATATTATAAATAAAAACCGCTGCCTAAGGAATCACTACTTCCACATCCAGATTATTCGTCCAAGTCACTTTAAAGGAAACATCTTGACTATATTTGCACTCTAGTATGTGGAAATTATTGGTCATAGAATTTTAATAATATTTGGGGTAGATGTCATAGAAAAGTTTGAGGAGTTGGTTTCTACCATATACGTTAAAAATGAAGTTTCTAGTTTACCGTACTTATTTTCCACTATTTACAACCTACCACCTCAATGGAATCATCTCAATCAGATGTCACTACAATACATACGTGTACTAACTTTCAAGTGAATATCTCAATTTGATGTTATCAATCCCATTAATAATGAAGCGGAGGTGGTAGAGTTTGAAAAATATTAGAAAGAAATCTGAGGCCTTGGTTTCTAGTATATACACCGAATCCCAAATTTCTGTAGTCTTACCAGCTTGCTTTACTGATTTTCCCCTATTTGCCCCTATTTAACCCCCAACCCTTCAACGGCATCATCTCAAATTATGATCTAGTTTCAGACGTCGTTATAATACATACGTGTACCAAATTTCAAATGAATATCTCAATTTTATTTTATCAACCCTTTTCATATTGGAGTAAGGGTGGTTGGGTTGAAAAATATTATAAGAAAATCTGACGATGTGGCTTCTAGTACATACACCGAATTTCAAGTTTCTGTTGTCTTACCAACTTTTTACTTATGTTCCTCTATTTACCCCAAATTAACCCCCAACCCTTCAACTGAATCATCTCAAAATATAAACTAATTCCAGACGTCGTTATAATACATACGTGTACGAAATTTCAAATGAATATCTCAACTTTATTTTGTCAACCCCATTAATGGGGTAGGGGTGGTGGGGGGGGTTGAAAAATATTATAAAAAAATCCTTAACTTCTTGTACATACACCGAATTTCAAGTTTCTGTACTCATACCAGCTTGCTTTACTTATTTCCCCCTATTGACCCCTAAATAACCCCCAACCCTTCATCGGAATCATCTCAAAGTATAATCTAGTTCCAGATGTCGGTATAATTCATACGTGTACCAAATTTCAAATGAATATCTCGATTTTATTTTATCAACCCTTTTAATAATGAAGTAGGGGTGGTGGGGGTTGAAAAATATTATAAATAAACTGAGACCTTGGCTTCTAGTACATACACCGAATTTCAAGTTTCTGTAGTCTTACCAGCTTGCTTTATTTATTCTATTTACCCCTATTTAACCCCCAACCCTTCAACGGAATTATCTCAAAATATAATCTAGTTCCAGATACATACGTGTAGAAAATTTCAAATGAATATCTCAATTTTATTTTATGAACTCTTTTCAAATTGGAGTAGGGGTGGTGGGGGTTGAAAAATATTATTAAAAAATCTGACGCTTTGGCTTCTAGTACATACACCGAATTTCAAGTTTCTGTACTCTTACCAACTTGTTTTACTTATATTCCTCTATTTACCCCAAATTAACCCCCAACCCTTCAACGGAATCATCCCAAAATATAATCTAATTCTAGACATCGTTATAATACATACGTGTACGAAATTTCAAATGAATATCTCAACTTTATTTTTTCAACCCCTTTAATGGGGTAGGGGTGGTGGGGGGTTGAAAAATATTATTAAAAAATCTGAGGCCTTAACTTCTAGTACATACACCGAATTTCAAGTTTCTGTACTCTTACAAGCTTGCTTTACTTATTTCCCCCTATTTACCCCTATTTAACCCCCAACCCTTCACCGGATTTCCTCAAAAAACAATCCAGTTCCAGATCTCGTTATAATATATACGTGTACAAAATTTCAGGTCAATATCTTAAACCGTTCCGGAGAAAGCGTGCGGACAAAAAAAAGTTACAGACAGACCGACAGACCGACAGACAGACAGACATAAAAATTTTTTTCGCTCAAATTTAAAATTTCGACGTTTCATGACATTCTAAACCTATTTCACGAATAAAAATTTTTGAAAATTTTTTTGCGATTACTATACTTCCACATCCACTACGTGGATGTGGAAGTAACTGGCGTAGTTGAAGTCGCTATTGTTGTTCTTGGAGGTTTGAATTGGAATATTAAGTTAATAATGTTTAATGGTGATATAGTAATGAAGAAGAGTTTCAAAATACTCCCCCAGAAGTCATGAAGATGGCACAAGCGGCAACGTCAACTTTAATACCTGAGAAATCACGAAAACAATATGAGTTGGTGTATAAACGATTCAACGATTGGTGTGTTCTGAAGATAGTGAAGAATCTTACGGAAAATGTGTTCCTTGAGTATTTTTCAGAAAGAGCAAAGCATATAAAACCATCAAGTCTTTGGTCTGAATATTCAATGGTGAAAGCTTTACTGATAGCTGAAAAGGACATCGATCTTAAACAGTTTTCTAAGTTAACAGCTTATGTGAAGCGGCAGTCTGTAGGATACCGTTTCGAGAAATCTAAAGTGTTTAGCAAAGATGAAATATACACATTTGTAAACGAAGCACATAATGATAGATATTTAATGATGAAGGTTGCAGCAATTTTTGGCATTACCTGTGCATGCAGAAGAGACGAGTTTTATAAAGTGAGCGTTGGTGATGTGCAAGATATTGGTAATATGTTGATAGTGAGAATTCCAACATCAAAAACAAGTAAACCTTGAACTTTTATTATTGACCGTAGAACGAGAGACTTGGAAAATATGGTTGAAATTTATAGAAAATACTCAACTCTTAGGTCACCAGCAACAAAACATGATCGACTGTTTGTGAACTACCGTAATGGAAAGTGTTCTGTTCAGCCGATGGGTATTAATACCTTTGGGAAAATACCAAGCGAAACTGCGAGATATCTTGGGCTGCCCAATGCAGATGAGTATACTGGTCATAGTTTCAGAAGGACATCTGCGACCATGCTTGCAGATGCAGGAGGGGATGTATTAGAGCTGAAGAGGCATGGTGGCTGGAAGTCATCGATGGTGGCAGAATCTTACATTGAAGAATCAATTAAAAACAAAATTGAGAAATCACATCAAATTTGTCTCTTTCACACGATGTGAGCAAAAATCCAAAAAACAGTATGTTTCACTACACATATTTAATTCACATAAAAAAGCAAACGAATCGAATTATAAAGGACCCCGCAGTTTTTGATAGGAAAATGGGTTTCAGTCGATTGCTCTGAAATTTCGGGAAAATGTTCTCCTGGGCCTCCTGATTAAAAGTCTCCATGGCCACCAATCCGACCGAATTCGATTTTTGGATCTACAGGAGATCAAAACTGTGAAAAACAGTTTTGATAGGAAAATGGGTTTTAGTCGATTGTTCTGAAACTTTGGAAAAATGTTCTCCTGGCCCCCCCTGATTAAAATTCTCCATGTACACCAATTCGACCAAATTCGATTTTTTGATTTGATCATACACCATGGCGTTTGTTTGCATGTGCGCGCGTGCGTGTGCGCGCGTGCGTGTGCGCGCTTGCGTGCGTGTGTATATAAAGAAGAAACAAACAGTTTCGATCGTCTGTAGATCAAAAAAATCCAATTCGGTCGGACTGGTGGCCATGGAGAATATAAACCAGGAGGCCCAGGAGAACATTTTCCCGGAGTTTCAGAACAATCAACTCTTCGGCCCATTTTCGACCCATATTCCTATTAACTACTGCTTTTCATATTGAAACATATTCTTTATAGGATTTTGCAAACAGCAGAAAAAATAACTATCTATGAGAACTAAAAGAAAAACTATGTGTAAAAATATTAATGAAATATTTGCATTCTTTCGATAACCTGAATTCTGGTTATGCTAGCAAATTAAAATCCTAAAATGAATATGTCAAATTTATTTGAAGATTCTTATTCTAACACTAGCATCTATACAATCCCCTACGGCCATGCAGATTAAACTAGTATCTACATAACCCCCTATGGTCATGAAGATTCAGTTAAAAATGAGTAGAAAAGCCTCAAATGAATTTATTTATCTAATTTGTCTTAAAAAATTTTCATTCTAATTGATTACATTTTCATAAAATCTATCATTCTGTTTCTTCGAAGTGCTTAGCCTTTGATACGTTTTTCGCCCTTATTCTGGAGTTCATAAGAAAGACACAAAGTCACTCATAAAGATGTTTCATGGAAAACCAAGACAATTTCTATGAATAAGTATGAAATAATTATATTTGACATTGACTGATAAAAACAACAGATCTTCATCTATCTATTAGCTAACTAGTATTGGAGCCTATATACTCTATGCATGTTTAAAAGTGAATTGTTATTTGTTTGCTCATGATTGTCTTGAAACATATTCTTCATAGCATTTTGCAAACAACAGAAGAAAATAACTATCTATGAGAACTAAAAGAAAGAAACTATGTGTAAAAATATTAATTAAATCTTTGCATTCATTCGATAACCTGAAGTCTGGTTATGTTAGCAAATAAAAATCCTAAACTGAATTTGTCTAATTTTTTATTTGAAAATTATCATTCTAACACTAGCATCTACATAGTTCCCTACGGCCGTGCAGATTAAACTAGTATCTACATAACCCCCTACGGTCATGAAGATTCAGTTAAAAATGTAATAACTTTTAAACATGATTTTCATAGTTTCGATCGCCAGTAGATAAAAAAATCGAATTCGGTCGGACTGGTGGACATGGAGACTTTTAATTGGGGGTCCCAGGAGAACATTTTCCCGAAGTTTCAGAACAATCGACAAAAACCTATTTTCGTATAAAAAACTACGGGGTCCTTTCTGTCTTCTGATATCTCGCAGAGCTGTACTTAAAATTTTTGTGCACAATAACAGTAGAAATTTAGAAGTACTGTCTTTGGTAAATAAGTAGTTATCTGGTACAGCGATAAATAAAAAAAAAATTAGTCCGCTTTGCTTGTGTCAAGATAGGAATAATAATAATATAATAATAATAATAACAATAAACGGCTTTATTCGAAGAGTGTAGATGTACATTTACAAGTACATTACAAATAGCAATTTACAAGGTGAAGTTTAGCCATGTGGCTATTCTTACACTTAACCTTATAAATCACTTACCTAAATAATTATGTTAAAAATAAAACATTAAAATACAAAAATACAATACACTATTACAATAATCCAATGGAATAGGGGGACGGTGTACACGGTATTTGTGGAGTATTGACGAATTCGATATTCCATGACAAAATTAAGTTCGACTTTTTCGTGGGTAGGGTTTACATACCTACTGTAAACATCCTAATATATTTTCGGTAGGGGGAAGTCGGGTAACTACATCAAAATAATTTGAAATTATAATTGGAAGAGGTGTATTTCTATTAATTTCCTATTTTAACCATGCCAGAACATATTTTCCATGAGAACAATGTTATTCTATGTATTAAGTAATACATTATATTCATGATTTACCTTTTTTTTCTCCAAAAATAGAACATGCCCCGCTCTCCCACCTGTACGTAAGCGGCAAAGCTTTGAGGTTTTTTATGTACATTAAATATATGTAGTGAACTATATTGTCATTTTTTTCACACAGTCCTGTCGAAAACAGAACTGACACCTTTTGTTTGTATTGTTTGAAGTGGGCTGGCCTATTCAGGTCATAGCAACAGAAAATTTTACTTTAAATTTTAATTGTGTTTTGGTAAATCAAATCGAATTGTTTGTTTTACTTGCAGCCGTAGAAAAAAATATGGTACACAACACGTTTGAAAAATCTTTTTCTACGATTGCAAGGAAAGCGACAAATAGCGCAAAGTAACCATGACATGTTTTTTTTCACACGATATGTGTAAAAATTCAAAAAACACAGTACTCTCATATTTTTCATACAGTCCTGTCGAAATAAAAGGTGTCAGTTCTGATAGTATTCTGTTTTTTGGATTTTTGCACACATTGTGTGAAAAAAGACAATTTCGAGTCATGGTTACTGTGCGTTATTTGTCGTTTTCGAAGATAGCCGTAGAAAAACATCTCTTCAAACTCATTCAAATCCAAGGGGGGAGGGGTTATATATTAAAAACTACATAGACATCATTCATTACCACAGACGGCGCCAGTGTCGGAGCTGGGAATCAAATCAAGTACGCGGTAGATAGTGTGATCAAGTGAGCTTAGTTCTTCCCTGTTCCCATTCATTTTGCCATTTTTTTGTACCAATCTCTTTAAGTATTGATTTAGATCTGTATTGAAAAATTTGGTAACAGCAACACAGTTTGCACTCGAAATAGCGCCTCGTGCAGATGTGTTTGTTTGCGTATTTGTTACCTTGGATCGCAATGTGAGAAGGTACCCACAAAAATATAACTGATTTATTGTTCTCCTGCTTACCTGGTTTAATGCAAGGTATTAATGTAAGAGCATGACGGAGCTCCTCCTCATTTTGGTATTGAGGTTAGAAGGCATTTGGATCATGGGTATCAAACAGATGATTGGACGTGGGGGACCTTGCCCTTGGCCGGCTAGATCACCAGATTTCAACCCCGTCGATTATTTTCTATGGGGATATCTCAAAACTGAAGTTTACAGTGTCCCAGTAAATACTAGAGATCAGTTACTTCAGCGCGCTTTTTTTTGTAGTGACCAAATTAGAAACAGACCTGCGCAAATTAGAAAATCTATGGCAATTTAAATAAACGCCAATAAAAATGTATGGAAGCTGGAGGTTATGATTTTGAACATTTGTTCTAAGTATCTGTAATATTTTGAAATAATTTGTGTAAATAATTAATGTGACCATTTTTAGTTATTTGGACAATTAATGTAAGCAAATAAAGCTGTTTTTCTTCAAATTCCCGTTTTTGCCAAATTCAATCGCTTGTAAAAAAAATCAACAAAGGTGCGACAAAAAATCTAATTACATGTTTATGTTTAGTTATGTATGGAATTTTATAATTGGCACCTGAATGTTAAAAAAAATATTACAGTGTCATCATTGTTACAGGAATCGGAAAAATCAAATTAAAAAGTCCGACACTGCAATGTAAAAAAAATTACAATAGCAATCTATCTAAGTGTATAAAGTGTCTGAAATTCAAACAAAATCCGATCAATATTAAGGACGTTCTGGCCAAAATATATTCAGACCAAAATCAGTTTATCACCCTGTATCTCAGAAATTAAGTGCGACGGGAAAATTTCAATGGCCGTTTCTGAATACCCAAGTGGTCCTCTACTCCTCTACCGCCCCTGGAAGTATGTACAATTCCTCATGAAACACCCTTTATATATTATTAGACAATTACCATTGGTATTAAAAGTAAATTAGCCCCAGAAATATACAGGGTGTTTCAGGTATGCGATCATCATTCTAGATAAAAAAATATAAATATGGATCCGGAAATCCCTGCTAAGGACTTCCGAAGTAAAATTGCATTTGTTATTCTCTTGAATAAACTAAGGAAAAATAACAAATTATTAAAATTAAGGACACAACAGGTTTTAAAGATTAACAAATTAAATTAAATGTTCAAAATGGGCGTCATTCATTTCCACACGAGCTACTCGATAGGAAAAATGCCTTTAAGTTCAAATTTCTCGAAACCGGTTGGTCCTACGGCGTTACAAGATAACCTTTTTTGTGTATATAGCTAAGGAAACTAGGGAATCACATTCCGATGAGACAGTCACAGAAAATTCACATTAAAAAATTTGGTGGGAGAAGTAAGTCACTCCTTTCAAATTTTGTGCACTCCTGATTGAATTTACCCTTGGTGGAAGATATCAGATAATGACCTTTAATGATGTCGAATCACGTGCAAAAATTAGTCATTGTAGCTCAAAGAGTTCCTAAGATATTAAATAAAATGTCAATTTTGGGTGCCCTCTTCAAAGGCCCGCAACGAGCTTAGGAAGGATTTTCGGACCCATGTACATATGAACTTTTTTCATGTTTTTTTTTTTTATGTATAATCACCCTTAGAAATTAATGACCGCATACCTGAAACACCCTGTATGTAAAAATGAGTAAACACTCACGTAGGTATTCATTGAGAAATATAAAACTTTCACTTTTACCTCTTGCTTCTAAAAATTTATTTGACCATGATAATAAATGATGAGCGCAACATTAACAAACAGCCTTGAATCATTTAATGTGAATGATAAAATATACAATTTCCAAAATCTGTATCGAAAAGAAATTAGAATAAGAAGTTATTTCTTAAAAATAAGCGTAAATACTAAATTATGTGGTTTTAGGTAAATTATATTATTCAAGACATTACTAATAAGATAAGTGCTATTGTGTTGCAATATTATTACAAGACATACCCATGTAAACGACTTATAACTGAAAGTATCGTATTATATTAAATAATAATGCATACTTTAAAATGGTAATAAGATACAATCACTCAAACTAGTTATGAAAGCACATTTTTGTATACAGGATGTCCGAAGATTCGCTCACCAGCGGACAAGGTGGGTTCTATGAACCGAAAAAGACAAAAGTTAAGTGTACCAAAACCTTGCAGAAACCTTCCTAAATATACTACGGTTACTTAATGATTAAAAATTGCAAACATTCTGGCAAAATAAGATTTTAAATGAATTTGTAAATGCAAAAAATGGCGAACCGTATATTTGCACCACGGGCATAATCAGATATTGAAATGATAACACTAGCCGACAGCCTACATGCATCGAGAGTAAAAATAGCAAATTCTTAGTAACTTCGTCATGCTAAATAACAATATAAAAAGCAAAAGTTTAAGTTGGTTTTTCCAATACAGATAATAAAATGTAACGTAGGTATAAATCCTAGTTTATGGGTGGTCCTATCACAAATAACAGGTAGAATTAGAATTCTGCGAACAACAGACATACTGACCGTGCTAACTACCTACCTCTTTTATAGAATTGAGGAAATGAATATATTACTAGCAAAAATACTCGTAATTATTTCAAACTCTTATTAAAGACTTCCCAACTAGCAAGCAAGCAAAATAGACCAACCGCATGGGCAGAATAATTAGACCAGGTCAAGAATTACTTAATTTCGTTTTAATCACTTACTATAAAGTAACAATAGCCTGAAATTCGTTGCGTAGGTTGTAAAGCACTTGTTTTTTACTCAGAAGATGTGTTCATGACCCACTGATCTTGTAAGTAACTCTGCCGAGTTAGAAATTACCTAAAACCTACCTCAAAAATACCCTCAAAGTTCATAGGCACATTAAGTTATTTTGAAAGTCAAATTAACATAAATTTTACCTAAAAACTGCCTTCAGGGTCCATAGGTCTATTTAAAGACGTTCAGCAAGGTAAGAACTTACCACAAATTGATTTCAAAAATCACCTCTTAGTCATACACATAATAAGTCATTTAATAGGTTGCAAATGACTTAATTCTAACCATTCAAAATTCAAAAAAAGGCGAAGTAATATTTTAGAAAACATCTGTCAAAATAGTTACCATTCAGTAACCATAGAGTCAAAATTACCATGGGTATTGACCTGTTGGAAATAACGACAATAGACAAAGTCGAAATTACCAGTAAAAATATACCAAAAAGCATTTTGGCCTTGTTTAGTTTTCAAAGGTGAACTAAACCACAAACTTCATCAGTTAGGCACTAGGTATCGGTTGTTGTAGAGTGACGCCATGTTACATTGTACAGTAAATACTAAAAACAAAACATGGAGAATAAAAATAGATTCAAGCCTTACCAATATTCCACAAATTATTATAGGGTTATAAAGAAAATAGGAGGAAATAATAATGACAAGACACTCAAGAGAAGATGTCAAGTGACAAATACAAAATCTGATGTGATAACTGTGGCATCTGGGACTACTTTTAATAAAAACAATAATCAATTAATTGAAATCAATCAAACAGATTTTTGTGATAACTATAGTGTATTTCATGATGATAACTATAGTGTATTTCATAACCCCGCGACGATTTTAAAATATGCCATTATAAAACAATCACCACTAGGTCACGACAATTACTAAACTGGGACATTGGACCTAATAGTCAACAGTGTAGAGCAAATTGACCTATTTTATCACTTATTTAAAGTCTATATTTTTTAAATAGGAAATGTGGACCTCAAAATCTAAAATATTGGTTATATCGCCTTCGGGCTAAGAAAACTTGTTTTATAGGTTTATATTCGAGGACAATTAGACTTTCAAGTTTAACATGTAAAAGACTCCATATTTAACTTGAAAAATATTCGTTCGCCATTTTGAAACATAATGGCACACTGTTTTGAAGTTGATATTTAAATTGATTGTTTTGCAAAATATACTTGCAGTTATTTCAATAAATCATATTTTGATTTCCAGAAATCAGTTGGACATATTGTTAGACAATTACCACAGTTTTAAAAGATTTAAAAAAATAACATTTTTGATTTTTATTTCATTTGCATTTATTTTAAGAGCGCGCATTAATTCGCAATTAATTCTCTTCCAAACACGGCGATAGATACCATTCCAAATATAATTTGATTAAATCCACTGATGTGTCCCCTACCAAGTGTATATTTCTATCATCGATAAACCATGTACAACTTATAACGTAAAACATGGGCGACATGTTGGTCATTCTGTAGATATTAACCAACGTGCAATTCTAATTCCCCTTCTCTTAATTATTTTTATGGTATGTGTAAATAGCTATTATTTAAGTAATAAATAAAGAGTAATTACGTTAAAATTACCATAACTTGACTTACTGACAGGGTTATGTCACCTTTAAATGTCTTTGACATCTTGAACAAAATGTCCTAGCTTGTCTAATTTTTACTTCAGATTTACTTTAATTTTTTTCCCCATATTGGTAAAACTTGTGGTTACTTTTAGGTAAAAATGCCTATCGCCAAATTAGTCAAACCGAAATTCTGACCTATTAGTAGGACGAATTAACGTAAACTTGACAATAAATGTTGGTTGGGTTATCATAGATAAGTACACATTTGATTATACCTACCTCTTTATTTCTCAGTAAAACGAATACTCATTCTGAGGTAGTCGTACTTTTATCTTGTGCATGAAGCGTTCATTTCCGAAAGTAAATAGTGCTATTTTGAAAATATGTCACAAGATTGTGTAAATACACCTAACAACTTTTGTTATATTTGTGGCGAAGTGACTTTTGCGCGTCAAAAACGTAATTTTACTCCTAAAATTAAGAAGGCGTACCAGTTGTATTTTGGCTGTACAATTGGAGATGAAGACAAAAAATGGGCACCTCATATATGTTGTAGCAATTGTGCGAACAATCTTTGCAGTTGGCTAAGTGGAAGCGGACCTTCAATGGCTTTTGCTGTGCCCATGATCTGGCGAGAACCTAAAGATCATGTTACCGATTGTTATTTTTGCGTGATACCTCCTATTAGACAGGGTATTAACAAGAAAAAGATGGTAATACAATACCCCAATTTACCATCTGCCATTCGCCCTTTTCCCCATAGTGATGAACTACCTATTCCTATTCCACCTCAAGAATACAGTCTTGATTCTGACGAACAATGGGATGATAATGTAGATGACGACTTAGTCCAGCCATCAACATCACAAGATCCCGATTTCTTTGCCGAAGTGTCCGGTGAAGAACCACAGAAAATTAAATAATGCGAATTAAGTGATCTTATAAGAGACCTTGATCTGTCCAAGGCGAAAGCGAACCTTTTGGCATCTCCATTACAACAATGGAATTTACTATAAGAAAACGTTAAAGTTTCCATGTATCGAAGTCGTCAAAAAGATTTTATACCTTTTTTCAAAATGGAAAATGACGTGGTTGCCTGCAAAGACATTGGCGGTGTGCTTTACACATTCCCCATGATCCTAGTGACTGGAGACTTTTTATTGACGCCTCGAAACTTAGTCTAAAGGCTGTGCTAAATCACAATGCAAATAAGTTGCCATCAATTCCAATCGCCCATGCTGTCCACATAAAGGAAAATTACAGTAACATGAATGTATTGCTACAAACTATAGAATATAACAAGTATAAGTGGCAGATTTGTGGAGACTTAAAAGTGACAGCTATCTTACTTGGTATGCTGCAAGGGTATACCAAATATTATTGTTATCTTTGTGACTGGGACAGTCGAGCCCAATTACAACATTACACAAGAAAAACCGCTGCCTAAGGAATCACTACTTCCACATCCAGATTCTTCATCCAAGTCGTTTTAAAGGAAACATCTTGACTATATTTGCACTCTAGTATGTGGAAATTATTGGTCATAGAATTTTAATAATATTTGGGGCAGATGTCATAGAAAAGTTTGAGGAGTTGGTTTCTACCATATACGTTAAAAATGAAGTTTTTAGTTCACCCTACTTATTTTCTACTATTCACCTCCCACCCCTTCAATGGAGGCATCTCAATCAGATGTCACTACAATACATACGTGTACTAATCTCAAGTGAATATCTCAATTTGATGTTATCAATCCCATTAATAATGAAGCGGAGGTGGTGGAGTTTGAAAAATATTAGAAAGAAATCTGAGGCCTTGGTTTCTAGTATATACACCGAATCCCAAATTTCTGTACTCTTATCACCTTGATTTACTTATTTTCCCCTAGTCACTCCTATTAACCCTAACCCTTCTACGGAATCATCCCAAAATATAATCTAGTTCCAGAAGTCGTTATAATACATACGTCTACCAAATTACAAGTGAATATCTCAATTTTATTTTATCAACCCCTTTAATAATGTAGTAAGGGTAGTGGAAGGGTTGAAACATATTGTTAAAAAATTTGAGGTCTTGGCTTCTAGGACATACACCGAATTTCAAGTTGCAATACTCTTACCAGCTTGCTTTACTTATTTTTCCCTATTTACCTCTACTTACCCCCACTCCTTCAACGCAATCATGTCAAAATATAAACTAGTTTCAGATATAATTATAATATATAAATGTACCAAATTTCAAGTGAAAATTTAAATTTAATTTTATCAACTCTTAATAAGGGAGTGGGGGTGGTGGGGAGAAATAGAAAATACTAATAAAAAAACCTGAGACCTTCGCTTCTAGTACATACAGCGAATTTCAAGTTTCTGTAGTCTTACCAGCTTGCTTTACTTATTTTCCCCTATTTACCCCTATTTAACCTCCAACCCTTCAACGGAATCATCTCAAAATACAAACTAGTTCCAGATGTCGTTATGATACATATGCGTACTAAATTTCATGTGAATATCTCAATTTTATTTTATCAGCCCCTTGAATAATGGAGTAGGGGTGGTGGGGGCTGAAATAAATTATTAAAAAATCTGGGGCCTTTGCCTCTTGTACATACACCGAATTTCAAGTTTCTGTAGTCATACCTGCTTGCTTTACTTATTTCCCCCTATTTACCCCTAAATAACCCCGAACCCTTCAAAGGAATCATCTCAAAGAATAATCTAGTTCCAGATGTCGTTATAATTCATACGTGTATTAAATTTCAAATGAATCTCAATTTTATTTTATCAACCCTTGTAATAATGAAGTAGGGGTGGTGGGGGTTGAAAAATATTATAAATAATCTGAGACCTTGGCTTCTAGTATATACACCGAATTTAAAGTTTCTGTAGTCTTACCAGCTTGCTTTACTTATTTTCCCCTATTTACCCCTATTTAACCCCCAACCCTTCAACGGAATCATCTCAAATTATAATCTAGTTCCAGATGTCGTTATAATACATACGTGTACCAAATTTCAAATGAATATCTCAATTTTATTTAATCAACCCTTTTCATATTGGGTGGTGGGGGTTGAAAAATATTATAAAAAAATCTGACGCTTTGGCTTCTAGTACATACACCGAATTTCAAGTTTCTGTGGTCTTACCAGCTTGCTTTACTTATTTTCCCCTATTTACCCCTATTTAACCCCCAACTCTTCAACGGAATCATCTCAAATTATAATCTAGTTCCAGATGTCGTCATAATACATACGTGTACCAAACTTCAAATGAATATCTCAATTTTATTTAATCAACCCTTTTCATATTGGAGTAGGGGTGGTGGGGGTTGAAAAATATTATTAAAAAATCTGACTCCTTGGCTTCTAGTACGTATACCGAATTTCAAGTTTCTGTACTCTTACCAACTTGTTTTACTTATATTCCCCTATTTACCCCAAATTAACCCCCAACCCTTCAACGGAATCATCTCAAAATATAATCTAATTTCAGACGTCGTTATAATACATACGTGTACGAAATTTCAAATGAAAATCTCAACTTTATTTTATCAACCCCATTAATGGGGTAGGGGTGGTGGGGGGTTGAAAGATGTTATAAAAAAATCTTAGGCCTTAACTTCTAGTACATACACCAAATTTCAAGTGTCTGTTCTCTTACAAGTTTGCTTTACTTAATTTTTCCCTATTTTCCCCTATTTAACCCCCAACCCTTCACCGGATTTCCTCAAAAAACAATCCAGTTCCAGATCTCGTCATAATATATACGTGTACAAAATTTCAAGTCAATATCTCAAACCGTTCCGGAGAAAACGTGCGGACAAAAAAAGTTACAGACCGACAGACCGACAGACAGATCGACAGACAGAAATTTTTTTTTCGCTCAAATTTAAAATCTCGACGTTTCATGACATTCTAAACCTATTTCACGAATAAAAATTTTTGAAAATTTTTTTGCGATTACTATACTTCCAATCCACTACGTGGATGTGGAAGTAAAATTAGGCCGCCAAGACTAGGTTTTGAACCAGGAGCAAAAATGTTACTGACATTCCATTAGTTGATTCACAAAAGGTACACCACTTACCATAAAACTGGGGCTTATGAAAAGCTATGGACAAAGAAGGATCTGCTCTTAGTCATTTAAAACACTTTCCCAGGCTAAGTAATGCGAAAATTAATTTGTGTGGGTCCTCAAATCAAGAACCTTTTCAAAGATGCTGAATTTGACAACATTCTAGAAGGCAATGAAAAAGCTGCTTGGAATTCCTTTAAAATGGTAGCAACACACTTTCAAAATAGCAGAAAACTATAGAGACCTTGTTGGGAATCTTCTTTCTTGCTACCAGAAATTAGGATGCAATATGTCATTAAAAGTCCACTATCTACATTCACATCTAGATTATTTCCCAGAAAACTGTGGTGCAGTAAGTGATGAGCATGGAGAGAGATTCCACCAGGATATTCAAAATATGGAAAAAAGATATCAGGGCAAATGGACTTCTGCGATGTTAGCAGACTACTGTTGAACATGTATAAGAGATGCTCCAGAAGTAACTTCTAAGAGACAGGCTAAGAAGCGCAAGAAGAATAATTAATTTTCTGATTAAAGAGCTTATATTCTAATTAAATATGCATATATTATATAACATGTATTTGAAATAGTAATTATTGCTCTTTTTATTAATTATTTTTATTATCATAATATGTGAGTTAGGTCAGTTATTACATTTTTTAGAGCCAATACATTTTTT
This sequence comes from Stenurella melanura, assembly GCA_963583905.1. Classification (NCBI taxonomy): domain Eukaryota; kingdom Metazoa; phylum Arthropoda; class Insecta; order Coleoptera; family Cerambycidae; genus Stenurella; species Stenurella melanura. Next base: position 38,236,630 of record OY757315.1, on the reverse strand, counting down.
TTTGGACTATGTTAGACGTAGCTGGGACCAATATAAATATATAGTTTTGATTAACGATACAAAATAAAAGCTAAAATTTGTCGGTTAATATAATAAGACACCACAGTTCGTCGGAAACAAACTATGAAAATATTTGGACCTTTTGTAACTCGATGATCAACTTTTGACCACTTGAGCAGTATAGACCGAAGACTTCAAAAAACATTTATTATCAGTACAGACAAAATTACCAAGACAGTAATAGTTACAAAATTCTTTAGTTATTTGACAATAATTGGTTTTTTAGCTCGGCAGTATGTGGAATTTTTTGTATTGCCTTCTAGATACACTAAGTATAATGTTTAATTGGGTCACCAACCTTTTAGAGTTGTCAATTTTCTGTTGAAATATCTTACAGGTGCGTTTATGGTATACCAATCAATCAATTAGTAATTATAGTATTTATACCTTCGGATTAAATTATTTACAAGACACTTACAACTTGTAATTACTGTCATTAGAAAGAATACATTGTAGCATTTGAAAAGGCTACATTAATAAATTTATGTTTGAATACAGTAAATTAACTCGGATTAATTCATTTGTTTGAGTATAGAGGTATGTAACCCACGATCTAGAATTCGATGGTAAATAGTTGCCTATCTTGATGTGAAATTATGGGTAGCAAACATGTTTTCTTTAAGTATAATTTTGAGCTAGAGGTGTCAGTCTTATATTCTTGTAGTTGAGATATTACATACTTGTGTAATTCAGTCTTTTAATTGCTAAGTCCTTTGTTGGCGCATTTTCATTGGCTAGAGAAAATGTTCTCTAAATGTCAAGTTGGCAACACTGAGAACTGTTAAGGAGATTTCCGGCTGGTAGCTCGTTTTCTTCGACAGCGACGAGATAGCTGAATGGCGGCGGTCCCGGTTTTGTATTGAAGAATTTGAGTTTTACATCGCTTACACTGAAAAGGGATTTGATTTGATGTACCCAGTGTTTCTTTACCGTCCTGCCGAAAGCATTTTGTAAATTTCAGGAAGGAATTCTGTTGGTTGTCGTAAACTCATCGCCACGTGTTTCGTGGGGTTATGTAATACTGTCTATATGAGGTGAGCTCATATTTTACTTAGTTTGGAGTTTTATTTGGTTCTTATTTATTGTAATTATTACAGAGTGTTTTGGAGGGGCATATATATGGGCATATGTTTGGTGCTGTCATTTTGGTTATGTAAGGGGGGCCAGTATTTAGAGGAGTAATAGGAGGAAGTCTATTACTCAGATGTTTGGTTTTATGTGGGTCCTGCTGACATTTAGAGGAGTTTTGGTTGGAGAGTTGTTCGCAGCAGTCTCCAAGAGATTTGGGCAGAATTCTGGGAGTGACACGGAGTCGTAGTCGTAAGCAAGCTCGAGAACATCTTAGGAAGTGGTAACAGGTCACGCTGCAGTCATCGCAGAAAACGCCAAGGCTCTAACCAGGTTTTATTGTTTCATTTTAGTTACATAATTATAAAGAAGTTATTATAGTTTCGTTCAGTAATTTTTTTTTGTCGAAGTATTAGAGTAAATTACACAACCATCTTGCAACTACAAGTTAATCTCTAAGTTTATACCTAGTATGATGAATATCTTAAGATTTTTTACTGTAAAGTGACATGGTACCATGTGATACCAATTTACCTTCTATTATGTCATGTGAAGTATTTTTAATAGAATACACTTGTTTTAGATCATTTTTTAACATTCTAGTGCACACAGTGCACACAGCGAGCATTGCAAAAAGTTAGCTCGCAGAACTTTGTTTGCTATATAATATTTTAGTGATGAGCTGTAATTTTAATCCATTGTGAATCTTTAACTCGCTGTTGTAAATCTAAAACTCATTGTTCGTACCATTAAAGCCGTAGTTGCATTTCTATAAAAAAGGTCAAATCACTGAAACAATTTTAGATGGGCTTTTTTTATACTATTCCCCTCTTATCTGGGAGCCCTGCAACAACTGACCCCCTAAACATCAAAAGAGAAAATCTTGTCCTACCCAAGATGCAAAGTCAATGTAACACTTGAATGGATTATTATTATTTTTATATTTTTCGTATGAATTTCTGTAGTTCTCTTTTTAACAGACGTCATTAAATATTTTACGAATTTTTTTATCAAGTTATCAAGAAATCCTAAAAATCCGATAAGCACTCCTGAATTCTGACACCGCGACTTTACCCTAGTCTCAACTTATTCTTGATTTTAAGACAAAATCAAGATAAAGCTTGTATGGATGACCCTCTCCAGGGAAATACAGTGTTCTCGCCTCACCTTATATCGGCTTATATGTCAGCGCATACGTAGAAGATATGCAACTTTGGGCGGAGGTTGCATAATGGATGTACCATCCTTCGCAAGGGATGCAAAGCAGTCAGTCCCTTATTTATTTAATCTTATATTATAATCTTAGGCAAGTAAAAAAATATTTACTCTGGTATAGAAAAGAGGTTCGGCAATATTTTCAGGTTGAGGGTAGATCATATCGTGGCGTTGGTTATTGGCCTTAGTAGCGAAACTAGATGTTAAATAAGCGAATAAAAAAAACAAGATCAAGTAGCGATCTTGATTCAGTGAAACATTATGTAGGGTTGATACAAAAACAATTTAACATTATTATTGTTTGGGAATTCACCAAAAAGTTTACAAAACGTCGCACATTGTCACATATGAGAGTCAATGTGTACGCGGTATTTATGCAGTGCTAATGCACACTATAAAAACATCTGCCATACCCCATGAATTTTCCTTAATAAACCAACTGCATAATGCATGTACGATTACACCAACAGTAGGTAAACAAATTGAGAAATTTATGCATTTTCAATTAGGTACATTATAGAATTTCATAATTCGAAAGAAAAAAACTGGAATACATTAAACGTTACAAATAATGTCATTCCTTATACAAGACAGGTTAATACATTCGGATAACTTTCTAAATAATTTCTATCTGATAACATGTCGCAGATCATCATTACAATAATTATAGATAATTTGTTAATTTAATTCTATTGTTCGGATATTATTTAAATACGTAACAGTTACCAGTTGTGCAACAATTACGGATACGTTTTATTCGTTCATTCATCATCTTTAATATGTTAAAAAAATAAAAGCAGAAATTCTTATATTGCATCAGAAATTAATTGACTTTTACTTCCCTCGTATGCCGAAGGGAAGTATTGTATTCGAGAAAAAATCACCCTCCGAGATTTTTTCGGATTTTGACGTTTCAGATCACGTAGACTACGAAAACATAGGTTTTTCAATTCCGTCAGTCTGTCTGTCTGTCTGTCTGTCGGTGCATTAACTAAAAAAAACTACTTGACGGAGAGCAGTCATATTTGGTATGTAGTTGACGCTACTGTCGGCGAAGAAATGGTTAAACTTTCACTGGAAAATATACACGGTGGACCGTCTATAGGGAATAAATAATGAAAAAAAAATTTTTTTTTGCTCAAATTTAAAATTTCCATGTTTCAGTACACTCTAAACCTATTTCAGAGAAAAAAAATTTTGATAATTTTTTTTCACCAACATTTTTGAAAAATTTTTTACCACTGAAAATTTTTTTTTTCTTTGTTCAAATTTAAAATTTCACGTTTCATGGCATTCTAAATCTATTTCAAAAAAATTTAAAATAATTTTTTTTTTACCACTAAAATAGATGGAAACAAATTTTTTTCTTCAAATTTAAAATTTCCACGTTTCATAGCGTTCTAAACCTATTAAAAAAGAAAACTTTTTTTACCATTTTTGAAAAAATTTTACCATTAAAATAGATGGAATTTTTTTTTTTTAATTTCTTAAAATTTCCAAGTTTCCATGGCGTTCTAAACCTATTTCAATAAAAACAAATTTAAAAAATTTTTTGAAAAATTTAAAAGTTTTTTTGAAAAAATTTTTAACCACTACTATAGAATAAAAAAAAATGCAACATTTCTTGACCATTTTGGAAAAATATTTTACCACTAGAATATATGAAAAAAAAATTTCTTTGCTTAAATTTAAAATTTTCACGACATTCTAAACCCATTTCAGAAAAAAATATCGGCAAAGGTATTTATACAGAACTTCCCTCTTTATTTGTGCATGGCGGTCACTCTAAAAAATTAATAATTACGAAGTGACATTGAAAATAATAATCGGAATATAGTTATCACTATTATTATAAAGAACACCTGATAAGTTTTGGCCCAAAAAATATACAGAGTGCTCATCCAACAGCAAAAGTTCAATACTAAATAACAGGTGCCATATATGGAAGGCTTGGGCAAATACCTGTATAAATGTCCACCATGACTGAATTATTTCTTAGGATGACCACCCTGTATATTTTTCAATAATAATATAATAGGTGCATATGCCTAATATTATTGCCATCTGTCACATTTTCAATTCCACATACACGTAGTGGAGTGGAAGTATAGTGGTGGTTAAAAAATTTCTTTTTTTTTTAATTTTTCAAAAATGTTTAAAAAAAAATTCAAATTTTTTTCTTCTGAAATGGGTTTAGAATGCCATGACACATGGAAATTTTAAATTTGAGCAAAAAGGAAAGTTTCCTTCTATTCTACAGAGGTTTTTTTTAAATTGGTTTAAAATGCCATGAAACGTGAAAATTTTAAATTTGAGCAAAGAAAAAAAAATTTTCCATCTATTTTAGTGGTTTTAATTTTTTCAAAAATGTTGGTGAAAAAAATTTTCTAATTTTTTTTTCTCAAATAGGTTTAGAATGTCAGTCATGTCAAACGTGAAAATTTTATATTTGAGGAAAGAAAAAATTTCCATCTATTCTAGTGGTAAATTTTTTTCCAAAATGGTTAAAAAAATGTGGCAAATTTTCTTTTCCGAAATAGGTTTGGAATGCCATGAAAACGTGAAAATTTTAAATTTGAACAAAGAAACAAAAATGTAGTCTGTATTAGTGGTAAAATTTGTTCAAAAATAGTGAAAAAAATGTCCAATTTTTTTTTAAAATAAGTTTAGAACGCTATGAAACGTGGAAATTTTAAATTTGAACAGACAAAAAATTTTTTTAGTGGTAAAAAATTTTTCAAATTTTTTTTTTTCTGAAATAGGTTTAGCGTGTCATGAAACGTGGAAATGTTAAATTTGAGCAAAAATAAATTTTCATTATTTATTCCCTTTAGACGATCTACCCTGTATATTTTCCAGTGAAAGTTCTACCATTTCTTCGCTGACAGTAGGGTCAACTACCTACCAAATTTGACTGCTCTCCGTCAAGTAGTTTTTTTAGTTAATGCACCAACAGACAGACAGACAGACAGACAGACAGACAGACAGACTGACGGAATTGAAAAACCTATATTTTCTAAATCTACGTGATCTGAAACGTCAGAATCCGAAAAAATCTCGGAGGGTGATTTTTTCTCGAATACAATACTTCCCTTCGGTATGCGAGTGAAGCAAAAATTTGAAAGTTTTTTTCATCAACATATTTTACCACTAAAATAGATTGAATTTTTTTTTGCTTAAATTTAAAATTTTCACGTTTCATGACATTCTAAACCTATTTCAAATTTTTTTTAATTCGTAATCTTTTTTTATCACTACTATAGAATAGAGGAAAACTTTCCTTTTTGCTCAAATTTAAAATTTGCACGTTTCATGACATTGTAAACTTATTTCAGAAGAAAAAAAAATTGAACATTTTTTTACCAACATTTTTGAAAATTTTTTTAACCACCACTATAATACTTCCACTCCACTACGTGAATGTGGAATTGAAAATGTGACAGATGGCAATAATATTTGGCACATGCACCTATTACACTTTTATTGAAAAATGTACAGGATGGTCATCCCAAGAAATAATTCAGTCATGGTGGACATTTATAAAGGTATTTGCGCAAGCCTTCCATATTTGGCACCTGTTATTTAGCATTGAAGTTTTGCTCTTGGATGAGCAATCTGTATATTTTTTTGACGAAAACTTACCAGGTTTCCTTTGTAATAATAGTGATAACTATATTCCGATTGTTATTTTCAATATAATTTCGTAATTATTAATTTTTTAGAGTGACCGCCATGCACAAATAAAGAGGGAAGTTCTATGTAAATATCTACTTTTTTAAAATTAGAATTGGCATTCAATTTATCGTGCTGCCAAAAAGTGCAGTTCGATAATACCCTGAGTTCTAATAACAAAAATGGGGCCCCAATTTAATTTTCTGAGAATCCATGTTGACATTCCAACAAAGAAGCATTAGAAACAAACTCTTATACTCTTCGGAGATTTACTGCACTTATATAATTGTTGCACATTCTATAGGACACTCTTTGTAGTCTTTTTGCAAATAATATTAGTTTTAGACATTTTGTTGTTTAATACAAAACATATATTTTTTTAAAATTTAAATAATTAATAACTTTTTTATTTACCGATCGATATTGTTCATTAGGGTTGTTCCTCTAGTTAACACTAGCTTACTGTCTAAATTTCAATACAATCGGACTTTTCGTGTTTAAGTTATCGTGCTTACAAATGTGACGGACGGACAAACAGACAGACGGACGGACATTTTGAAAGTTGTTTAGAATTCTATCACCAGCACAGTGATACGAAATGTTTTTCCCTACGAGCGATATTACCGGTTTTATAAATGTGCCGATTGAATGCAATATATTCTTCGTTTTGTATTTGCGAAGAGTATAATAATGGGAAAGGGCCCCGCACATTACTAGAAGGAAAGCGTTCTGTCAAATAGTCTGACACTTTGTAATCTGCTATTTCATATTATTATGATCAAAATTTGTTATGGACACAATCCGATTCTCTGTACATTTCTCGAAGTTGAAGGACTCAAAACTCGATTCTTCACCCTTTATTTGTAGTTAAATTATACAGCTTTGGAAAAGTTCGGTTAGATATGGCAATAGGAGTAAGCGAAAGCGAAGCAACTAGGCTCGTCTTGTCTATTGTATAACACATCGCCTGCTTTCTCCACCACATGTGCCTGAGCAGTTCTGTCTTTGTTTCCGCCTTTCTTTACTTTTTAGTGCAATACCAAAACCAACACTTTCCGAATCTGTATACACTATGTCCCACTTTTCACGGTAACACCTACGTAGCTCAGTTATTAAAAAAATGATTTATTTTAAACTTGGTTAGGTTATACACTTCTTGAAGGTAACTAAAAGCACATATACCTATTTAATTTATTCCGTAGACGTGCGGAGGGGATGAAAATGGGATAAATTTTCAGGTAAATTGTATCAGGGATTTTTTAAAAAAGATTACCACCATCTTATAGGGCATCCTTTAAATCCCCTTTGTGACAAATTTTGTTAAAGTATCTCTAGTGGTTTTAGAAATATAAACAGGTACAAATGAATGGCCTTTAGGTTATGCAACGGATTACGTTAATTCCAACAGTGGGGCAGCGCATTAAGAAATTGATCAGAATATTAAAACGATTTTAAATTAACATTAAATAAAACTTCTTAGATTTTTAGCACTAAAGATATACTTTAGTTGAGTGTTCTATTATTTAATTAATCAATATCATATGTAATACACAAATTAAACAAAGACATACATATTTAAATTGTTAATAGCAAAAGGATTTAAATACATATTTAATAACATAACTAAATGTTTGTTACTTATCTACCCTTTCTGACCCCTATTTATTGCCCAACCCTTCAACGGAATCAGCTCAAAATATAATCTAGTTCTAGATTTCATCATAATACCAAATTTCAAGTCAATGTCTTAAACCGCTCCAGAGTAATTGTGCGTAAAAAAAAATTACAGACCGACCGACTGACAGAATTTTTTTTCCGTCAAATTCCGTCAACAGTTTGAAACTATTTTACTCTTACGTAGAAGAAGAGTGACGTAATAATAGTCCTAAAATTGAATCTGAAATGATATATTTATAAAGAACAAACACCATATTTACAAAGACATTAAAACAAAACTTATAACAATTGCATATTTACTTAGGAAGGTGGCGGCGTTAGATGGAGATACGGCGACTCATAGTTCTTCAACCACTTTTCCTTCAAAATTTCCCCTAGATTGAATCCGATCATAGCATCGGTAGGTACAGTATTACTAACAGGTATAAAACCCAGGACACTGGAATCGCCGACTCTTAAGCACCTCACATTTCTAACCTCCAAGTCCTGCTTCACAACTGCAGTTGCCTCACATCCTGATCCCATCCTCACAGTCCCGCTTACGTCTGACTCCGGAAAGACCATATTGTAAATATAACATTTAACATAGAAAACGGAGCAAAATTTAAAATTTCTGCAATTGGGTATGTCTAGTTTCAAGAACTCGGCGTTACGTTCTTTCATACTGTCGGTTTCTGTCAGATTGGTAACATAATTAAATCCACTCATCATGTTGAAATAATCCAAGTCTTCCTCGTCGGTCATAAAACTGGAAAAAATACTGGGATTACCCAAATAGTGGGTGTTGTTTAACAATAGATGACCCCTGGAAATAGGAGATAGTAGAGTTACGTAGAAACAGATAATAGCCCTTTCTCGGTTGTGAGTCAGTATGGATTTGACGATTTTCGGATGGTAATTTAGACCTTCAAGGAATTGAGGCAGATCTCTGTCGCCAATTTGGAAATAAGTGTGGTGAATGCCTATATCAGGAATACTAGGTCCGCTTTTATCGTTAAGAATGTAATTCGAGAATGCGTCTATTTGGCTCAGCCTGCCTGTTCTGTGCATTACATACGCAAAAACATCACTTATAAGGTCAATCTCCTTATAATAGTCCTTTGTACATCCCATACAAGGATCTATCGCAACAAATAATGGAACCGACATGTGCAACTGCAAGTTTGCTCCTACAGCTGGCAAATCAGCGACTATCGGTATGTTTTTCTCTGCTAGATATTGCCTAGGCCCAATACCGCTTACCATTAACAGTTTTGGGTTGTTTATAGCGCCAGCCGTCAGGATGACTTCTTTTCTCGCCTTGATGAAAAACTTCACACCATCTATTGATACGTTGACACCACTCACTCGTTTATCGACTAGTTCCGTTACCACGACCCCTTCCACTTCGGTGTTCTTCGTGAAGAATAAATTGGGCCGTTCTTTAATAGGAGTAAGAAAAGCTTTAGCCATGTTGTATCTCTCTCCATTTTTTATGTACACCAAGTGTTCCGTGTATCCGATATAACTCCTTTTAGGCATGGCGATGTATCCTGTACTTCTATAAGCATCTCGAATTAAATCTCTTAGCATGCCCGTGAGGTTAACCGCGGTTAAAAATATTTCCCCCGTCGTCCCATAGTGGTATTGCATTTGCTCATCCCCCTTGTAACTCTCGATGGTTTGGAAAATATTGTATGAAATATTGGAAGACCAGTTGGATAAGTCGTTTTTGTCGTAGTTATCAGGTGTACCACGAACATATCGCATGTTATTGATAGTACTTGTACCACCAAGGACTTTTCCTTTGGTAAGTGTACACCTAGTATTAATCATTCCATGACAAGCTTTTTTGTCCTTCTCAAACACAAATTGCCAGTCTTCTTTAGATCGGCGGAAAACGTCGTACAGCCCTGGCACCTAAAATTGTAATATTTTATTTTATGGATAGAAAAGCTGGAAATTCTGCCGTGTACCCCAAAACAAACAAGAATGTAGCTACGCAGAGGTATTTCTTATTAGTTAATTTTCTATGGGGTTTGATCTAAAAACAATTCGCTAACTAGTCAGTCTTTGGGCACGTAGGGCAAGTAGTATTTTACATACAAAATAGAATTTCACAAAGTTGCCGCGTTGTTTGAAGAATCACTAAATAATGGGGTAACCTATGTACCCGACGACTAATTATATCTCAAGCAGGTATTAATGAATTGTATTCTTTGGACAATATATTTCGCATAGCGTAGCTTGAAGAATGTTTCTACAAAGTAGGAGCAAAAATATCAAAATTTTCGAAAGAGCAATTAATACACCGTACTTCATTTTGGGTCAGTTCATTTGCACTTTCGTATCTTATGTGTCAGATTTAAAGCCTCAAATGAGGGCAGTTAGTATATAGAGCCCTATATGTATTACCCTATTTCACGTGGTTGCTTTCTTGTTTCTTTTCGGGGTATACAGGGTGTCCCAGATTTCAAGGAACATCATGTAGGATAATCGGTTTTTAAAAGTGTAATATAATTCTTGGCATACTTTATTTCGTCACATTTCTTGAATGCCCATTTATTTGAATAGACAATATATTTAGGAAAATGTTCAGAACTGAACTCAATTTTATTAATATACTATACCGTTAACATTACTTTAAATATCACTTGCTGAGAAATGTTAGTAAACATTTGAAAAATCAATGGATCAAGATATAAATAAGATCAAGTTATCTGATGGCACGATTGCTGTTTGAATTTAATTTTTTTGAGAAAAAATTGGAGGTACCACAGGTTCCATATATAATTTCCTACGCTTTTGATTTATCAGATTCGTGTTTAGAGACGTCAGAAACGTAGGAAATAATATATGGGATCTCTGGTACCCTCCTTTTTGTGTGGGTGGGTGAATGTATTATTGCTCGCATGCGTTTGCATACAATTTCTATAGTATAATTTTTTGTATTTACGTCAGAAGATGCAGAGGGATAATCTCCAGCTTCTATAAGGAGGACAGACCACAACTCCTGTTCCGTTATTCTGTTTGCGACGGCACATCCTGCTGCACCGGAGCCGACAATGATGAAATCGAAAATACTATCGTCCGTCTATGAAATGAGAATTTATATAGTTAGTAAATATAAATAACCAGCATTCGTGCATCGTTTCGCTATAACTAAAATAATTGACCGATACAAATCATATGGCGCCCAGAGGTCGTTACGCGTCAAACACCGAGAGAGGAGATCAAGAAACCCAAATGGGCGCTTGAGTATTAGAAGTGGATGGGAGCTGTTGATTTACAAGAGCAGGTGACAGATCCGTTCCTCATCATGCGACGCACAGTGAATACTCCATTGAAATGTTACAAAATTTTAGCCGAACTTTGCACTTTTGGACAGGACAAGTTTTTTTGGATGTGTAGAGGGGGTCAGCGTGAGTATAAAACTCGATTTTCGGGGTTGACAGCCCGTCCATTTGGCCACCATCTTGGAAAAGGAGGTGTAAACAGTTCTTCCGCGATATCTTGAGAATCGTAAGTCTCACAAAAATATTTCTGGGATTTCTTTTGTAGAGAATTGAATTGTTCACATCTTTTGTTCCAACTCTTTTTTTCTCGGCACGCAACTTTCGTCGTTAATGATCTCCGAAAAATTGAATTTTCGGTGCTAAAAAACATTATTTGCCGCAAAACGATGGACTTTAATAAAACATTTCCAGGGACAAGAGTTGTTTACATTCTTACAAAGAACATGTCAGAATTTTTTTATCAATTTTTTTTTTCAAAATGACTTTTTTTTGGCCCAAAAAATTCTGGGAAAATTCTGACGTCCTCCGTGTGAAAAAATAAACAATTTTTTTCCTAAAGTCAATCGTTTGACGGCAAAGAGTGTTTGGAACACTGAAAATTCCATTTTTCATTAGCTAAGACTTACAATTCTCAAGATATCGCGAAAAAATTGCTTACACCCCTTTTTCAAGATGGCGGCCAAATGGGGGGGGGGGGGGCTTTCAACCCCGAAAATCGAGTTTTATACTCACACTGACACCCTCGAGACATCTAAAAAAAATTTTGTCCTGTCCAAAATGCAAGGTTCGGCTATAATTTTGTAACATTTCAATGGAATAGAACGAATAAACCTCTTTTCAACAATTTTAAAAAATTAACAGCTACATCAGCAGAACTTTTTCTCGGTACAATCCCCAACTTTAAAATAATCGATTATACAGGGTGTTCCTTAATGACGTGCTAATATTTCAACATATGACCGCAATGGCTTAAATTTTTTGATACAGGGTTTTTCTAATCGTTACTTTTCAATATCTCAGAAAGTATTTTAGACATTATTTTCAATTTTGGTATGTGTTAATTAGATATTTTATAGTTTAAATGTTTTCCTAACCGCTTCTCAAGTCGCCGAGGTAACTCCTTGAAAATTCAGAATGATTTTGTGTTAGGTAAAGAGAAACGAGACCCTACAGTTTATAGTGGAGTCCGAACCACATCTTAGGGACAATTTTATAATTAAAATTATTTCGCGGTGAGCAGGGATTGAACCTGCTTCGCTAGGTATGCCAGCATGCAATCTAGACGCGCTAAACCACTGAGCTACCGTCCCCGTATAGAACCACATATTTTAATTAGAAAAATTAATTTACCCCTCCACCAGTGGCGTCCCTGCTAGCATGTCCTCTGATATTTTTTACCAAAAAAGTGGTACGCCACTGACATTTTTCATGTCGACATTTTTCCTGCTTAGCCTGATCAATTCTATATGAAAACGGCCTCTTGCGTTTTTCTCGTCAGACGCACAGTAACAATTAAATTCATATTGAAACTAATTACACAAGCATACACACAAAAAAAATGTGGATTACACGGACTAGACCAATCATCTCCAGTGTAATTTGGCTTGTTGAATCCGAATCCGGCGTCATTTTGCCCCACCACATCACATTTTTTTTTGTACTCAAAAAAACAGTTAGAAAAATGTAAAAGGGGAAATTGTGACATGGTGGGGCAAAACTGGCATCGGATTCGGATTCAGCAAGCCAAAATACACTGGAAATGATTGGTTTGGTCCGTGAAATCGACATTTTTTTTGTGTGTGTGTGTATGCTTGTGTAATTTCAATACAAATTTAATTGTTTTAATCCAGAACTGTGCGTTTGACAAGAAAAACGCAAGAGACCGTTTTTATGTAGAGTTGATCACGCTATTCAGAAAAAATATCGACATGGAAAAATGTCAGTGGCGTACCACTTTTTTGGTAAAAAACATCAGAGGATATGCTCGCAGAGACACCACTGGTGGAGCGATAAAATAATTTTTCTAATTAAAATATGTGGTCCTATATCCTATTAACATATACCAAAATTGAAATTAATATCTAAAATACTTTCTGGGATATTAAAAAATAACGATTAGAAAAAAAATCAACACCCTGTAGCAAAAAATTGAAGCTGTTGCGGACATATGTTCATATGAACTTTTCTTCATAAAATGACTTAAGGAATCACACGCTGAAATAATATCACGTCATTAAGGAACACTCTGTATAATACTATGATCTACTATATGCGTCATTCTCCGGAAAAATCGAAATCCGGGTCTTTGGCATATAATTCTTGTCCATCTGCACACCAGGTACGTGGACAAACACATAAGTTTGATTCATTCTCGCTCGGAAAAGTTATAAAATGAAGAAAAGAATGATTTAGTCCAGTTAAAATGCGAGTTTTGCTGTGAAATTGGAAACCAAAAGGAGCTTACCTTACCGGTACGTTTTTTGGGTCGCTGAATCCGAAAATCGGGGTCCCGAGGGCTAGACTCTGTCCGTTCACCCTTAATTTGCAAAATACACCCCTTTTTAGGGTGTTTTTGTGAAATATTCTGCACTTACGTCATAAATACTAACAAATTCATGTATTTGAGGTCTCAGATTACATTTTTTGGGTTGCTGAATACAAATTTACGGGTCTCGAGTATTGCCAGCACCCTTAAATTTGCAAAAACTACCCTTAATTAGGGTATTTTTGCAAGATTCTTAGTAAACTGTATCCTACGTGTAAAAGTTTGTTGAAATACAGTTTACTAAGAATCTTGCAAAAATACCCTAATTAAGGGTAGTTTTAGCAAATTTAAGGGTGCTGGCAATGTTTTTTGGAGTCGGGACCCTGAAATTCGTAATCAGCGACCCAAAAAACGTATCCTACGTGCAAAAGTTTGTTGAAATACAGTTTACTAAGAATCTTGCAAAAATACCCTAATTAAGGGTAGTTTTTGCAAATTTAAGGGTGCTGGCAATACTCGAGACCCGTAAATTTGTATTCATCAACCCAAAAAACGTAATCTGAGACCTCAAATACATAAATTTATTAGTAACCCCCTAAAAAGGGGTGTATTTTGCAAATTAAGGGTGAACAGACAGAGTCCAGCCCTCGGGACCCCGATTTTCGGATTCAGCGACCCAAAAAACGTACCGGTAAGGTAAGCTTGTTTTGGTTTCCAATTTCACGCCCCCCCCTCGCATTTTAACTGAACTAATTACCAGCCTGATGATTAAAATATTTACACATATTATGTAATATTCAATAAAAAGCTTCTTTAGATTTGAAATCGTGACTATACTCTTTCTCCTTGTACGTAGTACTCGAGGATTATTCGTGGAATAGAAAATTTTAAGCACAAAATTAATAGTCTTGAATAATTATTAATTTTCGAAAACGCCACAAGAGCAAACTGCGTGCCTTTCAAAAATGCAAATCTAGTAATATCTTTCTGATAAACTACCAAATTGTATTCATATTGACATCTGATATTCTCCATATCACCACTATACATAGGTACATGTTGATTTGAATCCAAGTCTTCTTCTTCCCTCAGAATGGAAAGTCAAAATTCGCGTTTTCCGGAGAATGGCCCATATTACTCTCTTTTAGGTTTAAATTAAAAATAAAACTGCATTACTTACATCTAATAACCACTCGCTGTAATCTCTAGGGTATACATCCTGTAGCCCTATAAGTTGAACATTGAAGAATAAAGCGTTAATTAATATTAGGAAGGAATTTGCCAAGGGTCCTTTTATAGGGGATATGTCATATTCCACCACTCCATGCATTTTCACGAATAATTTATGGAAAGGCCAAAAACTTTACAGTTAACTAATTTTGACATATGATTTCATAATGACGATTCCTTGACATTGTTGCCAGGGCATCGACTCTAGACGTGCGGTACTTTGTTGATTTTCATTTTTTGCCTTGTGTGTAATAATTCGGTCCCCAGGGGGTTTTGAGCTAGTATTAAATAATCCTTAGGTCAAATTTGCGCAGAAATAGATCTTTGTTAGTGGAAAAGTATTTAAGAACATTGTCAAGGATATTATATGGCTGGACATAAAACAAAATTTTTTGAAAATGACGCAAAAAACAAAGAAGCAGAACGAAAACTAAAGAGCTTAAAATTCTACATTTATTAACGATAACTGCATTTTTATCCCTTAATTAATCCTTATTACGATCCAATTAACTCCTCAAAAGTTATTAGAGTTTTTGCGCTGAGAAGCAAGAAAAAAGACGTTCGTGCGTTGGCTAATGTTTGATTCTTATTTTACGCGAAAAATATTATATGTACGAAATTTTTTGTACCAACATGTTATTTGTAGAACTTCGTACTCTTCAATAGTCACGTCTAATAATTTTTGTATTTTTCGTATTTTAAGTTACTGTCAAAAAATTTTTGTTTAAAGTTTGGCGCAATTTTGCTTCAGGTACCGCCCACGGTGGCCTTGAGAACTTTTTAACATACTTCAATGATTAAAGTCCTACTAAAAAATAAAAAGTTCTCATTAGAATTAATTCTTCCCATACCTTATGGCGCTATTTTTCCCTGGTGGGAACTGAGCTCCTAATAGAAATTGGGCAGTTTAAATGGGCAATACTTCATTCAACTAACGTTTCAACTAAGTTTGTGACATGTGTCAGTCTAGAGATATTAGGATTTATCTATGGCAAAATTCCCAGCGTCGGGGTTTTTATGAAATTAAGGTCCATACAAAAATTTAACTTGAGTTTCTCTATGATTTGGCATTTTTTATCCAATTTCCTTGGCGTATTATTACTCACAGCAAATTATATTAAACACAAAGCTACATATATTATTTGTTTCAGGCAATTATTGATGAGAAAAAGTATCGCATGCATATGAATAGAGACAATATACAAAAGGATGACAAAATATAATGACATGTCTATAAATTATATCATGAATGTGACGGAACATTTTACATAATGACAATTTTGTAATTGCAACGTTTTACAATTAATAATTACAAAATTTCTGTTGTTATTAATAAGAGAAACACATTGATGTATTAATATATTAAATGCCTTGGTTATTTTTTATGCTGTGACCAAAAGAAAAGTTTAGGAAAGAGTTGTCTTCTTTAGAACTGCACCACAGTACAGTGTCGTATTTTAACTGAGTCAATTATATTTTTTAAATAAATTCAACTGTCTTTTAAAAAAACTGCCAGCAAAAATTATTATATAACGTCACTTTATTACCTAAAATTGATACTGAGGTCCGTTAAAACTACACTTGATCTTGTTATTTGTAAGTTCATTTTCACACTGACCTCAATATGGATATTAATTATATTTTATAGTTAACGCACTGGAAATTATTTGACTTAATCAAAAAGACGTAACTTGAAAATATTATTTAAGTACAGGACAAAGGAAATAGGACCAAAAATGGTGCCTTGCGGAACACCTTGCAGTAATTAATTGCAATCAGTACTTTTTTTATGGCTTTGGGTCATAGACCATACAGCCAATCAGTACTTGAAAATATTATTTAAGTACAGGACAAAAGGAAATAGGACCAAAAATGGTGCCTTGCGGAACACCTTGCAGTAATTAATTGCAATCAGTACTTTTTTTATGGCTTTGGGTCATAGACCATACAGCCAATCAGTACTTGAAAATATTATTTAAGTACAGGACAAAAGGAAATAGGACCAAAAATGGTGCCTTGCGGAACACCTTGCAGTAATTAATTGCAATCAGTACTTATAGTAGAATCAAATTTTACACATCGGACTTCATTCTTTAAGGAACATTTTTGTTTGTAGAGTTTCTAGAAGACGAATTTGATTGGTTGTAGCTCTTGGAGTTTTTATCTAAAACGCTTCCTTCACCCTAAACTAATTAATAGAGGTCTACAACTTATTTGTTTTCAAATTTTTTTCCGGGAGAGGGACGCAATTTGGCGAAAATTTCCAAGAGATAAAAGTTGCTTGTTTTTGCCCAAAAAATGTATCTGAATTTTTTCAGAGTTCTTTGGCAACATTTAAGCGACCCTATGTTTATTGCCTCTCTCTCAAAGAGGTAGAGGCTGCCTGCCGTTGGGGGGAAACAGTACCTACAGATGCCTACCATATCTCCACTTTTGTCGATGGGATCCCGTTGTTAAATATATGAAGAACACACAAGAAATATCGAATTGCAATTGTCTAGTACGTATCTAAAAACGGCCGCACAGTTTCCCAGACATGATTCTCAATGTTCCTTGCAGCACACGTTAAAGTACCACACTGATTAAATATATTAAATATATAATAAAATTTTAACAGCATGTTGGAAGAAACAGATGCGTTTACTAACATTAGAGACGATAAGGCACATTAAACTGCTCCTTATAAGTTTAGGATACTATTAAATCGATGATTTTCAGATATGCTACATTTCTTCCTGTGATTAGAAATTCAAGAAACTTATTTATAATTTAGTTTACTAAATTACCAATAATTGTTATCTTTAATTGAGTTGGACAAAATTTCATTGCCTTGATATTGCTATTAAGTCCATATCATGTTACAATTATTTATTATTATATGGCAATTTTTAGTCATTAACACTTAAGCGTACAGTGGTTAATTGTTTAATTGCTTTAATTATCTGTAAAACGATATAAAAGTGTTGATAATTATTGATAATATCAAATCTAATGTAACCAAAATTGCAGCACATCGAATTTGTTGAAGATAAATATACAACACTGCACATTTAACAAAAAAAATGAAGGTTATGTGTTATAAATGTTGAATACTGGAAACAGTCTTTGCAAGTATGTTGAATAATAATTCTTCTAAAGAGTTAATCAGTTTGAGGTAATGCTTCACACTACCATATTGTTGATAAAGACTTTGTAAAAGCGACCCAGAATATAATGGCATAAAAGGCGCAAGAATTATTGAAACATACAACAAGCCCATTGATGTCTTTAAAGGCGTATAAGCCAAATCAGATCCGCATAACATAAATGGCAAGTGGTACAGATCCCGAGGACGTTCAATCTCAGTTCCATATAATGATGATGTGAATATAACAATCAACTGACAGAAAAATTTTAAAATTACTTGAAATATATGTTAAATTGAGTTGGAAGGATCAGGAAGGACGGTAATAAAAAATACTGGAATTTTGGATCGCCTGTGGCTAGCTTCATATGTATTTATGGATGGTTTTACCATTCGTCAGGGTTGAATACTTAAAATTGATTTTAATAGCGTTAATGCGATGCCTTTCGGTTTTTGTAAATGTACTAATAGCCACATAACCTGGAAGAATAATGGTACTTCGACCCCATTCTCGAGCTATCCTTGTCCTTATGTAGATGTAAATCTATTCATTTGTGGCACTTTGTTGCACTTCGAAAAAAGATTGGCAAAAATTCAAATCGTGCCATTCTGCATGACTTAATTTAGGCCAATGCAACCTTTCGCCTTTCTCCAAATCTCTTGTTGGCGGACGGAAACCTGTCTTCGGAATTGTCAAAACCATCGCAACCGCCATAATTCAACTAAACATAAACATTAATTGCATTGCAAATTTAATTGCACTTTCTAGGAAATGAAGTAAACTCCTAACTAAATCTTAAAAAATAAGGATTTATTGTTGCTCAAAACAAATTTACTTTCGTTAAACCGATTTTAAAAATGTTGCATTAACTTTGTTTACAGCCTGCCCTATTATGATCGGAAATAGGAAATGATAAATCATCAGCAAATAATATTGAATCAGCTAGGAAGTCATTTACAAAAATTATATACGGTAGGAGCCCCAAAACTGATCCTTGGGGTATTCCGAGAGAAGTTGAAGGACTATCACATTTAACGCTATTACCTTTTACAGAGTGTGCTCTGCCACTAAAGTAGCTTTTGAACCATTCAAGTGGTTAACCTCTAACATCAAAACTCTTCATATTTGAAATAAGTCTGGAGTGACAAACCAATTAGAAAGCCTTACCTACGTAGATCGAGAAAAGTTCCTATGCTTTTTTGTCATTATCTAGATTTTCATATAAAAATGTTGTAATGGCACTAGAAATAGAAAATGGCCTTTGTAATTTTAGACTATTAGATTGCAACCTGACTTATATAGTAGTACTATTTCGGAAACTTTTAGCCTAAATGAAAAAATTCCTTCACTTATAGTACAAAATTTCTGTGAGCGGTTTCAGAATTTCAGATTTTTAAGATTTTAATAATGCTTCAAATTACTTCACAGGTAGATTCACTCAAGTTATGTTACCATGTAATCAATTTCTTCGTTTTAACTATTACTGCACCTCTTGCACTTCAACCACAGTCTTAATTACAACAATAATTACCTTAAAATTAATATATCACCAGTACATTAAAGTGACATTTACTGAAACTATAATGACGTTACCTCATTCGCGTTTATTATTAAATAGTTTATCATTGTATTAGTGGGTTTTCTACGGTGTTGTATACTTACTCCTTAGTTGCATTATTTACACATTTCCAATTAGTCAACTCAATAAAAATAATTGGCTAATAATTTACAGGATAAGTAAATATCTAATTGATTTCATTACTTCTTACATAACGATTTTAATAAGTAGAAACTAATATTTTAATGTAGCTGATAACAACGCTAATAGTCATATTAGGTTTCGCAATATATCCCTTATATAGTCCATCAAAATTAGTTTTAAAAAATGCTTTGATACGGAGTAAACTCTATATTAAGATACTAGTATGTTTTAGATACATTTTGGTATCCGGAATACGTCTCAAAAGTCGCCGAGGTAGGAGACTACGCCAGACATTTGGCAACGATGTAAACGTCAAAAATCTTGCTCTTGCTCTAGCAGCATCTATTAGAAGTATATAATTCTACTCATAATATTACCCCAATGCATTAAAATCTTTTAAATGATATTTATTATTGATTTTTTCTTTATATTTTACGTCTCAGTATGTGAGAAGTGGTAAAAAGGTTTTTACGGGAATTTATCATGAAAAGTATTGCTCTAAAAAGAAAATGTCGTATACCTTATATATATATATATATTTTGTAGTATTGTAATATTTTTTTCTTGATAATAATAAAAACGTTTATTATTAGTATTATTATAATGTAGGGATTTTAATTTCGCCTAAATCACCTATTGTACACTTCCCTCTACAACCGATAGTTTTTCCAGTATTTTAAGAAAACTGATCTTCTGCTCTAATTGTTAATAAAAAACTATGATGCAAACGAAATTTTTTGACTCACGAAATGAGAAGCCTCTCCCATTACCTCTCCCAAAGCAATTCTGCAAAAACATAGCGGCTTCTAATTTATATACGTCAAATCCTTTATTTGTTTGGTCTATATCTATATACAGGGTGATTCGTGAGGAGAGGGCCGTACTTTACCAAACGATAGAGAACATTGAGGTGATCTTAAATCCCCAAACAGTAATGGCGAAAGCGGTCCCGTTTTATATTTTTTGGAAGCATATTCTTTTCGCCATATATCTGTAATGCGTAAGCAGAATCCAATGAAATTTTGCATTTTGATTACAGTAGTCATTCACCATCTAATGCCTGAGATATTAATAGGGCCGGACCCAGAATAAATATATTTTTAAGTTATTCCTAGAAAATAACACTCTCTATACTGTTTATAAAATATTTGACATTAAAATATTAATTTACACCTAGAAACATACAACATCCCATAAAAAAATCTGTTGGCACCATTTCATTGTTTAAATAAATAATTTAAATTGTTGAGGGTTCAAATTTTTTTCTTATTTAAATGAGAAATTGAGAGAAAAAGTCACTCTAGGGCTTAACTGCATATTATTTTTTTTCCCTATCTGCACTAGCAAAAGGTAGTGCAAATAGGGAGAATAAAAATTCATCACATATACCTGGTGAAATAAAAAAAATTTTCGTAATGAATGTGTAATTAATAAACTTATCAAAATAATAAATAATAAAAATTAACAATTTAACTAGAACATAAGAAATCAGTCAAACTTACTAAATCCAATTAAATTATTTTGAATCACAGCCTATTTTCAAAGTGACTACCGCCACATTCAATACATTTTCTTGATCGATTTTTCATTTCATTTACGTTTTTTCTAACAATCTCTAAATTGTTTTTAATTTCATTGCAAAAATGCTAAATTCTTGCAATCAGCTGCTCTCTGGTATTTATTTCTTCTTTATATACGTCAGTTTTTAAATAGCCCCCAAAAAAATAGTCAAGGGGTGTGAGATTTGGTGATCTCGGAGGCCATGCAACGGGACCACCCCGACCAATCCACCTATTTGGATATTGTTCATTCAGATAGTTTCTGACTCGTACCGAAAAATACGGCGTAGCCCCATCATGTTGAAACCACATTCATCTTGTGTTTACATTATTTAATAAATTTGGCAGGGTATGTTGTAAAAAATCTAAATAATTGTCACCATTTAAGCGGCTTTCTAAAATATGAGGACCTATGAGATTATTATTGAACATCCCACACCACACATTTACAGAAAATCTATGTTGGGAATTCTTTTGGATTATTGCACGGTGATTCTCGTGACTCCAAATATGAACATTTCAAGTATTATTTATACCATTACGGGTAAATTGAGATTTATCGGTAAACAATAATACTCTTAACATAGTTCGTCTATGGGATAAAACCCAGCGGCAAAAAGTTAACCGAAATACTTCATCACCTGGCATCACTCGTTGCACAATTTGGATATGATAAGGATGCATTTGTTCGCCTTTAACAGTTCTCCAAACTCTGGTTGGAGGAATATTTAATTGTTGACCAATTCTTCTTGTGCTGATTTCTGGGTTCTGGTCAACCATATTTAAAATTAAATCCTTTTCTTGCCGGGTCTGCCTAACAGGACGTTCTGTTTTCATGATTGAGGGAACGGATCCAGTTTCAGAAAGATGTCTAAACACGCTATAAAATGTTTTATAATCTGGTACACGTTTCCAAACCGGCGTCTGTATTCCCTTTCAGCAGCTTTTGCATTGCCATTGCAATATCCATAGACAAAAACCATATTTGCGTATTCTCTACTCGTATATGTAGACCGCATGATTTAGAATTATTACAGGACAACATTGTAACCAGTAAAGGCAACAGTGGTGACGTGACATTTCTTAATTACAATATCACTGATTTTTGACTGGTACCTACTTGATTATTAAAAAGTATGTAGCCATAACTTTTAAAATGAATGTAATTGCAAGACTAGATGATTGTAACAATTAATTACTCTTGCAATTAATTAAATATTGCTGAAACCAGAGTTTGGAGAACTACCTTTTGGTAGTGCAGATAGGGAACAAAAAAAAAAATGTAGTTAATCCCTAGAGTGACTTTTTTCTCTCAATTCCTCATTTAAAGAAAAAAACATTGAACCTTTTTTTTTTTTATTTTATTTAAATAATGAAATGGTGAAAAAATATTTTTTTATGGGATGTTGTATCTTTATAAGTGTAAATTAATATTTCAATGTCAAATATTTTATAAACAGTATACAGAGTGTTATTTTCTAGGAATAACTTCAAAATATTTTAAATCTGGGTCCGGCCCTGATATTTTATTAATATCCCAGGCATTATTTATATGACTGTTTGGATGAGTGGCAAGCGCGCTTGACTCTCAGCCAGGAGTTTTGGGTTCGATTCCCGGTCGTGGCACTGGGATTTTTTCCGAAAGAAATTAATCCTAGTATACTCGGATATTGGATGTGTGTCCCTTGTCTCTAAATGTGTAGCCCTCTCCCGCACAAGGCTCTTTCAGAGCTTTCAGGGATAAAGGGGGTTGTATTACCTGTGGTGTTTATTATTATATTATATATTAGATGGTGAATGACTACTGTAATCAAAATAGAAAATTTCATTGGATTCCGCTTACGCATTACAGATATATGGCGAGATTAATATTCTGCCAAAAAATATAAAACACCCTGCCTGTATTTCGAAAACGGGGCCGCTTTAGCCATTACTGTTTGGGGATTTAAGATCACCTCAATGTTTTCTATCTTTTGGTAAAGTACGACCCTCTCCTCACGAATCACCCTGTATATTGTTACCAAAAATAAAGACATCTTTACTCGTATTATCAATAAGATTGATTACATCTATGATTATAACACAATTTATTCTTCATTTTCTCTATTACACATACTAAGATAAAACTTAATAAGTACGCATAAAATTGCGACACACACTATTTTAAATGCGTTAAATTACTGTGTTTAACCAATGATAAATGCACTATCTGCCTCCCAACCCAACCCTCCATCCACAACATTTCGCATATTATCAAGGGACCAATATTAAATAATGACTCTCCTAACGAGGCTCCTCATTGAAGGTTTCACCTCAAAACTCAAGTTTACAATTAGTTTAAGTCTGAACTTTCACTGAATATGTTGACTTTGCGCTGAGGTGTATCGCGAACTTCTCAGGGGTTTTAAGTCAAGCGCGTTCAGCGAATCGAGGAAAGTGTACCTGTTATTTGTTTGGTGGAATGCATGGCTTTTGAATTGAAGTGCTTAGTGCATGTGGGAATTTGAAAAATCAAAGAAGGTGAGTTTTTCTATTAAATGATCAAATGTAAATACATTTTAACCGCGAATATTTCAAAAATGGAAGGACAGAAGATGTATAAAATATGAAACTGTAACAGACAATATTAAACTGCCCTAGCAGTTACCTCTGCAACGAAAAGAGACATTCAAATTCTGCATAAGCTAGTTTTTAGACATTTTCTGTAAGATTATTTTGTCTTTTAAATGTTGTCAATGACTGGCGTCCGTGGCGTCGCGACGCCGGATAAAATAATGACAGAAACCTTGAAAAGTGGTACATACGAACAAAGAAACAAATATGCCATAACTTTTTTATTTAATTTTAGATATTAAGTCATTTGGGGCATTTTTCATAGTATAAGAGAGTGGTGTAAACAATAATGAAATAAATTTATTTCAACTTCCGATTTAAATGGAAATTACATTATTTAATTTTGAAATAAATTAATAAAATAATTAAATAGCAACAATTGATAATAACAAAGTTACAATTATGTAGATAATTCTAGTTTGTTTAATTTAAAAAAAATTATGGCATTTTTGTTCCTTAGAAAATATATATTATAGTTCTAATATCTTGAAATCCGGTGATTTTTCAAAAATTACATTTCCTAAAAATAGTGGAGTCTGCCTGGGGGAAAAAAGAGGTGGTTTTACAAATTTTGTATACCATTTGAGTTAGCAACGGATTCTTATAGGAAAAATTGCGCTGAACAAGATTTTCTGATGAAAAATTTTCCTAAACCGCGAGCTTCATGGTCATATAATTGTTTAAACAAAATTTTCTTCGATTTTATTTAATAAAATGAAAACGGTTTGACGGATCCGAAAAAATCTTGATTCAATCGAAAGATATTTTTAATACGCGTCCTTTGACGCCAGGCATAACTCATTTTGTCAACCCGTTCATTTGTTATAGCCAACATACATTTCTTAATTAACAAATTGATTACTCCGAAACTAATGAGGTCAGGATATTGTTATTTTCAAAAAACATGCCTTTTATACCAAAGAATATACTATATTTCTTTTGGCCCGATATCTTCAATACTTTTTGATTTTTTAAACAATTGGCATAATTTGTTAATTAGCAAATAACTTTTTTTTAGAAAGTTTTATGGACTTCAAACCAACTTTAAACGATAAATATTGATGTCGGGCAGGGCCGGTTTTAAGCAATTTTTATGGGGGGGGTGTGTGTGAAATTGTTATAATGCCGAATGACTTCTTCTCATCTGGTCCTCTGTTTTATTTGTATATAAAGTTCATTTAATTTTTGGGATACAAAAAAATGTAAATCTGATTGAAGAAAAAACCTTTATTTGAAAGTAAAATGCAAAATATAAAAGATACAAAACGTTTATTCCTTATGTTTGTTGGGTATTTTACCACTGTGAAAATATGTAAAAATATTGATGAAAAAAACCTTTGCGTCAAAAGGATCAGACAGGGAGTGGATAGTTCTTAATATTTTTAATACAAAATGTCTCACACCAATCACACCTAAAAATATATAAACTGAAAGAAAATTGTTAAATGATAATGAAGTAAATTAAATCGAACTGTTAACGTTTCGGAAACTATTTCTTTTTCCGTTATCAAAACTTTCACTTGTTTGACATTTTGTGCTAGAATGATTAAAAACCAGCCTCTCTCTGTCTGATCCTTTTGGCGCAGAGGTTTTTTTCATCAAAATTTTTACATGTTTTTACAGTGGCAACATACCCAACAAACATAATAAATGAATATTACCACAAATTAATTATAAATAAAACGCATATATTATTATACAACTTAATTTTTTTTAAGCAAATTTAACTCTTCTTTCTTTTAAAGTGGGCCATCGTGCAATTAAAATGTTGAAAGGTATTTGTTCCAGAATATCCCTCTCTGATGATAAGATTAATAATGAGTCTAAACGTGAATCGATCATTATTGTTCTAACAAAATTTTTTATGAGTTTTAGTTTGCTGAAACTCCTTTCATTTGAAGAAACACTCACCGGCACCGTTTGAATTAAAGTACATAATTTGTAACACAATGGTAGAATGATCTTTAGTTCATAAGCCTTTTCAAGGCTGTTATAGTTCCGAATATTAGAAATAATAAAAAACTGTAGTACCCGACTTGTGTTCCCACCGGAAGGAGAGCGGCACTTTGATGGGATTACTTATACCGAACTTTTTATACCACTAATTATGAAAATGTAAATAATTTCTTCTCTTTCGGCACAAAGCAAACATAGCATGGCCGCAGGGGTTTAAATAGGATTTGTTTACGCGTTTTTTAATTTGGAACAAGGTTATTGCAGCTTTTATTATCGTTTATAAGAATTTTTTAAATTTAAAAGTGGTTTATTAACATTTGTAACATTGTGTTAAAAGCTTAAAAAAATAGTAATTATTTTATGAAATTGGAAAACAGTTAGACGTCCGAGATACGATAACAGAAAATAGTTGTGTATTTTAGTTAGGAAAAAATCTGATTTTTTTAAAGAATTGAGTGCATGATTTTTCCCAATCAGGTATCGAAAACTGAAAATCGAGTCTTTGGTCTCTATGAAAATCAATGTAAACAATAATAAACAGATCAAAACAAGACAGCGAATACTAATAATAATAATTATAATAATCATACCTTTAATGCCCAATATGTAACACCCAATAACTGAACAATTCTTTTGAATTTTTCACAAAAATTGTTCGAAATAATAATAATAAAGCGACTTTATTCATTCTTAAAAAAATTAAATACAATTGAATACAGTTAATTATATTCATAAATAATGGAATGAATTGGCGAAGTCTCACCCAAAATGGGCGCTTTTAAACTTAACCAGGCTCTAAATGACCTCCATCTCCACGTATACACATTTCAGCACGTCGAACTAAGGACATATGCACTCCGTTCAACACATTTGGTAAATTAGGATCATTTTTTATGGTTTCTATGCGCATTAAAATACGTTGTTGCAATTGTTCTAAAGCTCTTCCGCACCAGCTGCATATTCCACCACTTTCTCCATACACCAAGTGCATACCCGCGAGCTCTGGATAAGTGTAATCCCCCATAATGTCCAAAATATGCGTTTTAAAACACCACACTAAACTGTGAATTAACGTTATCGATAAAGAAAACAAAATGAAAATCCAAAAAGTAACAAAAAAAGCACGAACGAGAAGTAGTGTCTTACGTAACCAAGTACTAACAACTTGAACGATAAGTCAATAAAATAAATCTTAACATAAGTGGCACAAGATTCAAGAAGAACAAAAGCAACAGACAAAATCAAGGAACGGGTAGGTCGCGTCGTGTGTACGTTGCTTACCTACCAAGTAAGGACACAAACTGAAATTATTACTTAAGAATATTACAAGGGAGAGTATAGCACGCATAATAAGATAGATACACTTTAGTTAAAAATATAAAAGGTGTTCCATTTGAGAAAATTGAGTTATGAAAATAGGATTTGTGCAGTTTTATTCTTGACTGCTGCAAATGCATTTCATAATGGAAAAGTGGAGCAACGTGGCAACGCCGCAATGGTGAATGTCTGGATAGAGAATAATTAATAGTCAAGCATGAATATACAAAAAAATGTTGGGTGTTCTATTCACAGAATCAAGGTATTTTCATGCCACCACTATGTGAAACACTCTGTAACTTTGAAAATTTTAAAATATGCTGCTCCTACAATTTTCTTCTAAAACGTTTTTTCAAATTTCAAACGGTTGAGGAGATATTAACCATTCACGCACCAGTAATTCGCCCTATATATACTACATTGTATTATAACTCTAGAGGTTTAACTAGAGTTTTGAGTTATTTCGCTTGCCGAGGAGGGTACTGTAACCGCGACTAGGAAAATGAAGGTTTTTCAATTGCATCAGTCTGTCCGTTTAATCTATTGGTTTACTGGTTTGGAGTCTGTCTAGGTGGTCGCTGGCTGTCTGCCTATCCTATATCTACAACACTATTTGATGAAGAACGAAATGGGATATGGTTTTAGAGAACATTTTACAGCTAGAACATAAAAAAAAATAATAAAGAAAGTACGATGGAGGTCAATAATCTTGGGCACATAGCTAACACAATTGCCAACGCAGAACCTGCTATACTTTCAGAAGATACTTTTAGTGAGAATATACAGAGTGGTCACCATATACAAGTATTTAGCCAGATAGGATGAAGGTGCTCGAAAGAGACTTCTAGCTGTATCCCTCCTAAACATATAAAAACGTGAACTGCAGGAAACGTGGGCGGTTGCACATGCGCATACAAGTGTTGCATATCTATTTTGATAAGTAGCCCAGTGACGTACGATTTTAGAAAGAACATGTGAGACTTAATTTGAGCCAGGCAACTTCTTCCTGTTTGGCGACTACTATACTTGTAATGAATAATAAATTATAAAGCATGGTCTGCGAAAAGGAAAAAGTTTTACTTTAAAATGGCGGTATTTTTTAAGTAAAAATCCTACGAAAGTAGTGAAAGTAGCAGCAAGGAGTTGCCGACTGAGAATACCTATTTGAATAGTAATCTTTAAAAAGCCGATGCAATCAGCAGAAATGAGCTGAACTTTGTTTTACTTCCTGTACATAACCTCAAATATAGTCAAGGAAGCCACTTTTTGGATACAGCCTCAAATATCTCAATATCTTGACGTGATGGGTAAATTCACATGTCAGATTCAAATTCCACGGCCAAAATTACGTAGGGAATGTCTTCAAGTTGTCAAATAGCTTTCACGACCCCCCTAGTTTATATGCAAATTGTATGCAACTGTGTTAGTTAATAAAGGCAGACTCATTCCTTGAATTTCGCAAGTAAAATGAGTTACAAGCTGTGTCCTCCAATTACATGAGTTTGAAGGCTTCTTGCTAATAAGTACTTGGAAGAACGAGAAAATATTACCTAAATTATTACTTAACGCATCTACTACTTCGCACGATTGTGTAGTCCACCACTATGGTTCCCGATTTTTTAACAACAGTTTTCAAATGTTGGAGGAAGAGGTGCTGAAAAGCGACCTACTAGATTAGCTGATTCAACTTCTCTTGATTTATTTTCATGACGAACTTTGAAAATTAAACCTTATTCAACTCATGTTTTCAAAATTTGGCAGTAAAATTACTGACAAACATTGGCTTAAATTTGTCTATTGAACGGTTTATTTATTGGACACTACTCTATAAATAAACAAATTATAACATGTATTACCAATTCAATTATTTCTATAACAAAAGTTGTTTTTAACCTGTCAAGACCATTTTAAAATCGTTAATTAAAGATGGATGGATCTTGACCTACAACGTTACGCACTCCAATTACTTTGCAAAAAATTTTTACCATGAAAAATTGCGGTAATTAGCCACAAACGCTATGCATTGCAGATTGTTTAACTGAAATTGCACCTGCTTGATCTTCACGGTAATATGAATTTCTCATGCATTTTGTTGTTATTGTATGAAACGTAATTATAGCTGTTGGAATCTTTCACAGCAGGTGCAGATTATGGTATTACTTTTACATTCACGCAGTGGAATGGAAGTATAGCAATCGTAAAAAAAAATTCAAAAATTTTGTTGTTGAAATAAGCTTAGAATGTCATAAAACGTCGAGATTTGAAATTTGAGTGAACAAAATTTTCTGTCTGTCGGTCGGTCGGCTTGTCTGTAACATTTTTTGTGCGCACATTTTCTCAGGAACGGTTTAAGATATTGACTTGAAATTTGGTACATATATGTATCATGGCGAGATCTGGAACTACATTATATTTTGCGCTCATTTCCGTGAAGGGTTGGGGGTTAAATAGGAATAAATAATGAAGAATAAATAAAGCAAGCTGGTATAGGTTATCCAGTGTTAGTTCGAAATTCATAAAAAACCAATCATAGATTAGTTCATAATCATAACATAGCAGCAGCGATGCCATAACCAACTCTTAGAACCACTTTTTAATCATTGTAAATATTGTTTCACCACTTTATATTAATTGACAGGCATGTTGGAAATTATTTATTTAGAATACAATATTTATTGTAGTTTAATGAACAACTCCATAAATGATTCAATAAATGTAAATAAATATCACTTAACCTATGGCTATGCTCCCGACAATTATATAAATAAACCAAATTAGGCAGCGGGCTTGTAATGGTCAGCCAGGCAAACAATCGGCTACCTTCCTTTGAGGTAAGCGGATAACATATCCGGTGAACTATATTCGTATACGGATATCGTATGCAATATTCTAGTACGCGGTATCTAGTCTAATTCTATTACAAATTGGCTTTGTAATGACTTATACTGGTAGCAACGCTTCAGACTGAATTTTCAAATTAATAATAGAAATACTATGAGTACAGAAACTTGGGATTTAGTGTATATACTAGAAGCCAAGGCATCAGAATTCTCAATAATATTTTTATAAAATTTTTCAATCCCTCCACCACACCCACTCCATTATTAAAGGAGCTGATGAAACAAAATTGAGACATTTCCTTGAAATTTCGTACACGTATGTATTGTAACATCTGACTGAGATGATCCCGTTGAAGGGGTGTGGGAGGAGAGAGGGGGCTGTATGGAGAAAATAAGTAGAACAAGCTAATAAGAGTCCAGAAACTTAATTTCTGGCATATATACTAGAAACCAACGCCCCAAATATTTGTTATGACATCTGCCTCAAATGTTATTAGAATTCTATGACCAATTATTTCTACATACTGGAGTGCAAATATAGTCAAGATGTTCTCCTTTAAAGAGACTTGGATGGGTATTCTGGATGTGGAAGATGTGATTCCTTAAGCAGCGGTTTTTATATTATGGAGATGGAATCCAAGAAAGTAGAGGTAAATATATAATGGGGCCAATTTTAAAATATTACTACGAGATGTCCTCATCGTCATTTATAATGCAACGCTAAATAATTATATTTGACTCATGAAGAAAAAAATGTTTTTAAAACCGCCTTTATAAAAGGATGTAAAAATGACAAATAACAAAAGCAAAAGAATTTTAAACCGGCCTTAAAACCTATATTAGGTTATAAGATGCAATTAACCGTTGAAATAGTATTTCAGAATTTTTAGTGACCGTTTTCAATTTTGTTCAATCTTTTCTTCCTTTTTAGTTGGCTCATTTCATGTAAATCTGCAAAGGTTACAATTATGGCAGCTCTATTAGAAGTGCCATTTTGAATCAGATTTAGTATCAGATGCTTCGAAAATAACCAACCAATCAGTAGTTTAAGCGCAGTTGTGGCTGCGACGTATTCGCCACATTGTTAAATATTCTCACATAGAAAACACCTTTTTCCGATTTTTGCCCACTTTATGCTAGATATAGCTTGATAAAACTAATAAGGGAGCACCACCAACTCATATTCCACAGTTTGCAAAAGATTTCCATGGAAACCCATTAAACCATCATGAGAAATCAACGCACAAACACAAAGAAAACATTCATTGAGAACTTTTTCCCTTTTAAAAATGTTTAGAGACGGTTAAGAAGCACTGTGAGTTGCGATGTAACAGGAAATGGACGCCGCAGTACATCCAGTCCTTAGCACGCAAAATTGCGTGCGCTTTCAGAAGGAAATATAATAATTTCTTTAATAATTAATCATCGAATTTAAATTAAATAAAAGGCATTTTAAAGAGGAAGTATTCATCTTTTCAGTTTATTTATCACCTCACAAATATCCTTGGTTTTTGTTACATAAAATTTAATGTAAGAACTCTTTAAATTTAAGTATTATAGATCCTGAATGAAATGTTACAAAGTAAAATATCTCTTACGCTTAAGAGCCCAAAATGAGATGGTACTTAATTATGAACTAAACAGTGCTACAAAATATTCAAACTTAACGTAAAAATATTGCAAATTAAAGGTTGAAATAGTTTTCAATGGCCCTTCATTTTATTGAAGATTTCATATTTTATCAGAAGATATTTCGAAGCGAGTGATTTAGAGAACGATATTCTTTCAGTTTTTGTGACTCATGTAAATAATTTTAATAATTTATAACTCTATGAAAAGAAAAGCAAATGTTACAAACTTGCAATATATAATAATCGCTTTGTACCTATTCTTTCGGTATAAAAGAAACTTGTTTTGAATAGTAGCCAAAATGTTGAGGCGAGTATCCCTTGTGACCAGCTCCGATTCAGCTGTTGGCGGCGGCGCATGGCGTGGCGCGCAGATCATGTGGTATCGCTTTGCTTGTGTTGTTTATTTTAATCTAATAAAATTGTTTCAATTTTGATGTTTAATTTACTTAGCAACGTAATTCGATGCAAGAAATAAACATATTTTTTTGGAAATATTTTCTTATGCACAATAATCTTCATCATCAGTTTCAGATAAAAATGCTTCTTTTTCGCGAGTTATAGATTGTAATAAGAAATAAAGAATGACCTTAGAATCACCGTCCATCAGATAAGAAATAAATGATGTCATATTGTTACACCATCGACATCAAACAGTTTTGGTTCCATTTTTCGAAAATTTCTGGTTCTCCAGATATTACGTTGTGACAACTTAAGTGAATCACCCTGTACAACCTTGTCATTTAATGAGATGAAGATATAAGGAAAACCCATTGCGTTACTTTACTCACACGTCTGAATCTCGTTTTAATGATGTGGATATTGAAAGTTGCTCCTTTTCTTTGATTGCCTCCACCTATAATTCTAAATACCTGACCCAAAATAAACATACAGTTGTAATTTGTTAAGGATTAAAACCAACATAAATTATACATGATCGTAATATTGAAATAAAATTTTAATTAAAGGACTGACTAAATTTTACGGTGAAATTGTAAGAGACTTTCTTATTCGTAACTATGTACGTTTTTAAATTAAGTTTCATGTCATTAAGGTAAAAGCGGCATTGCGTAATCCATAATTAGATCAATTTCGTTGCTTTTTTGCGCGGGTATGCGGACTTAGTCACGTCAAATCGCCCCGGACCATAAAAATTACAGGATATATCGATATACCGATGATTTAGGTTCAGAAAATCGTTACTCTAAAAAATCACTGAAGATAAATTGAATCAGTTTAAAAAAATCGGTCACTAAAAATTGTGAAATAAAAGTTTATCATGGCATAGTGGTCAATTTATTCAATCTAACGACTATAAACTCGAAATACGTATATTAGTGGGCGCGTTTATGTAATTTAGTGGGCTTGGAATGAAGAAAGCAAACAACGCATTTCATCTTATAGAGAGTGTAATTACAATGATGTCACTTCCCGTTAGCCCAGGTACGCGTCGTTCACTCCCTGTACCTCTATAGAGGGTGAAATATTTAATTGTCTGTAACTCGGCAATTCTTTGAGCAATCAGATTTATTCTGGCATAAAAAGGGTGTAGCAGAATAAGTAAGGTAAAATGGCCACCAAAGCTTTTGGACCCAATTCGGTATCAGTGGATCGATAACGGAAAAAGAACTTTTTACACGAGTTTTAGGCCTCTGTCGCCAGTGGCCTAATAAATATCATTTTTCGTTTTCATTTTCTATCTCCGTAAGTTGTGCGTTAATTGTTATGAAAAAAATGGAAGATGCAGATGTGATTTAAATATATCTTAGGAAAAAAAAGGTGCTACCCTTTTCGAATAAAAAAAATTAAAGAAATCAAATAATTACTTACTCATTATTTTTTAATGGTGAATCCGAGTTTCACACTGGCTTACTCAGACTGGCTCAAAATTTGGTTAAAAAATTGAGAAAACTTCCTCATAGTTGCCGTTATGTGAAGTGTGAAGTGAAGTTTTTCAATTTGAACCAAATTTTGAGCCAATCCGAGTAAATCAGTGTTAAATTCGAATTCAGTATAAAAAAAAACACAAAATCTATGTACTCACGAGTCTGGTACAGAACTTCTTTTTGAGTGGCTGTGTTATTTATTCATGAAAATGATAACTTGCGTACACAAAATGTTTACCAAAAATACATTAGTATGAGTCAGAGCTGGGTAGTATCCGAATACTGTTGTATTCGGATAGGGTATTGAAATACTTTTGATGTGTCCAAAGCCTGTATTCGGACATTTAAAGAAAAATGTATTTGTCATCCGTATCCGAAAGGTGGTTTCTTCGGATACTTTTATATCCCCCCCGCCAAACCTTACAGTAAGCGCCTCGTTCGTGACGCATCAGGAACAGACGTGAAGATGACCACTTGTTCATTCTTGTGCATTATTGGAAGTGAGAATCTGGAGTAAATCGCAAATCAAATACAGCATGTTTAGATTTAGACTGTTTAGAGTATTCACAAGTAAGTGGCAAATGACCACCCATCTCCTACACGTCTTAATATTTTTCATTATTGCCTTTTCGATATTTTTTACGCATTTAAAGATGAACAAACAAATATCCACATGCTTAATGATTACCCACTGTTGGAGAAACTGTCCATCAAGTACAACACCCGGTTGCCATCCTCGGCACCTGTTGAGAGGTTGTTTTCTTTTGCCTAAAAGATTGATGCGCCCCGACGCAACGGCTTTACCGATGAAAATCTTGAGTTTCTGGTTTTGACGAAGGCAAGCTCCAACAAGCAAGGTTTAAAAATGTTACCTAAAAATTGTATATGTCTTGGAAATAACAGTGAACAGTTTTTCCTAACAACATATGTATTTTTACATTGTTCTTCATTATGTATGTACCTTAGAGTTAAAGGAGCGTATCTCCAGATTAGTGATAAATGAAGTTGACCATTCCAAGAACCTTAAATTTCGTAGTGGTAAATGTTCGTATTCTTACCAACTATATGATCCTTTACCACTATGAAAT
Source organism: Stenurella melanura (assembly GCA_963583905.1). Classification (NCBI taxonomy): domain Eukaryota; kingdom Metazoa; phylum Arthropoda; class Insecta; order Coleoptera; family Cerambycidae; genus Stenurella; species Stenurella melanura. Next base: position 38,202,234 of record OY757315.1, on the reverse strand, counting down.
TTAAGGTTCTTGGCGCATTTTGGAAAAAATACTATTTCCATTTATCACTAAACTGGAGATACGCTTCTTCACTTCTAAGATGAAGATATGGTTGAGTGGAAGAGCAAACCTCTGTCCTTCGGACAGCTCGTCGGACAGCTTGTTTGAACTCTGCCATTTGTTAGGAATATTTCAGTGATACAATTCATATATTGTAGTGTAAGTTTTTCTATGTAACTAATCCTAACAATAAAATCATTATTATTATTATTTTTTTTTTTTTCATTCTTTCTCGGTATGCTTGCCGGTTACTTTCATCAGCTGAGAGGGAATTCACCCTTTCCAGCTGCTGTTGCGTTGATAGAAACTTCCTTACTAGGTGGCAGGTTTGTAGAATAACAGCCTTCTGTATGAGTATTATAAGGCCATTAGGAAGCTCTAGTTTAGCCAAGTTTGGCTCCAGGTGTCTTGAACAAACTCCATCAACAGAAATGATCACTGGTATAATTTTAATTTCGCGTAGTTTCCACAGACTTTTTACCTCAATTGCCAGATTTTGGTATTTAATAGCTTTTTCTTGTTCTGTTTTGGTTAGATTGTGGGTAAGGGGAACACCGACGTCAATTATTAGTGCAGTTTTATCGATCTTATTTATGAATATTAAATCTGGGCGGTTAAAATCTACTGTTCTATCAGTTATGACCGGCCTATCCCAGTATAATATTGCCTCGCCGGATTCGAGGACAGCTTCAGGTGAGTACTTATAGTACGGCTCGGGGTTGTTAATTAATTTGTGTCTCAGAGCAAGATGAATATGGAGAATTTTCGCAACTTGATTATGTCGGCATAGGTAGTCATTATCGGATAGAGCTGAACACCCTGCTGTAATGTGTTCTATAGTTTCTCCAGGACGGTTACATTTTCTGCATTTGTCTACTACATTCATTTTTAGTATATTTCTTTCGTAATTCCTTGTTCTTATTACCTTGTCCTGAATAGACATAATGAATCCCTCGGTTGCAGGATAAAGATAGCCCTTCTTTAGGAACAGAACAGATAGTTCTTTATTCGTGGTGTCAGCGGCAAGTTGTGCCGGATATCTGCCGTGTAAGATCTTTTCCTTCCAGGATGCTATCTTGTCTGCATTAGATTGTCCCCCTTCTCTCACAGTATCTCGGTCGTTTAGGTTAAGAGGGGTGTAGTGTTTGTCTGTGTTTACAATCTTCTGCAATTTAGGGTTGTCATGATTTTGGAAATATCTCCGTAATTGTAGCTCTTGGTCTTTACATAATCCGGCAATATTCAGCAGGCCACGTCCTCCTTCTGCTCGTGGTAAGTATAATCGTTCAATGGCCGACTTTGGGTGTAGCAGGTTGAATTTGGTTAGGAGTCGTCGTGTTAATCTATCTAATTCGTCTAGATCTGTGTTGCTCCACTTAATAATACCGAATGAGTATATAAGAACTGGGATTGCCCAGGAGTTAATGGCTCTAAAAATGTTATTCGAATTTAATTTGGTGTTGAGTAGTTTAGTGAGCCTATGCTTGTATTTATTAGTAAATTCACTTTTTAGAGTCGTGTGTTTTATATCTCGGTTTTGTTGGATGCCAAGATACTTATAGGTTTTATCAAGTGGGAGTGGCTCTATGTGAGTAATATTTTCGTCAGACTGTGTCAAGACTCCTTTACATATATGTACTGTAGAGCACTTATCCAGGCCAAAGCTCATCCTTATGTCATCGCTGAATATTTTCGTGGTGTTTATTAGTGATTTCAGCTGATCTTTAGACTCTGCAAATAGCTTGAGATCATCCATATATAATAAATGGTTGTATTTAGTGTCGTCCCTTGGTTGTAGTCGGAATCCAGCACGGGAGTTGTTGAGTAGTGTCGATAGAGGGTTAAGTGCAAGACAGAACCAAGTAGAGCTGAGTGAATCTCCCTGGAAGATTCCTCTTTTTATTTGTACTTCTCCGATGTTATTATTATTTAGCCTCAGTGTAGTTTTCCATGTGTTCATTAGGTCTGATAATAGGATTCTGATATTAGGGGCAATTTTATAGATTTCAAGGATCTTTAAAAGCCAGTTAGAAGGGACGGAGTCGTATTATTATTATTATTATTATTATTATAAAAGTATCTCTATCCGTTATCCTAAAAATGTATTCAAATACATGTATTTAAAATACATTTGTTATTAGGGTATTTGTATTTAAGTATCCGTTATCAATACGATATATACAGTATCCGTATCCGTTATTCGAATACTTTCATCAGGTATCCGTACATAGCTCTGCTATGAGTAGTTTATAGAAATGATGCGCCATATTTAAAAAATTATAAGAACTAGATGAGGAAAAGATGATTCTCGTCTTCAAAACATTGGTCAAGTAATTGTAATATAAACACCACTACCCCATTATGGTTGTTTATCTTATTATTCATTGAAACGTAAATTGTTGACACAGAGGATCGTACAAACAAATTAAAAAAATTATTCACTTTTACTACAAGCTGCATGTGTTATTTACGTCGATATAAATTATCTACACATATGAAAAAGAAGTTTTTGGTAAATGTACAAGGCGTCCCACTTAAAATTTCCTGGCTATTAGTAAGGGGTCCAAAGCTTTAAAAATTGAAATGACCCATTCCAACAAGGTAAATGATTTTTGGAAACGAATTCAGGAAGAGGGTCCTTAGGGGCATCAGAAATGGCTTGTTGGACTTTTGTTGGCGCTTGCGCAACTTCTCCACAAGAAAAAAACATGGCCGAATGTTATTTCAAGAATTTGTGTTTTTAAACGTTTACCTCTTCCTAAAAAATTAACTACTTGCGATATCAATCTGATTTTTTATATCTATATACTACAAACACGAGCGCATCTATCTGTACTAATAGACCTTCAAAATCACTTACGGTTTTTTTCTAAATAAATCCAAAATCACATGAACGAATTTTGTGTGTTTGAAATTTCGACGTGCGGGCAACTATATTAAATATTCGAATTTTGTATCTATTACATACGAATGAAATATGGTCTAAAGATCAAAAAAGTTTTTGCAAAAAAAATTAGCTCGATATCTTATACAGTTTTCGAGATGCGGATTTTTAAATTCGACCGTAATAATGTCTTGTTATTAGCGCGCAACGTGACAGCTACGGCAGGGCTCGTTCTGTGCAATTGTGGATAGATCATATAGGTATTAGTCTAATACCTAATTTGATTTAGATGTTATATTATTCTTGATCATTAGATCACTCATTGTCTGAAAATTATTAAACAATTATTTCGGTGCAATAAATACGTGGTTTTAAATTATGATGTAATTTGTTACATGTAATATACTGCCGTCCTAAGCCAAAATGACGTACTTCATTATACGCTCTTCTTGAGATATTTGACATTTTATGCCGCTAATCTCAGCACATCTTATTTTTTTAAATAGTTTCATTCTATTTTTTAATTTAATTCTATGAGGCAGATGCAAAAATAATGGTTTATTGATTATTGAAAAATGCCGGTCATTTAACAAGGAAACTTTGAAGTACGTCCAATTTGCTTAGGAAATTTTAAGTTACGTCATTTTGGTTTGGGACAGTATATCTAGACTTGCAAATAGAGTACGAAATCGTTAATAAGTTTTAATAAATTGAGTTTAAAAATAAAAATTGACCTAAACTTCGGATTTAAAAAAGTACGATATGACTTAAGAAAACAAGCCCTGAATATTGGTGTAAATAAGGACAAATGTTGCCCAACAATGTGAACTTGGATTCCTCACGCCTAGCATAAAATTTGAAGTGCAGTGATGAACAAACGAACACAATTATATTTACGAAAGGTATGTTTAATTTTTCCAAAATAGAAAAACTACAAAAGTTTTGTGGGTATACGACAACAAAGGGTATTTTATAGTATTCACGAAACCAATAAATAATTAGGTGAAAAACATGAAGAAGAAAATATTGTAAATATTGTTTATTGGCAGTCTATGTATTGTGTGACCTGTCAGTTATTCTTTCCGAAGGGGAAAAAGTGAGCAGTTCCAGTTGCCTTAAATCAAACAGGCCATCTAAACAGTTTGACTAATCTTGGATATAACTGCGATGCAATTGGTGATCGTGTCATTGAAGATGGTCGTAAGACCTATGTAAATCTGTATGGCCATAGTGAGTTTAATTAGATTCACCAAGGTAGCATTTATTTTTCATAAAGTTATTAGACATACTTTCGCTAAGTCCTACAAGAGAGCTTACTTACTGCATTTGAAACGGTCATTAAGTCCAGTAGTTTGTTATGCTTAGCTTAGCTTGCAACTGAAGTACTTAGCGAAGCAGGGTCAAACCCTGCTTACTGCAAAATAATTTTAATTGTAAAAATTATTCACAAGAAGTGGTTTAGATTCTCCTATACTTTCCTTACCTAACACAAAATTCTGGATTTTAAACAAATTACTTCGGTGACTTGAAAAACGGTTAAGAAAACACATCACACTCTTCCAGAAAATTTGGATATCTGATAGAGAATAACCAAATAAACCCACAAATGATGACAAAAAACCACAAGTGGTTAAAAAAAAAACAAAAAGTGGAATTGTAAAGTAGAGTGTGACTAAAAATGTTGATGTTCTGTTGCATGTGCATGTGACCTTTCCTACAATTGTTTTAAGGGCAGAAATAATACAGCGTAATTCTTACTAGTCTAGTAGTGCTTTGTCGATGCTTACTGAGCTGTGTATAATTATGCATTATTATTATTATTATTACTTATAAATTACACGTTTTGTGTACGTGTTTATATTTTATTTCTATATTGTATAATGATGGTATATATAATACATATCTCCATATACAACACCTTCATAAACTATAGATCTAATAAATACTATGCCAAATGAGTTTCATTTTACATATTAATATTTTTGTAAATTTATAAATAATAATAACACAATATCAAAAATGTATTGGCTTACTATCTTGATGCATTACAATTAACCACATAGCAGTACGTGAGATAATAGCCGCATGGTAATAGGAGTATCACGGACCTAAATTATGGTTTAATTTGAAAAGTCTGTAACTCAAAAATTGTAAAAGATATGGAGCTAATTTTTTTTGCAAAAACTTTTTTGATCTTTAGACCATATTTCATTCGCATATAATATATAAAAAAATTAAACATTTAATATAGTTGATCGCACGTCGAAAATTCAAACACACAAATTTGCTTCCTGTGATTTAGGATTTATTTAGAAAAAAATCGTAAGTGATTTTGAAATTCTAACAGTACAGATATATGCGCTCATGTCAGTAGTATACAAATATAAAAAATCACATCAATATCGTACGTAGTTAATTTTCTAGCGAGAGGTATATGTTTAAAAACACACATTCTTGAAATAACGTTCCGCCATCTTTTTTTCTTGTGGAGAAGTTGTGCAAGCGCCAAAAAAAGTCCAACAAGCCATTTCGGATGCCTATTAGGACCCTCTTTCGATATGCGAGCTCAAAATTTATTTACCTTGCCGGAATGGGTTACTTGGCGATTTAGACGGCTTTCGAAGGTGTGGACCCTCTACTATATCTTGATAACAATAACAGTTAGGGAAATGGCGTGTAATTTCGACGACGAAAAGTTACCGTCTGCCAGTCGGTAATCGAAGAGAGCATGTAACTACAAAACTTTTTTCTTTTTGGAAATTTTTGGTATGGTGGGAGAATATGGGGGGGGGCATTTCTTTTTAAACAAATTGTTATCGATATTTGTCCACATAGGTAGTTAGTATATCTACTTCACATACCCCAATTACAATGGTAGACGAAAATTCCGCTCAGTGCGCGGTAGAGGATTCGCAGTAGAAAAAAAGGTTATTCCATCAGTTGAGTGTGTAAACCATTCCATATGTATTATAATTTTACGTTTTAGGTATTTAAAATTCTGATTTCTGACTCCGTATTGCAATTTAAGTGACTTTTCTAGTTAAAATTACGCTCGTCATTTTGAATTATTATCTAAAAGTGCTTACTAACGCGAGTACTTCGTTATTTAAAGTGCTTAGTGCTTAATGCTCGAAGCACCTTTTAACAGTCGGCACAGCACCTACTGAAAACCTCCTCATTTTGAAATTTTTTAAAAGTCGGCTAAAAAAAACTTATAAATCAAGTTGCAAAAATTCATTTAAAAAATATATTAAATTTTTTTCAACATCTTATTCATTGCCAGGGAAAATACTGTTCCCGTGCGCATGCGAGTCCGAAAGCATTCCTACATGCAAGTTTGAAATACTTACGTCTCTTTTATTTTGCGCAAAAAGATATAGACACGTAGAGGTAACGGTCAGGCCCATAACTGAGTTTTTTTATATATAAAAACGACCATGCCACGATAGACGACCGACCTTGATTGAGAGTCAACGGCGTTTGTTTTTTGACTGCGCTTATAGAATCCCTTATTACCACAAAAGACCTCGTCTTTATAAATTATAATAATAACCCAATTTAAATTTATTGTGATCAAGGTAACAAAACAAATTTAAAAAAATCATAAAATTTAGCATGGTTTGTTTCTTTTCTCGACACTAGAGTTTATTAGACGCTGTGAAATGTTGTTAAGCCCACCAACCACAATCACAATACAAGCTTCTGTGGAAGTAGATTAAATAAATTACATGATGCATTACTGAAAGGTACAATCTCTTTTTTAAATTAAAAACAACTTTAAAACTTGTCATGGAGTCATTATTTTGTAACTTTTACTTTCATTACAGTTCGCTTCTTATTCGTTTTATTTAGAATATTTACTATCAGGAGTCGAAATACATTTTTCTTAACCATCCACAAAGTGAGGTGGAAGGTTTCAATTTTTTATTGTTGAAATAGGTTAGATTATTTCAAGATTTTAAATTTGAGCGAAAAAAATGTTTCCATCAGTCTGTCTGTCGATCAGTCATTCTGTCTACCTGTAGCTTCTTTTGTGGGTACGTTTACTTTGGAACGGTTGATGATATTGACTTTTGGTAAGAGTATATATTATAACGAGATTTGAAATTTTGCTTATTCCGCTGAAGGGTTGGAGGGAAAATAGGGGTAAGTAAGTAGAGCATACTAATAAGAGTTCAGAAACTTGGGATTTGTTTTATATGCTAGAAGTCACGGTTTAAAATAGTTGAGCAACAACTGCCATCTCTACAGATGCTCGAAAATGTTTCCCGAGGAAACTGCAACCGTTTGTGGGTAACATTCAAAATTTGGTTTTCATGTATTCAAAACACAATGCAGAACAAAAACAAGGGATATATTTTTTACGAGGATTTAAGGCATTAAAATTTGTCAATTATTTTTATCTCTCAAACTCTAAATATACTTTTAAAGAAATACTAACGGTAATTATACAGACTGTCTATTTTACGAAGGCCACACCAAATATCTCGCTTAATATCTATTGTAGAAGAATAAAGTTTTAGAAACAGTTATCCCATTTTTTGTGAGCTATATTTCAGTAAAAAGAAATTTGAAATCCATAGCCTACTTTATGAGATATATTACAAAAACCTGAAAAATAGGAAAACCACAAACGGTTATAGCTTCCTTATTTGAGGAGATACGAAAAAAGTTAAAGGAATGAAAGTTGACGGCAAAGACAATAAGAATAATAACGTGTAACAAAAAAATCGAAAAATGCAGTTGGCTTTGACATACGCTATTGTGCAAAAATGAAAAATACATATCTCAAAGTAGGCCATGACGCCATTAATTCCGTTATTTTTTTCTCATTCCAACGATATAAAACATGTCACAGAAATTTTAACCGATAGTGTCAATATTTAATATTTTACGAATACCACATTTCATATAATTGAATCGTAACAATCAGCTGTGCCATAATTAGTGAAAAACAATGTATACAGTTATTAATAAATTTGACAGATTGTCACTGTTGTATGTTGCGTTGTCGAGTTCTAAGACAAATTTTATATCAGTAATTATGGTGTACACCAATAATAACAAATTCGATATGATTAGCATTTATTGTCAGTGCAATTTTGACGCTGAGATGGCAGTCACGGTTTACGGAGATAGATTTCCAGATGCTCCGCAGCCAAATCGAACTATGTTTAGGAAGTTAGTTCAAAATCTAAAAACGCACGGTTCATTTTCAAAAAAAGTAATAAGGCGAAAGCATGTTGCGGATAATGTAAGAAAAGTGAATAGAGTAATGAATTATGTTAACCAAAATGAGGAAACCTCTTTGAGACAAATTCAGAGAAACTGTCGCATAAAAAAAGACAGTGCAAGAAAAATATTGAAAAAAAAACGGATTTCGATGCTACAAAATGAGGAAAGTTCAACATTTAAATGAGGGAGATAAGCCAAGGAGAGTAAGATTTTGTAGATGGTTATTAAATAAGAAAAGGAATGACGCGCTGATATGTAGCAAAATTCTTTGGTCGGACGAATCAAATTTTTCTAATAATGGATTTTTCAATAGAAATATGCATTATAAGTGGACACGAGAAAATACACATTGGTGCAGAGACTGCTCTCCAAGAAAGATTTTCTACGAATGTTTGGTTGAGTCTTTTAGGGACTAAAGTAATTGGACCTTATTTTTATGATGGCAAATTAACCGCTCGTAGATACCTTAATTTCCTGCAAAACGAATTTCAAGATTTTCTTTATGAATTAACAGTGGCAGAAAGATTAAATTATTCATATTTTCAACAAGATGGGGCTCCACCTCACACTGCTGTAATATGTACAAATTATTTAAATCAAGTTATGCCAGATAGCTGGATAGGCACCTATGGACCCATTCTATGGCCAGGTCGATCACCAGATATTACTCCCTTGGATTTTTTCGTCTGGGGTTACATTAAAGGTATTTCAAACTGCCCCTGAAAATATTGAGGACATCAAAACCAGAATTCGAAACGCATGTGAGGCAATTACTCCTGAAATGCTCCAAAATGTAATGCGTGATGTGTCTCGTAGAGCACGTTTATGTGTCAGAATGCATGGTGCACAATTTGAGCATTTGTAGTTAGAAAAATAAATACACACAATTTCTTTTCAATATGGTAGTAGGTAGTACTGTTATACATAGTTTTTCGTTTTTTTCTTTGGATATTCGTTTTGTACTTGTATTTTTATTTATGAGATATTTATTGGTTTGTATTAAATTGTAATAAATAATTACGGAATTATAATTATTATAAAGTGAATTTTTACTATTATGGCACAGCTGATTGTTACGATTCAATTATATGAATTGTGGTATTCGTAAAATATTAAATATTGACACTATCGGTTAAAATTTCTGTGACATGTTTTATATCGTTGGAATGAGAAAAAAATAACGGAATTAATGGCGTCATGGCCTACTTTGAGATATGTATTTTTCATTTTTGCACAATAGCGTATGTCAAAGCCAACTGCATTTTTCGATTTTTTTGTTACACGTTATTATTCTTATTGTCTTTGCCGTCAACTTTCATTCCTTTAACTTTTTTCGTATCTCCTCAAATAAGGAAGCTATAACCGTTTGTGGTTTTCCTATTTTTCAGGTTTTTGTAATATATCTCATAAAGTAGGCTATGGATTTCAAATTTCTTTTTACTGAAATATAGCTCACAAAAAATGGGATAACTGTTTCTAAAACTTTATTCTTCTACAATAGATATTAAGCGAGATATTTGGTGTGGCCCTCGTAAAATAGACAGTCTGTATGAAGGTATAGAATGGTATTTTTGTGTATTTAGCATTATGTATAGAACATTGTTAACATTTCCACAGTCAAAAAAGAGTATTTAATAAACAAATTAAATTTAAATGCACATTTTTTTAACCGCTCTCAACGCCAGCTTATTTATGTTCTGGCTATTAATTCTTTAGATGAGTCTCTCGACTTGCGCCACGCACATTAAAATTTTAAGATCTATTACATGTTACTACATTAAGACGACCTTCACAATACTTTTATGCAATTTCTATAGGTTACCATCATTTTTAAAATAGCACTGGAATCATCGGCCCAGTAACCTTTCACTGTCAACATATAACAGTGGAAATATTTTAACTAACTTTTAAAATGTTACAAAGACGGAGGTTCTTAATTTAATACATGTTTTTTATATACAGGGTGAACCGAGAGGAAAGCGCCGAACCCCTGGAATGTATACTGCACATAAGTGTATTCAAGAAAAATAGTTGTAATCCGATTTTTATTTGCTTTTGAATTACAGCGTCTTAAATGTTTAGTAACAAAAAATACGAAAAGCAAAATTATAAAATTTTGACTTATGGCTCATTTACAAAGAGAGCGTGTTACTTACTATCCCGAGTTCTGGTTGTAGAGATTACAGGCCCTCTTTTTATTCGTTTTCGAGGAAACCGCATGTGAAAAGGAAAAGATCAATTAACTAATGCTATATCTACGCAGAAGTCGCTCTTGAATCGGATTTTATGGGAAAACCCGTTCCTAGTACAATGACATTATTCAAGTAAAAATAAAATTAAAAGTAGCGTGACCCAGTTTGGGTTAACATCTAAATTTCTTGAAATATTCACAAAAATATTACTTTTCGATTTAAAACATTTTAACATTGGAAATGTTAATGTTCGCGTATAGAGCATAGGAGAAAAGTTACGAGTTTTTGCCAAGGCCGCTGACATGAAAGTATCAAGGTCAAGTGATGCAATACTGAGAGAGAACCTGTTACTATGTGGGAAGCGATACAGTGTAGTCGGTCAGCGCCGATCGATATTGTACCGCCTGTTCGAGAAAAGGCGGCACGGAGGGAGAGAGCAAATCCTGTAGCATCGACGCAGGACGCATTAGTGCTGCTGCGGCGGACGAATAAAGAAGCGTGATATCATTTGTCTCACTATTTATTCCTTGCCCTAGTTGTTTATCAGTCTACGGTTGGCGCATAGGTAATGTTCTCGCTTACACACGCAACATAACGCAGATCAGAATGCATAATGCTCCCTTCCAGATAAAACACCCCTACCATACTAGGCGTTGCCTTTGTTCCGGCAAAATCTATATCCATACTCTCCTTTCTTCAACTCTACACTACATCTTCTCAAAACCTCTATTTTATCTCCTCATTCCTTTTTCTTTATTTTTTTATTTTTGCATTTTTGTCTTTTTTTCTTGTTTTGTAATTTTTTGTTTTAAAATTCCCTCTAGGCCAACAATTTCCATAAAATCTAAACTTTTAAAATCAAAATATCCATCTTCCCCTCATCCTCTCAACGGTATTGAGACTATAGAGTCCCATTACCACGAGCGGGGTTTTTCGTTAAGTTCTTCCCCGCATTATCAACTCAAATTCGCATCGATTAGTGCCATATTAGTTTTAAAGTGTAGTTCTTATGTATTTTAAATACCACATGTGTGGATCTGTTCTATCTTAGCCTAAGTTTTAAATCGCAAAATTGCGATAGGAGTATTTAATTGTTAAAAATCTGGAGCGGAACGGGCCGCGACCAGACCAATCACACACTCACCGCGGCGCTTCACAACGTGGTCGCCGGGTTGGCTCCACAAATCTCTTAATGGTAAGAGAGTTTGTGGAAGAAACGGCTCAGAAATTTTTTTCAACAAAAATACTGCAATCGGAGGCTACCGCCGACATCACACAAATACGCATACACGACAACCCTACTCACACACATAAACTTATACACCAAAGACTCCCCGTCTTTTTCGAAAGACGGTGACAATAACTAACCCAGACAAACCACGAAACAGACAAACTACACTACCACAAAACCACGTACTCTTCTACTTTCATTTCACCACCTCTGCCCTCTGACAAGACACTATTCCTCAATTTTTAATTTTCAAATAACAGGCAGTTATATGCCTCGGTCATTAGTCACCTTGAATTATTTTAAGTAGGGTTTTGTTATTTTCCCTACACAAATCAACAGTAATCAAAATTCCAAAAATCTACTTTCAAACTTTTAATTTTTTTAACTTTTTTTCAAAAGATAATTCAAATAAATAGGCAGGAATATAATTAGAAATGTCTTATCGCAGCAGCGACTAGCAAAATTAAAAAACATGTATTCCTGGATCTTCGGCCATACCATCTGGTGGTTGGCACTTTGTGATTGTTTTAATAACAATCTAAATTGTCAGCTTATAAAATGTATTTTACATTTAGACCCAGACATGTTAATGTAATTAGTTAAAAACAATAAAAAATGTTAAAATGGAAAAATGGGTTGGCTCCGGATCGCGGTCCGGGGAAGCAATTAATGTATAAGAATGATGAAATAAATATGTTTTGATTGTTTGATTGATTCTCGCTTACGGTGTGAAAGGTCCCGGGTTCAAACTCCCATGCCTGCTGAATATTTTTTTCTTTACTTTTGTGATGATTAATATATTTTTAAACATATTCTTTTCTATGATTTCTTTAGGTTAGGTTAGTAGGTTTTTATTCTGCTTAAAATAAATTCATTTTTCGTGTGATTTCTTTAGGTTAACTTGAAATCATTAAAATCACTATGTTAGTAACGCGTCGTTAACTCTCGGTCCAACAATGTCGGTTCGATACCACAAAATTTGCTTGTCTGTTCAACTATTACTTCCACGGTATATCGCTGTTTGTTAACTCCTGGGCACGCCGAATTTTTATTTTTTCACAAATTCAGGTTTGATTTGACGGCAGAAATAATGTTTTCCTTCTTTTCCTATAATGACTTCAATCTTTCATGGGATGGTTAGGTGGTTAGGTAGTTAGGTTAATTTTTATTTTGCTATCTAATTGTTAATAACTATCAGCGTCGCAGGCAGTATTAGCGTCGCAGACAAAGCAAGGGAGGTGCGGGGGAGTCCCACCGCTTTTTAACATTGGAAATGTCAATGTTCGTATATAGGGCCAAAGTTACGAGTTTTATCCAAGGCCGCCAACATGAAAGAGTCGAGATCAGATGTCCTAATAGTGAGCAAGTGTGCACAGTCGCCATGGATTCACAAAGTTTGACAAATAGCGAATAGATATTTTTGTAACAAGTACCTAAAATCATGTTTTTTGTGACGGATCGTAGCTGTTTCCGGACTCGGCTTCGCCTCGTCCGGAATGAATTTATGTTTTATGTATGGTGTTATCATTTCCAATGTCCCGATGGACGCAAGGATTGCGAAATCTGTGATTTTTTTTCCAAAGCTAACCATATATTACATGCAAATTATATTTCATCCAATTTACCTTCATTACAATGTTCATCTATTTTGGTGTTATTTTCTGGTCGAAATACTTGATGACTAAGTTATAGTTTGAATTTCCTCTTTCGCAGTCCGCAGCTCTTAAATTATTTATTTTATTTTTAAATTTTTAGTGATTTGTAACGGTTGGTAAATTTTACAACTCACTTAATCCATTTAAAGATTAGTAGAAATTTAGCAAAATATTATTGTATGAACACTTTCACATATATTTTTATTATTTTTGGCAAATTTATGTGGCATGAAACAACCAAAATGCCAACGGGACGTTAAAAGAATGTGACTAATAATTATCCGACAGTAGGTTATACGTACGTAAATAGTATACAATTAAATTCAAATGATAATAACTGACTTAATTTACTTGAAAATTATACTCCGCAATCAGAATCTCATTAGCCGTGTACGCTAAACTAGATGAAAAAATGAAAATTTGTAATACTAGAATATATAATAGTGTTCGAATTGCAATTGACCTTCGAAATTGAAAGCATGCTACATTTACTTATGTAAATCTATTCAGAAAATGTTCCGAATTGATCTAGTGGAAGATTAATTAATTGTGAAACACATGGTTTCATAAATGGTCAAGTTCGTCTGAAAAAATAGAACAATTTCACGATTTTATTGATGATGATGTTATAATTTAAGTAAGTATTGTATGATGCGTTAATGACCAGGTCCATTTCAAACCAGAATGGACTCAAATATTTATATGTATGGGTGAATACGTATCATATATGTATTGTCATGATTTGAATCACCCAAGTATAGTGTTTGAAAACATGAATAAAATTAACAAAATTTATATAATCTTGGAATACAACCATACCAGTTTGATAATAATTAAGCATAGAGAAGCAAGAATGTCCGTTACTTGATAATTTGATTTAGGTTCATTTACACGAAACAAGTAGGATGCAGTAAATGAAACTTAGTGGTGAATCGAACAGGGTAATTTTAATATTAATAATTTTATTAACACAAAATTAAAATAAATTATGAATTTGTAATATTTTTAATTTCAACAAAATGTATAATTATAAGATCATGAAACAGTGCATCGTAGGTACGTTAAGATATCAAGAAGACCATAACTTAGTGAAATGTGGTTGCCAGATAATGTCCACAAAGTAATAACTGAAAGTGATAAACCTAATAAAAAACAGAGTTAATTTAGTTTTAACATGGTTAAATTAATAGTATGCAGTTGGGTTGAGTTTCTCAGAGTGAATAGACGGTTCAAACAACGCTCCCGAAAGAAGCTTAGAAACATAGGTTAAAACAACGCTAAATTATATAAAATTTAAGTCATCGATGGGCCAAGAAGTTCTGCGTGTTGTGAAGTGAAATAGTTAAAAAACAAAGTTCATATGGAATTAATATTTGATAATTTCTAGTACAGGGCTTTGCAGTAATATAAGAAATAAGGTAAACAAGTAATATAATAAGTGCGGTGTGTCAAGATTAGGTCTATCTGTACCCCAAAGGCCTCTTGGATATAGTGCTCAAGACCAGGGTAATAAATGTTCAGTGTCAAACACCAATATAGACGATAAACGGACTAACATAAAACCCCAATGCTCTCTTGGAAAGTGTAAACAAATAAATAAACTTTGTGTGCAGTGGAGTTTCTTAGATGCACGAATCGGAAAAGAGAAGAAAGAAACAATAAATTTATAATTTGTAATTTATTATTTATTTATTTTTTATTATTATTTTCAACTTTGTTTTTATAATATCTTATTTCATTACCATTTGGGAAACAGCAGCTTGAATTAAGCACTACGAAAATCAGACCAAATACAGGGTGTGCGGGGGTATCTCTCGGGCCACTTTCTCATTTGCAACTCGCTGTAAAAGCCTATTTTACCGCAATACATATAACATAATAAAAAGATCTCTTACAGCAAGTTAATATAGGTCTTGAAAAACAAAGCAAATAAAATGGAAACAGAATACAGGACGTTGAAACGAGAACACACCAATTACTGGTAAAAAAAATCGACGGCGCGGCGACGGGAATTGCCTATATGAAGCATTAAGCCACTAACTGGAGGGAGAAAATATAACATCACAGGCACATACCAATGCAACAAAAAGCCTACGAAAACAAGTAGCTGATTATATCGAAAATCACTTAGATCATTTCATGCCATTCATGCAGGCATCTATCCATGAACTAGCACCCCATTACAACAGATACAACCCTAATACAGGAAAAATAAATGCGTTCATTCGAGATTTGAGAAGAGAAGGATTTTGGGGGGGGACAAGAAACAATTGCTGCAACAGCAAATATGAGGAACAGGACAATAATAGTACACCAAGAAAAAGGAGAACATATCATTTTGCATCCTACTAACCAACAGGGAAGAGAGAATACACCACTAGAGATAGCATATAGGAAACACGGAAACGAAAGAAATCACTACGATAGTGTGATTATTGCACAAGAAAAAAATGAAGCAGAACAACCAGAAGAAACATACGCACGAACACAATAACACCCCGCTCGGAATTAGAGGAAGCAACGCACATAAACATGTACCAAATATCACAAAGAACAGAAGAAGCTAGCATCTAAGAATTACAACACGATGACATCATTCTGGCAACATGGAATGTCAGAGGCTGAATAACGAGAGAGAAAAGAGAAAAAATCGATGAAGCTCTTATGATGGAACACATACACGTTGCATGCATATAAGAGACACACATGATAGACGGAACAGCAGTTACTCAAAACTACAAATGGCATATAAAACAGGAAAACCACAAAAACGACAGAAAACATCAACATTACTAGAGGGAAGAATAATAATCAAAAGGACAGGTAAATCTTGTTAATAATATTCTGTGGTGTATAACTTTAGTAGATTTTAAACTACTTGGCGTCCAACATCAATTTATTTTATAAGACACAAATTCATCTTTATTTAAAATTAAATTTCAAATAAAATATTATACACACCACTTAGAAAATAGGACAGTGTTCAGTAGCGTTCATGTAAAAGAATGTAAAATTTGTCACATATTGAGCGTTAACTAAAGTTATACCTGCTTTAAAACATTATGTTAGTAATATATAGCGAAACACTAAGTAGTAAGGAAGTGAAAAAAAAAAAAATAACATGACTTGAATATTATGATAACAGTACTTCTTATGTTAACGAGTAAATATTGAAACCTGAATGAATGTTCCTTTTTCGATTCAAGTCTTAAAAAATATCTGTCTAATGAAAAGTAACAACCCAACAACACAATAATTACATTGACTGTATTATTATATTCTCCGTAAATAACTAAAGTATATTACATTTCTACACGCGGAAGCAACTGTATAAGAACATAGCAAGGGTGTTTAAGGTCGTTGGTGATAATACTTTACAAAATATGCAAAAAAAAATATCAAAGACAGAAATTTGGCTAGATGATTGGTGATGCTCTTCGCGTTAGTGCATAAAGAGAATGACATGTATCTGTCACAACTACACATTTCTGAAATTAATATCGCACGGCAGTAAAGTAATGCTCTATATATTTTTTAATCTATATTTCAGCATCAACTGCTTTGCTTCCTGTAGGTATATCAGTTAATATCAGGTGTGCCTCAAGGCTCCATGTCGAGGCCTATTCTTCATCTTATGTACACAGCAGATATATTTGTAACATACGTATTTCCACAAGCATGCGCAGAATATACACAACTTTATTTCTCACTAGATCCTAACAATTACAGTACAGCTACAAGCTTAATAAATGTTGACTTAGAAGAGATTTACAATTATACTTCGGAACTACATCCTTCTAACTGTAGTAACTCCCCTGGTGCGGAACAGATCCAGATTTATTCTTACGTTTTTTCAGTGCGAACAATGAACTCGTGTATAGATACAGTGTACCAAAATGCCGAAATGAAGGCTTAGGATAAAAAGAATCTATACTAAGGCCAAGAATTGTTGTCAGTAGACCAAAAAATCAGAGTATATAGGCTCCAATACTAGTTATCTAATGGATAGGTGAAGATCTGTTGTTTTTTATCAGTCAATGTCAAATATAAATATTTCATACTTATTCACGGATATTGCCTTGGTTTTGCATGAAACATCGTTGTGAATGGCCCTTATTCTGATGAGCTCAGAATAAGGGCCAAAAACGTTTCAAAGGCTAAGCATTTTCACGAAACTGAATGAGAGACTTTATGAAAATGTAATTCATTAGAATGAAACATGTTTAAATAAATTCATTTTAGGGCTTTGTTTTCATCTTCATACCGTAGGGGGTCATGTATATACTAGTTTAATCTGCATAGCCGTAGGGGACTATGTTGGATGCTAGTGTTATAATGAGAATGTCAAATAAGAAATTGGACAAATTTATTTTAGGATTTTAACTTGCATAACCAGAAGTCAGGTTATCGAAAGAATGCAAAGATTTCATTAATATTTTTACACACAGTTTTTCTTTTAGTTTGTATAGATAGTTTTTTCCGCTGTTTGCAAAATCCTATAAAAATATGCTTCATCTACAGTTGGTCTAGAAGGATGTGTTTCCGAAATATAATTAAAGGTTAAAGGACTTACCTGTAGGAAGTTCAGTCTTAATTATATGATGAGCCACATCCGAATAGACCAACCCATCCAGCTCCCAAATTCTCTTATCCCGTATTCTAATCTATTTGACAACACACAGAACGTAATGATGAATTTGGGTCGGCGCAGGAGGTGGGGGATTGGTAGATAAGTTTTTTGGGCTAGTTATCTCTTTATTTGCCTTGTTCCTTAGAAAGTGTTTTATGATATTTTGCGGAATAAAAACGTAGAAAAATTGGTGACGCCTTGAAACCAAATATTTTTCAATTTCTTCCTTTCTTTGATACAATGAAGACTTGTTGTTTCACTCAATTAATAAGATCAATAATAACAAATAATTTATTGAAAAGGTTCTTGCTCTAAATATATTAAAATTATAAATACATTTTATTCTGAAAACCTCATGGGTTTTAACTATATCTCAGTATAGTATATTTCATATATTATGTTATTATATTAGATTTCCCAACAAAACTACGTACATACATATAAACAACATATTTACTTTAGAATATAATATGACCTCATGTAATGAGTATCACTTGAGAGAAATTTAAACAATTCTAATATACCAGTTAAACGTTACGCTTTTACATTTTTATGTAATGTAACATTAACCTGATTCTGTATTGAACTTGCCACCAGATTGCAGGATATCTACAATAAACTTGAGAAATGGATAAAAACGCTGTGAAATCCACTCTCGGAAGCGCGTAGCGTATATACTGTGTGATGGTTTCATATATCCAGCAGATATATTTATTATTATGAGGAATACCGCGAAAATTTAATATTAAAATGGACTGAATTTTAAACTCTTAATGAGGTGGGTATATCGACATAGAAATTAACATTGAAACGAAAGAATAACTATATTAAGCGTCACGTAGCACATGGGAAAAAGGGTTAGGGAATAGTGACTGATGGTTTAAATAACACAGGGATCAAAGTCATATGTTTGATCCCTGTGTTATTTAAACCATCAGTTACTATTCCCGATAATACCTATGGTAATATCGAAGATACCCAAACATATGATCTCTATTATTCACCGACTGTGTGAAGAAAACTCTGCTTTGATAGTGAGATAGGTGCTGATTATTGATTGATTAGACAGGGTACGATAGCTAGGCATTGCTGCATTACCGGGACAGCGAGAATCACATGACGCATGGTATATGAATACAGGATGGCAAGAGCTCCTGTGGATAAAATGCATGACGCTGAATTAGTCCATACAAACTTATTTAACTCTAAATCTGTAACTTAGAATAATGTTAGAGAGGCTATTGACTCAATAAAAAACAGAACAGTAAAGACATATATGGCTTAAATGTAATTCTAATAAAAAATGTTAAAAATTTAATTATATCACCATCAAGTAATAATCTTGTGTATTAAAGAAGTATGTTTTTTAGACTGCCTCAAAGAGACTACTGATTACAATAGCCTCTTATAGGTACTAACCTATATTCAAAAAGGAAGACTCAAACAAGCTAACTCTTCGCAGCTGTACTGCTCTTTTTATATAATTGATGCACATTCTATAGCACACTCTTCGCAATTTTTTGTAAATAACATTAGTTTTAGATATTTTTTAATTTAATTACAAAACATAAAGAAATACCTAAAAAAAATTCATAACTTTTTTATTTATTCATCGATTTTGTTCAAAAACAATAGGGTTCTTCCTCTAGCTGACGCTAACTTACTGTCCAAGTTTCAATACAGTCGGACTTTTCGTTCTTAAGTTATCGTGATTAAAAGTAACGTGACGGGAGGACGTACAGACAGACAGACAGACAGACAGACAGACAGACAGACAGACAGACAGACAGACAGACAGACAGACAGACAGACAGACAGACAGACAGACAGACAGACAGACAGACAGACAGAGAGACGGACAGACAGACAGACGGACAGACAGACGAGCAGATATTTTGAAAGTTGTTCAGAATTCGATCACCAACACAGTGATATGAAATGTTTTTCTCTACGAGCAATATGTGCCGATCGAATACTCTTCGTTTTGTATTTGCGAAGAGTATAATAACTATAGGCCTGTCTAGTAGCTACCAATCTCTCTAAAGATAGTGGAAAATTACGTTGCAGAGAAATTGAAAATTATTTTTATAATAAGCAATTTGGTTTTAGGAAATAGAAAATACCACTTCTGCTGTTTCCGATCTAGTGGAATAGGTTTTAGAAGCTTCTGAAGGACAGGAAAATATACTTACCATATTTTGTGACCTAACTAAAACATCTGACTGCGTCTCAGATCATGTACTGTT
Organism: Stenurella melanura; assembly: GCA_963583905.1. Lineage (NCBI taxonomy): Eukaryota > Metazoa > Arthropoda > Insecta > Coleoptera > Cerambycidae > Stenurella > Stenurella melanura. The sequence continues at coordinate 38,182,122 of OY757315.1, read as the reverse complement.
ACGTGACTTAATGAAATATATGTTTGCCTACAACCGTATTACATTTTTAAATTCGTATTTAACTAATATATACCAAACTATCAAAATAAATAATACACATTTTAATAAAACAAGAAGAACATATTGTGTCTCGCAAGATTCGGTACTTGGCCCCGTTCTCCTTAAAATATAGGAAAATGACTTTCCAAGTTCCAATAAACACTTTAGTGATATACTTTATGCAGACGACACAACTATTTCAGTTCAATATGAGTATATGGAACAACCTTTTGTAGTCACATTCCAAGACGTTGAGCCGTTGTCACCAAAGAGCTATTGAGAGAGAACTTTGGTGAGACTATGCGCCTAACAAGGGACTGCGGCAAATGGCATGATCCCATCAGATGTGCTATACAGCAAGCGGAGGCTAACTAGATTCATTCATGGATCATAGAACGTTGTGAATAGGAAGAGGAAGAAGACAAATTTGAAAATACTTTAATTAAATGCTTACTATGTGGAGGAAAACAGTAATGTACATTTCTGTAATCAAAAAAAAAATAGTGTTATTGTATTTACGAAATCAATTGGAACAGCACGGAACTAGAGGATCTTACGGGGTATTGTCAATATATCGCTTCATATTGAATGAGAGAGCACAGAATTTTACAGATTTATATTCACCACTCCTCGTCTAAAATCCACGTGGACTTGATCCGCCTGTCACATAGAAATATAGGTGGGATTAGATGCTTAGCGAATTTGATTTGTCAGCACCAACCTTGTTCAGAGTTTTTGCATGCCATAATATATAAAAACAAAAAATGAACGTATGAACTATTTGTATCCTATGATCTGTATGAGACAGTGCAGTACAGCCAGGCAGCGTTATAAATTACTTAATTCTAGTGAATATTTGAATAAATTATTAGTTTTATAACTGTGTTTGAGTGATTTTTTGCAATTAATTGTTTAAAATGGCATTTTGGAGGCCTTTCGATAGTAGTGACAACGAAATGGATGATTTTGATACAGAGCCTATACAAGCGGAATTTCAAAATAAAGACTTACACGTTCAAACTCAAAGGGTTCTTTTGAGTATTTACTCGTGTTGAAAAGGCGAAAATATTGATTCTTCATATAATCAAATTGTGAAGAGGATCTGTGAATTAACCTAATTTATCCGTACTACAATTTATAGGGTTATTAGAGCTGGGGATGTAGTTGATCATTCTATTAAACGGAAAAGAGTTGAACAAAAACTTAAAAAACTTGATAACGCGTCCAAAGATGTCATTCGTCGATTTGTGTTTGACTTTTACAATGAACAGAAGGTGCCCACATTAGAAATGATTAGGGATAAGTTACGCGACTATCCAGATTATAACTATAAATTATTAGATACTTTGCGAAACGTTTTGCTCGATTGCAGTTTTAGGTACAAAATATTGGACAAACGAATGGTAGTTATGGAATTAGCACGCATCGTTAAAATAAATATAATTCTACATACTGGAAGTAAAAACGGTTTTATTCCAAATGCGTTGTTGTTGTCTGCTAAAAATACCAAGCAATCCTCTGCCAACTCCCACGAGGATATGACAGCCGAATTATTTGAGAAGTGGGCAAAGGAACAGCTGTTACCAAATATCTCACCAAATTCTGTAATTCTTATGGACAATGTGTCATACCATTCGAGGCAACACACAAAAATTCCGAACACCAACACAAGAAAAGGTGATATTGAATTTATGAAAGGTAAAAGCTTGGAAATGCCAGAAAAAAAAGACCAGTCGAACTGATTGGAAGCAAAAATTTTAAAAAGGAATATGCCGTTGAAAAAATTTTTGAAGCACACGATCATACTATTTTACGTCTGCCTCCATATTGTTTTCAACCCCATTGAAATGGTGTGGGCTGATGTAAAAACAAGACTACGTTAATATAATCAATCCCCACATTTAAGTGAGTCTGTCTTAAAAAACATAAAGATAATAGTAGACGAAATAGGCAAATGCGATATATGGAGGAAGTGTGATCTCATGTGATAAAAAAGGAAAATGAATATTCTATATTGTCACCTATCAATCCAATTATTATTAATGTAAATACCTATTCAAGTTCTGAAAACTCGGATAGTGACGAATGAAATATTGTTTACTTAAAGTTCATAGAGAAAGCTTTTTTGACATTTGTTTATTTAAAGTCGACCTATTTCCGCTTCTGAGACCAATTACCGATGCCAGAAAACGAGTTTCCCCTTTAAAACGTTTCCTTTATAGAATAGTAGAAATTTTCTACCTGCCTAACCATCATGATACCGCAAAGTTCATAGTATCATGGCCTAACATTTAATAAACAAGACAGTCGGTGCTTTACACCCCTCCGGAAGGATTATATAACATATATGCAACTCCCGCCTAAAATTACACAACCTTGCCGCTAGAAGATAGAACGAGATGTAGGTCACTAGACAATAGACGTAGCCTTAATATATCATTTATGTGACATCAAATGTGATAATCATATTTTTCCATTAACCACTTCTATTGAATAAAGGTATTATAGAAATCCCTTTAACAATTAAAAAGTAATTATTTAGTATTTAAAGCATTTTTACATTTCTACGCCGCCGCATATGTCCCATAAAGGAGATGACGACTTTACTCCGAGTTTCGTGTTTATCCTGTCCCAATTGTGATCATATATACTGTATTTAGCTAGGGTACCGTTACTGATTGGCGTTTTAAGCATTACGATTAACAGTAGTAATTCATCTTCTCTACCTATTGACATGGTATACCGTCTGGTAGTTACTAATTAATTATTATTACGTGTAATTTATATGCCTTTGTATTTGTAATTGATATTTTCATATATTAATGATCTGTTGATTGTTCAGTTAGATAAATAAATAATTATGATAAATAAATTTCCATAAATTTGAAATATTAAGTGTACAATACTTAATTAACATAATCATTGGTTGCTCCAGAATTACCAAGACGCGCTGCTAATGCATACATACGCTTTGCAGATGTAATTAACACGATTTGCCTATTTATGTAATTTTCTATAGCTTATTAAAAAGTAATAGTAAAATAAACATTTTGTGAGAAATAATTACTACAGTATTATTTAGCAGGTTCTCTCAGCTATACAAATATTTGTTTTTGAAACGAGTCTAAAGTATGCAAATGCAATATTTCAGTAAGATCTATTGAATGAATATTTATTTTATAATTCTGTTAAATATTACGCCAAATTCGTGTGATCAAGGACGAAGTTAGATAACACTTATTAGTTTGACACGGTTTGGATATGTTTTAATGTTATTTAAGTATGCCGACAAACTTTGTCTCTACTTTTTTGTAATTCTTGCTTACGCAATGAATTTCAATCTTGGTTTTTACGTTACTCATCCTGCAAAGTATATTTAGTAAAATTTGTTCAGGATAAATATGCACAAAATTATTGGCTTTTCTGTTTTTATTACTAGAGAAAGTATAATTGTGTAAACCTCATACCACAACAGATAACGAGTGAAAATTGCAGTCGGGCGTGCCCGAGTGCAAATACCAATTTGATCAATATACTTCTCGATTATGGCACAACTCATATTTATTTCCCTCGCATACCGAAGGGAAGTATTGTATTCGAGAAAAAAATCACCCTCCGAGATTTTGTCGGATTTTTCCGTTTCAGATCATGTAGACTACGAAAATATAGGTTGTTCAATTCCGTTAGTCTGTCTGTCGGTGCATTAACTAAAAAACTACTTGACGGGGAACAGTTAAATTTGGTAGGTAGCTAACGCCACTGCCACCGAAGAAATGGTTAGACTTTCACTGGAGAATATACAGGGTGGACCGTCTAAAGGGAATGATAGATTCATTTGCCAGCGTAAGGTGGGCACTGCTGCCAGTTTCGGGCATCCATGAAGGTTCGTTCCAACACGCAGCTTGGTCGTCCGTCGAAGTTAGTTTGCCCAAGTTGTTCAAGTGTAGGCCACCATACGAGCCACATGGTTAGCGTCACTGGTTTCACCTGGCTAGCACAGTAAAGATACGGAGAGCAAAAGGGCGTTGAGTTCAAGGCTTGGGCGCCATTGATTACTTAGTATAATCAAGGAAAATTAAAGATAAAGATAAACAAAAGACAAATGTTACATATATACAATAGAACTATATTACAAAATATTATATGATAAAAAAAGGGATGAGCTTTCACAGCATCAGCGATACTGTATAGCAAAATATCAGACCGAAATATGTACAAGATAAACTATATTACAAGATACACTATATTACAAAAGATACATCTCGCAACTTTACCTCAATACTAAAAATCATATATTACAACAAAATGTGAGCACTTACGAGATTTAAACCGAAATATATTACAAAGGTATCTCGCAAATGATCCAACAAACAAAATATTTACAGCATTAGATATACTAAAATGGCGACACAAGATATATTACAAAATAAGGCCTGGGGCTTTACCATTACCTAACTTCGAGGTAAACTTGATAATTTTACGAGAGACAAAATAACTATATTACAAAAAAGGTCTCGTAATGGTATCTCAATACTCATAAAACATATATTACAACGAAATGCCCCATGGCTTTACCAGATCGACTCTATATACACTCGTTACAACAAAATGCACCACGACTATTACCATATATAACCAAACAAAAGTGCATATACAATACTACGATGAAAAATTTCAACAACGAATCAAGATAAAGGTAACTGTGAATTAAAATATATTACAACGAATTAAAAAAACAAAATCTTACAAAAGACGCTCGATTCTAAGATTCTAAAAAGAACTTAAGATACTTGGCTTTATGAACCAAACTAGGTACATTGCTTTCATGAAGCAAGAACTACTATAAGTGAAAATAATCCCTTTTATATGAGATAATAATCAAAAGTACTTATCTTTCGTTTTAAAAATCCTGATGAGAGAAATTCCTAAATACGCCCCTGTTCTCCGATGATTATAGATTTAAAAGTTGTGTAGGTGGTTCGATGTCAGAGGACCTCCATTTCCTCAATTGGAATGATTCTAACGTGGTCGCCTTAATTCCATTTTGAGGTTATGAAATCATAAAGAACATGCTCGTACATCATTTTGTCACCAAGACAAAATTAAGTAAATTTCTTCGTCCAGCAAATTTCGTTTTACTTGATGGAAAGTCTTGAATATGAGTTGTGTCGAAAGATTTCGTAATAAGGAGAAACGTAGTATTGTAGAGTTTAATTACTAATTATTGAGAAAAGATGAACAAAGGTAATTTTTCATGAAGCAAAAATGTAACAATGAGATCACTTCGACGCGTAAAGGAAATTTGTTATGTTATAGAAAAAAACCTAAAACAATATTTTTAAACGTTAGATGGTATTTATAGATATATAATTAATTAACCTTATACGTCTACGTCTCTAAGGTTCATTCCTATTAATATCCCCTTTAGGGTCCAACAAAATTTCAATTACGTCCATCTCGAAGGACGGCTCAAGTGAAAGAGAAGGAATTTAGTCTAGCGCGGCGTATTGTTAGATAGGTCCCGGACAGGCAGTAACGTTGCTCCGCCCAAAAAGTAGTTCTCTTATATTAACGAATTATTAAATTAACTAAAGGATCTATATCGTTACTGATAGTTCTACGTTTCATGTGACTATCCGACTTTATGATAAATACTCGACTCAACTTCATTTTCAGTTAGTTTGATTTACATATTTAATTTAATTTGAATATTATCGAGCGTGCGCTGTTTAACATACTGATGCGTAAGCATAAGCTACTGACAATTTCTCATCTGTCTAGGAAAGTTCGTTATAGTACCAGAGCATAGGAGAATAAAATGTTTGATTATTAAAATGTTTCTAATAAATGTTAGAAAATGTAACGAAGGATGCTGTTGCGCATTCCGCACGTTACACTTTCGGCGTCTTGTTGCCGCTTTATCCGGATTTATCTCGATATCCCGTAGGAGCCACGAAACATGCGTCTTTCACCGAACTCGACACACTTTGAACCGTCTAAAGGAAATAATAGATAATGGAAAAAAAATATTTCGCTCAAATTAAATATTTTCACGCTTCGTAACATTCTAAACCTATTATTTTTTTTAATAGAAAAAAATTGAATTTTTGAAATTTTTGTATAAAGTGAATGAGGGATTTTTTTTAATTCAAATTTAAAATTTCCACGTTTCATGACATTCTAAACATATTCCAAAAAAAATCTTAGAAAATAAAAAAAAATTTCTTATAAAATGGGTGATGGAAAAAAATTTTTTTTGGCTCAAATTTGAAATGTCCACGTTTCATTACATTCTAAACATTAAAAAAAACAGTTTTGAAAATTGAAAAAAAAACAATTTTTTAAAAATTTTTTTACCACCACAATAGGTAATGAAAACATTTTTTTCTTCAATTTTAAAATTTCCACGTTTCATTATATTTCAACAAAAAAATGTTTTTAAAATAAAAAAAAAAGAAAAATATTTTTCCCCACCACTATACAGTAGATGATGGAAAAAAGTTATCAGATTTTCTCTGTAATAATAGGGCTAACTACATGGCGATTATAATTCTCATATGTCATCTCTTAATTAATAATTTTTTAAAGTGACCATCTCGTATGAATAAAGAGGGAAGTTCTGTGTAAATACATTTACCGATTTTTTTCGTGGTGTCGCTGCGATTAAGTACACAGCCAATATCGAAGCCGACGTACGTTTCTTCCGTCTTTTTCCCGAATACGCCCCTGGCTAGAACGATTGTGTGTGTCTTTACAGCAGTTCCCGCTCTGTCCTCATCTAGTGCGCGGCAAAATGCGCTCTGTCCTTCTCGTTCTCGTTGGCCCCGGCCAATTTGGCCAACCCGAGAAATTTCACACGGCGCACACAACAAACTTTAAACCTTTGTGTTAGATACTCATTGTATTATTAGCTGATGAAAAAATGTTAATATTACCTATACTAGGTTATGTAATGCACAAAATTAATGGATAACTGAATCGTATATTTATGATCGATAATAATTAATAAATAGCAGCCATTTTCGCTTTTCAAATGTTACAATCATGCTTAAATGAGCCTAATTAAAATAATGGATTTCATTAATGTTTTTATTTACATTTTGGTTCCGCCATCTTGCAGGTTGGTTCGCGACAATTTGGATATAAGATTCGTGATCAGCGACGTTGAAAACCCCCGAGTGGCAAAATTTATGTAAATTGGTTAAAAAAATATTTCTGTAATATTTTTATAAAAAATGATTATTTAGACACATTAACCGTCTTCAGGTTTTCATATTTCAAAAATTGGCCATGACAGATTTTTAAAAATCTAAAACACATTCCTTCAAAAAATTTCGGAATTTTAGTTTAGTAATAAAATATTGAAACAATCCGAAGAGAATAATTATGTAAATGGTTAATATATGATTTCTTTGGTAACTACTATGAAATAGCTGCTGATTAGTATTTATAATTCATAAATAAAATGTGAGAAATAATGAGTTACTTTGATTACAGTTCAGTACATTACAAAACATCATTATTAACAGATTTCTATATTTTCCAACAAACTTACGACAGTTTTGTAGCATAATATTATCAATATATGCTTAAATGTAGCATTATACGCGCTATTGTAAAGTTACTCTATGAAATCCTTTTAAATTTCGTAAAATTGAGCAACACGTGTCCATGATATTCAAAATAGATCTATCGTGTGGTGAGGTAAGATAACTTTGGATTGGCTAATAGCTGTTATTTGAACTTTAAGCATACAATCTTTATGAATAATTTAAAAATTCTTTTGGTACTGATATCAACTAATTAGAAGAAGAAGAATTCTACAATTTCGATAATTTAAAATCCATTTTACTAACATACGATTCAAATGTTTTAGCGATATACTAGTTTCCCATTATTTATTTATAATTATAAGGCATAACATGCAATAGCGTCAAAATGTCCGCTCAATTGGATCAATAACAACAGAGATATTCGCATTTGAATAAAAACATACTCGATCAGCGGTACAATGACGTCACATAGCGGTTGTACCTGTAACAGTTCGTTAGAATTGCACGCCAGCGTTGAGATCCGCTGACAACAGTAATTTTTAATTTGGTAATTCTGCAAGGAATGGATTTTAACTGCAGCTCTTTGGAAAGGAAAGATTCTACTTTAAAATATGGTACTACATTTATATTAATTTGAACTTGTACTAAGTTCTAAAACTGTTATTGGAAATTGCGACAACTTTCCATCAGTTGCTCTATGTATGAACACACTGTAACCGTACTTTAGTATATTCGATCATTTTCGCGGCGTAATTAAAACTGCATCATCACCCTTCAACTCATCGTATCATGATGTCTTCTTCTTTGTTAAATAATTGTTTTTTCATGTATATTTTAGTTTTACTGCCAAATTAAATTATTTATTTCAACAGTACTCTGAAAATTTCAAACTAAAATTTTACTTTTTATTTTCTCTTAATCACTCTTTTAGCAATTGAAGTGTAAATGTTATAAAAACATAAAAAAGAAAGATATAATCTGAAACAAAAATTAGTGTTGTACCACTTGATGCATTTGAACAATCGATGATTCAATTTCCGATGTTGCAATTGTTTTTTAGTATTTATAAACATTTTAACTTGAACATTAATTATTTTAAAATGACCTCTCCCAAACGTTTTCATGTTATGCAACTTGACAAACTGGCAAGAAAATTCGGAGAAAAGTTTTCTTCGAAATCTTCTTGTGAACAATTTGTTTTTCCTTCATATTGATACGAACTATAGTCACTGATATCTTAAAAAACTGCGTAAAAACACTATTGACTATTCTTTTGTTTAAACAAACGCTTTCCACCACGTGGACTGAATCTATACTTCTTGTAGTGTTTACAACAAATTTCAGCAAAAAATTGGCTATAGCAAGACAGTTCCCTAGAAATTTTAGTTATACTCCACTACAACTATAATCTAATTAAAATGACAGTTTCACTACCACTACGTCACTTGCAAATTAACGAGCATGAAGGCCTTTCTTCGCGGGCTCCTAATTACTTTAATGTCATGTTGCAAAACTGGTGCGGTTAGTTAAAATATATTTTGTATACTTAATTTAAATACAAGAACTTGATGTGGTTTATAGTTTTGATTATTTATGTAAATAACTGAGTCTAAGTATGTTGCAATTCATAGATTAATGGTTACACGGCACATTAAGAATTTATGAAAAACCTCAACAAAAACAACTATCGACAGTTTTTGCCAATTTGATAATGTACGCCTTAATAAAGACATTTTGTTACTATTCTTATTATAATTATTATCTATTACGTATATACAAATTATTTTTTTGAGATATTCACCGGTTGGCTCTGACTTTGAAATTTAAATAGCGCAGTTAACTTTTTAGATGTATTGCTACAAATTTATAGCAACATTTATCTGTTTAAATAAATTACTATTGTTTAAACAATTTGAATGACATTCAAATGTTCAAACACTATATAATGTGACTAATTAATAATAATTTGTGCTAAATAATTTTCAAACAAACGACAATAAACTTCAAAATTATGCGATACTCTACTTTTGCCCTTATGGGGTGGGGTCTCCTCGGGACCCTAAAAAAGAGTCTAATGATGGATTAATTAAAAAAAAGATTGATGAATTCGTACTTTTTGGACAATTCTGAGGAGGAAACTTATGTGTGATTTTTATTTCACAACATTTTGACGATTCTATCGCAAATTTACGAAAGAATATCTTCTACCCATAAGAAGTACGTGGGAAAATTCACCTCTATTTCTGTGACTATCAAACTAACTTTAGATAAACTATACCTGCACTACCATTGCAAAAACCATAAACAAACACCATACTTGAATATTCAAGATGCGAGTAGATGTGTCGCTTTGTTTCTTGCTCAGTCGTAAACAATCAATAAAAAATGAGTGATTGTTTGACAATTCAAAAGTGCTAGCCTACTTGGTTAAACTAATAGACAGCGCTACGAGCTGTTCGCAAAAATCAAAATTAGATTACAACTTTTGGTATTATGTATAGTACGCACTCCCGAAGTTTGGCACTTTCTTCCCGACTCACCCTGTATAATTCACTTTACGATAGTATATCCCTTGATATAACTAATTTCCAAGATGATACCTGGAATACGATTTTTGCGATACCTACAGTCACTTAATCAAGTCGTACGCATTTTACTAGATGTTTCCGATGTGATTTTTGAGGTATTCTCCACTAGGCAGGCGAAAAAGCTCGCGAAATCCAGATCAAAGGACCAAACATGTTTGGGATTTAGCTAAAATTTACTTAATCGCACAATTTCAAAAAGAAGGCAACAAGTCCTCTTGTTTGTAAAATTACAGGGAAGAAAATCTTAACTGAAACTTAAAGGTGCGTATAAGCTTGGCGAACCGAACATGTAATGTAACATGCAATGCAACAGATTCGTCAAATTGGGACGGTCTTGCGAACACGATACGAATGGCTATTTCGGAGCGCGCTGCGATCCACCGCTTGTCGGTTTTTGCGCGAACACAAAAGGGATTCGCAGTGCGTAGTGGGACGGCATTCGTGATGTTTTAATGTTTTATCGAACATGGACTAGTCGGAGGAGGCTGTTAATAGAAATTTACAAGTATCATAGTGTTCTTTGGGACCAAACGGACCCGAATTAATTTAATAAAAACAAAAAGAAAGATGCGTGGATGGAAATTGCTGCTTCCATGTACCTAGCAACCAGAAGAAGTATATAAAAAAAAGTTCATTATTACAGTTTTATTATATAAGTTGATTATCATAAAATTTTTATAGTGGCCGTTACTATGCAGGAACTTCAAAACTCCCAGTAGATCGTAGAAGCTTTCGTTTTTTTTTAAATATTTGCGATAATTAATAAGGCACTACTGCCTAAAACCAAAGCTTCAGCTTTACCGTCGGACAGGTTTTTGGTCCGTTATTATCGGATAGACTAAACAGTTCACCTCCTTTACTCGCGGCGTGTTCATCAAATCCCACGGTTCGTAAGATGTTCGAGGCGTGATCGCGGGAGACAGATTTCAACGCGCATTGCATTACATGTTACATTACATGTTCGGTTCGCCAAGCTTATACGCACCTTAATACAATTCATGAACAATGAAACAACTATTTTTTCTCCAACGTTTCGTCCACTCGGCGTAAACTTCTTCAGGCCTGAGAAAAAAGTGAGAAGGTGGCATTTATTTATTTAATTTTAATACCCATGTTTAGTGATAGTTCGTTTTATTGACGACAATTGACTTTCTCCTGAGTCCTGAGGAAATTTGCGCCGAATAAACGAAACGTTGGCGAATGAATACAGTATGTCTCACTTTTTATATGATATATCATAACTCTCTTATTTACACTGCGATTTTAAAAAAATGGGTGGAAAGTACTTATGCATCAGAATATTGTATAACGGTAAAATATTTTAAATTCAACCAGTGGCGTCCGCCGTTATGAAGAAAAATATACCTAATTTTCCACAAGATATTAGGCAAAGTTTTAACTGTAAAACAATCTCACAATTTTATTCGTTTTTATCAAAAACTCACTGAAACCGAATATTAATAACATGGTGAACTTAGTCTTCACGTAATAGGAAAATGAAACGTATTAAAGTACCAATTATTACGGTCATAAATTATTCTCGGACGTAATTAAGAGTTAATTAAGTTAGAGGAAGGCAGGCTTTCCATTTAGAATTCATCACGTGATGTCAGCCAGTTTACTTAACAGTCAAAATCAAACAATAATTGGCTTGGGAATAAAAGAAAAGTTTAATTTTAGATAAATTTGATTTCCGAACAATTCAATAAATAATAAAATTTACATAGATAACTAAATCACAGTTTGCTCAATATATCACATGATTAGTTATAAATGGAACGACCGTTTCAAAGGCTAAGCATTTCCAAGAAACTGAAAAAGAGATTTTATGAAAATGTAATCCATTAAAATGAAAAAAAATTTAAGACAAGATAGGTAAATAAATCCATTTTAGGCCTTTGTGCTCATTTTTAACTGAATCTTCATACCGTAGGGGGTCATGTAGATGCTAGATCTGTTTAGTCGTAGGGGACTATGTTGGATGCTAGTGTTATAATGACAATGTCAAAAATTATTTTAGGATTTTGATTTTCTAGCATAACCAGAAGTCAGGTTATCGAAAGAATGCAAAGATTCTATTAATAATTTTTACATATAGTTTTTCTTTTAGTTCTCATAGATGGTATTTTTTCCGCTGTTTGCAAAATCCTATAAAGAATATGTTTCATTACTATAAGCAAACAAATAATAAATAATTCACTTTTAAACATGCATAGAGTATATAGGCTCCAATACTAGTTAGCTAATAGATAGGTGAAGATCTGTTGTTTTTTATCAGTCAATGTCAAATGTAAATATTTCATACTTATTCTTGAATATTGCCTTAGTTTTGTATGAGACATCGTTATGAGTGGCTTTGTGCCGTTCTGATGAGCTCAGAATGAGGGCGAAAAACGTCTCAAAGGTTAAGCATATTATATTATGCACTGCTTCTAATCCGAGTCTAAAGTGTAAGTGCTAAGCTAACATTTGTTATTTTTACAAATGTTATGTCTATAATATAATGTGTGTGAAAATCATATTTCACCGGTTGGATGTTATAATTATTTACCCATTTCATTAAAAATAATAGATTTCTACCTTTAACTAACACTGACAGTTTAAATATCAATACAATCAGGCTCTTCCTTCTTAAGTTATCGTGCTGACAAAAAATGTGGCGAACGGTCAGACAGGCGGATATTTTAAAATTGTTGAGAATTCGTTAGTTAACACAATGATATGAATATAATAACAATAGAAGCCAATAATTATTGCCGCATTTCATTATTAACACTTATTAACTGTTATAAATATTTTGTTAGCAAACTTCGATTTCTTAATATCATACTTTTATTAATAGAAAATAAAATACAAACAGCTATTTGTTAAGCTGCAAAAAGAGTGTTTTAGACAGGCGGCGCGTCATGAATTTATCAACACATCAAGTGAAAGCACGGTTTGTTTTTTTATATAACCGCTTCGAAAGACGATAAATAAATGTTCAATTTAAGTAATTATGTTGTTGGAAAGAATGTTAAAAACCAAAAATACATGTTCACGGGTACTTTTACTTTTACACGGTGCCTAAAACAACGTCGATTTTAAGGACGTAAGGGCATCAAATGCCATTTCGAAATTAAAATATTAAAACAAGATAATTTTATCTACGATCGATAGATAAATTAGGATTTTTTTCTTATATTTGACAGCGCAAAGTTGACATTTACTGAAAAGTTATGAGTATTGTTACTATACCGCTCGTCTCCCATGGCAACGAGCGACAAAGTTCTTTAACGCTCGCTTGAGTGCATCTGTCCTCACACAATGAAGTGTTATGAAATAATAATGACCCAATACTTTTGCTGTTAATATAATGAGAGTTTATGAAAAGACATCGTCACTATTATCTGCTTGATTTTCCACAATACACGTACTTCGTCCTAAATTAAATCACAATATCAATTCAGACAGCGGCAAGTCTTAAATACATTGACAGCGTATGTGTCTTAATCGGTTGTTTATTTTGATCACATAGCACACTCATAAAATGTCGATGAATCGCGGTTTCCAGTCAATAATCCAACTTAATTTCTTTTATTGTAATATTTTGAAACGATCGTAGATAGTTATGTCTGTAATTCGAGTGCAAAATGTCAGTATCGCTATCGAATGTTTGACACGCTCCACTTTTCGAGCGACAATGAGGAACTTTGCGCTCTTAATATACAAATAGCTATAGTCAACATTCTCCAAAATTGTAATAAAACATAGTTTATGTAAAATATGACAGTTTGCTTGTCTCTGGGGATCATCTTATATGACGAATATGGTCCTATTTGAAAAGAGAGTGGTGTACCGTGCCATTTTATAGGTTCCTAATTTGAACTAAAATTTTAAGTCTAACAGACGTTTCACAGACATAGAGGTCTACAATTTCATTTTCTACAAAAATTTAAAAAAAAATATTCGTGTTGTTATAATGTACCAATTAAATTAAATCAAACACATATAAAAAGACACTCGTCAAGGAATCGTTGTTATTTTAAGTGACAAAACTCTATGTAGAGTTTCTTCTACCAATTCTGAAAGTTGCTTAAATTTTGGCCCATTTTAATTTATTAATAAACATATTAAATTTTCAAATAAGAGAACCTTGCATCATATAAGTTTCTAAAACGTTATTATAATATTTATCGAGTTTTATTGATATGGGTATGTTAAATTTCTAGATTAATATCTATTTACTTTCGCTAAAATGTATATTGCTGAAATTTTATATGAGAAGTGTGTCTGTAATTAAATCTACAAGTACAGTATTTGTAAAAATATGTGGTAAGTAACAAAATTTCAAGTGTTGCTGATAATTATTAATAAAAAAATTTCAACATACAAATACAGTGAAGTTTAACCTATTCTTGTCACAGCAGACAATCAAATGAATTTCTTTGTCAAAGATAAAAAAAAAATATAATAAAAGCACGATGAGCTCTAACAATTATATTGTAGACTTGATCATTTCCAATTAAGGAACCGGGATTTTCTAATTGTGAACGAATTAGTAACCTAACGATGTATCATAGCGGCTCAAGTATCAAAAATAAAATATAAAGTTCTAATGTCTTTATGGTTTGTTGACAATAATCATTTATTCCGTAAAATAGCTGAGACTAGGTTATAAATTGTAAACTTAGTAATCAACTTTTTATCCGCAGCTTAATAAACGTTTGACAATTTCTAACACTTTTCATTATTTCTGTCCCCTGTATATTTTGCAGATTTTGCAAATATCATGTCAGGCTTGAAAGTTAGCCAAGTTCATTTTCATTGTCTTAACGAAGCTTGCAACTTCTGTAAATTTCTTTGACATCAAAGTGCAAAAATACTCAAGAAGTTTACCTTTAGAGTTGTTAATTAAAATTTCTTTTACCAAAGCTTTATAGTCAGTTATATGATATTAAATTGCAAATTTACAGGTAAAGCCTAATTTTAAGGCTTAGAAAATTTTTATTTTGAACTTTGAAGGTTGATAGTTTAATTCTTAGTAAATATTAAAAATTATAGTACAAATTAAAAGCTCAATTAAAGATAAAAATTTTATTAAAAATTGTATGTGTATACTTAATTAAAAATTAAAGTTTCATTTGTATTAATTATAATTCTTGAAAAAGTGAATCGTAAATAAAAATATAATGTAATTAAAGTAAAAAAAATAATTAAAAAAAATTCTTAATGAAAAAAAAAATTTCAATTAAATTATTATTAATTGTTAATCATTTAGGTAAAAATCCTAAAAATGGAGGTAGTCCTCCTAAAGATAAAAAATTTATATTAAAAACGTTTTTCTTCCTAAAGAATTATTAAACTGTTTTAGAAACACGTTTTTTAGTTTTAAGATTAGGATAATATTTACGTTAAGTACTGAACAGATAAAAAAATTAATTAATCAAATTGCTTGAAAATGTATTATTCTAGCAATTATTCATCTCATATGATTAATTGATGAACAAGCTAAATTTTTTTGTAACCTAATTTGATTGAGTCCTAAAATTCCACCTAAAATTGAAGGAAAAATTATCATACAAATTAACGCAGAAAAGAGCTCATAACGGTAGTTAATAACCACCGGTAGTTGTAGACATTCCGCCTATAACTACAAGAATATACTTCGTAAAAATGTGAATTTACTTATCTTTAACTTTGATAACCATCTTTTTTTCGTTCAGAACCGAGATATTGGCAAAAAAAAATTTTGAGCGATATGGCCCCCGGAGGACTGGCGAGGGGAACAATTAGTATGTCTGAAAGAGGCCCGTAATGAACAGGTTCCAACAGTAAAATCTTTTTACCGATTTAAAACGATGTTAATCTACCTAACGCCTGTCCTACTAACTGATTTTTACATAATAAATATGGACGTGAAATGTGTGTATCCTTATTATCCTTATTACTTCCTGCTCTTTCCCTCACTTGTGTAGCTGGCTAATGGAACTCATCTAAGGCCAGAAATTGAAAAAAAAAAACATAAATATGTCTGCACACGATGACAAGTTACCGAATATGTTTATTATAATTTCTAATTTTTCAATTGTGTCCGAAATAGTACAAAATACTGTTACTGACCACTGACTTTTCTTATACTCGTTCCAATCTGGTAGTTCTACAATTGATATAGTAGCGCTCCTAACGATGCCCAAGTTCATTTTTAAAATCAACCACAACAATAATAAAAATAGGCGTGAATGCAGCAAAAATTCAACCTTCAAAGTTCAAAGCCGCGACTACTAAAGCGTGTATATTCCGCACCCAGGTTGAAGGCTGCCTCGGTGAAAGACATTACTTTCTATAATACTCCGCTAATACGGTGGATATTAGCATTCAGTTTATTCTGTCCGTGAACCTGCAAAGCAATAACATTAAAGTTGTGTAATAAAAATAAGCTTACTACATCTTATTATCCTATTGCTCTTTCAAATCGAAGACGGTATTAATTTGCATAACAATTGCTCATCGTCGAAACAGATTTAATTGTAAAAAACCGCTGCCTAATGAGTCACTATTTCCACATCCAGATTATCATCCAAGTCACCTTAAAGGAAAC
Source organism: Stenurella melanura (assembly GCA_963583905.1). Lineage (NCBI taxonomy): Eukaryota > Metazoa > Arthropoda > Insecta > Coleoptera > Cerambycidae > Stenurella > Stenurella melanura. The sequence continues at coordinate 38,165,362 of OY757315.1, read as the reverse complement.
ATCTTGACTTTATTTTTACTATAGTATGTGAAAATTATTGGTCATAGAATTTTAATAATATTTGATGTCAGAAAAATTTGAGGCGTTGATAACTTATACGTCAAAAATGAAGTTTCTGTACTCTTACCAGCTTGCTTTACTTATTTTTCCCAATTTACTTCTACTTACCCCCACTCCTTCAACGGAATCATCTCAAAATATAATCTAGTTTCAGATGTCTTATAATACATACGTGTACCAAATTATAAGTGAAAATCTCAATGTTATTTTATCAACCCTTTTAATAATAATGCAGTGGGGGTTAAAAAATATTATAATGATCTGAGGCCTTCGCTTCTAGTATACTCACCAAATCCCAAGTTTTTATTTTCCCCCTATTTAACCCTTAATCCTACAACTGAACCATCTCAAAATATAATCTAATTCCAGATGTCGTTATAATACATATGTGTACCAATTTTCAAGTGAATATCTCAATTTTATTTTATCAACTCTTTTAATAATAGAGTAGGGGTGGCGGGGGATGCAATATTATAAAAAAATCTGAAGCCTTCGCTTCTAGCACATACACCAAATCCCAAAATTTTAAATACTTCGACTTTTGCACTTTAGGAAAAAATCACAAAAGAAAGAAGTCTTGTATTTTAATTTAATTCTGGATTTTTTCTCGTTACTTTCCATTCCCCTCTCCCTATTTTCTAGAAAAATCTGAAACGTTAAATCTCGGAAAATACGCAATTTTCGAAAATTTCACAAGAGGCCTCGACAGAGCCATATATTCTAAAATTATCCAATACGCGCCTTTCAGTGCTTGGTGATTGTTTCTGTTTTTGTGGGTACTGAGAGGCAAATGCCCTTACATGTTTTTGATATTACCTTAACATGTTCCTACAAATAATAAACTAATTTAAAAAGTCTCTGTGGGTGTAATTTACACGTGCTGGCACTTTTTGACATAACAGAAGGTCTGACATTGATGATTGTTCCTAATCATTGCTAAGTTGATAATTTTTACTAAAAATTCAAGAACATTTAAGAAAATCGCGAATATCTCAAAAAGTTGTAACTTTAACCCCTACAATGTTATAGTAGAGAAAAGAGAATTTAATTTCACATGACACGATGTAAAAAAATATAGGGAGTTCCATTTGAAATAAAAAAGTTTTTGAGGTTTGAATCTGACAAAATGTAATGTGAAAAATGGAACACTTGGTATTCTATCATTGAATGTATTTTCAATGTAGAGTGAGGCTCACCTTGTGTTATTTATATGTACCAAAGAGCAAATAAGAATCTCCTATACGAAGATAGTTATAACGGTTCTTGCAAACCATTGCATCTGTCAAACTTTTTATAAATTATCAAATATCTCTGAACCAGTTGGGTTTTAGATATAGGATGTGCTATATGCTTGGACTCAGAATTTTGTGGTCATTTCGAAAAGTCGAAAACTTATAGGGCGTTCCATTTAAAATAAGCAAGTTGGTGTCGACTTCCGTTATAACCGGAAGAACCATATGCTTCTAATTATTTTGGTTGTATTGGCCTTACTGACTTTAGTAACTAGTAAAATTTTCAAAAAGATATGTTTACCCGTTCTCCATATACTTCTAACACTCCATCCACTATGAACCACCCTGTATAAGTCATAAGATGAAAAATAAGATAGTGTTGGTATCACCGGCGACTCCGGCAAAAATTGAAAAGTTATATAATAGTAGAACTAGGTAAATATTACATGAAATCTTAGGTCTTTAGGCTGTTTGCATGTTAATTTACCACTTCCTTTTTTGTTGTTACATACTTTTACATAACTTGGCAAGTTTGTTAGACAATCTTGGTCAAAACTTGCTAGTCAACTTTGAACCACTTTGACAATACAATTATTGACGATCATGACCTAATGCTGCAGCCAGGATACAGAGCTCACTACGTAATTTCTCGACAATTAATAGTAGACACACCGCGACTAAAACGAAAATAATAAATTGTAAGTAAGGGAACTTTTTAAAAACAAGATATTAATAACACAGGTTTACAAAAAAAGACCATACGTTTCCTATGTATTTTTCAACGCTGAATTCGAATATGTTTTTAGTTTTGTTCTATCACGTCAGGATTTTGAGATATTCTAACCTAAAAGTTAGACATATGTGAGGTTATGTAGCTTTGAGATTTTTTTTCTCAAGAAACCATGTATGGGATCTTAAAGTACAAATCTTCCTGTTTAAAATGCAGTAGAGTTTGCTCAAATATCTTTTTATTTTGCTGAGATACCGAGTTTTTAAAATTGTCTGTTCATATCATATCTTTCCCAATACATTTAATTAGTACGGAAATCTTATGGTCATTATTTAAATTGCAATATCTCGGCAAAAAAAGATATTTGAGCAAACTCAACAGTATTTTAAAGGTGAAGACTTGGACTTTAAGATCCCACACATGGTTTCTTGAGGAAAAAAATTCTCAAAGCTACATAACATCAAATACGTCCATCTTTTTTCTTTTTGTAAACCTGTGTAATTATTAATAAACTGTACTAACATGAAAAATATAAATATTACCTGATTTGATAGAGGCAAATGTCATAAAAAAAATTGAAACATTGCCTTCTAGTACATAGAACAAATCTCAAATTTTTAAGCTCCTGCTAGCTCGCAGAAGAGAACGTTTTTTATCTATCATTCTATCCATGGAAATTCTTAGTCCTTGAAAAGTTTTCTGCTCCACTACGTGGATGTGGCAGTAATTATAATTTTATTTTAAGTTATAATGTAAATTAAAGCAATTGTATAAAACAAAATAAAAACTTGTTAAGTTGAACAAACATAAATAATAATGAATGTAACATTACTACAATTATAACTTTCAGTTACACTTAACGGTTAATTTATACATAAAACAGACCTTTCGTACACTGACTCCGTAAGTCTTTCCGTAGTTTAAATTATAATAAATTATGAAACGGATAAGTGGAAAGACAAGGTGATAGTAAGACCATCCTCAAAATTTGGTAGTTACTTTCACTTAGAACGAGTTTATCATACTGAATTCCAATGCCTATAATTTGTGCCGCATCATTACTCGAGACAGTTTTCAACTGTCTGGTTGCGATGCGATTTGCCGCATGCATTAATTCACATAGCAGCCGAATGGCAGTTTCATACGAAGCAATAACTTATAACGATACGTAATAAAACAGCAGGTCAAGTGTTGCCAGGTTTAACGACCCTCCAGACTTTGACAGACAATCGATGACACACACGACTGTTCTCATGACTATTCGGCAATTTCAACGCAAAACATCTATCTTGGGTTCCCGTCAATTCCTCCCCTAATCATTCAGAAACTATATTACGTTAATATTTGGGACTGTACCTAACACAGAAATACACTACGCTCCACAATTTAGGAAACATAGAGAGCTAAATTGTGACCGACTGATGTTTTCAGTTACGCAAAAACTCATAATCGAAGACATTACCAAACACATAACTAACGCACTACAGGCAAGTCTTAACAAATATTATCTCACTCTCAATAATTCAAACTCTCTAGATAACTAATTGGCCATATAACAACCAAAAATGAACTCTGCAAAAGATACCAAACATCAAGAAATCTACAGCTCAGGCCCACTGTGAACCTGCTTAAAGAACAAATTGATAATGAGGTTAAGAAACATAAAGTTGAGGCATTTGAAAATTTAGCTGCGCCTTCCAACCCAATAATTCTTATTTTGTCCCTCGGATCTTCTTCAGAAAACCTACCCATATACCATATTTATATTCCCAGTTGCTGTGGTAATCATGGATTCAACAAAAGCTGTCTATTTTCTACGCATTTTTAAAATCGTTTTTCAACGTAACCATATCCCATAAGATAATTAAAACCTAGTCAGTCATATATTCAAACCATAGTCCAGAGATACCCCCGCACTAGTGCAGATTTACCTCGCCAACAGAGGGCGAGCTGTCATCAATAAATTACACCCCAGGAAAGCTTCTGGATTTGACAATATCTGTACCAGTATTGAATGGTCTGCGGTGATCGGTTATATTGGGGCTAACACATCAATAAAACGTACTGGAAATACTCCATACACTTTACTTACTTACTTATCCCATCCTCAAAAATTTCCCTTCACACACATCTACTATCATATAAACGCTTACGTCTTATTTGTACAATGCTTCCCGCATATGGTCTATCATCAGTCCTACATTACAATACATACACTAGGTACAACAAAACAAAATTCTAAGAATCACTACTATTTACTTCCCCATCTAGACTTCTATTCAATCTCTCCCTGATATTGCCAGTACTCGAATATTATCCATATGTATCCTGAATGAACTCCTGCCAATTCTCGTCTACATCCTCACCAAATTCCCTAATTTTACTTTACCATACAAGCATAACTTATGTAAACATTCTTGTGGATAAAAAAGGACGAAAATACCACTAAGCGCCTTAAGCAAACATATTGATTGGGAGACCAAATACAAATAATAACACAACAACAAGAGCCATCTATAAACAATCACTTAAAATATATCAAAATAGCCATGAACTATAATAAACAACACTACCACCTAGTGTATATCTACTACGGAACATCGACCCTCGCACCGACCCTCGCATCGACCTACGCACCGCACCAAAATTTATATCGGCTGTATTACCAAATGATTTTGGCCACTACGGCGCACTGTCTAGCGCACCGCTAGTGCCGTGCTTGGTGCAAGGGTCGGTGCTCCGTAGTGGACATGCACTTACACTATGTTCAAAGACCAAATCAACCAGAAATACATTAAACACAGAACTAATACTATAGTGGAGTAAATCTAAGGGTCTGAATTGCCTAGAAAGGAATTGTCTTACTATAGCAATTTTTTTGCTGGAACTTGTTGAAAACATTTCAAGACGTGTAGTAAAAAGTTTTGGATTCAATCCGTGTGGTGGAAAGCTTTTGTTTAAATAAAAGAATGTTCAGAATCCTGTTTACTCGCAGTTTTTAAATATCTCTGATTGTATAACCCGTATCGCAAAAAAGAGACACTAATTATTCAAAATGAAATTGCGAAGAGAACTAGATTTGTTCGAAATTTTTGGTCGTAAAACATGAAGACATTTTACAGAGGCCATTTTAAAACAATTGATGATAACTTGAACAATAATGCACACATTTTAACGAAACTTTAGTGTAGTATACCTCTTGTGGAGTTAAACGATCAAGCCAAGTTTCAAGTTAAAATGTTTACAATAACTCCTAAAAAACAACAAGCAAAGTCGAAAATCAAATCGTCGATTGTTCGTGGGCATCAAGTCGTAGTTCAAAAATTTGTATTTCAGATTATAGTTGTTCTTATGTTCTTTGTGGCGGTATAAACAAAAATGAATTTTAAATTTTTTAAAACCGAAAAAATATTCAAGTCATTATATCTAATTGCTTGCTTATAAATGGTCATAATGCAATAAAATGTCATATCTAGGATCCCAATTGCCGGAGATATAAACAACTTTTTTTTAATAGCTCGTTTCTTATGTACTATTAAGATATACCAATAATTTTTATTATCGGGTAAAATATTTTTAGTAAAATTCATTTATTAAAAAAAAAATAGAAGAATTGAATTGTTCAAGACTGCCGTTTTTAAATAATCTTAACAATAGATTATATATATTTTTAATAGTCATAATTCATTTTTTCATCCCCGGGTAAAGATGGGGGCCTCTTTACCTGGCACAAACCTACACCGCGGTTGTGGGGAGAGGGGAGAAATCGACAGAACAAGTGTGGAATGAATATAATAACCACTTGCTCAAGTGCTCTCAAAACCTCGCGCTGTGAAATTAAAATAAAATAATAAACTCTTAATAAACATAATAATCTAATAAATAAATAACAATAAGTGTGAAACGTTAAGTTAATGTGTATGCCAGCTCCGTCACAGTCCACTGTCTTGAAGCCAGAAAACAAGGAGACCTCCCAACAGTCAGGTCAAGAAAAGGTGAGTGCCAGGCTTCATTTCCAACGGCAATTTTAGCCCTTAACGGTTCATGAATAAAATTGGTTTTAAAAAATGTAAAATACATTTTTGTTTATTGCACCACAAAGAACCTAAAAACAACTATAACACAAATGTTTAAAACACGACTCGATACTTGTTGCCCACAAACAATCGACGATTCGATTTTTGACTTTGCAATTGTTTTTCAGGAGTTATTGTAAACATTTTAACTTGAAACTTAGCTTGATGGTTTAAAACCACAAGGGGTATACTGGTCTAAAGTTTCGTTAGAATATGTGAATTATTGTTCAAATTATCATCAATTGTTTCAAAATGGCCTCCCTAAAATGTCTTCATGTTTTACGACTTGCCATATTGACCAAAAAGTTTCGGACAAATCTAGTTCTCCTTGCAATTTCATTTCGAATAATATGTGTCTCTTTCTTTTTTGCGATACAGGTTACATAACCAGAGATATTTAAGAAAAATTGCGGAGAAACGGATTCTGAACATTCTTTTGTTTAAACAAGAGCTTTCCGCCACACGGATTTAATTAAAAACTTTTTACTACACTTCTTGAAATGTTCTCAACAAGTTTCAGCATAAAAATTGCTATAGTAAGACAATTCCCTAAAAATTTTAGTTTTACTCCACTACTAACCTATTAATAATAATGCAAACCAACTTCACTACTCAGACACCGAGTCAAATTCTCTCGCACACTAACCATGGAAAGTATAGACAGAATAGGAATCCTAGACATTGTTATTTTACTGTCACTTGTGTTACGTTGATTCGTCAGAGACTTTCGTCATTGACGAATCAACAGTACAGAGAAAGGTTGGAACCGTCTTGATGACACTGCCTCTGTAGACGTAGTTTCCTCAAACACCAAAACTCTTGGACAATTGAATATCAACAATCGCCATGCGTTTCACTAACCACGTTACCATCATCGGGAGATGATTAAAACAGTTTAAATCTCTAATGCTAACGTGGTTAGTGACGCACACGGCAAATCGCATGGCAACTGTACTGTTGGAAAGTAATCTCATGGCGTCAGAAATATTTAGAAAATATTTAAGATATTTTCTAAATATTTCTGACGCACAATTGAATGTGCCATTCAATTTCATTGTTCCTAATAAAATCTATTATGAAATAAAGAAGTTTTTCCTCTTGTACATTATTTTGGGGACATACCGTATAGATATATAGAATCACTTTAATAATGAATGTTCTTTTATAGTATCGTGATCACTATATATTACATATAAAATATGTATTTACATAAAAAAAATAATTTTACACTTTATAAGCATAGATATTTCACCAAATACACCAACACAACCTTACCTTATTATTACAAACATAATAAAAAAGCTCATTAAATTTAATTAACATGTATTACTATCTTTACTAACATTTAACATGAGTGCAATTATAGCTTTCAGTTTCACTTGAAGGTTGATCCAAAGAAACAAACTTTTGACACAGTGACTCCTTAAGCCTGCCGTAGTTGAAATAATGAATTATAGCTATTTATGCTAGTGTGCTGCTTAGGCCATTATTACACCTGTGGCTCGGAATTAGAACCACACGTGTAATAAAAATAAATATCACCTGAGTTAATTAGACCAGGTCAGTGGTCCTTGCTGACCTAATATGGATGGAAGGATGTTAACTAAGATCAAAATTATGTAAACAAACAGATCACAAATCATATTACAGATGTAAATTTTTAAAAATTCGTCAAGATAAAAATGTTATAATAATGTTATCACGATAAGCTTATAAATATACAGAAAAAAAACTAGTAAGGTATTCATAATCAGCACCTTTAGAAATCCCTTTGTATATGATTGCATCGTAGTGGGTTCATAGGTGTTCGAGATAGTGGCTGTCAAGAATACAATTTTTTGAACCAAAACTAATATTTATCTGTATAGCCAAGCGGCCCTCAAGGCCCTTGCATCGAATCGGACCAAGTCAAAACTGGTCCAAAACTGTAAACAGGACCTCTGTGAACTTGGCTCATCAAACTGGGTCAGGCTTCTCTGGGTGCCTGGACACAGCAACATTGATGGTAACGAGCGGGCCGATGGTCTGGCCAGAAGGGGCTCTCGTGAACCTCTGCTCGGTTCGGAGCCGGCTCTCAGCTACGCTAGATCCCAAGCCAAGAGGTTGATAGATAACTGGACTCGCTCCCAGTTCATTGACCTCTGGGATTCCTATCCAGGACTCCGGCAAGCGAAGCTCCTAATCTCAGGACCCTTGCCGGAGAGAACAAAGCAATTTCTGCGTCTAAGCAGAAAGCAAATTAGAGCCGTAACAGGCCTCCTGACCGGACATGGATCTTTTAGGAAACACCTACACACAATGGGGGTGGTTGACCAGCCCGATTGCAGGTTCTGTGAGGACGAGGAGGAGACTTCCATCCACGTTCTCACTTCTTGCCCAGGACTGATGAATCTGAGGCACAAGCACTTCGGCGCTGGCTTTCCAGTGCTGGAGGAAATAAGGAGTTCTCCCGTGGGAAGGATTTCAGTCTTTGGGCTGGAATTCGGTCTGTACGGGGGATCTCCTTAATTTGTTAGCGGTAGCACAATGGGCCACAAGGCCTGAGTGCGGCGACCTCCAGGCGCCCCGCTAAAAGAAGAAGAAGAATATTTATCTGTAAAACGGATTATAAATTCTAAAAAATGTCCTCTTTAGTTTTTGTTCAGAATAACAACTAATAAAAGAAAAATAATAACGAGAGTAAAAAATAAATAAATTGACACTTGCAATAACTTTTGTTTACATAGCTTACTTAGGTCTTTATTGAAGATTATTTGTTAGAAAAATGGCGGATTAAAACTTTTGCGTTATTAAATAAATAATTATTTTGTTTTAAAGCCAATTCAGTTTAGTACAATGCATTATTCTGAACAAAAAAATGAAGAATACATTTTTTGATTTGAGAATGCGTTTTGAGTATTTCAAAAAATTGTTTTTGACAGCCAGTATTTCAAACACCTTTGAACCCACTACGAAGTAATTTTGTGCAAGGGGGGTTTCTAAAGGTGCTGAATAAGAATACCTTACCAGTTTTTTCTAAAAAATCGCCAACAGTTTTTTTGAAGGATCGACTTCAAACCACCTTAAAATCGCACACTACTGACAAGTATTCCACATTACTAAGTTCAAAGAATCACCTGAAATTAATCAAGCATGAATTAACGGGTATACAGGAGTGTTGCGATCTTAAGTAGATCACACTGTATATTTATTTCATAATTTTTAGCCTAGATTTTTAAAAATTTTAGCATCAAATTCGTCATCGGCGCCACCTAAAACTCCCGTGTACTAATTCTCGTGCTAATTTTATCAGTTATTACAACGCTCATACGCTATAATGCAGCCGCTACCTTTAGTTCTTTACATTTTACACCGGAAATATCTATTGTCGCCAGAGTTATGTAACTGTAATAAATTTAAATAAATAAAAGCTTATAAAAATGGCGCTTTACGCAAGAGTTGAATATACAGAGGATCCAGAAATCTCTGTCATTAACTTTAGGTGACGTTAGTTTTTACAAAAATATGAAAGAAACGCCTATTAGACACGTGTTCAGAAATGATTTAGGGTGCTTTGAAAGTGGTGCCCTAGAGTAGGTTTCTATTTAATATGCCTAATAATTGTGCTGCAATGATGAGATTCGGTATGTTATTTAGTATCACTAAGAGTTATTATATAATATAATAATGATATTCAACAGGGGACGTAAGGAAGCATATTTGACTGTAAAGAAGCCCCTCCTTACAGTCCTAGATGAGTTTCATTTTAGCCAATTCAATGAAATAGTAGCCTTTATTATTATTATTATCATATTTATATGCACAGCATGGGAATAATTATTATTTTACTCACACTGTGCGAAAAGGTACCACTATACTCACTTAAAATAGTGTGCATTTTAGATAGCAAGCTAACCATTATACTCTTCGCCGATTTATTACACTTTTTATATAACTGTTGCACATTTTATAGGATATTCTTCGCAGTTTTTTTGTAAATAATATTAGATTTACACATTTCTTGTTTAATTATAAATAAAAAATATATCTTTTTAAAATTTATATTATTAATACCTTTGTTATTTATTGATCGATTTTCTTCAAAAACAATAGGGTTCTTCCTCTGACTAACTACTGTCTAAATTTCAATACAATCGGACTGTTCGTTTCTTAAATTATCATGCTTACAAGATACGTGGCGGGCGGACAGACAGACAGACAGGCAAACGGAAAGACGGACTGACAGACAGACGGACGAATATTTTGAAAGCTGTTCAGAATGCGATCACCAACACAGTGATATGAATATATTCTCTCTATGAGCGATATTACTGGTTTTAGAATGCAATATACTCTTCGTTTGTATTTGCGACGAGTATAATTAACACAGTAGGTAAGACCGACAGGGCAACAGTAATAATAGGAGCATCAGTATTTAGTTGTTACTTTCACTTTGTCGGGTCTATCACATTGAATTCTAATTCACGATACATTTCGTATCATTAACTTCAATGATTCATTACGTGGTGTCTGTACATGTCTTTGTATTTCCGGCACCATACCTAGACAATGGTCACGAACTTGATGAATATTTATTGTAAGTAATTAAATTAGTATAACACTCTTTAGGCCATCCGGGAACATTCTTATGAGACTGCGGCAATATACACACAGGTCGATCGGTGTATCTTTCACATTTTTAGGGTTCCGTTCATCCATGCGTCCATCTGTATGTCACAATCCACCCAGTCTCTCATCTTTATACTTATTGAGTATAAATTTGATTCACAAATTGATGATCCAAAAACAGAAATGCCTATGCAATCTTAAAATTATTTATCATTGCCTATTTTCGGGGGTTTATGTAAAACGATAATAGCAAATCACAATACAAGCAACATAGTAATTAACTTTTTGTTTCAGATTCTATCAAACTCAACAGGATGGATTCAGGTTTTTCAGCGTTCCTAAGCGAAATGGAAAGGAGAATAAACTTAAAAATATTACCGTGTCGTTTCTCTACACACATCTCGAAGGATACAAGCCTGTGCTAAGACTGTAGTGAACCTAGATAATACATATTTATATAAGATAGTACTATATCTTCAATTATTTAAAAATAAATTCCAAATAATTGCCATACATCTAGTCTGAAAAGGGCCTATTATTCTTGTAATTGTGCCAAAAATTAACGTAGATAAATTTTAAAATACTAATAAATCTATTTAATGATTATTTATAACGTGCGGAAGAAAAAATTAAGTGTTTAATAGTAAAAAAGTGGTACCGGTGTTATAAAAAAGTGCTAAAGTAGAAGAATATACTATAAGTAATTATGGCTGTTATATTATTATCAACCGTTTTGACTGCAGTAAAGGCTGGCGTGGCTTTAATAGGAGCTGGAAAAATTGCGATCCTGCCATTTTTAATAGCGGCCATGACCTATTTCCACTACGATCAGTTTGATCCAGAGAACAGGCCTGTGGATAGAGATGAGATTGACCCCACGTACGATTTTATAATAATTGGAGCGGGTTCAGCGGGATCAGTTCTAGCAAATAGACTGACGGAAATACCAAATTGGAAGGTGCTTCTACTGGAGGCTGGGGGACAGGAGACAGAGATCACTGACGTGCCCATTTTGAGCCTCTATCTGCACAAGAGCAAGGTGGATTGGGGTTATAAGTAAGTTGTATCACTATTTTTAATCAACACAAAAATATGTAAGAAAATATAGAATTTCAGTTTGGCATGTATGTTTTGTTTGCTTCTATGGTTCTTGTAACGTACTCCTCAACTTTTTTACTTAAATGCACAATTTGTAATATCGGTACATTTAAGCCCAAAAAGCAACAGAGGCTACAGATCAATGTAGGGTAATAATGAACCGTAATAGACGACTATAATTAAAGCAGGAAATGACTGCTCATGACTCAACCCAAGCGTTGAGTATACAAGGTAACAAAGGTAACAAAGTGCAAGCACTTTGTTTTTACCTGTATAATCCAATACAGTCAGTCATACTCCAAATTTCGAAGACTTCACCACTTACACGGGAACCTAGTGCAATTTTAACTGTACTTTGTTAAATAAAAACCTTCTTCTGAGTACACGCTTCTCTTGTTGCACCACGCAACAGTTCTTCTGATCTCGAGAACCATTAGTAGACATGTTAAAGTAACCAACCGTACTATTTTATACAGGACACTACTCTTTTCTTAACAACACTATTCTGGGAAAATCGTAATATCATGAAACCCAGTAAATGTCTTTCGGACGAGTCTGGGAAGGACAGGTACAGTCTTCACAGAATATAAATTAACTAATGTATGTTGAAAAGTAGTAAATTGGAATCTGTAAGGTTTCGCTAGAAAGAATTCCTAAATATGATCATATAGGTCCTGTAAGGATTAATTAACATATAATCGATGAATGCTGTTCTAACCAAGTATGCCACTCAAAAAAAGATTCGCTATTTAAGGATCGCTACTTCCACATCCAGATTTTTCATCCAAGTCTCTTTAAACGAAAACATTTTGATACTGTATTTGCACTACGGTATGTGTCCAATCTCATAAAAGAAATCTGAGGCCCTGACTTCTAGTATATACACCAAATCCCAAATTTCTGGACTTTTATTAACTTGCTTCACTTATTTACCCCCAACCGTTCAACGGAATCACTTCAAAATACATTAGTTCCACAGGTTATAATACATAAGTTCACCAATTTCAAGTGAATACCTTAAGTTTATTTTGTATTTGAGCATGTATTTTGAATGTGTTAAAATCATTACCGCATTCGCACCAAATGTTAGTCCCCTAGTCCCAATAAGTTCTGAGATATTGCTATATGAATAATTTCCAACACTAGCAAATGTAAAGACATCTTGGACTGAAATATCAAATTTATTTTCTGAAAACGACATTACCAATATTCGGTCACTTTATATTACTATTGAGGAAGTTCCTAAATATTGTTCAATTTTGGAAGTTTAATTATTATATTAAATATCCTTGAATTATTAATTCCAAATAAAGAGGTAATTTGGTTGTAGTAGAAATTATGGCAGATAGTGTTTGAAAAAATATGACAAGTATACAGGGTGTCCCAATAAAAACTCCCAGGCTGGATATATCCTAAACGAATAGAGCTATTTTAATTCTGTAAAAGCCAAGCGGTCTGGTACATATCTGGTTTATTTTTGTAGAACAGAACCATCAGACACAGCATGTCAGGCTATGGTAGAAAAAAGGTGCAGTTGGACAAGGGGAAAAGTTTTGGGAGGATCAAGCGTACTTAACACGATGCTATACATTCGCGGAAATAGAAGAGATTTCGATAGATGGGCAGACTATGGCAACGAAGGCTGGTCGTACGATGACGTTCTTCCATATTTTAGGAAAAGTCAAGATCAAAGAAATCCGTACTTGGCGAAAAATACAAAATATCATAATACGGGTAAGGGAACTATTTTTTAAATATATTTATATGTAGTAACCATGCAATTAAAACGTATTCATTTATAAGATGCAGTAAATGTAAACAACAGGTTCGTCGCTTCAAGCGTTTTATTGCCGATTGTTCAGTGGCAATTCAGATATCGGTGATCACGTTCATATCATACCGTGATCGATGTTTACGTGCCCTGCATATTGAAAACGAATAGAATTTGTGTACGCTATTGTGAGATATCTAAGTAGATTGATTATAAATGACAGTAGTGCTATAAGAAATGAATTTTAATAAACCTCCAACATCAACATACGATATATTCATGTATTTATTAATTGTAATGTAATTTATTTTGGAATTTGCGAGTTCTCATCGACGATTAACAAATCTTGTCGAGACGTCACTTTGTTGATTTTTTTTTGCATTTATACGCAATCGTCGTTTACGCTGCGATTTCGGCGTTAATATTGATTTTCTCTCTTACGGAAGAATTGTATGGAAAATATTTGTAAAATCCCAATGCGATAGTTTATCTAATAATAACGCAGCTGAAACAAGTGGCATAAAAGCAAATATGTAATTAGCTTTTTCTTAAATATTAATTTAAACTAATTTAATTATATCAAGTTACACAGTTAACTCGCAATAATATTAATAGAAAGACTTCATAAATATACAAATGTATTATACAGAGTGTCTGGAGTATAAATATTTACCGTGAAATAAAATGTTTTTTTTTAACCATTTTATTTTTTACTAAAATTATTCAGAGATAGGTAATGTACTCAGATCAGGCAGTACAATTAGAAATAGAATAAGGACGCAATAAGAATACTATGATTGCACTGTCAAACGTCTGTCTAATTGTAAAATACGTATTTTAAATTTGAGACTAAAAACCATGATTTTGTTTATTGTTATAATACAACTTTGTTTAGCATTCATTGTGTGTAACTAAAATATAATGACAGTTAATTTAATTTCAATGACCTTCAGTACATCACCTCGTTCATCTTATTCAATTTTATTATTCTTAACTACAAAATTACTTTAAAATTAAACAAATGGATAACTCCGCATAATTATTTGTAGCGATATAGTCTCTAGGAAATGCTGAAATACGCATGAAATGCCTCTTTGAGGCGCTGGTGCCAATAGTGGGGCATATTTATAAGACGGCGGCAATATTCAAAATGGTCGGTGGCATTTATCTGAAATAATTTGTGTTTCTCATTTCTTATTTATTATCAATGCAATGAATTTATTGAGAATGGTAAGGTCACAAAATGTCGTATTTTTGGAGAAAAAAAACTACCAGAGCATGCAAAAACTACATAAGACATTTTTGCATTTATTGGATCAACATATTATCATACAAAATAATTCATACTCCAAAAATTCTGTGTTAAAGAAAGTAAAAAAAATGTGCTTGTGTTGAAGTGATCTTCTCATACAAATTCTGTAACTATTTTATTTCTCCTTGTGGCACATAATCATTTTCACTTTTCCATAATACATAGTGTTTGATCTCACGCAACGAAATGAATATTTTCTCTAATAAAGGCTAGCAAATGCATTAAACAGTAATTTGAATTCTCAATATATTGGAGACGGCAATTCAGTGAGTCAGTTTAGCTTGCAAACAGCGATACATAGCGAAGAGGGTTCAAACCGTGCATTCTGCAAAATTATGTTAATGATAACATTATCTTCAAAAAGTGGTTCGAAATTCACTGTAAACTGTAGGGCCTCGTAAATACCATAAAATCCTGTCTTTACGAGGAGTTAGTAACTAATGCAGATAGTTCTTAATATACTAACATCAAAACAAACAGAATGAAGTCATAATAAACGATTAATGTACAACAGTTTTAAAACGTAGTCAAATATCTCGAAACTATTGAATTTGTTAAATACAAATGTTTTAGGTATCCGAGAGAGCCATAAGATAGCTTTGTATGTGGAGGTTCTCAAGATCTTTATTTCGCTTAAATTTTAGTATAGTGAAATATTTAGTGTTGAGAACTGCAGGAATTTCTTCAAAAGTTATTCTTAGTACATGTGTTACTAAGATTATTTTCGGGACAATACACTTGAATATTTGAGGTGCGTGCGTTGTCTGTAAATGAGTAACCTCCTCCTCACACAAGGTCTCTTCTGAGATACAGTCGTATTATTAGTACTGTTTAATTTTAATTTTATATTACTAAAACAACGGAAAATGATATAAAAAATGTATCGCTGTAAGTTATATACCTTAAAATTAAGTACTCATATATTCGATGACCACAGAATACATAATTTAATGCAAATTTTAGAAATATGTATAACACGCATGGGAATACCTGAAACTTGCTTACAAACTTTTATCTCATTTAAAAAATAATATAAATACAAATTTAATTTGCCCACTCTGTGTAATTAGTAAACCACATGGTTCAAGATTGAAAAAAAAAAATACCACAACTTAGGAGTTCTAGTGATTCTCCATATAAAAATTTACACCGCTCTCTGCTTAAAAACCGCTGCCTAAGGAATCACTACTTCCACATCCAGATTATTCGGCCAAGTCACTTTAAAGGAAACATCTTGACTATATTTGCACTCTAGTATGTGGAAATTATTGGTCATAGAATTTTAATAATATTTGGGGTAGATGTCATAGAAAAGTTTGAGGAGTTGGTTTCTACCATATACGTTAAAAATGAAGTTTCTAGTTTACCGTACTTATTTTCCACTATTTACAACCTACCACCTCAATGGAGTCATATCAATCAGATGTCACTACAATACATACGTGTACTAACTTTCAAGTGAATATCTCAATTTGATGTTATCAATCCCATTAATAATGAAGCGGAGGTGGTAGAGTTTGAAAAATATTAGAAAGAAATCTGAGGCCTTGGTTTCTAGTATATACACCGAATCCCAAATTTCTGTAGTCTTACCAGCTTGCTTTACTTATTTTCCCCTATTTGCCCCTATTTAACCCCCAACCCTTCAACGGCATCATCTCAAATTATGATCTAGTTTCAGACGTCGTTATAATACATACGTGTACCAAATTTCAAATGAATATCTCAATTTTATTTTATCAACCCTTTTCATATTGGAGTAGGGGTGGTTGGGTTGAAAAATATTATAAGAAAATCTGACGTTGTGGCTTCTAGTACATACACCGAATTTCAAGTTTCTGTAGTCTTACCAACGTACTTATATTCCTCTATTTACCCAAATTAACCCCCAACCCTTCAACGGAATCATCTCAAAATATAAACTAATTCCAGATGTCGTTATAATACATACGTGTACGAAATTTCAAATGAATATCTCAACTTTATTTTGTCAACCCCATTAATGGGGTAGGGGTGGTGGGGGGGTTGAAAAATATTATAAAAAAATCTGACGCCTTAACTTCTTGTACATACAGCGAATTTCAAGTTTCTGTACTCATACCAGCTTGCTTTACTTATTTCCCCCTATTGACCCCTAAATAACCCCCAACCCTTCAACGGAATCATCTCAAAGTATAATCTGGTTCCAGATGTCGTTATAATTCATACGTGTACCAAATTTCAAATGAATATCTCGATTTTATTTTATCAACCCTTTTAATAATGAAGTAGGGGTGGTGGTGGGGGTTGAAAAATATTAAAAATAATCTGAGACCTTGGCTTCTAGTACATACACCGAATTTCAAGTTTCTGTAGTCGTACCAGCTTGCTTTATTTATTTTCCCCTATTTACCCCTATTTAACCCCCAACCCTTCAACGGAATTATCTCAAAATATAATCTAGTTCCAGATGCCGTTATAATACATACGTGTAGAAAGTTTCGAATGAATATCTTTATAAAATATTATAAAAAAATCTGAGGCCTTAACTTCTAGTACATACACCGAATTTCAAGTTTCTGTACTCTTACAAGCTTGCTTTACTTATTTCCCCCTATTTACCCCTATTTAACCCCCAACCCTTCACCGGATTTCCTCAAAAAACAATCCAGTTCCAGATCTCGTTATAATATATACGTGTACAAAATTTCAGGTCAATACCTTAAACCGTTCCGGAGAAAGCGTGCGGACAAAAAAAGTTACAGACAGACCGACAGACAGAAAATTTTTTTTCGCTCAAATTTAAAATCTCGACGTTTCATGACATTCTAAACCTATTTCACGAATAAAAATTTTTGAAATTTTTTTGCGATTACTATACTTCCAATCCACTACGTGGATGTGGAAGTAAAAAGGCGTCTTCCACCTACGCCTCAGACACAAAAACTTCTTTATTTAGCATTTTTAAAATCGCAATGTTTTCGAAATATTTAAACATTCTGAAGCTTTCAGAAAACAAAATATATAAATTTTGTTATTTATAGTTTCAGTTAAAAGTGTAAACGATATAATCACAGCTAAAACCGTATCGTTTTAAATAGTTCATATACGAGTCACCATCCAAGTGAACGGAACTGAGTGAAGGGAACGGTGAAGGTTTCTTACAACACAGTCTAACCCAAAAGTCAAAAACGTGGAAACCTTATGTATAATTATTTTTCTATTAATCCATATAATGAATGAGTACAATGAAAAAGAACATACATACAAGATTCAATAATGATAAATGATTTTATGCACTTACATAACTGTCGAAGGGTATTTTTCAAACTTCTTACTCAAAACTAGATTTACCTGTAAAAAATAAAAATCAGAATTAATTAATATCAACAAGGCGCGTATCTCAAAAATGGCAAATAATTATTCACATTATTAATTAGTATTTAACCAGAAATAAAATGATAAAATCAAAGGAGTTGTATTGAAATGATTCTGTAATGTTATGAATTGGCATCATTCGTGGTTTTTAGTTGACCTTGGATAAAAAATTAAACATCAACACTTGTTACTTGCAAATATTAATAATATAAAATTTCCTAATTCTGTAGATATTTGGTATGTTAATTTATTTTACAGTAATGTGTGTTGTAGTAATTTTGTACTTCTTAATATTTTCAAAAAGTGTGAAACGTTTTGACTTTCATTTGGTAAAATATCCAGGAAGAAATATTTGTCATAGTTTCTGCAGTCAAATAAAATACTCCAAATATTTACTTCGAAACAGATTTGATGATTTCTATCGCACCCTTACTACAATAATGCGGTTAACATTTTTATCAAAATCACCAAATGGTTACTAATGTTACGTTAGAAAACTTAGTTGGCATTATTGTTTCCTTTCAAAATATTACTAATAATTGACTGCCCTTTAGAAATGTGCAAATCTACGATGCAGTAGTTAATTTTATGGACACTGTTAAACTGTTGCCTTAACTATCACCGGTCTGTTTGTAATTAGGATAGCTTCGCATTCCCTAACTGTCTTCTCGATTAATAATATATCTACATACCACCTTTTCATTATCTACCCCTGTAATAACAAAAAAAAAAAATCCTGACAAGTCCGGTCACTGGACGAAAGGAGAGTGTCCTTGTAAATTATCCTGTATAATTTATATGGCTGTGCTAGGATAATTTAAGGAAATAATTATACAACAAATATACATAATGCAATTGGTTAAAAGACTATCCAATGCCATAAAAAATATTGAAAAACCAGTTTAACAAAAAATGAAAAGAACAATTGACATCACGTAGTAAAATTGGAAACCTCTATAACACCAGTTAACCATCAGAATAATGCTCTAATGGATCTGAATTTAATACACTATTAGATTAGCATTTCAAAGTGAAACACAAGCTAAGGTGAATGTCTCGGTTATTATTCATGGTTAGGTAACAACATCTAATATTATTTTAAACCTAAATCATTACATTCCTTTTATTTTCATTCGATGCCTGTGAATTCCAGAATAACAACTACTTTAGGAATTTGATGGCACGAAATTTATCGCCGCCGAGCGGGTTCGTCGTCTCACTGATCATTTCGGTCTCCAAAACTATTAACGCTAGGAACCTGACGACTAACTGCAAACCCTTCAAATTAAAAACTTATACTTTGCAGCGTTTTACGGGACTGGAACCTAAAACTGTAAATAGTCTAGCGATTATTATACTCTTCGCAAATACAGAACGAAGGGTATATTGCATTTGAATGGTATATTTCTAAAATCGGTAATATCGCTCATAGAGAAAAAATGTTCATATCACTGTGTTGGTGACTGAATTCTGAAGAATTCTCAAAATCCGTCTGTCTGTCCGTTTCTCCGTCCGTCACGTTTTCTGTAAACACGATAACTTAAGAAAGGAAACTCCGACGGTGTTGAGGATGGTGAATTAGTGTTGGCTAGAGGAAGAGCTAAGTAAGAAATCTGTCACAAACACGATAAGACTATGAATATGGCTTGGCTGCTTAAACAAAAATTAACATTATTTACGACAACACTGCGAAGAGAATCCCATAGAATGTGCAACAATTATTCAGGGTGTCCCGTAATATCGTGCATAAAATTTAACTGCAAATTTCTTATCGAAAATGAAGGTGGGTTCTGCATACGAAATTTTTCAAAATAAGCCTTTCCTATCTAACTGTACCCCTTACAGGGGTATGCAAAAAACGGTTTTTAATTTTTATCTGAAAATAATTTATAAGCACCAAACGATCATATCGGTACATATTACTGCCAGATTTGACATCAGCCTACTTATATAATAGGGCTCGTCGCTCTTGACTGCTCACTTAGACAGATGAAAAATTTTATATGAGGAACCACCTTTATTTTCGATAAGGAATTAGTTACATTTTTTGCACGTTATTACGGGATACCCTGTATAAAAAGTTCAATTAATCTCAGTGTAGAGTATAATGTTTAGCTTGTTCTAGATTCTATTTTGATCATGATCGAAAAAGGAAAGCATAATTCTGTGTGCAGGTTTATTTTACATTGAAAACACAATATTCGCAATATGAGATGCAAAATTATAGATCTAGACACTCTTCTATCAATTTATAATAAATTAAGGAAAATATATCATATTACGTCAGAAGATATCAGCTAGAAAACTATCTTTCAAAATCTTTATCATCCAATAGATCCATTTCATATTTACTATAATGTCAAAAACGTATTCCTAATCAAATTTGCAAATTGGGTTTCTTTTCTCACCGACCATCTCAGTCTCCGAGATATTTAGCTAAACATCGTCGTATATTGTATAGTTTTGCTAACTTGCTTTCGGTTTCATTACAGGTGGTTATCAAACAGTGCAAGACAGTCCATACAATACCCCTCTCGGCATAGCCTTTCTCGAAGCAGCGCAAGAAATGGGCTACGACATACGCGACGTAAACGGCGAAAAGCAGACCGGTTTCGCTATGTTCCAATACACAATGAGAAGGGGAACGCG
Organism: Stenurella melanura; assembly: GCA_963583905.1. Taxonomy (NCBI): domain Eukaryota; kingdom Metazoa; phylum Arthropoda; class Insecta; order Coleoptera; family Cerambycidae; genus Stenurella; species Stenurella melanura. The sequence continues at coordinate 38,144,469 of OY757315.1, read as the reverse complement.
TTGCAGCACTGCCAAGGCCTTTCTTCGACCGATAAGATTACGAAATAACCTCCATATCTCTATGTACTCACACGTTACCAAAATACTTATAGATCCTGCGTCCAGGAGAGCTTACGGCGTGGAATACATCAAGAACGGCAAAACACGTACGGTCTTGGCAACGAAAGAAGTCATTCTATCAGCTGGTGCTATAAATTCACCCCAATTGTTAATGTTGAGCGGTGTCGGTCCTAAGAAGCATCTGGAGGAGAAAGAGATAAGGGTTATTCATGACTCACCAGGTGTTGGTAAGTACTCATAGGTATACATATTTTTCAGGGAAATTGTTCTTCATTTCATGGGTGGTTAAAAAGTTTCGCTATTCCAAGTTAAAATATTAACGAAATAGCTCTATACTTTCTCTGATTTTCTCGGCAAAGCTCTGAAACAGGTACTAACCAGTGCTCTTTCTGAGGGCGAATAATACTTTTCTTTGAGCTTTAGCCGCCAGCTATTTTGCAGTTCATATTCAACAAGCTCCAGCTCCACATTCCAGCCTAAACGAAACTGTCGCATAAATAGGAGAAGTTTCCCCGCAAACAACATCCAATTGCTGTTTAATATTGCTTTAAGAGAGTCCTTTGGTAAAAAGTTTTGTCACGATTCGATACCGAATTTTAAAATTAGACACTTGGCGTACCACGTATTAATCAAATGAGTGCCTCCTGTTAAATGACGCAAATGTAGAGTTGAAGTTAATGTGCTAATCTCCCCGTTGAGGATGATACACATCATGCATGGCCTTTTAAGACTGAATGTTGGATATTGTTGGATTCTACTGGTGTATTATAAGAGAAGCTATAATTATTTTTCACCTATTGAACCACTACGCTATAGAAAAAGGGCACTCTATCGAAAAATAATAATTTATTTAATTAATCTAATTAATATTTTATTTTCAGGAAAAAATCTCCAAGACCACATATCTGCTGTTGTCACTTTCCTCATAGACCACCCTATAAGTCTCGTAATAAACAGGCTGGTCAACTTAAACACGGCCATAAGATACGCAGTCAAGGAAGACGGTCCTCTGACCTCCTCCGTTGGTTTGGAAGTGGTTGGTTTTATTCCCACTAAATATGCGAACAGATCCGATGATTGGCCCGACATGGAGTTCATGTTGACAAGCACCACAACTCCGGCTGACGGTGGAACACAAGTAAAGAAAGCACATGGGCTGACTGATGAATTTTACCAGGAAGTTTACGGAGGTGTTAATTACAAAGATTCATTTGGTGTATTTGCTATGATGTTGAGACCGAAGAGCAGAGGCGAAATTCTACTGAGGTACGGTTATCAGATGCTAATATACCATAAAAAACACAATATAACAAAAACATCATACATATTAGGAAACCCCCAACGCCAAGGCTGTCCGGAAGAATTTACACATTTTTGAAAGAAACGTAGACACACATCCATACTATACACATTACCAGTGGTGGAACTGGAAGTCGAACTTAGTATACGTTAAAGAGTGTGATCCAGCATGCTTATTATAAAACAAGCACTAACCCCCCTTTACAGATAACAGGTAAAAAGGTATAAAAAAACCTTACTAACCTATGTTAAAATATGATAGCTGTCTTTCATACACACTTTCCGTGAGCCCTAACTTCCGCCAGACACTAAAGCTCGAAAAAAACCCAACCAAACCTAACATAACTGTAGAATCATATTTATGACCAACTATGTAAAAAAAGAAACAAGACAAAAATTTTATTATGTTAGGTTGGGTTTTGTCAAGCGTCTGGCGGAAGTTAGGGTCCACGGAAAGTGTCTGGCAATAATGGATGTTGGTTTTTAACAGTATTCTGTCAAACGTATAGGAATACCAGCTATCATACTTTAACGTAGGATTTTTGTACCTTTTGTACCTGTTATCTGTAAAAGGTCCCCGTTTTCTAACTAGCAAATATGCATACGTTCTTAACTACATATCACATTATTTATTGCCAAAATATTAGCTTTGCTAAAATAACGTAGGTCTTGCGGCTCTGGGATCTTGGCCTAGTACCATGCAAGTGAAATATTGTTTGTCGATACAGATAAAGTACCATTTCAGAGACATCAGCCATCATGCCAGCGTAATCTTCGAATCTATTTTTTTGTTTATTTAGATGTATCAAAAAATATATTAGAAATACTCTACATCTATTTCAGCTTATTAGGCCATTATCAAAAGTATACATTTTGTAGTACTCTTGATAAAGGTCTAAACAAGCCGAAACATGTAGAGTATTTCTTTTTTAGTTGATCAAACAATCTATTAGAAATTCTTTACATATGTTCCGGCTAATTAGGTTTTTATCAAGAGTAATACAAATTGAAAAGTAATAATTTTGTAGTACTCTTCATAAAGGCTTAGTAAGCCGAAACACGTGTAAAGTATTTCTAATATACATCTGTGTTTAATTTTTTTAAACAAATGATCATTTCCAAGATGTTTCACAAAATCAATTCAGTGTATTTTTTTTTATTATAGTATCTACTTTTTAGACATCGACGAATAATGGAATAAGAATGTAACTAACAACTGTTCTTGGGGGCACGTGGTGGGATCGGGGATTTAACTGTAAACTCATTCCACTTTCCAGTCTACTTAAATGCTAGAAAGCAATAGGTTGAATATTGTGGTGTAATACGTACGGTCATCGACGTTATAACTGTCAGGAGTCCCCACACGGTTTAAACCTGGGTCCACCTTTTAAATTTTGTTGGTTAGTGACATACCAGACAACATTACTGTTAACTGCCGTACGTAGAGGATCACCCACGTGAAAGTTCTATGACTTGGAAATGGCGCTTGACAAAAAATTAATGCTTGTAAATCACATCGTTGTTGCAATAGCATGTTCATATGTCCTTTTGAATTTCAATGTGAGCATACTATTGCCGAAGCTAAAAATCTCTGGTTTTGCCATAAAAACTTTTTTAACTTTTAGGACATTTTTAGGACGTAATTACTTTAAAGCAACCATATACTAATTGTAATATACTACATCTTCAGTGCTCCTTAATAACATTTTATAATGCGTATAATCATTATTTGGAAAAAGTTCAAATATGCACATTTTAAAGCCATTAAAGTAACAGCTGAACTGGTTACTATTTTTTTTTTGAAACTTTTCTGTAGAACAAGAACATTTTTACTGTTCATGTCTTGGTTCTATTCATATAATGGATATCATTTATTCCTGTTTCAGATCGAAGAACCCTTTGGAATATCCCAAGCTCTACCATAACTATTTGACTCACCCCCACGACCTAAATGTACTGAGAGAAGGAGCGAAAGCTGCAGTCGCTTATGGACAAACTGAAGCGTTGAAGCGGTTTGGAGCTCGATTTCATGCCGTACCTCTACCGAATTGTAAACATCTACCTCTGTACACTGATGAATACTGGAATTGCTACGTTAGACAGTATACTTTGTCCATCTATCATTATTCTTGTACTGCCAAAATGGGACCGGCGACGGACCCATACGCCGTCGTGGACCCGCATTTGAGAGTAAGTAAGAAACTACAATAGATACTTATAATGAATAAAATAACTAGAAATATACAACGAATGAAACCAGTTAGGACTTGGGACTTTCATCTGACTTGACGAACATTTACGTAAGAGGTTTATGGTTTAAGGGAATCAGTAAAATATCTAAAAGGGCATATCTCCCTTATAGAATGCAATAAATATTCGTGGAGTTATATAAAAACCATTATGGTATTCCACAAAGATCACTTTTAGTCCCACAGCAAATCGTCTTGTTTGTTAATGATCTACCAAGGGTGCGCAGAAACAATCAGTTGGCATTTCACAAATAATTACTTCACAGCAGAATTGTCGATTAAGAAAACTAGATATAATTATTTCACATCAAGTATTCAACAGGTTTATCACTGTTTGTAAAAACATTACCCATTTAATTTTTTTAAAGAACATTTTGGAGAGCTCTTGCTAAGGGGTTAAGTTTGGCGATCGAGTTGGCTACTTATTCGTTAACATTAAAAATCACAGGAAATACAAGTTTGTGCAGAAGCGGGTTACAAATTTGCAATGGACACACAATGATATTCTAGTATACCGGGGGATTCAGGAGCGCGAATACCGGACTGAATCACCCGGTATTCTGAATTATTTTTCTCTACCGAAAATATCACGAAATTCTATTACGCCTATCATTAACAAGAAAATTTATTTTTGCAATTATTCCATATCTCTCTTGTTTTAGGTATATGGTGTTTCTGGATTAAGAGTTATAGATGCCTCCATAATGCCATTTATAACAAATGGCAACCTTAACGCCCCAGTTATAATGATAGGAGAAAAAGGTGCGGATTTAGTGAAAAGTTACTGGTTAAGCCCAGTCAAGGGCAAGAGAAGAAGAAGAAACATAAAAGTCAGATTTAATGCGAGAGCGGACTCTAATATCACACGAGACTCGTAGCTGTAAAAATTAGTGAAATAAATTTTAGTAAATAAAAGCAAAGTACAAAGATGAGGTTATACCTTGCCTTTGTTTTACGTATGTATGTATGTATGTATTTATAAATATACAAGAACTATGAGACTTGGTACAAGGAAAAAGGCAAATGTGTAAAACAAAGAGAACACTGTTCGCGTATTGGTACATTGTCAGACAAGTACAGAAATAGAGAAATCTTTGGATCAAATATTTTTTACGATGGAGAACTTACTCGTACACTATCGACTTCATTACATAAATGGATAGAATATGCTATTTATAGTTTAAATCAAAATGCATTGTAGGCTCTAATTCAAACATCATGAAATTTATGGAGTGTAAATATGGGTAAACTCATATCATTGGAAGGGTTGTACCGTCTAATTTGCGAGGAGGGGGTAAATAGCAGATTTTCCATTTATGAAGCTCAAATCCCGTGACATTTCAATTAGTTTTACATGAACATGATCTTGCTCGAAGTATAGTAGTGCTAAAAAGATAACGGCAATGCCAAACACGTTTCTCGGAAAAAAACGTTAATATCTTGCCAAATCATAACGTAAAAGTTAGTTTTAAATCACAGGAGAAACATACCTCACTTCTCTCTCAACACAAAACTGATTCATCTTTTTAAAACTTTATAGAAAATAACGGTTGTAAAAACTTCGGTACTTATTTGAGAATATTTCATGACTAATACTTTCAACTACATTTTGAATTTCAATTCATAGTTCATTTAGGTAAGGCATTTCCGTTTCATCTGAAATTTATAGATTTGAGATTTTATTTATTCTATAAAAAGTCACTATGTGCAAGCTCGGGAAATTTTGCTGGCCAATGCATAGTTCCACGTTCACTAATTAACCACCAATACCGCATTGTGAATGGGAATACCATCTTGTTGCACCTAAACATCTTCCAATCAATGCATAATTCACCAGGAAAGGAACAATTTGGTTTAGCGAAGAATGCTATACATCCGTCCCTATTAAATTGCCGTGATTGAATTAATCAATGATTCTATCACTTAAAGTTCTTATATTGGATATTGCGCCGGAAGACTATATCTGTGTATTATTTTATGTGACACAACTATGGCGAAGGGAAAAGTCGACTCGTATATAAATAGAATATTTTCAATAAACTGTTTATCTCGATTCGCTATAATTATATAATTATCTTGTAAAATTTTCCTATCTTGTTCTTATCTTACAACCGCGGTAACAGTTCATTTCAAATGTTTATTGGATAGATTTTTGGTCCTCTATGATTGGATCAGATTTTTTTCAATAATTGCCGAAATCTAAATATTGATTACCTCTTGTTCTTCAGAGGACAACGCTGTGAGACGTTCGAATTGTTGGGCCCTCAAAAATACACATCCGCGAGTCGCTTAAGTTTATTACTTACAATTACTTTGCAATTGTTTTTCTATAGGAATTTTCGAATGCCAATACAAACATGTTTAACAAAGTATCACTTAATCGTTTGTTATTATTGCTCGTGAAATTCAAGATCAACCATCCTTAAACAAATAAAGAAACAAGCCAATGCCTTTCTACTTTAAATTCAGTCAGTGCAGCGTAACGACATGCATTTCACCTTCGTCGATGATAAAATTAAAAGCCCTCACTTTCATGAGTTCCTACTACTATCAATTTTAAATGTAGCTATTTATTTTAACGTTCTTTTTTTAAGCGTGGATAAGTTAGAAGTTCTCTCTCTGTTTGATACATTTGGTTTGCTTATTTACCGATTAGGGTCCCCATTCTGTATGCCTGCTAATTATTTTATTATACAGGATTTCCAGTAATAAATACCAGGTTTGAAGACTGGTCTAGATCAAAAGAATTAGAAAAAATTCACCCCTTTTCGACCTCCTGTTCAAATTAAGTTTCTCCAATTACTTTGGGTGTTGGATCAGCCCTATTTGGCATCTATTATTGGACAGCTTGTAATGCCTACTTTTTGTAAATGTTTTTGTGTAAAGTAACTGTCGACGCCTAATAGTCAGACAAAAAAATTTTTGGTCATGCAGTAATGAACAGAGCATCACTTTTCGATATACAGGGTGTCCCAGATTTAAAGTGACATAGACCGATGAGAGATAGAGCACACTTTTCTGAGTTCAAAACACCCCCACACTTACCCTTGAAAGTGAATGATTTTCGAGATACAGGGTATTTTATGATTCTTGACTGAAACTAAAATTCACCATATATTTGGAATGGGTGGACGTATTTGGATTAAAATTAGTACACATATAGTGCACTCCTAGTCCAATTAATAGCATAATTTAGTTTACAAAAATTCCAGGACAGGACTCAATTTTTATTATTTTGCATTTAGGGTCAATTACATCACCCTGTATATCAGTTTCTTGTAAATGGCGGATAACTATTGAAATATCTATGGCTTACTGTGCAAAACACTGTCATAATATTCGATGGCACGTCTATGGTTACTTCCTAGCAAATTTTCCAAAATAGTGGTGAATAATATTTAAATTCTACAAAATACCCAAACAACCAGTTAACGTCGCCATTTTATTAATTTTACTTAAACACTTGTTTAATAATTATTTGTATTGTATGTATTATTGTTACTTAAATTTGATTCTAATTGCACTTAAAATTTGTACGGCCATATGCAATATTCCATAGAAAAACAGTTTGCTTAAAAATAAAAGTAGGCGTGTGTCAATTCTGACATTTATAGTTTAATAGTAATGTAAGTCACGTTTAGATATTAAGTCTAAGTATTCAAAGAAGTCGTTTGAGTAATTAAAATAAGGTTTTATATTAACAAATCTACTATAATAATTTTAAGATGCCATTCCAATTTACAAATGAAGAATATGCAGATATGATTTATGTGTATATTTTTTGCAACAGAAATGGAAGAGCTGCAGAGAGAGAATATGAAAGACGTTTTAGAAATTGTCGTACACCAAATCGTACAACATTTTCAGAGGTGTATCAATTTAGTAAGGAACATGGGCAATTTCCCTCACAGGCAAAACATGAACATGTTCTCAGAGATTTTCAACAGCGAGAGGAAGTATTACAGATTGTTCATATGAGTCCAACTGTAAGCGTCAGGAAAATCAGTCATCAATTAGAAATTTCCAGAACAAGAGTATGGCAAACTTAAAAAAAAGAAAATTTATATCCTTTTCATGTTCAAGTAGTTCAACGACTTGAAGACGGTGACAGCGTTCCGCGTTTAACATTTTGTAGGTGGGTAGTTGCACACAGACGAACAGTTTCTAGAATTCTGTTCACGGACAAAGCTCAATTCACGCGTGATGGAATAAACAACACCAGAAATCAACAACTTTGGGCAACTGAAAATCCACATGCTACGCTTGCGAAAAGTTCCCAAGACAGATTCAATATAAATGTCTGGTGTGGAATATACAATAGTCATCTATTGGGCCGCCACACATTTTTGAAGGAAGACTAACGGGTGAAGTTTATTTAAATTTCTTAATAGATGTGTTACCAAATTTATTAGAAAACATCCATGTCAGAGGTATGTGGTTTCAACACGATGGTGCTGGACCCCATTTTTCTGTACCGGTGAGGGGGCATCTTAATCAACGTCACACCAACCGATGGATTGGTAGAGGGGTGCAGTTAACTGGCCACCGAGATCTCCTGATCTCACCCCCATGGATAGTTTTTTATGGGGCCACCTAAAGTCACAGGTGTACAGTGAAAATATTAATACCCGTGAACAATTATAACAAAAATTTTTAATGTATGTGACAATATTAGACACAATCTGGCTATGATCGATAGATCGGTGAAAACGCTTTTTAAACGTTCACAAAATTGTATTGACGCCGGGGGTGTTCATTTCGAAAATTTATTATAGTTTTAATTAATTGGACCAGTCTATAAATTAATTAGTGTCTTTTTAAAATTTGTGCTGTAAATTATGACTAAGCAAACTGTTTTTCTTTATTTTTTCCTTTTTTCTGTTTTTCGTTTTTCTTTTTAAATAACAATAATACATTAAATGATTATTAAGCAAGTGTTAAGTAAAATTAATAAAATAGCGACGTTAACTGGTTGTTTGCGTATTTTGTAGAATTTAAATATCATTCACCATTATTTTCGAAAATTTGCTAGGAAGTAACCATACACGTGCCATCGAATATTATGACAGTGTTTTGCACAATAATCCATAGACATTTCAATAGTTATCCGCCATTTACAAAAAAATGATATACAGGGTGATGTAATTGAACCTAAATGCAAAATTATAAAAATTGAGTTCTGTCCTGGAATTTTTACAAACTAAATAATGCTATTAATTGGGCTAGGAGTGCACTATATGTGTACCAACTTTAATCCAAATGCGTCCACCCGTTCCAAATATATGGTGAATTTTAGTTTCAGTCAAGAATCATAAAATACCCTGTATCTCGAAAACCATCCATTTTCAAGGGTAAGTGTGGCGGTGTTTTTAACTCAGAAAAGCGTGCTCTATCTCTCATCGGTCTGTGTCACTTTAAATCTGGGACACCCTGTATATTGCGAGCTCAATTCGAAGTTAAGGTCCAATTTGCTCCACGTTATAAAAATTTCTCGTAAATAAAAAAATGTTGAAGATCGATTATACTACACTTTTCGTGGGAGAATTTCTTCACAGTGAGTCTGTTTTTGACACGTATTTCGACTTGATGTATTTGACTCTGAGGCCAAAATCCTTAACGATCACGTCAAAAAATTGCTAACCGTAGGTGAAAGAGCAGCTGAATTTAAAAAGTACTTATCATTGTATTACTACTATTAATATTTGTGAATGTATTGCTGAACTTCGTCCATTATTTAATTTGCACTTACTTATTTAATAGTTCTCTAATTTATTATATTTCTTCATACGGAAAATAGTCTAGTGAAATTAGACTCAAAAAGTAAAATTTACGGAACTCATGGATTTTCATGACTTTTTTGCAATGAGTTTTTAATACTGTGTACAAAATAGTTCACCCTTTAAAAATTGCCGCTTTTTACTTAATGGTCAAAAATTTAAAATAGTAACCACCGAATCTGATATAGAATCATATTGTGAGAGAAAAAAGTGGTTTACAATTTTTTATGAAACTTTATATTTATAACGGTTTGAAAATTGCGGTTTTAGCTTTAAGAAACTGGTACCGTGAGAGTTTTTCGCAAATAACTCAAAAGTCTTACATTTATGAAAAAAGTGGTATGGTACAAAAATAAGATTATGAAATTACAAATATTTTATTTTTTGTTTGTTTCTGTACGATGAATAATTCTAAAAATATGATAGTTTAAAAATGGCGCTCGAACGTTTATCAGTCGAGATATAATGTTTATATCTCAAATATGTCAGAAACAATCAGTATGATGATAGAAATGCTTATAATACAAATTAAAGGGCTTGAAGTAGGAGAGATTGTTGTACCTTGATTTTTAATTTTTTCTTAGCATAAAATTCAATTTTTCAGCACTGCATAAACCAGACATTAAATAGTACACATTTGGACAATTATCCAAATTTTTTGAGGGCCATTGGTGTAAAAATGTCAATTTCATACAATTTTTAAATTTAAGAGAGAATCGTTCCATGGTACATTATGTTCATGTACCTTAGAACACATTATCATGTACTTTGGAACACTTGCGTTTATCTCAATAAAACCTGACAAAATAGTGTTCCTCTATGTTGGTAAGGTAAGATAAATTAGGCAAATGCTATTACTTTGAAAATATAACTTTATTGATGTATCAAAATGATTAAAAATTTGGAATATGACATTAAAAAAAAACTAATGGATGACGGTCGAAGCCTCTTCATAAAAAGACGCATCCATTCTGCTCCAGCACTGCGATTTTCTTCCCATGTTTTGGATGTATTTTCCGTTTGCTTTGGCATATTTGTGTACAAGTTCTAGAACTCCCTTTTTACTGAGACCATATCGTATGTTTGCAATTAGTACAGGCAAATTAGCCACTTATTGTAACAAAAATTAATAAAAGGATCATCTCTGGGATTTAAGTAGGTAATAACCTGAAAAATGAGATGATGCATTTTTTGCATTTCCAAGTTCCGGAAAAATTCAAAAAAATTTGTAAAAACTTTTTGATTTTCGGTTTTCTTGCTCTAGCGGCCAAAATAATGAAAATAGAGAAAAAAGTTCCCAACAAAAGTAGCTCGTCTCTTTCTCTACAAAAAAGGTCTTTACAAATTTTTATCTTACTTAAGCCGTTTAGAAGATAAATCGGGTTTTCCACTTATAGTTTTAAGCCGCTTCCAAATGCGCGAAAAATTATAATTCTCCGGGAGTTTCGTACGACCGGGCTTATCGATCGATAATTCTTACTATTCAGAGCCCCTAAAAAAATGAAAATAACACAAAATGTAGAGAAAAGTCTCAGCTTTAATGTGGAACTAATCACAAAATTCATAAAAAATTTCATCATAGAGAAAAGTGTCAGAAGATGGCTTAGTAAACTTTGTACAGTTGATTCACAGATTTATTCATATCTTTGCCAGGAGTCGTTAGAATGATAATTCATTTCGCTTATATATTCTTATATAATGATATATTAATACAATTAACATTTTATTGCAATTACTTTTGTTGGAAAAATATGCCTTGCGATCAAAGTAGAGGCTATATTTCTAATCGATCAATCACCTCCAAATTTTGGAGTTGAATTCGCTATATGTTAATTAATAATAATAGCACAGTCTTCATTTTTGGATTATAGGTACAATAAAACATATTCTTTCGAATGACTTAAGAGTTTTTTAAATGCATGCAGTACTTTTTGAATCTGTCTCCATTATTCATACACGTTCAGAAAATGCACAATGATACAGTAAAACATATACAACTTATTTGTTTCTTAATATTCTTCAATGAAATTTTCACAAAATATAGGCTAAGGTGCGTGGAATCGAATCCATGCAGTGAAAAAGCACCAATTGTTAGAGGAGAAATAGACAGGATGCATAAAACTCAAAGATATGAATAAATCGACTGTATGTAAGTTTACTAAGCCATCTTCTAACACTTTTTTCTCTATGATACATTTTTTTATGAATTTTGTGATTAAACATATTCTTTGTAGGATTTTGCAAACAGTGGAAAAAAGCTATCTATCTATGAGAACTAAAGGAAAAACTATATATAAAAATATTAATGAAATCTTTGCATTCTTTCGATAACCTGACTTCTGGTTATGCTAACAAATAAAAATTCTCATTTGCCATTCTCATTTTAATACTAGCATCCAACCTAGTCCCCTACGGCTAAGCTGGCTAAACTAGTGTCTACATGATCCCGTACGATATGTAAATTCAGTTCTGATTAGTTCCACATTAAATCTGAGACTTTTCTCTACATTTCATGTTGTTTTCATTTTTTTAGCGGCTCTGAATAGTAAGAATTATCGATCGATGTGTCGTACGAAACTCCCAGAGAATTCTCATTTTCCGCGCATTTCTGAGCGGCTCAAAACTATAAGTGGAAAACTTGATTTATCTCCTAAACGGCTTAAGTAAGGTACAAATTTGCAAAGACCTCTTTTGTAAAAAAAGAGACGAGCTACAAATTTTGTTGAAAACTTTTTTCTGTACTTCTATTATTTTAGCCGCTAGAGCAAAAAAATCGAAAATCATAAAGTTTTTCCAAATTGTTTTGAATTTACCCGGAACTTGGAAGTGCATCATTCCATTCTACAGGTTACTACCTACTTAAATCCCGGAGATGATCCTTTTATTAATTTTTGTGCGATTTTTACAAAATGTTGCCTTCATTGCCTGTACTAAATATGAATAATGTATTTTGATAAATTTGATTCTTATTTTTCCTTACTAAAAACTTTATTACCATCCGTCTTTGCTTTAAAAGTGAAATTTTTATCTCCACTTTCCTTAAAGTGATTAAAATGTCGAGATAGTGACGAGTTTCACATCACAAACCTTACGAGCCTCGCGCAAAGAAATTTTTCTGTCATGACATAAAAGAGCAGCTATAGTTTTGCATAAACTTTCGAAATTCACTGAAGCCCTTTTCAAGCCTACGTTACTTCGTGGCATTGCGAACTTATACAAAACAGCAAGTTTGCAGCATTCTTTACCTCAGCAGATTGTTCCAAGGTACAAGATGTAGTTTTGTTTCATGGTACACGAGGGTACACGCAACGAAACTAAACTGCCTAGCTCATCTAGCTTATATCAAAACTAAAAAATAATATGCACATTTACTTACCATAAATATGTATATCGAAGATTGAAATTTTCTAGTTTTATTACACCCAGAATGAAAAATCACAAAACAAGACACACAACCGGCTGTTTTAACATGCAATAATAACCAAATTGTTTAAAAACCACCCCAAACCATGTGAATTGGTGAAAATACGTTTTATGAAGTTTCTCTACACTTCCCCACTTTCGCAATAATTAGATATATGGTAAAACCAGTTCAAAACAGATAATGTTCCAAGGTACACTGTACTCAAGGTACAACAGTCTCCCCTACTCTTTGATTTGATTACTTTATCTGTCTATACAGCTTGAAAAATAACCATGTTATGTGCAAAACAATGAATGTTTTGTAATTTTTTTAAATACAAAATTTAGGATTTTCCTGCTGTCATTGATCACAGAATAGAAATTCCAAAAATCTGTACAAGTTCTTATTAATATGTAGTATTACCAACATTCTCTAATTTTGATAGCTTCAATATATCAAAAGTTTTGAAAAAATATGAGATTTAAATGTATTTCTTGGCCACTAATAGTTCAAGCCCCACATTTGTATTGTCATATTTCTGCAAATATTTCGAAAAATAAATTAATATATCGCGTTTTAAACGTTATTTTTCTATATTGTCATATTTTATTTTAATGCAATTGTGTTGGAATTATTTACAAAAAAGAATTTTTTGGGAACTACCCCCAAGTCAAAGGCGGCAATTTTGAAAGGATAAACTTTTTTGTATTCAGTATTAGAAGCTCAAGGGAAAAAAAATATGAAAATCCTTTTATAATAACTGGGATCCGAGGTAAAAACCCAATTGCCCTCGACTACTATTACTATTGTAGAATTCCGCACTCCTCTTTGAGGAGGAAATTTTGCTTATCCCTTGGCAATACATCAAGGACTTTAGCACCTCCTATGGACTCGATTGACCAGGCACTTATTTTAAACATTACTGGTATGACTGTGGTTTTTGCGTTCTACATTCCGTTCACTTCTATTTGGAGGTTTTTGACATGATTTTTGACCTTTTTTTTAAATCTATGAGAAATTTTAATGACATGGAGCAAATTGGACCACGAATTCGGATACAGTGCGCCAAAATACATCAAAATATAACGCTCTGTGCATTAGTACATGGCTATTTTTTTTGGCTGTTAATTAATTGTAAGTACTTAATTTGTAGATATAGATTTAGATGTATGTGAAAAAATAGTCATTAGATTTAGTTAATTTTAATTAATTTTCAAACACCTATTTGCTCACGAATATTGTACATATTAATTTTAGTTGGTACTTTAGTGTTTTCTACTTTTATACAACTTGTGAAAGATAAATGTATTAAAAATTAAAAGTTAAATTAATTGACAAGGTCTAGTTTCTCTTTTAAATAGAGTAAATTGATTTATTTTGTATATATAAATATTTTATTAAATATAAAAATTACAAAATTGTTACGTTTCTTATTTGCCATATAAGCTATTGATTATGTACAAAAAAGAGGAGGTAAAGAACAATTGTATTAAAGGGTTTTTATTGTTTCATCCATTAGTTAGTTGGTCACCTAATAGAGATAAAATTACAAAATTAAATTTAGGGGTGCATTTTTGAGAACGAGGTGAAAGGGGCGGGGCGTATTCTGATATTTTTAATATACTAAGCGGAATTCGAAAAAATTACAAGAGAGAACTCTTGTAGAAAGTAGCTATTGTGATCTTGAAAAACCATTTTACTTCCACATCCACGTAGTGGATTGGAAGTATAGTAATCGCAAAAAAATTTTCAAAAATTTTTATTCGTGAAATAGGTTTAGAATGTCATGAAACGTCGAGATTTTAAATTTGAGCGAAAAAAATTTTTCTGTCTGTCGGTCTGTCTATCTGTCTGTAACTTTTTTTGTCCGCACGTTTTCTCCGGAACGGTTTAAGATATTGACTTGAAATTTTGTACACGTATATATTATAACGAGATCTGGAACTGGATTGATTTTTAAGGATATCCGGTGGAGGGTTGGGGGTTAAATAGGGGTAAACATAGGAAAATAAGTAAAGCAAGCTTGTAAGAGTACAGAAACTTGAAATTCGGTGTATGTACGAGAAGTTAAGGACTCAGATTTTTTTATAATATTTTTCAACCCCCACCACCCCTATTTCACTATTAAAAGGGTTGATAAAATAAAATGGAGATATTCATTTGAAATTTGGTACACGTATGAATTAAAACGACATCTGGAACTAGATTGTATTTTGAGATGATTCCGTTGAAGGGTTTGGGGGTTAAATAGGGGTATATAGTGGAAAATAAGTAAAGCAAGCTGGTAAAAGTACAGAAATTTGGAATTTGGTGTATATACTAGTAGCGAAGGTCTCAGGTTTTTTAATAATATATTTCAACCCCCCACCACCCCTACTCCAATATGAAAAGGGTTGATAAATTAAAATTGAGATATTCATTTGAAACTTAGTACGCATATGTATTATAACGACATCTTGGTACACGTATGAATTAAAACATCTGGAACTAGATTGTATTTTGAGATGATTCCGTTGCAGGGTTTGGGGGTTAAATAGGGGTATATAGGGGAAAATAAGTAAAACAAGCTGGTATGAGTACAGAAACTTGAAATTCGGTGTATGTACTAGTAGCCAAGGCCTCAGATTTTTTAATAATATATTTCAGCCCCCCACCACCCCTACTCCAATATGAAAAGGGTTGATAAATTAAAATTGAGATATTCATTTGAAATTTAGTACGCATATGTATTATAACGACATCTGGAACTAAATTATATTTTGAGATGATTCCGTTGAATGGTTTGGAGTTAAATAGGGGTAAATAGGAGAAAATAAGTAAAGCACGGTGGTAAGACTACAGAAACTTGAAGTTCGGTGTATGTACTAGAAGCCAAGGTCTCAGAATATTTATAATATTTTTCAAGCCCCACCACCCCTACTTCATTATTAAAAGGGTTGATAAAATAAAATTGAGATAATCATTTCAAATTTCATACACGTATGAATTATAACATCTGGAACTAGATTATATTTTGAGATGATTCTATTGAAGGGTTGGGGGTTAAATAGGGGTATATAGGGGAAAATAAGTAAAGCAAGTTGGTAAAAGTACAGAAATTTCGAATTTGGTGTATATACTAGTAGCGAAGGTCTCAGGTTTTTTATTAGTATTTTCCATCTCCCCACCACCCCCACTCCCTTATTAAAAGAGTTTATAAAATTAAATTTAAATTTTCACTTGAAATTTGGTACATTTATGTATTATAAGCTATATCTGAAACTAAATTATATTTTGACATGATTGCGTTGAAGGAGTGGGAGTAAGTAGAGGTAAATAGGGAAAAATAAGTAAAGCAAGCTGGTAAGAGTAGTGCAACTTGAAATTAGGTGTATGTCCTAGATGCCAAGGCCTCAGATTTTTTTATACTATTTTTCAACACTTCCACTACCCTTACTACATTATTAAAGGGTTTGATAAAATAAAATTGAGATATTCACTTGTAATTTGGTAGACGTATGTATTATAACGACATCTGGAACTAGATTATATTTTGGGATGATTCCGTAGAAGGGTTGGGGTTAATAGGAGTAGGGAAAAGTAAGTAAATCAAGCTGGTAAGAGTACAGAAATTTGGGATTCGGTGTATATACTAGAAACCAAGGCCTCAGATTTCTTTCTAGTATTTTTCAAACTCCACCACCTCCGCTTCATTATTAATGGGATTGATAACATCAAATTGAGATATTCACTTGAAAGTTAGTACACGTATGTATTGTAGTGACAGCCGATTAAGATGACTCAATTGAAGGGGTGGGAGGTGGTAGATTGCGAATAGTGGAAAATAAGTAGGGTAAACTATAAACTTCATTTTTAACGAATATGGTAGAAACCAACCCCTCAAAATTTTCTATGACATCTGCCCCAAATATTATTAAAATTCTATGACCAATAATTTTCACATACTAGAGTGCAAATATAGTCAAGATATTTCCTTTAAAGTGACTTGGATGTAGAATCTGGATGTGGAAGTAGTGATTCCTTAGGCAGCGGTTTTATATGAAATATAAGCAAGCATAAATAAATCTACAAAAATGCAAAAAGTGGCGAACATTTTAAAAAAAACTTTTTCGTCTATAACATGTTTTTGAGCAGTAGGTACTTAGAAGAGATAGGTATTCAGAAAATAAAGCGGAGATTTCAGCCGTTAAAATGAGCATTTAAAAATGGTTCTACGATAAAAATTTACTAAGAGATTGCCGTTTCTTTGACTATTTTTTGTTGATTTTTTACCGCTTTTTCTTATACAATTATCAATGAAAAATTGTTATTTTTATTGAATACAATGCAAGTCTATAGTTATAGGATAATAATAAACACATTTTTTAAGTTAGAAAATTGATTTGTTGTTGTAATAGAAAATAAAGAAATTAACACAACTTTTAACCATTTTTTTGTCATTGAGATTTTCTCAACTTTAAACAGTTTGTGTTATATAAGTTCTTCTATGTCTACGTTATATTACTGATTCTCTATCTACAATGAGTTTGTTAGGGTGCCGTGTATCATTAAAAAGACTGTTAAGGAGTACAAAATTTATTTTATCGGCATTACCTCCAACAGCTAACGCCACAAAATTACATGGGCAGCGAGTATATTTACAAATGCAGCAGTGGGAAGGAAACATTTTAAATCCTCTGCAATGGGATTGGAAGGAAACAAAAAAAGGGGATGGATGACGAGCCCCACAACACAGCCTCCTGCACCATAGACTGTCAGAGCGTATAACTTGTGGGTGCTTAAAAGGCTGCCGTGGAAACTGTGGCTGCAGGAAGTTAGGTATTAAATCCTCCATTTTTTTGCACAGAATACACAGGAGTCAAGTGAAAGCGCAAATGTGACAGACATGTCTGAAGAGGTCATCGATGCAGACATCGATGAAGAAATTAATTTGCAAATCGACAATTGCAATTTTGTTGATGAGACATCGGATTAACTTTTACGTGCAAAAAACTCAAAAAATTATTCCTTGCATTTTTAATTTTTTTAATTTGGAATAATTATTACATTTTACATATTAATATAAAACATGTAATTTCTCAATAACATTATAAATGAATTGAATTAAAAATTATAAAATTTACGGCATAAAGAAACCGGAAGTTCTTGGAAACGGCCTACCCGATTTTTACTAAACATAGCCAAGATACATTTCGCCAATATGGGCCTTTGAGATGAAAAGCCGCTTTGAAATCGGATCAGCCCTGCTGGAGCTACGATGCCACAAACAGACACACAGACCAAGGCTTCAAACTTATAATACCCCTTATTTTTGTGTCGGGAGATAAAAAGTAATTATTATTAAGGGTCAAAAAATGCTGTGAACAAAGGAACAACATTAATACTATCATGTGATTTTAAATTGTAAAAATCGTGCTGCAGACTATTTAGCACAAAAATATTGTAACAATGGAGCGAACATCGCAGTGTAAACGCAATCATTTAATTGGTCTAGCTCCAGGATGAAACTCCGTTTATAATCAGTGTTTGCCGACTCATTTAAAAAGTTTATTCAATTTCATCCTATAATTCAATGGTGAAACTGTCACTCACGATTTTTCATGTTTAATTTGACAGTGTTTATCAATACTGACGTCTATTAAATGTCAAACTGTCAATTCTATATTACAAATAAATCATTTATTCAATATGGCAAATATTTGTTTAAAAATATAAAGAAGGATGATCTTGTTTACTCTTACTTAACGGACGTCTCGCCCTTTATTAGCCATCATATACCCAATTTTCCAAAATAAAGAAAAAATCGCTGCCTAAGGAATCACTACTTCCATATCCAGATTAACTATTCAAGTATTTTTAAAGGAAAACATCTATTGCACTCTAATATGTGGAAATAATTGGCCATAGAATTTTAATAATATATTTGAGGCGGATAACTAAAAAATTGAGGTTTTGGCTTCTCGCATATACGCCAAAAGTGATGTTTCTGGACTCTTATTAGCTTGCTTTACTTATTTTACCCTATTTTCACCAAGTTACCACACCTCTTCAACGGAATCATCTCAATCAGATGTCAGTACAATACATACGTGTACCAAATTTCAAGTGAATATACCAATTTTATTTTATCCACCCCTTTAATAATAGAGTGGAGGTGGTTGGGGGGTTGAAAAATATAATAGAGAACTCTGAGGCCTTGACTTCTAGTATATACACCAAATCCAAAGTTTCTGTGCTCTTACCAGCTTGCTTTACTTATTTTCCCCTATTTACCTCTACTTACCACCCACCCACCTTCAACGGAATCATCTCAAAATATAATCTCGTTCCAAATGTCGTTATAATACAAACGTGTACCAAATTTCAAGTAAATATCTCACTTATATTTCTTCAGCTTCTTTAATGATGGAGTGGGGGTGGTGGAGGGGTTGAGAACTGTTTGAGGCCTTGACTTCTAGTATATACACCAAATCCCAAATTTGTGTACTCTTACCAATTTGCTTTACTTATTTTCCCTTATTTACCTCTATTTAACCCCCAACCCTTCATCGGATTCATCTTAAAATATAATCTAGTTCAAGATGTCGTTATAATACAAATTTATACCAAATTTCAAGTGAATATCTCAATTTTATTTTATCAACCCCTTTAATAATGGACCGGCGATGGTGGGAGAGGTTGACAAATATTATAAAAAAATCTGCTACTAGTATATACACAAAACCCCAAGTTTCTGTACTCTTATCAGCTTGTTTCACTTATTTTCCCTTATTTACACCTATTTAACCCTCAACCCTTCATCAGAATTAGCGTTAAATATAATCCATTTCCAGAGCCCATCACGATAAACATGTGTACCAAATTTCAAGACAATGTCTTAAACCGTTCTTGAAAAAACGTGCGCACAACGAAGTTGCAGAACGACAGACAGACCAACCGACCAGACAGAGAGTCAGACAAATTTTTTCCATTCAAATTTAAGATCTCGACGTTTTATGACATTTTAGGCCTATTGCATCAATACGTACTATACTTCCAGTTCACTACTCCACTGGGTGTGGAAGTAAAATAAATAAAAGATAATTTCAAAAGCTTTAAAAAACTTTAAAGCAATGTTTTACTTTCGGTGATATTTAACTACAAGTATGACATTTACTGTTCGGTTAAAAATGCGCATTTACAAAAAATATCTATATGGTCAATTTTTCTGGTAGAAAAAAAATCAAAGATAATTTTAGTACCTACAAAAACGTGTTCTCACCTTTTGCAAAAATTAGTACCAAAGATATATTTACTAGGACGCGCTCAAGAAGGAACTGGCCACCTCTATTATTTCCACCCCCTGTGTGACGAAGGTAGATGATTCACTACTATACTACTGCACTACCTATAGATACTACTGCAAAGTTTTAGTCAGTTCTGTTTATTATGATATTACAACAAATTATTTCTTGTACTACTTGTAATATTCATTATTTGCTTTATATATATTAAACTTTTTAAAAACGACAACAAACTAATTTAATTCAAGCAGATGAGAATATAATATACAAGCTATACTAATAAATGGTTATATCATTGTTTTATTGGTTGCATATCTTCTGCCATCATCGACTAAAGCTGAACGAAACACTAGAATTTTATATATTGCAAGCAAAAAATAAATCTTCAGCAAATACTGAACTAGTGTTTATATAAATTTTATTAAAAAAATTACTCAAACAATTTTGACTTATTTTACAGATGGGGTAAGTTAAGCGTGAAAATCAAACTTCGATATTTTTTAAATTTTCACGTTTCAGAATATATAGATTGCTAAAACCAATTCCATCAAATGTCATCAGTCGCTACCGCCAAAGGAGAACTGGGATAGACGTTTAGTGAAAATATACAGGGTGGTCACTCGAAAAAATAAACTATGGTTGAAATATTTGGAATGTATAGAAACTAGTACTGAAGAAAAACACCTGGTATATTTAACTTGAATGTTTTCTTAACCGCTTCTCAAGTCACCGAGGTAACTCCTTGAATATCCAGAATGATTTTGTATTAGGTAAAGAGAAACGAGGCCTTACAGTTTATAATGAAGACCGAACCACATCTTGGGGATAATTTTATAACTGAAATTATTTCGGGGTGAGCAGGGACTGAACCTGCTTCGATAGGTATGCCAGTATGCAAACTAGACGCGCTAAACCTTCTCTTCTTCTTAACAAATTTATTCATCAGTTGAAAGTACTTACAAATATTGCTTCTCCGGATCGAGTTCCGGAGCCAACCACACAACCACGTCGCGCAGCGCCGTGGTGTTAGTACGGTTGGGCGGATCGCGACCGGTTCGGTTCAATATAATTTAAATTAAAAGACAAAACTCCTGCCGTCTGTGGCGGTTTAAAATTGTCATTAGAATTATACATATTAAAAGAACTTAATTTAAGAACACTGAAAAATAAAAACGCTCAATCGATAATTGGATAAAACACTGTTTTTAATTTTGTTGCTGAGACGGGGATGAACTCAATGGAAAATACGCGTTCGAAGCAGTTTGCCCTAACAGCCCACTCGCAGCTAGGAATTTTCGGTTGTTTGAAAGGAAAATTGAATTTAAAATAGTTAAAACAAGTTAAATAGTTAAAATAGTTTAAAATAGTATTTTTATGAAGTTTATCGGCCAAAATTTAATATTACAACAAAAAGGACAAAATAATAAAAAATACAAAAATACAAACATGTGACAAACAAGAAGAAGAAAAGAGATAGGTAAAGAATAAAATATGTGGTGGTGAAAAGTGTATGATAGATAGAAGTTTTGGTAGAGGCGTTAAACCACTGAGCTACCGTCCCCATACCCTCATACTGTACTATCTTTTATTTCTACACACACTTCACTGAGAAAAACTTCATTTGGGCATTATGCGGACAATTCTCATACACTCCATCTAATATTTAAAACACAAAACAAAAAATTACTTATTCATTATGTATACTGTTGGTCGAATTATGATCATGGTAGTATACCAATAAGGACAATTCATTATAAATTTTTAACTGAAAACCAATAATGACAGACCAGGCCTGTAGCCAAATATCTGATCAATAATGACAAGCAAAATCAAAGTGGTATAATGAATAAGACGTAGAAAAAACATTTTTTTCTTTTTATGTAAAAAATGCTAACACATGCAGAATAAAGAGAAAAGTAAGTTTCATAAGAAAATAACGTTCTAACATTATTGAATCATATGTTTAGCAGTTATTTATTACCTACACAATTCGTGTTACTTTACCGGTGGTGTTTATGCACCGACATGCACCAACGTGTGGACGGGAATTGGTATCTGACTCGACCACGCCCACAACCCCTTTGATTTGTGTACTATTTATCGACACCGAGGCGATCACAGGCAAACTTGGCCATTCGCGGCCATTCAAGACAAACTTACCATCCACACGTTGGCTTTGGCCGAGGTTTGCTAGACTTGGCCCAACGTGAAGCGCTAGCAATGGATTTCTATGAATTCATGGATTTCATGGAATTCTAACAAAGTAAAAAATATGTAAAATAATATATACTTCCCAATTAATGATCTGTGAAACTGGTTTAATGCATTTTTATTGTAAAATTTACCAATTCGTAAAAAATGCATAAACTTTATTTAATTTCTTCATTCAAGGAATTTTCACTTCGTTTATAAAAATACTTTTAATAATCACTTTATTTAGCACAAAAATGCATCTTGGATACATTTTAAGGATTAAAATAAATAAAGAAAACTAAATATTAGGGATTTTATGAAAATTTACCCCTTTACAGGCACGGGAAGGGGTTTAGCTAGTCACCCTAAACTTGGTGTAAATATTTTATCTTATAATAAATTGAGCGGATGGGATAATCAAATTTTAAGTTAAAATAATAAAAACCGCACTAATAAACATATATATTGCTTAGTAGTGTAATTTTTCAGAGGAAAACTTCTATTGACTTGCATAAAATTATAAATGAATAAAAATTGTTTAGCTGCAAGCAAGGATAAAAATATATTAAAATACATGCGTTTTTCCCTGACTATTTCTTAAAATTCTTAAAATTCCATGACTTGTCCTGGGTTTCCCTGTTTTCCCGGAAAGTGGCCACCCTGACCGAGGCGATCACAGGCAAACTTGGCCCATTCGCGGCCAATAAAGACAAACTTATCATCCACACGTTGGCTTTGGCCGGGGTTTGCTAGACTTGGCCCAACGTATAGCGCTAGCATTATATTTCATTTATTCCAGCTATTAGCAAAAGCACATTTTGAGATATATTAAATTACCATAGCAGTAAATGACGTCACACAGCTGTTAATATGATAGCGCGTTCTTGGTTAGTTTTGAAGTCTATAGAGACATGTAGAAAGTTCTAGTTTTTTTGCATCTCGCTCTAAAATCAAACGACCTCTCAGATAATATAATAAAAAAATGTTAAATGAGCCCATTAGTCTCTAGGTAGGGCTAGAGATGCTGTAGAATATTGCAAACATTCTCGGCGCAAAATTTGCATATTTTTGGTTTTCTAGTTATTTTGTGCTGATTCCATTCTTCATATCTACTTTTGCCCATTATTATTATCGGAGTGTTATAGAAACAAAAGAGGCGGGCTATAGCAACGGTGGTTGCTTAAATAAAGAGTAACTTAAAATAAAACTAACAAATTAAATTCTATCGGATGTAATCTTTTTACACTAACCCATCACAGATTCAGATGCACTTTTCAATGCGCTTTCGATTATTTACGGTAACTCTTCTTAATTTGGCTGCGCTTATTTGATTGCAGATTTAGGTTATTTTGGTAATATAATCTTTTATTTTCATCGCCTTTCATCAAAGTATGCGGACATTTTGGGTTTTATAACAATTGCAACATATTCTTTTTGGTGTTTTGAAAGATTCAATTGTAATGATAAATTCCTTAGACTGGCTCTGGGATTTTCACGGTTCTCGGTCAAATTATTTCGCCTTGCCAAAAAATTAAAGCATGTTAGTAATGCTACATATTAATAAAATCAAAAACAGATTTTTGAATTTCCATTATATGGCCACTGGTAGCAGGAAAATCTTAAATAAAAAAAAAAAAATTACAAAGCACTCATTATTTTGCACATAACATCGTCATTTTTCGAGCTGTACGAATAGAAAAAAAATCCTACCAAAGAGTACATCAAGCCTTTTAATTTCTATTAAATATACTGTTAATATCATACCGACTACGTCTGACATATTTGAGATTTAAACGTTATACCTTCGTTGATAAACGTTCGAGCGCCATTTTTAAACATATTGTCGCGTGTTTCCGCCCCTTTATGAAACCACCCCTTCAACTTCCGTAGGTTCCAAATAAATTATACAAGGGCAACCACTAACACTTAATAATAATAATATAATAATAATAATAATAATAATAATAATCCTAATCATTCCTAAATTCAACACTATAATCACAAGTATCCTGCTGCGGCCGATACCTGTTTGTGTACCCACTATTAGTGGAGATTTAATTTATATAAAAATAATAATAATAATACCTTTATTAATCCAATAGAGCATACAAGACGATATAGGATAAATCAATAATCGCATAATTATAAATAAAGAGTTTATATATTTGTGAGCTTACAACACAAAACAATAATTTTCCTACAATCTGTTATGTCATTAAGTATTCATCAACAGAATAAAAAGCCTTTGAAATAAGATAAGTTTTAACAGTTGTCACAAATCTTTTTACACTTACAATATTTTTTACTTCACTGCCCAATTTATTGAAGACAACTTGTCTATAATTGTTTATTTGTGGCATATTCAGAATTTCTTACTTTTTGTTGGGTATTTTGCCACTGAAAAATATTTAAAAATTTTTAATGAAAGAACCTCTGCGCCAAACGGATCAGACAGAGGTTGGTTCTTGAATACTAACTGTTTCAGAAAGTCTCACACCTAAAAATATATAAAGTAGAACAATGGTATAAACTAAAAAATGAAAATGACAGCTATAGGCAGTTAACGTTTCGGAAGAAAGTCTACTTCCGTTCTCAAAACTTTTTTGGCCGTCAACCATAACAGTTCCATGTTTGCGTATTTCCATAGTCACGTGAGACATTAAATCATATTTATCTTATTTTTACTTACTTCGCCTCTAAGGATGAGCAAACAACTAATACAAAAATCCATTGAATAATTTGAAGCGCATCTATCCTCGTTTAATAAAATATTCGCGGATTCTTTAAGTTTTCTTTTAGTTCAGTTACTCTCTTTTTCAAAAATCTTCGCCGAATCCCATTTAATCCTGTGATTATTATCCCACGCGTGTTCATAAATTTTGGATTTTTCAAATTCTCCCCTTCTACCGTAATTTCTATGTTCACCAAGCCTTACGTCGAAAGGTCTAGATGATTCACCTACGTAATTTTTTTCGCACTCACACGGAACACTATAAATACAAATTTTGAATTTTGAACAATATTTAGAGGTTTGGGTTCTGATAAAACCGACCTTAGCGTGGAGCCCGTTTGAAAAAATACGAAAAATTGAGAATAGGTTTTCCGTACGAACGTATTTTGCAGTTATTCTCAAAAAACGTGACCTCATATTTATTCGGTTATTCATCAATGTATTTATGTTTTTTTGATGAAATAGTTAATTATATAAAATGTAAGTATTTCCAGAAAAAGGAATTGGTATATATGAAATATTAATTTAGGTATCAAGCGCAATAGATAACAGCATAGCAAGCTGGCTTATTGATTTGTTTAAAAAAATAAGTGAAATCCTTGTTACTAAAAGTTGCTTTTTATTCAGTTGAAGAGTACTTACAGACTGATCTCTAATAACAGCCTTAAAGATTTAACATATATTGACTCAATATGTTTTGACCTATCCTGGTTTCTCACATTTTACTTGATATTTTAATTTGTTTTTGTCTACATGTTTGTTACTCTTGTCTCGTTTTATATTAGTGCAATATTAGTGCAGTCCTAGTTTAAATATTGTATTTATCTGTATTCCAATGCTTTCTTTGAAGATCGAGTGAAATTAAGTATACTATTATTATTATTACTATTTCTTCAAGATATCTAATACACAGAACATAATCGTAAACTTTCTATTTGGCAGTAACTTTTAGCAATGAAACGCATACTAACCGTATAAATTACCGAAATCATTTACGGATTATGTCAATAATTCATTCCTAAATTTTACATCGTCGCGCCGCACTAAATGCGTAACGTTTGCGTAGTGTATAAATCATAATACTCACAACCTTTCTC
This sequence comes from Stenurella melanura, assembly GCA_963583905.1. NCBI lineage: Eukaryota > Metazoa > Arthropoda > Insecta > Coleoptera > Cerambycidae > Stenurella > Stenurella melanura. The sequence continues at coordinate 38,118,377 of OY757315.1, read as the reverse complement.
TATTCGATATGAATATTTAAATGGTTTGATAATGGTAATGAAACGAAAGTACATTGCATAACCTCATATTGCCAATGTTGTTATCGTATATGCAGAGGAGAGAGCTCTTTGATTTGCTGGATACTACAATGTTGAAATAAAGAAAATATTAAATTTGTATGGGCTGTGGTCATCGAAACATACTATGTGGATTACTGATAAAAAAGGGATTAAATCGATTAAAATATGTTAATTTCAGTCTTTACGCTGCACGCATAGCAAAAATATACTTTCTACCTTCACTTTCTGTTTCTTTTTTGATCGAGTCGATATTCTATTCAGGTAATGTACGAATACTTCACGTAGTATAATTAGAATAGCCTATATGGGCGTATGAGTATCGAACACATTTCAGATGCAGTTTTTTACTGGAATCAGTTCAGGATACACCATCGATTATGAAAATCCTTGTTACTAGACGGTAACCCGGTCTGATATTTAGGGAGTTACTCCACTCATCACGTTAAAATAACCATCACGTTAACGTGTCAAAATGGTAAAAGCGCATGCGCTCTCATTAAGCGAGCGTAATAAGTAATTACGAGGCCAGTGAATTCAACGAGTGGATTTAACCGATGATACGTGTACGGAAAATGTAAAATTTAAGGTTAGGTGCATCATATACATGGGTCAAAAGGTAGTGCTACATACAAAATGGTAGTGCTATACCGGGTGTCACGAATTGCGCTCGCCCCGATATTTCTTAAAATATTTGGAATATAAAATTGAAATTTGGAGGCCTTATTACACGACTAAAATGCCATCTTTTCAATAATCAACTTTGGTGCACATCCGGTTTAACCGGAAATGCCCACAACTTTCGATTTTTAAATGGAACACCCTATTATTTTTACATTTTTGGAATCTAGAGGAAATTTTAAATACAATACATCCATTTTGGTCACTTTTTGATAAACATTAAACATTTTATTAAAAAATCTATTTTTGAATCCAGAGTGCTGTGGTGCCCAAAATATATTTTAGTTTGTGTGCTACGTTACTATAAAAATAAAAAGAGCAATATGATTGCATTACTTAATTCTCTAGAGGCGTTTAAAATTTTTAAATGTGATTTTTACCCACTAACTCGGTTTTTTTAAATTGGAATTTAATCGTTCACCAACATTTTTAAATACCTAATTTTTATACGAATCTAATGATACCAAAATTTTGAAAATCCGCTCAGAAATATTTGAGATTTCAGCCAAAATACAATGCAACCAAGCTTTTAGAAACATGCGACTAATAGATAACAGATTAGTGGGCTTTGGAAACTAAAATGACACATTTCTGTGTAAATCTGGTAACCTAATAACATTGGAAAAATCATAGCCATTGAATGTAGTAAAACAATATCAGCTGTCAGACAGACTCGTGTAGTTATAGGCAATCTTGAGCTATCAAACATTTAATAATTGTGAGCGCAAAGAACGTTACAATTAAGTTTAGCATAGGTATGTGGAGGTAAACACAATTACATCAACAAGGAGATTTGCAATAGAATGCGAATCAGTTCGGTCTTCAGAGTTTGATTTAAATGAACATAAATATCGGGCCTATAAATAAATAAAAATCAATTCCGTTTGAACAATTAAACTTAAACTAGGTAACAGTAGGTATCTTTAAAATAATTAATATAATTAAACCATAAATTGACATTTATAGATATTGTTCAAAATGTCCACCATTTTTTTCTATACACAATTCGGCTATGCATACAGTTGCTTGAATGGCTCTACGCAATTCAGCCGGCGTTATTTCATTAAGAGCCCGTACAACTTTATTTTGCAGCGCTTCACGGGTATTTGAAGAAGTTTTATAAACTTTATTTTTGAGAGTGCCCCATACATAATAGTCGAGGGGTTTTAAGTCAGGTGACCTAGGAGGCCACCTGATATGACCTTGATTTGCGATAAGGCGTTCACCATGCAAGTTGTTTAAATATTCCATCTCTCTTCTGGAATTATGTGGGGGAGCACCATCTTGTTGGAAAAACAGATTTTGTAAATAGGCAAGAGGAAGTAAGTCAAGAAATTCTGCTGTCTGGTTTTGTAAACAGAATAAATATCGTTCGCCAGTAAGTGTTCCATAAAAAAATATGGGTCCAATTATTCGATCTGCAAGTACTCCAAGCCAACAGTTAAACCCAAATCTTTCCTGAGTATTCCCCCGCCCTACCAACCTCGGATATTCTTGAGCCCAGTACCTAGTATTATTTCTGTTAAACATACCTTGGTTCGTAAATCTACTTTCATCTGAATATAAAATATGAAAAGAAAAACCTGGGTTTTGTTGTACTGCATTTAAGAACCAGTTGCAATATACTAGCCTCCTGTCGTTATCATCTCCATAAAGATGTTGGTGTATTTGGTATTTATAAGACCGAAACTTATGTTTCTTTAAAATTCTGCAAACCGAAGACTGACTAATGTCGCATTCCATTGACAATTACCTTGTTGATGTTGTTGGGTGTACCATCACAAATCCTAATACATCAGTTTCTTTGTCCTCACTTACAATAAATGTTTGATGGTCATTTTGTTGATTGGGTTCGTTTCTTTATTCTTGTTCCACTCTGGCAAACAAGTGTCTGCTTGGATGACGTCTGTTGGTATATCGTTGCTGATACAGTTCTGCAGCTGCAGTTGAATTTTTGAGACGCTCTCCATATATCAGTAACATATCGACCTTTTCATTTCTACTAAAATTATTCATTTTCTTTAATTTTTACTCAAAGAGATTTCCGCAACGCTTTATTTTGTATCTGTCTGACAGCTGATATTGTTTTATTACATTCAATGGCTACTATGATTTTTCCAATGTTATTAGGTTACCAGATTTACACAGAAATGTGCCATTTTAGTTTCCAAAGCCCACTAATCTATTATCTATCAGCCGCATGTTTCTAAAAGTTGGGTTGCATTGTATTTTGGCTGAAATCTCAAATATTTCTGAGCGGATTTTCAAAATTTTGGTATCATTAGATTCGTATGAAAATGAGGTATTTAAAAATGTTGGTGAACGATTAAATTCCCATTAACAAAACCGAGTTAGTGGGTAAAAATCACATTTAAAAATTTTAAACGCCTCTAGAGAATTAAGTAATGCAATCATATCGCTCTTTTTATTTTTATAGTAACGTAGCACACAAACTAAAATATATTTTGGGCACCACAGCACTCTGGATTCAGAAATATATTTTTTAATAAAATTTTTAATGTTTATCAAAAAGTGACCAAAATGGATGTATTGTATTCAAAAGTTCCTCTAGATTAAAAAAATGTAAAAATATATAGGGTGTTCCATTTAAAAATCGAAAGTTGTGGGCTTTTCCGGTCAAACCGGATGTGCACCAAACTTGATTTTTTATTGAAAAGATGGCATTTTAGTCGTGTAATAAGGCCTCCAAATTTCAATTTTCTATTCCAAATATTTTAGGAAATATCGGGGCGAGCGCAATTCGTGACTCACCCGGTATACAAAACTAGCTGTAGAATCGAGAAAATGGTAAAGCAAATAAAAAAGGTGTCGTTTTACTTGTGTTTGCTAAGAGAAGTTTTATAGGCCAATCAAATGAAGCAAAATAAGATCGTTTTTTAGAGGTACTTGCCATTAGAAAAAACACCATCATTATATTCAATACATGTGAAATATCAATTTTCAGAAGAGTGCATCCAAAGCAAAATTGCAGAAACAAAATGGAGGACGTTTTACGTACGAAAAAATGTCAAATGGTCGGCTTTTCTCGCCTATTTGCGAATGTAAATTTTTCACCAAAAAAAGTTTCAAACACCAGTTGTAGGCATTTAAAAAACCTACAAAATGACGCCCACTAAGCCAAAATCGGTTTGTTAGATTTCTCGGAAATTAAAGAAAAACATCGAAAAATGACTTTTTTATTTTGCAATAATTAATTTATGGATTCAACAATCTCAGGAAACATGCGATGTTAAGCGCTTAAAAAGTAACTGCAACCCGAATTCCGACGGATGAACAGTTTTCGAGAAATTCAATTGTTTATTAATAAAATGATTTTAGCAACATTTGAATTCCCCAAAATGAGGAGGTCCAATTTCAATTTTACAAAAAGATTTCTACTCTCTAAGACTTGTACTATCACTGAGCTCAAAGCCAAAGTCAAAGATTTCAATTATGTTGCTTGAACACATCGTTGAAAATGATGCGTAGGTACACCGAAAATCCGGAGCTTCGAGCATGCGCAAAACGTGATATCATTTGTCTGATTATTTATTCCTTGATCTAATGTTCATCGTCAGCTGGATGGTTGGCGCATAGGTAATGGTCTCGCTTATTTTTTGTTGATTTTTCAAAATTTTTCTCTTTCTGATAATATTTTACCTTAAACGCTAGAATCATTTGAAAAATCTTAATATTTTAAATCATAAATTGTGCGGTCTGTTTAACAACCTTAAACCTTGACAAATCTTCGATCATTCACACGAAATATTGTAAGTAAAATGCATTATTTATTTTCACCGCAGTAGGTTTTGCAGCAATGAACTTGAACGATTTTATTCTAATTTAAGTAACACTGTTTGGTCCAATAAATACCACAAGCATTAATTAAAAACAATTGAATAATTGGTAAAACCATTCAATTCGTTGAATACATAATTAGGTTAGTGACAGTCACTTGGGATATACTGTTTACAGTATGAAAATTAAATTCTATTTACGGAAAACGGTCTGCGGTAAATTATTTATTAAGTTTATTTTGTAGAGTATTTTAATTAGTAAGTTTCACTACGAGATCCGAGTATATACAGACTGTCTATTTTACGAGGGCCACACCAAATATCTCGCTTAATATCTATTGTAGAAGAATAAAGTTTTAGAAACAGTTATCCCATTTTTTGTGAGCTATATTTCAGTAAAAAGAAATTTGAAATCCATAGCCTACTTTATGAGATATATTACAAAAACCTGAAAAATAGGAAAACCACAAACGGTTATAGCTTCCTTATTTGAGGAGATACGAAAAAAGTTAAAGGAATGAAAATTGACGGCAAAGACAATAAGAATAATAACGTGTAACAAAAAAATCGAAAATGCAGTTGGCTTTGACATACGCTATTGTGCAAAAATGAAAAATACATATCTCAAAGTAGGCCATGACGCCATTAATTCCGTTATTTTTTTCTCATTCCAACGATATAAAACATGTCACAGAAATTTTAACCGATAGTGTCAATATTTAATATTTTACGAATACCACAATTCATATAATTGAATCGTAACAATCAGCTGTGCCATAATAGTAAAAATTCACTTTATAATAATTATAATTCCGTAATTATTTATTACAATTTAATACAAACCAATAAATATCTCATAAATAAAAATAAAAGTACAAAACGAACATCCAAAGAAAAAAACGAAAAACTATGTATAACAGTACTACCTACTACTATATTGAAAAGAAATTGTGTGTATTTATTTTTCTAAGTACAAATGCTCAAATTGTGCACCATGCATTCTGACACATAAACGTGCTCTACGAGACACGTCACGCATTACATTTTGGAGCATTTCAGGAGTAATTGCCTCACATGCGTTTCGAATTCTGGTGTTGATGTCCTCAATATTTTCAGGGGCAGTTTGAAATACCTTGTCTTTAATGTAACCCCAGACGAAAAAATCCAAGGGAGTAATATCTGGTGATCGAGCTGGCCATAGAATGGGTCCATAGGTGCCTATCCAGCTATCTGGCATAACTTGATTTAAATAATTTGTACATATTACAGCAGTGTGAGGTGGAGCCCCATCTTGTTGAAAATATGAATAATTTAATCTTTCTGCCATTGTTAATTCATAAAGAAAATCTTGAAATTCGTTTTGCAGGAAATTAAGGTATCTACGAGCGGTTAATTTGCCATCATAAAAATAAGGTCCAATTACTTTAGTCCCTAAAAGACCCAACCAAACATTCGTAGAAAATCTTTCTTGGAAAGCAGTCTCTCTGCACCAATGTGTATTTTCTCGTGTCCACTTATAATGCATATTTCTATTGAAAAATCCATTATTAGAAAAATTTGATTCGTCCGACCAAAGAATTTTGCTACATATCAGCGCGTCATTCCTTTTCTTATTTAATAACCATCTACAAAATCTTACTCTCCTTGGCTTATCTCCCTCATTTAAATGTTGAACTTTCCTCATTTTGTAGCATCGAAATCCGTTTTTTTTTTCAATATTTTTCATGCACTGTCTTTTTTTATGCGACTGTTTCTCTGAATTTGTCTCAAAGAGGTTTCCTCATTTTGGTTAACATAATTCATTACTCTATTCACTTTTCTTACATTATCCGCAACATGCGCTCGCCTTACTACTTTTTTTGAAAATGAACCGTGCGTTTTTAGATTTTGAACTAACTTCCTAAACATAGTTCGATTTGGCTGCGGAGCATTTGGAAATCTATCTCCGTAAACCGTGACTGCCATCTCAGCGTCAAAATTGCACTGACAATAAATGCAAATCATATCGAATTTGTTATTATTGGTGTACACCATAATTACTGATATAAAATTTGTCTTAGAACTCGACAACGCAACATACAACATACAACAGTGACAATCTGTCAAATTTATTAATAACTGTATACATTGTTTTTCACTAATTATGGCACAGCTGATTGTTACGATTCAATTATATGAATTGTGGTATTCGTAAAATATTAAATATTGACACTATCGGTTAAAATTTCTGTGACATGTTTTATATCGTTGGAATGAGAAAAAAATAACGGAATTAATGGCGTCATGGCCTACTTTGAGATATGTATTTTTCATTTTTGCACAATAGCGTATGTCAAAGCCAACTGCATTTTTCGATTTTTTTGTTACACGTTATTATTCTTATTGTCTTTGCCGTCAACTTTCATTCCTATAACTTTTTTCGTATCTCCTCAAATAAGGAAGCTATAACCGTTTGTGGTTTTCCTATTTTTCAGGTTTTTGTAATATATCTCATAAAGTAGGCTATGGATTTCAAATTTCTTTTTACTGAAATATAGCTCACAAAAAATGGGATAACTGTTTCTAAAACTTTATTCTTCTACAATAGATATTAAGCGAGATATTTGGTGTGGCCCTCGTAAAATAGACAGTCTGTATATATACAGATAATCGTGTAACAGAGATAAATATGTCGTCAAAAAAGATGTTAAAGTGATCGAAAATGGTTTAACTACGAAATAATAATATTGGCAAAAAAGAACAAGTATTAAAAACCACAAGAAGAGCAAAAATGATCATTATATAGGTTTCAAGTCTTAGAGATAAATTAAAAAGGCAAATTGGTACCGCGCACAAACAATATGTTTCAAATATTGAGAATGCGAGATGTCTGAGTTCTTTTTCAGATTTTAATCATTGTTGCATATCACGAAAAATGCGGAATGAGATAATTTGGCGCCAATTACAACGGTTGTAGGCGAAAAACAAAAAACAGCCAACACAATTTTATTTAAACGAAATTTAATAAAATTTATCTTATTAGATATGACCAAATAAGTTCACACCAAATATTTATATAATTATACACACTTCCCATGCATATCTTCCTGATACAAACAAACTTTTATTTTTAAAGAATGCCGTAATATTAGATAATACAGAATTATACAAATTTCTGATGACAAAGCGTGAGGAAACTAATACTTCCTTATGAATTCTTACTAAACAATAGGTAGTTTCACTAAACATTTCTCTATTATGAGTTGTACCTTCGGACAATGCTCATATTAATTTATATTCAGATTCAATCACATTGCAGTGACTACAATTAAATCTAAAAAAACAGACAAACACTTTCTCCTAACTGAAAAATAATCAGCATATGGTGGTAATGGATATGATGAACAAAAAAATTAGTTGTTAAGCGTTCGTTGGACACCTTCTAGTGACTAAATAAATATCCTAAAGTGCAATAACAAGCGATATATGCAGCCGTAAAAGTGGATATCTGCGAGAGTTTAACGATTTTAATAAACGTGGATGTGAAACATACTTCAAGTGAAATACTTAATTGTTCGTGGATATATAGTGTCTTGAAGATAACTTGTTATAGTGAGTGTCTGTTATTATTTATTTATCTTAGAGAATAAGTTCCATACAGAGTCCGCCACTTAAAAGTCCCCAGACTCGTAACTACCTTATTTTTTAAGCTACGACCATGTTCGGCACATCGAATTACAGGTATTTTTAAGGTGTTTAAATATGCATACAGAGTGATAAAAAAAATTGAAAAAAATATTAAGAAATGAAACTTAATATTTTTTTCTCTCGCCCTGTGCATGAACTGTGTTAATGTTTTCTTATAAAGGTTTTACTTAGCTTCAATTTAAGTTATTGTATAATATTCGATACTGTCTTTCGTATTTGAGAAAAAAATTAAAAACCCTCTTTTTGACTCCAAACTGAACTTTCTTAAAACAAATTTGAAAAGAATGTAAATAATAATTTTAAGCTTTATTTGTAAAAGGCATATAATAAACAATATTTAAAGTAACAAAACAGCAACAACAAATAAAAGGAAACAATTTTTTTTCTCTTTTGTGATATCACTTGATGCACCCATTGCTAATAAGTGCAGTGTTCATGTAATACACATTTCTTACTAATTAAATTTGATTGCTCTTCTAGTGGCTCTACAGATATTTAAACAAAACAATTTATAATCATGATTCAGTTTTATGAACTTCCTTACTTTTATTCACTTTATTTTATTCTTTCGACTTTTAAGCTGTTCAGATTTAATACATCAACCATAGCTTTGGAGTTTGGAGTTTGTGGGAGGGCAGTCACATTTAGGTGACCGCAGCACCTAGGCCCCATTGGGCCCCTTGTACGTCCTCCCGAGGGATACAGCATTCCACCTAGGCCTCCAACCATCCTAATCTTGTGAAGAAGGTGGTGATGCTGCCTAGGGGAATATCCCTCAAGTCGGCCAGTGTAGGCCAACGTTCTCCCAAAATGGATTCTCTGCTAGAGGAGACTGCCGGGCACTCACAGAGTACGTGTTGGACAGTTTCGTCTTCTTGTTCACAACCTCTGCATAGGGGTGTGTCATTTAACTTCATGTTGTAAAGGTGCTTCCTCAGCTGGCAATGACCAGTAAGAATTCCTGTCGCGAAGCGCAGGTTCTTCCTGGACATTCCCAGGTAGATCATCGTTGTATCCTTGTCAGGGTATCTAAGCAGATCCCTGGCCAACTGACAACTATGAGTTTCATCCCACAGTTTTTTAAATTTTCTGTGGGTGTCTTCTTTAATCATTAGCATTATTGCTGAGGTCGGCAGTATGTTGGAAGGGCCAGGTCCAAGTATACTTAGACTGGCTGCCTTCTTAGCCAGACTGTCAGCTTCCCTGTTGCCTCTGCACTGTGCATGCCCTTTGACCCAGCATAGAATGACAATGTTCATGCTGGAGGCGCCCACGAGTGCCTGATGGCATTCCCATACTGACCCTGTTGTTATTTTGTGTCTCTGTAGGGCCAGTAGTGATTGTCTACTATCAGTGTAGATTCTTATTGTTTTTCCCGTTATTTGTCTACGGGAAATTTCTTTTGCGGCTATGGTTATTCCCGCCAGTTCTGTTTGTATTATACTGGCTTGTTTGTCCATAGCCCATTTAATTTGAATTTGCAGGTTCCTGGAGTATACCCCACAACCTGTTCCTTCTTTCTTTTTCGATCCGTCTGTGAAGATGTTAACTGTTCCTTCACTGACGGCCTCATTGCTACTGTTGGTGTGTATTTCATAGGGTCTATCAAAGATGAACTGTGGAGAAATACCATCTGCACGTACCTGCAGAAGTGGCATTTGTTTAATTGCCTCATTCCACAGCCGGCATCTGGTCACTCCACATCCTATGTTTGGCTGTATGCCAACGGATTTGAGACGTGCCATAGTAGTTAGGGCCACCTCTTCTAGATATATGTCTAGTGGTGGCAGGCACAGCATCACTTCCATTGCTCTTGTTGGTGTTGTTCTCATAGCTCCAATTGTGTTTAAACAGGCTACTCGTTGTACCTGGCTGAGCTTACGTTTCGCTACAGTCTGCTGACTCTTAGGCCACCAGACGATGGCTCCATAGGCTATCATTGGTCTTATTATAGCAGTGTAAATCCACATAGCCACTTTGGGTTTCATTCCCCAGGTTTTCCCTATGGTTCTGCGGCACTGCTCAAAAGAGATGTAAGCCTTCTTTAGTCTTCTGTCTAAATGAAGATTCCATGTTAGTTTGGCATCAAAAGTTACTCCAAGGTATTTTACTTCTGATGCGAAATTTAGTGTGGTATTTAGGAGAACGGGGGCCGTCATTGGCCCCAATTTCCTTTTCCTTGTGAAGAGGACCAGCTCTGTCTTCCTGGGGTTGACCGACAGAGAGTGTTCTCTGCACCATCTTTCGATTATTCTCAGGGCCATCTGCATTCGATCACAGAGGACTCCTTCGAATTTACCACTAAGCAGTATCGTTAGATCATCTGCGTATGCAATTGTGTGGAATCCCTCGGAGTTGAGGCGGCGCAGGAGGCTGTCAAGAACTAAGTTCCATAGAAGAGGTGATAAGACACCCCCCTGAGGACAGCCTCTTGCAACCATTCCTCTAACAGCGATGTCTCCCATGTTAATCTGTACCGCTCTTTTTGAGAGCATGTTGGATATCCAGCCACTTACGATCGGAGAAACGTTCCTGCTCGTGAGGGCTGCTGTAATTTTTGGAAAGGTGGTTTTATCAAAAGCGCCTTCTATGTCTATGAAGACACCCAGGGTGGACTCTTTATTGTCCAAAGACTTTTCAATCCGACCACTAACCGCATGAAGGGCGGTGTCGGTGGATCTGCCCGGGGTGTATGCATGCTGATTGGGATGTGTGGGATTAGCAGTAATCGCAACATCCCTCAAGTATCGCTCACATAGCTTTTCCATCGCCTTGAGAAGGAACGAGGTCAAGCTAATGGGTCGGTATGCTTTGGGGGTAGTATAGTCTATTCTTCCCGCCTTTGGTATGAACACTACTTTGACTTCTCTCCACACCTTCGGAATATAAAGGTGTGCTAGGCACGTCCTGAATATTGCTGTCAGGTGCGGCACTATTTCATCCAGACCCCATTGTAAAAGGGCTGGATGAATGCCGTCAGTACCTGGCGATTTGAAGGGGGAGAAGCCCAGTATTGCCCATTTAATTCTGTCTTCACTCACAATTTGTTTGGCAGTTTGCCAGTCCAGTTCGGTGGGTTGAGTGTCGGTTTCATTTGGCCATTCCTTCCGATCTGTCACTACAGATTCTGGGAAGTGAGTTTCCATAAGCAACTCTAGGCTTTCATGTAGGTCGTTGGTACTGGTACCATCATCCTTTTTCAGTAGACCTAGGTGATTGTCTTTGTTTTTGGCAAGTATTTTGTGTAGCCTAGCAGCCTGCGAGTAATCCTCGATCTCCTCACAGTAGGCTCTCCATGCCTCTCGTTGTCTCTGCCTGACTAGTTTTTTGAACTCTCTTTGATTGGTTCTGTATAGCTCCCAATCTGATTCAAGTTTTGTCATTTTCGCCTTGTTGAACGATGTCCTAGCTTGTTTCTTGAGGTCGGTCAGCGTCTGGCACCACCATTTAGTGGCTTCCCCAGGCTGCTGTTGTACGGCCTTCAAGGGACACGATGCTTCGTAAGCTTTTTTCATAGCGGTTTGAACAGTTTTAACATACTGCTCAATCTCTCCGTTGTTTTGTGGCACCCCATTGTGTACATCCCTCAGGTTCTCCCTGAGTTGACGTCGATATTCATCTCTGTCAGTGTCTCGGGGGTTCCTGAGGAGTTTTCTTGGTGCTTTGATTAATTTAATGCCGAATTCAATCCAGCGGTGGTCTGACATTGAAGCAGCGTCAGACACATGCCAGTCTTGGATCGAGTTGGATATACGGTTTGTAGCTAAGGTGATATCTACTATGGTTTGACTTCTAGAGTTAATAAATGTCGGTGTACAGCCTTGGTTAATTATATTAAGGTTATTACCGATTATATAGTCGTAAAGTGACTTACCTCTAACATTGTTGTCTTTGTTGCCCCAGGTTACATCAACCATAGCTTTGTTATTAGTAATATTTCACATTTCCTAAGTTAGTATGAAAATTTTAATATGTCAAATGAAAATAAATCAGAGTAGTTATTATCTATTGAACATTAATTTGCTCGTCAATCTACTAACATAACAATTCGACATTGTTCAATTTTCAACTTTGGAAAAAAACAGAGTTTTTATTGATTTATGGAGAATATAAACGTAATGCTAGAATACTTGCATAGTCTATTCTGAACGGGTTCCTGGTAGACGATGTCCTGACTACAAAACCATAAAATTATTGGTTTGTCTGTCTAATTCACGCAGCGCACCTACAGTGCTTTTGGTTACCCCAAAGAAGTAGAGCAGAACAGGAATGGTCAGCATATTAATCGTAGACACTTTGTTTCTGGATGACCAAATCTTTCAGACAATTCGTCTGTACTTGCCGCGGTGAGATTCTTTTACTTTGTGCACATCCTGGATGTGATGCTGCACATCAGGTTTATGTAGGTCTCTCCGGCATTCAGACGTCTTAAGACGCTTTCGTCTGAGAGCTGCACGGATTCAGCAAAGTCTTCGCATCGTTTTTTTCCGAGATGAACGGCTACTCCTCGACCACCTTTAGAGAATTTTGAAGGTCACACTCTCTAGAGGTATAGAGTCTACGGTCATCCGTATAGAACTCTGGTTAATGGGTGGGCCACAGCGGTGCTTGCGAGTTTGGAGAAATTCAACAGCTGTGACAAGCCAGAGGAAGAGACATTTTCCCTGAAACACTCTTCCTCTGAATGTCACCTGCTCTGTTGTATTATTATTTTTATTACTATTTGTCAAAACCACCCTGTAATTATTCTTTTGACGTAAAAGTCGCAACAGTAGAGCCTATTTATAGTACCCAAGTAACAATTTAAATACTTTTTAGATTTATTTAGGTTTTATCAGTGTTTTATAATGGCCACCTCATAAACCACCGATTTATGCCAAATTTATTAAATGCCAAATATACTTAAAGATAGCTTTGTCTTAAAGAAAGTTTTAAAAAGGTCTTCAAGAACTTACATTAAAACTAAATTATCTCTATTGGCTTATAACTGACTTATCAAGGTATTTGTTAAGCTTTCAATAAAACTTTATTGCTGTTAAGTTCAAGTTAGGAGAATCAAGTTTTATAGAGCAAATATTGTGATTTTATCCTTGCTTTATCAAATTAATTTGAGATGGTTGTTAATGCTGGGCTATAAATCTAATATGCTTTGAAATCACCAAGTTTCAGGTCGAACCTTCATAAAACCAACTGCTTGCCAAAGTTTCAATGAAGCAAACAAACATCTGTAATAAACATAAAAGGATTTGGTATACCTCTTTGTCCAGACTATAATGTTTTAAAATATGTAGTTTTAAAACTGTGATAAGATTCATGAATATTTGTCGGCATTTTGTTTGTGTATGACGTGCCTGTGGGTGAACTTATAATAATGGCAAGATGCGGTGAAATACTCATCAAATGGCGTCTCGACAAATAGACAATTGGTTCTAATGTAAGCCTACAAGTTTTAAAAAATATATTAAGACTGATGAGGCTTAAAATATACTTTTACAAGAATAAATCGACATTCTTAAAGAGCAATTGGTAATGTAACAGGCATTTTAAGACAAAATATGTTTGAAGTAGAATTATTATTCACAACTTATAGGATTTATACATATAGCCGCCATTTTATTTTCGAGGAATACACTGCCGGGCTAAAATCAAACGCCGTATCTACAGAAATATCCGAAATCGCGTTTTTGGTGGTTTTGGTATAATCGCATTTTATTCTATCTATTTACTAAAGCAAAAAGCTGTATCTATATTAGTTATATTAAAAAACAATACACATTTTATCGTATCTTCACAAAACTTTTAACTTTCCTAAGCACAAATGTGGGATGTGCATGCTACTAGTTAAAACTGAAGTAACTACTTGAGAGAATATGCGTATACCGCGTTTGTTTCTAGAATAATATACGCCTTTTTGACTAGGAAACGTTGTTAAATGCCAGCTTTGTTCCTAATAAAAAAAGTCAGTTATTCTTCATTCTTTAAAGTGTATACATATGTTATCTCAGTTACTGGTTAAATATAAAAGGTAAATTAATATTATTGCATGTTTCTGTTATCATTATATACTCTGATCCGATTCTACGGTTCATTTCATAGTTATTTACAATATACAAAAGCTATTCCTTGTTTCATATTTTCAGATAAATAATGTTATATCTATTTCAACTTGTTTCATTAATTTAAAACTTAATTATAGTTTTTTGTTTGTAAAATTAAAATTATTATTTTGTACAAATAAATAAATAAAACACACTACTGTGTTTTCTACCACTACGTATTTATAAAAATGGCGACTACAGTTTCAACTGACAGTCACTGTCAATAAGTGAATAAAAAAAAATAAATTTACAAGTGTACAGAAATTTTATATATAGGCAATTTTGGGTGGATTTGTATATGTGAGAAATTATATATAGGTATTAAAAATATAAGTATATAATTTCTGTACATTTGTAAATTAGTCTATTTTGAACCCCAAATATCCCTAAATCCAAAAAAGAAAACTTGCGTAAACATTTTCGAGGAATTCTTCCTGAAAACAGAAAAGCTTTCTCGAAAAACTTACCAAAATGTCAGGATAAAATGAAGTTGTTTCTATTTTTCTTAATTTTTTTGTTAATTTCACAATATTCTGTAACAGAATGTAGCTAAGTTTATTTAATATTTGCGTACATTTTTTTCTCTTCAAAAAAATTTAAAGAAGTGTTTTTAAATTATTTTTAAATAAAACAGTCAAAAGATAAGAACAAATTAATTACGGCAATTTCTGTTATGTATGTTTCTGTGGATACTAAGCTAGAATGCAGTATCTGCATTTTAAATCAATATAGTGTAGATCATACCGCCTTGCGCCTTAGCATACACAAGGATATTTTTAACAATAAAAATCATATGAGATTTTTTAGTATAAATTTTTAACATTTTTTAAAATTTAATGTCTAGTCGATTTTTAACTTCCTATTACATCAGAAATCACCTTTTTAATATAAACTATTTTGTATTTTGCCAAGAATTGTCAAAAAATTTTGATGCAGAATTTGTCGATTTGTTGTCATCAGTAGATACGGCGCGCGGCGTTTGATTTTAGCACGGCAGTATAATGGTCAGCCATATTGGGAATAGCCCAGATTGAACAAAAAAATGAAATTTGTATCTAACAGAAATTTTTGAAAAAACAATTTACACATACTAATCCATATTATGGACATATGCTAAAGCTCTTTTTACTTTTTAAGTCACAAAAAAATTATAATTGTTTACATATTTTAAAAAAATTGTGTTTTGGGGAGCGCACGAAGTTTTAAGAACTATCTAATACATGTTTTACAATAAACTTGGCCTCATTGAAAATTTTAGACCACTATAAGTAGTCCCATTAATTCATTATAAGTAGAGTCTATCTTTAACTGTTTTTCTGTTTTGCATTTATTTTTAGTTCATAAATACAAAGAGTCCGCTCAAAGCATTTGTGTTTGTCTTTTAAGTTTTGATATAGTGACTATCCTAACCAATATGGTTTTATAATTCTCTTCAGACACTCTCTGAGTAAAGCGTTAGATAATTCATTAAAATTTGAAAGTTTTAACAGTAATTTTAAAAAGAGGATTATAGGCCCTTGTCTAGATGGGCCCCTGTACTCTTTATAAAGGTTTTGAATATGTTTCATAGAGTCCTTCCAAACTATTTATGTTTATAAGTAGTCTCAGAAATAAGTTTTTAGTATAACTTAGAATAGAATATTTTAAAACTACAATTGTTACTTGGGTAGGTAACATATAGGACAGTTGTACTAATTTGTAGGTTCCTCGGACGTTATTTTTTGAACTGAAGATATAATGTGGTACAAAACTCTAGAGAGAAAAGCAGAAAAGAAAATGCTACAGATAACTTTTAGACAATATTTAATGCTCATTTTGTGTGACTGTTATTGTCGTAAAAGTGGAGAATTTAGGCAGCAAAAATAATCTATTCCTTGCAATTCTGCTAGCGCACATACACACTGTTACAACGCCAATCTGCGCGCATTGACCTTGTCGTGGAAGAATGTAACCGCAAACTTGAACGCTTCACGCTGCTTTTCTTTTCAAGGTGTACTTCGATTTACTTTCACTTCTACGTCGGCGACAGACAAGGAAATACGGCAAAACAGAAATGCTATAATCTCATTTGCAATATCAAAGAGAGCGGATTCAAACCGGCAAGGATTGTGTCAGTTATCATATTTAATAGCTATTGCAATACGTTATCATAACATTTCACGATCTCAATCAATTGATTATTGATTACAGAAATTGATCATAAATTATATTTGCGAAGAGGATAGGAACTTCAATACCAAAAAACAATAGGACAACGAAGCTTATTAAACTTTCTAGGACCAAAAATTTGTAACCTTACGAAATAACAACTCTTAATACACTAAATAAATTCAAAAAAGTATGCAAGAATTATATAGAACATCAAAACCGAGAGATAATATATTCTTAAATTGATTTAAAAGACTACTAAATTCACAAAAATCCTAAAATTGTTAAATATGCTAAGGAAGTACATCCATACATGTGTGTATATGCCGTTGTTGCTATTCAGTTATTATTGTCAAAACGCCATTATATAAGTATATACAAATCCTGCCGTTTGAAAACAATATTTTACCCTCATTATAAAAACAATACCTTACTCTCATAATAAAAATTTATTAAAAAAGACCCATTATTTTACTGTATTGACACCTTAAATTGGTGCAATATTCAGATATATATTAAATAATTACTAAAATGTTATGTTACATAAATATACATAGTATGTATGTGTGTGTGATCATATTATACTTTTCATTGTGCTATTCCACGCTCAAATATCTTGAATATTTTTGTGGAGTATTATGTTTATTTAAATATTATGTTCACTCTACCTTGCTTATGTAATTCTCTTTATTACTGAATAAACGTTATTAGTATTATTGTTATTTTGCAATTGAAAACATGTCGGACGCACATACCAAAACGTCTGCTCATCATTACTCCATCGTTTCAAAATAAATACGGGGAATATACAAATTAAGTCAAATGCAAATGTAAAATATCAGCTCTCGGGAGTGAAATTCACATTGTACTTAAAAAATGTGAAGTCCACGAATCCCTCACCTTTTAAATGGAATTTGGATTTCACTCCCGACAGCTGTTTGTGCCCATGTACACTTTTGTTCAGAAAGGTCAAAACTACTGTGAGACTTCAAGGTTAATTGGGGGTTAATAATTAAAATAGGGCATACCCAAAGAACACAACACTATATTCACAAAATTATTACTTAACAGTTTGCCTAACTATTTCTAACTAACTTTTTAAACTTTAATATTGTTCATTTAGGCCAGTCAGCAGGAATTAATACATTCCTCCAATGTTTATAACAAATATTATTTATGGGTGTGAGGTCCTGTGGGGACAGGCATTGATTCCCAGTACTTGAACTTGATCCTGACACTACAACATACTAAGATTTGAACAAAATCCGCAGAAAGCCACTGGCCATTTATTTAGTGCGAGTTGATTTAAGTACCTACCTATGTTGGCTGCATTGATTAAGACAAGTTGCAAAGTAAAAGTACAAAAGAAAGTGCCCATTCTTTTGTACTTTTACCATTTCAAACCACAATTTGCTTTTATTTTTCTCCTTGGAAAGGCTAAATCAAAAGGGTGCAAGTTTGATATATAGTTGAAATCGGAATTTTAACTGTTTCTCAATGATTCGATTACAAATTGTACGTAATTATAAGATAAACCAATTGTTGTGTCAAAAAGGCACTAAATGTATTCCGATCTTAACCAGAACCTTTTCAGATTTCCTGGAGCGCTAAAGAAATCCTCAGTTCATAATGTTTAATTGTTTCGTTTAAGTGAAGGAAAAATAGCAGGCAGAAAGATATTTATCCATGATCGTGTAAAAACTAACAGTTTTGAACATCTTTTCCATCTTTTCCAGTGTAAAAAGTGGCCTTTTATAAGAAACTGTGCGATAAAAATTTTTATTGGACGCTTTTATTGCACGATTTCTAAAACATTTATCAGTAAGGACAACACTATTTTATTGATTAGTAATTTTTAACAATATTTACTTCTACTTTGCAATTAGCACAATTTTGAATATGAATTCTAGGCAAGTCGTGACGCCTCGATGTAATAGGCAGTATCTCATTAGCGTCAATGGCATCGGTTGAGCTTGCTTCCTCAGATAGTTCTTTTTACAAAATTTGATGTGATATCTCAATTTTGTTTTTAATTGACTCTTCAACGTAAGATTCTGCCACCGTCGATGACTTCCAGCCACCATGCCTCTTCAACTGTAAAACATCTCCTTCTTTATAAGCAAAAATTTTCTGACGCAACTAGTGACGATGAATACTTATTCATTTCTTCTTCTGTTTCAATTAAGTTAAGTCCAGTGAACGATGAAAATATAAGTGTGTGGCAAAATACAAGATCTTCTTCAACGAGATTGTGTCGTCCAATAAAGTTTATATTTGCTAAAGAAACTGATGAATTAACCCTGAGTGAAACCCAATTAATTAAAGACCAAATAGTTCATATACGACCAACCAAAATAATTATAGGAGACTGTCATAAGTGTCTATCATCAGATGATGTTAACAATGATTGACGGAAAAGTCTGTAATTCTCTAACGGAACATCGTTCTAGCCAATCTTGCTATATTTGTGAAGCCACACCTAAAGAAATGAATGTGTTATCGGTAGGGGATAAAGAAGACAAACGTGAACATTGTAGCTTTGGCCTATCTACGTTGCATTGTTGGATCAGATGTTTCGAGTGTTTCCTACATATCAGCTATGGACTTGACGTAAAAAAATGGCAAATAAAAGATGAATCTGACAAAACAAGTGTTAAGCAAAGAAAATTATATATTCAAAGTCGATTTAAAGAAGATAGGCCAGTAGATAGGCCAAAATCAGGTTTGGGTTCCACAAATGATGGAAATACTGCTTGACGTTTTTTTGCAAATGCCGAAAAAAGTGCTGATATTACGGGACTAGATTAAGACATTATTAGTAGATTTGGGATTATACTTCAAGCATTATCATCAGGGTATGAAATAAATATTGATGAATTTGAAAAATATATTAGGAAAACTCGGGAAATGTATTTACGTCTCTATCCATGGTATTGTGCAAAAACTTCTTATGCATAGTGTCGCCATTATCAATAGTAGAATTTTACCCATAGGGCAATTATGAGAAGAGGCACAGGAAGCCAGAAATAAAGATTGTAGGAGGTTTCGGGAATCGTACACCAGAAAAACATCTCGTATTTCCACAAACAGAGATTTGTTCACAATGCTTTTAGTAACTTATCCTATAATAAACAGTTTTCTAACCACTCCTAAAAAATCAACAGTAGCGATTTCCTCTGATGTCTTAAATCTCCTAAAATGTCCGAGTATTATATCACAATCTTATACCAATAATCTATCCACTTTTGAGGCCGCGGATAAATACACCACTTCTGAATGCCAGCTTTCTGATGACATTAAAAAAAATTCTTTTAGAGTCATTTTGGCCACTATTTTGATATTTATTTTAGATTTTCTCGGCCATTTTGAAAACATTTTGAAAAATCTTTATCAGAGAAGAAAGAGAATAGCGAGAACTTTAATAAAAAAAAGTAAATTTTTGGCTCTCTAAACTCGAGATCGTTAACTTTTAGCAATTTGGCCAATTATTAATTAACAAATGCCTATTTTTGGCTAATATTTGAACTGTACCAAAAAATAGCATTTACTTTCATTGTTGTTAATTAGCCTGAACAGCTTTTCCTTAAAATTTATATGTCAAGATTACCTTTCGTTTTATTTCACCGTACTCAATTGTTTCCGGCTTGCTTAAGTTAGTAGTTAACGTATATATTTAGGGGAATTTGACATTCTGCTACTTCTCTTTACAACATTATAACCCTATTTTTCTTGACTAATGTCAAATATTTGTTCTGGTCAGAGACAACTTTGTTTCTTTGTGTGTGTATTTACACTATATATCTTTTTACAAGATGCTAAAAGTTAAATTTCTCGAGTTTACATTGGCGAAAATTTCCTTTTTTTACTTTAAAGTTCTGGCAATTTTCTTTCCCTCCTGATAAAAATGTTTCTAAAATGTTTTGAAAATGGCCGAGAAAATCTATTTGTTGTCGTTTGGTTTATAAATAAATGCCAGAAACGTGGCCAAAATGATTTTAAAAGATTTTCGGATCATCGGAAAGCTGGCGTTCAGAACTACATTATAAAAAAAAAAGATCCACTTTGGACTCAATGGCACAACATGGCGGGCAATTCAAATTTCCGATAACAAATTAATTTGTGTCCACAACTTCAATATTTGGGCACCAAAATATCAGGATGTTTTGTTTTAAACAAAAGGTATATTTTCTGAAAGTTTGTAGCCGATCGGAACTCTTGCAAAATGCAAAAGAAAACTCTTTTCTGCCAGTTTGCTCCATTTTGTACGTTATGTACGTACCCAAATGACTCAATACCAACGCAGATGTTTTGTAATTTTAATTGCGAAGGTTTTTGGTTTTTAGTTTGTCCCGATCGGACCACTACAACCGGAGATATTCACTTTTATACCTAAAAAAACACTTTTCAAAAGACGAAATTGTTCATTAAAAAAAACGCGATAGGCTTTGGAACTTCAAAACTCAGATATATACTCCTATAAGCGTCTAGAGAGACCGAAATGCGAAAGCTTCGACACGCCCAACACATGATATCATTAGTTTGACTATTTCTTCTTTGCTTTAGCGTTTACTTCTAGCGAGATGATTAGCGCATAGGTTACGCTTTAGCTTCACAGAGAATCGCATTTTAACGCCAATTTTGATCAGAGGTCAAGAAATTCCAATGAAAAGGTGCGTGAAATATCTGGGGGTACTCTTGGACAGACGACTGACATTTAATACCCACATAAACGAGACTGTACTGAGAGTCTACACAATGTCCAGGAGCCTGTATCCACTCCTGGTAAGGGGTAGCGGACTAAACAGGACCAATAAAAAATTATAGTACACGATGGTGATTAGGTCGGCCATCACATACGCGGCGCCGGTGTGGTGCAGAATTCCGGTCACGACAATGCGAAAACTTCAAGTTTTGGAACATAAATTTATGCGTCTCATTACTGATTCAGGCAGATACACCTCCCTCAGAGAATTATACGATCGATGCAACGACATAACACCACTAGCGGACTTCGTTCGGGACACATCGCAAAAATTCTATGCCTTTCGACTGGGCGACAGTCCGCTAATGCGCAACATAACCCAAATCAGAATGCATAATGCCCCTTTCCAAATTAAACACCCCTTACCATACCAGGCTTTGCCTATCTTTCGGCAGCCGATCTAGCCAAACTTCCACCTACCAAAACTTGTATCCACCCTACACTTTTCCTTTCACACCTTTTAAACTGCATTTATCTTCTCTTTTCTATTGTTTGTAATCTGTTTGTCTTTTTGTCTTTTTTGTTATTGTCATTTTTTTTCTAAAAATTCACTTTAGACCGAGAACCTTTGTAAAAATTCGAACCTAAACTCTAATGTTCTCTTCTAATCTTTCTAATCTTTCTAGAGGCGGGCAGACCACCTTCATCTAGTCCTTTTCCGTGACAGCAACAATAATTTATTTAGTGCAACCACCCCATTTCCCATTGTGTGTCTTAATTTACAGTGCCTTAAAATGTAAGTTGGGAACATTAATTTTAATGTTAATTTTAAGCCTCCACAGACGGCAGGAGTATTAACTTTGCAATTTTATTGCCTTGAGCCGAACCGGTCGCGACCCGCTCAACCGTACTAACACCACGACGCTGCGCGACGTGGTTGTGCGGTTGGCTCCGGATCTTGATCCGGGGAGGCATGTTTTATAAGTTTAAACTAAAAATAAATTTTGCTATCTATGTTATCTATCTTTAGCTTATGGCGCGAAGGATCCCGGGTTCAAATTCACACGTCCGCAGATTTTCTTTTTTTAATTCTGTAACGATTAATATATTTTTTTACAAATTCTTTTCTGATTTCTTTAGGTTTTCCTTCTTTTTATATAATAATTTCATTCTTTCGTGTGATTTCTTTAGGTTAGGTTAGTAGGTTTTTATTTTGATATCTAATTGTTAATAATTATTAGCGCCGCAGGCAGTATTAGCGTGGGGGTGTCCCCCCACCTTTTTTCCACAAAATAACAGGAAATATTTCAATTTCTCCACTTGCACGAATTTATTACACATTTACAAGGTAATGCGCATGCTCGAAGCTTTCGCATTTCGGTCTCTCTAGACGCTTGTTACACTCCTGGGTAGCTATTCTGTATAGGTGTGATGTGATGTGAGCACATGTTTTCATGAGAAAGTGGGCGGAGTTCTCTTGAAAACCAAAATAACGTATTCTGTAACTGTGGGAGCGGTCACATCATGCCAAAAAATAGGGAACTTGCTTCTCGTGGTAAATTGTAGGGAACGGGACCCTTCACGCGTGAGAGGATGAAAGTATAACCTCACTTTTGGGAAAACTGTCATTTTATTTGGATGTCGGTGGCATGATATTTGTTTAATTGAAATTATTTTTGTGCTTAGATCATACAATGAGTTTTGTGTTACTTAAACTGTAGGGATTAAAGGGCGATGAATACTGCCGATGTACTAAATTATCAATGAGGCACTACGAGACATTCAGATTGCTGGAAGAATCTTCAAAAAGAACAATTTCATTGCATGAGCAATCCCTTCGGCTTAGCAGATAGGGCTTTTATAATTAACTAAATAAAGAACATGCTTGGGGATATCATACAATATATTATACAAGTCAGATTATGTACTATCAAATTACTATATTACAAATTAAATTTACTTTTCTTCATTGCTACGAATTATTTTTATTAGTGTCCAGGGACAGCATTTAACGTCGTTGTTAGTCTTTCCCACATTTTTTGGCATCTTTTTGTGAACTGATTTGTAAATGTTCCACAGGAGCTGTAGTTGTTTTTCGACCCACTATTCATCTAATTTCTGATGTTGTTATTCTTAACCTAACAGAAAAGCATGGCACTTTTACAAAATAATAGATATTTTGACAAGATGCATTTCCCATCATACAACGCACGACCTTTGATCATGGCGTTGCGGGAATTCTATTGGTTGAAATGTAGGAGCAACTGTTGGAAGGATCACTTCACATCTCCGTGTAGTCACTGTAGTTACAGAACAGTAATTTTGTTTCCGTGGGAAGGGATCGTGATATGAGCTCTCTCCTCTCACGACAAATGCTCACGTTCACTAAAGTTACAGAATAGCTACCCTGGTGATATCCCCGAAGGTATGAAATAATAATATTGCTGTTACAAAACTATACACATCAATGTCCCTTTTCTTTTACTCCACTATCAGGTCTAACGCAAAATTCCCCAAACAGTCGCTTAAATTGCAGCGTTGCCACGACAACGTCACACTTAGCTAACTGTCCTTAATTTTTGACAGTTGACGTTACAAATGGCCCTGCCGGTGATTAAAATCCTTGAGATAGTCATAATCTTTTTGGCACTAGCCGTTCTTATTGCTGCAGGATTGATGGCTGCTTTTGTTGGAAGAGTACTTCCAAAAACATACCTCCAGCCACCCTCAGAGGTCGTCACACCAGAATCCGAAAAACCACCATTACTATCAGATGAAGAAATTAAACAAATAAAAGACAAATATAAAGAAGCTAATATAAAACGTGAAGAATACAATAAGCGGTCAGTTGTATTATTGCAAATGTGTGCTAATATGCAAAACGCAATTGTTAAATATCATCGACGACACCGTCATCAGAAAAGAGACCTCAGTTATGTTAACATAAAACCACATTCGTACTTAGTTTCAATAGTCGATATTGGAGAAAATGTATCCTTTAATTGTGATGGCGTGGCGATCAGTAAAGATCTAGGTAAGGCTGATAATTTCTATTTCGGGCCAGTTTGTAATTAGAATTACAAAGCTGTTATTTGTTTTTGATCGACAGTTTATATGTACCTACATTAGTGAATAAAAATCTGCTTATTTTTTTTTACTATTTTTTATAACCAAAAGTATTAAAAAAAAACATGATAACTTTTTCTTGAAAAGACAGAAAAAAATGGCTCATATAAAAGTTGTAGACAATAAAGCCATGTTTAAAAGTGAATTATTATTTGTTTGCTTAATTATATTGAAACATATTCTTTATAGGATTTTGCAAACAGCAGAAAAAATAACTATTTATGAGAACTAAAAGAAAAGCTATGTGTAAAAATATCAATGAAATCTTTGCATTCTAATAATAAATTTGTATAATTTCTCACTTGAAAATTCTCATTCGACAACTAGCATCCATAGAGATTTTAATTTGCTGGCATAACAAATACACACAAAAAATAATTCACTTTTCAACATGCATAGAGTATATAGGCTCCAATACTAGTTAGCTAATAGATAGGTGAAGATCTGTTGTTATTATCAGTCAATGTCAAATATAATTTTTCATACTTGTTCATAGAAATTGTCTTGGTTTTGCATGGAACACCTTTATGAGTGGCTTTGTGCCTTTCTGATGAGCTCCAGAATAAGGGCGAAAAACGTTTTTAAGACAAGGTAGATAAATAAATTCATTTTAGGCATTTGTTCTCATTTTTAACTGCATGTTCATGATCGTAAGGGGTTATGTGGATAGTTTAATCTGCATGGCTGTAGGGGACTGTGTGGATGCTAGTGTTAGAATGAGAATTGTCAAATAAGAAATTAGACAAATTCATTTCAGGATTCTAATTTACTAGCATAACCAGAATTCCGGTTATCGAAAGAATGTAAAGATTTCATTAATATTTTTACACATTTTCATTTTTTCCTTTTAGTTACAGATACTTAATTTTTCTGCTGTTTGCAAAATCCTATAAAGAATATGTTTCAATACAATTATAAGCAAACAAATAATAATTACTTAATTTTTAAACTTGCTTACATTGTATTCCAAGCGATTTATTTTCATTGCGAAAGAAAACAAATTTTGGCACAATGTTATATCTTCGATGTAGATAAGATTATTTTCCTGCGACTTTCAACACAAAATTACCACAAATCACACATTTAGGATGCTTCTCATTCTTTATTTCCATTAATTAATATTATTACTAAATCGGCAAGGAATATTACTATTATTCGTAAAGTCTGTTATCTTCCTGCTATTTTTTTCTCACTGAATTGTGTAACAGTCAATCTCGTAATAATATGACGTCGTACAAGTACATAACTGAAGAAAAGTGCGCATAAAGTATAATAATATTACGTTTACAGTGACCCTTGTCTTTGATACCCTTGACGCATATAACAATATATGAATATAAAAAAATGTAGAGTTGAATTAACTGTTTAGTAGTTTTCTATTAGGAAGACTGTAAATATTATGTACGATTAGTGATTACGATTTTCTTACACTGTTCTACCTTTATGAAAATAAAAAAAAAATGTTATAGAGCATAGTAGGGGGCATTTTGTAAAAAAATGGTGGTGGTGTCTCTCAATATACATGAAATTTTTAATGTTTTAAAATTTTTAATTCGAATATTTTAGTATATTCCTTATTGCAAATACTCAATAATTTTTTGTTTAATACCTCTTTGGCATATCTACCACATATATAAAAACCATAAAAATTGGCTACGTTATTAAAGAGAAAAAAAACATATTTCAAATTCAGTTAATTAATTTATTTTAAAAACCAGCGGGGACAGGCGTGTAATATCTTGCAGAATAATTCTTCTTAGTAATGTAATGTGAAGGTAAAAATATCAGCCCAATTTCCCGAGAGGCATCCGGCCCATGCCTACTCTGCTACACTCTATAATTGCCGTAGACTACTAAAATAGATTGATAACAATTCCTTTTCTAGAAGATATAAGGACTAACTTATTAATGTTTTGTAATAGTTCTGGCTAGCAAAAGTTGTGCAGATTTCGTCTTAGAGCCAGCTGATACACATTTTGCAACTGCCAAGATTAGAACAAAAAGAAACGATTTTTCGACGGACGCAGTGACGCACATGGTAAGCAGAGTTTTCAGGAGTCCGCTGAAGTATCCGTACAGTGAATTGTTGGTTCTTCAAGTTAAGCCGCCTTTCTCCAGATATGTCAAACCTGTCTATTTATCATTTAGGAAAGAAAATTACGACAATAGAAGCCTAGAAAATTTGGTTTCAGCTGAATGGAGTAACACTTGGGTAAATACAATGACGTACGGTATCCGCCACTAGTGTTGGCGAGCGGTATAGTCCAGTATCAAGTCTGAAAACTCTTTATTTTATTAATATTTATGTCTACTGGATCACCGAATGGCATGTTGGCATTTCTGAAAATGGATTTTTCTCCAGTAATATACAAATCAAGATGGCGGATAGGGCGATTTGAAAAAAAAATCGTAGCTCTCATCGTAGTTGTCCGATCTTTTATTTCAAAAAAGGGAAATACTTCAAAAAGCATATGTTTTACTATAAAATATAAGGTCCAAGAATATTTAATATCTAACTGGAAATTTTACAAAAAAAGCAAAGTTTTGGTTTTCTAACTTTTTTAAATATTTTTTATTTGAAAAACAATAAGCTGTATGGAAAAACAGTTTAAACAAAAAATGTGTAGAATTTAATGCTGAATGCAACGTTATTTAGTTTATTGAGTTTTGGTAAAACAATAATGCTCTACAATTTAAAAATCATGGCGCGCTACAGGTATTATGGAAGAATATTGCGGTGCGCAAGGTAAGTTTGGTCGGGCACACAGTTAATTAATTGGATACTTACAGCCGTGTTCACCAATGCTAGTTAAGTAGATAACGGTTCGTTAAACTGCTAGCAATGTGGAAAAATTCTTGCACAGTACCGAGCAAATGTTCTTTCTAAAGTTCGATAAAATTTTTCGTCCCTCGCATACCGAAGTATTGCATTCGAGAAAAAATCACCCTCCGAGATTTTTTCGGATTTTGACGTTTCAGATCACGTAGATTGCGAAAATACAGGTTTTTCAATTCCGTCTGTCTGTCTTTTGGTGCATTAACTAAAAAACTACTTGACGGAGAGCAGTCAAATTTGGCAGGTAGTTGACGCTACTGTCAGCGAAGAAATGGTTCAACTTTCACTGGAAGATATACAGGGTGGACCGTCTAAAGGGAATAAATAATGAAAACAATTTTTTTTCCTCAAATTTAAAATTTCCACGTTTCATGACACGCTAAACCTCTTTAAAAAAATTTTTTCTTACATTTTTAAAAAAAATTTTACCACTAAAATAGATGGAATTTTTTTTCTTTTTTCAAATTCGAAATTTCCACGTTTTATAACGTTCTAAACCTATAAAAAAAATTACAAAATTCTTTTACCATTTTTTAAAAAAATTTGTCAACAAAATAGATTTTTTTTTTGCTCAAATTTAATATTTCCACGTTTCATGACATTCCAAACCTATTTCGGAAAAAAAATTGCAACATTTTTTTCCCATTTCGGAAAAAAAATTTACCATTAGAATAGACGGAAAAATTTTTTTTGGCTCAAATTTAAAATTTTCACGTTTCATGACATTCTAAACCTATTTCAGAAGAAAAAAAATTTGAAAATTTCCTTACCAACAGTTTCTAAAAATTTCAAAAAAAAAACACTATACATCCACTACTGTACTGTTTTAATGTAGTACTTATATGAAGTATGTAGTACTTGATAATAAGTATCTTATTCATGGAACATGTTATATTCTTCGCTAGTGACATCATCAAAGTCTGAATCTTCATCAGTGGCCTCTGTTGATATGGGTAACACGTCTGACGAAACTGCAATTTCGGTGCACCTATTCATGCAGGCCCCTCCCTCACAAATTTTGTACAAAATTAAGCATTCCACACCTCTTTTTACACAGGAACACTGAGATGTGGAGCAATTTCCCCTGCATGTACAAGGATGGCCTCTGGAGCAGAGTCAAGTGTTGTCCTGATTGGGTGCAAATCATTGCCACGACGAACTCAACCCCACTGTTGTAGATCCAGTTTGTTCCCGATCCACAACTGTACTTGATAGAAGATACGATATGAATGTTGTGCAGCACTTGCTGATGTAGGAAGAAGTGATTTTAGCTTTGTTAGATTTTCTGGTTAGTGATCTCCGGAACATTACGTACCGTAGTTCATCTAACGTATGTTTCCCATCTTTGGATTAATAAATAATATACAAAAAAGAGTCTCTCCGGCTCTTTCTACTTTACTGTGAGTTGCTGTAGCTGTTTGGAATACGTGTTGGTGTGGCTCAATCCAGATTCTGTCGCAAGCAGCTTGATGATGTTCTTTTTCCTATTTCCATAAATTGCATTTGTGGTATTGCAACCACTAAAAGAGTGAGCGAGTCGGATGTACGTGTTGATGTGCATGTGTTGGTTCTGAAGGTTTACTGATGAAAAAAGATTGTTCCTCGTACGTCCGACTTTTAGCTTGAGTAAAAACGTTTCTTGATTCAAAGGAGCCAAAGCAGTGAACAATACTAAAATATCAGTTCAAAATTAAAAAAAAATACTTCTTATTAGTAAGTTATATACAGGGCGTTTGATAAATGGAAAAATTCAAAGGGTGATTATTTGGATGATTTTATTATGATAATACTTTAGTTGCTTACCCATCTTTTTCTCATTT
Source organism: Stenurella melanura (assembly GCA_963583905.1). Lineage (NCBI taxonomy): Eukaryota > Metazoa > Arthropoda > Insecta > Coleoptera > Cerambycidae > Stenurella > Stenurella melanura. Next base: position 38,089,425 of record OY757315.1, on the reverse strand, counting down.
TTTTACTATTAGAATCATTTTTATTCATTAAGGGTTGATCCTATCGACTCGTTCGATTCAGCATGCAAGAAACATAGAAAACGCCTCCCCACACCTCTACTTTTACAAGTACATTTTCAAAAATTTCTCCTCCCTCTTCCCCCCAAAAATCTCATTTCCGTCACTCCAATTTTTGGGGACTCTTTGGATTCATAAACTACATGTCGAATAGCACTAACAACCAAAGTTTCAAGGACGGACTAATTTTTGTGTTGTTTAGGTACTTTTTCTGCATTTTCATTGTAGTATTAACTAATTATATTTGTTAAATACGCAGTTATATACTGTAAGTTATTCTAATAAATATGTATCTTATTTTTTTTGAATAAAATACTCAAGTGCCTAAGACTGTGACTAGATCAACGACAGACAAACTAGTAAACATTATGTATCTAGGGACAAGTTATTTAATCTGAGACTACTAACTAAACTAACTAAGCTATTCAGTTTAAAAAAATCCATGAATGGAAATTACAGAAAAACAATAATGTGTCCTCATTGTATCAATCTGATGGCTGATTCAAACGCACAATTCGAAAGAAAATGGGCTCGCCTTTTTTCTTAATTGATATTTTACTGAAATTGTTGTAGATTTTTAGCATAATTTTTAAATCGAGGTAGTAGCTTTTAGTACATTTTGGCCAATTCTAGAGTAGATTGTTTAAAAAAGTGGTCATGCGGGCACAGCGCTATAACGTTGTTGTTCATTTTGCTCAGAAGAACAAAGCAGACAAGTTATAAAAATGTTAAATTCGGTTCCTGTCTATGGACTGGAATAATGTATTTTCCAAGAAAGGGATATTTCTGCGCACTTGTTCTATTTAAATTTAATTTAATTCCTAGCTTCCTTTCTCAAAATCCATTAATTGTTTGACAATGAATTTTATGTTTGTAGAATTGCTGGCTTATTTAGAAATTGAAAATTAAATTAAATTTTCGATAAACGTTTTCTATTTAATAATGGAAAATCGGTTACAGATACAAAAATTGGGTGTGTCCATTTAAAAAACAAAGACCAAACGGAAGTGCGGCCATTTTGAAATTATTATTTTCGGACTACTATCATAGGAATACGTCGATTTACCGAACATCTGTATAAGTAAAATATACATTGTCTTCGTTAGACGGTTCAGTCTGCTGTGCGCATAATCCTATACATTCAGAGACAATATCAAAAGTACCACCTTCACGCAATCGCAGACCATACAAATTCAGAAAGAGAGAGAGAGAGAGAGAGAGATTCCGTCTTATAAGTAATCATTGCTTCACATGTTCGCCGAATAGAGCAATGTAAAAGTCGTCACGAGAAGCGTGACGTCTAAGATGATTTGAAGCGAGGGACGAACAGTGCCGAATAAACCAGTCAAAACGTATAGTATGGTTATGATAATTGAGTAGGCACAAACGTTGGCCAATTATCGATTTTAATCGCATAAAAGATTGAATGAGATGAACGCATAATTCTATAAGTTCTATAGAGTGGAAGGCCCGGCCATAGGTTTAGAATAGCATACCGCTTGATATGTGTATAAATGAGAACAAATCTTAAAGCACGGCGCATCTCGAGCCGTACACATGCCACAAACGTTGAGACAGATTTTTAATAGATATATGCATAGCTGTCAGGTATTTCAGTCAAAATGTATTTCGTGCGCTCTTGTTGCGCCACCCTTAAATAGCCATATATCGGAAATTACTCATTAAACTATTGTAACTATTGCTAGAGGTAGATTCGAATCGATGGGTTTATTGTAGTTACATTTCAAATACATAATTTTTTCAGACCACTGAAACTGACGATCATGAAGTAGTTGACGAATATGATGAAGAGTATTGGACTTCAGATCAGAATGTTTGTAAAAATACTACCAGTTGCTCAGAAGCCTATAAATCCCATTCGCACGATGAATGTTGTGTAGTAGGTGTACTGGATTCCGGCAACCGATTAGAACGTTCTGCATCTTTAAATGGAAGACCCTTAGTCAACAAAGAAAATTATATTATGGGAATGGCATTTGATTTAGACAGATCGGCGAGTCCATACAACTACACTCGTATTTTCCTCACGTTTAAGCATCCGCTGCTTTTAGGATGGATCTATGACGTAATAGTCCAGTCATCCGGTATGAAAATACAGTGTGTCTTGTATAGACATACAAATAGATGAAAGTACATTGGCTCAAAAAAGTAGAAAAGTGTTAGAAAATTTGTGTTACTGAACAGATCAGTAACGTTGGCCAAATTGGGTCAAATTCAAGGTATCATTGTAACCTACATCTCCAGTTTTATTATGTTCATTATAGTTAGAAGAAATCAAAAACATAAAAATGGCATATAAAGTGCCACCCGACTTACATAAATGTTGCTAGCTGTCTCATAAAAATGCCGCCACTGTCGGCGTAAGCAGCTCAAATAGACATTTTATTAATTAGACAGTGTTTGATATGACTGGTCTTCGGGTAAATTTCTTGCGAACATTACTGGGTATGATGAAGAGATTGTAAATTAAGTATGATTTCATTTCAATTAATTGCTATTCATTTAATGATTGACGGTGGGTTTTCCTTTAGTTTTGGATGAAGCATCAGTCAGTGGCTCTTAATTCATAGTACTCTGGTGCACACGTAAATAAAACTAGTTCAGCGTGTTCTGATCTCTAATTCCATCTTTCTTCCCTATGCACTAAGTCAATCTATATAACAATGTATATACACACACGTGTAAATGGTAAATGCACACATGCATACACCTATACACATCTATTCACCGCCGCGCCGGGATATACACGAGGCCACTCGTTTCACGTCAAGGGGTCCATCTTGACGCCTGTATAAATATGTAGACAAAGGTAGGGGACCACGGTATGGTAAGGTTTAAAAACAGCACAGGAATAATTATCACTAGGGATCTAGCAAATGTAACCTAAAATTACCTTATATACATTTGTTATTTGCTAAAACACCTTTCACCTGTAGTAAATCAGAAATGCGGATAGCGATTGAAATACCCAAAAGGGGAAGAAATCGGGTACTAATAAATTTTGATTACTGTGACAGGAAAAAGATCTAGATGAAAAACCTGCTTGCAGTAACTCAATCTCAAGATGGCGATGCCAGGCCGCTCAAGCTTTTTGGTTTAAGATAATATTTTTTGTAACTTCGGGTTATTTTTGGAAAGGTAAACAAAAGAGTGACATCGAGCTCTATTTCCTTGTTTCTTCTATCTTGTTTTCAGTTGTCATTATTTACGCTGAAACCGTTACTTATTCCTGATTAATTTCATATAAAGAAAAACGTGCTAAAAATAGGCTCGAGTTGGAAAAAAATTATAAGAATTCTTTACTTATTTTGGGCCAACGTATTGTGCAAAATATTTGTACATATACGCCAGACACCACGTACATGTAACAAAAAAAAATTTCACGGAGAAAAAATTACTGGTGCGTTTGGTAGGTATTTGAACCAGATGATATGGTATTTATTTTGCGTGTGTGTGTGTAGTTAGTGGATGAGACAATAGAGCGCGAGAAGTTCTGTCACTCCGACCAAAGTACATATATTTACAAGTTATGCTGTTGCACAGCTTTTGCAATAACCAATCATATGCTTTGAACCCAATGGGAACCATGTTGGTAATCGGACCAACAGCGTTTGGTACGCGTATTTCAAATAATATAGTGTATTCTTGTGTACAAAACAAGCCAATTCCACATATTAAGCATTTAAAAACAAATGCTTCATTTTCGACATGAAGTTAAAATTTGACAAAATACTATTGATTTTTAAAATCATTTAAAAATGGTTAGAATATTAACGCAAGTTTTGCTATATTGATGTAGCAAATTTTCATTGCAATTTTAGTGTTTTTTTTTACTTGCAGCGTTTGTAAAACATATGGTATGTAGGTGCTTCTTTAATGCAATATATACATATTTTATTTTATATGATCCAGTTCGGCTACTTTAAAGAGGTTATAAGTTAATTTATCAATACAAAAAAATACTGGGACGACCATAGCTTGCTAACTACATGTACTTTGACTCTGACCGCCTTCGAATCAATCGCTTTCGCCTTCAATCAAGCTTAGGGAAACTTGTTAAAATACTGGCCAATTTTGAAGTAGTTTTTGCTAGTAACATATTTTGGAGTTGAAGCCAGAACAGTGCAACTAGAGACGGTTGAAGCCAGATGTCTTGATTTAATTTCCCATAGCGCCTTATGTACAAGCATACGAAAAAATAGATGAATAGGATATAATTGGTACAGCTCCTCATTTTATAACTATTCTGTACACGAGATGCACAGCGAGATATTTCGAAAAAAATCGTTCATTAAGACTATCTTAGACTAGACTTTTTACAAAAGTCCAAGATCTTTGGGTAGCAAAACTGGGAACGCTATTTACAAGCCTGAAATCTACCCATATGAACCAGTTTCTTTTTCTTCGTGAAAATACCTATAGTCAACTCAGTTTAAGAATTACGTAATACTGACATTGGCTCACATAGCCACACGCATTCAAAAACAGAACTTGAAGTACTTCTCCCGAATACTTCACAATGAGTACCTTAAAAAAATACTCGTGAAAACTTGAGTACGAGTTTGTTTTTGAAGTACTCTAAAAAAAGAGTACTTCTGCAAAATTTGGAGAGTACTGGTCTAAAAATGAGTAACGAGTACGAGTACCTCGACAAGAAATTAGAATACCATTTACACCATTACCAGTAAATAAAAGTAGATCGACATCAACAAGAATTGTTACATTTATTAAAAATGTATGGGTACACATAAATGAACACAACCAAAAATACAAAATTCTAAGAAAAAGTAACACAAAATATATATATTTCACCCGTCAAACGCTCACTTCTCACACCGCCTGACTGACGCTGACTGTCTTACACACTTGATGAAAAAAGACAAGCTGGGACTTGCCTGTGTTGCACGTCGGTACTCGTACTCGTTACTCGTCAGTTGTGGCCGCCAAAAGTACTCGAGTACTTAATAATGTAAAGTACTTTCGAGTACAGAGTGCCATCCAAATAAAAGTACTCCCGAGTACTTGGTACTGAGTACTTTGGGTACTCAGTACAATTATGGGTACAATTCACTCGAGTACTGCCCAGCTTTGGCCACAGGCGCAAAGGGCGTATTGTAGTGCGAACTGGCGATGCGTTTTGACCAATGGGAAGATGGCAAATAAGCTTCCTACGCAAAAAAAAACATTTCGTTCTTAATTTGAATGGATAGAGTAATTAGATTGTAATGAACAATGAATTTACAGGAACTGACTGGCGCTTTTTGAGACGGAGCTATAGCATACCCTATAAAACTGATCTGAAGAAAAGTGTACGTTTATATTACCGACCAATTCAGTTATTTAGTAAGACACGAATTTCTTTTTAAGTAGACTTAATAATGTAGTTGTTCCATTTTCGTTATAATTAAATTATTCTAATATATAACTCATTCCAATTTTCCTAAAAATATGATTTATTTAATACATGCCAGGTGGCTGAGCCAATAGGGGCACCTGTAATTTTTTAGTAGGTCAATAGATTTTTTTCAAATTTAGTGTAGTAATTTGAAAAAAATGTCACATAATTGACAATAAACATAATGACCGATTTCCGATTTCAACGCAATTACATGAAAGTCGAATTTCTAAATGGGATAACCTATATATTTTTGCATATACAGGTCGATCATCCTAGAATGGCCAACAAGATTAGGATGCGCAGTAGTTGAAACCACCCCACCTTTACGCAGCTCACTTATTTATGTTCCTTCCTCGTGTAAACATCGGTACAGTCTTGAGAAAAGTGCTTGTAGTGTATAACTTATATTTAATACATAGGTACCTATTAGAAGTATCTACTTATAAACATTAATGTTACGTGTTCAAAGAACTGTTGTTCACTCGAAAACATCAATTGGCCTGTGACATACCCGGATTGTTGGTGAATAAGAGAGCACCTTTTACTTAAACTTCTTCCCCCGAATGTACTACGTTCATAGTTAAGAAACTTGTCTCTATTCAACAGCGACAATATTTGTTCTCTCTCTGCGCGGCTGTTGGCCATCCTACAATGGTTTACTTGTATGTAGATTCTACTGGCCGAAATACATATGATTCAACTCTCAGATATAAAAGCGCATAGAGATGTGTGTCGATTAAAATGATAACATGTGGAGCATTTATTATAAAAATTTTTTGTTGAATTATTTGAAGGAACCTCCATTTTATAAGTTTACTCTTGAATTTTGTACTAATTGCTCAATAAATCTAAAATGGTTATAAATAGTCATACGGATGTACACTTCTGTGCACTGAAATTCCGTACACCTATTTTTCGTTATATTAAAAAATCATTCTTTATTTATTTGTCAGTGTTAGCAGTTGCTAACTATCTTCAATTGAATAAGAGTAATGTTATGAGTGTGAGAAAAGGTGAGAGGAGGAAGGTAGCGTAACGAGAAAAGACGGTTCAGGCCTATCGAGAAGTTCAAATCTCGTTCAAGATGAAACGCTCCTTGGCTATTTGAGGGAAATCCGTTTCAAATAGTAGAAGACGATGTGCTCATGACAAATTTTCCAGCATCGAGGTCAACAGCTAGCCAAAGGATAGGAAAATTGGAATAGAGCAGTAGCAGCTGATGTCACAACATGGCCGCTTCAGCTGACTGGGTGTCAATAACCTAGATTTGCATTTGTGTCCATGTAAAATAATTTGAGTTTTTAAAGAATATTTACTGCTTTTTTAAACGTTTTTCTTGGGTAAAATTCATTGTTGGTGTTCTTTATCTATTATACATTTCGTGAATTCGTGAACTGACTCTTACCTAATGCTTTATTTATATATTCGAATAGGCGAGTCATCTTGTTCACATGTCAAAAATTATTTTTTTTCCATATGGTAAGTGAATAAGCTGAAATATATTAATGGAGTTAACCCATACGATTTAAAAGTGGGAGATTCAAACTGCATCCTTGGATAATTTTTCAAAAATATAACATCGCGTTGAATTAATGAACTGTTGTGACCCTCCTTGGAAATAAAATTAATATGTAAACAATAAGACTATTATTATTCATACTTATCTTTATAATTATGTATAATGTGTATAATTTAAAACATTCAGTTATTGTGATGCTGTTAGAAGTGTGTTATTTATTAAGTTCTGTCGCGTTTTAGCTCACTTACCTTCACTGATATTTTATTTGTATATATTATCAATATTTTGAACGCCTGTAATTATAATTGTAAGAACCAAAACAGATACAAATGTATATAAAGTATTCGAAGCATATTACGTAGCACATTTGTTTATGATTTTAATTAAATGGAAACTTAAATGGTCTCACAGTCCTATCTTTATATTAGATTTGCTGATATTCTTGCATTTCACAATAAAACCTCTGATTGTTGTTATAAATGTGGTAAACACTTAAGCTTGTTACAAACTTTTGAGCCTAACGAAAGTAAGATATCAATCAATAAAAAGTTGATGGGAAATATTTCAAATTGTCAAAAAAAGTAAATTTTCACAATAGGTTTATAAAACCATTAATATATGATTGATATATTGACATAAATCAATGAGTATTGTGACAACTTTTAACCTAGTGTAGTAATACTACCTAACCAATATCGTTGCTGTACCTGTAACTGAGCCAATATTAATTAAACATTTACTAAAATATGTCGTGATATTATTTATGTACAAAAAAAGTTAAAACCCAGTATAGCCTTTATTTTCACCAATTTATGGGTTCACAAAGATGTCAACGTTCTTGACATCAAATTTTACACTTGCAAAAACAATACTAATAAAGTATTTATAAAATTCTCTCTCACACTAGGTTTAAAAAAAATATTAATAAACATCACTACACATATCTGATATTAAGAAATCATCCACTTTAATTTATATTGAACGAAAATTGACACGAACTCAAATGTCAAATTTCTTAATTTGCCACCCAGTCAATTGACAGCTAGCAAAACTGTGACGTCACTGCTAGTGCTCTATAAAAAACTGTACAAGTGCCATATTAACAGAGAAGAACAAAAGCAAGCCCGCATTCTGTTTGTTTAATTGTTTAAATTATGTCTATCGCCCGTTTGAGTTTTGGAACAATGTTATGTTTACCGACGAATAAGTTTTTCAGTCTTGTAATGACGGACATATTCAGGTGAACCGTCCTGCAAATACCAGGTTTCACGAACGTTAGTGTTTCAGAATCTCATGAGCCGCGAAATGCGCAAAAGGCAAAGTTTAATCTGAGTTATAAGTATGTTTTTGAAGACACTGGAGGCTGCCTTGCTGTATACATAAACAAGAGCTCGGGATAAATTGTAAACAATAAATATAATATTTTTAAGAAGTGTAACTGAGTCAACAGGACGGATTATGTCTCTGCGCATATGAAGGTCACGGCTCATGAGGTTTTAAAACACCTCTACGTGTCTCCGCGGAACAGGTCCGGTCGATTTTCTATTAATGTTTGGGCATGGATAAGCGTGCATGGCCCTGGTGTTTTATGGGTAATGGTAGATTTAATGGACAGGTTTATAGGGATATTTTGGAAAACGGTATGCTTCCTTTGGTGGAGCAATTATACCCAAACAACACCTTCATATATCAACAAAACGACTGCCCTATTTATACTGCTAGGATAATTAGTCGATGGTTTGGGAACAATAATATTGAATTATTACCGTGGCCTTCGCACAGTCCAGATATAAACCCAATTGAGAATCTCTGGGGTTTGCAAGTAAAAAAAAAAATTATGAACGAAACCTCAGACCAAGAAATGAAGAAACATTCCTAAAAGGAGCTACGACAAAAAAAACTATTTTCGTAGACTAATTACTTCTATGCCAACACCATTTGATCACGTCTTGGAAGAAAACGGAGCCGTGACAAAATATTAGGTTACATTATTTACACAATAAATATAATCGCAGTTACGTGCAGCCCTATCTGTGAATTTTTCAGCGTCAATTTTTACATTTGGTATAAACTGAAATCATTCACATCGAATGGTGTAAAAAAGTAAAAAGCACAAAAATACGTATGTTTTTCTTCTGGATTCCATTATTCAAATACCCTACTTATGACGTTTCACAATCAATGTCGGTTGTTTATAACCTATACTGACGTCAAAAGATGCTAAGACTGAATTCTCTGGGAGTGTAACATTTTTTAAATTATTGGTAAGCCCACAGATACCATGATAGGTGTGGAATTACTTATATTTTTGAATATTTTATTCAGTTATATTGCTGTTTTTCTTAAAGAATCATTTATGTATGAGATTACGGGCCTAATTGTGAACTTTTATTGGACCATATAATTTTGAGGGCATTGGGTTCATATATAAAATAATTAATATAAACCCAATTTGTGATAGCGGAATATTACAAAGTAACAAACAGACAGCTTCATTGATTTCTTAAAACGTGTATACTTTTATTATTTGAAGCGTGTAAAACGGCGACATATGGTAATAAAAATAGATAATAAAAAATATAATAACAAAAAAATCTAAATTTAAAAAAGACTGAATCACATCACTCAATATTAGTAAAAACTGGATTACTTTATTTTTCAAGTGTACGGCGCTTTATTGCACCGAAGTGTACATGCAACGATGTTACTTTTTCATTTTTACATCTCATCGCCGAAAAATATACAGGGTGTTTGTTCCATTTGAAAAAATTGAGAAAATTCAATTCAATAAGCTCTAAATTGAAAAATCATTCTTGACAGCCCTAAATATTTTTAGGAAGTGAAAATGATTCAAAAACATTAATTGGATATCTCGTAATTGATATACGATTCAAATGTACTGACCCCTCACTTTAACGGCGAATATCTCAGAAACGGAGGAGCGGAAAAAATTGAAAGAAATTATGTGTTCATTATGAGTTTATTCTAAATTATTCACTGAAATTTAAATAATGTATATTGGACAGTTTTGAAGTTCTGCTAAGTTATATTGAAAAATGTCCTACTTTTAAAGCAAATTTTGACCATATATGATCATTATATCTTGGAAAATATGTCTACTATGTAAATAATATTTTAGATGCCGATAAAACACGGCATTTTTTTGTACGAGGAAATTTTTTCATAATTTTTCCTTCTAAACTTTTGCAGTTATTCTCAAGAACGTGACCTCATGTTTATTCGGTTATTTATCAATGTATTTAAAACATTTTTGATAAAATAGTTAATTATATAAAAGGTAAGTATTTTCAGAAGAAAGAATTGGTATATATCAAACATTAATTTAGTTATCAAGCGCAATAGACAATATTCTTGAAAGATTGCAATAATATTCTCTATTGCGCTTGATAACTGAATTAGTATTCCATATATACCAATTCTTTTTTCTGAAAACGCTTACATTTTATTTAATTAACTATTTTATGAAAGAATTTTCAAACATAATGATAAATAGCCGAATACACATGAGGTCACATTTTTGAGAATAACTACAAAATTTTAGAATAAAAAATTACGAAAAAATTTCCCCGTACTAAAAATGCTTTATTGGTATCTAAAATATTATTTACACATTTTATTACTTTTTATTGGGTATTTTGCCACTGAAAAATATTTAAAAATTTTAATGAAAAAACCTCTGCGCCAAACGGATCAGACAGAGGTTGGTTCTTGAGTACTTGACTGTACAAGAACCAACCTCTGTCTGATCCGTTTGGCGCAGAGGTTTTTTCATTAAAATTTTTAAATATTTTTCAGTGGCAAAATACCCAATAAAAAGTAAGAAAATCTGAATATGCCACAAATAAACAATTACAGACAATATTATTTACACAGTAGCATATTTTCCAAGATATATTGGATTTAAAACTGGCATGGTCAAAATTTGCTTAAAAAGTAGGACACTTCTCAATATAGCTTAGCATAACTTCAGAACTGTCCAATGTACATTATTCAAATTTCAGTGAATGACTTAAAATAGACACATAGTAAACACATATTTTTTTCTCTTTTCTCCGCTTCTCCATTTCTCAAACATTCGCGGTTAAAGTGAGGGGTCAATACATTTGAATCGTATATTAGTATTCACATATTTTTTTCTTATAATCTCATAATTATTGTGACTAGTGATTTTTTCAATATGCATCTGCAGGATGGCAATAATTCAACAAAAGAATTCATTACATTCGAGTGGTTAGAAGATAGTCAATATATCAATAACAAAAAATGTTGTTGCTGTTTTTGAGGATTGAAAAAAATTGAGACGTGTTGGGAAACAACTAATACCGAATTCTGAATCAGCATGCCAAAATACACCGGAAATGATTGGTTTGGTCCGTGGAATCGATAACTTTTTTCTTGTGTGTGCCTGTGTAATTAGTTTCAATTTGCATTTAATTGTTTTAATCAAGACCTGTGCCACCTGATGAGAAAAATGTGAGAGACCGTTTTCATGTAGAATGGACCAGGCTAATCAGAAAAAATATCCACGTGGAAAAATGTCAGTTACATACCGCTTTTTTGGTAAAAAATATCAGGGACGCCACTGCTGGGGCGATAAAATAACTTTTCTAATTAAAAAATGTGGTTTTATATCCTATCAATATATACTAAAGTTGAAAATAAACATCTAAAGTATTTTCTGAGATAATAAAAAAGAACAATTCAACATTCTGTAACAAAAAATTTAAGCCGTTGTGGATATATGTTCATACGAACTTTTTTTAATAAAATGACCTAAGGAATCACACCCTGAATTATTAGCACGTCATTAAGTAACACCCTGTACCTTTATTATGCGCATAATTTTGTCTGTGTACGTTTACTGAATGCCAAAACATTCTTGATTTATATTTTCAAACATCCATAAAACATTCCGAGTGTGGCAATGTGCTTATTACAACAAAAGTGTAACTCATTTCTGCTAATTAACGTGCTAGGCCTATACTTCCATGTCCAAAATTATTAATTACTCCGCAATGTAATTTTACTCCTGCTTTCATTTTTACAAACCGATCGCCGACCGACGTCTTACGAATATCCTCACTTTGGCGGTTTGCTGGCGAGCCTTGTACAACGTACAAGTGCACTCACCTGGCCAAGAGTTTGAAAATTTCTCCGCTTCTCTCGAATCGACAGTGAAAGAAACATCTATACCTGTTTAAAGATATAATCAAGTTTTACTCTAAAGTTGCCTTGTGTAGTATAAATTCCGTTTTGTGTAACTTTAAGTGACTAGTGAGAGAAAACGAGCAAGATGATTTATAAAAGGGATAACATTTTTTATAATATGGTACGTAAAGTTTTATTTAAACACTATTTGTTTACTGATTTATAGATGAAAGCTAACTGCAGAATGGGAAAGGAAAATTAAATTAATCTCTTGACTATGAATCAATAAAAACTTAAATATGCAATTATTATGCATCTACCTAACTCGACTAAGCTGCATTTTAACCACCGCCCACCTATAAAAATGGGAATGTTATTGCAATTGGTATACAGAAAAATTGACAAGACCAGATCTTTACGATTATATTGAAGCTGAGATTAACAATGAGAGCTGCGATGAGAACAGCGACGAGAGCAGCGTAAAATTCATTTATTTTTAAATGTTTATAGAAGAGCTGCGATAATAACAACGACATTTGCTGTGCAGATCGAGGTTGATTAGTTTCTACCAAACAACTCAAATTATTGTTTTGAAATGAGTGATTCTGAAGAAGAAATATTTTGTACTTCAAGTGCCTATATTCTTGAAAGTATGCGTAAAAAATGCAAGTTATTTAGACCCTATAAATACCCACAGACACATGTTTGAAAAGTTTCACCATCTTTATATAGAATTAAGGCAACACCCTGCATTTATGGAATATATCAGAATGAAAATAAAAACCTCTGATTACACATTATGACCATTTGTCGAGAACAAATCTATTATGATGGTTTCTATTTGTTTGGTCCATACCGACCAAACTTTATAAAAGTAAATAGACAAATCAATTCTCGCGGCTCTTGTAGTTGCTCAGCTACTAAGCGTGCCTGAGCTAGTCGCTCGAATATGAACACCTTCATACAAAATAATGAAATTATTTTTTACGCTTCGCAGGTATCGCAGCTCTTATCGTTAATCACAGCTCCAACATAATCGTACCCTTAGGGTACGTTTATGTTGAAACTGTGATGAGAGCTGCCGTGAGAATAGTAACATGAGTAGCGCAAAATTTATTTATTTTTAAATGTAGATCGGCTACTAAGCGTGTCTCTGCTCGTTGCTCCATTATAATAAACACCTTCATACAAAATAATGAAATCATTTTTCCCGCTTCGCAGGTATCGCAGCTTTCGTCGTTAATCACAGCTCCAACATAATCGTACCCTTAGGATACGTTTATGCTGAAGATGTGATGAGAGCTGCCATGAGAACAGTGACAAGAGCAGCGCAAAATTTATTTCTTCTTATCAGTATAATGATCGATTGGATTAATACATGGTTATTCTATTTTACTCTATGTATGTATGGGGAAACGATAACGCCGAAACTAGCAAACGGATTTTGGTGGAAGGGCGATATTAGTTTCTTAGATGAGCTGAAAAGGTTCTAGTGTAGATCGGGTGACGTTTAGTACTCTTTTGACATATAAACTTTCTTATTTTCCACTACAGTATGCATTTTCTTTATGCTTTTCGAAAGTAGATGTTATTCTTATTTCAACGATATGTCACACTTTTCTCTTTTCCGTTAATTTTCTGTTAAAAAGGATTGATCAAGTCCTACGACGATGGATTACTTTAAATATTATGATAAATAAGCCACGGTACATCCACCCTTCTACTAGTTGAGGTCAGTGCTTTGAGGCCGACAATTTTAAATGTTTTAAAAAGTAATACAATGTGTTCAAGGTTAGTCTAGTATTGAAAGTATCTGCATGACTATACTGTTTCCATTTATTTGCTTATGATATTACAAGAAACTTTTTATAAGATATTATACTCTTCGCAAATACAAAACGAAGAGTATATTGCATTCGATCGGCACATTTCTAAAACCGGTAATATTGCTCGTAGGGAAAAAAATTTCATATCGGTGATCGAAAATGAACGTCCGTCTGTCCGTCTGTGTGCCCTCCCGTCACGTTTCTTGTAAGCACGATAATTTTTGTTTTGTAATTAAACTAAAAATTTTTAAAACTAATATTATTTACAAAAATACTGCGAAGAGTATCCTATAGAATGTGCAACAATTATATAAAAAGTGCAGTAAATCGGCGAAGAGTAAGTTGTTTTAAATGAAATAGAATATGTTTTCAATATGGTGCCGTATTCCTGCATGTTCTTTTAATTTTATTTAAGATAAAAGTTCAAAGTATTTATGATATCAATGCGAAAAATGCTTCTAAATGGCGCCATATATTTCTTAACTTTTTATATATAAACTATGATTCGAATTTAATTTAAAAAAAATATGGATGCAAATTGGTTTGTAAATACAAAATAACATTAGCAAGTAATTAAATCTATTATATTCTTAAAATTATGTAAAAACTAAAATTGCAAAGGACCTAGCACCCGCGGAACGGAGGCCTGCATGGCACAGCTCAGCGGTGACAAGCCCGGTTATTAAATAAATCAAGGAATGTTCGCAAATATTTGATGGAGAGGTTTCAGATGCCCATTTTTAGTATAATAAGTAATAGCCCGGGATTAGACGGTTTAAAAACGTAATTATCAATGTCAAGTTAATACATTGTTATTTTTTTGCATTCATGATGCGATCAACTAAATAACATATTACCTATTAACCAGGCTGGCTTTCGTAAGGGATGTAGCACAACTGGTGCAGTGCTTGAAGTAGTCGATAATATTGTACGATCATCAGACAACAATGAGGCAACAGTCTTAGTGTTATTAGATTACAGTAAGACGATTGATCGCATAAATCATCTACAACTTCTGGCAGTTTTAAATTATTTTGGATTCTGTCCCAGATCTATAGAATTAATGAATCAGTATATACTGGCAGACACCAGAGTCACCATTAAAGGAGAAAATTCTAAATATAAATCAAGGTGTGCCACAAGGTTCTATATTGGGGCCTCTATGTTTACGGTGTATACAGCTGAATTTCAAAATGTTATTAAAAACTGCAAGTCACATTTTTATGCTGATGATACTCAGCTCTACTATTCCTTTCAAGAGGCTAATATTGAATATGCTTGTAGACTCATTAATCATGGCATAACATCTCTTATTAAAATATCTAATGATTTTTATCTTTCCATAAATACAACAAAATCCAAAGTAATGTTATTTGGTAGAGGGACACGAGAGGTAAGTGCGTGGAAAACGTCAACATACAAATTAACATCAAGCATCTTGAACTTACAAATGTGTCAAAGAATTTAGATTATATATTGATTCAGGTCTTACTGAGCATACTAATTATATTATTAAGAAATCTTTTGCTAATTTAAAATTAATTTATGCAAGTAAAGATATTCAGACAGAAAGAAAACTAAAACATGTTTATGTGAAGCTCTGGTCCTCTCTCGTATAAACTATGCTTCTGTTGTGTATTTCCCTTTTTTACGCCAAGTTGATAATCATCGATTACAACGGTTACAAAATAGTTGTTAGACTAATTTGTGATATAAGAAAATACGATCCGGTAT
Source organism: Stenurella melanura (assembly GCA_963583905.1). NCBI lineage: Eukaryota > Metazoa > Arthropoda > Insecta > Coleoptera > Cerambycidae > Stenurella > Stenurella melanura. The sequence continues at coordinate 38,073,701 of OY757315.1, read as the reverse complement.
CGTTGACTTTGAAAGAAATTGGCTGGCTTAACATTAAGAACAGAAATATTCTCCACAGCTGCTTATTCTTTCACAACATAATATCTACTAAGTCACCTCCCTACTTGTATAATAAAATTACATACAGACCAGACGTACATAACTTAAATATAAAGCACAAATCAACCATCACCCTCCCAAGACATAAAACCGCCGAATTTCGTTGCGGACTTTCACATCGTATGGCTTCTCTTTACAATGATATTCCTGAAGATCTCAAGGTACTACCATATACAAAATTTAAAACATAATTTAAAAAAATATTTCTAAAAAATTTGTAGTAAAACTTCATGGCTATTTACTATTATTATTTTCTCTTTGGGTTGAGTGGAAGAGCAGATAATTTATTTTAAATTCACTGAACTCTGCCCTTTATAATCAAATTGTCACTTATTTTATAGTATTGTAAAAAAAAAATTTCTGAATTATAATAAAAACGATTATTATTATTATCATTATTTCTGTTTGAAAACCTGCAGTCGATTTGGCGACGACGCTGCATCGAAGTCGTGAAAATGCTACATCTATGAATATAAAGCTAATTTTTTGTGTAATAACTATATTACCTCACCACCCATAAAAATCAGGAGGTTGCTACAGTTGGGACAAAGTCGAAAATTGAGTAAAACTATATTTTTATGTGTTGAGGTTCTGGGATCACGAACATGTCTGTATGTATGTGCATCTGTGGAGACAAGAGAGCCGAAACTAGGGAAGCGACCTCGATTAAATTTAGTGCAAGGATAATACTGGGAGCCTACAGCGGCTGATGAGGTTTTGGTGCAGATCGGGTGACGTTTAGTGCTTTTTTGGCATAAAGACTTTCTTATTTTTCAATATAATAACAATTTTTTATACCATTCAAAAGTAGACATTATTTTGATTTCAATGGTATTTTACACTTCACTATCTTCCCCTCATTCTACGTCAAAAAGAATTGTTCGAGACTGACGACGATGGGTAGTATGAAATATATCTATTATCTCATCTACATAAACCACGATTCATGCTCTCACCCACAGTATCCTAGTATCGTAGTTGGTGTCAGAGTCATGATGATACAAGAAACTTTTTTGCTGATATCAGCAATTATTAGGGGGTCTTTGTGTATTGAAGGGTAGGGAAGACTTTTAAAAACTTGTATGGATGCCTTACATGTAATTTGGCTAGGCTGGAGTTCTAATTAGGACATTAATTTATTATGAATAATTTAGTAGTTTCTGAGTCGACTTTAATCCAAGGATTTGAATTTTTAAAATGATACTATATTTCCAACTATTCTGTATACTATTCCACGTCTATGGGAAGAAACTTTCGCAAACATTAGCTGCTGTTTCTTGTTTAATGAAGTCTGCTTAGGGAGGTAGACAAGTCAAATATGTAATAATATGAAAATCACTGCCGTGAAAAGTTTAAATGTTTTGCTATATTTAACCTTGTTTTATGTCCCTTGACACTAAAATATCATTAGTAGAGAAATACTAGTTATTCTGCCTTGGCGGACAGAAAAATTGTACTATTTTTTGCGTCGCCGCCGCCGGAGGGCTCATTTCTTAGTACCTATAAAAACATTTAAGATATCAACGTATTGTATTATTGCAGTATTATAATAATAATATAATTTAAAGGTTAACAGTTGATTGATAGTAGATATACTTCAGTCGGTTTTCCTTGGAAGACAGAAAAAAGAAGGTGCCGAGTGAATGAGTGCCTGAGTCATTTTCAACTGTTGATATAAGTTCTTGTGAATATTAAATTTAGGATTGAGGAGAATATAAGATAATTCATTGATCAAGCCCATGAAAATGGGGAGCTTACTGCAATTGAGTCCAAATCTGAAATTGAGATAAAACTAGATCTTTCCGTCCCACGAACACGAACACGTGGTTTTTAAAGAATGTCTGTATGCATATGTATTTACGTATGTGGATGATAGCGCCTATACTGATTTTATTGAAATTTGGCACAAGGATTATTTTTCTGCCGTAGATGATCTAAAAGGATTTTGGGGCAGTTCGGATGATGTTTAGTACCCTCTTCGCACTTTCTTATTTTCCAACAAAATATTTGTTTTTTACAGTACCATTTGAAAGTATATATTATTCTGATTTCACTCTTTTTCGTTCAGATTTTATTAAAAAAAAAAACGTCCCGCGAGTTAACTGGTTAAGTATAACTTCTAGGACCCATAAACGTTTTTGTTGTTGAATAGAACGTTGATCTTCTGTTTTCCTGATTGATCTTGTCCTGATTTTGCTTTTGAGACTACCATGTGCAAAATTTAAATAAAAAATATAAAACTCAATATTTGTAACTTTATATTTCTAATTGGTTGTCTGCATTACATTAAAAAAAAAACCCTGACACAATGAAACCTGTATATTTTGAAATCGGCATACCCTATTTTCACCAAACATTGCTAAGAACCAGCTCACAAATATCATCTTTTGAAACAAAAACATTGCTTTGAAATCGGTTAAGCCATCTTGGAGCTACGACGCCAAAGACAGTCACACACATAGAGGAAGGTTTCAAACTTATAACACCCCTCCTTTTGCGACGGGGGTTACAAACAGAAAGAAATCTATATCATCATAGTGTACTTTTGTCAGTATTTTCAGCGATAGCTATAAATGCTCCATAGCATTCTCATATCAGTTTTCCATCAGATACAAATGTGGCTAGCATATGAAATACGGCCTGAATTATAGCGGATTTTTTATCACTCGTTTATACAACTTACAACCTTACACTATCGTCGGTACTGAAAATTTTAGTATTGAAAACACTACTGGGCGCATGATATGGGACCCATCTTACGAAAAACGTATCGAGAGCGACAGATCTGTCTAGGCCGCTGCGCTGGCCTTGTAGTAGAGTAACAAGCAGCCTCTATTGTGTCATTCCGTTTGCAATGTGTTGCTAAAAGCTACGACCTATTTTAAACGATGCCCCATCAAAAGAGAAGAAGATTTGACTTGGTCGTGGAAAAATCGGCATGTACAGGGGGCGATTTGCCGAAAAAGTCAAAAAAATATTTGTTGTATATTTGAAATTTACAGCACGACAGCTTGTTTTCACGTAATATTACGTACATATCTTAATACTCAATATTTTTTTCTAATTATTCAATATTGTCTGCGCTATGCTTTCCTATGAATTAACGCTTGCCCTGAAACGTACCAATTCACAAATCTTTTAACTCATCATAACTCGAAGCGTGTTCATTTTTCGAAAAATACCCCTGAAGTAAACGTTGTACGCTTGTTATCGAGGATTTAGTTGGTTTTTTCAAATTTATAATTGGATTTACAGTTTGATTTTTGGGAATTTTTTTGTGGACCGTTGTCGAATCTCGCCGACCCGACCACGGACATGCGAGGAAGGTTCATAATTACCGAACGCCCCTGCTATACTCGTACTTAAATGCTATTGAGCACGTATTTTCGTCCGATAACTGTTTAATCGTTGACTTCTGAGACCGTTTTCTTTCTAATTCTTTCTCTCAACGGTTGTACCTATATTATAGAGATATATTATCGAAGATATTTAATATATAATTATTCACTTTTTCGTAGTATGATTAATAAAAATATTTATAAAAAATGAAATACAGAAAATAATTTGGTGTAATTTAGCACGCATGTCAATAGGACGATCCTATAGGACTTCGAGCTAGAGCAGTATAGTTGCATCTGGTATTTTCAATACACTTAAGATACTTGCGAAAGATGCAAGATCTGATTAAGTATGTAATTATACAAACATTGTTTCTATTATAATGAATTAAGTAAATACATTACAATTTTGTTTTAGAAACGTCCTTGCAGTAAACAATAAAAAATAATTAATGCAATGCATAATTATGTTTCGTCGCTCTACCGCGAAAGAAATTCCAAAGAAAGTAACTCGTCAACGTGCAGTCCGCTGTTACTTAAAATTATGCAGTTAGTTTATTATTATCACACAGCTATACCATTACAATGCGGTCATTGTAATTGGTGTAACATAATCAATAACAAGCATATATTAGTTAAAGCCGTAACATCCTACAGGCTGAAAGGAAGTCCATTTCATACGCCTATACCGATTTCACTGCTCTTCAGTGTAACCAATTTATAGTTAGTTACTTAAAAAGAATTTAATTAGCAAAGCCTTAGACAAAGCATTAAAAGCGTTTATAGGTTTATCTATTTACTTAATTATATAAATATTTACAAACCCACATACATGTATATATTTGTGAACATTATACAGGGTGTTAATGAGAATACTTCATGCTTTGTTTCTTTTTTAGCGGACCGAGAGAATACTTGGCATGTGTCACATGCTACGAAAACGTTACCATTTATTCTATATGTCAAGTTTCTATGACTTCCGGTTTCACCGGTAATGACCCAAGCTTTTGTTTTTTAAATAAGTATATGCCATAGGAAGTTCATAACCATTTAGTAAATTAGGATTCTTCCTTTTTACTATATATCTCGCCACAAACTTTTAGGCCAGGTCAACAACATTGATAAAATAATGTTATTTGATTACATAATTTTTAACTTATCTCTGTTAACATTCACTCACTGGCAATGGGTTCACTTATTACTACGACTATGACCTTGCCCCAGTCAAATCATGCAGTATTTTCTTCGTTTTAGTACATTTTAACAAAAGCTTGTTTTCAAAGTCTTCTTCCTTATATCTCATTATTTAGGTCTTAGTAACGGTGTATGTCTAATACTATGTCTAATACTATTAACCGTTGAGGAACTCCATAGTTAGCTGACTATCCTGGCTGCAGCATCAGGTCATGGTCATCAGATAATTGTATTATCGTGGGTACTACATATGTATGCAAAATTTCTAGGCAATAGGTCAGTGAAAGTGGATCAAAATTGTCTTGCAAGATTTGACTTAAGCTGGCTAACAAATACGTGAAGTTGAATAAAATTACCAAACTCCGCTCACTTGACTTTTAAAGTTTGGTCAGTTTATGTCACCAATTGCAGCGGGTGATATTTCAAGGCAATAAATTAAACAAATCAATTGCAAATGTATCACCAATGACTGGCAATTATGTGAAGTTGGATAAAAGCTTGTGAAGTAGAAATTGCAAATTAAAATATGCTTAAAAACTCAGCATTTTATGTATTTGCCGAGGTATTTGCTCAATTCATTGAACTTTTTAATTTGTGCCTAAGTCGCCGGTGATACAAACACGAACTTTTCCTCTCCGTTATTTGACGTACAGCCAATTTTCTATAGATTTAATCCTAAGAAATTGTATCATCATCGATACTACACGTATATCTAAAATGTCAAGGCAATAGAAATGGAAGTGGTTTAAAACTGACTTGCAAGATTTGAACTAAACAGACTGACTAAATGGCAAACATGTGGTGTTGAATAATAGCTTGTAATAAATATGTAAGATGCCGCTGTGCAGTTTTGCAATTTTTATAATGCTAAACAACCATTGGTATTTCATTACTCGTAAAAATATACTCTACGAGTGGAAGAATATATAAAATAATTCTCAAATTTAGTACAAGGATACCTATTTTAATGTTGAATGCACTTTTACAGTTTATATGACCTCTTCATTGCCTCATCCATTCAAAACAGTTATTGCAGAATAAATGACTTGAATATCTTTGTACACATTGTCACGTAATTTCAGTTTGGAAGATACATAAGAATCATATAAGGGTACTACATTATTTGTATTGTTTGTAAAAGTGCATTCCTGTGATTTCACAGTAGAAATTACACAGATTTAAATATGCAAATTCTCTTTGTTATGTAACAAAGATGCATAGCAATACACAAATTAACACCTTTCACGTAGTCTCATTAGGTTATTTAACAGGTCTACTTTTATTTATGAAACTTAGGCGTATCCATAGGAAGCATTAATGCCGAAAATTTTACAATACCTAACGAGTTAGATAAAAATTTACGAGGTACCGCTAATCAAAAATTATTTTTTATAATAAAATAAGACACTATCTCAGCGTAAATACTTAAATTTATTAAAAGTAACTGTGGTACCTTGATGTTAGATGGTTTATTCGAAATTATACTACATTGTTTTACCTCATTATTCAAAAAATCACTGCCTAAGGAATCCCTACTAGACATTTGCATTTTCTATTGTGACTTTTGAAACATTAAACATGATATTTAGTTTCTATAGCATTTAAATCGTTAGCACAAATTTTTTAGAAAATTATGGGATTTTGGTGGCTAATAGTCATATTTTTCTTTTTGTGTCCGTGGTCATTATTGTAAAAAAGTTAATTTTACGCAAAGTGACATAACACAACATAAACACCACACATACTAGACAACATCCAAATCCATAGCCTCTTATAGGCTGCCCGGAAGAACCTGATGGATAGGCATTCCATCTATCTGAACTTTTTCAATTTCTTTCTCTTTCTCTATTTTTCTATTTAAATGTTTTATATTTCTTTTGCTCATAAAACTAGAATAGCAATTTCGGTGCCAAACCAAACAGCCAAGTTATTTGTTTTTCGAACTGACAAGTTCTAGAATATAGATCATCTTCTCTTTGATTACTTATTTTTTCACGGAGTATTAAACAATCAATACATGTTGCAAACGATTTATCAAACCCTTTGTTTACTGGACCCGATTTCTTTCAAATTAAGCATAATTTCTTAGGAATCTGTTTCTTATTTTTATCTCAATCTCACTTTCAGAACTTGCGCTATCAGTAGAAGTTTCCATTTCAATTTTTTCTAAAAAGAACATACATCAGTTACCTATACCGTAGAAAATTCTATTAAAAAAATACATACCAGCTGAAAGTATCTTGCAACAGTGAATAGAGTTTTTATAACGTGTTGGTCTATTATACAAACATTTTATATAGGCCCAAATGACACTGAATTAATATAGGCTAGACGACAGGGAAAAAAATATGCTAGAAAATAAATTGGCCGATAGGTGAGATTATTATTGGAATCGCTTCATTTTAGGGTGTAGCTGAACGCTGTAAGTTTGCTTACAAATTGTGAACCGCCTGATTTTATAAGTAACAATTGAGTACAATAGGCCCTTTTTCTATATTTTCTTAAATATCTCCGTTCCTGTTAACTTTTAGTAGATATAACATATGCATTAGGAAAATTGTTGGTTATGAAATACTCTAAATATGAGCACCGATAGAGGTCGCTAAAGTCTATCCACGGAAGGCTGAGATTAATAAATATGCGTGATTGCCTCGTGATCGCGACGTGTTCCATCCTTATTGGCTGCATTTTCCAGGAGATTGCCAACGGTTTTCTCGACTTCAGTTGTATGTAATTTGCGTGAGTGTATTTACATTTGTTCGAAAATTTGAATTATTATAACTCATAAACAGTTTAGCGAATCCATTTGAAGTTTATGGTAGTGTATTATCAAGTTTAAAAGAACAATATCCTACATTTTAAAATCGATCAGGAAACTTCTTGTATTTTTAATAATTTTACGCATGAATTGCTCTGGTGAACTAAGCCCACGTGAACAGCGCGTGACAGCTCTCAGAGCTTGGCGAATATACTATAGATGCAATTGATAACTTGCAAATGGCTTTTAAAGCTTTCAAAGCCCGTTATTTTTACTATTTCTTTACTCGAAAACAACTGCACAAGGGGTGCCCCCTTCAGAGGCCCGCAGCACCCTTAGGAGGCAATTCTAGACTCATGTTTATATGAACTTTTTTTTCATATTTTTTTATGTAGAATCACCCCTAGAAATTAATGGGCGCATACCTGCAACACCCTGTATATTCCCCGTTTATGGAACGTGGACGGTTGGCTTTAGGGTTGAAAGTACTTGCCTGTTTATCGTAAATCTGCATAAGTGATATACCTGGAGGGTTTGCATCCGCAAAAATTTATTACTTGCTTACGATCAAATTTGAACACAGCTATCAGTCACGTTGTCGGATATTTTTGAACGTAAAAAACAAAATTTCTGTTGATTGTGATTTCATGTAAATTATGTAGAATTACGATCTATCAGGCGATTAATCAGATCCTATTGTCTCTTACCACCTAGTTGGAAGTTCAGCGAGTGTGTCAACAAATCGTTGAAACACCTGCATCAGTTGATCTTCTAGATGGGGATTATTATTGTACCTACTAAATAATTCAGCTGAATCTACGACAGCTGTTGTGAACATAATATAACTTTTGAGAATACCTTTGACTCCACATCACTTGTATGCCGACGTCATTATCAATATTTCAGAATAAATGTGGCGATTGTCGTTTTAACAACATTATTTTTGTTGTTTGTATGCCCGATCTGATCATTCTACGGCAATAAATGTGACTATTTGCTTGAATCAACAGTTTCCATTGTCATAAATTATTGTGAATATCTGTCCCAAACAATGTTCTCATGTTCTTTTACTATGGCAGTTGTCTCAACAAATATTTCACTAGGATAACTAAATCTGTGATAACTATTCTCAATACTCTACTTTTGTGGTATAAGTGAGGCTAAATTAAGTCTAAGGCAACTGAAATTTATAATGACAATAAGTCATTAATAAATGAAGTGCAGATAATTAAAAGAGTACAAAGAATTTAGAAATATAAGTTGAACAAGATGACTGAAAAATTGAAACGTTAATATCACAGTCAAACATTTATTTTATAGAACGTATCTTTCAATTATTGTTCATCGCTGAAACTCCTTGTTTTCACATATTATATTTTCAAATATTTGAACTCATCGCTTACTTGTACTTATTATTTGCGATAATATCAATTGTGCGTGTTATGTTAGTCCCGTATCACCAGTTCTCTCTTGTATAACTTAGTCATCTCAATATCAGAGAAAGTTTTCTAATTAAAAATTTTACAATATCAGAGTTTGAATGAGTTAAAAACTTAACCCTGCTTTCTTCTTTCTACCGATACAATCTCAATATAATTGTTTGCTTAGTTGTATTTAAAATTTGTTTGATGGTTTCGAGTACCGCGTAATTAAGTGAAGATAGAAAATATTATTTTCTAGCACGAGTTCGCATTGGTAATGTGAATGAAGAAATTATTTCGACACTTAATTGGATATAATTGCCTGTAGTCAGGTGAGCACACCGATTAGCGCTAATTTAACAACGGCGTTAAAAAATGTTATAAAATAAAATGACATTACGTGTAGAGAATAATTATTAGGTAACATAAAAGTGTAATCCTCACACGTATAGGAGTATGCTTGCTTTCTACACAGTGTTAGTTGAGAATTTAAGACGATTCTTCATCAAAAGTAAGATTACCTTATTGAAGATATCATCTGTCTGTATGAGAAACAAATAGAAACAAGCTAACCATTATACTCTTCGCCGATTTACTGCACTGTTTATATAATTGTTGCACATTCTATAGGATATTCGTCGCAGCTTTTTTTGTAAATAATATTAGTTTTAGACATTTTTAATTTAATTACAAAAGACACAATTTTTTTTTTAATTTAAATAATTAATAACTTTTTTACTCATTGATCGATATTGTTAAAAAACAATAGGGTTCTTCCTCTAGCTAACACTAACTTATTGCCCAAGTTTCAATACAATCGGACTTTTCGTTCTTAAGTTATCGTGCTTACAAGAAACGTGACGGACGGACAGACAGACGGACGGACGAACATTTTGAAAGTGGTTCAGAATTCGACCTCCAACACAGTGATATGAAATTTTTTTCTCTACGAGCAATATTACCGGTTTTATAAATGTGCCGATCGAATGCAATATACTTTTCGTTTTGAATTTACGAAGAGTATAATAATGTATCAGGATGTCCCAGGGTGACGGGGTAAATGTTTTGGAAGCGCATAATTTGGATCACAATAATAATAAAGACAATACAAGTTTTAACGTGCGATTAAAATTAGTTTCCAAATGTCAGGAATGATTTTTATGTTGAGCAAAAAATAGAATTTTTAGAGCAATTTATACAAAAACCGGCGCGCATATGACAATGTTCCGAAGCCATACCCACTTGCCATACCCTCACATGCTATATACGTATTAAGTGTTTTAACAGTAGTTATTATTATTATACTTTTTGCAACTACAAAACGAAGAGTATATTGCATTCGATCGGCACATTTCTAAAACGCAGAGAAAAAAGATTTATACCACTGTGTTGGTGATCGAATTCTGAACAACTTTCAAAATACCCGTCCGGCTGATTACCTATCCGTTTGTCTGTGTGTACGTCTGGCACGTTTCTTATAAGCACAATAATTTAAGAACGAAAAGTCTGATTGTATTGAAATTCGGACAGTAAGTTAGTGTTAGCTAGAGCCCTATTGATTTTTTAACAAAATCGAAATCAATAAATAAAAAATTATTCGTTTATAAAAAAAATTCATAGGTTTCGCAATCCTTGCAACCATCAGGACATTGAAAATGATAACACCGTACATAAAACATAAACTTATTCCGGACTCGGCTTCGCCTCATCCAGAAACAGCTACGATCCGTCAAAGATTTTAGGTATTTGCTACAAACATAACTATTCGCTATTTGTCAAACTTTGTGAATCCATGGCGACTACGATTGGTGCTGACAACAACCGCATTATAACTTCATGTCCTCCGCGCATACTCATACTGTGCAACACTTGCTCAGTATTACGTCATCTGATCTCGACTCATTCATGTCGGCGGCCTTGGATAAACTTTAGCTTCATACACGAACATTAACATTTCCAATGTTAAAAAGCGGTGGAACACCCCCGCACCCCCTTTCTTTGTCTGCGACACTAATACTGCCTGCGGCGCTGATAGTTATTAACAATAAGATAGCAAAATAAAAATCACCCTAACTAACCTAACTACCTAACCATCCCATGAAAGATTGAAATCATTATACGAAAAAGGAGGAAAAAATTATTTCTGCCGTCAAATCAAACCTGAATTTGTGAACAAATTCATTAATCGCTACAAAATAAAAATAAAAATTCGGCATGCCCTGAACTTAACAAACAGCGCTATAGCACGGAAGAAATAGTTGAACAGACAAGACGGTACGGAGAGAGCAAATTTTGGAGCATCAAGCCGGCATTATTGGACCGACAGTTAACGACGCGTTGCGAACATAGTGATTTTAATGATTTCAAGTTAATTTTGTGTCAATCTGTGGGACAAAAGTTGTTTCTTTGTCTGCGACGTTAATATTGTCTGCGGCGCTAGTAATTATTAACAATTAGATATCAGAATAAAAACTTATTAACCTAACCTAAAGAAATCACACGAAAGAATGAATTTATTTTAAGCAGAATAAAAACCTACTAACCTGACCTAAAGAAATCATAGAAAAGAATTTGAGAAAAAATATACTAATTGTCACAAAATTAAAGAAAAAAATTCAGCAGGCATAGGAGTTTGAACCCAGGACATTTCGCACCGTGTAACCGAGAAAATTACCTATGCGTCAACCGCAGGGCTAATGATGAACACTAGGGCAAGGAATAAATAGTGATACAAATGATATCACGTTACTTTATTCGTCTGCCGCAGCAGCACTAATGCGTCCCGGCTCGATGCTTCAAGTGTTGCTCTCTCCGTACCGCATTTTGTTGAACAGGTGTTACAATATCGATCGGCGCTGACCGACCACACCGCATCGCTCCCCACATAGTAACAGGCTCTCGGTCAGTATTACATCATCTGACCTTGATACTTTAATGTCGACGGCCTTGGAAAAAACTCGTAACTTTTGTCCTGTATGCTATACGCGAACATTAACATCTCCAATGATAATACATTTTTTATGTTTTGTAATTAAACAAAAAATGTCTAAAACTACTATTATTGACGAAAAACTGCGGAGTATCCTATAGAACGTGAACGTGTGCGACACGTTGGCAACGATTTTGAAAGAGAATATTTCGTGAGTGAAGGGTTAACATTATAAGGTCCAAAAACATTTATTGTTGGATTCTAATAGACCTATTCACTGACACTGTACCGAGGATTAAGTGTAATTTTTTGTTCACTTTTCATTGTACGGGAGAGAGAACCTACATTTTTTTCATTTTTGTATTTGGGCATCAATTTACGTCTATATACCAAATTTCATCTCAATGGGCATGAAAATGAGAGAGTGGGAGAGCTGTAAAAATACAAAAAAAAAAAAACGTTTTTAGGACAAAAATTTATGGTATCATACCATCTTAATGCATATAAAAAAATCTGTCTTTTAATGCAAGATGTATTGTCCTACGATGTTTTGCCAAAAATAACCGACTAGTCAAATTTACGATTCAAGAGCATTTTTTAATCGCTTAAAAACATTTTAAAACTCATATGGTGCTAAATGCCTTGTGCCAAATTTAATAAAAATCGATTAGCTAGTTTCAGCGCTATCCTGCCCTTATATATTACCTAAATACGTAAACATGTTTTAAAAACCACTTTCTCGTGTTCCTGGGATGTCAAAATGTAAAGATATTGTTTACTTTTCTTGTCGACTTTGGACCAATTGCAGCAATCTTCCCATTCTTTTGGCGAGGAGATTAATAAGAAAGACTAACTTATTTTCAGTCACTCCACATAAAAGTGATTCGTGCAATATTTATGCAAAATAATAATCAAATAGGTGTTCATACTAGGTCACGCCCTACTGCAACTTCTACTTGTTAGAAGTGTAAATGAATACGTAATTATCAATTTTGATAATGCAGTTATTTGTCCATTTTCCAAACGCAATAGCTGATAAGAGTACAGAAATTTGGGATTTGATGTATATAACTAGAAGCCAAGGACTCAGTTTTTTTAATATCTTATACGCCCCTCCCCACCACCCCCACTCCATTATTAAAGAAGTTGACAAAACAAAATTGAGATATTCTCTAGAAATTTGGTACACGTATGTATTATAAGGACATCTGGAAGTAGACCATGAGATGATTTTGTTGAAGGGTTGGCGGCTAATAGGGATAAATAGGGGAAAATAAGTAAAACAAGCTGGTAAGAGTAGAGAAACTTGGGATTTGATGTATATACCAGAAGTCAAGGCCTCAGATTTCTTTATAATATATACAAAATGGCATTGAAACAGTTGGTTTATGTTTGTTGTTGGCTATATTGCCACTTTAAAGACGTCAATTTCCATCTTTGTCAAATTTTAACATAAAATTTGAGGTCAGCGACCCAAAAAAATCCTATATAAGAAATAAAATCCAAATAAAAAAATTGACCTCTTTCTGCCATTCTGTATTCGCCATTTCTTGTTTTATAGGCCAGTTGAGTTAGAGATATAAGGGTGTTTTTCGAGTAGAAAGCTAATTTTTTATGTGCAACTAGTAAAAATCACAAACAACAACATGTTTTTTCCTGACAAATCGTAGTAGGTCATTGTTTAAAACCCGATAAACATCTGAATTTAAAGCCAATTTTGCGTTTTTCGCCTATATCTTATTTCCCTTTGACCCCACAGAAAAACGATTCAATGCTTTTTTGTTTGTTTTCAATAGATTGACATAAGATCAACCGCATTTGCTAATATTAATTAGATGAAGAGCAATTTGCAAAAAACTTTTGCGTTACCATTATTTCGTTAATTTTCAAATAAACCATATACAAGTAAGTTATTATTAATATAATGTCTTAATATTACAATGAATTATTCTTTGCTATACAGGCAAATTATGTATTCCAAAGCTGGAATGTATAGGTGAAATAGTTTACGACTTACAGCCTTATAAACAAATTAGCCTAGTGTTTTTTTAAATCGGTCTGTACGAGCCGGACCTTTATCAAAACTGGAACTATTTTTTTTGTAGATATATTTCATACCAAGGAACCACATTCCACCAATTTTTAAGCAAAAAACCAAATTTTTTTATCGCTATTCGCTTAAATTGTTGAACAAGCGGCCAACTTGGCCAGTCTATTTCTCAATTGTTCCCAAACGAATATCATTTTTCTTTCATCACGTTTGAGTTCTTTTTATGAACTTTCAATATATATAAAGACAAGTTATTAAAAAATGTCGGCAATATCGTAGATTTCAAATTGTCTATAAATAAAAAGTTTCGAAAAATTCCCTTGTGATCTTGTTTTGTAGATCTATGAAAACAAACAAAAAGTATTGAATCATTTTTCTGTGGGATCAGAGGGAAAAAATATCGAAAAACGCAAAAATGCTTTAAAATCACATGTTTATCGGGTTTTAAACAATGATCTACCACGATTTGAAGTGTCGGGAAAATATATGTTGCTGTTTGTGATTTACTAGTTGTATACAAAAATCAGCTTTCTACTCGAAAAAACGAAAATCGATGAATTTCGGGTTATCCCAACTGACCTATTAGCGAGCCCAGAAACCTCCCAACCATCTAACATAAATCAAAAAAAAACTTTCGACGCCATTATGTAGAAGCCATTTTGTTTTTACACCAATTTTTAGACCCAGATTCGTAATCTGCGACTCCAAAAACCGTATGTTATCAAATTTGAGGCAATTATTTAAATAGATAAAAGAAAAATATTTTAATTAAGGGTATTAATAGCAATTTAAAAATAAAAAAACACACCTTCTCACCAATGGGGAACTTTTCTATAGACTATTTTCGATATTGAAAAAAAATGATCAAAATCGGTTTTGAGTCAACGAAGTTAGACCTTTTTTTCTTTAGTATGGACTATATCACATTATTGCAATTATACAATTAGGTTAACTATAGGTAATTTAGCTCATTAGCATAATGTACTCCTGTATTGTTTGTACTTGTGCATATATGACTGGTTTCATTGTAATACAATTTCGCAAACAATCTCTCATTCAATTTTTTTACTTTCACGCAGTGCATACAATTTTTTTAGTATTCTCAATGTCAAATCTTTATTTAAACATCATAAGTAACAAAAGCTTTCTCTCAGGAAATGGCTCGTTTACTTTGCACTTCGATTAATCTCAAATCTATATGTACTTTATAAATAACGATCTAATATAATTTTGTATGGAAATAAAACTAATGCAGATAGTGGACTATTTTTAACAGGATTTAAAAAAAAATAGTTAAAGAAGAGGAGGTTCCCAATTCAATCTGTTTTTTTTTTCATTAGTCTAATGCATTTAGAATTCAATTCTTGAAAAAATGCACGAATCCAGGTGGAAGGGGAACATGTGTAACGTCTAAAACCAAAAAGTCGGGACTGTACCTGGTGGTTTCCGGTTGCCATCTTGAAAAACGTGCATGACATTGCATCTCCGTTCTTGTTCATTTTTTCGGAAAATTTATGAGAACTAAAGTTGTGAAAAATCATTCTATCTTTCATTTCTAATTTAACTCTTTTTTGTAGGATTGATCTTGTAAAAGTTACAGACAACTGTTTGAAAAAAAAATCTTTTTTCTTAACAATTTTTCAACTACTAAATGAAATCTCCGGGTGTAATACTCTTATAGAAGACGTTTAAATGCTCAACGAACTTTCTGTGACTAATAGTTTTAAAGCTATAGACCCGCGAATTCGGCCCCGCAGATTTCAGCCCTTGCGCGTGCCTCGTATATTACTTCGCCTGGTCCATGTATGATTGCTCACGGTTACGTGAACTCAATTTTAACTTGAAAATTGAAAGTTTAATTATTCTGTATTGAGATGTATTATACTACGAATGCACCTCTAACGAAATTTCAACATTCCATAATTATGGTGTACTTTATATTATATATTATATTTTTATATAAAATACACGTCATGCATATACAATATGGCGTATTTTATGAAATAATATGATATATTTAATACACATGATGTATAATATATCATATACATAATATATATTTGCATAATATTATATTTTATAATACATATTATATTATTTTTTATCTTTGTTATGAAAACATCAATGTTTTACAATTTAAGGACCTACCTATTAATTTAATTTTCAAATGTGTCATTGCACAATAATTGGATTAAACATAAAAATATATCTTATCATGTTTTAATAGATTTTGTTAAACTGGAACTAATTATACTGTGCATATACTTATTAAAGTTCAAACATGTTATGTATTTCATGGTTTCTCTTAATTAATTGTTGAAAATACACAAGGATGTCGAATAGTATAACAAATGCTATTTCATAAGAACATAATTTTTTTAAAGCACATAATTTGTTGAATGCATCCAAAATATATACATTAGTAAAAATAGTTCAAGGTTCTATATAATAAATTCATAGATTTTACAACCTATCGTTCAAAGTTCTTTAAGAAAACCTGAAATGCGATTTAAAAAAAAAATATTTTTGATGAAATCTCTGCGGAACTGCAAGGCTCATCGATGATGTAGCAATTGCCAGTGATAATCTCGACATGGGCGTCGTTCTCCTCCTTTTGTTTTTGTTCATCAAATTCTTCGTCAGATTCTTTCCCCTGAAGCAAGATGTTGGAATTTTTCGACTGTAGAATTTGTCACAGTCACAGTCTCAGCAGTTGTTGTTGTTTTATCACAGGAATGTCGAATGCGCATCGACAATAAATGCCTTGAAGGGGCAATATGGGCTCGAATACGCGCAACTATTAGGCATGTGAGACCTTAATTATGCGGCTCTATAACTTTAGAACTATTAGACACTAAAACTTCGTTTGGCATTGAAACTAAAGGTAATTACTACTTCTATAATTTTTTATTAGAGTTTTACACACAGAGGTTAGGTTTCATTTAGTTGGAAAATTGATAAGAAAATATATTTTTTTCAAACAGCTGTAACATTTACAATATCAATCCCACAAAAAAGTTAATTAAGAATGAATGATAAAATGATTTTCTACAACTTTAGTTCTGATAAATTTTCCGAAAAAAACGAACAGGAACGAAGATACAATATCATACGCATTCTCCAAGAAGGCGACCGGAAGCCAGTACGTACAGTCCCAACTTTTTGGTTTTAGGGTCCACACAGATCCCCTTCCAGTTTGGCAAAAAAATCTCGATTCGTGCATTTTTTCAAAAACTTCATAGTGTTTTCTGTTTAAATGAATTAGACTACATGATTATGCCTTGATTTTAGGAATAAGTACTGTCTATTCGAGAATAAGCGATAATACGGCAGATAAGCCGGTTGGAGTTAAATTGTTAGATATTCTTGATCTAGCTGATACTGAATCTCATGTCAAAACTTAAGGATTCAATCAGGTGAATCTAATAGAGCTGCCATAATTGTATAACTTTGTAGATTTGCATGAAAGTGGACACCTAAGTAAAACATTTTTTTAAAATTGAATCACCTTTAAGACAACGGTCACTAAAAATTATGAAATAAAAGTTCACTATCGTGAACATTACCTCGATTTTGAGGTCAGTGTAAAAATGAATTACAAAATGGATAGGTAACACGGGTTATTAACCGATAGACGCGTGGTGGTGAAATTCTATTTCATAATTTTTATGACCGATTTTTTTTTTTAATTTCAAAGTAAAACTGCGAGTAAAACTGTTGCCATTCACTTTCAGCTAAAAATTCACTACGTTCTACCGTTTTTAACAGGGTATTGACATCATAGTTGATTTCTATCTGATAATATTAATTTTGCATTATGTCTTCTGGATGGCGAATTGGTTGACATAAGCCTAAATGTCTCAAGAGTTAACCATCTATTGATGTCATAACATCTATACTCAAGTTTTGGGGATATTCTTTAGAGTGGTTTAAAAAAATTAATGGATGTAATCTTTTCTAAAATAATATTTTGATTCGAAATTTTTCTTGTCTTTTTTTTTAATGTGAGGACTTCATTTTACTTCAAGTTCAACGCAATTATTTCTAGAAGGTCAGTTTGATAGTATTATCTCCTCCAAATTTGAAGGATCCAGCTTTATAAATTTGAGAGTGGAGCTCCAATTTTTTTACATATTTTATGGCTTCATTTTAGCCCATTGAAAAAAAAATATTTTCAGTGGGCATCTTACAATCGTACTTTTCTTAAGTTACCGTGCTTACAAGAAATGTAACGGTCGGACAGATTTTTCAGATCATTTTCAAAGCTGTTCAAAATTGGATGCTGGAAGTCGATATGTTATTTTCCTTTACGAGCGATATCTACTGTTACTTCCACACCCACGTAGTGGAGTGGCAATAGCAATAGTAGCAACAGTAAAAAATAAATAAAAATTATTTTTGTTGAAATAAGCTAGAATGTCATGAAACATCGAGATTTTCTGTCTGCCTGTCCGTAACTTTTTTGTGCACACGTTTTCTCTGGAACTGGATTGCTTTATGAACTAATCCGGTGAAGGGTTGGGGGTAAATAGAGGAAAATAACTAAAGCAATTCGGTAAGAGTACAGAAACTCATGATACTACGATACTGACACGTAGTATCATGCAGAAACTTGGAATTTGGTATACATACTTGCTAGTATAGCCAAGACCTCAGATTAATTTATAATATTTCCAATTCCCCCCACCACCTCCACTCCATCATTAAAGGCGTTGATGATACAAAACTGACATATTTACTTGAAATTTGGTACGCGTATACATTATAATGATATCTGGAACTAGATTACATTTTGAGATGATTCCGTTGAAGGGTTGGGAGTTAAGTAGGAGTGGATACGGACAAATAAGTAAAGCAAGCTGGTAAGTGTACAGAAAATTGGGATTCGGTGTATATACTAGAAGCAAAGGTGTCAGACTTCTTTATATTTTTCAACCCTTCTTCACCTCCGCTCTATTATTACAGGAGTTGATAAAATAAAACCGAGATATTCACTTGAAATTTGGTATTGTAATGACATCTAAGATGATTCCGTTAAAGAGGTGGGGGGATTGTAGTTAGAGAGTATAAGTAGCGCAAGCTAATAAGAGTCCTAAAACTTCATATTTGCCGTATGTGCTAGAAACCGACGCCTAAAATTGTTTTATGACATCTTAGTGCAAATATAGTTAAGATGTTTTCCCTTAAAGAGACTTGGATGGGAAATCTGGACGTGGAAGTAGTAATTCCTTAGGTAGGAGTTTCTTATCTAGGTGTCGATCAAATGCCTATCTGCAAATAGCTACTCTCGATTTTAATTCCAAACTGATTCAAGCCACTAATTAGATTTATTTTCATTTAGATAATAACGGAATTATACTAGACTTTTACTAATGAGGAAACGGTGCGATTGTTATGTATTCTATGAAATAACCACATAATTAGAATTGAAATGTGTTGGATCAAACGCTAATGACTATCAAAAGTGATATTATACCGTTGTAAATTCAACATAAAACATCACTTTCTATTTCATTCTAAGACGCACCTTATTGGTAGTGAAGGTCAATAAACAGGAGGCCTTATTTATGGTAGGTGCTATTAAACTATTCTTTAAAAAAGTTACCTATTTTATTACTTGGATATTAGAAGATAATTTTTAATTTAACAACTCTAACTTTTTGATGGTCGTAAAACCATAAATGTTACTTTCTCAATTTCAATTGCCATACACTGTAACAATTTTCTGCTAGAACCTTCGAAACTTCTTTATTTGGCAGTATGCACGGTGGGCCCGAAGCAATTTTAACTCACGAACAAAAACGTGTTCTTGATCGTGAAAAACTGCTAAGAACTCGGAAAATATGCACATGCACGTTACCAAGAAATTACAAGAGACCAAGATTTTAAAGAATAACTTAACCTATAAGTCTGAACTTTTTTAGAATTTTAAATTTTATAGCTTACGAAATTTTCTATTTCCCGATAAGGATCTTTTTTCGTGCTTTTCCGGAAGAACTTGGGTAGAGTGCACTTCAGTAAAAAGTCACAACGGACAAAAAGCCTTATATTTTAATAATACATTTACCAGAATTCTTCTGGATTTGTTCTCGTCATTTTCTATTACACCTCCCTCCTTTTTGGAAAAATTCGAACCGCTGTATCTCGGAAAATATGCATTTTTCGAAAATTTCACAAGAGTAAAAAGTTATTTTTCGAAAAATTATCTAAAAATTCGTTCTGTTTTTTTTTTAAATTTACCTCAATGTTGCTACTTATACTTAATTAATGAAACAAAAGGAAGCAAAATACTTAAAAAAGAATCTGCGATAGGTGATTTTAATTTTCGTGGAAATGGACTTTACACACATCCATTTTACTATCTCTATTCGAACGATTTTTTCTCACCGTTATCCCAATTAAGAACATAATTTTTGACAATAATAATTCTTCTAACGTCTTCTGTTTCTACAAACTACTTTAATGTTACTATTTGTTCAGTTTAGACAATGATGTTTCTCAGATTTACTCTATATGATAATTTTTAATTTAAGGTATAAGTATTTTATTTATATAGATATATTGTATTTACCTTTGTTAATATTGATAATATAATAATTCGAAAGCAATATGAATTCCTTCTTAAATAATAATATAACTGATATTCGAGGACCAACTTGTTTGCACACTATTATGTACGATATACTCTATACTTAATTTTTAAACATAAATAGTTTGTTATTAATCCAGATAACCACTGAAAGAGAAACAACAGAAAACGCTTTCTTACATGCATACGAAGAAAACAATAACACGCACATGAGTCGTGTATAGTCTCACAAGCAGCAGGATCAGAGCAGGTACATATCTTTTAGTCCGAAAACATTATAGTACAGGCAAATTACATGAAAATTCCCCTGAACAAGGAATCACAAATAAGGGAATCTAGTCCTCTTTTTTGTTGGAAACTGCAGTTTTCTGACTGTATATAAAAGCTTTAATGTGTTTTTTTATAGTTGCTGCATGATAAAAATTTACTAAGATAAAGGATTTTTTAATGGGTGGAATTATGACTTTTGGTGTCTTACTGGGAAAATAAGCACTAAATAAAAAAAAAATTGAGGACTTTTTTTTACAGTAAATACAACTTATTTCAATTTTTTTTTCTCCATTCTCCACATGTTACTGTTCACTCACACTCACATTCTGAACGTTACTCATTTCGTATATATCTCAACTACTAACAATACGCTGAGTAAATGAAAATTCGTTACTTCTGTTTCAGTTATCCAGCAGCATCGAGTAGGGGGAAATGGGCAGATCCGACCCTGGACCAAAGAAATACAAAGATTCGAGCGGCGACCACAAAATTAACGACAAATACAAGACAGAACTAATCATCCGACCCAAATCCAAGGACATAATAAACCAAGCCTACAACACCACGCCAGGCGACAAATTCTTCTCAAGGAATATCCCAGCCAACGGACAGGATTTCGAACAAAATTGCTCCTCTCAATTCGATTACCTAAAGAACAACCTGTGTATAAAATCCTGCATAGGAGATCGGGAAGTGTTGAGGTTTCAAATGAAGAAGGTAACCATACGAAATTACACTCCCAAAATCCTCAACCAAGAAATAAACATGGGAATGTGGATGTGAGACCTAAAGTGAACAGTGTAATTATGTAACCGTAGATATTTAGCAACTGCGAATTTCTTGTGTGCCAAAGTATTAAAACGTGTTGCGTAAATTGCTCAAGTGAAGACGGTCAGTGTATTAAGTGTATTTAAGATGTCTATGCTGGCAGCCATAGGACAAGCGGCCAATTTTGCTATTGGTATAACAGCCAATCCTTTGACGATAATTGGACTAATGCCGATTTTTGCTGCCGGTTTGGCTTTCATGAGATATATTTCTGTGGATCCTGAGTCGCATCCTTCAAACGTTAGACATGTAAGTATTCTAACATTTATGTACCTAATTATATAATTATACATATAAATAACAAACTACTTTTAACATATTTGCAATTAAATGGACTTCTAGGCCAGACAATTGACAATTTAACCTATATAAATTCGTTTTTTAGAACAGACATATCCGCTTGAACATTTTTGAAATTTGTTAAGTAATATTTAAGTAACAGACGACTGCACCTGATTGGCATTGTTACAAATTAAATTTTAATTTTTTATTAACAATTTGTTATCAATGAATTAATAATTAATTTAGTTAAGATTTGTATATTAACTTTCAAGACCCCAAAATGTTTACTCAGGGCTCGAAGATAATAATAATAATAATAATAATAATAATAATAATAATAATAATAATAATAATAATAATAATCGTGGTCGGTGATTGCGAATCCGTGCTCGAAATGGCTCAAAATTGTGGTCTAATAATATCAAAATTAAATTTTACTTAAGTGTTTACAACAATTGAAAACGATAATATAGAATTATTACAAAAAAATTATTATAAACTTTTTTATTACTATTTAATTGCATTGAAACATATTCTTTATAGGATTTTGCAAACAGCGGAAAACACTATCTATGAGAACTAAAAGAAAAACTATATAAAAAAAATATTAATGAAATCTTTGCATTCTTTCGATAACCTGACTTCTGGTTATGCTAACAAATCAAAATTCTAAAATAAATTTGTCCAATTTCTTATTTCACAATCTCATTATAACACTAGCATCCCCACGGTTAAGCAGATTAAACTAGTATCTATATGACCCCCTACGGTATGAAGATTCAGTTAAAAATAGGAACAAAGGCCTAAAATGGATTTATTTACCTACCTTGTCTTAAAAAATTTTTCATTCTAATGGATTACATTTTCATAAAATATCTAAAATATCAGTTTCTTGGAAATAGTCTGAAACGTTTCTCGCCCTTATTCTGAGCTCATCAGAAAGACACAAAGCCACCCATAACGATGTTTCATGCAAAACCAAGGCAATATCCAGTTTAGCAAAAAGTCTAAAAGTAATGCCTATAAAATTATTTAATAAATTACCGTGGCACATAAAGCGAATAAATGTCATTCATCTGTTTAAAAAAGAAGTGAAATGTTTATTATTAAAATCTTCCTTTTATTCAGTTACAGAATATTTACAGACTGATTTTTAATTTTGTTTTATATAATCAACTTATTTGAATGTTGTCCGTCATATGTCTTATATTAGTTTTGTCTTACATTAGTTCTATACTTTTTTGACCATTTGCCAACGGTTTTCTTCAAAATAAGAGTAAAATTGAATAAATGAATGTTGTTTGTCTTATACTTGTCACATTGTTAGTTATATTTTACTTAATTTTTATTTATTTGTTTGTTATTCTTATCATCAAATTTTATCATTATATTATCTCTACCATGCATTGCCATTTGCCGCCGTATATACTGAATTGTATCGTTTTTTAGAGGTGAATTTATATTATTGGTATTATTATTATCATTATGTTATACACTAATTATTGTTGACGTGCCATATATACTGTATTTGTATCAACATGGTTAAAAAATTATTATTATTATTATTATTATTATAATATCCATGCATAAGTATGAAATATTTATATTTGACATTGACTGATAAAAAACAACAGATCTTCACCTATCTATTAGCTAACTAGTGTTGGAGCCTATATACTCTATGCATGTTTAAAAGTGAATTATTTATTATTGGTTTGCTTATAGCAATGAAACATATTCCTAATAGGATTTTGCAAACAGCGGAAAAAAATATATAAATATTTCATAATTATTCATGGATACTGCCTTGGTTTTGCATGAAACATCGTTATGAGTGGCTTCGCGCATTTCTGATGAGCTCAGAATAAGGGTGAAAAACGTTTCAAAGGCTAAGCATTTCCAAGAAACTAAATGAGGGATTTTACGTAAATGTAATCCATTAGAATGAACACATTTTTAAGACAAGGTAGGTAAATAAATCCATTTTAGGTCTGTCTTCTCATTTTTAACTGAATCTTCATACCGTAGGGGGTCATGAAGATACTAATTTAATCTGCTTAGCCGTAGGGGACTATGTTGGATGCTAGTATTAGCCAGTATAATGAGAATGTCAAATAAGAAATTGGACAAATTTATTTTAGAATTTTGATTTGCTAGCATAACCAGAAGTCAGGTTAACGAAAGAATGCAAAGATTTCATTAATATTTTTTATATATAGTTTTTCTTTTAGTTCTCATAGATAGTTCTTTTTTCCGCTATTTGCAAAATCCTATAAATAATATGTTTTATTACTATAAGCAAACAAATAATAAATAATTCACTTTGAAACATTTAATTGCATTTTTATGAAATATTTCAACAATAAAAAAATGATTAATAACACAGCCACACAACACCAACAAAATTCTGAAGTATGTAGGGTACCTCTTTTCATGAAATTATGGTACGCCACTGGGCCAAATTTGTTTTGGTGCTTTTTTTGGATTTCAAATTTAATTTTAAAAAACAATGTTCTCTTGACATTTTTGCGCATAGTTTACAGTTTTAAAGTTATTAAAGTTTAACCGTAGTGATGTATTGTTAGATAAAATAATGCGCCAATTGTATCTTACGAAAACAAGTGGTCAAATAATGTTTAGATGATTAGCGTCCAGTCAAATGTATTGATCTGAATTGTCGATTTAAATTAAAAAAATGGTATACTCTTTTGCAGAATTGACAGATATGCATTTCTATTATGGGTTTTCTAATGGTAATAATGTAGATGCAGCTGCACGTTATGCGGACCGCTTTCCCGAAGAATGTTTATGAATCTTCACATGCGCCTACGGCAATCGGGAAATCTGAAAGCTAATCGTGGTGGTGAAAGAAGGAATACGGTAACAACGATTCAACGGGTGGAAAGAATACTAGAAACAGTTGAGGATAATCCTAGTATTAGCACAAGAAGAATTGCGGCAATGAAACGTGTGAGTCGCATAACTGTTCATCGCATTTTAAGAACCAATTTATTGTATCCTTATTATTTACAAAGGGTTCAGGCGCTGAATCCCGATGATGCAGTACCGCGTATGATATTCTGCGAGTGGTTTACACGGAAATCCTTTATTTCATTCTTGTGTATTATTTACGGATGAAGCTGGATTTAACAGGGATGGAATTATAAATTTTCATAATAACCACTTATGGGCTGATGAGAATCCTCACGGAATAATTGAGTCGAGGCACCAACAACGTTTTTCAATTAATGTCTGGGCTGGAATTGTCGACGAGTTTTTAATTGGTCCACTCCTAATGGAGTTTACTTCATTAGCCATAAGGCAACGTATTTTTTTATGCATGCTGGTGCTTCGCCTCATTTCTCCTTGCTCGTACGAGCATATCTCAATGAAACTTAGCACAACAAATGGATAGGTCGTGGAGGACCTATAACATGGCCAGCCAGCTCCCCAGACCTGAATCCACTAGATTATTATTTATGGGGTCATTTAAAACAATATGTTTATTCTGTTCCTATTCCCGATGAACAAACTCTTCTTCATAGGATAGAAGAAGGATGCCAGCAAATTCGTCAGAATCCTGGAATATTCGGTAGAGTAAGAAAATCTATTAGACAACGTACCCAAAAGTGTATTGAGACAAACGGATGTCACTTTAAACACCTCTTGTAATGTTATTGCATTAATTTCTTGTTTCGTTTACCTTTGCTAATTTTTGTTTAAATTAAAAATTAAAATTTCTGATGACTTTGTTTTTCTTCCATTTGGCACTGGTTAAACTGGGGCTTCAGTTTTTAAATTTAAATACAATACTAATCATGTACTCTACACACAAAATTTCAGGTTAAAATTTACATTTGTTCAAAAGATATATAGGGAAATAATTGTATTTTTGAAAACTATAATGCCCTGTATCTTGTAAACGAAGGCTCTAATGACAATTGTTTATATAACAAAATGTTCTTAAATTTGTACGAGGAATACGCTCCTTCATATATGACATTCCATTATGTTACACCCTGTATATGGGGGGTAATTTTCGCCCCTCCGGGTCTGGCTCCCTCGTCTGAATACTGTTTTTTTTTGTGGGGATGTATTATTATTAATAGAAAAAGTTACAAGAAGTGTTAATAACTATTTATTTATAAGAGACAATTGGCTCGTGGAGATTAAAAAAATTAGAAAATACACATTATTTCTAAGAATTTAAGTTCAATGAACCTGCGAATAAGCTTCTAAAGATAGTCCCCAAATATTGAAATTGCAACTTAAAGAACATAGCTAAAAACTATTCCAAGCAAGGCATTGCAAACGCGAAGATATACTTTACAACGGAATTAAATATTACCAAATAATATCCAAACTAATGCATATTTACAACTATTTTGAAATTATGTACACAATATTTGCTCTTATTTTAGAGGACGTTCACGTCCAATTATTTTATTCTACTTTTGGCTAATACTTATAACACACTTTCATTCTTTTTGTTGATGAAGAAACGTATTGTACGTGCGGAAATTCGGTTTCAAGTTAAAGAATTTTTAAACATTTCCAACTTTTACCCCTCTTTATAGATTTGTTGTGTGATGTATTTCTGTAGTTTTTGGGTCTGTGTACCAATATTCGCAATATTTGGTCCGAACGCTCGTAAATTATAGAAATGTTTGTTAGCAGCCCGACATAGTCATTCATACTTCAGGTGCAATGTTTGCAACTGGTTTTATGTGTGCCTTTTTTCCCGATTTACGTTTCCAAATTCGAATTTAATGTAATACAGTTAACAGCAATTTTATTATATTGTTTTTAGTCATTCGGTTTTGTGAAGTTTTAGGACGTTGTTCTTATCATTATTACTATGTAGGTAGAAGTAGGTTAGTTTTATATATTATTTTTATTCTCCTTTTGAATGATTGACTGGTTAAAGGAGCAAGGTGCGGAAAGGTATTGCTTTTTCATGAATTTGAAAATAAATTTGATTTGATCTCTGGGTCGATGGAATTAAAAAAAAATAATTCATTATGAATATTCGGGAGAACTGTTACATATTGGCAGAATTCTTGTAATTTTCCATTCAAATGAAAATTTGCAATACACTCAACTCATTACAATTTTGTTACAGGTGCGACCAGAATACGATTTCATAGTCGTAGGAGGAGGGTCGGCGGGTGCAGTTGTAGCTTCGAGACTCTCCGAAATTGCGAACTGGACCGTCCTTCTCATTGAAGCAGGCGGAGACGAAAACGAAATTTCTGATATTCCGTCATTAAGCGGGTATATGCAGATGTCACAGTTTGACTGGATGTATCAAACGTCGCCACCCGGAGAATCACCGTACTGTTTGGCGATGATTGGGGATAGATGTAATTGGCCAAGGGGAAAGGTAAGGAATATAAATATTGTTTAATGTATCGAGTATTATTGAAATTATGCACGCGTAAAAACTGGCCGTATTCACACGAAATTGTGAAATGGGTATTCTTGTAGTTTTTGTAGTAAATTGTACTTCAAAGAAATAAGAGCACTAAGTACTACAAAAAACAGCGATACACTGTGCTTCAGAACACCACAATGAATAACACAGGCCCACAAAAGAAAAAAAGTTTAGATCCAGAAACCAAACATACCAATATTTATGTATTTTGACTTCCTGAATTCAATGCCGCCATCAGAATTTCACTTTATCGTTGTTTTATCTTTGAAATAGCATTTTTTTTATGGGGCTGCGTAATTTAGAAAAACTGAGTACAATAGATGGATTAAAACAACGTATCCTAGACGAAATACAAAACATAACACCAGACGTAACTGAAAATATAATTAATAGTTCCAAACATCGTATTGGTTATTGTCAAATTGTTAACTGTTCACATTTTGAAATTTTGAATTGTAATAATTATAACAAAAAATCGGTAAAGGTATTTACACAGAACTTCCCTCGTTATTTGTGCATGGCAGTCACACAAAATTAATAATTACGAAATGACATTGAGAATTTTTTTAAAAATTTTCAAAATTTTTTTCTTCTGAAATAGGTTTAAAATGTCAAACGTAGAAATTTTAAATTGGAGCAAAAAGGAAAGTTTCCTTCTATTCTATAGTAGTGCTAAAAAAAGTTTAAAAATTAAAAATTATATATTTTTTAAAATAGGTTTAGAATGCTATGAAACGTGAAAATTTTAAATTTGAGCAAATAAAAAAAAAAAATCGATCTATTTTAGTGGTAAAAACTTTTTGAAAAATGTTGGTGAAAAAAATTTTCAAATTTTTTTTTTCTGAAATACCTAGGTTTAGAATGGAATGAAACGTGAAACTTTTAAATTTGAGTATTCTAGTGTTATTTTTTTTTCCAAACAGGTAACAAAATGTTGCAAATTTTTTTTTCCGAAATTGGTTTGGAATATCATGAAACGTGGAAATTTTAAATTTGAGCAAAACAAAATTTTTCGTCTGTTCTATAGTAGTGATACATAAATGGATTAAAAATGTTTTCAAATTTTTTTTTAAATTCTTTAAAAACATTTTCAAATTTGTTTGAATAGTTTTAGAATGCCGTGGAAACGTGGATAGTTAAAATCTGAACAAAGAAAAAAAAATCTATCTTAGTGGTAAATTTTTTTTAAAATAGTAAAAAAAAATCTAATTTTTCTTTTAAATAGATTTAGAACGCTATGAAAACGTGGAAATTTGAAATTTGAAGAAATAAAAAAAATCCATCTATTTTAGTGGTAAACAAATTTTCAAAAATGGTAAAAAAAAATTCAATTTTTTTTTTAATCAGGCTTAGAATGCCGTGAAACGTGGAAATTTTAAATTTAAAGAAAGAAAAAAAAATTTAATTTTAGTAGTAAAAAATTTTTCAAAAATTAAAAATATTGGTGAAAAAAGTTTTCATTTTTTTTTCCTGAAATAGGTTAAGCGTGTCATGAAACGTAGAAATTTTAAATTTCTTTGTAAAAATTTTTTCAAAAATGTTGGTGAAAAAAATTTTCAAAAATGTTTTTTTCTGAAATAGGTTTAGCGCGTCATGAAACATGGAAATTTTAAATTTGAGCAAAAAAAAATTTTTTCACTATTTATTCCGTTTAGACGGTCCACCCTGTATATTTTCCAGTCAAATTTCTACCATTTCTTCGCTGACAGTAGCGTCAACTACCTACCAAATTTGACTGCTCCCCGTCAAGTAGTTTTTTAGTAAATGCACCAACAGACAGACAGACAGACAGACTGACGGAATTGAAAAACCTATATTTTCGTAATCTACGTGTCTGGAACATCAGAATCCGAAAAAATCTCGGAGGGTGATTTTTTCTCGAATACAATACTTCCCTTCGGTATGCGAGGGAAGTAAAAATGTTCAAACATTTTTTTTTGAATCAGGAAATTGGAAATTTTAAATTTGAAGAAAGAAAAAAAAATATTTCATTTTAGTAGTAAAAATTTTTCAAAAATATAGGTGAAAAAAATTTTCAAAATTTTTTTTCTTGAAATAGGTTCAGCGTGTCATGAAACGTAGAAATTTTAAATTTGAGCAAAAAAAAAATTTTTTCTTGGTAAAAATTTTTGTCAAAAATGGTGAAAAAAATTTTCAAAAAATTTGTTTTTCTGAAATAGGTTTAGCGCGTCATGAAACGTGGAAATTTTAAATTTGAGCAAAAAAATTTTTTTTTCACTATTTATTCCGTTTAGACGGTCCACCCTGTATATTTTCCAGTGAAATTTTTACCATTTCTTCGCTGACAGTAGCGTCAACTACCTACCAAATTTGACTGCTCCCCGTCAAGTAGTTTTTTAGTAAATGCACCAACAGACAGACAGACAGACAGACTGACGGAATTGAAAAACCTATATTTTCGTAATCTACGTGTCTGGAACATCAGAATCCGAAAAAATCTCGGAGGGTGATTTTTTCTCGAATACAATACTTCCCTTCGGTATGCGAGGGAAGTAAAAATGTTCAAACATTTTTTTTTTGAATCAGGAAATTGGAAATTTTAAATTTGAAGAAAGAAAAAAAAATATTTCATTTTAGTAGTAAAAATTTTTAAAAAATATAGGTGAAAAAAATTTTCAATTTTTTTTTCCTGAAATAGGTTCAGCGTGTCATGAAACGTAGAAATTTTAAATTTGAGCAAAAAAAATGTTTCATCTTGGTAAAAATTTTTGTCAAAAATGGTGAAAAAAATTTTCAAAAAATTTTTTTTTCTGAAATAGGTTTAGCGCGTCATGAAACGTGGAAATTTTAAATTTAAGCAAAAAAAAAATTTTTTTCACTATTTATTCCGTTTAGACGGTCCACCTGTATATTTTCCAGTGAAATTTCTACCATTTCTTCGCTGACAGTAGCGTCAACTACCTACCAAATTTGACTGCTCCCCGTCAAGTAGTTTTTTAGTAAATGCACCAACAGACAGACAGACAGACAGACTGACGGAA
Organism: Stenurella melanura; assembly: GCA_963583905.1. NCBI lineage: Eukaryota > Metazoa > Arthropoda > Insecta > Coleoptera > Cerambycidae > Stenurella > Stenurella melanura. The sequence goes on along the minus strand of OY757315.1, from coordinate 38,043,507 downwards.
TTGAAAAACCTATATTTTCGTAATCTACGTGTCTGGAACATCAGAATCCGAAAAAATCTCGGAGGGTGATTTTTTCTCGAATACAATACTTCCCTTCGGTATGCGAGGGAAGTAAAAATGTTCAAACATTTTTTTTTTTTAATCAGGAAATTGGAAATTTTAAATTTGAAGAAAGAAAAAAAAAATATTTCATTTTAGTAGTAAAAATTTTTCAAAAATATAGGTGAAAAAAATTTTCAATTTTTTTTTCCTGAAATAGGTTCAGCGTGTCATGAAACGTAGAAATTTTAAATTTGAGCAAAAAAAATGTTTCATCTTGGTAAAAATTTTTGTCAAAAATGGTGAAAAAAATTTTCAAAAAATTTTTTTTTCTGAAATAGGTTTAGCGCGTCATGAAACGTGGAAATTTTAAATTTGAGCAAAAAAAAATTTTTTTTCACTATTTATTCCGTTTAGACGGTCCACCTGTATATTTTCCAGTGAAATTTCTACCATTTCTTCGCTGACAGTAGCGTCAACTACCTACCAAATTTGACTGCTCTCCGTCAAGTAGTTTTTTAGTAAATGCACCAACAGACAGACAGACAGACAGACCAGCATAAAACATGCAACGATTTTTAACAACTCAAAATTATACAGACTATAGTATACCGCAGTTATTAGCAGGTATTCATTCGGTTCAGAAATATTTATTATTCCATGCCCCCCTCGGGCTCAAAATCAAGCCCCTCTGGAGACTTGTGACGATGATTTGTATAACATTTTTCTCAGTATACCACAATTGTTAGCAGGTATTCAAAATAAGTCGATTTTGCACACTGACTTCTAAGCTATTACTAATTGACGTGTTATTGTATTTTTGCGAACACAAAACAGAAGTTATGAATTTTATGCGTTTTTTTGAAACACTTTATATTATAGTTAAACATTTCTTAATAAATTGTATTTTATGTATAGATTACTTTTTGCAAAAAATATTCAAGATTGGAAAATTTTAAATATTTTTTACTCCAGCATCTAACACCGAGCAAACTTCGATATTGTTATTAATTATTATAAAGGTATTTGTTTTCCAATTTTCAATTCAAAATGTGATAAAATTACTCACCAAATGACGTAGACGAAAGAGGTATAGTGGATGACTTACCTGAAAAAGAAAAAATATATATTTTAGTGGATAAAAATTAACAAATATTATTACAAAAATTTTTAAAATTTTAGAATATTATTTCATATCCATAATTTGAAATTTAACTCAGTTTCGCTAAGAGGGGATCAATGTAATAACAAGTTGTTTTAATTAAGGTCCTTGGTGGATCGAGCGTCCTCAATGCCATGATCTACATCCGAGGGAACAAACGCGACTACGACTACTGGGAGCAACAGGGTAACCCCGGATGGTCATACAAAGACGTTCTGCCTTACTTTCTCAAATCTGAAGACAATAGGAATCCCTATTTAGCCAAGACGCCATATCATTCCACCGGGGGTTATCTCACTGTTCAAGAAGCTCCCTGGAGGACACCACTGTCCATAGCTTTTCTACAGGCAGGAAGAGAGTTAGGATACCAGGTGAGGGATTGTAATGGCGAGAAGCAGACCGGGTTCATGTTGTCCCAAGGTAAGTTAAGAATATATAAATTATAACACTTCCGAGAGCACTTCATTTCCTATGAACGGCAGTTAATGATTAAGGGGATTGTCCCCCCCCCCCCCCCCCACTTAATAGCAAATATTCTCAAAAACATACCAGATATAAATATCTTAGTTCATATTATACATAGCGAGAGTCTTGCAACTTTTGAAGTCGCAAAGCCATTATCTTATTCTCTTCAAGACTTCAAGTCGACAAATCTTGCGTATTTTACATAAGAATTAGTTGAAATTCAATCTTGCACACGGAGGAATTCTCCAAATATGTCATGCAAGAAAACAAACATGTAAACGGGACAACCTGTATATTTTCGAATATTTTATGCCGCTTGATAAATACGTATAATTCAACCTTCAAATATTATTTTGATTTTCAAAAAATATATTTAATTTTTGCTTTTAATCATAGATATTCGATATTTGCTTAAAATTATTAAAATTCGGTCCGCAAGCTTCTGTAAAATACCAACATTAAATACCATTTAGTCTTCATTAAGTATATTTGAAAAATTAAACCTATTCATGGTCAACTTATTCAAAATACTTGTAAAAAATTGATTTACCAAACTTTAATTTTTTTAATTAATGATTTTCGTAATTAAAAGGTTTAAGTAAATAACAAGCTGTCCCATAGGGGTTCCAGAAAAAAAAGGTTTTCGTTGAAAAACTAATATCGCTTAACTTCATGCAGAGAGTTCATGTTTAATCCTAATATTTGTAGCAATGATATTTGGCAGATACTTGCAGGTCGATTTTTGATAATTTTGAACAAGTTGCGAGCTTCTATGATTAAAACTAAAAATAAAACAATTTTTTTGAAAATCAAAATAAGATCTGAGAGTTGGATCGTATGTATTTTGGCTAGCAAAATCCAAATATGTAAAAATATATACATTGTCCTATTTAAAAAATTGCATCGAAACAGGAAGTCGGCCATTTTATTTCTTGCTTGTACTTTGCCATTTGTTTAAAACTAGTGACTATAGAATGAAAAATGTATTGATAAAACTAAGTACTATGGAATTACAGACACCTCATTCCTTGTCTTCAATTCTACTACAAAAACCGTAAACTTCACTTAGTAATCCAAGAAGCTTATATCGACTTCGGAATTCCGCAAGGATCTGCTCTTGGACCCATGCCCCTTTTACTGTTTATAAATGATTTAGCCATCAACATGTTGCAAAGTATCTCTCTTCTTACAGAAGATTTAATACAATTTTCGTTCACGTAAAATATTAGAGGGGATATGCTGACGTCCTGACAAACAATTACTAACTTTGACACAATTACTAACTAATTTGACTTAACAAACACTGGTTAGCCATAGTTTAAGTAATGAGAGAGGGGGGGGCACCAACTGCATATTTTAAGTCAATAGTACAATACCTGACCGACTTTTTGCTAATATAAAAATGATGTCATATTTTGGTTATTTTTTCTTAAATTTAAGGGACTCTCAGAAGAGGATCCAGGTGTTCTACAGCTAAGGCATTCCTCAGGCCAGTAAGAAACAGAAATAACTTAAATATTGCAATGTATTCGCAAGTGACTAAAATAATGATCGATCCTAGAACTAAACGAGCGTATGGTGTAAAAATGGTTCGAAATAATAGACCACATTTGGTTCGGGCCAGGAGAGAGATTGTAATGAGCGCTGGAGCAATCGGAACCCCCCAGATTCTAATGCTATCTGGAATAGGTAAGAGAAATAAACAAGGAAGTGCTACATTATATTACTATAAAAATGTGTATTTAAATACGAGGTTAGAGAATGCATAAATAAAATCTAACGCGTGCTAAAAAAAAGTGAAGAATCCCATGCTCGTGTAGATCCTTAGATTTGGTTCATCATGAAAATCACACGTCGAAAGAGTGACCGCAAAATCCGCCTATTTTTGGGTAGCGGACGCAAGCTTGGAAAAAAAACGTAAAAAGGTTCAGGTCTCAAATTAGTCGTCATTAAAAACCAAAGTCATTATTCTTGGTTTTTGAAAATGTTCAGTAGTTACTCCGCATCCAAGGGTTGAAGTCAATTGTAGTGTCTGGAGTAGGCGTACACAGACTTATGTGTAAGTGCGCAACATATTTATCACGCACCTCGCAGTTGTAGATTTTAGTAGTATTAAAATGGCTTTGTATTAGATCAGCTGTGACTTGTGAGAGAAATAAATTTTTAATTATTTGGGTAACCACCTGTTTTATTTTTGAGTGTGAATACACTACAGTGGCGACGAGATTACGGAAAGATTACAGATATATTGTGTTAAGTTAAATGATTAAAAATTGCACGTTTGAGTGAAAAGAACACTGAAACATGCCAGGTGGTAGCAGTAATGTGGACAGCGCAAACGCGAGCACAAACGCCGGTTTGAAAATGACAATTGGAAACGTCCGCGAATTTGACCCAAATGTAAACAACTGGATAGTGTACAAAAAACAAGTGTCGCAGTTTTTCTTGATAAACAGCATAACAGATCCTATTATAAAGCGAGGATTTTTATTAAACAACCTCAGTGAGTCTGCTTATAGTACCCTATGTGACTTATTAGGTCCGAAAGAGCCCGATGAAGCTAGTTATAATGAAATAGTGGAAAAATTCGACGAACATTTTTGTGTTAAAAGAAGTATTTGGGGCGAGAGAATGTTATTTTATCAAGCACGTCAAGAAAATAGCGAGTCTATCACGGATTGGGCTGTAAGAGTGAGACATTTATCTACAAATTGCGATTTCGGAACATTTTTAAATATCGCAATTCGAGATAAATTTATTTTTGGTATGCAAACCGGTCGTGCTTTAGAGAAATTGTTACAAGAGAGCAGTAATACTCTGGATTTTAAAAAAGCAGTGGAAATTGCCCAGAGTGTCGAATCGGCGAGAAATTATTACCAGGGAAGTTCAAGCGACTTAGAACAAAATGTCAAACTGGAACCTCAGATCCACCGTGTTCACGCTACGGCCAGGGGAGCAGGCAGAAATCCACACTATAACGAACGTTCTGCGAGATCGCCGTCGAGAAAGAAATATGCAAATACAGCTCAACGTCATCCAAGTCCCGGTCATTTATCAAATTTATGTAAAAAACATCATAATTCGGTAAACAAAAAAACATCTCATTTTTTAGAAGTCACCGAAAATCAGCAAGGAGATAATGACAGTTTTTTACATATATTTAATATAAATGTAGATAGTAAAAATTCACCAATTTATTATTTACGTAGATATGGAGTTAGACAGTGGAAGTGCAATAACTGCATTTTCGAAAGAATTTTACCTAAAAAATTTTGCCTATTTGCCATTATCCAACTCTACAACCTCCTTAATTAGTTATTCTGGAAATAAAATTTATCCTGTAGGAACAGTTAGTTTAAAAATATCTTATAATGATAAGACACACCCAATTGATATTTTTGTTGTAGATGAGGGTGGTCCTCCACTTTTAGGAAGAGATTTTATGTACAAGTTTAATTTATGTGTTAAGGAAATTAATTCTATTGATGTTGATAACGGTTTAGTCAATAACTTGTACGAAAAATATAAGGAAATATTTTCTAGTGGGGTAGGAACCTTTTCAAAGGGTAAAATTGAGATTAAATTAAAAACGGATAGCAAACCATTATTAGCAATTTTTGGTAATAAAAAAGGAATACCACAATTGGCTGCTAATAGGTTGCAGAGATATGCCTGGTTATTATCCGGTTATGTATATGACATTGAATACGTAAAGTCTGAAAAAAATGTGTCCGATTGTTTTTCCAGACTTCCTTTAGATCACGAGAATTTAAAACCCGAAAGCGATTATACTTATTTAAAATACTTTGAAAAGGAAAACAGTAGTTTAAATACCGAAACTATTAAGCATGATACTCAGAACGATTTAATTTTAAAAGAAATTTATAATTATGTTAAAAACGGTTGGCCTAATGTAGTTGATGACAAATATAAACCGTATTATTTAAGGAAATACGAGATATCCATAGAGGACGACATTTTAATGTGGGGTCATCGCGTAATAGTACCGCAAAATTTGCAAAAAGTATTATTAGACGAGTTGCATAAATTACACATGGGTATTGTGAAAACCAAATCTTTGGCGCGTAGTTATTTATGGTGGCCTGCTCTAAATGAAAATATCGAGCTAACTTGCAAATCATGTGAATTATGTTTAAAATATCAATGCAATCCTGAAAAATGTCCTTTAATTCCATGGCCTTATCCTGAAAATGCCTGGGAACGCATTCATATAGATTTTCTAGGTCCTTTTAAAAACAAAATGTATTTTTGTATTACTGACGCTTTTTCTAAATGGTTAGAAATATTTCCAATGAATAATATTACCTCAACAAATAGTATTGGAAAATTGACAGAACTATTTGCAAGATTTGGGTTACCAAAAATATTAGTTTCTGATAACGGCCCTCAATTCACTTCATTTGAATTTAAACAATTTTTACAACAAAATGGCATTGAACATAAAACGATTTCACCTTTTCACCCTAGTACAAATGGTAGTGCTGAAAATTCAGTCAAGACAGTAAAACAATTTCTAAAAAAAATTTATCCTGATAAAGAGATAAATAAAAAACTAAACGAGTTTTTATTTGATTATAGAAATACGGTACATTGCTCAACGGGAGAAACTCCGTCAAGGTTATTGTTAGGTCATAATGTTCGCACCCGTTTCGATTTAATCAACCCTTTAGACAGTAATAAAGTAAACAAAAAAGTATACAATAAAGTATTTAAACAAATAAAAAAAACTCAACGAAGACAAATTAAGAATACTGGGGGGACAAGGAAAGTACGATTTAAAATTGGACAAATCGTTATGTGTAAAGATTTTCGTAAATTAAACGAGCCTGTTTGGACAAAGTGTAAAATTGAAAAAAAAGTAGGACCATATACGTTTATTGTAAAAATGTGTGATTCACCTCTTACTTGGAAGAGACACGTAATCCAAATACGCGAGTGCAAATTGTTCGACAACAATAATTTAACCGGAATTGACTTAGAAAATAAAATTGTGAAAAGTGATAAGTTAAGCACAGATTTTGATTTTACTTTGGCTAAGGACATGTTAAACAAAACAGAAAATGTAAATACTAGTAATGAAAATTTGAGCACGAATCTAATTCCAAATAGTAATTTTGAGAACAGTATTCGTACTGAAATTTTAGACCGACCACAACGTGTGCGCAGACAACCAGACCGATTTGGTTACGAAAATTAATGTTATTTAGAGCGCGGGGAGTTGTAGTGTCTGGAGTAGGCGTACACAGACTTATGTGTAAGTGCGCAACATATTTATCACGCACCTCGCAGTTGTAGATTTTAGTAGTATTAAAATGGCTTTGTATTAGATCAGCTGTGACTTGTGAGAGAAATAAATTTTTAATTATTTGGGTAACCACCTGTTTTATTTTTGAGTGTGAATACACTAATCTAAAAACAATTCTATTAGTATTATTTCTATTAAGTCAGTCTTAAAAAAGCGAAATTATATATTTTCTATACAACAATATTCTGAGGGTAAGAAATTCACCCATAGGCCCTTGAAGGGGGTGAAACCATCGCCAAAATATCAAGAAAATCTTTTTTTTTTAATTCTGAAAACAAAATATTTCAATGTTTTAAGTCATGAAAAAAAAAACTTTCATAGAATTATTAAATTTTTTATAGCTTTGTAGCTGCCTAGACTAGGGATACCCAGTCGTTAGAAAGTGCGTTTTCGTCAAAATTGCTAATAAAAATACTTTCTTATTTGTCATGATTTAAAACATTTAAATATTCTCAGAATATTAAAAAATATTTTTGATTTTTTTGGTACTTGGGGGATGACTTCACCCCCCTTCGAGGGCCTATGGGTGAATTCTTAACCCTTCTTGATAGAAAATACATATTTTCGCTTTTTTAAGATTGATTTAATAGAGATAATACACACAGAGTTGTTTTTAGATTTATTCATTTCAACCCCTAAATAAGTGTAAATCAAGAACAATGTCTTTTTTGGTTTTTAATGACGATTAATTTGAGACCTGCTAAACCTTTTTAAGATTTTTCCCAAGCTCGCAATCAACTACCCAAAAACAGGCGAAAAAACAGCGTTTTAGCGGTCACTCTTTAACTTTCAGGAAGGTTTTCTTACTTTTTGTTGGGTATTTTGCCACTGAAAAATATTTAAAAGTTTTTAATGAAAAAAACCTCTGCGCCAAACTGATCAGACAGAGGTTGGTTCTTGAATACTTGACTGTTTCAAAAAGTCTCACACCTAAAATTATATAAACTAGAACAATGTTATAAACTAAAAAATGAAAACGAAAGCTATAGGCAGTTAACGTTTCGGAAGAAAATCTACTTCCGTTCTCAAAACTTTTTTGGCCGTCAACCATGACAGTTCTTTGTTTATGTATTTCCATAGTCACGTGAGACATTAAATTATATTTATTTTATTTTTACTTACTTCGTCTCTAAGGATGGGCAACCAACTAGTACAAAAATCTATTGAATAATTTGAAACGCATCTACTCTCGTTTAATAAAATAATCGCGGATTCCTTAAGTTTTCTTTTAGTTCCGTTACTCTCTTTTTCTAAGATCTTCGCCGAGTCCCATTTAAACTTGTGGTTATTATCCCACGCGTGTTCACAAATTTTGGATTTTTCAAATTCTCCCCTTCTAGCGTAATTTCTATGTTCACCAAGCCTTACGTTGAAAGGTCTAGATGATTCACCTACGTAATGTTTTCCGCACTCACACAGAACACTATAAATACAATTTTTTGAATTTTGAACAATATTTAGAAGTTTGGTTTTTGATAAAACCGATCTTAGCGTGAAGCCCGTTTGAAAAGCCGTTTGTGCGGAAAACCTGTTCCCAATTTTTCGTAATTTATCCGATAAACCATGTACATATGGAATTACTGCCATTGACCTAAATACCTCAGGTTGTGATAGTATATTCTCTCTAATACCAATGTTGAATAACTGACTATTGAGGAAAATTTTGAGGAAAATATTATTAATAATATAGCTTATAAACCCATTGTATGGTGGAGATATGTAGATGGCATTTTTGCTATATGGCCTTATAGTAAAGAAAGTTTAAGTAATTTTTTGAAGCAGATTAACGAAAAAGAACCTCCAATTAAATGAACAATATAAATAGAAAATAATATTGAATTACCTTTCTTAGATATTTTAATTAAAAAATTAGATAACACATACCAAACCAGTGTGTATTGAAAACAAACACTCACAAACAGATACTTAAATTTCAATTCAAATCAACATATTAGTGTTAAGGAAGGTGTTGTTAATAGCTTGACAGAGCCAAAATTGTTTCTTCAAATGATATAATATTAAGGAACGAAAAGCAATTTATAAAAACTGACTTATTAAATAATCAATATCCTGAGAGTTTTGTTGATAGTCAGTTATTGAACATTGGTAGTAGAGAGAATATACTATCACAAACTGAGGTATTTAGGTCAATGGCAGTAATTCCATATATACATGGTTTATCGGATAAATTACAAAAAATTGGGAATAACTTTTCTGTACGAACGGTTTTTCAAACGGGCTCCATGCTAAGATCGGTTTTATCTAAAACCAAACCTCCAAATATTGTTCAAAATTCAAAAAATTGTATTTATAGTGTTCTGTGTGAGTGCGGAAAACATTACGCAGGTGAATCATCTAGACCTTTCAGAATTTGAAAAATCCAAAATTTGTGAACTCGCGTGGGATAATAATCACAGAATTAAATGGGACACGGCGAAGATCTTAGAAAAAGAGAGCAACGGAACTAAAAGAAAACTTAAAGAATCCGCGATTATTTTATTAAAAGAGAATAAATAGATGCGTTTCAAATTATTCAATAGATTTTTGTACTAGTTGGTTGCCCATCCTTAGAGACGAAGTAAGTAAAAATAAGATAAATATAATATCATGTCTCACGTGACTATGGAAATACATAAACAAAGAACTGTCATGGTTGACAGCCAAAAAAGTTTTGAGAACGGAAGTAGATTTTCTTCCAAAACGTTAACTGCCGATAGCTTTCATTTCCATTTTTTAGTTTATAACATTGTTCTAGTTTATATATTTTTAGGTGCGAGACTTTTTGAAACAGTCAAGTATTCAAGAACCAACCTCTACTGATCCGTTTGGCGTAGAGCTTTTTTTCATTAAAACCTTTTAAATATTTTTCAGTGGCAAAATACCCAACAAAAACTAAGAAAATCTGAATATGCCACAAATAAACAATTATAGACAATTACAGAAAGGTGTGAGAAAACAGTTATTCTTAAAAAACCACATCTCGGTAATTTTTTTAACAATTTGGACGAGACTAATCTTAAATTCACGGTAATTTTTAAAGTCTCAAGTGGCGTTCTTAACACTTTTTTTGAGAAAATTCGTAGTTTTCCGGATATTTGTAAATAATTGTTTTACAGACAGTGATTTTGGTCAATTTCAGCACTTCACTGGTTTTATTTTAATAAAATTTTATAAAATCGTGTAAAAATAATACAGTAATACGAAGCATCGCTTAACCACCTAAGTCCCTCGTCTTCTTTTAAGTGGGAAGCTTGATGTTTTTTTACGCTCGCTCCAAAATATTTTCCCTACTATAATACGTAATATATAACTACGGCCAATCATTTTTTTCAACTATTACATTCGTTTCAAGCATATTAGTATAAATGGAAGCTGATGGATTCTAATTATAGAAAATTAGGCTAAGCACCATCTGGTGTCGAACTTCGGAACTACAGTAGTTTCATGGATAATTTTATGAATAAAATTTAGACACACTCGGTAAATTAAGACATACAATTTTTCGCAATTTCTCTTAATAATATATTGCTCATAAATTTCATGGAGCACAAATTAGATTATGATAGTGTAGAGAAAGTTTCAGTAACCATATGTTATATAAAATATAAATGCTGCTTGATATAACACAATGTTAGTATTGTGTAATGCAGGGAATCCGAAAATGAGAAGGTCGGTGCTAACTGGTTAAATAGCTGTACACTAGTCGTGCTTTGCCGGCTGAGAATTATTCGACTAATATATGGCTCTGATGATATAATCAACTTCAACATACGAAATTCCTTGTGAGTACACGCCAGGGTGCTACTTAAAATCACCGGAAATTCAAATAACGAAACTTCTTAATTAGTCCTCGTCAATTTAAATTGAAATCGTGTATAGTATTAGAACTTCAAAAATTGTTTTATTTTTGTATGAATAAGTTGGTAATGGACTGTAAACTACAATAAATAGAAAATAAAAACAAGTAACTGATTGAAAAAAAAATTGAAAAATCGGTAAAGGTATTTACACATAACTATCCTCTTATTTGCACAGGGCGGTCACTCTAAAGGCGGCTTACAGACTTAATTGCATACTTGAACGGTATGCATGCCCAAGTTGATAGGCCTTTTCATCAAAGAGAATCTTTGTGCGCATGCGTTGAGTTCCGCCATGTTTCTTCGGACAGATTTCGCATGTCAACATTGGATTTTATATAAACATTATGTTTTTTAAACAAATAATGATGAATCTGTCGCCAATTTTCTGAATATAAGTAGTGCAATATCGTGTAGTTAATTTGAAAAATTTGAAAACAAGGACCTATGGGTAAAGGAGCTAATAAACGCTGTTGTTTTCAGAGTTCAGTTTCCTGTCAGCTACTGTACTATGAGGAATGTTTGTGCAGCTGTGTTTCTTAGAACTATGGTATTTTCTAAAGTATTCTAACTGAAAATATATTTAGTTGTCTGCAATAACATATTATTGCAGCTTACAATCATTTGTTAAAGTGGCTTTATAATACCATTACTTTAACTTAGTTTAGTGCACTAAAGTGGACCGAACGTTTGACTATTAGGTCAAGAGATGTCGTATACTTTAGGACAAAATTTTAGGATATTTTGACGAGAACATTTACGTGTATTTGGCTTGTTGGTCAAATGTCTAAACCACACATAGTTGCCATCTAAAAAATAAGTTTAAGAACTTATAACTTAAACGCTAAGGCGTTTTCTTTCATTACAAAAACTTAAATAAAGGAGACTCATCTCACTGTGCTGCTAGTCATGAGCTTCTGATTTGGGAAAAGCCTAACATTCCTACTAGATTAAAAAAAATCATGGAATTGACAAAATTGAAAGTCTATTTAAGGAATCGCAACTTTGTGTGGTTCAGTGATATCGATATTTCACCAACAATATGTTTTCGTTACAATGGGTCTCTTACTACTAGTTGCCATACATAAACGTCTCAAAGTCCAAATAGTATTAAATAAATAAAATTCTAGAGGGGTTTGGATATGGTGTATATATCTCAACAACCAACGAAGTCGAAAAAAGAACACTGCCTCTAGATACTAGTATATACACTGCCGAAGCCTCAGCAATTTCGTTTGCACTCGACTGGATAATAGATAGTCGCCACGATAAACTTCATTGTGAGTTATGATTGATTGAGATGAAAGTGGGGGATAATGTATTCTCCCATTTTATTAATTCAATTGATGATCAATGTCATTTTGACGTTCACAGCTTTGATAGAAATTTAAAAAAAATCCTTGATTATCTTGAACATTCAAGACTTGGTAGCGACCCCTAAAACTGAATTTAAAAATGTTTTACCATAAATTAAGGACCACCCTAAGACCACCCTGTATACTTTTCAATAAAAACTGTAATAGGTGTCTTCGTAGCCAATTGATATGCCAAATATTATTGCCATCTGTCACATTTTTATTTTTAATTGCACATCCACATAGTGCAGTGGAAGTATACCAGTGGTTAAAAAATTTAAAAAAATCTTTGAAATAGATTTAGAATGTCATGAAATGTAAAAATTTAAAATTTGGGGGAAAAATTGTTTCTTATTATCTGTTCCCTTTAGACGATCCAACTTGTACATTTTCCAGTGAAAGTCTAATCATCTCTTCGGTGGCACTTGCGTTATCTACCTACCATGTTTGACTACTCTCCGCCAAGTAGTTTTTTGTTAATGCACCAACAGACATGCTGACATACAGACAGATAAACAGACAGACAGGCGACGGAATTGAACATTTTATATTTTCGTAATCTACATGAGATGAAACTAAAAAATCTCACATGGTGATTTTTTCTCGAATACAATACTTCCCTTCGGTATGTGACGAATTAAAAATTGAATAGCCGAAGCCGAAGCCCTATGATAATCAATCATTATGATCTGTTACAGCACGTTTTAGTTTGTTTCCTATCACCGAATTTATTTTAATCGAACGGCTACTGCAGTTTCAGTACCTAAGGTTCATAAGTGAAAGTTTGAAAATGGCACGTTAAGTGCCGAAACTGCAGGCACGTCTTGGCTGCAATAAATTCAGTTACAAAAACAAGGCAAAAGTTCACAAGTGAAAGTTTGAAAGTGGCACGTTAAGTGCAGAAACTGCAGTAAAGTTTGGGTTACAACAAATTCTGTGACAAAAAAACAAAGTAAAAAGTGTTAAAACATTTCAAAAAAATAATTTCTTTAATAGAAATTTGGCTACAATACATATATTTTGTTTTTTTAGGACCTAAGGAACACCTGCAATCCTTCAACATACCAGTATACAGCGACTTGAAGGTAGGACACAACCTACAGGATCACGTTGGTCTAGGTGGCTTGACGTTCATCGTGGATGATCCTATTACCTTTACCAAGAAGCGGTACCAGACAATGGCAGTAGCTATGGAATACATTATCAGAGAGAAAGGACCCATGACTTCGCTTGGTGGTGTAGAAGGTTTGTAGCGGAGTTGTAACACCGATGTGCATAATAATTATAGCAGTTAAATAATGACGACTCTAACTATGTTGCCTGAATGACAATGACAGTCTTAGTGACATCATCATTATCAATGTGTTTTTTAACTGCTTGACTCATGCGATCCACATGAACCACACGAACTATACGATTGAACCATATCTATACCTGAGAGGTGAACAATTGTCCATTATTACTTTGTAGAAATAGAAAACAGGGTTTAAATAGATATGACTTTCTGCCTTAATGAAAACTGCCGATTTTTTTCTAAATGTTGTAACTAGTAGTAATGGACATAAGATCGTTTAACACTATATAATTTAGGATCCTAAAAAAGTTAGAGATACTATTTTTTTCCCCTTAGGTACAGAATGATCCACGTGGTTCGCAAAGATGACGTCACTATTTCATTTTTATAAACAAATGCGCATAATAACTGATTAATAATAGTTACAAACTTGGAAGTCAACTCATTTAAAGATTAATTAACCCTCTATAAAAACGACCTGAATGTCTATTGTGATATCTCTAATAGTTTAAAAGTTATATCAGTGTTTTAGTTGACAAATCAAGTGCCCGTTTCAACTTCCGTATCGTGTAATATTGAAAAACGCTATAAAAAATACAAACCAATTATTTTCAATATGTTGATACATATAGCTGTTTTTGTAATTTTTTTAAGATTTAGAAAAAAAAATTAGATGCGTCAGAATTTGTTTAAAACAAATTGTTAAATTAATAAACAATGAAATTGTTTGTTACTCTATTGAGGATTGCCAATTATGATTTTCAAAGAAAAAAATAATTTCTTAATTAATTATACAAATGATGGATAATTAAAGAAAACCGATTATAAACAATAAGATAATGTTTTTAAGAAAAAAAAATCGGTAAAGGTATTTACACAGAACTTCCCTCTTTATCTGTGCATGGTGGTCACTCTAAAAAATTAATAATTACGAAGTGACATTGAAAATAATAATCGGAATATAGTTATCACTATTATTACAAAGAACACCTGATATGTATACAGAGTGCACAATGCACATCCAGCAGCAAAAGTTCAATACTAAATAACAGGCGCAAAATATGGAAGGCTTGGGCAAATACCTTTATAAATGTCCACCATGACTGAATTATTTTTTGGGAAGACCACCCTGTACATTTTTCAATAATAGTATAATAGGTGCATATGCCTAATATTATTGCCATCTGTCACATTTTCAATTCGACATACACGTAGTGGAGTGGAAGAATAGTGGAGGTTAAAAAATTTAATTTTTTTTTTCAATTTTTCAAAAATGTTTTTAAAAAAATTTTGAAAATTTTTTTCTTCTGAAATAGGTTTAGAATGCCATGACACGTGGAAATTTTAGATTTGAGCAAAAAGGAAAGTTTCCTTCTATTATACAGTGGTATTTTTTTTTAAATTGGTTTAGAAAGCCATGAAACGTGAAAATTTTAAATTTGAGCAAAGAAAAAAAAATTTCCATCTGTTTTAGTGGTAAAATTTTTTTGAAAAATGTTGGTGAAAAAAAATTTCAAATTTTTTTTGCTCAAATAGGTTTAGAATGTCAGTCACGTCAAATGTGAAAATTTCAAATTTGTGTAAAAAAAAATTCCATCTATTCTAGTGGTAATTTTTTTTCCAAAATGGTAAAAAAAATGTTGCAAATTTTCTTTTCCGAAATAGGTTTGGAATGTCATGAAACGTGGAAATTTTAAATTTGAGCAAAGAAACATTTTTTTCATCTATTCTATACCCAGTGATGATAAATAGATTTAAAAAAAAATGTTTAATCAAAATACTTAATTTATAAATTTGTTTGAATAGGTTTAGAATGCCATGAAAACGTGAAAATTTCAAATTTGAACAAAAAACAAATTCAGTCTATTGGTGGTAAAATTTTTTCAAAAATAGTAAAAAGAATTTCAATTTTTTTTTTAAATAGGTTTAGAACGACATGAAAGGTGGAAATTTTAAATTTGAACAAAGAAAAAAATTTTCTATCTACTGTAGCGGAAAATTTTTTTTCAAAAATGGTAAAAAAAAATAAAAAAAAAATTTTTAGTGGTAAAATTTTTTTCAAAAATGTTGGTGAAAAAAATTTTCAAAATTAATTTTTCTGAAATGGGTTTAGCGTGTCATGAAACGTGGAAATTTTAAATTTGAGCAAAAAAAAATATTTTCATTATTTATTCCCTTTAGACGATCCACCCTGTATATTTTCCAGTGAAAGTTCTACCATTTCTTCGCTGACAGTAGGGTCAACTACCTACCAAATTTTACTGCTCTCCGTCAAGTAGTTTTTTAGTAAATGCACCAACAGACAGACAGACAGGCAGACGGAATTGGAAAATCTATATTTTCGTAATCTCCGTGATCTGAAACGTCAGAATCCGAAAAAATCTCGGAGGGTGATTTTATTCTCGAATACAATACTTCCCTTCGGTATACGAGGGAAGTAAAAATTATTTAAAAATCATACTTAATATTCTCATAAATTGTAAAAAAAAAAATTAAATATAAAACTAGTCAATTTGTTTATAAACAACTTATAAACAAATGGCGTACATTTTTTTTTAACGTTAATGAATGCCTTTCTTCAATGTAAACATTGTAATATGATAATGAAGTTGAAAAAAAAAATTTTACAACTTTACTTTGGTTTTTAATTTTCTGTTTATTTTAAAAAATTATAATAAACAAAATGAACAATTTTTAAAAACTTTTATAATGTGAACTTGTTAAATATATCCATAAGAAGGGCTCCAAGTAGCGAAAATTTTATAGGTCAATTATTTAAAAAAAAAATGTCCCCAATGATAACGGAGGTTCCATAAAATTTCGTTAGTTAACAATGGCCTCACTTGTTGAAAAATAAACTTTAACATTTTTTCCAACGGGACCTTATTTTTTGAAGTGTTAAGAATACACCATAATTTTTTTCAAATTTTTAAATTGATATTTAATAGCACAAAAAAATGATTTTATATGATGTACTCTCTTTTGAGGCGGCGCTCGCATCCTGCAGTGGTCGCGTAGAATCCTATTTTCAGCGTTAAATTAAAATGATAAATAATGGAGATAGAGTTCCGAGAGTTGCGACTTTTTTTTTGGAAGATTCCTCCTCTTTAAGAATATTTTTTCCGATTTCCGTTATCGCTTATAGTTTTTGAGTTATAAGCGAAAAACTAAATGCGATTTTTTTTCATCTTAATTTGTTTATAACTTTTGCAATTTTTTATGTGCTAATAAAACATTTTAATACATTTTTCTAGACGTCATTCCGAATCCAATGAGCTATTGCTATTGTGAATTAGACTATTAGCAAAATAATACAAATTTCACAAACGTGATCATCATGAGAATGGTTACTATAAGAACATTTCTTATAGAAAATTTTGTAAACTTTATTTTACATATGGAACACAATTTCGAAATCTCACCATTTTAGTACTAATGTTAAACACATACAAACATGCAAAACCAAAAATGAATATTATATTTTCGTTCATTATATATATTTTTTTCTATCTATATATTTACGTTCAATTAATAAATAAATTTCTGACCTAAATCTATGGATATAATAGAAACCTTCCTATGTTTTAGGTTTGGCGTTTGTAAACACAAAATACGCCCCAAAATCCGGCCTCTGGCCTGACATTCAGTTTCACTTTGCCCCTAGCAGCGTCAATTCAGATGGAGAACAAGTAAGGAAAATTACCGGCCTTCGAGACAGCGTCTACAACACCGTCTACAAGCCTCTAAAAGATGCGGAGACCTGGACAATTCTACCACTTCTCTTGCGACCAAGAAGTACTGGGTGGGTTAGGTTGAAGTCGAAGGACCCCAAGGTGTATCCTGACATCAATCCGAACTACTTCACTCACAAGGAGGATATACAAACTCTAACTGAAGGGATTAGGATTGCGCTTAACGTGTCCAGTTCTAAAGCTTTTCAAAGGTTTAATTCAAGACCGCACAGGATACCTTTTCCTGGTTAGCATCAAATTCTCTTATTTTAATTAAATTCAAAATTGTAAAAAAATCGGTAAAAAAAGAAGAAGAAGTAGAAAAATTCGTTCGGAAACACATCTTAAGTACTTGTGTGAAAAAGTTTACACTACTACAGAATGGAAAGAACACGTTTATTAATCCATAATAGACACTCCATTCGGTGTAAAAAACGGCCGATCTTGACTTCTTACTTGCTCTTTGTAAATAGGTGCAGGGGAGGGGGTGAACAAGGCTGACTATGTCTGCGCTTAGAAGCGACCATGTAACCTGGTAAATTCAAATTGAAATTTCTTATCGACGTCTTGCTAATACTTTTTGCTTGCAATGTGATATATATTTCTAGACGTCGACAATCCAAAAATACTCTTGCCAGTATTTTCTGTCGTCAGGTTTGGCCTTATGCTCAACTTTTGAAAATCTCGCAGAAACAGCTCTCGATCAAATGGTGCAGTAGAGAGACTTTTCGACGAAATTTGGAATTTATCTTAAACTTGTTCTTTCTAAGGCTAAGATGCTGTTGCCAGGAGTTAATATGTAAAAAGAGTTTTGCAACTTGGTCAAAAGTGAAATGTTTTTTGCCAACGGTGTAAAATCGGAACCAATAGTCAAAATTAGGTTTTATTCCTCTAAATATGTTTATTTAACTCCTAACTATTACTCTTGCAAACATTTTTTATCCAGTAGTTTTGCCCCGTTCGTCTCTATACTCAACTCCGGGTTTCAGTGTACAAAATTTCAGAATAATAAAATGTATCGGCCATAATTTGTTCACTTACTGGTTAAAAAACGCTTGCAATGGTAATACTATTAGTTAAGAGTCCTATTAACATTTTTAGAGAAGTAAAACCTATTTGTGACTATTAGTTTCGATTTTACACCATTGGCAAAAAACACTTCATTTTTGATCAAGTTGCAAAACCCTTTTTTGGATAGTAACTCTTTTAGTGACACAAAAAATGCTGGCAATAGCAGCTTAACTTTAAAAAAACCACGTTTAAGATATATTCCAAATTTCTGTGAAAAGTCTCAGCATTGCACCATTTGGCCGAAAGCTGTTTATCCGGGATTTTCGGTTGAGCCTAGGGTCGAATCTGATGACAGAAAATGCTGACAGGGGTATTTTTGGGTTGTTCTCGACGTCTGGAAATATGTATCACATTGCAAGCAAAAAATCTGAAAAAAACAGTCATTGGGTGTTTTACAGACATTTTTTACGCACCCCGTCTAACCGCTGATTATTATTTATTCATTATATATACCGATGATTTACGTCTGATCATGCAAGTACATTACTAAAATCAAACAATGACAGCATTCTAAAATCGTAATAACACATTTTTATCTGAAATACAAAACTGCAAGAGCTACCCCTTACGACGGCCTTGCTGTCATTCTTAAATAGCCCTAATAGGCGAGCGGTTCACCCCTAAAAAGACGCTTAGAAATGCGAGTTACCGACTAAATTTTTTTAATAAAAGACTTCTACTTGAAACTTTTTCAGCATTGTGGAGCATATTTTTCTGACAATTTACGTATCTTTTGCATAATTTTTTAGGCGGTCCTTCAATAGTTATAAACAAAAATGTTGTAAAAAAAAGAAAACTTAATACATCGCTCTAAAAACGTTTTCTATAATAAAAACCGACCAAAATAAACACTTTTTGTCTCTTGGCTTTTTCTCGAAAAATGCACGGTTTCCGAGATATGGTCAATTTTTCAACAAAAAAACGCGAAAATAGGCGACCTTTCGGATTTTTTTTCTCAATAATTTCTTAATGCACAGTAATTCTGCATACGCCAAAATAAACGGCAGTTCATCTACTACAGGTATGATTTTTTTTGTGTGGAATTATGCTCATTAAGATTACTTAAAATTGAATTTAGGAAAGTACCATTGAAAATCAAAACAATAACAAAGCAAATAACATGGCGGCCGGGGGTTAGGGAAGCAGAAGCCGCGCGTCTGCGCAGATGACGCGCACACGACCTACTCAAATCCAAATATTTTATATTTTTGATTGATTTCACATTTTCATTTATAAATATGCACCTATTTCTGATAAATCATGTGGTAAAGCACAAACTTTGCCAATCAAACGAACTTTTGGTGGATCGCAATGATTTTTTAGTGTCTGAGCTTTCTACGTGGTCAAAGCTTGTTTTTCTTTTTACAGAAACAATTTTGTCGATGTCCATAATTAGCCAGCTATGTGAGACATAAATTACTTTATTTATATTTATAAACTATTCAAATCAAATTTCAAAACAACTTACCCAACTTACATTTGGAACTGCACAGTAACAAACAATTGAACGAACACGTTTATTTTTTACTGGTTGTATTAAAATAATTTTGTAATGTTTATAAACTAATAAACATTTAAAAGACTCAGGGGTAGTTTATGTATTTTTGCATGCTACATAATTTTTAAATAGTTTTTAATGTTTACTCTTACTGGAAGTACTAAAGTCGTCGTGTGTAAACTTGTTCGATTCGTGTTTAATTTGAGTAGGTCGCGTGCGCGTCATCTGTGCAGACGCGCGGCCTATGCTTCCCTAACCCCCCGGCCGCCATGTTATTTGCTTTGTTATTGTTTTTATTTTCAATGGTACTTTTCTAAATTCAATTTTAATTCATCTTAATGAGCATAATTCCACACACAAAAAATCACACCTGTAGTAGATGAACTGCCGTTTATTTTGGCGTGTGCAGAATTGCTGTGCATTCAGAAATTATTGAGAAAAAAAATCCGAAAGGTCGCCTATTTTCGCGTTTTTTTGTTGAAAAATTGGCCATATCTCGGAAACCGTGCATTTTTCGAGAAAAAGCCAAGAGACAAAAAGTGTTTATTTTGGTCGGTTTTTATCATAAAAAACACTTTCAGAGCGATTTATTAAGTTTTATTTGTTTTACAACATTTTTGTTTATAACTATTGAAGGACCGCCTAAAAAATTATGAAAACAATACGCAAATTGTCAGAAAAATATGCTCTACAATGCTGAAAAAGTTTCAAGTAGAAGTCTTTTATTAAAAAAATTTAGTCGGTCCATGCTGTTTTTATGGGGGTGAACCGCTCGCCTATAATTAGAGATCCCTTGACTGTGTGGCAAATCACAATATAAACAAACATTTGTTTCCTTTGAAAGTCAGAAATTAGTTCAGTGAAGAAGGAATACTTTACTGGATATATAACATGGAGGGGGGGGGGGGGTGGCTCTATTTTAATGGCTGGTTTCATATTTATTTTACTTCCACATCCACGTAGTAATCGTAAAAAATGTTCTTGTTCTGTTTGTTGAAATAGGCTTAGAACGTCACAAAACGTCGAGATATGAAAGTTGAGCGAAAAAAAATTATGTCTGTCGGTCGGTCGGTCAGTGGGTCGGGTCGATTTGTAACTTTTGTTGTGCGCACGTTTTCGGTGGTTTAAGATAATCATTTGAAATTTAGTACACATATACAGGCTGTCTATTTTATCAGGGCCATCGAGAATATCTCACTTAATATCGAACGTGCAAAAAAATTGTTTCAACGAAATTTGTGCCGACTTTTATAAGCTATAAAATGGTTTGAAGACATTTGAAATCCATGGCCTACTTTAAGAGGAATGATGGAAAATATAGAAAATGTGGAATATATCTAAGTAAAATATCTCCGTTATTTGGAGAGATACGTCGAAAACTTTAAGGCGATTTTTTTTGCAAAACAGAGTACTTCAACGAGATGTCTAAATTTTTCCAAATCCGCTGTATTTTGAGATTTACTCTACAGGGCGTTAAAAAAAAATTTGAAACTCCTTTCTTTCTCCCTTTTCAACGATATATCACACGCCATATTTATTCATTGGAACTAAGCAGGTAATTATAAAGACATTTTTTAAATCAATATTTTTTTAACTAGCGTCATACTTGCCGTGGAGAAGTATGATTAAATAAAACTTAAAATAAAATAATAATTCAGTAAATTCTTCAAATCTTTACTATAATCAAACACTAACACAATTAAAAAGAATAACGTATATTCAGCTGACAAAAAAAAATAATAACAAAAATGAATGTAGCACACAGAACATTAATATTTATCTAATCCTCAAAATAATTTTTAAAATGTCTTATCAAGTGTCCAAAATGTCCACCGCGATTTCTTATGTACAATTGAGCGCGGCGAGGCACTGTATTCAAAACATTACTTATCATTTCGGGGGTAACTGTATTACATGCCTGTTGAATTTTAGCTTTAAGTCCTCTACATTTTGCGGTGTCGAAAACACCTTATCTTTAATATACCCCCATAGGAAGAAATCCATTGGGGTTATATCTGGAGAACGAGGGGGTCATCGAATAAATCCATTGATACCTATCCAATGTTGAGGAAAAATTTCGTCTTAATAATCTAAGCAAATACGGGAATTGCGGGGAGGAGCTACATCTTATTGAAAATATTCAAAGTTTATGTCGATTCACTAACGGTACGTCATCTTAGAATTCATTAAATTCGTTCCTCAAAAAGTTTAGGTACCTTTGGCCACTGAGGTGACCATCATAAAAACAAGGACCTATTAAAGTGGTGCTTTAAAATACCTATTCACACATTTATTGAAAAGCGATTTTAAGACCCAGTTGGTCTATGCCAGTGTGTATTTTCAGAAGTCAAGAAGTCAAGGCATCAGATTTTTTTTATAATATTTTACACTCCCCGCACCACCACCACCCTATTATTAAAGGGGCTGATATAATAAAACTGAGATATTCATATGAAATTTAGTACACATATGTATTATAATGACATCTGGAACTAGATTACATTTTCAGATGATTTCGTTGAAGGGTTGGGGGTTAAATAGGGGTAAATAAGGGGAAGTAAGTAAAGCAAGCTGGTAAGAGTACAAACTAGAAGCCAAGGCCTCAGATTTTTTAAATAAAACTCTTCAATCCCTTTCCACTCCCACTGCATTTTCCTTAATACAATTAAAACATAAATCATAATGATCGCGCGGTATATTATGGAAAGCTGCATATTTGTGTTCTACTATTCGAGTACTTTATACCATATCTCCATATTTAAATGTTAAATATTGCTTTTGGATAATGATGAGATCTATATATTGTGAAACATTCACATCGATTATAATTTCTAATGGAAAACAATGAACCGATAAGAATCGTATGTATTATAGTAGGGTCCTTCCTCTAGGGAACTGTACTAGAGCCTGGTTAATTTATATCATATCTACAATACAGCAGAAATTATTATGTACATGTCTTTGTGTTATTAAGGTTGCCGGCAATATGGATTCGACACAGACGATTACTGGGAATGCTCTATCCGTCACTTCACTTTCACCATTTATCATCCAACTTCAACCTGCAAAATGGGTCCAGCATCAGATCCCGACGCGGTGGTGGATCATCGGCTGAGGGTTCACGGCATAGGAAACTTAAGAGTGGTAGATGCATCCATAATGCCTACCATAGTGAGCGGTAATACGAACGCCCCTACGATCATGATAGGAGAAAAAGGATCGGATATGATCAAAGAAGACTGGGGGATTAGGATTAGGTAGCTCTGTCTTTTAGTATTTACGTTCTGAAAGCTAGTCAAAGTGTACATATTTTTCTATGCTGTACAATGTATTATAAGTTTTATTACTGTTCTTGGCATAGAAGAGGCCATACAAGTCATAATATTTAAATGTAGTTTTACTTTTATTAGTTAGTGTAACTTGTGCATGTTTTATTGAACTGTTACATTATTGCGAGGTATAATAACTGTATATAATTTTAATATTTTTTCCTTTCATAAAGTTTTTTTTATTTTTTTAATTTAGCATAGAATATTCCTTAACGAAAGCAATTTATTGTAAAACTCTTATGTAAATCTTGAAATCATCACTGCGCAAAATGGTGTACACCATGTATCATCAAGTACTTAATAATAGAAGTAGTACAATGCAACTGCTTGGTTATGTCATGTATTATATTTTTTAATGTTCTATTTATAAGTATACCACTTCATCTGTACACTATATTGCATAACAGTTAACTTCTCGGCAGTCTGGTGATTGATGAGATGATATTACAGGTTTAATCATATGCTGTGAGAGCAATGATCACAAAAGTTTTTATCAAGTGATATTAAGATGTGCGTTAATGAACTTGGAAAATATACAACAAGCATCATCTCTTTACTTAACGAATTACCATACAGGGAGTCCCACAACATGGGTAATATAATTGTAAAACGCGTAGTACCCATCAAAATAAGAGAGGAACGTCCTATAAGCAAGGCCCTTAAATTGTTTCTTGAGAGGGCTGTATATCTTTAAATGCAATATGAAAATAAAATATCAATACTTTTAGTTCACAATTTTTAAATGCCTAGTTGTGATTAACTGAAAATTCGTGTGCAGCTTGTTTTTGGTGATATTATGTAGATACCTATTATCTTCATAAGTTATAGATTCTAATGGGGCGGTTATGTTTTTGTGGACATTCTTACCACATTGCATCTAAAGGACAACAAAAACTGATTTATTGAGGGCACCATAATTTGGAGGAAAAGGTTAAAAAGTACCCAAAATTGAGTAGACTAAAAAGTTTAATAGCTCTCGCTGCGAATTCAGTAGTCGGACGAATATTATTCAAAAAATTTCCATAATTTCCCACCTTTGATTATATTGACAATATCACGTTTTTAAGATCTGTAATGAGCCACTGGATGGTCGTAAGAGTCCTAAACCCAGTTAAATTTTTTCGCTCTTATTCTGGGATACCCTGTATATTAGGCGTGACGTGCTGCTTTAACTACATAAATTCTTATAAATGTCTTGCAAAACTTTTACTCATTTATTTGTCATTCTCTCTGCTAGATACCGTCATCATATATGTTGTACGCCACTTACAGAGGAAGGGGAATAATAACTTGCGTTATTTAAAACAGAAAAAATAGTTGAAAGTATTTTTCAACGTAATGCATACTCATAAATATACATTTTTTTTAAATGCCGTCTTTGAGAAAGGAAACCGACTGGGAATTATTAACCAACAGGGATAGGGTTCTACACTATGTTTTGGCCGCTCCATTAACTTTTTTGTTTTTAGCATTGTAAAAAAAAGTTCACTATAAATTTTGTAGCGATGCATCTATATTAAAAAAAAAACTACAAAAATAGCATGCATAGGTCATTGTGTCAAAATGAAGGTGATTTTTTAGATGGAGTGGCTGTTCATTTTTGTATTTTCCTTTAGAACATTTCACCTGATTTCAAATGTACGTAATAGATTCAGCTGCAATATAATTTGACTAATCTAGCGTAATGATTAACTACTATGCAGTAGTCTATGACTGATGATAACATGACAACATTGTCATTGATTGACATTTTCATTATTATTTTATCAAAAACTTCTAGAATATTTTACAATTATTATTATGCACATAAATATGCCTATTTGAGAGTAATAAATAAAAAAACATTGCAGCTAGATAGTACGAGAGCATATCGACAATAACTGTATGATCATCAGTTAAGCTTGAAAATTGGTGGGGGTACTTCTCAAGCCATCATCTCAATGACCGTGCATCAGCAGGGCATTCTGGGTTACAGGGGGGCCAGGGCGAACGGAAACAGAAACAGTTGACGGAAAATTCTGAAAAAATTGTTCTATGATTAATTTTAAGAGATGTTTGTTCTTACCGAATTTTTACATAACTTAATTCTTTTTGAGTAAAAAATTCGTAAGCATCAGTATTTTCAAATTCAGAAATTGTTTTAACCGAAAAGAATCAAGTTACAAAAAAATTCCCAAAGGACAAAAAGTCTTAGAATTGATCATAGAAGATGCAGAGATTTTGTCAGAATTTTCGAAATTTCTGTAAAAATTTGCACATACTTATTCTATAATTAATTCTAAGACTCTTTGTCTTTTTGTTTTAATCGAAAAGAATCAAGTTACAAAAAAATGCCCGAAGGACAAAAAGTCTTAGAATTGATCACAGAAGATGCTGAAATTTTGTCAGGATTTTTTGAATTAGCAACTTTCCGATTTTTTGGAAAACCGAAATTTCTGAAAAAATTTGCACATATTCTATAATTAATTCTAAGCATTTTTGTCCTTGGGCCATTTTTATATAACTTGATTCTTTTCGATTAAAACAATTTCTAAATTTGAAAATAAAAGCTGAAGCTTACGAATTTTTCACTCAAAAAGAATTAAGTTAAAAATTCCGTAAGAACAAAGTCTTAAAATTAATCATAGAACAGAATTTTTCTGTCAACTGTTAGGCTTTCCTTCCCACCTGGTCCCACTGCAATCAGGCCGATGGACGGACGTTAAGATGATGTCTTGAGAAGCACCCCCACCAAATTTCATAAAACCATAACGTTTTGTCGGTAGGCTCTCGTACTAAGTAAAACCTATTTAACCATATATATATTTGAAATCAGGGAGAAATGATCTAAAAGAAAATGTAAAAATAAACAGGGCGTTATTTAAAAAAATCACCTATAATTTTTGTTTTAGTTGTATTTAAAAAAAATACAGATGTAACCCTACAACTTTTGTACAATATAGTGAATAATCCTGCACACGATCAGTATCTAATCATGTTGGAAAAATACAAAAAATTGTAACTTAGATGTGCTTCAATTATATCCAAGGTTAATGACATTTTTATTGATTTTATTTTAGCGAAGTTCATTGGATTTAATAATTGATGCATAGCATAACATTTCAAATTGAAGGCAGTGGTACCTTGATTTTTAGTTGTATATATTGAATATAATAAAATAAGTTACTAACAAACCTTGAGGAACAAATTTGTACTTGTTAAAAATTTCTTACTTCTTCACAAAAACTTTGATATTTTGAAAAATATCAGAAATAAGTCAAATTTTTTATTCTTCTTTCCATTGTAATTTACTTATGTAAAGTTAGAATAACTTTCAGATTCATAATTTATACATATCTAAATTAAGCTACGTATATAAGTGATATGTAAACTTATAGTCTGTACATTTGTTCTGTGTAATATATTTGTATTATAATGTGTACATACGTTTTTAATTTTATAATAAATACAAGTTTTACCTGCATATTGTTTCTATTAAAATTAACGGATTTAAAAGGGAGTATAAGTCTAGCACGAATGGGAGGAATATTTAACAATTATTTAATAGAAAAAAAACCGTTGAATCTATTACATGTCTTAGGTCTGAATAAAATCGATTTGTTAAAGTATATAGTTGCTTTTTTGAGTAAAACTGGTGTATAAATTTAGAAATTTTATATTATAATGCACAAATCCTATTGTCTGATAGGCCTCTAGGTAAGAAGCGTGTGTCCCTGTCTACTTTCCGTTATTTATATATATTCCTCAAATGTTGGCGATCTATGGGTTTATGGACTCAGCAAATAAAAGTTAGTGTCTCAAATTTCGTCAAGTATTGGCCTTACCATTTATATTTTGCTTCTGGGTTGATGGAACTAGCCTCCACAGTGCCACAAAAAAAACCTAAAAGTGCACATCACGTAAGTTATAGTATAGTACTGCTATTCTCCATTGAGGAATTCAGTCTAAATATTCGCTACCAATAAAAACTATTACGAAGCCTGCCTGTGACAGAGTAACACCGAAACCGTGCTTTTCAATAAATAAAAAAGGATTCTAAAAACTGTCGGTCTTTTTTTATGATTTTCCAATTAATATTAGAGATAAAGTATACTGGATAAGTCCAATAGCTTAAAGTTAATGACGTTTTTATTGATTTTATTTTAGTGAAGTTCATTGGATTTAATAATTTATGAATACCATAACACCTATTTCAAATTGAAGGCAGTGGTACCTTGGTCAAAATTTTTGAAATACGAAAACTGAAACTCGAAAACTGCTAATTCCAGAAAGAAAAGTTTCAAATCGAAACGTTGCCTTCAACTTTAGTCCTGATTTCTTCTCAGTATCTATTTATAAAGATAAAAAAACTTAAGAATACATTGATGAAGTACCAAATACAATTGTATTCGGTCATTCAAACGTCTTTCTACCGTCAGGGCTTCCAAGGAATTTTTAAATAAAAAAGTGATTGAGTGACCATCATAGCATACAGAAAATTACTATAAATGATCTATTTACTTAAAAAACTGACACATAGAGTGACTCAGAATAATGAACAACTGCCTAATATCTTGATAATAACAAAGATATATTAATTAACGTACATAAAAAAACAAAATATACAAAATTCTCAGACAAAAAAATAAAATTATGTTATTAATTAAACAAAATTAATTAAAACCACTCAATGCAAATAATAATAATGCACTTGGTTCGTTGCATCAGACTTTAATTTATTTACATTTCTTTAGTAATTGTTTCAATAATAGATAATAGTAGTTCTCCTTGTCTCAACTTTTGATTGAATCTCACCAGTTCCCTTTAATTGGTTAAGTACCTTTGTAGCTATCAAGTAGTAATTTGGCCACCTTAGCCCCTTCCGGATCGCCCTTTTTGAAGCATTCGTATTGCTGAAAAGACTACCAGCAGCCTGTTCTTGTATTTTCAAGGAACCTTTATTTTTTAATTTGCTCTTCTAAGTTTTGTATCCATTTTTGATTTTTCCGACCTCCTGTAAATTCTGTACAATCAATTTCTGTTCTGTAATCTTCACTTCTTCTCAGATTCTTTGTGTCATCTATCGAAATCCAGTTTCTCTTTCTGCCAGTAAGTTTCATAACTTTTCCATGATACCTGTGCACTCTTAATAACCTTTTCTGTAATTGGAATAAAGTATGGTTTATCGTTGTATTATTTAAAACCATTGACGACGTTCTGTTTGGCATTTAGTATACGTAACCAACCCCATTGATGTTTTATCATCAGTTAATATAAGTTTCGATCTTTCGATGTCCACACTTTTCGTTGACAAGCTTTTACTACTCTTATCACTGTTGGATATTTTGGAGCACCGATTATAGAATATTTTTTATTGAAAACAGTACATGAAAATTTTGCACCGTTTATTTTTCATCCACCTGCTCTGTTCCTATTCATTTCTTTCTAGGATCAATACATTTTCCATTTTTTTTTTCGTCATCTATTCTATAGTAGTGGTAAAAAAATATCAAAAAACATCTTTTTTAAATAGGTTCGGACTGTCACGGAACGTGAAAATTTTAAATTTGAGTGGAACATTTTTTTCCCATTATAGGTATATTCCCTTTAGACGGTCCACTCTGTATATTTTCCAGTGAAAGTCCAACCATTTCTTCGGTGGCAGTAGCGTCAACTATCTACCAAATTTGACTGTTCTCCGTCAAGTAGTTTTTTAGTTAATGCACCAACATACAGACCGACAGACAGACAGGCAGACAGACAGATAGACAGACAGACTGACGAAATTGAAAATACTATATTTTCGTAATCTACATGATCTGAAACATGAAAATCTGAAAAAATCTCGGTGATTTCTTTCTTGAATAAAATACTTCTCTTCGGTATGCGATTTTTTCACCCTCTGTATCTCGTAAAGCATTGATCCTAGAAAAAAATGAATACGAACTTACTTGTTCGAAATTTCAGTTATTTCAATATTGTAAATACATATTTTTTCGCTAGAGGGCGTGGTTTTCGAGTTATTTAAGAAAAACGTGAAAAGGGGCCTTTAAAGTATCCCCCGCAAACCATCCACTGCCCATGACTTTTAGTATGTTATTCCGCGCACAGAAACTGGCAACTACACGAATTATTTCCTCTATGTTTCTTTCGTTGATTGGACTACTATCTGCATTTCAAATTAGGTATGAATTTTTGACTCTAACTGCACATATTCATTTGGAAATTATTTCAATAACATGTTTGATAAATCCGTCCACCGTTAACCACGTGAGTGAAAATCATCAAAGTAAAATAAAACAGAAAACTACTTTAGGATGGCTATCATTTACATCACGATGTGTTGATAACTTAATCATTCAAAATCAATTTCACGATTTGCAATAAAGTTCGTTATCGAGCATTGATAGATAACTTATAATTATATCACAACTTCCTAAAGTACGTTGCATTTAGGTAACAGCTCTGCGTTCATATATGATTCGAGCATACATGGTCAGGTTATGAACAATCGGACACCACCGGGATTTTTTTTTTGATTTTTTTTTATCTGAGCATACTCGGATACAGGGTATATGAACATACACTTCCAAAATATGTAGCTCTCCCACAAAATCACCTCAGGCCTTCAAGAGCAATGGGACTTAGTTGTCTATGGTGGTAAATTTATATTTATTTTATTTGTTTCATCACTACTTGCTTTTGGAAATTAAGTAAAAGCATTGGATAACATTAGTAATTGGAATATCCGCGACTATTCTTACAAAATTGTTCTAAAATTTTCCAGACAGTACTGGGCGCATTACCTGAATTTATCATTATGTTGTTATAGCTCAAACCAATTTTTGGTAAATCCTAAAGATCTTCTAACCACTGAGTTGATATTGAGCATAAAAATTTTCCCGTGGCTCCGGCATCAAATAAAAAGTGATCTTCCCATGCTTCGTGGTAACACTATTTACTTCACAATTGAATAAAACAAATTTTTGAAAAAGCGCCATCATTAAACAGTAACTATAATAATTTGTTTGTATCATTCCGTAACAAATTGAAATTTTAATATGAATACAAAAACATGTATTTATTAATTAGATTCCTAACAATTGCGACATTGTTTCAAATTATACATTTCAGATACAAAATTTCTCAGCATTTCATGGACAAACAATGAACTGAAAGTAAAAGTGAAATATCTTTCATTAGAAGATTACTTGAGTACTATTTAATCGGAATAAATTTTTGGAACTGTTTGTGTTAGTTATATAAAAGTATGGTCTAATAATATAGGATGTCTGGCGCATATATTTAAATATTTTGCAGGATGATGTATTAACCCAAAAACAGTAAAAAGTTCTTATAACTTCTTTTTCTAACTCAAACCCATTTTTGCATTTAAAGATGATAAGAAATAGGTAATGCTTTCAACGTAGTACAACTTTAAACAGAAGATGGAATAGACAAGGATATTGCGCTCACTTGTGCCATTGATATGGGTTTTGCAGTGTTATCACTCCTTAAACCTTTTTTGATCAGTTTTTAATCGAAAATACTAACTGAAATTTAATATTAGTTTACTTATGGCCATTTTAGTACTTTCTCACAAACATTACAATTCATTTGACGTAAATTTATATTATTTTTAATTTTTAATTGCTTGCACAACCAAAAATCTCCTTCTGCTAAGCTATAGTTAGTACTATTCATAGTTTGGGTACCCCACTGCAAGACACTCATATCGATATATAATCAATTACCAAGTACACGCGATTTTCGGTTTCGGTGGATTTTGACGGAATAAGTTGCATTCGACAGATTATGGTACCCTGATTAAAAGTCGTCATGGGTGCCAAGACCGTTACTATACTATTAGTAAATACAAAACGAAGATTATAGGACAGGTATTGCATATGATTTGCACATTTCTAAAATCGGTAATATCGCTCGTAGAGAAAAAATGTTCATATCATTGTATTGGTAATCAAACTCTGAACAACTTTCAAAATGTCCGTCCGTCTGTCTGTCTGTTTGTCCGTCACGTTTTTACTTCCTTCGCATACCGAAGGGAAGTATTGTATTGGAGAAAATATTGCCCTCCGAGATTCTTTCGGATTTTCACGTTTCTGATCATGTAGATTACGAAAATATAGGTTTTTCAATTCCGTCAGTCAGTCTGTCTGTCGGTGCAAAAACTAAAAAACCACTTGACGGAGAAATTTGGTAGGTAGCCGACGCTACTGTCAGCGATGAAATGGTTAAACTTTCACTGGAAAATATACAGGACCGGACCGTCTAAAGGGAATAATGGAAAAAAAAATTCTGCTTAAATTTAAAATTTCCACATTTCATGACATTCTAGCTTATTGCAGAGTAAAAAATTACCAACATTTTTGAATTTTTTTTTGCCACGAATATATGGAAAAAAATGTTTTCCCTCAAATTTAAAATATCCGCGTTTCATCATGCCATTCTAAATCTATTAAATAAAAAGAATTTTTTTTTGAAAAAATCTGTATTCTTTTTATTTCCTTTGCATACCGAAGGGAAGTATTGTATTCGAGAAAATATCACCCTTCGAGATTTATAAGGATTTTCACGTTTCAGATTATGTAGATTGCGAAAATATAGGTTTTTCAATTCCGTCAGTCTGTCTGTCTGTTAATGCATTAACTAAAAAACTTCTTGACGGAGAACAGTCAAATTTGGTGGGTAGCCGACGCTACTGTCAGCGATGAAATGGTTAAACTTTCACTGGAAAATATACAGGACCGGACCGTCTAAAGGGAATAATGGAAAAAAAAATTCTGCTTAAATTTAAAATTTCCACATTTCATGACATTCTAGCTTATTGCAGAGTAAAAAATTACCAACATTTTTGAATTTTTTTTTGCCACGAATATATGGAAAAAAATGTTTTCCCTCAAATTTAAAATATCCGCGTTTCATCATGCCATTCTAAATCTATTAAATAAAAAGAATTTTTTTTTGAAAAAATCTGTATTCTTTTTATTTCCTTTGCATACCGAAGGGAAGTATTGTATTCGAGAAAATATCACCCTTCGAGATTTATAAGGATTTTCACGTTTCAGATTATGTAGATTGCGAAAATATAGGTTTTTCAATTCCGTCAGTCTGTCTGTCTGTTAATGCATTAACTAAAAAACTTCTTGACGGAGAACAGTCAAATTTGGTGGGTAGCTGACGCTACTGTCAGCGAAGAAATGGTTAAACTTTCACTGGAAAATATACAGGGTGAACCGTCTAAAGGGAATAAATAATGAAAACATTTTTTTTCCACAAATTTAAAATTTCTAAGTTTCATGACATTTTAAACCTATTTCAGAAAAAAAAATAATTTGAAATTTCCAAGAAACTGAATGAGATTTGATGAAAATGTAATTCATTAGAGTGAAAAAAAATTTAAAGACAAGGTAGGTAAATAAATTAATTTCAGGCCTTTGTTCTCATTTTTAATTGAATTTACATATCGTAGGGGATCATGTAGATACTAGTTTAACATAACTAGCCGTAGGGGACTATGTTGGATGCTAGTGTTATAATGAGAATGGCAAATAAGAATTTTTACTTGTTAGCATAACCAGAAATCAGGTTATCGAAAGAATGCAAAGATTTCATTAATATTTTTACACATAGTTTTTCTTTTAGTTATAGATAGTTATTTTTTCCGCTGTTTGCAAAATCCTATAAAGAATATGTTTCAGGTTTAGAATGTCGTGAAACGTGAAAATTTTAAATTTGAGCAAAAAAAATCGTTTCCATCTATTCTAGTGGTAATTTTTTTTTCCTAAATAGGTTTGGAATGTCATGCAACGTGGAAATTTTAAATTTGAGCAAAAAAAATGTTCATCTATTCTATAGCAAGTAGTGATAAATAAATTAAAATTTGTTTTCAATATTTCAAATTAAAAAAAAAATTGTTTGAATAGGTTGGAAACATGGAAATCTTAAATTTGAACAAAAAAAAAATCTTTCTATTTTAGTGGTTAAATTTTTTCAAAAATGGTAAAAAAAATTTCTAATTTTTTCTTTAAATAGGTTTAGAACGCTATGAAACGTGGAAATTTTAAATTTGAACAAAAAAAAAAAATTCCATCTAATTTAGTGGTAAAATTTTTTTCAAAAATGATGGTAAAAAAAATATCAAAAAAAATTTATAGGTTAGGAATGCCATGAAACCTAGAAATTTTAAATTTGAACAAAGAAAAAAATTTTTTCATCTATTTTAGTGGTAAAATTTTTTTCAAAAATGTCGGTGAAAAAATTTTTTTTTTCTGAAATAGGTTTAACGTGTCATGAAACATGGAAATTTCAAATTTGAGCAAAAAAAATTTTTTTCATTATTTATTCCCTTCGGTCCACCCTGCATATTTGCCGGTGAAAGTTTAACCACTTCTTCGCTGACAGTAGCATCAACTACCTACCAATTTGACTGCTCTCCGTCAAGTAGTTTTTTAGGCACCAACAGACAGGCAGACAGACAGATAGGCACACTGACGGAATTGAAAAATCTATATTTTCGTAATCTACGTGATCTGAAACGTCAAAATCCGAAAAAATCTCGGAGGGTGATTTTTTCTCGAATACAATACTTCCCTTCGGTATGCGAGGGAAGTAAAAAGTTAATGACACAAGCACACAAAAAAAAAGATCTAAACCTGGGACCCGACATAGTAATTCCTATGTATTTCGACATGCTGAACGTGAATTCGATGTCCATTTAGCTCTATCACCCACCAGTTTTTTTGTAAATCACGGAAATTACCTAAAGAAATAACGTTTCTTAGGACAGGCCCACAAAAAAATTGATCTGAACCTGAGACCCGACATAGTAAACCCTATGTATTTCTACGTGCTGAACATGAATCCGTTTAGCTTCATCACCCAACAAATCGAGAGAATAACCTAAGAATTCTGATTTCTTTAGGTTATTTTCACGATTTACAAAGAACTGGTGGGTGATGAAGTTAAACGTCGGATTCGTGTTCAGCACCTTGAAGTACATAGGGATTGCTATGTCGGATTTCGGGTTCAGATCACTTCCTTTGTGTACCCCTGTAATTATTTTAATTAAAAAAAAAAAACATTGTAATACCGGCCACGAATTCCAATAGTCCGCAATGTTTAGAAACTTAAAAGTAGTAAATTTGTCATCAATTTGATAAGATTATCGAGCAGGCTTAGCGCCTTCATTACAGTAGTCAAGGCCTAGGTCACTCGCAAAAAAACAAACATTATGTACGATAAAATTGCAAATGTGTAAAGAGTATTCCATAGAATATGCAACAATTATATAAATAGTTATTCACGGAGCTACGTAGTGAAGTCCTGTCATCATACACTGAAAATTAGCCACTTCTGCAACCTCAAAATCGATATTAGGTAATAAGGTTCAATTATTCGAACGGCGGCGGCGGGACGGTGAAATTTTATTTCGCGATTTTCAGTCACCTTTTTTAAAAAACGATTCTATTTTTATTTTTTTATATTTGACATATACGATTATTAGGTATGATCGCTTGGATAAGTATATATTAGGTATTTGATATGGCTTAAATTATTTATCGTAGCCAAAAACTTATGATTAATTATTCTAGACTTTTAATTGGGTTTAAGAAACAAAAAGTAATTACTAAATCAAAATTTCTTGCCTCTCAGAAAAGAATGGGTTTGGATGACGTCACAATAACTATTAAAAATTTAATAAGTTAATGTCTTGCTCCCTGCTCTGTCAGTTTTCATTTTATATCAGATGTCAGGAGGTTAGGTTAGGATTGTGTTCATCACCTAAAACAAAACGTTGTTCAAATACTAAAGTTAATACCCAAATTAAAATATATTTCTACCTTCACAAAGAGGATAATAGAAGAAAATTGTGATTTAAAACAGTAAAAGTAGAAAACAAAGTACCTAAAACTGGGAACATCTCCTGTTGTGAAGACAGGAGTCGACTGTCACGTGTCAAATCGTCCTAATCACTGCAGCCATCATAGGTAGCTTGGCGTTTGAAATGCGCTGTATAAACAAACTTTTTTTTACAAATAAGTAAACATTTTATACGAAACCTGAAGTTCGGTTTGAGATGGCGCCGGAGGCAGACACGCCGGTGTAGTTTATACGAAACCACGAATAAACTCGTATAAAACTGAGAGAAATCGTGCGTGATTGTGTTGAAGTGAAGCGTCAATTACACATTGATTGATATAAATTAACACGAGTCTGGCTCTTTCATTGTTGAAGTTGATATTTTAATAAGATATATCGGTTGAATGTGGCATCACCTGAAAGCATATATAAACGACTTTGAAAAGTGACACAAACATCTGACAATATAATTTGAGCTGTGCACCATAAAGTTATCTTCAGTGAAGGGCAATGGGCTGGTTTCTAAGAAGGGTGAAGCAACGCGAGCAACTAGTGTAGTAATCCTACAGCACAAATATAGAAGCTGCACACGGACGAAAAGATTCGTTTTATTGGTTTATTAATCCTTGTCACGTGGGTTTACGAATACAAAGATGTCTCTCAGGTTAAAGGAGTTGGGGTCTGCTTGATATACAGAGCGCCCCGAATGTTCTCTTAGACCTTTTTATTTTTTGCAGATTTTACTTTTTATTTTGCTCTACCTTGGCGGATCGGTATACATAGTGTCTCAAATGTTCTCTTGGGACTCTTGCTTTCACTTCCGCTGTAAATGGCTATTTACCTATGGAACGGTTTTAAAAAAGCAGGTGCACACTGTGAGATTCATAAACAGAAGACTCAGATGAAGAATAAATTAGATGATGATAGATGGAAACTTAAAAGTAGCATCTCACAAACATCTACACTTCCCATTCTATATTCCTACCCCATGCGTCTTGTGGTTCTCGCTGCTGGCAACAAACATGTTCAATATTAAATCCAGCGTATGCAGCCGGTCCGGAGGTATATTAAAACATCCAGATTGGTTGTCAGGAAGTGGCAGCAATGCCTGTCTTATGCTGGGAAATAACTCAATCAATCAATCCAGTAAAAATTTTATACGAAACCTAATTCAACATAAATTGTATGGTTTATACTTTTCAAATAAATATACTCCATTTAAGATTTGAACACCTACTGAAAAGGCCCATTCTGCAAATTTCACACCTTCTTTGTAATACTCTGTTTAGTGCACGTTTGCAAACTAAAGTTAATTGGAGAAAGGAAGAATGAAAGAAAAGTTCTCACCGATTACATCATAAATCTAATTTAAAGATGTGTTGTTAACGCTTTATGTATGCAAATCGTGTCGACCGTGATTATTCAATCGCTCGCTTCCTTGTTTAAAACAATATGCCGTTTGTTTATATTAGTCATACCTGCTAATGGAAATGTCTTTCTACAGAACCAATTTTGCAATGTTAATAGCTGAATATCACGAGCGCGATAAGAGAAAGTGTATCAACGCATTAGAGCTTGGTATGGTCCTGAAATTTCGTCGAACATCGAAATATTGCATTAGCAGGAAGTTTCGTCAATCAAGTTGACATGATCGGGAGGTGAGCGAAAAAAGCATAACTTTAAAATTTCCAACTAATGTCAATTTGGTTACCAACACGCACATGTATGTATGTATGAAATATTTACTAAAGTGATCAGAATATAGATGTGACATGACACTTTCAAATTTTTACACTACTGGTTTTGGGATATGTGAACCGATTTGAACTTTGAATTTTGAAAACCCGTTTCATTGGCGTTCGCTATGCAGAATTAGCAAACAAATAGTAGTAATATTCCTTGCTGATTCACTCTTAATTAACGGAAATGCAGAGTGAGAAGAATGCTGATTGTGCGGTGTGTGTCATTTTATGTTGAAAGTGGCAAAACAAAAAAAGAAAAAAATGGCGACAAAGGAAGAGATAACACTATATTATAGTGCACTTTTTTTATTTATTTTTTACGTATCGATGCACGCCCATTTGATGCATTATAAACACGTTTTTACGACTTTTCTCTTCAGTTTTCATATATGCTTCACCTTTTGGAACTTCAGTCACATGCTGAGAAATCGATGGCTCAAAAACATTTTCTAACATCCATATGTGGCTCAAAACTTTCTTTGATCTAGGTAAGAATGGCATCGTTTAAAAGACCTAAATGACAAGCATTTCTTTCAACATATTCATTAAAAATGATCAGTTTTACAAACCTCAGCAATCTAACATTAATCAATGAAACACCATTAAAAAAAAATAAATAAAGAAGTGAATCTCAAATATAGTATATATAGGGTGTAATTAGTTTCATGTCATTAAAAAAAATGGTGGTAGGGAACGACAAGACAAACAAAAAAACCTTATATAACATGGAGTGTAAAGCTCATAGTTTTGGAGAAAAAAAATAAACAAAAATTTCCAAAATACTTAATAACCTAGTTTGAGAACTACTGGCATATTGGGGTAGGTTTTATTGCCTCGCGTCTTGTCGCACGAGATACTCTGACATTCCTGCAAATAAGTATGCCGACAAAGCAGTTAAGAGTGACCGACAGAGGACATCGTCATGTTTTCTGCTTCTTCGCGGCCAATTATCCTATTAGGCGTGCTATTTCTCTCTTGTAATATTCTCAAGTAATAATTTCAGTTTTGTCCTTACTTGGTAAAGAACGCACGCATGACGCGACGTACCCGTTCCTTGGTTTTGTCTGTTTTCTTTTTGAATTTTGTGCCACTTGTGTTAAGATTTATTTCATTGACTTATCGTTCAAGTCGTTAGTGCTTGGTTACGTAAGACTTGTTCGTGCTTTTTGTGTTACTTTTTGGACTTTGGACCAAGTTTTTCTTTTTGTTTTCTTTCGCGATAACGTTAATTCACAGTTTAGTGTGGTGTTTTAAAACGCAGATTTTGTACATTATGGGAGATTACACATATCCAGAGCTCGCGGATATGGACTTGGTACATGGAGAAAGTGGTGGAAATGCAGCTGGTGCGGAAGAGCTTTAGAACAATTGCAACGACGTATTTTAATGTGCATAGAAACTATAAAAAATGATCCTAATTTACCAAATGTGTTGAACGGTGTAAGTATGTTATTAGTTCGACGTACCTAAATGTGTATACGTGGAGATGGAGGTCATTTCGAACAATTTTTGCAAAAAATTCAAAAGAATTGTTCAGTTATTGGGTTACCTATTGGGCATTAAAGGTATGATTATTATTATTAGTATTCGTTGTCTTGTTTTTATCTGTTTATTATTGTTTACATTGATTTTCATAGAGACCAAAGACTTGATTTTTAGTTTTCGATACCTGATTGGGAAAAAATATGCGCTCAATTCGTAAAAAAAATCAGATTTTTTCCGAACTTAAAATACACAACTAATTTCTGTTATCGTATCTCGGACGTCTAACTGTTCGTTTTCCAATTTCATAAAACAATTACTAATTTTTTAAGCTTTTAACACAATGTTACAAATGTTAATTAAACCACTTATAAATTTTATAAATTCTTATAAACGACAATAAAAGCTACAATAGCTTTGTTCCAAATTAAAAAACACATGTAAACAAATCCTATTTAAACCCCTGCGGCCATGCTATGCTTGCGTTGTGCCGAAATAGAAGGAATTATTTACATTTTCATAATTAGTGGTATAAAATGTTCAATACAAATAATCCCATCAAAGTGCCGCACTTGTACGGACGGGAACACAAGTCGGGTATTACAGTTTTTTTTTATTTCTAATATTCGGAACTACAACAACCATGGACCCTGAAAAACAGTGGTTCTCAAATCTTTCCTACCATAACATTAACAATGTAAACCCAGGTCAGTTTTTTTCAAAGTGCCCCTAGAGAAAAAGGTCATCTAGGTTTTCTGTTTGTCTAATCGGTCCCTATTACCAGTTTTTTTTAATGACATGAAACTAATTACACCCTGTATTAAACATCTGCACGTATTAGAAAATGTAGGTTATTACCACAATTAAATAAATCGTGTAGTATTATGCCGGAAAAGTGCACCACCCATACCTTTCATTCCTATTACTACAAGATAAGAAATAAGGAAATACAATATGTCTTAATGTAAAAGTAGACTTGAATGTCGTATACTTCCGACTGTTACATATTTATTTATGCACAACTGTGGGCAGGAATTAGATTATAAATTACATCTGTGAACTTAGCGCGCAATTTACTTTACTTAAAGCCTCTGGGGAGTGCCAAATATAACATGAAAATGTCTATGTGGTAAATATAATTAGTCTACCCACATTGTAAATATTAGCAAATATTTTAAATTGGTGCAAAAACTTTTACTAAATATTCTTAGAAACAATCAGTTTAATTACTAAAATAAGTTAAAATATTATTTTTATAGTGCCTCAAACATGACTAACTAATTGAAATGATATCACTTGGTGTATCTGTATTGATTTTAAGTTTCTATTAATACAAATCTATTGAGGGGTAATGTACTAATTTGTAGGTAACACATACATGATAAAAATTATTCACAAATAGATCACAGTATAAATTATAATAACTTGAAGCACGCTCTGCAACAAGAAAGCAGCTTTTAAAAAATCGTACAAGTTTCGAATGGTGTGGCGAGGAGTATCTTCACCTGTCTTTAATCCGGTATAATGCAGAGGACTTTAAATTATAGTCTCCAAAGGAAATATAAAAATTTTCGCTGTTTTTTGATTTTTTGAATTTTTTCCAACTTTATCTCGTTCCAGCCCAACTGTGCCTCGCCTGGTTAATTAAACATTAGTACCTAATATCGATATTGAGGTCAGCACATAAATGAGCAAATAACAAAAAAATATTTTAACCGCCCTCGATATCGATAATAAGTAATAAAAATCAATTAATGGTGAGACAGTAAAATTTTATTCCATAATATTTAATGACCCCTTTTGAAGGTTGCTTTATTAAAAAAATCAGTAAAGTTATTTACACAGAACTTCCTCATTATTTATACTTTAAAAAACTATTAATTAAGAAACGACATTGGAGAACAATAATCGGAATGTAGTTAGGGCTATTGCTACAAAGAAAACCTGATAACTTTTGGTTAAAAAATATACAGAGTGGTCATTCGACAGAAAACATAAAAAATAAATAAAAGGTGTCAAATACGGAAGGTTTGCGTAAATATCTAGATTCCCATCATAGTCCAATTATTTTTTAGGGTGACCACTCACATTTTCCATTTTTACAAATTTATTTGTAAGGGCCTGTTCTACCACTTAATCCTAAAAAAGAAATCAAATGAACCTATTCCCTGTTTAGCCTAAAAATTAAAATTAAAAAACACAAAAAAAACAAAAAATCCCTACATAAAAAAATTAGAAACTTAGTTATTGTACCTATACCCCATCATTTAATATTTTAATTTAATTGGAATTCATGTTTCTTTAATGATTGCGCAATATAATTTTTCGAATTTTACATTAAAAATTTCTCCATTTTTGTAATACACTTTATGTTAGCAAGTATTTTATTAAACAATTTACAGTTAGTATGTGAAAAGGATCGTTAAAATAAAGCAGATCTATGAAAAGGTGGAGTAATTAAAGATTTTCTACGCCATAATAGGTGTCTTCCTTGCCAATTGTGTTAACTATTAAATATTATTGCCATTTGTCATATTTCTTTCATAATTTTTCTCTTTAAGCAGTCCACCATATAATTTTTCAGTGAAGGTTTGTCCATTTCTTTGCTGAAAGTAGCGCCATCTACATACCAGACTATTCTCTGTCAAACAGTTTTTTAGATATAACGCCAACAGACAGACAGACAACAGACCGACAGATAAAGTGACTGACGCAACTGAAAGACATTAATTCTTATCTACATGGCCTACGTGAAAAGCCGAAGAAATCTCGAAGGGTAATTTTTTTCACGAATACAATACTTAACTTGGGTAAGCCAGGGAAGAAATAAGAAATGTTTTCATTAGAATTTGTTTACGTACAACGTAATCACTAAGTCAAAAGCGCACAATATAGAGACCATATGACGATTCTCCCCAGATTTAGGTGTCATTTGTGATGAATGGGCTCCATCATAAAATACACGATTTGCTTATTATATTACAAAGTTTGGTAGATGATAACATATGTGATGCTAAGAGAACATGTTATATAAAGATAGCTTTGATTCCTATTAGAGGTAAGGATAGTAAGGAGAGGGGTAAGGTAATGAGTCAAAAGAAAGTCAAAAGAAAAAAAAGACAAACATATTTGTACGTTAATGTTCATATATTCTAAGGACCACGATACCCTGGTTTAAGTCTTCGAGATTTCTATCTTTGTGTATCAGGTTCAAATTAATAATGGAAAAGAAGCTTGAAGTGGATATTTCGAATATCTATTATAAATATGTTGATTGTATTATTTAAATTGTGTTAAATTATTTAAGGATATACAATTTGTTAATGAACAAATCAAATTAACAATGGAAAGGAAGCTGGAGGTCGATATTTCGAATATTTTTTGTAAATATCATGTCTGTATTACTAAAATTATGTTAAATTTTTTAGGTTTATTAATTTCTTAATGAACAAAAAGTGATTTGCCAAACTCCTTCAGAAAAAAGTTAAGAAATACTATTACTTTATTTGAATGAAAGAAAAAACCTTTCTTAAGTACAATGAAGACCAATATTGAAAAGTTTCTTAAATATTGCGTAGACAGTATTAAATAGTAAATATCTAGAATACTGGAGAAAGAAGTTGATATGATATTTATATACACTAAGTAGTTATAATACTGTATACTCAAACAATAGAAATATTTAAACAATGTACTTAAAAAATAAACAAAGAACAGATTCAAACAAAAATATTTCACTCTTGACATAATACTATACATATTATTATGTTACCCACATACTTATTTTATAACGCATGTCAGATTATTATATCATTACATAAATGGAATAGCATTAATGCTAGAAATTACGTGCGCGCGATAACGTACACCACTCTTATGGCAAAACCAAGTTGAGGACACTTAGGAATTTTTTACAAATATCTGACTACTTTCACTTGTAAGTAATAGACAATACAATGTTCGATAGGATACATCAACGCAAGCACAGAACAGCAACCTAGCGACCATAACATCCGCTGTTGGATATTTACACTTTTTTCGAGAAACCCACATAACAGTGCACTAAATAATACAATGTTCGACAGGAGACTTCAACGCACGCATAGAACAGAAACCTGGCGACTATTACATCCTCCGCTGGATATTTAAACTTTGTTCAAGAAACCCACATAATAGTGCACTAAATAATACAGAATACTTTTTAAAAAGTTGAGATATTCCTTTTAAATATACACATTGTCGATATAGTACAGATTCATTCGAATGATTTCCTGTGAGGACTTTTCATTGAGTTATCAGTTTACAACGGTGTAATAAAAAACTTAGTGAATTAGTGATAACACGCAGTAAAAATGCCAGACTTTATCGTGAAATATTTGATGAATATCAATAACGACATTAAAAAAATTTGGAATACATACTGTTGAAATTTAAATTAGAGGAGTTAGTCTATGCTTTTAGCATCCACCTCTTAGCAGTTTCAATCATCTAGTTCAATATCGATATTTTACAATGATTTCAAAAACATTTAAGAATAAGAACATTACGAAGAGCACAAAGATGACTGGCTAAAGTTTCATTTTTCTCCCTCTTTCCGTACGCCTTTGACACATGGATATTTAAGGAGGCAAACGGATAGCGTACTGACGCTTTCGTGATGTGAATCTGGAGGCGTTTGCTACGAATTTCCTGGACAACCCATCGCATAAACATAACAGCTCGAATTTCGTTCCCTAAGCATCGTATTCTCGCGAATTCTCTTATGCCTTGACCACATCAGCCACAGAAAGGATAAAATAGACATACTGATAATCTACGGAAAACCAGCAAAAGATGTAGAGGACAAATGTCTCCCTCAAAATATGGACAAAACTTTATGTTTCCTCGGAACTGCATTAAATTTGATGGTTAGGTATTTTCGAGGTAGCCGATATTGATTCTGAAATCAAGATTGATAC
This sequence comes from Stenurella melanura, assembly GCA_963583905.1. Taxonomy (NCBI): domain Eukaryota; kingdom Metazoa; phylum Arthropoda; class Insecta; order Coleoptera; family Cerambycidae; genus Stenurella; species Stenurella melanura. The sequence continues at coordinate 38,000,339 of OY757315.1, read as the reverse complement.
AATTCATGATAGTGTTGTTGCAAGACATTTTGAAGTAAATTTAATGTTGCATAATTTTATTGAGAACAATCGCGAAGATCGCATTCAGAATTATTATAATAACAAACTTCTTGTAATTTGTCCATTGCCTCCAGTGTACCGCAGGGCTCAGTGTTACGCCTCTCTTATAATTGATATACGCTTCTGGTCAGTGCGTAAAGAGACTAATCATTGTAATATGTAATTTCTTGCAGACGATATACCATCATTCTTTCATCTATGCTCATCAAAATATTACTGCTGATATTAATAATGGCTTAAGATGCACGACTGTAAAAATAACTTAAAATTCGATCTCACAAATCCAAAGTTTTCTAATTAGTTCCGAAAAATAACGAGAAAGTTCAAAATAGGCTAAATCTGATTAACGTCAATGAATTTTGTAAATATAGCAAAAACGTTGAAGGTCTTTGACGAAAACGGAAAGTTTTATAACTCAAATTAATGATATTTTAAAGCTCAAATTGTTTTAAACTAGCAACCATATTCCGAATTTAAAAAAATGCTGTACGAAAGTCTAATTCTAATTAGATAGTTTGATGCAACGTATTCTACCGTTGTCTTGAGGCTATTACATGCAACACAATACAGAAAATGCCAAACACTTGCTGCTGGTTCATTAAATATTTCAAGAAAATACGATTATACAGGGTGTTTGGTGCATCGTGTGACAAATGGAAATGGCCGACAGAAAGGATTATCTGCTATCCTTTCAGGCCCCTTAATACTTCCCATGCCCTGCGGGATTTTTCATATCGACCTTTTATCTTTTTAATGAAAAAAATCCCAAATTCTACATTTAAATTCAAATTATAAAAAAAGTATTAGGCGTAGACTGCGAATTTCATTTTTATTTTGATGTGTATTGTTGAAGGGTTCTTTTAAATCAAAAATTACTGGCATTAGTCATCTAGTTGTTTTTTTATTCACTCGCAAACTTTCGGAATAGGTAAAATTTAAATTTAAACTTAGACTTTACATGGCTATAAAAAAAAAACTCAGAGCAACTGGGATCTTCCAACTACCTCAAAAATTCTCTAGTCTATCCTCTTGCTAGTGATATGCCACATGTCATAAAAATCTTTTAATAACTTCGTGAATTTGCTAAATTAATGAATCGGGTCACATAAGGCTAATATTCAAAATTCCGAATAAAAAATTATTTTTGATTAAATTATGCATGGGAAACAGGTAAAATCTGTTATCTCACTCTTGTGAAGTAAAATCTATCTTCTGTCTCTTTCTGTTCATTGGTTTTCTTGAAATAAAGAAACAGTTACATTTTTGTCATTTATTAAAAAAATTTAAAAACCTTGCTCAAAGTATTGGTCTCTGTTACGAATGCAGGCCCGACATCTGCTTCGTATTTCGACAGTTGTTGTATGAAGTCGTATTTCCTCCCTAATTGTACCGAAAGCCGTTTCTATGCGTTGGACAAGAGGACAAGTTCCTCCCTAGTCGCAACCTCCGTCGCGTACACGAGCTCTTTGGCATGACCTCGGACATAAAATCCAATGGAGTTAGGTCTGGGGAACGTGGAGGCCATTGAATAGGGCCATCCCGCCCAATCTACGCATACGCCTATAGGCGCGACTGTCCCGCGCACTGGCGATTGATTGTAAGGCAATATCTAGACGATGTGTTCCCAAATGCGTGGATTGGGCGAGATGGCCCTATTCAATGGCCTCCACGTTCCCCAGACCTAACTCCGTTGGATTTTTATGTCTGGGGACGTGCCAAAGAGCTCGCGTACACGACGGAGGTTGCGACTAGGGAGGAACTTGTCCTCTTGTCCAACGCATAGAAACAGCTTTCGGTACAAATAGGGAGGAAATACGACTTCATACAACAATACTTTGAGCAAGATTATAAATTTGTTTAATAAATGATAAAAATGTAACTGTTTCTTTATTTCAAGAAAACCAATGAACAGAAAGAGATAGAAGATAGATTTTACTTCGCAAGAGTGAGATAACAGATTTTACCTGTTTGCCATGCATAATTTAAGCAAATATAATTTTTTATTCGAAATTTTGAATATTAGCCTTATGTGACCCGATTCATTAATTTAGCGTATTCACGAAGTTATTAAAAGATTTTTATAACATGTGGCACATCTATAACAAGAGGATAGGCTAGAGAATTTTTGAGGGAGTTGGAAGATCCCGGTTGTTCTGAGTTTTTTTTATAGCCGTCTAAAGTCTAAGTTTAAATTTAAATTTTACGTATTCCGAAAGTTTGCGAGTGAATAAAAAAATAACTAGATGATTAATGCCAGCAATTTTGTATTTAAAAGAACCCTTCAACAATACACATCAAAATAAAAATGAAATTCGCAGTCTACGCCTAATACTTTTTTATAATTTGAATTTAAATGTAGAATTTGGGATTTTTTTCATTAAAAAGATAGAAGGTCGATATGAAAAATCCCGCAGGGCATGGGAAGTGTTAAGGGGCCTGAAAGGATAGCAGATAACTCTTTCTGTCGGCCATTTCAATTTGGCACACGATGCACCAAACACCCTGTATAACTAAGACATTTGTAGACTATCCATGGTCAAAGTTAAAGAATCTATTTAAAAATCTATTTTTGTTCTTGCACTACGTCCTTTATATATTGAAACATCAAAATATTTCAAGGACAAGCTGGAGAGGCTATGCACAATGACAATATTTGTTACACCAGCACACACAAAAAGGTTCTGTTACAGAACACCCATCTATGTAGCCCCATGTATTTTTGGCCGCTGAATCCGAATCCAGAATTGACCTGTCACTCGAGGATTTTTTGTGAGAGCCAAAAAACCACATGAAAACCAGCCAAAAACCGCTTCCTGAGCCCATAACTCGAAAACGTACACACGAATTTTTTAAGATTTTTGTGGCAACTTTCTTTTTTTTTGGAAATTTTCGAAGGTGTGTCTAAAAAATTTATATGATTTCAACATCTCTTCACATGAGTCGTTGTAACTTTTTCTAGACAAAATTGACTCCCCTTCTTTGAGCTTGATCGAATGTAAATTAAATTTCCAATCCGATGATGTGGGCACGATATTTTCTGGTGATTTTTAAGTGAGATATCGGCCGCCAAAGTAAAAAGTCCAAGGATTTCACTTCTCGAGCGACACAGCTCAGCTTCGACGGCCACTTCTCCAACCCCCTTAAAAATGAAGTACTGGGGGAGTTGAAAAATACTATAAAGAAAACTGAGGCCTTGGCTTCTAGTATATACCAAATCTCAAGTTTCTGTACTCTTACCAGGAAAATAAGTAAAGCAATTACTTATTTTCCTCCGTTTACCCCTATTTAAGTCCTACCCTTTAACGGAATTATCTCAAAATATAATCTAATTCCAGGTCTCATTATAATACATACGTGTACCAAATTTCAAGTGAATATCTCATGATGGAGTTGGTTTCTAGTATATACAGGGTGATTCACGTAGGCCATTCATTAGAAGTTTTTCAACTTGCAGTTGGATTAGAAACTTGAAATTTGGTATGCAGCCATAATCGATCATGCCCGTTCTATCTAAAATATTTTCAGTCCACCAACTATACAGGGTGTGCCAAAAATTGGTACCAACTTTCTTATTTTAAATGGAAACCTAAATTTTTCTTTACATGGTTCGATCGGTCTTCTTATTCTGAGTTTAGAGAACCTAAGTTATGTTAACTTATCTATTACAATTTTTGACATATGTCCAATTTTTTTAAACAAATTGCCGCTGTAGTAGTTAACGAACAAATTTGTATCTCGCAAACCTTTCAAAATTATGAAACCAAATTTGTGAAGCAGTTAGCTGGAAGTCCAGGCTAACTTTTGATGTCCCATCGGCGGTCCCATTTTGTACTATATGGGCGCAGTCGATTTTCAAATGTCGCAATCAAAAATTGTCAAAAAGTCAATTTTTTCAAATGGCACCTACTATTTTTTTTCACACCATTCGAAAGAAAATTGAATTTTAGGGTGAGTTACTTAAGCATTATATATATAGGGAATGCTTAAGTAACTCACGCTAAAATTCAATTTTCTTTCGAATGGTGTGAAAAAAAATAGTAGGCGCCATTTGAAAAAATTGACCCTTTGACAATTTTTGATCGCGACATTTGAAAATCGACTGCGCCCATATGGTACAAAATGGGACCACCGATGGAACATCAAAAGTTAGCCTGGACTTCCAGCTAACCGCTTCACAAATTTGGTTTCATAATTTTGAAAGTTTTGCGAGATACAAATTTGTTCGTAAGCTACTACAGCAGCAATTTTTTTCAAAAAATTGGACATATGTCAAAAATTGTAATAGATAAGTTAACATAACTTAGGTTCTCTAAACTCAGAATTAGAAGACCAATCGAACCATGTAAAGAAAAATATAAGTTTCCATTTAAAATAAGAAAGTTGGTACCAATTTTTGGCACACCCTGTATAGTTGGAGGACTGAACATATTTTAGATAGAACAGGCATGATTGATTATGGCTGCATACCAAATTTCAAGTTTCTAATCCAACTGCAAGTTGAAAAACTTCTAATGAATGGCCCACGTGAATCACCCTGTATACCAAATTCCAACACCTACCATGTTGCTTCACTTATTTACCCCTGTTTAGCGCCAAACCCTTCACCGGATATGTTAAAAAATCAAGCCAGTTCCAGATCTCGTTATAATACGTGCATAAAATTTCAAGACAATATCTTAAACCGTTCCAAAGGAAACGTGCGCACAAAAAAGTTACAGACAGACAGACATTTTTTCGCTCAAATTTAAAATCTCGACTTTTCATGACATTTTGAACCTGTTTCAACAAGAAAAATGTTTGAAAATGTTTTTACTATTACTATACTTCCACTCCGCTACGTGGATGTGGAAGGAATTAAGAGTGATTCTGGAGGCACTACGTGACGATTATAATAAAACCTTTAATGGGAAATGAGATACAAAATCCTCGCGACAAAACAAATAAGTTTACTGCAGCTACTTCACATGTTCTTAAATCCACAAACGCGAATGACAGCCACTCTTTCTACTGCTTATTTTTATTTAAACTTCTACCCACTCATAAAATATATGGCTACTCTCCCGAGCCTAAAGACAAGAAATAGGAAGCCAACTCTCTGTACAGGAAACGATTATAGTTCTCATAAATTAGAGAGAGTTGTATATTACCATCGAATTGTTCCACGTATATACATTGGAATCTATAGTTCCCTTCGTTTATTACTGTTACAAAAATAAACTTGAAAAACGGACTTTAACAAAAGTGTATTTGTTACCTTAAGGTGGCCATTCCCTAGAAAGAGACATCCGATAGGGAAATATTTACTATTTTTAGCTACAACTTTTTTTTCTTAGTACGTATATTTAAAAAAAATATAAGAGTACCTAAATAGAACTATAACAAGACTATTACTATGAATTTTCAGTCAATAATTTCAGTGGTTTGCAAAATAGCTCGATTTAAAACTACGAAATAGGAAGATTAACACAATTTTTAAATTTAAATCGAGCTATTTTGCAAACCACTAAAATTATTGAGTGAAAATTCATAGTAATAGTCTTGTTATGGTTCTACTTAGGTACCCTTATACTTTTTTTAAATATACGTACTAAGAAAAAAAAGTTATAGCTAAAAATAGTAAATATTTCCCTATCGGATGTCTTTTTCTAAGGAATGGCCACCTTAAATAATAATTTTCTGGGTTTCGAGGGTTTAAAGATTCATGAAGAGATTTTGAAGTCGAAAAGGCATTTTTCACGTGGATTATTGAAATATTAGTAGAAAACTGCTCAGCGTCAGAACGTGAATATAAATAAGAGAATAAAAAACCGCTGCCAGAGGAATCACTACTTCCACATCCAGATTGTCCATCCAAGTCTTTTTAAAGGAAAACATCTTGACTATATTCGCACTCTAGTATGTGAAAATAACTGGTCATATAATAATAATATTTGACGCAGATGTCACAAAAAAATTGCAGGCGTTGGTTTCTAGTATATACTCGATATCGACGCGACAGACAGACAGACAAACAGATATTTTGTTTTCGTTAAAATTTAAAATCTCGACAAAAAACAAAATTAGAATTTTTTTTACGATTACTACTAAGTAAATACTTCCATTCCACTACGTGGATGTGGAAGTAAAATAAAGTAAATATTTTACTGGACCTAGATGAAAAATTTGACAGGAAAATATCCACGTTTCTTGGCTTCAATTGAAGAAGTGAGAGCATTGATTGATTGATTGATTTTCCAGCGTAAGGTGGGCATTGCAGACGATTCCGGGCATGGAGGTTTGTTCCACCACGCAGCCCGATCGCCCGCCGAACGGCCAACTGTAGTTACCCAGTCGTCTATTACATATTCGTGCGATAACCAGGCGGCTCCATCCGACCGATCAACGGTCGATCCAACGTGTGCCGGAACAAACCCCCGATGCCTTTATATACCGCCGGATCGGCTGCATACACTGGATTGGAAATTGGACATGCTTGTTGTCAGCAGCGAGAGCCGTATGACGCATGGGGTAGGAATATAGGTTGGAGCGTGTTGGTGTTTGTGAGATAATTCTTCTTGGTTTCCATTTGTCCTGATCGGATGGGAAGTGTAGGCGTTTGTGAGACGCTTCTTTTTAGTTTCTGTCTGTGATCACCTTCTCAACTATTGTCTTTCTGAGTTTTCTGTTTCTTCTGTTTCAGACTCTGGCAGTGTGTATATCCTTGATATGTCTTTATTGTATTCCGTCTTTTGTTGTGCTGTTCTTTCCCAGTGTGTATAATCCTTTCCTAGCTTATTCATAATACTCTCGATTGATGTTATCCATGTGTACCATGGCCTCCCTATTTTCAGTTTGTTGCTGTTCAGTCTTAGTGCTTTCTTTAGTAGGTGTTTCGTGTCTCGTCTTTGGACGTGTCCCCAGTATTTCATTGCGTATGATTCTATTCCTTTGATTATTGTTTTTCCCTCTAGTAATGTTGACGTTTTCTGTCGTTTTTGTGGTTTTCCTGTTTTTGCTAGCAGTTGGATAATTTCCCTTTCAGCTCTTTTCAGGCTTCTTCTGTTGGCCTTTGTCGCTGCTGCGTTTTTGACTCCATATGTCATCGTAGGCATTATGATGGTCGTGTATATCTTTTTGGTTAGGCTCCATGATGGTTTATTTTCCCCAATGAAGGGCAATAGAGCTCTTGGGTAGTTTGATTCTTTCCCTTACTGTTTCCCTCCTTTTTTAGTTGATTCGTTAGGTATGTTCTTAGGTATTTCATTCTATTCGCGATTCAATTGAGACTATATATAGTTGTTCCTTCTTTCCACTTTTCTTCCAGGATCCGTCTAGTGGGGTCGTCTGTAGATCTGCCCTTGATGAATGCCGTAGTATTTGTACCCTACACTACATAGTGTTCTTCTTCTGTAATCGTCTAGGTTTTGTGGCGATTTGGTTTTAGGGAGCGGTATCTGTATGGCTGTGTTCCGGTCCTCAGGCAGGGGTGTAGTTTTCATCCATGCGTTGGTGATGATTTCTAGAGTTAGCTGCTTTATGCTGTCCGGTTCATAGTATAGTGGTTCGTTATTTATTTTATCTATTCCCGGGCCGCATTTCTCTTAGCTCTGGCCATTAATTCTAGTAGTTCGTCTTTTCACAATGGTTTGCCTAAAGGCCAGTGGTCCATTTCTTGTATTGGTTCTATTTGATTTCTCTCTGCGTTTCCTCCTCCTTCTAGTTTCCTGACCCAATACTGCAGTGGTATGTATCTTCTTGGCTGCGTATTGTTGTTTCTCCTGCATGTTTTGAGGTGTCTGAAAGTTTGGTTTAATCTCTGTCCTGCCGGAGTAATTCTATGTTTTCGAAGAATTCCCTGCATTTTTTCTGTTCGTGCCTTCTCTCTGCGTCTCTTTTCTCTTTTTACGCTTCTTTTATCTTTTTGTGTATGTTTAGTGCATCCTGTGGCCTTCATTTTCTTTAGTTTTTCATAATTTTTTTTGGTGTTGGGAGAAGTACGAGAGCATTCATATAACCAAATTCAAGAATAGTGCAACAACAAACTATCTGCTAAAACTTGGGACTGGAAAGAAAAAAAGAGAATCTGGTATATTGCAAGCTACTGAGTCGGTGCTAAAATCGATTTACTGCGACTGCTCCAAGAACAAATATATGGCAACTAAAGCAGATCTAGAGGGGGAGTACAAAAGGGCCGAAAGTGTTCCAAGAGATGTCGGTTTACGGTTAAAGAGAGAATCGACACGCATCACTAGCTATATTAACTATCATAGTCCAGTTTCGTTAAATTTAACTCCAGTGTTTGATGAAGAGAACGAAGATACGATAGTACCTATATTGGCAACTTTCATAAAGATGAAATACTACCCTTGTCTCTGGTAGCGCAATGTTAACTTCGAGAACGCAACAACTACATAATTTAGCGATGATATTGAAGAATTATAAAGACAATTTAGTAATGATATCAAGAAGAACAATAAGGACAACATCAGAAGTCCCCTTCAAGAAAATAAGATGTTGAAGTTGAAAATCATTTGAATTGAGTTTATTTGAGATACCACTTTAACAAAAACAGCACGGATTGTACTTTTGGGTGGAGTGGAAATCAATACAATTTCGCTTTTTTACATGATCTTGTTGATCTTATTCTTATCATAAACTCGCGTCCTCAAGAAGCCAGCATAATAAAATATTTTTTTTTTTTATTTTGACAACAGTCATAAGATCTGAATAATGAAATCCTAGACATATCTTTAACGACTTTATTCGAGAAACATTACAACTGAAGTTGATACTACCAAAATCTTATACCAAAATGTGGTTAAAGTATGATGCCCAGTAATAGAAGGACAAGTGAAACACAGATAAGAAAAATATATTACAAACCGACGCGCGACGGGAGGAACATTAAGAGAAAGACAAACAAAAAAGATGCCGACGAGGATGAGCCAGCTGAATCTTCGACTAAGTAATTTTTTGTCCAAGAGGACGAGGAGGAAATAGAAAAATACATGATAAAGATTAAAGTCAAGATTCGCGAAGAAATAGTTTAAAATGGCAAAGTTACTACTACGACAGTGGCTAATACACGTATGTATACGTCACAGTAGCGTAGTTTGCAGTCTAGTTGGAAGTGAAGGCAGTCCTCTCTTCTTTTCGGCATATGAGCAGTATTGATAGTTGGGGTACAAATTAAAAGTGGTTAACCCCTTGAGAACGCGCATAAAAAATTATATTGCTGAATGCTGCTTAGTTGGATGTCTGTAGTTCTTATCGACTGTTTTATGTGGTACTATTTTAATACAGTAGACCAGATACCAGGGGCGTGCAAATAATATATTTAAATTTTTAATTTTTTTCTTCACGATATATCCAAAAGAATTTTGGCATAACATCTGAACGACTCTGGTACTATCCAGATCATTATCCTTTACATTCTCATATCACCTCCTATTTCGTGTTTGAAAAATTCTCTATAAGAAGTCGCTTTGTTTTCGTTTCTTTTAAAATTAGTTTTGCTAAAAAGAATTATAAGATTTAAGGCCTTGGGACCTATCTCTTTGTAACTTTAGAACACATAACTTTGGGAACAAAAATGCATTTTCATTACGCAAGAAAAATACTGACAATTTTGTCCTTCCTTGTCTGTACTGTTTTATGCGGTATTACTTCAATACAGTAGGCCAGATTACAGTGGCGTGCAAATATATATATTTAAATTTTAAATTCTTTTCTTCATACTTCCAAAAACAAATTGAGATAAGATCTAAATAACTCTGGTACTATACAGATTATTATTCTCTACATTCTCATATCACTTCATATTTCGTGTTTGGAAAATTCTCTATAAGAAATCGCTTTGTTTTCGTTCCTTTTAAAATCAGTTTGGCTAAAACCAATTATAAGGCCTTGGGACCTACCTCTTTGTAATCTTAGATGGTAATAACTTTGGGAACAAGAATGCATTTTTATTACGCATTATCAAATGACAATTCACATGAAAAAAACACTGACAATTCTATAATGGCTTGCGTAACAAAATATAATTAATCATATACATTAACAATTTGACGGTAATAACAATTAGAGTGAAAACATACAATGCATTAATTTATTAAAAGGAGCACACAGTGAAAGTATTAAGTAATAATGGTAAACAAATTCTACGTTCAAATGCAGCTGAGTACGTTTGAAAACGACTACAGAAATTATTGGATATACTGTATCCACTTGATCCGAAAGTGGTTTATGTCATCTGTGTATATAAATAAATATTACATATTTGGGACACAAGAAGGAGAAGAAATTTATTGTAAGATATACATAACAGAATTTGATAACTTGCTTGTTTCAAACTAGGAATAAGAAAGTGAAATATAAAATGGGTATTACTCATATGACACATTCTTTTCTGTACGTACACTAGATTTTTGAAAATTCAATTTATATTTATTTGAATCTATTAGAATATATATGTAGAAAATGGCAGGGGCGAGGGGCGATTTAGGGATCTACTAGATTTAGGCCACATGTTTGTAAACAAAATATAACCACTTAAATAACAGTCACATAAATAACAAAGTAACATGAGTAATGATTTATCTAAACAGGTAAATGTCAAATACTATGAAATAATAATGTCTCATTGTTGAAAATGCAAACAGTACCACAAAATATTTTCAGCAGTCCACAACCACTAGTCCCGCGATCTTGCACTATCTATAATGGTTATACTTAGACTAATCATCCACGGGACTCTCCAGGAGTTTTGTTCTGCTCATCGGGGAGAGGGTTTCTCCCAGTGTGCTCCAAGCGTCATCTGCTTCACACATGACCACATATGGAGATGTTTACTCTTCACATTCCTCAATTCAATCGGTACTTGCTGACAATGCTTTCAGTGAATTATGTGCTTACAGGCGTCTACGAGGGGATCGTCTCCGACATGTACTTTTCCACAGAGGACGGCTACGTGTCAGCAGCCGCATAGTAATTTACAGAGTTATAGCTGATCCACAATTTGATGAATACAGATTCTTCAAAAATATTAACCATGGAGATAAAACTCAGTGGGAACTATTGGTGCTCAGTTTTAGTTATGACGTGGAAACCAATATCTACAATCGTTCTTTGAACTCAGGAGAAATTACTCCACCATTTCAAAGAATTATTTGTACATTTTCATTACTGTATAGAAGCCAGTATGCACTTACCTGATACATTTCTAACAGCTAGTGGTATGATTAATCCTTTGCCTTAGAACATGACATGACAGACAGAAAAAGTGCAAGGTCGTAAAATGGTTTCATACTCTCTTAAATCCCTACTAATTGAAAACTGCTTCTACAACCTTAGCGAACTTGAATTATATTGTACTAAAAACAGGTAGGGTAGACTGAATGGTTTATATTAAACCATTTTAAGGTAAAAAATTCACTTAAATATTGTTCATTTCACCAATGTATTGTAATATCTTGTCTGTTGATGTTTTATTGTATTATTGTTTATATACTATTTATGTATTAACCGTGGCCTTAGCCCACATTTGACGTACCTAATCCATTTCATTGTAATTGGTAAAAAAGGGTTTAATAAATTATTATTATTATTATTATTATCATTTCTGAATTGGGGAAGATGACTAATACTCAAATGTGCACAAATATACATTGCAACATTAATGTTGGTCATTATAAGTTATATTGAATTAAAGTAATAAACAACACGTTGCAACGAGAAGGTCGCGTTAAAAATGGTTTCTACTATTTCTGAGACTGCCAAAAACAAATTCCAAGTATAAAATTGATATTCCACGAATTTTAGAACTTGACTTCACGTCAACTGAGATTGAGTTTGTCTGTCTGTCGGTCTTATGCCTGTCTGCCTGCTGTCGCACAGCGCGAAATTAATGAGTTGTCATTTTCAAAATTCTAGCCCACGCTAGATCACGCTTTTGATCAAATCTGATGACATTATTCGCAAAATGTTCGAGAAGGTACTTTATGAGGTAACTGCTGGTTTCACAATTAAGGTATTATATGCCAACTGACAGCTGCCAAAACCCTGCGAAAATTTTAAAATGTTTAAAATTTGTTTAGTCTAAGTTTTTGTTTAACGGATGTACGTACACAGGTGTACGTTCCAATGATATAAAAATGTTCTGTTAGAAATAAATCCGTTAAAACCACTAAAAGTGTCCAAAATGGCCAATATGAGGGTCAATATCTTGAACTTGGCCACTTCAGACCCAAATGACCACACTTGGACCACTTTTGGCTAAAATAAATATTGAATTCGTAACCAGAAACCCAAAAACATTCATTTAAGTCATAAAAATCTATGAAATAAAAACTCAGATCAAACATATCTTTCAAATTTTCGCGGGGTTTAGACAACTGTCAATTGACATACATTACCTTAATTTTGAAATCAGTAGTTACCTCAAGTACCAGCTTTCTCGAATATTTTGCGCCTAATTTCATCCAATTTAATCAGAAACTGAGCGTGGGCTAGATTTCTGAAAATGACAACTCATTAATTTCATACTGTGTGTCGCTATATCTGCAAAACTATTTGACGCAGAACAATACTATGGTAGGTAGTTGACGCTACTGTGAACGAAGAAATGGGACATAGTTTTAGCCAAAAATATACAAGATGGATAATCTAAATAAATTAATGAATGCGAAAATGTGACGGAAGACAATACATATTTGGCATGTAGTTAGCATAATTCATAAGGAAGAGACCGGTTATACTGTTACTGCAAGATATTCAGGGTGGACGCCCTTAAAAAATAATTACAGAAACAATTTTGACGTAGGACAAAAATATCTGACACATAACTAACATTACTGTCAGCAAGAATCCTGCTATAATTTTAGTGAAAGGAATACAAAATAATAAATAAAACATGCCAAATAGAGAGTCAAATATTCGTACACACACGAATCAGCAAGTCTTTTTTACACTTTTTATCAGTAATTAATATTACTTTATCTATTTACCAAAACTGACTTCCTTTAATAATGTACGGAACTCCACTAACAAAAAGGTGAATTTTAAATTGAAACATATCAAAAATATCTACTTAGAAAGTTTGTTTAATGATAAACTCTCTTTTCAATCAATACTTCAATATTATAACTAATAACCTCAACCATTATAATTAATTATTTAGCGATTTAGGCAAATAATTTGGGTCACGGTTTAGCTTTGACTAAAACTGATTTTTTTATTACATTTCGTATCAATGTATGTGCATTTCATTAAAAATAATTAAGGATTGCATAACACCACACTTAACTGGCAGTTAACATGTTTTATGCAACGAGTCGAGAGATTCTTCCATTGTAACGTTACGTAAATACATGTTCTTACGAAAATATTTTGGATCGCTTTATTCAATTCAGTTTTATTTCAAGGTGATGTTGCAAAAAACTAAAAAATCATTATAATAACCGCAAACATCATCTGCAAAGATTGTTATACAATTCTCTTTTAAAAGTTGAGTTAAGAGAAAAAAACATATATAATTTTTTACATACTCACTACAGCCTCTTTCCTTGCATTTTTCAGGAGCAACTCGACATGCCATATACTGGTGCTAAGGTAGTATCTATGTGTCAAATTTAATTAATCGTTAAAGTTGCCTTACAGAAAATAAATATTTTACACTTTTCACCGGTTTCTAAGGGTTCGCTCAAATTGGCAATTTAAAAAAATTAACATCTGAGTTCAGAGGATTCGAAAGCTTGTATGTATAGCTCGGCTGTAAATATTTTAATTTTAATAAAAAAATTATCATTTTCCGAATGATCTTAAAACAATTGGCATCTTTATTATAAATATGAAACCATCCACATAAATAGTATATTATGCAACGAGCATATACTGATAGCTATTATTCACGAGGGTAAAGTTTAAGACACGAGCCACAGGCGAGTGTCGTAAATCACCAGAGTGAATAATAACCACTATATGCGAGTAGAATACTATACTTTGTCCACGACTATTAAATATTTAATATTTATTTAATTCATCTTCATATTATTTCTCCTATTTAAGAAAAATTCATATGTCATATTCATTACTTAGACAACAAGTTAATGAGGCGATTTCTGCAGCTTTCTTTATCTCTGGCGGTGTCAAAGAAATCTCGTTTTCACTGTAAAAATAAAATAAAATCTTTGAGTGCAGCTGTGAAATTATGTGTAGTTATAGTTTTTAACTGTTGAAATAAATAAATAAATGTGACGTAATTTTAAGATAAGAAATATCAGCCACACAAATTTAAAAAACGTACACCCGTACAGGATTCAAACCGAGTAATCCGCTGTGAATGTCGTCGGTTAACGCGATGTGATACGGTCGGGGTGGACTTGAAATTTCAATTAGTCTCGTCGGAAAAGGTAAAACATGAAATTATTAATGTTCATATCCATCGGCAGAAAGGCTTCCTAATATCGATATCGAAATATCGAACTTGGCATTTTCACGGCATCGTTAATTGCATGGGAGAAATCGAAAATTCCAGCCGACAGAAGTGAACGAAAAATAGAATTTTTTGACATTTCGCGAATTTGATTTGTGTTTCATTACAGTCACTGGTACGTTAATAACTGGAAAACCCGGAAGAATAGGGAGATTTTAAATACAAAAACGAAATCGATAGAACTGCACCTTGACCAATGTCAAGTTTTAATAATTTGAGCAATTTTGTTACAACTTTACCGAATTGTGGCAACGTTTAATCCCCGACCTAGACTTCTGGCAATAATTTTACGCAATTTCTACAGTTAAAAACCATAACTACATAAAATTTCCGAGCTGCACTCAAAGATTTTGTTTTGATTAAAAATTAACGTGTTTGACCGCCCGCCTACGCTTCCCTCCCCGGAATGGACTTCTGCCTGCAGAGCTTTGTACTTTTCAGCTAGTAAGGAGGGTTTGTATATACAAATATTCACTGCACCTTATCAGTTTTAATTTCCGTAGCCAACTCTTAGGCTATTACTAACTTAAGGTGGCCATTTCCAAGAGACCTCCGATAGAGAAATATTTATCATTTTCGGCCAGAACTTCTTTTCTTAGCGGTATATTTAAAAAGAAAACTATAACACTACCTAGGCAGAACCATATCAAGGCTATTACAATGAATTTTAACTCAATAATTCCAGCCGTTTCCAAAAAAGGAAGATTATCATAATTTTTTAATTAAAATATAACTATTTTGTAAACCACTCTCATTCCTATACACGGCCACCTTAAATGAGTTGGTTTGTTGATATTTGTGTAATACTCAGTATTTATAATTATATCTACTTTATCATGCGCGTTTGAAAGTTTATTTTAATATCTAGTAATTCTGAATGTTTTTGTTAGGCGTCTTCCATTAAAGTTCGGGTAATTTTTTCTCGAATATTTGCAAAAATGTTTCTAGAAAAACTCCTTTTTGGAATTATAAAGCAAAAATTTGAGATTAGTTTTGGATGCATAACATAGTTTTAAAATAAAAAAAAAACTGCTTTGACATGCACTTTCAACAAAGTACTCGAATTTTGTCGCCATTTTATGTCCTGCTTATACTCGTGCTATGCAGGTGATTACAGATGATTTATCAATTGATGACATTTTAGTAAATAAAATCCTCTGTTTTCTGAAAACTAGTTTTTGCAATCACCAAAGTGGAAAGACAAAATTCAAATGTATACTGTTTAAATTAATATAACATCCCCATTAAAGGCAGATTCTTTACATTCAGGCGTGAGGTATCTTAAGCTAATTTAAAATCATGCCCATTACTTTCCAATTGGGTGCCTTTAAAATATTTCGCAAAAAATTGGAGACACTACCTTAGCCACTCCGTAGAATGATGCAAGTTCCACTAGGGCTTTCCCTTCTAAGGCCAATTCATCTACTTTTTCATTTGCCTTGCACGTATTGTGTTCTGGTACCCACGCCAAGATCACTACATAAGGACTTCTTAGGTCTTTAGCTTGGAAGGTCGCATGGTTAGGTATTTTTGAGATATCTATTGTTTTTCACTATTAGTTCTGCACAAAACTGGGGAAAATGTACGCGGAATACTACCGAAATATCCTGACAGGCCTAGTAAATCTATGGCGAATGGTCTTTGTAACCGTAGTCAACAAACCTGAAACACACACACACTAGTAAATCTACCCATTTCTTAAACAGGAAAAACCAGCATGTCCCTGTATGCATGTCCCTGTTCAGAGAATGGAGACAGGTCGAAAGTGGTTGCATGTGCAGAGAAAATAGTTTTTTCAAAATGTTTAATTACCGTAGAACAATAACTTTGTTAGGTATTTCAGGAAGTCTTTTCTTTTAAACTGAATGTACCTACAGAGTAAAATGAGTTAGCATATAAAAACATTTTCAATCCTACTAATATTGTTTGATATTCTGTGAGACAATTTGTCTACTGCAAAATTATAAAAGCTTATAATTTAATCGAATACGTACACAAAAGTAAAATAATCAATAAAATACATTGTAAATATTCCATTAGCATTAATAATGCAAATGTTACTATTTTCATTTTATTACTCGTTTATTTATTACCTTTCACCGAATAGAGCAGACTTTTAAACATCTCCCATAAACTTTTGAAATGCATTAACGACAAGGACTATAACATTGTAAAAGAATTTAATAAATTATGTCTTATTTCATAACGACAGGCTCAATAAAATTCAAAAGTATGATTGTTTAATTATAAAATTCGTGCATAAAAAAATTAGAAGCACACAAAATGGTACATGTTGATAACTGAAGGTGGCAAAATTGGTTGTGTTGTGTACCCGTACAAACAGGGTACTTCGAACAGGGAAATTGGCGTTTTTGGGAAATTCTGTAGCCTTTGAGGAGAAACTTCATTTGACGATTTGCAGAAAAAAGTTACTAAATTGTAGAAATCGAGAATGGTGAGAAAACAATTTTTGCACATCAAAACTGTACTAAACCAAGAGTTTAATAAAGCGGTCATTGTTTACATTATGTAAAACTATTTACCATTTCAGAAATATCTGTAGAAAATAGTATAGGAGCTGTGTGGATTTTTTGACGTGTCATCGACTTCTGGTGGGGCACCTCCGTCAGGTACGTCACGGGTTCTCAAAGTTGTAAAAGAAAATGGAGTTACAAGACGTGATCGTCACAAGACGTTAGATTTAGCATATTCAGTTAAACATTTTGACAACACATACATGACAACAATAGGAATTAAGTTCTCTAGTCTTAGAAATATAACAATAAGCATTAAGAATATTAAAATAATATAAATAAGTGAACTAGACATTGAATATTGATATAGTTTCAGCTGGTCATTTAGAAGATTAATGTCCTAAATGTTATCGGATTTAATAATTTATATTAATTATAATTATAATAATAATACTTTATTTACGGACAAAAAATCCATTACAAAAGCATACACATTGGATTTACAATAACTGAGTATACATATACATTATATTACGCGCTAATCTCACAGATACGAACACACACATACTTATAATATAAAATATACAACACTTTGACATTATTTAAGTTACCTAATATAAATTAACCATACAATAAATAAAATAAATAAAATCACTAAAACAAAATAAGCCGAACTTGTTTGCAGAATAAGCTATAATATTAAAATAATCAATGAGCTGCATACATATTATAATTATTTATTATTCTATTCAGAGGTGTATGATTTCCGTAAGTGGCTCTGTGATTTTTTGCTTTAAAAATGAGTGGATTCCTGGTGTTCCTAGGAGGTACATGAATATTAATTTCAGACAACAGGTACGGTGAATTGATCAGATTGTTCATTACTTATAAATGAAGCTTAAATCGTAGAATATACGTCGCTGGTTAAGGGTGGGCAAGTTGAGATATACGGCAGCATTAATAGTATCAAAGTGAATCCCTTGCAGCGTGAGATTGTAGCATGCTCGTTTTAGAAATTTATGCTGTACATGTTCCACCCGTGAAATATGAATTTCATATGAAGGTGCCCAAACTACTACACAACATTCAAGTAGTGATCTTGTTATTGAACCCAGTAAAACGATCCCTTTGGAAAATATCCAATTTACTAAGAAGTTAAATTCAGACAAACAATCCCATGAAAAAAACAGCTCTGAACCATTAAAAAGAATTATAACCACCTTTGGCATCATCATTCATCGAAATCTGCGTAAAAAATTATTTCACTATAAATGAACAAAACATGTTTTTTCATCTTGAGGACTACGGTCAATTGCGTTTGGGCTCCGTCGTTTGAATTTTCAAAAGTACTCAAAAGTTTTCGAAAGTACCACGAATTTGGTTTTTCGAAAGTACCACGAGAGAACTACACAGGGCGAAAAACCGCCCCGTCCGACAAATTTTTCGAAAGTACAACGAATTTGATTTTTTAAAAGTACCACAAAATTAGTTTTTCGAAAGTACAATAAAGCTCCTCTATACAGATTTTTCGAAAGTATCACGAATTTGGTGGTTCACAGGGCGAAATCCTCAGTCAGGATGTAGCGAGTAGCTATTTTAAACGTCAAAATTTAGGAAAAAATCAATGGGACGGTTTTTCCAATAAAAACCCAAATCCTCATTTAATTATTCTCAAAATGGGAGAGCATAATCCTTGTCCAAACTACTAGAACGTACATAAAATTAGTCAAAAAATTCAAAGTTGGAAAGTCGATTCCGACGAACCCAAAATACTTTTAATCTAGGCTCAAGCGGTTATCGCCATAGTAGTTGCTCGAAGACGAGTCGACGGAAAAAAGCATATGCCGTTCAATGCCGTTGGTACGTTTGTGAAAGCAGGAAAACCATCGAACTCATATAAATAGCTTCTTTAAGCATCCTGACAAGGATTTCAAGTATTTCGATAATTTCACTGCAAAATTAAGAGTGAATAATTTTCAAAAAGTTAGGCATACATTTTTCAATCATATCTAACTGGGAGTCTGAATCTTTTTGTAGTCGATTGTCATGGTGGTGCTCTCTGATGTTTGCCCTATATACATTAGTTAAGTGTTGAATATTTATATTTTTTCCATTTTATGAAGTATTTCAATAAATGAAAATATATTTTGAATTCCATTTCTTATTGATCCACTAATTATAAGATTGGCGACCGACGTGCGATTCTGTGGCGTGCGTCGGATAATTACTTACTACGGGTCACCTTTGATCCCGTCACGTTATTGTACCTATCCGAATACTCATAGAATCCATCGACGGTCTTACTTATTAAGAGGTATTTTTGAGAAAGTGCTAATTATAGAATATATTCATTAGAAGTGCACCGCCCGACATAAGATTTCGATGGAGAGAGCAGACTGTAGCAATCAAAGTAAGTATAATTTTGTCCATTTTCGTCTTGGGGAGTCTGAAGGGTAACTTGAATTCCCCTTGTGAGTAGAGTTGTTAGACATCGTAGCGGCGACTACGGCTCCGGCCTAAATTATATAAAATACTTGTCGTGTCCACCAGACCCTACGATACTAGGTACATCTACAATCTCACCAGCGAAATTTTAATTTAAATTAAATAATCTTTTAAGCGTAGTATCTTTAGATAGTTTATATTAGGATAATTGTGACTTGCCTCGAAAATATGACTTGCAAAAGTTGTTTGTTTTTGGACATTAAAAGAATGTGTTTTTTGCACCGAATTTCAAATGGACGACTAGTTTGACCTATATACAATGCATTACAATCTAGACATGTTAGCTAAACTGGTGATTTCATTTAGAGGACCAGTTTTGTCCTTACATCTGATAATTTAAAAGCTGGTTTAAAGCTCACTTTCAGATGTCATGTGCTGACAAAACTTTATACTACAGATCATGTCTTTTGACATAAAAAATAAGTAGATCTCGCGTGAAAAACCTGGTCCATTATTTCCTACGTTAATACTATATTTTACTAGCTTCACTGGGTTAAGAATTCATACCCCAATTATTTAAAAACATATTTTAAAACTAACTGTTGATACAATTATATACAGACAGAGTACTATAACGAATCAATTAATTGCTTATTATCAATACGGACTATACCGTTTGATCAAAATCATCACTTCCCTTCTTAAAAACAAATTTTAAGGCCCGTTAGAGCATTTTACTGTACATAAAAATTACACGACGTAGTGTGATGATAACGACTGCTTTTGGTTAGTATACAGTTTTTGTTTGTGGTTTACTGAGGATGCCGTATGAAAATCGCTTGCTGTAACAATAAGTACTTGTTTTATACGAATTGAAACCACACGGCGTCACGCCAGTTTCCGGTGTATTTTGTAGCATTAGACTGGTTGATATGGATTTTTTAATTTCACGCTGTTGTGCAAAAACATTAAAGATCTACATCAAAAAACAAGTTTCTCAAATACCTACTTGAATACTTCTTGTTTGAGTAATTTTAGCTTCAGAAAGAAATGTGGTGGTAGTGATAGTTATTTAAAAGGGTAAGATTTTGTCAAAGAAAACATGAGAGCGGTTTGTTTAAATATTGTACTTAATATTTCATTTGAACGTAAGATTTTAAAATTATATCACTTAGAGGTATTTGAAATGAAAACTATTAAAATGATTGTCCGTTTTGTTGAATATTCATGTATTATGACCAATCTGGAGAACTCTAACATCCCTATCATAAAGAAAGTTGTCGCGTATATTAATATAAGTTTTTTTTTTTAATGCAGAAAATATTAGTTGTTACCATAGCAATTTCCGCTTTCAGTGTTATTTTCAAGTAGGACGGCATACATACAAAATAGAAAACCTCTTTTCAAACTTAACCTCACAGAATGATAAGATAAATTAACATAGATATGTTTTAATTTGGCTTCACCATTTAGCGGCATTTGACTATTTATCGGGAACAATAACAAAAACTGTTAATTAACCCAAACTTTAAAATTAACTTAAACGAAAGGTTCGAGAAAATTGTAATTGGAGGTATGTTGGACAATCGAAATGTCAAATTCTGTCTAGATTCAATAATTAAGAGAAGCGGCAACAGTTTGATATATACAACTAAATATGATAGGAATGCAAATTATAGAAACAAGATTTTAAGCTCAATGTATTAATAAAAAATGGCAAATTGGCATTCGTACGTCACTTTTAATTTCTAACAATGCTCAATAACTGCTGTTATATTTTATATATAAAGTATAAGAAAAATAAACAGTCTATATAGTATCGAAAATTAATGTGGGTTATTCATATAATTTTTGTCAATATAAGACTTCCGTATTCCACTACACTCCTTAAGAGAGTGTATCGAAAAACGATTTTGTTAAACGGTTTATTTAGCTTACTTTGTGTCTTGTGTGAGTCAAATCTAGTAATTGAAACTGTACCCCCTTCCTGTTGGCCGATTGGTCTGAAATGAAACTTTGTACACACCTTTAGTTCTCATCACAATATAATTATGTATATTCATTATCGCTGTAAATCCAAGATGGCTGTCGCCACAAAATGACGGCTTACATTTTTTCAACCCCCTCAATATGGGTATCAAATGAAAGGGCTTAACTAGTAGAATACAGTACACCATGAAAAAATTCAAAATCTAAGATGGACGCCACCACAAAATGCCGGATTACTTTTTTTTCAATCCCCTCAATATGGGTATCAAATGAAAGGGCTTGACAAGTAGAACACAGTACACTTTAGAAAATAACTCCTAATCCAAAATGGCGTCCGAAACAAAATGGCGGATCACAGAGTTTAGGCAACTGACAGGAAAGAAACCTACCGACCCCACTACTAAAAAAAAACAACAAAAAACTCACTGCCTACTCAAAATACTCAATATGCCGGAATGATTGGAGTATGCAGGCTTGCATTAGTAGTCCCGTATTTATTTTCACAAACAAGCGCAGTTCGAACCAATTTTGAATTGGGTTTATTTAAAAACCTATTAATTGTATACCAACATACTTCAAAATCAAAGTGGTTCATAAAACGCTTTTTATTGCAACAATGATGGTTTTGTCGCAGAATTTTCCTGGAGAAAACACAGACAACCGAGCAAAAGACCTTAATTCATTCATAGGGCAGAAAAAAATATTTTAATGTATAATGTGTAATAAATATTGCCACATTAAAGTATCTATCTTTAATTACAAGAAAAGTAAACCATATCCTTGGAATGTGCAAATTTTTTTTAGTGCATACACGGGCGACAGATGGCCTTGATCCGAACTCGTCCTTTTCAACACGTCAATTTAAACTAGAAATTATAAAAATAAAACGTTGCATGTCCATTCTACGCTATCAAAACACGGACCATTCTGTATACTGATACAAGCTGCTAATATAAGATAATTATAAATCCGATACTCTCATGCCTAATTGCGTCTGAAGGTATTTAGCGGATAATAATAGCCTTTTAAAGGAAGCAAAACGACACGCGATCCATTTCTTTCACCTAACACCGGCCAGCATTGCGATATTACGGATATAGCAACAAGAAATCTTAAAATACGTACGAGACAGTGTGAATTCAAACGTAGGCTCCCCATTCCCCACTTACAGGAGCGCGGAACTAGAAGGATCGTTAGCTTTATACCGACATTAAGCTCAGTCCTCGCTATACAATGAGCTAAAAAACTCTTACTTTTCGTACCCCAATTTCGAAAATCGCAACACACTTAGTCAGGTAGTTAGTTAATCTTAGATACATGCCAAATCGTTGGTTTTGTGCAAATGCTCATTTTTTGTGTAATTTTCTTAATTTGTGATGCTATTTTTTGTGTTGAATTTTGCAGTTTTTATGCGTTCTTTTGGTGGTGTAAAAAGGTGTAGTGTGAAAAGGAGCAATTTAAAGGTGTGGGGTAAACGACAGGACTACTGAGGAAGTAAAAATCTTGTCCTGTTCTACAATTTTGTGTACTGTTGACTGGAAATATGGATGTCGTGCCAAGGGTAGTATTAAAGTAAGTTCTTTTACTACTTTCTTTTGTAAATCTCAGGGTTTGTAAGATTCTTATTCATTGTACAAGGTATTGCTAATATAATAATTAAAAAGGAGTACGCTGGTGCTAATGAGCAGTGGAAAGTACCAGCAAAAAGGACTCGTTTCTTTCTGTCTTACCTACCAGACTTGTTCGAAAAACTTATATTTTTGAGTAAAATTGATAAAAGTAACACGTGCTTCCGATACCTTGTTATCTTTTCTGATTTTCTTAAGAAAAAGACCTTCTTTCCGTAAGTTTGCAGTAGAATCGTAAAAATTTAATGAAATGATAATCGCACCCAAGTACCCTCTGCAGAAATGACCAGTTTCACATTAAACACCTCTAAAACTTTTTATAGGATTCCAAAAGTGATATAATTGAGCACTAGAGTCCTGAGTATTCTTAACGTTTGTTATACAGGGTATTTTAGATATCCAATCATTAAATTCTAGGGGTGATTCTACATAAAAAAATCGGTAAATGTATTTACACAGAACTTCCATCTTTCTTCATACAGGACGGTCACTCTAAAAAATTATTAATTAAGAAATGACATATGAGAATAATAATCGCAATGTAGTTAGCCCTACTATTACATAGAAAACCTGATAACTTTTTTCCACCATCTACTCTATAGTGGTGGGGGAAAAAACTTTCAAATTTTTTTTTTTAATTTTCAATTTTTTTTTTTTGTAGGTTTAGAATGTAACGAAACTAAACGTGGACATTTTAAATTTGAAAGAAAAAGCTCATCGTCTATTCTATTGTAGTGGTAAAATTTTTTTTTTAAATTTCTTTTAGTTTTCACTTATAATATCTCTAGTGCATAAAAAATTTCGGACATTAATTTAAGCTCGTTGGATATTCAGTAAGAAAATATTAAACCTAAACGTGTATTTTTGTCAAAGTAAATGTCAAATTTAAAAGAAAATTTTCCATTTATTAATTTCGTTCAGGGAGGTTAAAATTTCCGGAAATTTTTTGGGTTGCGAAACTAAGAATGAACTTCTGATTGCCTAAAAATGTGATGTGTGAAATTTTCAAAACAATTTCTTTTTTTTCTATGTTTAGAATGTTATGATACGTAAAAATTTTAAATTTGAGTAAAACACATTATATTCCATCATTCGTTTTATATAAAATTTTCAAAATTTCATTTTTTTTATTTTCAAAAAATTAAAAAAAAAATAGTTTTAGAATGTCACGAAACCTGGAAATTTTAAATTTGAGCCAACATTTTTTTCCATTATCTATTCCCATTAGACGGTCCACCCTGTATATTTTCCAGTGAAAGTTCAAGAATTTCTTCGGTGGCAGTGGCGTCAGCTACCTAACAAATGACTGGTCTCCGTCAAGTAGTTTTTTTAGTTAATGCACGACCGACAGGCAGACAGACACACACACACCAAGAGACAGACAGACAGAGGGAATTGAAAAACCTATATTTTCGTAACCTACATGATTGGTATGCGAGGGAAGCAAAAATATGAAAAAAGTTCACATAAACATCGGTCCGGAAATCCCTCTTAAGAGCGTTGCGGGGCAGCCAAAATTGACATATTCTCTTGAATAAACTAAGGAAAAACAACAAATTATTACTAAATTAAAGGACTCAGTAGGTTTTAAAGATTAACAAATTAAATTAAATGTTCAAATGAATGAAGACTGGAAAAATTCTTTTAGGTTCAAATTGCTTGAAACCGGTTGGTCTTACAGCGTTACAAGATAACATTTTTTGTGTATTTATAGCCAAAGAATCATATTCCGATGAGAGAAGTATAGAAAATTCACACTAAAAAATTTAGGGGGAGAAGTTAAATCCCCCTTTCCAATTTTGTGCACCCTTGATTGAATTCACCCTTCGTGGATAAAATCAGATAATGACCTTTGCTGATATGGAAGCAAATGCAAACACTGGTCACAGTAGCTCAAAGGGTTCCTGAGATAATTTTGGGTGCCCCTCCAGAGGCGCGCAGCGCCATTAGGAGGGATTTCCGGATCCACGTTTATATGAACTTTTACTTTTTAAATAATCAGTTTTATTTAAATATTTAGATTTTTTTTAAATGCTCTGTTCCTTCTAAATATGAGCAGAGAAAAAGAAAACTTAAGAAAACAACGCCCACCTAGCTATATCCTGGAAAATATGGTACTAAACAATAATAAATATTAGAAAACTTTTAAACGATGAAATTAAATAATTGATGTGTTAAATTTAAAAAAGTTTTAAAATTTTATATTATAGCAAAATATGCATAATTGTATACGATTTCAAAACACTAAAATATTAATACGAACTAAAATCTGACCAATTAATAATAATTTGTGATAAGAAATACAAAGAAGTAATAAAGGTCAAAAATACGCAATGCTATATTTTTGCCTATTATATTGCCTTTTGGGACCCCATAAGAGTCTAATGGCGATTTAATTTGAACAGGAATTATGAATCCGTATTCTCTAGACAATTTTAAAGGGGAGGCTTGTATGCGATACTTCACTACACTTTTATAATTGTAACTAAAATATATGAAAACGCTTCTTTTTTCCAAAGAAAGACAGACAACTTCACGGTCACGGCGACGCGATGCATAGTGGGACAAACGTGTAGTGTTCCACACAAATCAACGTATAGATCGTAAAATTAAATATTTTAAAATGCTTTTTTTGTTAAACTTTCGCTATAAAATTTTCTATCAATTCCTCCAGCAGGATATTCAATTTTTTTCCCAATTTATTAAAATTTTCATCTAAAGTGTATGAAAACGCTTCTTTTTTTCCAAAGAAAGACAGAAATCTTCACGGTCACGGCGACGAGATGCATAGTGGGACAAACGTGTAGTGTTCCACACAAATCAACGGATAGATCGTAAAATTAAATATTTTAAAATGCTTTTTTTGTTAAACGTTCGCTATAAAATTTTCTATCAATTCCTCCAGTCGGATATTCAATTTTTTTCCCAATTTATTAAAATTTTCATCTAAAGTGTTAATTATTTTCAATTTTTTTATTACAAATTTTCATTTTACAACTAAGCAAATGATCTGTCAAATCGTATTTTCAATTTTCTTTTTTTATTGTTGACAGCTGTTAAATTAATTGTCAAATATAATGTTTTTAAAGTGTATCTCCTGTTATATAGAAAATAATGTAAGATTCGCCAGAAAATAATTATTAAATACTTTAACAGCCGGCTTTACAATTGCAAGTTAACTTTCACGTTAGTTGACTTTTACTTGCAGGTTAACTATAACTTTACCGACACTTGCGTTTTTCAATATAAAGTTAAGTGATGATTTGTAAACGAGAGGTTTTGAATAAAATTTGTAATGTTGGTACTGGAAAAATGGGTAATATACCTAAAATGTATGAATTTTGGTCAAAGTCACGTCACCTGCTATCAAATATAAATGTCAGAAGCAATTTATGAGTTAGTGGTCTATAACTAAGTAAGTAGATAGTATTTAGTCTCGATCTATTTAAAAAATCTCTTCCATCGTATTCTTCGAAAAAGTTAGGTCTATACAGGATTACCTTGGCTCCTCATTACTGCTATATGCATTTACTTCGTACATATCCATTTTTAGGCAAAACATCAAAACATTATTTTGTGACAGTTATTTTATAGGTTATAAATTGCCAGTAAACTGCCAACTTCTAGTTTACCCACACCTCATCTGCTAGTAAAGTTAACTACTAGATAACTACAACATCGAAAATGACCAGCTATTGTAAAACCCAATTTCTATAATAACCTGAAAGTTAACTCTGACTGGAAGTTAACTAGCGATTGTAAAACCGGCTGTAAGTCTTTCTAGTTACGTAATTGACACTAATTTTTAAATTTGACAGCTGTCAAAATTTCTGTCAACTTGCTTAAAATGCCATTCATTGAGTTTTTTGAAAGTAAAAGTATTTTTCTATAGATATTGGAGATATTTGATTGGAAGCTAATGTCTAACATGTTATATTAGTTGACAGCTGTCAAAATTTGTGTCAAAAATAAAAATAAGCCTGTACTAATAAGTACTAAACTGTTAATTTCCTATGAATTCAGGACACACTTGACAAGAAATTAATGTCAAATATGTTGTGTTACTTGCCAGCTGTCAAAATGTCTGTCCAATTTAAAAATAAGCATGAGCAACGAGCATCTTACTTTATCGTAAAATATGTTGATTTCCCTTACAAAGAGAGATTATAAAAGTGATTTACAATTAATTAGTTCCATAGTTAATATTAATTTAAATTATAGACAATCGGCAGCTGTCAAATTTCCAGTTAATTTGATGAAAAATGTGTCATTAGGTTTTATATCTGCTGTGAATTTTGGATACTTGATAATGTTGACATCTGCTAATTGGAATAATATATTTTACATTAATTTCTTATCAAGTATCTCCAAAATCTATAGGAAATATACAGCTTAGCAGTTTAAATTTAAAAAATGCGTAATGATACATTTTTCATTAAGTTGACTGAAAATTTGACAGCTGCTAATAATGTACTTATAATTTAAATAAAAATCAACTACGGAACTAATTAATTCTTCAACTATTTTATATTTATTTTCTTTAAAATCTTACATTCTTTTCGATATAGCAGACATTTAAAAATTATTATATTTGACAACTAATTTGGCAGCTGTCAACAATAAAGAAAATGGAAAATAGAATTTGACAACTAAACAAATGGCTGTTGTAAAATGAAAAAATTAAAATTGAAATATTGAAGATATTTATAAATTTGTGACCCTGACCCTGATTTTCATTGGAAAAACTCAAAAATACGTTTTTAGATGTAAATCATAAAAAATTGGGAATAAAAATAAAAAATCCGGCTGGAGGCATTGATGGAGAATTTCATAAACAGCATTAGAAAGGATCTTAAAATCTTGAATTTTACGATCTATAAGTTGATTAGTCCTACTGTCAGACGTGTGTTAATAATAACCGATTTCGCTCGAATTTACAAGACAGAGGAATTTCAAAGAAGAAAAAAAACTAAACCTGGCTATTTGGGCCACCCTATAGTAATGTTTCCTTATGACAGCAGCATGCATACAATTTTGAATTTTTAAACCTTATTTTAATAAATTAATGTCCGTCTGTTCGTCCGTCTGTATGTCACAGGTATTTTCCTCACAAAGTACTGGATCTACATGGCTGAAATTGTGTACAACTACAGACTGTTATAACGCTACGCAAACATAGAACAAAATCTTGATGAAAGGGTTTTCTAAATTAAACGGGTCTTTAAACATCAAGTTCAGGTTCCCTAGACATATTTTGTTTTTCGATATATTTGGTTTCAAAATCATTTATATTGTTTCCCTCGTTAATATTTCAATCGTGTGTTCTAAAAATCAATTTTTATTCCTATAGTAACTTTAAAATAGTGCTATTAATGAAAATAGTAACGACCACTGGAGTATAGGTGATACTTCAAAGAGAAATGGAAAACTCCTTTTATTATAGTTCCCATGATACATTTAATGTGCATATTTCAATTCTGAAGCGGCTACAGGCTCTATTATGCATGCTTAACGTTCTCCCAGCCGATTTTTTAAATTCTTTTTTGTGCAATGTGTGTCGAAGACAGAACGATTCATCAGATGGTTGACATTAAGCATTACTTTATTATTCATTATTTAGTTCAAACTATGAAATAATAAAGAATGTATTACACAATCTGCATCACTTGTCAAAGAACAGCCTAAAAAACTGTAAAACTCGACTCAAACTAACAGTGTCCATTGATTTTGGTAACGGTGCGTCCTTCTTAACCCAAATAATCTAATGGTTTCCGTGAATTGTAAATTTTTATAGTATTACGTAATATTTTCTAAAATATTAACATAAATCGTTGAATGTAAAATTACGGTTATTTAAACCATTAAGATATTTATATAAAATAATTTTACCTCAACGACCTACATCGAGACGAGGTTATTACATAATCCGCCATACAAGTCTACGGAATATCTTCATCGAGGAATATTTTTACATATTGCATAGACATGTGTAACGTAAAAGAATTGACCTTGATAGCAGATAGTCTACCAGCAAGCTAAAGGAGCTGCTGAAAAGAGAGAAATTTTAGCCACTTTTTGCAGATAAGACGAGTATATTGCTGTGGGTCCGCTTTTGGTCACAAAAATAATATTAGGCCAGGCAAATGAAGGAAAAACAGATAGATTTTTTTAGATAAATTAGTAGCCACACTGTTTTTGCAGAATGGTTTTGGGAGAGGTAATGGGAAAGGCTCTGCATCATCGTCATTTATCAACAATTAGAGCGGAGAATCAGTTTTCTTAAAATACTGGAAGAACTTTCGATTGTAGAGGAAAGTGAAGAATGGATGATTTTTGCGCACTTATAATCCCTACATTTTGAGACGTTCTAAATTAAAAACGCTTCAGCGCTAAAAAAATTATTGCAAAAAAACTAAAATATAATCACTTCTTAATTATTAACATAACTTCTCAAATTGTTGTTAAAATGTTCTTTAATAATTGTGTTTTATAGTGCTTTAGAAGTATGCAAAGGATGGGTGCTGTCGGTGCAATAATTTTTGCACAATCCTATTTGTTAAGAGATGCACATTTTAAAAATAAGTAAGAAGTTCACAGTATGACAGTAGACAGTACTATCTACTTTTAAGACCTCATAATATTTAATTTATCCACAATCACATTATAATTGGAGTTCTATCCACACTTATGAAGCATATAAAGTACCACTTTATCCACTAGCGGAATAATAAAATTACTTTATTCCACTAGTAGAATAATGAAAAATACAATCTTATCAATATCATTTTATTTCATTTTTATTAATATTAATATTAACATTTATACTAATAGACATTTCCTTATTTGTTTTATTATATTTTACTTCGTTCTCATTAATAACAAACTTTTAGTTGTCATAGGTTTGAGAACGCATAGTGCCTGTCGAAGATTTTAATAAATCTGTAGAAACAATGGATATAGAATCTTCGATATAACTTTCTGCTGTGGTAGAACTTCTTCACCTACCATGTCGTTTAATTGTTGTAAGGTCAGCACCTCTATTAGCCAGTAAAGTTTTTGAAGTGCGCCTCATACAATGGCCGCTATAAGGTTCTGCGTTTATCAGATTCAAAACTGAAGCCACTCTTGAAGGAACTTTCGACAAAGTGTTGATTCCAACAGGTTGTGAAGTACATTTTTGATTAGTGTATGGTAAAAATAATCTGTCGTTGGATAACTTCTTCGGACGTAAGGACATGTATTTTCTACACGTCTCCACAGTATTGACAGAGAATCCTTCTGTCTTCTACATCATTGATTTTCAAATCCGTCAATTCACAGCAACGACAGGCACCAGACACCCCCATTATTAGTGCAACCTAAAATATTTCAAAGTTTATTATCTACAATGTCTAGAAGGTTAGATATTATCTTAATCATCAAATATTCTTTATCGCAAGCCCTTGTCAAAAATTCTTCCACGTGTGCTCTTTCCAATACCGCAGTTTTCTTCGCTTTGTACCCTCTCGACTTACTCTTCAGATAGGCACTGAGCTTACTATATTTTCCAATGTCTATGTTTTTATGGACGTCTATAGCGGCCTTTAGCATCGACTACTTCGACCACATGGATGAAATTGCATACTTCTTCGAATTTAAGAGATACGATAGCAGAACTTCCTCATTTATTATCATTACCCCCGTCTTTCTTTCCATTCATTAAATTCGGAAAATACGTTTTCATAATGTTCCCTGGACTTCGCAGGCAATAATTGGAGAGTTGCTTCTTCAGCTTCCCGAAGGATTCTCTCACAAAATCGCGTTTTGCATTTTTCACCAAATTCGCAAATTTTTACAAATGGAATCAATCAACAATCAAAACTAAATAGTAACAATTCAACACCTTCCAAGTTTTAAAAAATTAATTTCAATAATTTTTGACGTTACAGCCGCTGACAGAGCGAAATGTCAAATCATTTTTTGATGAAATCCGATTCTAAATGATCGTGATGGATAAAACGTTGTATAGCATTCGTGTTTTAGTCGCGCTTTATCCACTCAAGAAAATTAAACTTTCGCGTGTGAATAAAACGCTATCTAAAACACTTAATACAATAAATACAATAAATAACCACTATACATAATCCAGGTTTCTTTGGAATAACTTTCTTACCGCTGCGCGCTGGAGCGAATTTAATTTGGAAGTCTCCTAGTGTAGGGATTTTAATTGCCCACAAATCACCTATTCTTCAGTTTCCTCTACCACCGAAAGTTTTTCCAGAATTTTAAGAAAACTGATTTTCCGATCTAATTGTTGATAAAGAACGATGATGCAAATGAAATTGTGTGACTTATGAAATGAGAAGCCTCCCCCAATATTCTTCAATTTACTTTTGACTAATTCTAATGACTGTGTTTGACCATTCCTATACAATATAATGTTGTCTTATGGAAAATAAATATTTTATTATTATAATACCTCTCCCAAAGCCATCTTCAAAAACATTGCGGCTACTAATTTATATACGTCAAAACCTTTATTTGTTTCTTCTACATGCATAATATACAACAATATATTTAGAG
Source organism: Stenurella melanura (assembly GCA_963583905.1). NCBI lineage: Eukaryota > Metazoa > Arthropoda > Insecta > Coleoptera > Cerambycidae > Stenurella > Stenurella melanura. The sequence continues at coordinate 37,968,711 of OY757315.1, read as the reverse complement.
AAGAGATGCAGATGTCGAAACACGTGTCTGTGGATGTTCTAAAGTTTTGTGTTACGGCTATATCCGTAAGTGCTTTTGTTTTGATTTGAGTTTCATTGAGCAGGATAATTTAAATTAAAAATAATATTATGATAACAGTTGTACTGTACATAATGGGCATATTCTCTTTCTTATAATTGTATAAAAAGGATATATGTTTTAAACTTATCTGTGATAAGTATTTTGTAAATGTTTGAAAAATTACTAGTGTTTTTTGATAACATGTCTATTCAGGAGAAAATAAATAAACAATTTAAAAAAATTAAAAAACACGCTTTCAAACACACGAAAATTTAAAAAAAAATGCAATAAAAAGAAGAAAATAATGTTAATAATAACAATAATTATGTTAATAAACGTAAAAACGTGGGGCGCCTGATGAATAAAATTTTCAGCTTTTCCAGCGCCCCACGCTTTTACGTTTATTAACATATTATTATTATTAATATTATTTTCTGCTTTTTAGTGCATTTTTTAACAGTTTCAGTTTGTGTTTAAAAGCATGTTTTATAATTTTTTAAAATTACTTATTTTGCTTGTATCGATCAAGTTGTAGAGAATAGCATACAGAAGGATCAACACATATCGCGTCCGATAATAATTATTCGATGGAGGAAATTTGATAGAATATGTGTCAAATTAAAATATTTTAATTGGTGTTAACACGATCATTATCATTTTTTAGTGTTCACATCAAGATTCGATGAAAAATTAATTATGCTTAGGAGACCATAAGGTTTGGCTTTCACTTGTCAAAAAAAACTGAGGAAATACCTAAACTAGATATACTCTTTGAAAAAATTGTATCGCTCTTTCAACAAGTAAGTAACAGTAATAATAATAAACAAATTATTTGGAGAAAACAATAAATGTTAATGGAACTTTATTCATTATAAAGAAACAATTAACTGACTGTAAAATAAGTTAATAGAGACTATTATTTTTCAATTAATTATTAGAAAATCACTTGAAATAAATGAAGGTGAACGAAATAATGTAATCCTCAATGTCAAGTTTAACATGTTTGTGTATAATACTTCAATTAATATTTATGAAAATTTTTGAGTTTAATCCAATTGAAAATTTATATACCTCTGAATTTATTACAGTGTTGTAATTCTTATTCACATTGTCTTAGTAGACGTTTTGCGATTTATGTGATGTATTAGTTGCCTCCTCCTTGTCGTATAGTACGTTTTAATGGCTTGCGAGATAAATTATTATTACATTTTTATATCATGATAATCTTTTAATAGCTCCACGCAAAAATTTGGTGTGTCGCAGGGGTCGATACTCGGACCACTTTTCTCTCTTATGAACGATAATAAAATCCATTTCATCTTGTATGAATGTAGTTGCACATGTAGACAAAATTTAAGTTAAGTGACGTGATCGCGGCTTCTCCATCAATGCCTCTGAGGAGACGTTTCATAAGATAGTGTGTGACTATTTTCGAGGTACGAGCCAGTGCTCTAATGAAACCATGACTATCGTGTCACTTTCACCATATAGGATTATTTTGTGATTATTATAGATAGTTGTTATGGAAAAGTCTTTCGTCGAGCTATAGTAATAGCAATACTTCAGTAAGAATTTAAAATTCGGCTAGAAAAAGTAGCCTCCCGTCATAATAACCAAGGCCTTAAAGGGTGTAGCGGAATAAGCATGGTAAAATGGCCCCAGATACGTTTCGACCTAATTCAGCGTCAGTAGATCGACAATAGGAAAAGAAACGTTTTCCTCAAGTTGTAGCCCCCTGTCTACACTGGTAACCCCTGTACATTAATAAATATAATTCGTTTTCATTTTTTACATTTGCAAGTTGTGCGTTAATTATTATGAAAAAAATTTACGATGTACATGTGATTTAAATGCATCTTAGAAAAAAAAAATCAGCTGGTTTGGCTGCATCCTTCGAATATAAAAAAATTAAAATATTTATTTTTCCATGAAAGTAATGATTCGCGTACACAAAACTACATTGTTATGCTACACCCTTTGGAAAGGAGGCCTAAATTTCGCAGGAAATGGTATTTCTGTTTGTTTGGAATATCTCTGACATTTCCCATATATTAACATATGTTTACAAATACTACATTTACAAATTACTCCTTATTAATTATCATAACAATGACCTTCGTTTTTTTTGAACTCAAAAGTAATTTTCAGAGCCACTTTCTTTCGGAAAATTGAACGCCTAAGGTAGAAACAAACAGCAGGCTGTGGCAAATTACGCTGTTACAAAACATGCCGCGTTCTTCACGGTGTCAATACCACATAATAGCAGTTGGTTTCTTCATCTCTTTTGAGAGCGTGTTATATAAAATTTCACGAAATAAAGAAGATTCTTTAAATTGGTAATTTAAGGTCATTAGGTATATTAAACTATGCAACACTCGACCACAACCAACGGGAAGAAAGTTTCAAGATCTGATTCAGAGACTAACACAAAACACTATAAATTAACAATATATTATTCAACATATAATGATGGCTATTATTCACGAGGGTAAATCACCAGAGTTATTAGCAGCCATTATATGCAGGTAGAATACTATACTTTGTCCTTGACTATATTTAATATTTATTCAATTCATTTTTATTTCATGTGCATGTACCATTTGAGTGCTTCCAAGAAAACTTAGAGTCATTAGATTTCGTTATTCACTACAGTGAATAATGAAATCATTATTCGCTACAGGGAATAATGGACAGCATTATCCTTGAAGAAACACATACATAATGAGTACATTATTTAATAGTCGTGGACAAAATAATTATTTTGTATTGCTGTATTTTTTTTATAAAAATAAAAGAAATAGTCCAGTCGCAATAATCCCGGCACGCAAGCAAGTGTTCCTATTATTTATATTCAGCTATAAAATCATATTTTTCTTATTCTAACTTACTGTAACAGATTGAATATAAATCATTTATAATATCTTCTGTTTCTATGTTTACAATAATATCCTTTCTACTGACATCAGAAGTGGGGCATCTAAGTGCCCTTGTGTAAGACAACTTCTAAACCTGTTTTAAATAAATTTTAACATCGAGAAAGTTCGTTCACAAGAGACTTGCGTGCACGACAAAGTTAAAACATACCTATAAGCAAGATATAAATTGGAGCAAAACTTTGCATGTTTAGTAGTAGCAGTAGTAGTAGTTTAGTAGTTAGTCATCGTGAGATCTTCGGAGTCCGCTTCCTTCGATGACGATTTACTCTCCAAGATCCACCAAAATCGCTTTTATTTCGCTACATTTGCTTGCAAAATCTTTCAGCTCACTTTGAATATCTGTCGAGGTTACCCTCAAAATACTTTCACAGTGATTTGTTATTTAATCCGCAACATTTTTAAATGAATTCTCTGGTAAACTATTAATTTTTCCAAAATATGAAGGGTTTAACCAAATAAGATCCGAAAATAATTTTTTATGTTCTGTGAATCTATTATCTAAACTTTGCTACACCGGGCGCAAGGAAAACTGAACTCCAACTGCACGCTCGCAAAATTATCATTATCTAGGCTTCCTGTGGACGTACAAGAAATTATAGCCAATCGATTAGGGGTAGCTCGACGACAAAGTAAAAACGGCATTTCAGTCCATAAAACGGACCTCGTTTAACTTTCCTTTTTTCTACACGTCTTTGACCAAATATTGTTATTTGCATTGCTATTGTTGTATTGATATTGCTGTCGTCAAAAGCACAACCCTTTAGGAACCATGTTACGCCACGAGATCCCTAAGCAGTAGAAATTAATTTTCAAAAAAGTGCCTTTTTAATAAACAAATGCTTTTTTGCAAAAATTATACACATTTTCAAAGAGAAACACTCATTCTACACAGCAGAACCTATAATCTATCAAAGTGCGTTAGGTCTACGTTTATTATTTTGAGAGTTAAAAATTAATTAAGAACCAGCAGGAATTTATTATTTGGAAATCAAAATAAATCACAAAATAATTAAGTAGTAAAAATGCCAAATAAGCAATATTTTTCGTTTTCATTCTTGAAAGTATTTGTCATTTTCTTTTGGAAAACCGGCCCACTGGGTGGGTGTCGGCAACGGCCCAATGGGCTTTGCCCACTAGCCCACCGGCCCTATCCGGACCTGTACAACTACTGCATTGAAAATAGCTCCCGTAGAACGCATTTCCAGATAAATATTTATAGGAATTTCCGTTATTATTTTTGCACACTAAGTTGTTTCAAAATATTATCGAGACAATCAGAGGGGCTGTGCCCGTGCCTCCCTTAAGAAGCAGTAGTTTTCATGTAGAATGAGCACATAAAGGGAAATGCAGGAATTTCGGATCACCTTGTATAAAAATGTTAAAAATGTTCTTATATTATGCTGACATACTCGATTTTTAAAAATCACGATTTCTATTTTAAAACTAACTAACCCGGTTTACAATCACCAAGCGAGACAAAAAGCCTTTACGTTTTTTCAGTTACGACTAGTTCGAGTAACAAATAATATCGGAAGTCGGGAACCATGCCGATAAGCACCATGAAAGAAATTAATCAGCAATCCAATCAATGTCTAGTTCTAGTTCGCTTACGACATAGAACAACGTGGAATCAATAACAAACTTTCCCAATCAAGGGTATGCTGCGAGATGAAGAAAGGTCGACCGTTACAAAATGTGCAGAAGAAAGTTGAACGTATTATGTAATTAATTACAAGTGATATACGTAACTGTACCTTTCGAGTTGGCGTGCAAGTTTTTATAGATTTTGAGGACGACGATTATACAATGTTTTGAAATTATGATGTTATTATTTTCAAGGCATGTATTCGAAAGTTCTGTTTGTTTATATACACATGATAATTAGTATGTCGGCGCGATGGTGGGTTGATTTTAGGGTATTTTTATTTTGCAAGTACATTTTCTAATTTCAAATGATTACGACTTGCGATTGGAACCAAATATAGTTCTCTACACATATTTAAGGCACGTAAAAAAACCCTTGCCGCTTGCTTATACATGGAAGAGCGGGTCATGATATATATTCGCAGAAAATGGTAAATTATAAATATGATGTATTACTTAATACGTAGAACAACATTGTTCTCATGTAAAGTATGTTCTGGCATGATTAAAATAAGAAATTAACGGAAATACACCTGTTTCAATTATAATTTCAAATTATTCTAAAAATTGTCGGTCGGTGAATACGACATCGCTGGTGTTATTAACTATCAGAATAATGCATTTAAATAATTTTTTGATTTCCATTTTCGATCCTCCATCTTGAATTTCTTACTGGAATTTAAAACTGACACAATTTGAATTTAAAAATAGTAATCAGTAATATTTCAAACTTGTCAGTATTAACTTCAACGAAAATATACTCTTTTTACCATTTCTTAGCATTTTATAGCAGCTATATTGATTCCGCCATCTTGCAGGGTAGTTCACCACAATTTGGATATCAGATTCGTTATCAGCGACCTCGAAAACCCTCGAGTAGCAAGATATATATAAATTGGTTAAAGAAAAAAAATTTTCTGTAAGATTTTTATAAAACATGGCCTTTTAGACACACTAACCGTCTTCATGACAGATTTCTTCGTAATTTAATTACAAATATTTGAAAAAAAAAATCCCAATCGGTTGCAAAATAAGAGCTCTAGACAATTTTAACTTTTCTCTGGACCACTGTGCGACGGTGAAATTTTACGTTACAATTTTTAGAGATCGCTTTTTTAATGGCAGTACAACTTTTTTCAAACATTTTTCCCACCTTTTCTAGTGGTTCAATTTCATGTACATCTGCAAAAGTTATGCAATTATGGCAGCCCTATTGGATTCACAATTTAGAATCTTTAAATTTTGATACCCGCGCCTTCGCCATAATTAAAGAATGAGAATTCTTTGCGTCCATTTGAATTTTTTTTACAATATGCCAAATTGTATGTGCACAGTGTATTATTTAATAACACAGGTACACAAAAAGTGGTCATGTACTTTTGGCAGAGCATGGATATCGGATACCCCCCTGTATTTTGAGCCGGTGAATCAGATGCCGTCGTCAGAATTACAGGCTTTTTCCTAATCCGTTCCTAATAAAGATTTTCACTGATTTGTCGCAACTCTTTGATGTTAAGGAATAATCCGGATGTGGTGGAGCAATTCTGACGGCGGCATCAAATTCAGCGGCTCAAAATACAATCATGCTCTGCTCAAAAGTACATATTTTTATTTCGTGTGTGTATAATTTTCTCCAAAAGTATAACAGGTTTGGTCCTTCGCAATTATGTCAATTATATAACAAAAGAATATTTTCCAGTTAAAAACATATACAAGGTGGTCATTCTAAAATATAGTTTATTAACAAACGTTGGTGGAAAATAATATTTTCATTACAGCTGGTACTATTATCAAGGAGGACATGTGACATACTTTAATGGTAAAAAAAAGGTGGCAAATATAGAAGGCGGTTGTGTGTAAATACAACATCAACAACATTCATACATCTTATTTTAACTCTGTGACAAATACTTGAAAATTTATTTAACAAAACATTATCACCAAAAACGTGACGCTATGGCATGAGTTATTTGTCTCATTCACACCTTAGCCTTCCTTATCTATTCATCTCACTCTGATGATTCTTTGTTAAGACTTAACAAACAGACAGTTAGCGTCTGATCAGTTTATACCGATACATTTTTCGCCTGTCGTGATTTTGATATATTCTTATACCTTGTGGTCCGGGCAAAGGTAATTTTTTGTCAAATTCATTCGCGTCTGCCGAAGTTAAACTGCCGATTACATCATTCGTCGTTATAAAAACAATGTAATTTACAGTTTTCTCTATCAAATAATTGATAGTAAATTGTTTGCTTGTTTGCTTTATAGGTAGTTTATATCATGACGGTTTCAAAAATTGATTTATTTGTTGTCGCATTTTTACCATATGGATATAGGTAAAAATGTCCTTGTAAAAGGATTTCCCGGAAATCCTTCGTTTTCGGCTGTTACAAAGAGTCCGCATGTATATCCACAAATTGTTAAAAAGTGTTTCTTACGGGTCTCAGGGGTTGCTGATAATGAATTTGAAGTCTAAATTCCGCTATATCGAGATCCAAGATGAGGTAAATCCAATATGGCTGCCGCATTTTTTTAAAGAAATTAATATGTACATATTACAGCTGTATACTTTTTTTTATCGTATACTGCTCCAACAAAACTACTTATTCTGAAAAGTTCAGCCATATAACATTTGACGCCTTAAAACCCCTGACGACTGGGCTATTAAACCTTTTGCATCTAATGGTTTTAGTTGCGTGTTTGCTAACTACCGGTCTAAACGGTGAACATTAATAAGCTGAAATAAAACGGTATAATAATAAAATTAACGAACAACCATAATTAATTCCGATACATTTGTGTTTATGTTTACATTTCCTTAACAGTAATAGGATTAGATACCACTAAACATTTAGAAGTGTAATTAATAACTGCTATCTAGGTTATACCTTTTAATGAGTGGTCTTCAATGATAATTATATTACCTCAAGCAGAAACGAATCTGTTAAATTCTTCTATTATATAACATCAACAACTTTCATCGAATTGTTGAGCTTATTCATTTCCCAGTTGAATTTTACAATCGGTTAGAACTGTGTAGCGATACTTCCGGTTTCCTAGATATTCCACGGATACAAGCGTAATTTATCGCTTATTGAAATTAATAACGTTCACTTATTATAATTATTTCTTGAAAGAAAGTACATAGACATATTTGCATTTTACGTATCAATGTTCAGTGAATTTTGTGCGGCACATGAAATTAAAAATCGGTTTCGCCCAGACACAGACGATTTATTGTTAATTGGGCGCTGATTCCGAATCGTCCGTTACTCAGATGCAATTGTCCTAAAAAGTAAAAAAATTCAAGGTGGTGAGCAATTCTCGCACTTGTTCAAGTGCAAAAAACTCAAAAAGTCTAATAAATAGATACTGAAAAATGTAATAAGAGAGCAAAGAATAATGTAAAAACGACGTTTTCGTCCTTCCGGTAAAAATGAATCGATGGTAGGAAATAGATACTTTAGTAGCCAAGTAACAGAAACAAATACTTATTTAGCGGAAAACAGTCGGGACCATTTTATATACAGGCTCTGTTCATTCTATCAAGGCCCTTGAGGATATTCCGCTTAATATCCATTGTGCAAAAACAATTGTTTCTTTGCACATTTGGTTTTATATATAAATTGGGTCGATTTTCACGAGTTACAGATTGGTTTAAATGTAAAGTCCATGGCCTAATTTAATTGTTATGACGGAAAATCTCGAAATATGTCTAAGCCAGATATTTCCGCTATTTGAAAGAGCGATGAAACAATTTCTATGACGAAATTATTTTGCAAAGTAGAGTCTCATAACGAGATATCTAATTTTTTCTTAGAACCGCTGGACTTCGAGATTTACACGCTAGGGTGTTAAAAATATATACGAAACCGGCGGGAATAATCCAACAGTATTCTTTATCCTCTTCAACGATATGTCTCATGTCACATTTGTTCATTATAATTGAGACAGTAATTATAAAAACTAATATAAAAACAGGTTTTTATATATTGCTATATCTTCCTAATGGAAATACTTTAAAGAGACCTAAAATTTTGAGTTTTAAGAAGGAAAACTGAAAATTGTACAGGAAGTTAAAACACTTTTCCCCACTTACAGCTTAGTACGGCTAAGAGTGGTACAATTTTTGGATTAATAAACTTTTCGACGTATTCTTGTTAAATTCTACAAATCTGATCTCTTGTATTCTCTCCTATCTATTATATTTAACGAGCACTTCTCTAAAAAGTGCGAAAACTGGCTGCCATTTTGAATGTTTTGGACTTTAAAGAACTCCGCTAGGAAACAGGCATATTCTAAATCAGATTTCAAATTAAGATAACAATCGCTTGTTGACCAAAAATCTAAATGACCGTTAGTAAGCTGACTACTTTTTAAAAATATTTCAGGATCAGGAAACCATTGGTTTCTCTACTTAATGCAGTCTTCGTAACTACGAAAACGAAGATTAAATTGCATTTGATGGGCACATTTCCAAAACAGCAAATATCATCCGCAGAGAAAAAAAATTATATCACTATGTTAATGATTGAATTCTGAACAATTTTTAAAATGTCCGTCCTTCTGTCTGTCTTTCCGTCCGTCACGCTTTTTGTAAGCATGATAAGTTAAGAACGAGAATTTCGATTGCATTGAAATTTGGACAGTAAGATGGTGTTAGCTAGAGAAAGGGCCCTATTGTTCTTAAACAACATCGACCAGTAAATAAAAAGTTATTATTTAAATTAAAAAAAAAATCAAATTATTTTAAGTTTTGTACGTAAACAAAAAATGCCTAACGACCACACCCTTTGGAGAGGATTGTTAAAGAAATTTAGAAAAAAAGCATACAAAAAATAGAGAAAATTTTAAAGTTTAGATTTGAATATTATTACAGCTACATTGCAATACCGGCTACGCATAAATTCCAATAAGTTTAAAAACTTAAAAGTAATAACTTGTCACAGATGCGATAAGATTATAGTGGCATAATTCATCTTGCAGTAGACAAGACCAAGGTCACTCGCTAACATAAACTAACATTATTTATTTACAATAAAACTGCGAAGAGTATCCCACAGAATGTGCAACAAGCAACAATTATATAAAAAGTGCAGTAAATTAACGAATGGTTGGCTTGTTCTTTATCTTTTAGAAGTAAAATTTCAATGGGAAGTTCGAGTTTTTTATGTTCTCACTAGCAAGCCATGTAAACAAACGAGCAATTTCTACCAATGTCAGTATAAAGTTAATTGCGTTAGTATACGAAAAAAATGCCACTTGTATGTTACAATTTAAGACAAAAAATTGAAAAAAATGGAAAATTTTTGAAATTTGAAAATTCGAAACTCGGTATCTAAGTTAAAAATAAGATTGTGAATAACTTTTTCTAGCTAACCCTTTTCGATATTTCCAACGCGACACAAAATATTGAGAATCTGTCCTATTTACAAGGTTGCAGTAGGCTGGGTTCACAGTTGGCATTTGAGTTGAGTACTCTAAGAAAGGCAGCTCCTGAAGTTCTACCTATATACCAAAATTCAAGTATCTACTTCTAAAAATAGACTAAATATAAGGGCGTCTTCATCTTAAGTGCATCACATTGTGTATATTCTAACACTGCCTCTTTTTCGTCGAATAATAAACTTTTGTTAATTATTGTTATATTTATTTATAATCTGATGATGTAACCATATCAAACTGAATTAAAGTTGTTGCAAATGATGGTTACTACCTACATATTAAAACAATGATATTACCGTTATTTGGAGAACAAAGCCCCAGACTGTATAAGTTATAAATACGACTTTCATAACAAAAGTAGCCTCGAAAGTGAAAATCAAAGACATGACCATTTGCGAAGTGCAATCCTCTGAGAATACCACGAGGTCATAGTAAAAGTAAATAATGTTTAATGATCAGTAATGGTTAGCGGTTGTAAAACTCCTAAATTGGACAATTCACGTTTGCTGGTCTTTCTTTACTAGAATGATCACTTTTTGTGCTCATATTTTAGAAATTCTCTTGGTATTGAAAGAGACAAATGTGTAATTTTGGATTTTGTTTGTCCGGCACTGATAATTTTCATACAAAAAAAGAGGAATGCAGGAAGGGCAAGAACATAGCAATTGTTCATTTTATCTCCAATATTTTTAATTTTCAGGTGGTAAATATCATCGAATAGTCAAACAGTTTATTTTTTTAAATTCTTGACATAATTTTTAAACAAGATAAATTCAAAACGCATTAATGAAGTTCTCTTTTCATAACTAGGTTTGGCATTTGTACATTCACGTACGTTACCGTGAAATGAGCAGTTAAAAGAAGTACACTGCAACCAAAGGAATACATTCAACAATAAGAACAGATCAAATGGAGCAAGCATTTTTTGGTTTCAAGTCGTTATTAAACATGCAGCCAGTCAGTGAAACTTAAAATTAATTAATTGAACTGAGTCTGCGGTAGGTTCTTGGTGAAATATACTAAATAGAATAAGTATTAAAAACACTTGGTATTACTGTTCCACAATTTTTATTCAGATTTCTCTGACATGTGTTTCGGCCTTTCGACCATTATCAAAGAGTTATAACAACTCAAGTTGTTATAACTCTTTGATAATGGTCGAAAGGTCGAAACACATGTCAGAGAAATCTGAATAAAAATTGTGGAACAGTAATACCATTCTTTGATGCTTAAGCGGTGCCGAAATATTGCAGGTTTCATGATTAGATTTTAAAAAGTTAAGGAAATCAATATAAATACATGCAAAATAATATTTTGTATAACTACTCTGTAAATAGAAGAAACTGTTGAGAATTAATTCTATTTGCGATCTGAGTATTACTTTGGACTCTGCGTTAACATAGGGGCCGTTCATAAAATACGTTAGCGTGACGAGATATGACAAGGGGGAGGCGGGGGGTCTAAGGAAATGTAATGTTTGCAGTTCATAACTTTTATTTTATTTTAATTTTTTTCTTAACTTGGCAGTTTTTAAATTTTTTCATTACGATAGCAAGTCATTCTCAAGTACTTAAAAGCCTGTAATTAAACATATGGATAGTCAAAAATTAGTGTTTCAGATTTGTATACACTTATTTATTTACTTATGTGGTCACAATAGGGACAACTTAATATAATATATTTTAACAAACATTTACTTATGTTTAATATGGCATCGAAAACAGCGTTCATCGCGATCGATAACTCTGTAGATCCAATATTAAAGAAAATAGCGCTTCTACGTACTCTTCGTTGTCGAAACAATAACAACTGAATGTAAACTGACTCGAGACACTTCGGACCGATAGTAAAAAACAAGTCGCATTTATACTAATGTTTTTATATTATGCATAATGCCCTGTAACGAAGTGAATTTTCCGTTGTTAAAATTGAAATTTGAATTAACAATATACTTCGTTATTTGCTCCGCTTACATTCGAATCTATGTATTGTAAATTATTATTATAGATTTCCCCTAAGTAAACTAGTTGAAACCGCGATGTAGGATTTTATTTTATATAGAAAATTTGATAAACCTGGCCGTGAGAGGGCTGTCCGTAACATTAACCACAATTACAAAAATTAACATTGAGAGCGTTGGTAAGTGAGCTGCGTAAATTACTTTCATTAGAGCAGATTTGAATATCACTTCTGTCCGATCCGTCAAACAGCCCAGTCGAGTATTATTTCGTAATATTCACCATATGTAAGTACACCGTTTTATCATCGCCGCTGGTTTCTTGTCGTGGTTTTTATAATAACACCGATAAGATTAATTCACTGATATGCCTGTTTTAAAAAAACAAATTGAAGCCGATTCCGTTTCAATGTATCAGAATATAATTATCATTTTCCGACTTAGGCGAAATTAAATAAATTTAAATTATTACAAAAGTGAAGTCCGAGTTAGGACCTGTTAACTTTTCCGATTTTATCCAAATAGCAATGTTCTCAAGAATTTCCAGATGGGAAAAAGAACATAGATGATAGGTCGAGAGAAAACCAGTATACCGTTTACCGTTTATATTATTTTAATCGAGACCATTTGTGATGGTGCTGCGTTAAAATAATATATGTTGTTCTACCAAAGGTGTAGAAGTTATAATTACCGTATATTTTATTTTGGCTAGTTCGTAGCAAAATAAAATCTGTCTTTGCAAAAATAATTTTTGTAAAATTTGTTGTAGTGTTGTTGTTCTACTAAGTGAGTAGAAATTTTAATTTACCATTCACTTTGTTTCAATATTTTGTACTGATACGAAATGGAAAGAAAATTCGTTACTTTGAAGTAATTTGTAGAAATTTATTATAGTCCGGAAATTGAGAATAAAATCTAGGCTACCGTAAATAAATTAACTAACATTATATTCTGATACATAGAAATTTTCCGCATCAAATCCGACAAGATACCACGTGGCCGAACCGAAATGCATTTAATGAAGGCACCCAGCTGTGGGGTTTAAGGTGCTTGGTAAACACCGCATCAAGTGCTGACGTAATTTCAACATTTCCGAACCGAACCGAAATGCCACCGTTCTGATAATTGCTGTCTGTCCGTCTAGGCAGAATAATCTCCGCCGTAAGCTGATACCAAATCCGATAACCGTTTTATTTTCCGAACTGAGTGTAACCAAGGTTACACACCGCTCCGAATCCGATAACCGTTTTATTTTCCGATCCGAGTGTGACTTAAGTTACACACCGCACCGAATCCGAAAACCGTTTTATTTATTTGGTATCAGTTTTATTTAATTTTGCCAAGTTTTTCACACCTACACTCTAATGCATCATGTAGGCATGATTATTGCTGTAGATAACCGCTTCTTTTGCCTGGTACTTGCACGCTGTCCATTCTTTTTTAATTACTTACTTGTGTAGTTTTTTCCGCTTACTGTTTTTTTTACCGCTTTCCCCGTTTGCTCGCTTACCACCGCTTGCTTCCGCATTAATGAGTAACTAGTAGCTAACTAGCTTCTCACCGCCTGGTTACCCGTACTTCACAAAATGGCGCCCGCACAGAGACCTAATTAGATCATATTAAACTAAAATGACATATCTAAAGTTTTTTATATTTTATGTATAAAAAACTCCCTATTTTGGTACCTAACCTTTATATTGGATAAATAAAACGCACTAGAATTATGCACAATTAAAATGTATAAAACTATATAACGTTGTGCCCTAAAATTTTACAATTGTTTAAAAAAATGAAACAAGACGTTGTTCCACAACATTATGCAAAATGTTCCAAAGCGATTTCTCTCTGTGTATAATAAGCGAACAATCTTGATCAACTCAATTAACATCAGTTGAGAAGAATGTGGAATTTGTCTTTGAAATAATCGACCAGAATATTTGAATTAGAGGTTTATTATTTTGATTTTGTAACTTCACGCAAATATGTTGATTATAATTAAAGTAGGATTAGCCCGATGAGATCATGGTAAAAGCGCACGGCACATGGCAAGTAATGGACGCCACGCTCATATCATGAAATAGCATAATCTTGAATTACCTTCCAAAGAAAGTGAAATCGCGTGGACTGAACGGTCAATGCGGCGCCTAAAAATCGCCTTCAAATTCTATGGGCCGTATGCCCATCACAGTTACAACCTAAATGTAACGGAAGTTTACGGCACGTAACGGTTAGAAATGCCCATGGGAAATAACTTAAGATTAATGTCTTTAGTGGCATTATATAAACTGACAACATATTAAATCTTTATAAAAAAAATTACATGTATAATAATACCTAATAAATATTCAACAGGTGGATGGAATGCTGTCAAATAAATTGGACCGAGTTATATCGTTAGCAATTTTAATATTTTAATTAGCCCCACGGCGTGTAGTTAAAGCTCGATGAACTTATTTATACTTCCTTACCTGATAAGAAGATGAAAAAGACAACGAAGTTAAATAACACTGAAACATTTTTCAATTTTTCTTTCTTCACAAGATCAGGGCATAATAATTTCTCCTAATAATGAAATATTTAACAATGGCAACCATTTTACCAAAAAGGTTCTTATAAACAATGAAACGTTCGTCAACATTTAGAAGAAATTTCCCCAAATAAGTGGATTGGAAATGTTCTTAAGTGCCCGGCAATATCTCCAGACCTTACTACATTTGATTTCATTTTATGGGGATATCTCAACAGTAAATTTGAGGATCTACAGCAAAGTATTAATCAAGAAATCATCGCAAACAATAAAATTATTATCGAATGGATTTTGCCACATTTTGAATATTTTATACATGAAAATAGTATTTTCTTGAATTTTTTTTGTCACTTAACCTCTTGAAATATTTAGATAATGAAAGATGCATTGTTTTCCTCTTGAAATGAGTTTCCAGACGATGTATCACTTAATATAATCTTACATTTGAAAGAGAAACTTATGGGTGGTAGCATCCCTCCTGATGATAAACTAAAACATTATTGCTGAAACACAGTCAGTCAGCCAAGTCTCTTTAAAGGAAAACATCTTGACTATATTTGCACTCTGGTATGTGGAAATAATTGATCATAGAATTTTAATAATATTTGAGGCAGATGTCATAAAGAAAATTAAGGCGTTGCGTTGGTTTCTAGCAAATACGTCAAAAATGAAGTGCCTGGACTCTTATTAGCTTGCTATACTTATTTTGCCCAATATACATGTCATTACATTACATACGTTTATCAAATTTCAAAGCGAATGTCTCAATTTTATTTTATCAACGCCCTTAATATCTGAGTGGAGGTGGTAAGGGGGTTGAAAAATATTATAAAGAAATCTGAGGCCTTGGCTTCTAGTATATACACCAAATTTTAAGTTTATGTACTCTCACCAGCTTGCCTTTTCCCCCACT
The DNA here is from genome assembly GCA_963583905.1 of Stenurella melanura. Classification (NCBI taxonomy): domain Eukaryota; kingdom Metazoa; phylum Arthropoda; class Insecta; order Coleoptera; family Cerambycidae; genus Stenurella; species Stenurella melanura. The sequence goes on along the minus strand of OY757315.1, from coordinate 37,953,226 downwards.
TACCTCTACTTACCCCCCACCTCTTCAAATAAATCATCTCAAAATATAATTTAGTTCCAGATGTCATTATTTTACATACGTACACCAAATTTCAAGTGAATATCTCAATTTAATTTCATAAGCAACTTTAATAAAAGAATAGAGAATAAAAGAGAGAATAAAAGATATGATGGAAGGGCTGAAAAATGTTATAAAAAAATCTGAGGCCTTGGCTTCTAGTATGTATACAAAATCCCAAGTTATTGTACTCTTACCTGCTAGCTTTACTTATTTTATCCAATTTACCCCTATTTAATCCCCAACTCTTTAACGGAATCATCTCAAAATATAATCTAATTACACATGTCATTTAATACATAGATGTCCCAAAGTTCAAATGAAAAATCTCATTTTTATTTTATCAACACTCTTACTAATGGAGGTGGTAGAGGGGGCTGGTGTTGAAAAATATTATTAAAAAATCTGAGGCCTTGGCATCTAGTACATACCTCAAATCCCAAGTTTCTGTACTCCTATCAGCTTCCTTTACTTATTTTCACCTATTTACCCCTATTTAACCCCCGCCCCTTCAAAGGAATCATCTCAAAATATAATCTAGTTCCAGCTATTGTTATAATACAAATGTGTACCAAATTTCAAGTGAATATCTCATTTTTATTTTATCAATGCCTTTATTAATGGAGTGAGCGTGGTGGGTAGGGATGGAAAATATTATAAAAAAATGTGAGACCTTGGCTTCTAGTATATATACAAAGTCCCAAATTTCTCTACTTTCATCAGTTTGCTTCACTTATTTTCCCCCACTTTACCCGCAACCTTTTACCTTTATAATGCATACGTATATATTATTTCAAGTCAATATATTAAACCAATCCAGAGAAAACGTGTGCACAAAAAAAAGTTACACACAGACAGACCGACAGACTGGCAGAAAATGTTTTTCGCTCAAATTTATAATCTCCACATTTCATGACATTCTAAACCTACCTCAACAAGAAAAATTTGTTTACTTGTTAAATATGTATTTTAATCTGATGATATAATTAATATGAATGCATCTAGGCATTCATGTTTATGTATTCCCTCATATTAATACTTCATTTGAAGTGAATTGTTATGTAATGCCAACACGTCATTATGTACGAGATATCCCATATCTAATTTTTAAATAGAGCACCACAAACAGTAGCAATTTACCCAGTAAATGAGAGACGCTCGCCCCAACATTTTTGCTCTTATTTAAAACCAGTTTCTTTTATGTCAAAAGAATTAGGTACAAAGTGCTTATTATATGTATATTGAAAGTATCTTTGTTTCTATCCAAATTATGTGGCTTTAAATTATTCACACGAGTCGGACGAATTATGAAACTTTTTTACGATTACTATCTATACTTCCACTTTCTCATCCTCTTGTTGGTGATGAATTACCAATATTTTTCCAACTTTTTTACTTTTATACACGATGTTCAAAGAAAATGGTCCAATACCTAACAAGCTTATAGTCTCGGTCAAAATAATACTAGAAATACTTATTTTTTTTTCTAGAGCGACCATCAAAGGTTACATTATTATTAAATTTTTTACTTCCAAACTGCTTTATCAATTGTAGTAGTAGTAGCTATCTTCGATTCAGAAGTATGATGTCTTTGATATCCTGTCTAGTAAGCCAGGTGAGGAATACTCCTAATGTTTCTTACTCCTAAATTTTGACATAAAATATTTCTTTAAAGATGAAAAATTAATTTTAGTGATAAGGGACAAAGACTGTGACATGTTTCGATTTGGAAGAACTCCGTCAGGAAAGTGTTCCTAATAAAGCGAACTGGCTTCTAAACCATTACAGGCTGCTAGTCTGTACAAAAATTCCATGTTAGTATGTCTACTAGATGAAGAACTTGTTATGCCAATAAATGTTTATTACACACCGAACTTCTTAAAACTCAGTTCTACAGTGTATTTTCTTAAATTAATAAAGAATATTTTGTTAAGAAATAATATTCCTTTCTCATTGAATTAATTATAGTTTATTAAATTTGATGTTTGCATTTATTCAAAGGTTTTCTCAGAGAATTCGTGCTGGTGGTATTCTGTATTAGATGAAAAATTTGTTATGCTAATAAACTATTACACACCGAACTTTTTACAACTTAATTCTACAGTGCATCCTCTTAAATTAATAAATTTGAATATTTTCTTAAGAAATAATGTTTCATTTAATTATATATTGTTTACTAAATTTGATGTTTGCATTTATTTAACAGTTTTCTCAGAGGTTTCGTGTTGCATTTCATGGTATGCATTTATTAATATTCATAGGTCCTTTAGGAGTAAAATAATTTTTCTCGAAAACGGGTTGTTTCCCTAATGTTTATGGAATACAAGAATGACAATTTTCAACAACGTATGTAAAAATTTAGAGCTAAAAAGCATTAGGGGCGTTTACCCTTGTCTTCTTAGACAAGATACGAACGGCGCCAAACTTCTAAATTGAAGGTACCTTTTTACTATTTCTTTCAAGGGGAAGTCTTAGGAAAAAATCATTGATATATTAAGTAGTATTTTGACCCAAACTAGACGCTACAGAAGTATTGCACCATAGTCCTGGGACACCTTGTTCTACCCCATAGCCGACAACTACTCCAAATCTTACTTGTTACGTTTAAGGGAAATGGGAGAATCGTTGAGTCAGAGATTGGGTGAGAGCTTTCACACTTACATAACTTATAAATAAAAAAAGCATAATTGCAGAACTTCGATTTAAATTAAGTTGCAAACGATGTCAGTATATATGTTTATCCATTTAATAAACACCAAAATTTTGGATATTACAAGTTGTCATCATCGGGAGGTAATGACCAATTTGAATCGACTACCCACGATGCCTATTGGTATCTAGTAGTAAGTTTTTTAGTGTTTATAAGAATTTCAGGTTAGTATCACATGAAAAGTCTTAAGTTCCTTGAAAGAATAGAAATACAGTTTAATATATCACTTCTAAAAGAGGAAACAGCATTTTGTGGGAGAGCAGCTCGCCAAAATATAAAATGGATTATTACTGTACTATTTTCTCTTTTATTATTTTCACTGAAAACGCTTTGCTTTAAGTACTGATATTAACGCAAGTTTATCGTTTTCAATCTCCTGCGTTAGCACGTACTGCAATTTAATTTGTTCCGGTATTTTCATCTCATTCTTGTCTTGTAGGAAATAGTAGTGCTTATTTAGATAGCAGTAGAAATAGCAGGAAGCAATTGTGCAAACAGTAGACATTTCAAATATTTAAGGTTAAGGCTTATCGATTAGCAAATTTCAATAAAATGAAAAAGGTGAATGAGGTTGGTCATTTTACGAGTTACTCTCAATAACAAACAACTCTGACTTTACAACCCCAACGTTGTTTTCGTTGAATATCTAGATACAAGAATAATATTAACGAATAAATGTCGACGGCGATCGCGTTTCGATTGCGACAATCCCCAGCACGAAGTAATTAGCAATAATGCTACGAATTTATTTCGTAGGGGCGCCAGTACCACGACGATTGGCTGGGAGCGATCGGGTCGACTCTCAGAGTGAGTTCTTTACGGATAGGCACTGTGATCTTAAACTGCAGTCGAGGACCATCCCCCGCCAACTGCTCAAAAAAAAAATGGTACTATTTTCTGGTAAAAGCAAAAGATCAATTTTACTATTACGAGATTTATTGTCTGTCCTCGGCTATGTACAACAAAACAAAATAAAAAAATTTTAGGAAACAAAAACAAACAGTAAAATAAAATAATTTGGCGTAATGTGAGACAAATGGAAAAACTAACAGAGACCAAAAGTTGGCAATCAATGGTAAAAAAAAATGAAAAAAAAAAACCTATGAATAAACAATTGGGCGTCGTAACAAGGTACAAAATGAACTAGCCGTGGTTTTGAGATGATCTAAATTTCCCCAAAACAACAACAAAAAATAATAAAAATAAAAAAACAAAAGTTAATTGGGAAATTGGCCTTAACTTAATTATTTATTAATTGAATTAATAAAACTGTATTGTAATAATAGCTCTGGGAGTATTTACATTTCCCAAAACAAAAAGAAAATTATAACAATTTAAATCAAATACTTTGACACAAGCCTTAACTGTAAAATGTTATCGAATCCCCGAGTTTGGATATCGTGAATAATTCATTATTTAATGCACCCATCCAATAGATACAACTTTGCGAAATTATTACAACCCGATAAACTAAAATTCAAAAGAATCAGTTGTTTAATTGATCATCGTAACTGATGAAGTTACGAATCCTTTGTACACTGAATAATTAATTAATTTAAAGTGCCAAAGACAAAAATTATTAACAACATGTATTTATTCAAAAAACAAAAAAATTTAATGAGAGAGTTTAGATAAGAAACAATTTTTGAAGTAACATTGAAACTGGGAATGATACTAGGTAGTTAATAAATGGATCGACGCAAAACAACTAAACGAACTTAGAGAGAGAGAAAAAAATGTTTTTAAAATAAAACAAACAAAAAAACTAACCACAAGCGTGACGTAAAAAGAATTTAGTGAAACAGACAATTTAACTATTTAAAAAAAAGGTAAAACATAGTCAGCGTGTAGTCCGTGACTGTAGAAAAGAAAAAAAAAATAAAATTGGAATTATCTCACCAAGTCCTGACTGTTAGCCCAGTGACACTATATTCACTGCACACCCTGTACACTTTTATAAATGTATATTTTAATTCACGGCGCGTCGCGATTTAGTTTAGTTTTATTTTGATGTGGGAAGCTGGCCCCGTTTCAGTCATATAATAAAAAGCACTCTGTATAGGAATTAAAAAAAAATTAAGCGAAATTGAAAGTGGCACTGGAAAAAAAAAATGGCAGCTAAGAACACTGTTTGCGGAATTCACTTCTTTGTGCGAGTCGACGTTGAGACGCTTTCCGCTCAGAAAATTATTACATCTTTTTTAAACAAGACGCAAATTTGCACTGCCCCTAGAAAACGTCTACTTTTAAAAAATCGTGGGCTTGCTGACCACCTTGCTAATGCCTTTTTCGTCTAAGTCAGGTACCTAAGTAGGTACATTGGCTTAAGAATACTGAAGCGTTTTTATCATATGGCTGTTTGTAAAGAATATATCTATATTTCACTGATTTTAACTTAGTTTAGGTACAGGGTGTGTGATGAATAGAAAACACGCACGTTACGTTAACATAAACACAGACTGTCAATTATGTGTTTCTTAAAATTTCAATGTGAACTTGTACTTTTGACATCGAAACGGAACACGGCGTTCAAGGCAAGTTTTAGATAGCAACACTACTCATAAAATGATTTAATGTACCAGTAGATCATTCATTCATGTATAAATTTGTTTTAATACTAGTGTAACAGCATTTTTGACTTACCACCACTACACATATTTATCCAAGGAGAAGCTCGCTCAGTGGTGCATAGGCTAATGCAAGGCTCGACACCAATAAGGTAGCAGCACGGAACAGAGCACCAGAATTTACACTTAAAACTGAAGCCGGATCCCATTCTAGGAATGCACATGGACATTACAGTTCCAAAGTATCAGTCCAATAACAATTTCGAAATTAAAATACCAGACAGAGAAGACTCGACAAACGGTCCTCCAATGCCAGCACAATCAGTCTGTCATACAGAGGGCTTAAAGCCCTCTGTATGACAGAACATGAAGTCGGAGCTGCGATTTACAGGATAAGGTAAAAAACGAAAATCCCAATAAGGCTAGGAAAATACGCCACAGTATTCTATGCTAAAGCGGCCGCAATACAGTGATGCGCAAAGGAGATTATAACGCAAGGAACTGTTAATCAGTCGACTGCCATTTTTTTCGATAGTCAGCCTGCGCAAAAAGCAATGGGCAGAAAGCAGAATAAAATGACCGTGGCGTGAGTACCAGGACAGAAGGGAAATGAAAAGGCTGATGAACTGGCCAGAGAAGGCGCGTGTAAGGCCCTTATAGGATCCGAACCTTATTACGCTGTGGCCAAGCTATGCATATGAGCACCTATTGACAAATGGGTGCAAACTAAATCTCTGGAATGCCGAATGGTGAAAAAGTTTCCAACTACTGAGATAAGCCAAAGAGATCATTAAAAAAGGATCGGCCTTTACGGAGGACCTATTATGCCAAAACAGAAAAATCAGTAGAATAATAGTCGAACTAGTCACTGCATTAATAGACTGACTTAATAGACATTTGCGTCTAATAGGTCTGGCAGAAGACGCACGCAGATTCTGCCAAGAGGCAGAGGAAACCTCAGTCCATGCATTGTGCCATTGTGAAGGCCTTGCTTGCTCAGATTCCAACTATTGGGCGAGGAAAAACCCCATTCCACTTAAATACGTTTATTTTATTTAACTGTATAACAATTAAAACTTAAATATAACATCTTATATTATTTTAGAACATTAAAAGTAATTTTATATATAATGAGAGTCGATGGCATGACTGGGTTCCCTATCTGAAGTTTGTCTTTATAAATGTTTTTTGCTATCAGACGCTTCTTTTTATTTATGCTGGTTATCGATAAGTTTTTATCCCAAAGGCTATACATTTTTTGCAAAGCAAATAGTCAGGTCGTAAGGGGGCAGAACGAAAATATTATTTCTGATCATGCAGGGAAAAATTAAAAACCTGCTTAAAGTGAATCTGTCAGTTTTATTAAAAATGTGTATTAACCTGGTTACGTAATATACGTTTTAAGATTAATTATGAGGTGTCGACGGGTCAGGGGGCATGGTATGGCGGGCGAGGAAAAACCAAGAGCTGATAGCTATACTAAGGGGCCCTTATCAAGGCTGTGGAGGCTGATATATAGGACATTGGTGGATAAGGAGCTCTAAGAAAAACAAAGAGGAGCACTGCAATAAATCCATGGGGTTGCGGTGATGAAGGCCAATCAGCCAGCTCCTCCATATACATGAATATTTATGATTTCATATGCCCGAAAATTACATAAGAATAAAAAATTGATGAAACTCGTTCAACAAATTATTATTAATATTAATATGTATTAATACTAATTTATTGAATGGACTTTATCAATTTCAATTACTATCGTGTAATTTTGTAATAAAAATAAGAATCTCACATATGAATTAATATTATACGTACAGCACTTGTTGAACAAAATAACCTGAGCTTGTCATTGGTTTTACCAACGATATTAAAGTATTATTACACTATTCGCAACTACGAAAACGAAGAATATATTGCAAACATGAATCGCAGAGAAAAAATTATCTCATCGCTGGGTTAGTGATCGAACTCTGAGCAATTTTTAAAATGTCCGTTCGTCTGTCTGCCTGTTAGTTCGTCACGGTTTTTGTAAGTACAATAACTTAAGAAAGAGAACTCCGATTGCACTGAAATTAGGATAGTAAATTAATGTTAGCTAGATGAAGAGCCTTATTGCTCTTGAAATATATCGATCGGTAAATAAAAAACTTATTAAGTATTTAAATTTTGAAAAATCAATTTTCTTATATTTTGAAATTAAATAAAAAATGTCGAACACGAAAACAATCCCAGCGGTCTGGGAAGGGTTGTTAAATAAGATTAGAGAAAAAGGCATGCAAAAATAATTAGGGAAAATTTTAGATATGAATACTGTTACATTGTAAAACCATCTATGCATAAGTTCCAATAGTCGCTAATGTTTATAAACTGCAAAGTAATACATTTGTCACAAATCACGAAGATATGACTATGGATCAGGCTTGGCGGCATAACTTATCTCGCAATTGACAAAGCCAAGGTTATTCGTCAACACAAACTACCATTATTTACGATAAAAGTGCGGAGTATCCCATAGAATGTGCAACAATTATATAATAAGTTCAATAAACCAGCGAGGAGTTAATGTTAAGCTTGTATTATGTTGACTTTACTTACTTTTCTCGGATATGGCACAGTTTTCAATTATTATGCAATTATTGTTAGCAATCATTAATCCAAACAATCCCAAATTCTGCCGTTAATATAACTGAAAAATCATAACTGGCGAAATATCGCGATTTAATAGTAAGCTGAAAACAATGTTACCTTGTACCAAAGAAGATGGCAGCACCGACAGACAATGATTTCTTTCTACATCTATAACCACTCACCTGAAACAAGAATCAATTTTTAATATACATGAAACAGAAAATTGAGAATGCATTTTTTTTTTCAGAGTACCGACAAGATGACGACGAATTCTAGTCTGAGATAGAGTCATGCTTTTTCCAAATCTATTGACGAAGAAAAAGAAGACTCTAATTTTCCGAAGAATAAAAATGAAAATTCGTCCTCCGGACTAAGGCACAATCAATCCTGACCTAAGTATTTTTCTAGTCAAACAAAAGGTAATAAACACAAATATTTTGAAACGTTAAAGCATAATTTTAACTTTGTTTTAGAGGATCTAACACTTAGTGAATATTAGATATAATTATAGGCCCGTAACTGTTACTTAAGATAAAAGGTAGGTGCAGATATGATTACTGATTTAGGTGTGGCACAATAAGGGTTAGCTAATACTGTTAATTATAGACTGGGCAAATTTGTTAAAAAGCATTCCTCAAATCATGTCTAACGGTATAGGGTCTAGCCGGGTAAGCATATGAAAGCTGCCCTCCAACGAAATGAATTTTGATATCAAGTATTCGATATTCCTTGACCTGAGGTTGTTATTTGCAAATTTTTAATTCAATAGGCGTCATATTGGAAGCAAAATGACGGATAACGTGATTATCTACTTAATTTGTTTGCCACTTATCAAGTTCATGAAAAATTCTGAAAAAATTCACAGTGCTTCTAACAAACATGATCTACTTTGGAAATATTTTTTTAATTCAAATATTTTCAAATACTCTAGAACATTTCAAAATGTCTTACAATATTCTGCAATGTTTCAGAATCTTCTAGACTGTTCCAAAATGTTCTAGAATTTTCTAGAATGTTCTGCAATATTTTCGAATGTTCTATTTCAATTCAAACAATGACTTTATAATTTGGTGTTCAATTCAAGAATTAGTTAGAAAGTTATGATTTTTTAAATATTTCGACTCCATCCCTTTACCCTCTTGACCGAACTGATAATGATTTAAATGGTTAAAAACAATTAATCCTGTTATTTGTCATACGTTTCAATTCAAGAAATGAGTTAGAAAGTTATGATTTTTTCAATATTTAAACACCATCCTTTACCCCCTTTGCTGGGCTGACAACGAACTCAGTGGTTAGAAATTTATCCTATTATTTATCACACGTCAGAGTTAAATTTTTTACAATTCAATAACTAGTTAGAAAGTTATGTTTCTTTGAATATTTCACTGCCTTAACCGGGCTGACAATGATTTCAGTGATTAAAAACAATTAATCCTGTTATTTATCTCACAACTGCGTTCATTTATTTACAATTCAATAATTAGTTAGAAAGTCATGATTTTTTAAACATTTCAACCCCATTGACCGGGCTGACGATGATTTCAGTGGTTAGAAACAATTAGTCCTATTATTTGTCACATGCCTGCGTTTAATTCTTTACAATTCATTAACTGTGAGGGTAATTGTTGATTTTAGTATATTATATCCCTTTTCACCCTCGTGTACGCCCTGAAGAATGATTGTGGTGCCTAAAAATAATCCACTAATCTAGTGGTCTACATTATAATATTGACAATTAAAGAAATATTTTTTGGATTTAAAATTACTCATTGAGAAATTATACATACTCGCCCCTTTTATCAAATGTGCAACATGGAAATTTCGTGAAATTTATAGAAATTGAATGATAAATAACAGGATGAATAAGGTTTCAGTGCCACGACTTTATCGATTAAAATCCTATGTTAAAGGGTGGCTGTGGATGATTTCACATCGATCGATGTTAAATCGTTTTAGGAAGACTATTTTATAAAAGAATTAAATTATATTTACTTTTTAGGAAACTGTGATACTAATCTGTAAATTGCTCACTTAAAAACGGTAAAAATGGTATTGGAGACACTATTTATTTCAACAGCTTTGAAAACAATTGGAATCGTCGGAACGACTTTGTGGGTTATTCCACTGATTCTCGCTGGACTGACGTTAGTTAATTACAATAGATTTGATCCTGAGTCCCCGATCAAAGAACCTCATATGATTTACAGGGAATACGATTTTATTGTGGTGGGGGGAGGATCGGCAGGGGCAGTTGTCGCCTCTCGACTGTCTGAAATCCCACAGTGGAAGGTGTGTATTTATTCCTATTTCATGTACATACTATTATTATACTCTTCGCAAATACAAAACGAAGAGTACATTGCATTCGATCGGCACATTTCTAAAAGCGGTAATATTGCTCGTAGAGAAAAATTTTTCATATCACTGTGTTGGTGATCGAATTCTGAACAACTTTCAAAATACCCGCCCGTTCGTCTGTCTGTCCATCCATCACGTTTCTTGTAAGCACGATGACTTAGGAACGAAATGTCCGATTGTATTGAAACCAGGACAGTAATAATAAGTTACTGTTAGCTATACGAAAAACACTATTGTTTTTGAACAAAATCTATCAATAAATAAAAAAGTCACTCATTTTTTAAATACATATTTTTTTATGTTTTGTAATTAAACTAAAAATGTCTGAAACTAATATTATTTATACAAAAAAAAAACTGCGGAGTATCCTATAGCATATGCAACAATTATATACAAAGTGCAGTAAATCGGCGAAGAGTATAATGGTTAGCTTGTTACAGTGGCGGCTCGTGATATTGTCTGCAGAGGAGGCTTGATATTCTGAAAGACAATTGATGTGCAATATGACTACAATTTGTACATTTCCCCACCACCCCTGAGGTATTACAACGGCGCGTTACATTTTTTTGCCGTTCGCCAGGATACCGATTCACGACTTGAGAGAATAGAACTAATAAAAGAATAGAATGAAAAGGAAATAGAAAATATGATGAGATGAAAAAATCATTCTCATGAAATTCTCGTTCCTACGACTCGAGTATCGGTATCCAAAGGAGTCCTACTATCCCACTTGTAATTAAATTATATAACTTTTAATAAAAATAAAAATAGTTTTGGTAAAAAAATTAAAGTGTTTTTCTACAAACAAAAAACTGTATTCATTATCACTGCCAGCCGTGTAAAATTATAAGTTTTAATAGAAATTAAAATGGTTTTGAGAAAGAAGTTATATAAAAAAAAATATAACCGCGGAACTCTATATTATGGAGAATTATAAAAAATATTTCCTAAAAAATAAATAACACAAATAAATATTTTTTTAAAATAACAACTACCTATATTAATCTCTGCTTTACAGCCTGAATATTTTTATAAATGAGTGGTAACCTGTGATTTTTGGAACTAGCAAAATGGTTGATTATTTCATCATAAAATGAATCGTGTTTCCTCAATTCTGAGAAAAAAGGTTTTTCTATTGAAATAAGCGATGCATTTGAAAGGTGGTCTTGACTCATTTTGTTTCTAGTAAAAATGTTTTTATGCATTTAAGTGCTGAAAATGATCATTCTACAGAAGCTTACCGGAATTGTCTCAAAAAATAGTGGCGTTATTCAAAAAGTTCTCTAATTCTGGGTCATAAGATTTTAAAAAATCTACCAGCTCTTTGAAATTTCCTTTATTGCACGATTCTCGTTTTTCGTCACGTCCTCGGAAAGAATTTTCTTGTGAAGATAACTATATAACGGCATCTATTAACCTCTTTAATATTTCCCTATTCTCACGGACCTTTTCGTTAACATTTTCTATTTCTCTCTTATGTGCAGAATCCAAGAAATTTACAATATTTTGTTTACCAAACATTTCGAATTTAATGCAAGATGAAATGTGCTCCTGGGATTTTTCGTGCCTTTCTAAACCTCGCGACAAATTTTGCAAATTATTAAACCCGGCCCTGCCCCAAATTGAGGATTGATCATTAGTAAATAATAAACATCTCCAACAATATAATTTGTTTCTAACTGTTGATGCCGTAAACCACTCGACTTTTTTATAATTGTTATCACAAAACCCTCTGTTTTGTTTACCACTCTTAAAAACTAACGAAAGCATTGCTGGTGTAGGCCTGGCATTTCTTTTAATTCTTACCTTTTCGTCATAAATAAGAGTAGTAAATCCATTTAATAGCAAATAATCCACCACGTCTGGACAACAAGACATGTTGTTGGGAATATTTTCACCTAGAGCACTTATTTCTAGCCCGCCTATCAAATGTTTTATGTATTTATACGTCAAGTTGTTCTTATAACCGGCTAAACGTAACTGTCAGACGTCAGTTCGTTTTCTTTGTGAATCACCTGACTCTTGAATGACCTGTGCACATGCGCTATAAAGAACTGAGATCTGGAGGCTAGTCTCATACTTGGCTATTCTAAGTGTTACTATTTTACACAGCGCAAAGAAATTCAAGGTCATTCATGTTATAAGTAAGTGCGGTAAAGTTAGAAGCTATTTCGTATTAGCCTCCAGCGAACCGCAGTGTTCATTCGGTAAAAGACCGGCCGACCGGGAAATATGCATACAAAGACTATCCGGACTGTAACGTTATAGGTATGTTTGTGGAAAGGAAATGCAAAAATGTTATATATAAACTGAAAATTAATTAATGAATCATAAACAATAAAACATATTGAAAATTGAGATATACATAATAGAAATTTCTTAAGATATTACTTTTGAAGATATGGTGGTTCTTCCAAGGGGAGGCTCAGCCTCCCCTGCCTCCCCTAACGAGCCGCCACTGGCTTGTTATATGTATAGTGTCCAGGGACATTCGGATTTTCTGGTCTAAAAAATCCAATATTTTTTATTTCATTTCTTTATGCTGCCACTTTAAAAAAATATATATTGTAAATCTAGAGTGAGATCGTGTTGGCGTTAATAATATTAAAGGTCAGGGGTAAAAGAAATATTTCACTTCCTTTTACGTACAACGAACCGTTTAGAAAAAACGTACTATGAAGTTTCTGCCCAAGGCGTATGCTCCATTCCGTATAGCATATGCAATATGCATAGAATGAGTGTTCTAAATTGAAAGATTCAAAATTATATAATCATTAATTGTTCGAAATATGGCGGAAGACATTGGTCTTTGGTTCTTCTTATAGAGAATGTAGTCATTCATAACAACAACAATTTTTCCTGAAAACAAGCAAGAGAAAAGTCAAAATATAATTCTATGATTCTTTAAGATTAGACAAATATCCTTATTCTTAGCAACACATTTGATTTCTACAGGCTATAACCGGATGCGATACCATTTATGCTCTATTTAATAAAGGAAAACCTAATACTATGAAAAATTTCGAAAATCGTCCCAATTTACATCTATTTGCAGAAGATTTCCAACAAGAAAATCGCTCTCAACAACTTATATTTGACAATGGAATATGTATAATCTTGGCTATGTATGGAACCGCTAAGTTGGAAAATTCACTTTGATAACTATCGATACTGCAGTATTGCGAAATCGACTAGATTTAATACAGCTGTAGAATTACCGTCTCTTCTATCTATACCTGTCTACACAAGTATCAATAGTCCGTCAGGACATTATTACTACCTGCGCTGGACAGTTTCCTTAATGCAATTTCTGTATTTGCACAAAAGATTGAGGTGCAAACTGAGGATGCAGAAATGTCTCAATGCTAGACCTGAAGCTTCTGTCGTTGATTCTTCCGATAATAATTATTACACAGAAGATAATGAGAACAATCACATTGATTTGTTGGTAACAAACGTAAGTGAAGATAACAAATATGGTGAAGATGAAGAACTCAAAGAGAATAACGACGAGACGTAATTTTTTAACACATGAAACTGGATAACCCATGTAAAAAAACGAACATTCGGTGTCACGACACCGCTCTCGCAATTTGATAAACCATTGTTTGAACATACTTATGTTGAGACACGATCTTGGTGTACCGGCAAATTGCAAATTTATTACTAGAGTGACCAGCGAGAAGTGTAGTTACATAGATGCAACGCTATTATATATGTAAGGCTTATTGTTGATTTACTGTAGGTGTTTAAAAGTGAATTATTATGTTTGCTTATAATTGCATTGAAACATATTCTTTATAGGATTTTGCAAACAGCAGAAAAAAATAAGTATCTATGAGAACTAAGAGAAAACCTATGTGTAAAAATATTAACGAAAACTAATGAAATTCTGTTTATGCTACCAAATTAAAATCCTAAAATGAAATTGTCCAATTTCTTATTAGGCAATTTTCATTCTAACACTAGCATCCACACAGTCCCCTACGGCCATGCAGATTAAACTAATATCTACATAACCCCCTACGGTCATGAACATTCAGTTAAAAATGAGAACAAAGGCCTAAAATGAATTTATTTACCTACCTTGTCTTAAAAATGTTTCATTCTAGTGGATTAAATTTTCATGAGATCTAACATTCTGTTTCTTGGAAATGCTTAGCCTTTGAAACGTTTTCCGCTCTTGTTCTGGAGCTCATCAAAGACATAAAGCCGCTCATAAAGATGTTTCATGCAAAACCAAGACAATTTCTATGAATAAGTATGGAATAATTATATTTGGTGTTGACTGACAAAACCAACAGATCTTCATCTATCTATTTAGTTAACTAGTATTGGAGCCCATATACTCTATGCATGTTTAAAAGTGAATTATTATGTTTGCTTATAATTGTATTGAAACATATTCTTTACAGGGTTTTGCAAACAGCAATACAATGAATAATCACTGCAGCCGCGGAACGATGTCTTCTTCTTGACATGATAAAAAACTATTTAATGTACTTAAGTGTCTATACTGCAAAATAAATATCGTGGGGATACAACACTAGAGAATTCTAGCAACTTTATTCTACTGAGCTCTAGACATCTCTCTCTGTGCACAATGTGAACACACTGTAGAGTAATCTAAACACAACTCTCGACAGTTTAGTGTCTACGTGTATCTGTACCTACAGACACTCCGCTCTATATCACGCAAATGGTTGTTCGTACGTAAAAAGTGAATATAACCTTTTTTATCGAAAAGATTATTACTCATCTCGTCTCATTTGTGTCATAAACTAAACTGACTTCCGAGACAGGTATTCGCAAAGAAAGATAATCGAATTTATTGACCTTTGACCTTTAATATTTTTGAACGCCAGCACGATTTTACTCTAGATTTTTAATATATTATGTAACGCGAAAACTGAAGCCAATGAAGCAAACAAATTAAAGTTCGGATTTTGCTGTTGGTGTCACTTTATTTATCAACTATCTTTTAGATTCTACTCCTCGAGGCAGGTCCTGATGAAAATGAAATCAGTGACGTTCCTTCTCTAGCTGCATATTTGCAACTTTCCAAACTCGACTGGTCGTACAAAACCGAATACACAGGAAGAGCCTGTTTGGGGATGAAAAACGGGCAGTGCAATTGGCCTAGAGGAAAAGTCCTTGGTGGATCCAGCGTATTAAATTACATGTTGTACGTTCGAGGAAATAAACGGGACTATGATTTGTGGGAAGAACTCGGTAAGTTTACCCTAATTCATACTATTTTTCAACAAAAAGCTTAGATATGTTTCGTATTAAGATCAGTTACTAGCGAAATTCATTGAAACTGACGTCGGTTACAACATAAATAATCTAATTTTATTCGTTTGAAAAATGAACATTATATTCCTTCATCAATTTATAATTAGTTGACCGTCCGGTATATTGTTTTTCATTATAAAAATATGACAACTAAAAATATTATTTTCCCCCATCACTGTTGGGGGGAAACCACACTGTAATTCAAATTTAACTCATCATGGGCCTTAGTCTCCTGTTTCCAGTCATACCTGTCCAACGCCCATCTTATCCATGCTTTTACTCATATAACAATTAAACCGACCTCTATATTGTCTAAGAAGTGCCTTTGGGGTCTTCCCCTTCTGCGTTGTCCTATAGGACCTCTAGGTTTATCAAGTAAAGCCTTTCAAGTGGGATAATCTGCCTCCATCCTCATAATATGACGAACCCATCGCAGATGACCGAGTTTAATTGTTTTAAAGTTATCCGGTTCCTAAAATAGCCTGTACAGTTCGTTGTAGCTATTACTCCACCGTCCATTTTCTTTAACAGCCCCATGGATTTTTCTTAGCATTCTTCTCTCAAAACACGCCAAGATGGTCTCGTCAGCCGTATGTTAGCATCGACCTTATCAACTTTTTATATAGTTTACGTTTTGTACTTCTGGAGATATTGTGGGATATGAGTTGAGGGGCAAGTTCAAAGTAGCATCTATTGGCCAGGAGGACTCTGGGTTTTATTTCGGCTGTTGTGTCATTCTGGTTGTTAATCAGTGAGCCGAGGCAAGCGAACTCACTGACCACCTCGATATCGTGATTCTCTGTATGTATCCTATCTTGGGGGAAAATTATATGTATTGGCATTTCCGACGATGCTATCAGGTATTTGGTTATACTGGTGTTAATTACTAGCCCTATTTCCTCTGCTACCCATTTCAGTGCTGCGTAATCTAATCTAAAGGTATCGATATTGTCCGAATAGGCTAAGATTTGGATAGATTTGTACTGCAAAAAACAATTTACTAAGCGCGAACAGACAAGGAACTATTCGGAAAACTATCACTTACTATTCCTAGTACGTAATATATTATTACTAGCACAACACTTGTTTTTCTAGGTAATCCAGGGTGGAACTACGACAACGTCCTGAAATATTTCATAAAATCCGAAGACAACCGTAACCCGTACCTCACCAAAACACCTTACCATGGAAAAGGGGGTCTTTTAACCGTCCAGGAATCCCCTTGGCGCACACCCCTGGTGGTAGCCTTTGTGGAGGCAGGCCTGGAAATGGGTTACCCAAATCGGGACATCAACGGAGCCGAACAAGCTGGATTTATGATTGCTCAAGGAACCATAAGACGGGGTAAACCTATTTTTTTCTTTAGCTCGAGCAATCAGCCGTAGTGAAAAACTCTGTAAAGATATTTATGTTATCCTGAACAGTAAATACTTTTTAACAATAATCACCTTTTATTTGTTAAAAATAAGAGAGAACACTGGCAAAAATTTTTAATTGTAGAGTTTACATTTTCTCTTTTCGGCAAAAAGAGCTTCAGGATAACATAAATCTTGGTACAATATGCGACCGTCATAAGGTTTAACATGCTCGCATGTTTTTACTAAAAGTATATCAGATTATCCCCTCTGTAATATTGTTTTCTACCAACGTTTATTAATTATTTTTTTTTATAGAAAAATATCAGGTTTTTTCTGTGATAATTCCAAATAGTGGAGGAAATTAAGCATTTAATCCCAACATGAGACTACGCCCCACCTGATTTTTGTGTGAGACGGTGCAAAATGTATAGAACACAGCCAGGGTCATGGGAATTAATGCTTTTTCCATTTCCGGTAGTAAATTGGAACAGAAGTTCGCAATGTCCGATCCCATTTTTTTTTAAATTGTAAAAGAACCATTGGATTCTATATTTTGGACAATTCTAAGCATCTTTTGACTCTCGACATTTCTTACCTCACTTTTCTCGATATATAAGCGTTTAAAAAAACGTGTATTTAGACTCCCTTTTATAAGAAACTAATATTTACGATTATTTTTGAGTGTTTACAATGGATGAAAACATGTGGACTTTATATTTTGGACAATTCTAAGCATTTCTTGAATTTTGATATTTTTTACCTAACCTCACCTTTCTCGAGAAATAAGCGTTTAAAAAGAAACTGTATTTAAGCTTTTTATTTTCAAAAAACTAGTATTTACGATTATTATTGGTCTTAGATTATCAATTAGGATATCATATTATGGACAATTCTAAGCATTTTTTTTACTCGTTATTTATTGTTTTTGAGCGTTATGGTTGTCAATTACAACATGTGTATGTAAACTAGTTTTGACATATTTCAAAAAGCTTAAAATAAATGATAATCAAAGACCAAAAATAATCGTAAATACTAGTTTTTTGAAAAGAAAAGCTTAAATATACGTTCTATTTTTTAATGCTTATATCTCGAGAAGGGTGAAGTTAGGTAAAAAATGTCAAGGGACAAACAAATGCCTTGATTTGTCCAAAATATAAAGTACACATGTTTTAATCCATAATAAACGCCCAAATACTAGTTTTTTGAAAATAAAAAAACCTAAATACACGTTTAAATACAAGGGAGAGGTTAGCTAAAAAAATGTCAAGAAACAAGAAAATGCTTAGAATTGTCCAATCCTTTTTTCAAATTAAAATTTCTGGTGACCGGAAAAAGCGCACTTCTGTCCCAGTTTACGACCGGAAATCGAAAAAGCACCAGTTCCCATGACCCTGGCTGTATTCTATATATCTTTAGGAACATTTTGCACCGTCTCACATAAAAATCAGGTGGGGGGGAGCCTGGAGTTTAGCACTCTTTCTTGTTTCATTTCCTCGACTAAAATGTTATTGTCCTTCGTCGTTTCTTAATAATTTTTTTAAAGTGACCACCCGTATACTTTCTACCAAAAGCATACGTCATGTGTTTTATTGTTTAAATTAGAGATAAGTTTTTAGTAATTGCTGATTGTATAGCTATACTTTTTACCAAAAGTACAGCAGGTTTCCTCGCTATCAATTGCGTCAATACATCTTAACTATTATTTTCCTCATCGATTATTATTATTTACATACATCGCCAACAGAAGAATAGAGACTGGCAGAAAATAATACTTAGAACTTAGTTGTCACTATTGTTATAAAGAAAACGGAATATAATTTTAGTTAAAACCATATGCAAGGCAGTTATAAAACAGAAAACAAAGAGGGAAGTTTTGTGTAAATACTTTTACCGATTCTTTGGTGGCATGAAGATTGAAGGCCCATAGCTATATAACCAGCAATTATATAAACACGTATCTCTAACCTACATAATAAAACACATGACATATATATCTGCCACCATAGATCGAAGGGTGTACAAAATTCACAAATTTCTTACAAAGGGATCTTCCAGGACATTTTCTGACAAAATAATATCTTGGTTATATAAATAAAACAATGGTATAAAACTTAAGGAATAAAGCTAATCAGTAACTTTATTTTCGCATCTATCAAGAACCATATTAGATTAATCGAAAATTAAATATATTCTGATATATTTTTTTTATTTTAGGATCGAGATGTTCAACAGCTAAAGCATTTCTTAGGCCTATTAAGTTAAGAAGAAATATTCACATAGGATTAAATGCCCATGTGACTAGGATTCTGATCAACCCGTCAAACATGAGGGCCTTTGGAGTCGAATTCGTAAGAAATGGTAGGTAATAACTAATAACCGACAATGCAAATAATACACAACTTCCCAATGTGTCTATATGCAACCAAGATTTCACCTGTTCTTAATGATAGTTGCGTGTTTATTATGTCTCCGTTGAGTACAATATTCAGACTAGTCATAATAATGATACAGATTTGCGAATAGAAGGAATGACAGATTGAACACTGGCTCAAATTTATACCTGTGAAAATTAATTTCGATTCTTGTATTTCTATAAGGTAAAGGGTATTTTTTTCGTAAATTTCCAATGGAAACGTTAATACGAAAACCGCATGCAAGTGTCCTCTTCAGAATTGTATAGAGAATACGAATTGATAATTTCTTTTTAAATTAAACCCCATAAGACTCATTCATATGACCTTAAAATTACTCCATGAGGATAAAAGGAGAATATCTTGTATTTTTGACGATTATTGTTGTTTATTTGCGATTTTCTTTGTACACATTACTGTTTTATTAATTAGCCAAATTGTAGTTTACGATAATATTTTAATGTTTTTCAAGTAGTTTAAACAATTATAATTTATTTAAACAATTATACTGTGCTATAACGATTTATTTATTATTCATTATTAGTATCTTTTTTCAGAATAAAGCTAGATAGCTAGATATTTTCTAAAACTTTTAACTTTTTCATCGAAACTGTGATCTTTAGAAAGTACAGAACATTTAATCCATCAACGATCGATAATTGTTTAAAAAATCAGCGATTATGTAAAAAAAAAATGTATTTTAATATGAGTAAAAAGTCGAACAAAAGTTAACAAGCTTTTAAATATTGCAACTCTCTAGCTTTATTTTGAAGAAAGATACAATAATAGCAAACACTTAATTAACAAAATGAAATAACTAAAATGAAATAAAAAAATATAGAAATATTTCTAATTTATAGCAAAATGTAATTGCTTAAATAAATCATAATTGTTTAAACAATTTGAAAATCGTTAAAACATTACCACAACCTGAAATGTGATTAAATAAAAATAGTTTCTGCAATGAGAGTAGCAAATAAATAAAAAAAATTATGAGTTTATTTTAAAGTATTATTTCATATTCTTTGGATAATGATTGTGAAATTAAAAAAGACGAACATGTTACAAAATAGCAAAACATAATTGTTTAAATGAATTATAATTGTTCAAACAGTTTCAGAAATATTAACACAATCTAGAATTCAACTAATTAATAATGTGTGCAAGAAAATCTCAAATAAACAATAATAAACGTCAAAAATACGCCAGCCTCTACTTGCGCCCTCATGGGGTCACTTTGGGGGGTCTATAAAAGGGTCTCATGAGAACTTAATTTAAAAAGAAAATACTATTCGTATTCTCTAGACAATTCTGACGAGGGGACTTGTGTGCGACCTTTATTTCTCCAAATTTTGATGATTCTATCGTAGATTTCCGGAAATATGTCTTTTACTCATAAGAAATATATGGAAAGCTTCATGGGTTCGGAGGCACATGTTAACATCAATGGATTTTGCTAAAATCTGGAGATCATTTTTTTGGAATTTCGAACAAATCTGGGAGAAAAAAATTTAAACTTGATTTTTTAAGTCGCCCTGTTTTGAACACACGAGATTTTACTTTAAATTTAATCCAAGAATCACTTCACTGTGATCATTTATGCTTAGATTATAATTATTCTTTAACGTAATAAATCGAATATAGAACAAATTATTACTAAAATTAATTGTTAAAAATTATGAATACAGTCAATATACAGCCATCTTAGGATTGCTTGGAACCACATCTACAACAGTGTTTTAAAATCCCTTTCTTGGAAAAAATTGGATTGAAAAAATTCTCAATTTTTTGGCTATACTTAGAAAAATACGCATTTTGGAAATTTATGTCATCAAACCTTAATTACAGTTGATAAAATTATCTCGAATCTGTTTCTCAGTACCACTCCACTGGATACTCTTAGTCTTAAATTCGGCCATTTTGGATCCGACATCATCTATTTTTAATTTTTGACGTCCCTTTAGTTGTTAAAACATTAAAATACCTATGTAAAATATTTAGAACAATATAAAATATTTATTGATATTTATAGAATTTGGCACGATTTTACTTTTAAATATAAAAATAATAAGTATAAAGTTAACAAGAAAATAGAACAGAACACCTTATTCATCCAGTAAGAGCAAATAAAAAATGTGCTATAGGATATGTTAAGATAAAGAATAAAGAAATTATATACACATGCAATATGTATACATATACACATTAAATTAAAATTAAAATGTTCACACAATTCCTACATTTACTTACATATTAAAATATTAATATTGTATAAAGATAATAAAATAAAGTAAACACAGATCTAACAATTATTCTTAAAACTAAAATATTCCTGAACAGAATATGCACACATATTTAAACATATTCCTTAACATGCTTCTTAAATACATATACCTTCTCTCAATTTTTATGTGCATTTGGTAAATGGTTATATAATTTTAGACCGAGGACATTGTCTGCTTTAACGGACATGGATATATTGTTATGAATTACACCCCCTTGGAATTGGAGATGATACGCCTATGCCTACTGATAGTGACTGGAAAGGCTCTAGAAAGAGCCAAGGACTTTTCTAGATTATGGTTGGAGAAGATTCTGGATTAATCTAGAGCTAATTTCGGAGTATATAAGGCGCGATTACAAGCGCGGAAGAGGAAGTTTAGTAAGAAGGCAGTTTATAAAAGTGAACAAGTTGAAAAGTGAAAAGCGAGGTTAACTATTAAGTATTGTACAGTCAGTAAATTGTTAAATAAAGTGTTAGTAGTGTTTAATCTCTTGTTAAAATTATTTAGAACCCACGGATTCATACAGGGTGTTTCCCAAAAAGGTGGAAATCCGTAACATTTTGGTGTCGGAAGCGGAATTTTGACAAGAGGATTTTTCGTGTTCGAGAAGGTTTGGCAGTGTATTCTCGAAGTTGGTGCTAACACGGAGGACTAATTTACTGGACGTTGTTCGATGGTTATTTTCGAACAGGAAAATAGTGTCAAGTGCATTTTTTGAGACATTTTTGGAACATTTTATTTGGACATTAGAGGTTAAGTGACGAAGACTCTAGATAAGACTTTTTCGTGCCGTTTTGAGGTTTTTCTGGACAGTCCCATTACCGATAGTGACGTAATTGTTAAATTTATTTGATTTCAAAGTAGTCGTATGCCTATAACAACCAGAAGTATGGCAACTGAAAAGCAAATACAGGACTTATTTGCACAATTCCAGAAAGTGTTGGAAGAGCTAGAAAGAAGGCATCGGGAAGAAGTAAGTGAAATCAAAGAGGAAATAGACCTGCTTAAGCGACAGTTGAGGGATAAAGGAAGCCAGCAAGTGGTATTATCAGATCAGCTTTTCGAACCTCCCTCCTTTGACGGCCAAAGTTCATGGACCATTTACAAGATGCAGTTTGAGGCAGCAGCGAGTGCAAACAACTGGAATGGCGAAGAAAAGGCTATGGCGTTAATCGTGGCATTAAGGGGCCAAGCATTGGAAATACTCCAGACAATCCCAGTAGACCAACAACGGGATTTTAAAGTTTTAGAAGCTGCCCTAGATCTACGATATGGCGATCAACACCTTGCCCGAGTGTACCAGACCCAACTGAAATCACGTGTTCAAGGGGCTGGGGAAAGTTTGCAAGAGTTTGAAGCTGCCGTGTGGAGACTGGCTCACCTGGCTTACCCGGATGTACCGAAGGAATTCCAAGATCAACTGGCAGTAGAGGCTTTTCTGGATGGTATACAGGACGATGAGATCAGGCGAGTCCTCAGGTTATCTCGATACAAGAACAGCAGTGAAGCGTTGGTGCATGCACTCGAGGTGGAAGCTGTCCTTCAGGATACCCCGAGTCCAAGAGTACAAGCTATGAGTCTCGAAAGATCGCAGTCGGAAAAGGAGAACCAGAACGCTATGTTGACCGACATACATAAGATGTTCAATCAGTTAATGGCTCAAGTGGATACTGCAGAAAGACAAGGCAAGCCAAGCGGGGGTATTAAATGTTACAACTATGGCAGAGCAGGGCATATCAAACGAGACTGTCGACAGCGGAACTCGAGGAATGTGAATGCTGGAAACATGGATGAGACACAGAATAGAAGTAGTGGAAGGCCAAGTGGACGGCGTATGAAATGTTACAGGTGCGGAGAACGAGGACATATCCAGCTAGAATGTCCACGGATGAACTTGGAGAGAGTAGAGACCGGAGATGCTGTGAAGCTGAGGGGAAAATCAGAGGAAGCTGGTACCAGAGAGACTGTGACAGATAGGGAACATGGTACCCCGAGAGAAGTAAAGATTTCCCAGCTTCGAAGCATTCCGAGAAGTCCACTACTACTAGGACGTGGAAGTAAAGTGAAACCCCAGAAAATTGCAGATATTTCATCCGGAAGAAGGTGCAAGGAAGATTGCAAGTACTACCACCAGGAGAAACTGCAGGTCACGGGAGCAGTCAACACTGTCAAGGTGGAGGTGCCGGATGACAGGACAGATGAGGCGCTCAGACAAGAGCAATTGAATGATGTGGAAATTGGGCCTATATTGAGAGCCAAAGAAAGGGGAACTCGTCCAAAATGGAAGGATGTTTCAGGCAATAGAGTGGGACTGAAGGCACTATGGGCGCAGTGGGAATCACTGAAAGTCAGGAACGGGCGGAGAGCATGGGAAAGCCCGGATGGAAAAAAGGTGGTTATGCGTCTAGTGATTCCCAGGTGTCGAGTAGCGAAGGTGCTTCAGGAAGTGCACAATGGAACATCCGATGGACACTTCGGTGTTAACAAGACCCTGAAGAAAATACGACAACGATTTTATTGGGTAAGAAGTCGTCAGGATGTGGAGGCTTGGTGTCGCAAATGCAAGATTTGTGCAGCCAGTAAGGGACCACAGACTGGAAGTAAGGGTGAAAACAAGCAGTTCAACGCCGGAGCTCCTTTTAAGAGGTTGGCTAACGATATAGCGGAACCATCGCCAGCCAGTGACAGAATGAAGGCTCGATATGATCGTAAGGGTAGTTCAGAAGGGTTCAAGGCAGGAGACCTGGTTTGGCTGTACAACCCACAGCGGAAGAAAGGAAGGTCACCGAAACTTCAACCACCTTGGGATGGACCGTATACTGTTATTACCCGAATTAATGACGTCGTCTATCGGATTCAGCAAAGCAAAAAGTCCAAGATGAAGATCGTGCATTTGAACAGACTGGCGAAGTACATCAATGATTCTGAGTTGCCTGATCGGGACGATCAGGCTTAAGGAGGGGGCAGTGTTATGAATTACACCCCCTTGGAATTGGAGATGATACGCCTATGCCTACTGATAGTGACTGGAAAGGCTCTAGAAAGAGCCAAGGACTTTTCTAGATTATGGTTGGAGAAGATTCTGGATTAATCTAGAGCTAATTTCGGAGTATATAAGGCGCGATTACAAGCGCGGAAGAGGAAGTTTAGAAAGAAGGCAGTTTATAAAAGTGAACAAGTTGAAAAGTGAAAAGTGAGGTTAACTATTAAGTAAACAAGTATTGTACAGTCAGTAAATTGTTAAATAAAGTGTTAGTAGTGTTTAAATCTCTTGTTAAAATTATTTAGAACCCACGGATTCATACAGGGTGTTTCCCAAAAAGGTGGAAATCCGTAACAGTATTTAACCGTAGTTGGTATATGAAAATTACTTTTACAACGTGGATTATGATTATTATAAATCCTGAAGGGTTCAAATTAAATTTTGGGAAATTTTAAGGTGAGCATATTTTTTACTTTTTTGAAAAAATGCAAAAATCACTCCTATTTAAGGGCAGAAAATATTTAAAAAGGCATATAATGAATATTTAAAAAAATAAAATAACAATTTCCCTGTAGATATGGGTTCGACTAGTCATAACAATAATTCTAGTGAAAATCCCGACGATTTTACCATGTCGGTAGGAATTATTAATTTTTTCGTGTTCTGGGGTTTGCATTTTAATTATTACAAGGTGTCGGAGGGTTGTAGAACAGTTTCCTAAACTCTTACGCTACAGAATAATATACAGGGTATAATCAGTTTCATGTCATTAAAAAAAACTGGTAATGGGGACCGACTAGACAAACAAAAAACCTTGATGACTTTTCCCCTCTAGGGGCACTTGGAAAAAAACTGACCTAGGTCAACCTTTTTAATATATATATATATATATTTTTAATATTAATGTAGAAAATAATTGAGAACCACTGTTTTTATTGGCCAATAGACTTGTGTTCCCAATTACACAACTTCTAAATTGTCATAAAAAAGTGCAAAGGCCTTGGATCATCGACCGCCTTTGATGGACCGCCTCAACCGAACTGAGGCAATTATAAAGAGGCAAATAATTCTTTATCTCTTCCTGCACAACTGCAAGCAAATAATGGCCGTAGATGTTTAAACAGAGAATTTCTTTACATGTGTGTCTTTTAATTTAGAACAAAATATTGGATTAATTTTTATAATTTAGAATATTTAAATGTGATTTATTAACGTTTGTAACATAAATGAGTGTCCTGGGTTAAAAGCTTACCACCTAAGTAAATTATTCGAAATCTGCATCTGCATCAATACACAGTTAGGTGCGTCGAATTAAGGACATACGTACCCCGTCCAACACTAAACAATAAATTATCAACTAACGTTGTCAAAAAGAACGAACAAGTAAGTTATGTCTGTACGTAATCAAGAATTTAACGACTTGAACGGTAAAGTCAATAAAATAAATCTTCACTATAAATACACAGCGACTCGCAATTCAAAAATAACATAAACAACGAACGGCGGGTTGGACGTGTGTACATAACGAAACACCCACAGAAACTAAAATATTGCACAAGGGAGAGTAATGAGTATAGTTTTCTTCAGATCAGATTTACTAAATACTCAGAAAACGTCGACGTCTTTCATCTTATTTACCGCACCGCTAAAGACCGCCGACATTTTATAGCTATCTACACAAATATAGAGTATCATAGGCAAAGACACGCGCGACGATCTAAACCTACCTCAATATTCCAGCAGTTCTCAAAAGATTTTATTGAATATTTGCGAAATTTTTGTTTATTTTTTTCCTCCAAAACTATGAGCTTTAGACCCCATGTTATATAAGGTTTTTTTTTGTTTGTCTTGTCGTTCCATACCACCAGTTTTTTTAACGACATGAAACTAATTGCACCCTGTATAATCCGTAAAAACTTCATACAATATAAAATCTGTGTAATAACAGTGGTTTTATTTTTTTAAATATTCATTATATACTGCCTTTTAAAAAAATTTCCTACCTTAAAATTTCTCAAAGTTCAATTTGAGCCCAATAGGATTTATTTTGCTCTTTCCCTTGGCCCGCTATCTACTATGCAAAAACAGGCGAATTTTGGGGTCACCCTTTTATCTTGATTTTTTTATACATATAGCAACAATTCTAGAACATATAAACTTGGTAAGGGTAGAATTTCATATTGTTTACATATATTACGACATAAATGAATTGGCGGTACGCCTGCTATACATCTTATAATGCGTTTCTGTGCAATACATACTTGTACACTAGAGGAGCCTCCCCACACAGTAATACCATAAGTTAATCTAGACTGTACTTATCCGAAATAAAACACTAATAGACCAGACCTATCTAAATCACATAGCAAGTGATTATTAAACCAGTTACATAAATAGTTGACAGTAGTATTTATTTTATTTAGAAGCGCTGTTCGAGATCTATTAGAAATAATAAGGGTGGCGTCATCATCATATAATGAAACAAAAGCCTCAGTTAACATAATTGGCAGCTCATTAATATAAATAGTAAATAAGATGGGCCCCAGAACGGAACCTTGCAATACACCCAGTTCATTAACTAATACATCTGATGTATAAGAGGTTTTTGATTTCCTTCTAGATCCTGTATTTTTACCATTTGCTTTCTTACGCTAAGATAAGAGGCAAACCAATCATATGATTTGCCCCATATACCATATTCATTTAACTTCACGGGTCACAGATCCCAATAGAATTTTCGCTCAGTTCAACTGCCTTCCTTATTTGTTCAAAAAGAGAGCGTACTGCTGTAAAAGTCGAGTATTCGAAACGAAAACCATGTTGCTCATAAAATACTATTTACTTCAAGAAGTTTAAATTGCTGAAATAGCATCGCCTATTCATATATTATCTTGGATATTATAGGTGGAACAGATATTGACCGATAATTTTTCATATTACCAATGCTACTTTTTTTGAAAATTTGGGATATCAACGCTGTTTTTAATCTAGAGGGAAATATTCCTTCTGTAAGGGATTCATTCATTACATGAGTTAAAGGTTTAATCAAAAAAATAATCAAACACATGTTTCAAAATCGTTGATAAATCATAACTTTACTTAAAAAAAAAACACAACTATTTATTGTAGGATTTAGGAACACAATAAAATTTAGCACTAATCATCGTGAAGATAAGCAAAACAACCACAATTTAAAAATCTGTTTACAGTGGTCAACATTTACTGAATTTTGCTAATGGGCACATAAACTGCATACAGATTTAACTAGCTAGTTTCGAAACATAAAAGTTAAATATGTAGATATTATTCAATATCCATTTCAATTATGCACCAGTTTATTTGTCACATAATTCCTATTTGCTACCCATAGAAATAGGTCATTTTTAAACAAATCGTCTGAACCATTTTACACTTTCAGGGAGAAAACAAGTAGTGATGGCTAGGAAAGAAGTAATATTATCAGCAGGCGCTATAAACACCCCTCAGATCATGATGCTCTCAGGATTAGGTCCAAAACGCGAGCTGGCGAAACACAGGATACCTGTTCTGAAGGATTTAGAGGTGGGAGAAAACCTTCAGGATCACGTAGGAATGGGAGGGTTAACTTTTAGAATAGACCAACCAGTGTCAATTGTCCAAGACCGCTTTCAAGCATTTCCTATGACCATGCAGTATGTTATCAATGGCAGAGGGCCCATGACCACGCTAGGAGGCGTCGAAGGACTAGCCTTCGTAAACACTCATTTAGGTATTATTATTCTTCTTCTTAAAGCCTCTTCCTGAACTTTGCACATTTTACCCAATAATTTCCACTTCAAACAAAGAACTTACAGTTGGCATACACATTCAATTCACAAAACAATCTATTTACAACTGAAACTCATCACCCCGTGGGGATGAGGTGGGCAGTACTTTTCCTTTACTACCTGTATACAGTTTAAATTAAAGCTAAGATCTTATCAAAGCTACAAAATATTTAAATACGCCGTAGATTTGAAGCTTCAATCATTTCAGCTTTTGAGACAATTAAAGCTGATATAATAAGGAATATTACTATCGTATCTAAAGTAACGTAAAAAGAAATCTCAAAACAACTAGGTAAGTCAACTTGTGATTAAAATAAGAAATAACAATGGCACGTCCACTAAACGATACAAAAAGCACTGCTGATGTCTTTGAAGACTTTTTAAAACTTTGTGGAAAGCAGCAGTTCTGAAACTACCAGTACAGACGTCCTGCCCCATATATTTACATTTGGTACAATCAGTTGAAATTGAAACACCCACGTAGTGGAGTAGGAGTAGTAATCGTAAAAAATGTAAACACTTTTTTTTGTTGAATAGGTTTAGAATATCAGGAAACGTGGAGCGAAATTTGAGCGAAAAAGTTTTCTGTCTATCGTAATTTCTTTTCTGCACACGATTAGTTTGGAACGGTTTAAGATATTGGTTTGAAGTTTGGTACCCCATGTACTATAACATACATAGATGTACATAGGGGTAAATAAGTAAAGCATGCTAGTAAGAGTCCAGAAACTTCTATATACTAGAAGCCAAGCTCTCAAATTTTTCTATGCCACCTGCCATCCCCATCAAAACACCTACTTTATTATTAAAGGGGTTAACAAAATAAAATCTGGATTTAGTCTGTGTTGTGTTGGAGTAAACGATATAAAATATTATATTATTTCCACATATTAGAGTGCAAACATAGTAGCCTTTAAAGAGACTTGGATGTGAAAAATGGATGTGGAGGTAGTGACTCTTTAGGCAGCGATTTTTTCATTTAACATATAAAGTCACACAAAAACAGAAGAGAAGTTCCACTAACTGGCTATATTTAACGCAATATTATAGCTGTCGCCTTTTGTAATGAATATGCCAATGTTTTTCATGTTACGTCCTACCCACATATAATCTGTAATAACGTGCACATGTATTTTTTAATTCTAGAGACAAAGTAATAATAAACTAAATAAAAGACTGTTAACATTTTTATTAATAAAAAGCGAATTTATCTAAGTTGTTTGACTGCATTCACTCCATTTGCATGAGGACAGAAATAATTACTCATATGGCGTTACTTACAAGTATGTACTGATGAAGGCCAATAAGCTGGAAACTGAGATATGCAGAGCGTATAACAGAGGATACGTTGGACTGTCAAAAACTACATAAAAAAAATTCATACACACTTGGTTCTTAATACAAATTTCAACTACTAAATGTTCCTCGTACACAGTACTTTTTTCTTTTGTAGGAAATAGATCTTGGCCTGACATTCAGTTCCATATGGCACCGGCCAGCATCAATTCCGATGCCGGTGCACGCGTGAGGAAAGTCTTGGGGATAACAGATGAGCTGTACAATACTGTTTACAGGCCGATAGCGAACAAAGATGTCTGGACTCTGATGCCTCTGCTTCTCAGGCCTAGATCTAGAGGTTGGGTCAGGTTAAGGAGTAAAAATCCCTTCGATGCACCAATAATTAACGCAAACTATTTTAATGATCCTTTTGACGTACAAACTTTGGTTGAAGGTAGGTGCCTACGTATAGGTTTGTGAAATAAATATGTTTTCTCAATATTTTTTAGTGCAGTAGCATAAGACAAAAACCCAGCTTAACTTCGCAATTCCGTGTAACAGGTCGCATCGTCTCCAAACTTTTTTAAAATCATTATAAATGCTCTACGTATAAAAGTCCACCCATTAAAGAACGCCGCTGCTTTGTTGTTGCAATTATAAACAATTATTGCAAAATTAAATGATAAATTGTATTGTGCACTAAATTCAAAAGAATAAAGCCGGAAAAATGCTAGTAGGGGGTTTTCAAAGTCGCTGATTACGAGTACGATGTTTAAAATTCAAAATGGCGGATCCAAAATGGCAGAATGATGAAACAAATATCATATTATTGATATTGCGTGCAAAATTTAAAAGAATCAAACCGGAAAAATGCTAGCCAGGGGTTTTCGAGGCCGCTAAATACGAATATTAAGGTAGAAATGGGATATTTCTCTAATTTCCGAAGGTCCTATCTCGAAAACGGATCGAGATAGCGACCTGCGATTTGCGCCATTCGCTTCTTCTCGCCTTCCTACGTATCCCTGAATGTTTTCAGATTTTTCCTAGAACTATGACTTTTTCTCATCCGACGATGATCACTTTCACACCGAAAGTGAAATTCCACAAAGCAAATACCCACACAAAGACACGAATGGCCATCGAATCATGAATATTAAAAGAGAAAATTCATATAAAATATGAGAAAATCATTAAATCACCTCATACGTGGTTGAGAAATGGAGGAATGATCTGTGTAAGCTTGAATTAAAAGATATAGACCTCAGTGACAATCGTTTATGTGTTAAAACGTAAATTATGCTCTATTTCACGTATTTTCAAAGAAATCCACATTTTCTGGAAAATAATGTCATAAACAATGGTTAACAAATTTTTCAAAAAAATTTAAAAAGCACATATTGAAAGATATGGATTTCAGCTACAACCTCTTTGTATTTAGAACATTAATAAAAGTTTTTTTGTTTAATAACAGACAGTTGGTTGCACTGAAAAATTCAATATATTCAAGGAATAATAATTTTTTTGTTAACATTTCATAAATAAATCATTAAAATTTTTATTTTTTGATAAAATATTGCTCGTTATTGACTAAAATTACGCATGGAAAAAACAAAATGCTGGTTTCCCGAAATTCGCTAAATAAAAGGTACATATTGAAATAAACATTTTTTTTTCTTCAATACATACATCTTAAGAATGACCATTTCAGGAAACCAATCCACAATTTCAATTTAAAAAAGTTTTCTTTAACAACTTACAGAAGACTTACTGAAATAAGTGATTGAATGCTAATTTTTAATTAATAATAATTGTTTACATATGTTTTTGATCATTTAAATGCATGGATCGAATAAGTGAAGTATTTTCTTCAATGAGAACTTGTTTCTTTATTGCTTTTGCTTTTACCAATCAAAAGTTATAGCCATTTTTGTAAGGAGCACGCCTCATTTTTGGCACATACGCACGTCCTATGCAGCCATATATTAGACCTTAATTAACAAATTCACATCTCCAACGGATTTGATCGTACAAAAAAATTTCACATTATTTACTTAAAATTTCCTCCTTTTTCGATTAGCACAAGCAGTTTTTTCAATAAATTTAAATTTTAAAGTTTATTCGTGAAGAACGGTAATTTTATACCTATTTTGTTTAATAACTATTACAGCGGAATTTTTTAGGAAGCGGACTTTTTATCATATAACATTGATATAATTTAGAAGAGAATGGAAAAAAGTCCGCCCTTTTACAAAGGATTCCGAAGCTGATTCTTATTTTACTGCACTATATAAACAATATTAAACGTTTGAGATTAAAAAAAAAGAAGTAAAATACAAAAAAGCGTTGGTAACTTGTAAAAATCATACACCGAACTTAAGAAGCATATCCTTTGCGTCAAAATGATCGACAAAGCTCGAGCACGTGCCGAAAACGCAATATTTGAGAGATATGAAGCACTAAAGTATCGAAGGAAGATCTATATTTTTGGAAAATAGTGGATTTCTGAATTTTGTTGATTCTTTTTGTCGTAAGTAATATCACCAGAGCTTAGAATGTTATCGATGGTTGGATTGTAATATAATGTAATGTAAATTGACAGCGAGATTGACGGTTATTATCTGACTAATCTCTTATAATAAACTGTTAGTTTACACAAATTGTATCATTTTTGGCAACTAAGCTCGAGAAAAAAATGTGGAAAAAGTTGAATACATAAGTGACATTTTGGGAAAATATTTCCCGGATAGATTGATTAAATACACACAACACATATCTAATATTAAGCTTTTGCTCCCAGATGCTTTCTTGGCATTATGTGGTGTTTTTAATTTCATCATTTAAATCACATACAGGTGTATTTTCAAAGCGACCCCATCCAGTAAAACACGATGTATAAATATTTAACAAATCCAGCTATAGAAGTTTAAAAGTCAGCGGAATTATTCACCTTTTAAACGTAACGTAGTGATTGATAACCAAAACAACAAAATAGAATAGTGCAACCATAGATATTGTGCTATACAGACTGAACTAAAGCCATTGGTAAGTCTACTGCAAAGAGTTCTTGCGCACACTTCGATCGATCACATAATGAGTTTTCCGTCAGAAATTAACGTTTCCCGGGCTAGTTCGAAAAATAGGCGTCAAAGATCAGCAAAATTTTTTCGATCTCTTCTCCGATCCACGAAGGTGGATCTGCCAATTTTTGGTATAGGTGGCTTTGCTTTCTTGTTGCTATGGAAACGAACTTTTGTTAATTGTTGGGATTGATACATATATAACTTACGAGTTTTCAAAACTCAATTTGCAAGTTATGGAAAATATGGATACAGATTTTGAAACGTTACAAACAAAAAATGGTCGAAAAAAAATTTCTATAAAACGGTGTTTTTCAGGTCTCCCCAAGATTCCAGGACTCGCCTGCAGTTCGCGGGCTTGCTTGGGTTGACCTGCAAAACACCTCTCTCCAGTCTTGTGACGTATATTACTAATTTCGACCATACTTTTCCAAATGTAATAAGCATTTTAGTTGTGTACAAAAACAAGTAACCGTTCATCCCTCGTTATGATAAAGCGATTCCAATTTCAGCACTTATTGAAAATCGCGATATACAGCTACTAAAATTTTCTTTACATTTCAGGTGCCAAAATAGCCATAAACATCAGCGAAGCCAAAGCCTTCAAGAAATTCGGCTCTCGCATTCACAGAATCCCTTTCCCGAACTGCAAGAAATTTGAATTCGGCAGCGACAAGTACTGGGAGTGTCATATTAGGACTATATCAATGACCATATATCACCCCGTAGGTACGTGTAAGATGGGTCCAGCGTGGGACAACACGGCCGTTGTGGATCCCAGATTAAGGGTCTACGGAGTGAGCGGGTTGCGGGTGATAGATGCTTCGATAATGCCTACAATACCAAGTGGCAATACTAACGCCCCTGCTATTATGGTAGGGGAGAAAGGGGCGGATTTAGTTAAAGAAGACTGGTTAAGTGGACGCAGTTAGTGACAGTGTTAGGTTAGGTTTTTGTACATAATTTCGTTTACGTTTTTAAAGAGTACCATATTTGCGGGGTACGACCTGACAGTGCTAGGTATCTTTTTGTATATTAGTTTGTGTATGTTTTTATATAATCCACGGTAATTAGATTTTTTAGAAGAAAAAAATTAAATACAAATGATATTTCGTTCAGGAACAGTTTATAGGGGTAGAAATAAGAACCTGAAACGTGTCCACCCTATTCGTTGATGGAGCCACCAATTCGCGAGAAACTACCCCAAGCGGGACTTATCTAAGGTTTTTCGCGTTTTTCTTGAAAACCGTCACTCTGATGGGGAAGATATAGAAAAAAAATGTTCTCCATTAAATTCGACCTAAGATATGCAATATAGATTATTGACCTATTCACCACTGTTTTCCTGCTATCGGCGTTCTAAACAGGGGGTAGTTTGGAGTGCTCGGCGAAAATCTGTCTTACACCATTTTTCACAGCGAATATTTCTAAATTGGCTCCTGTGACGTACAAAATGGTTAAAATGGAACTTTTAGAGCAGAACCTGCTCTACCAGATTCATAAGTATATTACTTTTTTGTTTTGATTCATTTTTATCGCTTTTTTTTTCACATATTCCGCAAACACGCATTTTGTAATTAGAGCTCGTTTTCACACCTCTCTTGACACATTTTTTTAAGTGGTTTCTCTTGTACCGACTCCATTACAGTATTGGACGGTTTCCCTCGTCAGAAGGGGCTTTTTCCATGACCTCGTCTTCAGTTGGTGGATCCAGACAGCATTGTCCGTTACAGATGAAGCACATCATCGAGCAGTGTAATTCAACTTTTGCCTTTTGCACATCCACATCGTCTTCCACAACCCATTTTCCAATTGCAAGATATTAATTTATGGATTGACGATGGGGCTGGTGAAAGAATATTTTTAATTTCTTTCCAACCCCACTCCTTCGGATCAAGATTAACTCCTCGCCATAATTGAATTTGATGTTGGTGGCAGTTTTGATAAAATTACGGCATTATTTGATTGTCCAACCAAATCATTAAATGTAACATATCTTTGACGATTTAAAGATCTCTCTTTCTTCGGAGCCTTATATAGTGCTAGCATGAAACGCTCTCAAGCAGTTGCGACTTCTTCTTTTGTTGACTCTGGATTATTAAATATGGAGACATCTGCTAAACCGTTTCTGTTATTTAGCAAAGTTATAGTTTGCGCGCGCTTTGCCTTTGCCAAACAAAGCAGAAGTAGTATCACAACCGCTGAATGCATATGTAAACAACGCAGTTTCCTTGCAATTCTGTCCTACAAAATTCGAGGACTGCAAATCGCTGGAATAACCTACTGAAAAAACAATTAAACAAAAAAAAAACAATAAACAAAACATAAATAAGAAAAACGATCTACTGAAAAAATAATTGTAATACAAAACAATAATAAAATAACTCTACTAAAGAAATAAAATACAACACAAGAAATAAAATAACCTATCCAAAAAATTTATTTATCTTATGGTCAATCCTAACAGTGCTCGACGCTTGAATAGAGGCTAGATGGAAAGAAATGCGTATAATGCAAAATTACAAAATGCGTGTTTGTGAAAAATGTGAAAAAATCGAAAAAAACGAGTCAAAACAAAAAAATAATACATGATTCTACGTATATCACGCCACAGTAGCCTCTTAGAGATATTCGCTGTGAAAAAATGGCGTACGACCGATTTTCGCTTAGTGCACCAAACTACCCCCTGCTTTGAACGCCGATAGAAGGAAAACAGTGAGGAATAGGTCAATAACTTATATTACATTTTTTACGTAGAATTTTATGGAGAACATTTTTTTCTATAGCTTATCCGCGCTAGAGTAACGATTTTGAAGAAAAACGCGAAAACTTTAGTTCATTCCCGCCCGGGGGTAGTTTTTAGCGAGAAAAGGGTGGTTCCATCAACGGGTGGGAACTTTTCGCGTTTTTATTTCCACTCCTATTAATTATTCCTGGACGAAATATCATTTGTATACACACCTTTTCTTCTATTTGCTGTTTTTTCCGCCAATTATCGTGGATAAAAGGATATCATATTCGTAGGGCATGAATGTAAAGACAGTAAAAATATTTTCACTTCATATGTCAAGAAGTATTTGGTTTGCTAAATCAAAATACTTAAGTCAACAAGCACTATTTTATTTCAACCGGGTCCTAGACTTTAAATAATGAATTTTTGAGTCTGTCTAACTATAACTGAAGCAGTTTATTGGAAAATAATATATACACACATCAGCAAATTTAGAGCAACGGAAATTAAGTGGCATTATTTTGTACATAATTTCTTTTTTCAATAATGTTGAACGAAATCTCTTGCCACTTTGAAGCCTGTTTAAAAAACATAACACAAAAAAAACGATTTTGCAAAAAATAAATAGCACATTTTGACTTGTTATAAACACTTAACAATCACGCAAAATTACAAAAACTATTTTCTTACCAACGTGTGTGTCCCTCAAGAGTCCTTACGACTACAGTCATCGCATACTTATTATGACGTTATCGATCAATTCTTGAGGCAAATTTTTCCATATTTCAATTAGAGCACTTTCGCTTCTGTGCCTTGAACAGCAGGAATTGTTGACCTTGGTCGTCTACCTAGCATGCTCAATATATATTAAATTTTATTCAAATTCTGGAGACATTCAGGCCAAATCATTTTCAGCATTTACACTAGCATAAATAGGTTTAAAACGTCAGTTACATAACGAGTTAAAAGGAAACTTTCTCCAATATGTGGGGTGAAAGATCATGATTTTGCAGAACATCCCGTATGTACATATCTGCAGTTAAAGTTCCATTATCAAAAAACACCAATTATGTGCGTGCCCTAAATATATGACACCCCACATCATAATTGAGTCTCCGTCGAAACAGAGAGTAGAAATAATATTGAATTGATTGATTGATTTGCCAGCGTAAGGTTAGGCATCCATGGAGGTTCGTTCCAACACGCAGCTTGGTCGTCCGCCGGACACGCCCAACGGACGACCAAACCACGTGGCGGAACCAAACCTCGGATGTTTTATATACCGCCGGATCGGCTGCATTGAAACACAAGTAATACTTCGAAAACATGTCACTTTTTATTGTTCAATTGGTTTGATATCATTTACTTTTACCAATCAAAAGTTATAGCCACTTATGTACAGCGCACGCACTTCCACAAGCAAATTTCAGCGTGAACGGACGGCCGACGCAGCGCGACTTGGAGCTTAGTTAACAAATTACTGCTCTCTCAACTTTAATTCGACAACCATATCTCTTATATGTTTCTTTCGTAAAATATTCTGTTCTTTCCAATGATCCAATCAGTATTTTTATACAACTGAATTTAGAAAGTTATTCATAAACTGTTTATTAAAAAAATTTCCACATAATTCCACGCGGTGGCATTTTGATATTTCGTTTTCCATACCTTTCTGAACATGTTCCAACAAAAATCATCGATTGGAGAATTTTTCCGAAGTTCGGGTCCATTTTTGTCTAATTTGACTCCCCTAACAGCTAAAGGGTGATTTTGACAAATGATAAAAAATAATAAATATGTCGAAAAACTTATGTATTTTGCGGACGTTCTGTCATGGAAACGAAATCTGTTTAGTATCTCAAAGCATCATTAGAGAATCCTTGGGGTGTACACAAAATTAAACTTTAAGATTTTCTTTTTGATAGGGTACAAATAGGGGACAGATCGTGGGTCTTAAGGAAAGATTTATATAGATAAATAGGATGGGGGTGAATCATTTAATATAGGAAGCACTGCAGCAGATTTAGCTCTAATCTTGTTTATAATGTTATGTTTTATTGGGTGAGTGGATATGTCGTCATGTAAAGGAACAAGGTTGTGTTAGCATTAGTACATAGTCTCTATTTGCGGTAGGGTTAGCGGTCAAATCTATCTGTCTTTGCAGTAGTTCTGTCATTATTTCAGAGTTTCTTGAAATTGTTAGTTTAACCGTTTGGCCAGCATAGAGGCTTGCTTTGTCTGGATGGGACAACTTTTGTGTAGGTTGTTAATAGTACAGATGCTAGAGATGAGCCCAGGGGGACACCGGCAAGGACCATAAATTCGGGAGATCATGTCCGGCTGACCACCACTCGGAATCTTCGAGAGAATAAAAGTATGACTGTATCACTTTTATGATATGGATGGAGTTGTCCGTTATGTGGAGCTTGTATGGCAGTCCCGGGTGCCACACTTTCTCGATATTAAGGGCAACAAATCCCATTCATCGACTTTCTAACTGAATTTCACCAACCTTAAAAAAGTACTGGACTGCGCAATGCTCGTGTTGCTTGGACTCATTTTTTATGATACATATCGTATTGTTCTTTTATTAACAGTATTCATTAGTCCATTTCTATACTACTGTTATAAGTTTATATCTTGTATTTCCCGAAGGTAAGAATTTTTACTGAAACGTACGAAAGTTAAAGACACATTTTTTGTCCATAAGAGAATCTACTACTTTTCAATAAACTGCTTTATTTGTAATTAAAGGAACAATAATTTCGTGGTTCCTTCAATAATAAATCTTTATCTTTAATCCTTTTAAAAAGATCTAAACATTGATATAAGTGCCGACACATTTTAATTCAATGCAAATGTTTCTTTTTTTTTACTTCTTGGTTGTCATTGCAAAAACAAGAGTCTTTTAGAAATGAAACTTGAATTGTACATAGAGTCTACATGGATAAGGTATAAAAAGCTGGGAGAATGCAATATTTCTGTATATACAGTAGAGACAAAAGAACGGAATTGTTAATTGTGCATATAGCTTTTATATCAATCATTCAATTTTGATGCAACAGATGTCATTGGATAGTCAAAACTGTAGACTTTTTCAACCTGGTGATGTAATTTTAATACTGGCAAAATTCAAAATGGTCTCTGCATTAACAAAATGCACATATAGCATTTTATTTTTCATCAACAATTTTATTCAACATAACTACATTTTTTTATTAAAACATATTCTATATAGGATTTTGCAAACAGCAGAAAAAAATCGGTAATGGTATTTACACAGAACTTCCCTCTTTATTTCTGCATGGCGGCCACTCTAGAAAATTATTAATTACGAAATGACACAGAGAATAATAATCGGAATATAGTTATCACTATTATTAAAAAGAAAACCTGATAACTTTTGGTCAAAAAAATATATAGAGTGGTCATCCGACAGCAAAAATTCAATACTAAATAACAGGTGCCAAATATGGAAGGCTTGCGCAAATACCTTTACAAATGTCCACCATGACTGAATTATTTCTTGGGATGACCACCCATTTTTCAATAAAACTATATTTATTTATTTTCTCAAAATATCTACAGGATATAATTCCAAATGATATTAAAATAATATAATGCCATATTGTACAGAGACAAAAGATTGACAATGTATATATTATAAAATATACACATATAAATTAAAGACTAAAGACAAAAAAGTAAAAACAAACTCAGCTAAATTATTACTAACAGAGATACTTACAATTTAAAATTTTTGTAAATTAACAAAAGTAAACATCAATATTTTGTGGTAAATTATTAATAGCCGATACGACTCTTGCAACAGGACAATGACTATTGTAGTTTGAAAAAAATTATCAGCATAGAATAAATAATTATTATTTCTCGTATTAAATCTAGGAACTCTAAAATTAAATAGGTGCATATGCCAAATATTATTGCCCTCTGTCACATTTTCAATTCCACATTCAGGTAGTGGAGTGGAAGTATAGTAATGGTCAAAAATTTTCTTTTTTTTTAATCTTTCAAAAATGTTGGAAAAAAATGTTCAAAATTTTTTTCTTCTGAAACAGGCTTAGATGAAAGGTGGAAATTTTAAATCTGAGCAAAAAAAATGTTTCTTTCTATTCTATTCTATAGTAATGGTAAAAAACATTACAAATATTTAAAAAAATTAATAGATTTAGAATGCCTCGAAATGTGGAAATTTAAAATTTAGTGGTAAAATATGTTTCCAAAACGGTAAAAAATGTTCAAAATTTTTTTCTGAAATAGGTTTGGAATGTCACAAAACATGGAAATTTAAAATTTGAGCAAAACATTTTTTTTTTCATCTATTTTTCAGAATGTCGTGAAACGTGGAAATTTTAAATTTGAGCAAAACATTTTTTTTTTCATTATTTATTCCCTTTAGACGGTCCACCCTGTATATGTTCCAGTGAAACTGTAACCATTTCTTCGCTGACAGTAGCGTCAGCTACCAACCAAATTTGACTGTTCCGTCAAGTAGTTTTTAGTTAATGCACCAACAGACAGACTGACGGAATTGAAAAACCTATATTTTCATAATCTACTTGATCTGAAACACGAAAATCCGAAAAAATCTCGGAGGGTGATTTTTTCTCGAATACAATACTTTCCTTCGGTATGCGATGGAAGCAAATTAAAATCCTAGCATACCAGAATTCAGGTTATCGAAAGAATGCAAAGATTTCATTAATATTTTATCTTTTAGTTCTCATAGTTATTTT
The DNA here is from genome assembly GCA_963583905.1 of Stenurella melanura. Taxonomy (NCBI): domain Eukaryota; kingdom Metazoa; phylum Arthropoda; class Insecta; order Coleoptera; family Cerambycidae; genus Stenurella; species Stenurella melanura. The sequence continues at coordinate 37,912,922 of OY757315.1, read as the reverse complement.
TTCCGCTGTTTGAAAAATCCTATAAAGAATGTTTCAATACAATTATAAGCAAATAATAATTAACTTTTATACATTTTCTCCTGTGAACAAATTGAACTTTACCTATTTAGATTCAATGAATTTTTTAAAATGTGGCAACGCCGCAACCGCCATTGCGACCATATGGAACAATCGAGATCAGAAAGTAATAAGTATTGCTCGTACGAGTACCCATGTTAATAGCTACTAATCTATTTTATTTGTTTCTGTATGTAAAATAGTCTATCTACAATAAAGTGTCTACAGTCTACAAGTCTAACAATATAATTAATCTATCCGTAACACCGCTAGCATACGGTACTACATATGCAAGAAAAATTTCAAGGCAATGGATCAAGTAGAAGTGGTTCAAATTTGACTTGTATTTTACCTAAACTGACTGACCAACATGAAGTTGAATAAAAGCTCGCAAAAATCGACATTTTCATGGAACTTGGACTCAATTTGTTTACAAAAGTTAATATTAATGAAATAAAAAACACTAAACTGTTTTTCACGTTTTCACATGTATTACGTCAACATGACGATCGTTTCGCTAAAACATTAGCTTCATCAGATGAGCGCACTGTAACACTACTCACAAATTGAACTTATTGAACCTTAAATACATGAAATTGAATTACCTGAAAACTAATTTGCATAAAATTGTGATTATTTACTTATAATATAAAATGTACTACTAGGAAATGGAATTAAAATAGATTAACAAGTGGAGAATTATTTATGTCTAATTATCGCATGAATTAATTCATTACATTCAAATATTAAATTCACTATGGAAAGAGAAAGTGGTAATAAACTAAAATTTTTAGATTTAACAATAAATAGAGTTGACAACACACACAAATTCTCCATTTACCACAAACCTTCACATACTGATAGCACGATAAATTACATGTCATTACACCCTGGACAGCATAAGCACGCAGCTTATCATAGTATGTTACATAGGCTAATAAATATTCCACTATCAGATTACGAATTTAATAAGGAGTTTAACTTAATTAAGCAAATCGCGGTTAATAACGGATTTCAAGCCTCTTTTATAGATAACTTATTGCACAAAAAACGGTACAATAACGCGATAAATGCAGTATATCCGACCTATAAAGATCATGATAATTCAAAATCTAATTTCAGGTCATTAACATTCATTGGGGACCCGTCAGAAAAGATTAGTACTTTTTTAAATAAGCAAGGTCTGAATATAGCTTATAAAACTAATAATACTTTACGCTCTATTATTAAAAACAATAAAGATAAGAATAAAAAAGAAGAGTTGTCGGGAGTGTATAAACTAACTTGTGGGACTTGCCCTAAGATATATGTGGGACAAACAGGTAGAAATTTTAAAAAACGGATAATGGAACATAAGAAATCTTTTTTGAATAATAAAAATAATTCTACCTTTGCAAATCACCTTTTGGAAGAAAAGCACTTATTTAACGACGATTTTGATATCCTTCATACAGCTAGTAAGGGATCAAAGTTGTCGTTACTTGAGAGCTTAGAAATTAATAGGTATAAAAACGATAATATTTTACTTAACGATCAATTAGACATAAATAATTCTCCACTTGTTAATCTATTTTAATTCCATTTCCTAGTAGTACATTTTATATTATAAGTAAATAATCACAATTTTATGCAAATTAGTTTTCAGGTAATTCAATTTCATGTATTTAAGGTTCAATAAGTTCAATTTGTGAGTAGTGTTACAGTGCGCTCATCTGATGAAGCTAATGTTTTAGCGAAACGATCGTCATGTTGACGTAATACATGTGAAAACGTGAAAAACAGTTTAGTGTTTTTTATTTCATTAGTGATAATGGATTTTCACCAAGTAAAGGTCGAGTCTATCAACTAAAAGTTAATATAATCGTTACGAATGAAAAATGAAACAGTACACGTGCTATCTACATTACAAAAACTGCATATTGTCAATGTGTCCGCCATACTAAATTTTGCCCATATTAAAATTTTGTTAAAAAAATTAAAATGCTATGCAATTACATCTGTGGCATGAGAACTAAATTATTAGTAAAAAAAAAGTTAAACACTGAATAAACCATTCCTGATTTTTTTGTCACAACGCAATTAAAATTTTAATTATGTATGTATGTATGTTATTAAATTATTATATATAATATAGTTTTCGCAAAAGAAAAAATAATTGGTGCGTTTTTAGTTCTAAATATCTGTTATTAAACTAATAGTACGTGTACAGAGTCAGCGTGTAAATGATTATTTATTCAAGTAACACAAACATCTCGAATGTTCATAGAAAAACATCCTACTGTTAGTGCGGGAGCCGGTGAATGTCCTTCTCGGTCACATATCACCCAGTTGAGTTGTAGGATTGGTTACTTAGGCACACAAAAAATCTATTTGAGTTAAGCATGATACATTCCTATATTTTTATCTGCTGAATCCGATGCCGTCGCGTCGTCAAAATTGCTCATCACGTCAGGATTTTTCCCTAATCTTCCTAAAAATTAAGATTTTCATATATTTTTAGCGATTTTCTGAGGTTTGATAAAAATCCTGACGCACTGGAGCAACTCTGATGACGGCATCGGATTCATCGGCTCAAAATAGGGGAAGATATCATGTTCTGTTCAAATGGACATGACTTTTTTCTCTGTGTGCCTGTGTTATATTTATTAGAGTGGTTCTTATTACTAGCCTCTATGTCCCAAGCGAACACAAAAAATCCCGCGTGCACATTAGTGCTTAGAGAGAAATTGAAATGTTTTGTGTTATTTTGTGGCGGCGCTGATAATTATTAACAATTAGATAGCAAAATACACATCAACCTAACTAACCTAACCTAAAGAAATCACATGAAATCATTATAGGAAAAAGAAGGAAAACATTATTTCTGCCGTCAAGTCAAACCTGAATTTGTGAAAAAATACATTAAGGTAGTTAAATCGGCAGAGGTGGGACATCTGTTAGCAAATCGATAAACTCTCAAGTTTATCAATTCGCTAACAGATGTCGCACCTCACGAGAGAGACAGCAGGGAAAGATTTGGCAACGCCGCACATAGTTGCTGATGCCAGCTGATCGGACTAGCGTCTACGCTCCAAGCGGAAACAAATAACCCCGCTTGCGCATTAGTGCTGGTAGATTATTGAACCGCATTTCAACCTATTTATTCCGTGCTATAGCGCTGATTGTCAGCTGCATGGTTGGCATATGGGTAATGGAGTTTTTTTAAGAAGAATTTGTTTTTTGTTTGTCCCGATCGGACCTTTAGAACAGGAGATATTCACCTTTTTACCTAAAAAAAAAACGCTGCTTAAAAACAAAGTTGTTTATTTAAAAGAAACTCAGTAGGCTTTGGAAGTCCAAAACTCCTGGTGATACCTCACCATAATTTTGCTGTTACAAAACTATGCATATCTCATCGTTTTTCTGGTCTTTTTTATCGCACTACTAAGGAAAATGCTCATAGCACTTTTCTTGTCTGCCATGCCCCAAAGCAAGGGATTTATCATGTCTCTAGCTGTTACACATGAGTCAGGTAATTGCACGCTGACTCCTGTACTATTAACTATTATACAATTAAACAAATATTTGCAGGTCATTTGGTATGACTTTATGAGCCTCATGAATTCATTATGAACGTGACGTGCCTTTCATTACACCTGTTAGAATTATCTTTTTAGAAAACTATGTAATAAAATATTTTGTTATTTTGTATTATGTTTTACTTTTTATGTTTATATATTTTTTGTAATAAAAACCTTTTAAACAGACGTTCTTTCTTTCATATCTGAAACTAAAGATACTTATTGATTGTGAATTATACAAAAAGTAGATATCAGGAGAACGATCGTAATGTTCGTAGCCCGACAATCAACCAGGAGGCGAATGTGTCGCCTATGTTGTCGGTGACGATATTACCCATAAAGCTCGTATTTCGATCGTTCACCTGATGTAAAGTCTTCATGGTTAATTAAAATGAACCTGTTATCTATTCTCTTTTTATGCAACCAGATGTACAAACTAGACACAACAGTAGAGTGGTCAAAGAGGTGCTGATTGTACGTTTTCGAATGACTTGGAAGAAAGTAACACGTTCAGTGGAAATATTAGTGCCTCTGAGTTTTATCCGAAAAATAAGTTGCTATTTATGTAGATTTTGTGCATACAGTTTTCTATACAAAATAGGGAAAAGTTATATTAATATGAAATTTGATAGGGTTCTGTTCTGACAGTGGACGAGGCAATTAAAATTATTTGTTAAAAATTGCTACGTGCAGAGGGCTTCCGTATATACAACTGACGAACGCGCATTATTATATTCTTCGCAAATACAAAACGAAGAGTATATTGCATTCGATCGGCACATTTCTAAAACCGGTAATATTGCTCGCAGATAAAAAAATTTCATATCACTGTGTTGGTGATCAAATTCTTAACAACTTTCAAAATGTCCATCCGTCTGTTAATCCAGTTAAAATGCGAGTTTTGCTGTGAAATTGGAAACCAAAACGAGCTTACCTTACCGGTACGTTTTTGTGTCGCTGAATCCAAAAATCGGGGTCCCGAGGGCTGGACTCTGTCCGTTCACCCTTAATTTGCAAAATACACCCCTTTTTAGGGTGTTTTTGTGAAATATTCTGCACTTACGTCATAAATACTAACAAATTCATGTATTTGAGGTCTCAGATTACATTTTTTGGGTTGCTGAATAGAAATTTACGGGTCTCGAGTATTGCCAGCACCCTTAAATTTGCAAAAACTACCCTTAATTAGGGTATTTTTGCGAGATTCTTAGTAAACTGTATCCTACGTGTAAAAGTTTGTTGAAATACGGTTTACTAAGAATCTTGCAAAAATACCCTAATTAAGGGTAGTTTTAGCAAATTTAAGAGTGCTGGCAATGTTTTTTGGATTCGGGACCCTGAAATTCGTAATCAGCGACCCAAAAAACGAATCCTACGTGTAAAAGATTGTTGAAATACAGTTTACTAAGAATCTTGCAAAAATACCCTAAGTAAGGGTAGTTTTTGCAAATTTAAGGGTGCTGACAATACTCGAGACCCGTAAATTTGTATTCAGCAACCCAAAAAACGTAATCTGACCTCAAATACATAAATTTGTTAGTTACCTCCTAAAAAGGGGTGTATTTTGCAAATTAAGGGTGAACGGACAGAGTCCAGCCCTCGGGACCCCGATTTTCGGATTCAGCGACCCAAAAAACGTACCGGTAAGGTAAGCTCGTTTTGGTTTCCAATTTCACGCCCCCCCCCTCGCATTTTAACTGGACGAGTATAATGGTTAGCTTGTATTTTCAATACCAATTTCATGTCTTAATAAAAGTTCATATCGATCTAAAATTCGTAATTCTTTTTAAAATAGAATTTTCCATTTCCAAAAAGTTATAATTAATTCTGAATTAACCAAATAAAAACAAGTTTTAGCAGCGAAACTAAGTGCTGGCGTGCTGAGCGTCAATACAGCACACATCCAGTGGGTCGTGCAAATAATGTGGAAAAAATTCCGGGACGCAACAACTTTTGAGAATAATCTCTGAACAATATACCAAAAGTTACCAACAATAGTCCTTGAGCGTCATTTGTTTTTAAACAAATTAGTTGCAAAATACCAGTTTCTGTCAAATATTTTTTTAAATAATTTAAACAGTATTTTTATCTAATATCAATCATAAGAAGACCGAAGTGTCATGAGCAAGGCTCGGGAATTTTGTCTGGGCACCAGAAACGGTTCTCATATGGACAGAATATTATATTGCAAACACATCTTGCAACAAAAAAAAAAACCGACGAAGTGGTGAAATATTTTTTTTAGCTATAATGTATTTTTGGTAAATTTAACCTAAAAACGGTTTCATGTAATATTATATCATACATAATAAACAATGTTAAGGATTAATGGCATAAGACTGCCATGTACCATCATCACTAAACAATTTATTAAAATTGAACAATGCAACACTGCCTCCCTGAATTGTGATCCGGAGCCAACCAGACAACCACGACGCACTCGACGTGGTGTGCATAGGGTTGGGCGGATGGCGATCGGTTCGGCTTAATAAAATGGACAAACAAGTTAAAATTCCTGCCGCCAATGGCGGCTTAAAATTAACATTAAAATTACACTGTCTGCAGCAGGCTTAAAATACTTAACATTAACACAATAAAAACAAGAGCACAAAAACCATTGATTTAATTTTGGTTGCTGGTACGGGAAAAAGTTCAACGAGAACACCCGTAGGGAAAGCGAAAAGTTAGGATTTTTAATAGTTACAATGTTTAAGGAATGTTATCGGTCTAAAATGATTTTGGAACAAAATAGGACAAAATAACAAAAAAGACAAAAACAATAAAACAAAATGACAAACAGAGAGGTGAAAGAAAAGGATAGGGATTAATAGGTGGGGAATGGCGAAGTATAGGGTGAGAGCAAGTTATAGTTAAAAAAAGTGTGGCTATAAAGGCTGCGGGAAGATAAGCAACGCCTCTGTTTAGTTCATTCATTCGTATTTATTTTGTTAGTTCTTTTAAATATAAGAATTTCATTGTAAATTGTTATATCACATGGAATATGTCAAAAACATGTATTATTAGGTTGTCCTATTTTCAATAAAGATTATTATTATGATATGGTAGGGGGTGTTTGATCTAGAAGGGAGCATTATGCATTGTGATTTGGGTTGCGTTGCGTGTTAGCGGACTATATCCCAATTGAAAGGAGTAGAATTTTTGGGAGATTTCCCGGACGTAGTCCGCTAGTGGTGTTATGTCGTTGCAACGATCATATAAATCTCTGAAGGAGGTGTACCTGCCCGAATCGGAGATAAGGCACATACATTTATGTTCCAGGACTTGGAGTTTTTTCACTGTCGTGGCCGGGATGCTGCACCACACCGGCGCTTCGTATGTGATTGCTGGTCTGACCACCATAGTGTACAACAATTTTTTACTGTGTCTGTTTAGTCTGCTACCCCTCGCCAGTAGTGGATACAGACTCCTGGACGTTTGAGTATTGTCTCGTTCACATGTATGTTAAATGTCAGTTGTTTGTCTAAGTTAACTCCCAGATACTTCACGTACCATTTTATTGGAATTTGTTCACCCCGGATCGAGATTGGTGTTAGAATGCGGTTCTCTGTGAACCGGCGCGTGAAGAGTACGGGCTCCGACTTCTCGATGTTGACCCGAATCTTTCACTTGCCGTAATACGCCGTGGCACGGGCCATGTGCGCCCTAAGAAGCATGTTCACTGCTTGTGCATTATGCGAATGCGCGAACATGGCCGTGTCGTCGGCGTACTTGGCCAGCTTGGTATTCGGAAATTCCGGGAAGTCGGATACATACAAGTTGTACAACTTTAGTGACAGGCACGACCCCTGGGGGACGCCATTACCTGTGCATCACAAATACACACAACATGATAAAGTAAAATTTATTTCATTTTAAAATGTTATTACCTGCTCCTGAGTGACATTTGTGAAACGTATTGACAATTACCTAAAAACGTAGTTGATTTTTTTTTACAATTACAGTGTTGAAGGCATTCGACTCCGGTTAGATTCCAATGTATGGCGGTACTTATATATGTTTTGTACTAATGCGGTTTTATTATCTCCTTTAATTAGACGACGCCGCCGAAATTGTGCAACACTGCATTGACAAAATTTCTTTTTACCTACACTGTGGCAATTCTTGACATTAACGTCAACATTTAATAAAAGAAAAGGTAGACCAGCCAAGATCGCAGTTACGCAAATCGTACTGTAAATCTATGTATATGTACAAATGTATCTACAAACCGACAGTGAAATTATAGAGTCGGTGGTAAACAAAAATTTCTAATGATACTCAGGATACACTAGTGGATTCGCACTTTTCCAGAACTGCAATTTGTTGGATTAGCTCTTTATTGTAGTAGTTGCGACAAAACAATTTCTTGGACGTCTAAAATAAACGTTTAATATACATATTTCCTCATAGAAGCATATGAGTGCTAGTGGTTCTACAGACAGTGACAGTCAACGTAATCTGAATTTAGATTTAGTGGGAGTCATACTGGGTTGTAAGATACCGTGGTCGAAACTAAATAATATTAGTTCAGTGTTACATCCCCCAATACCTCCTCTTCGAGCGAGTCTTCACAATAAACTGATCATATTAACTTTGGATATTACGGAATTCCCTAAAAAAAGTACAACGTACGATATACTGTGTCATACTTGCATAAAAATCTCTCCACGCTGACAGTGCCAATCCTGATTTTGACGTCACTGAGGTAAAATTTCCGAGCTCTAGTCATGAGCGACGACTGAAAATTTTTAGAATAATTTTTTAATCTTTGAAACGCATTGATTTTTTTTTACTACTTCATATGAGTTGATAGGCATGATGAAAATGATTTATTTATAACAATTTATTTATTTTATAATAAACAATGTTAAATAAAAGTAAATAAATATCATGTAATCTACGGATACGCTACCGGCACATTATACAAATAACGCCAGACCACCGAGACTAGGCATAAAGCATATAATGGCGTGCCAGGTAAACAATTGACTACCCTCGTTAGAAGGTGACTACCGCAAGCGCATAACATATCTGGTTGATTATATTCGTATACAGGTATCGCTTGTAGCATTCAAGCAAAATTTCCATGTTATTCTGTCGCAGGACAGCTTTGTAATGATTTATCCTGGTAGCAACGCATTAGACTGAATTTCTCAATTAAGAATAACAATAGGTCTGACAGGCTGTTGGCTGGATAGATCCTTTTATAATCTCTATCAACATACTTTACATATGGTTTACTTTTTATCTTCCCCTGCACATTATAACTCTCATTACTGACGGCGATTGATTACGTCTTTATTCAACTACCTTTAAAAGCATGTAAAATTCCGAATACTAACTATCCACGAGGGCCTGTTTTTATATTAAGCCATGTATACTGAAAAACAGGTCTATCCTAGGAATTTTAAATAAATTTTAATCTTTTCTCAGCTTTCTAAAATTCGCATCATGCATTTGACAAAACGTGATATAATAGCAACTGATTGGAACTAGGAATTATAAATACATTTTAATCTTTTAATCACGATTTAAGTTGTTAAAGTGGCTGATATTACCGAAAATATGTACTAGGCTAGAAGTCATTGAAAATGAATTAGATATACAGGGTGTAATCAGTTTCATGTCATTAAAAAAAACTGGTAATGGGGACCGACTAAACAAACAAAAAACCTTTATGACTTTTCTCTCTAGGGGCCCTTTGAAAAAACTGATCTAGGTCAATATTTTTAATATTTTGATAGACAACTATTGAGAACCACTGCTTTTCTTGGCAATAGACTTGTAGTTCCCAATTATACAACTTTTAAGTTGTCATAAAAAAGTGCTCGCCGGCACACGCGGTGTCAAAGGATCATCGACCGCCTTTGATGGACCGCCTCAACCGAACTGAGACAAGTATAAAGAGGTAAATAATTCGTTCTTTCTTCGTGCACAATTGCAAGTAAATAATGGCCATAGAGGTTTAAACAGAGCATTTCTTTACATGTGTGTTTTTTAATTCGGAACAAAATATTGGATTGTTTATAATTTAGAAAATTTAAATGTGGTTTAGTAACATTTGTAACATAAATGAGTGTCCTGGGTTAAAAGCTTACTACCTACCTAAACGATTCAAAATCTCTGCATCTGCATAAATACACAGTTCGGTACGTCGAATTAAGGACATACGCACTTTGTTCAACACTAAACACTAAACTATCAACTAGCGTTGTCAATAAAGAAAAATAAAATAAAAACTTGGTACAAAGGCCAAAAAGGAATACAAGAAGAACGAACAAGTAAGTTGTGTCTGTACGTAATCAATAATTTGACAACTTGAACGGTAAGTCAATAAAATAAATCTTAACTATAAATACATAATGACGCGAAATTCAAAAATAACAACGGGTTGGACGTATGTACATAACGAAATACCCACAGTAACTAAAATATTGCACAAGGGAGAATTACAGTTTTCTTCAGATCGGATCTAGATCTAAACCTACCTCAATATTCCAGCAGTTGTCAAAACAATTTATTGAAAATTTGCGAAATCTTTGTTTCTTTTTTTTCTCCAAAACTATGAGCTTTAGACCCCATGTTATATAAGGTTTTTTTGTTTGTCTTGTCGTTCCCTACCACCATTTTTTTTTAATGACGTGAAACTAATTACACCCTGTATATTCATAATTGGAAAATAGGCCCATCTGCAAATCATAGTTAACCTTTTCTCACCTTCTCTAAAATCCGCGTCATGCATCTAATAAAACGTGACAAGACAACTGATTGGAATGCATGATTATCATATTACTCCATTATCTATTATAATTTTCGGTAATTAACAGCAATCACTTTTAATGTCCTAATCGACTTTTAATTACACCTCATTATCTTTTATCTAATTTTAATTATCTAGCTAGGGTCATTAAAAACTCATTAGTGTTAGTGACTCCCCTTCTGCAGAGAAGCACTGTACAAAAACAATAATATTTTCTATAAAGTTAAAGCAATCCAGACAATTTTTTCATCCAAAATTTCTCCATTCTTTTCCGTAGATTTTAATCATAGAAGTATATATCTATCTTCAATATTTTTTAAAATGCCTCGATGATGAAATTTACCATGCACTTTTCCGGTACAATTTGTTTAAACCATTTCTGTAACATTTGTTAACAACGATTTCGAGACTAAGCAGAATCCGAATCTAGAAAAATAGGCTTTCGATAGGTTTAAAAAGCATTAGGAAACGTTAAAAAATAAGCCAACTAATGTAGTGTAAACATTAAATTAATCAATTTTCGTTCAGTCATACAAAAACTTTAGAAATACTATACAGGGTGCAATTAGTTTCATGTCATTAAAAAGACTGGTGGTAGGGAACGACAAGAGAAACAAAAAACCTTATATAACATGGGGTCTAAAGCTCATAGTTCTGGCTAAAAAAAAATAAACAAAAATTTCGCAAATTTTCAATAAATTTTTTTGAGAACTGCTGGAATATTGAGGTAGGTTTAGATCGTCGCGCGTGTCTGCCTTATACTCTGACTATCCCTTGTGCAATATTTTAGTTCCCACAGTAACTATTTCGTTATGTAGACACGTCCAACCCTCGTTGTTTTTGTTATTTTTGAATTTCGCGTCATTGTGTATTTATAGTTAAGATTTATTTTATTGACTTACCGTTCAAGTTGTCAAATTCTTGATTAGGTACAGACACAACTTACTTGTTCGTTCTTTTTGTATTCCTTTTTGGCTTTTGTACCAAGTTTTTATTTTATTTTTCTTTATTGACAACGTTAGTTGATAGTTTAGTGTTGAAAGTGCGCATGTCCTTAATTCAACGTACCGAACTGTGTATTGATGCAGATGCAGAGATTTTGAATCATTTAGGTAGGTAGTAAGCTTTTAACCCAGGACTCTCATTTATGTTACAAATGTTAATAAACCACATTTAAATTTTCTAAATTATAAACAATCCAATATTTTGTTCCAAATTAAAAAACACACATGTAAAGAAATGCTCTGTTTAAACCTCTATGGCCATTATTTGCTTGCAATTGTGCACGAAGAGAGAACGAATTATTTACCTCTTTATACTTGCCTCAGTTCAGTTGAGGCGGTCCATCAAAGGCGGTCGATGATCCTTTGACACCGCGTGTGCCGGCGAGCACTTTTCTATGACAATTTAAAAGTTATATAATTGGGAAGTACAAGTCCATCGACCAAGAAAAGCAGTGGTTCTCAACAGTTGTCTACCATAATATTAAATATGTTAACCTAGATCAGTTTTTTTCAAAGTGCCCTAGAGGGAAAAGTCATAAAGGTTTTTTGTTTGTCTAGTCGGTCCCCATTACCAGTTTTTTTTAATGACATGAAACTGATTACACCCTGTATCTTTGAGTACATAATCCTTGCTAGAATTGGTGGAATCTAATTCCTGAGTGGGCGAAAATAATGGTTAGATTAATTTTAAAAAGATAAGTAAACAATTTAAACAATTTTCTCACAGACTTTTAGACATTTTTCGAAATTTCTCCGAAAAAAACACTCGTATTAAAACAAGTATCTCTTCATGCACTAGAAGCATTCCATTATGCGAAATGGATGGTTTTTTGCAATCAAAATATATGCACAGCTCCATGATCAAGAAACAATTAGGGGGTCGTATCGACTCAGTTTAAACCAAAATCAATTTGATCAGAGTTCATAATTCAAGGTTACAACTATTGTAACAATCGCAAGCAGGGATTTTGATCTTTAATTAAGTTGATTTTGGTTAAAAACTTGGTTGGTACAAACCAAACCATTTAAGTCCCGAAGATTGCATTAGACTTTTTTTGTTAATAATGTATCGATTCGATAAATTTAATCCCACATTGATATGCACAAAGACATGCCCTGAAATTTTACAGTAACAAAAAAACATAAACACGCCACATATACACAAATTTAACTTATTTTTTTTTTAGTCACCCTACTGTAAATTATGGAACAGGCGAACGATGGTGACTAGCAAGCGACACTGAATAAAAATGGAATTTATAGTACAGGAATAGCACATGAAACTCGCTTCAATAAGAAATAGCAAGGATAGTTAATTTTTTTGTGGAAAATAGCTTTAAAAATAGTGAATTGAAATGAACACACCTTGATATTTCGATTATTATTCGACAGATTGATTTCATATTCTTCTTAGCTATGAAACTCTTCAGGGCGCATTTTTTCATGATTTTCAATTGTTACACCAACACACTGTGCCCACTCAATAATTAAACTTTTCTATATGTTACTTAGCGTTAGAGATACAGCAAAAAGGTATGAAGAAAACATATTCAGAATCTAGAAATATTCCTAGATACCGAACTTCATGAAAATATGAAAATTTTGATTATTTTCATAACTTCTGCCATAGTCCACAAATTTACATATTAAATTTTACAGACTTCAACAAAGAGAGGATATAAGTTCTTTCTTCATCTTCCACACTTTAAATTCGGTAAGATTGCTACACTTCTTAAATAATACATTAGTGGAAATAATTGATGGCTTTCCACTGGTACTGCTAAGAAATATGGTTTTTCCATTGGATGGAGCTTCGATTCACAACTCGATAATTGTCCGACGATGGTTGAATGTACATTTTCTTCAAAAATGGATACAGCGAAATGGCACTTTAATCGAGTAGCCTCCCAGATTTCCGGTTGTTACCCCGCTAGAAATATTCCTAGATACCGATAAATTTACATATTAAATTGAACAGACTTCAACAAAGAGAGGATATAATTTCTTTCTTCATCTTCCACACTTTAAATTCGGTAAGATTGCTACACTTCTTAAATAATACATTAGTGGAAATAATTGATGGCTTTCCACTGGTACTGCTAAGAAATATGGTTTTTCCATTGGATGGAGCTTCGATTCACAACTCGATAATTGTCCGACGATGGTTGAATGTACATTTTCTTCAAAAATGGATACAGCGAAATGGCACTTCAATCGAGTAGCCTCCCAGATTTCCGGTTGTTACCCCGCTTGATTTTTATTTTTGGGACACCATTAAAAACAAAGTTCACAAAACACGACCTCGAAGTAGGCAAGACCTCTGTAATATAATTGGTCAAGTCTGCCAAGATATTACCGTTCAAGAACTACGACGAGTAGCAAGAAATAATGAAAAACGCATCGAGACATGTATTGTTATTGACGGTGGTTTAGTTAAAGAGGCTGCATTTAATTATTTAAGTACTGTATTAAAATTCATAATAAACTTTTTGTATCCACGGTAATCTTTGTTAGTCTCTGTACAATTTAAAAAATAAATATCTGGACTATTGTAAAAGTTTGGAAAATAATGAAGTCATATTTTGATGAAATTCAGTATCTAGGTATATTTTTTGTTTCTGAATAAGTTTTCTTAATACATTCCTGCTGTATCTCTAACGCTAAGTTATACACAGAAAAATCAAATTTTTGAGTGGACACAGTGTGTTGTATTAAAAGATATTCTTTATAGGATTTTGGAAACAGCAGAAAAAATAACTATCTATAACTAAAAGAAAAACTGTGGAAACATATTAATGAAATCTTTGCATTCTTTCGATAACCTGAATTCTGGTTATGCTAGCAAATTCAAATCCTAAAATAAATTTGTCTAATTTCTTATTTGACAATTCTCATTCTAACACTAGCATCCACACAGTCCCCTACGGCCATACAGATTAAACTAGTATCTACGTAACCCCTACGATCATGAAGATTCAGTTAAAAATGAGAACAAAGGCCTAAATTGAATTAATTTATCTATCTTGCCTTAAAAAAAATTTTGTAAGCAAACAAATAATAAATTATTTTTAAACATGCATAGAGTATATAGGCTCCAATACTAGTTAGCTAATAGTTAGATTAAGATCTGTTGTTTTTATTAGTCAATGTCAAATATAATTATTTCACAGTTATTCATAGAAATTGTCTTGATTTTGCATGAAACATCTTTATGAGTCTTTCTGATGAGCTCCAGAATAAGGGCGAAAAACGTTTCAAAGGCTAAGCATTTCCAAGAAACAGAATGATAGATTTCATGAAAATGTAATCCATTAGAATGGATTTTTTTTTAAGACAAGATAGATAAATAAATTCAATTTAGTCCTTTGTACTCATTTTTAACTGAACCTTTATGATCGTAGGGGGTTATGTAGATACTAGTATAATCTGCATGGCCGTAGGGGACTATGTGGATGCTAGTGTTAAAATGAGAATTGTCAAATAAGAAATTAGACAAATTCATTTTAAAATATTAATTTGTTAGCATAACCAAAATGCAGGTCATCGAAAGAATGCAAAGACTTCATTAATATTTTTACACAATTTTTCTTTTAGTTACAGACAGTTATTTTTTTCTGCTGTTTGCAAAATCTAAAGAATATGTTTCAATACAATTGTATGCAAACAAATAATATATTATTTTTAAACAGTGTGTTGGTGTAACAATTGAAAATATATTGAAACTCATCAAAAAATGCACCCTGAAGAGTTTCATAGCTGAGAAAAATTTAAGATGAATCTGTCGAATATTAACCGAAATATCAAGGTGTGTCCACTTGAAACGGGACCCACAGTATATTTTATAGTTAAGACGTATAACCTGTAATTACATCTACGTTCATGTCTAACGGATATATTCCCATTAAAGGTAAAATGCAACTAAAATGCAGGTCTCGCAGAGAAACGTGCGAATGCGCTTCGGAAATGGCTAAATTTGCAAGTTAGAAAGTGCAGTCAAGGACGCCTTCTAGTTTGAAAAATCATTGTGGCGCAAGATTATTGGCAAAATGCTCAACAACGCGCATTTCAATTGAAATGGGTTTATGAACTGTGACCTATGAATAATTAGACACATGACCGAGAATAAGAAACGGTGATAAGAATATGTTCACTTGAGACAAACACAAAATACACACCGACAAATTTAAAGGAGCGGAGATCACTAGCCGACAGCCTACATGTACCGGGAGTAAAAATAGCAAATTCTTAATAACTTCGCCATGATAAATAACAATACAAAAAGCAAAAGTTTAAGTTGGCTCTAGTTTTCTCAATACAGATAATAAAACGCAGGTATAAACCCTAGTTTATGGACAGTCCTATCACAAACAACACGTAGAATTAGAATTCTACGAACAATAGACATACTATACTGACCGTGCTAACTACCTACCTCTTCATTTGTCACTAAAACTAATATTCATTCTGAGATAGTCGTATTTGTACCTTGTGCATGAAGCGTTCATTTTCGAAAGTAAATAGTGCTATTTAATATAAGATCACGTTACCGAGTGTTATTTTTGCGTGATACCTCCTATTAGACAGGGTATTAACAAGAAAAAAAGGATGGTAATACAATACCCCAATTTACCATCTGCCATTCGCCCGGTTTCCCATAGTAATGAACTACCTATTTCACCTTAAGAATACAGTCTTGATTCTGATGAACAATCGGATGATAATGTAGATGGCATCAACATCACAAGATCCCGATTTATCTGCCGAAGTGTCCGGTGATGAACCACACAAAATTAAACAACGCTAATTAAGACATTATAAGAGACCTTGATCTGTAAAAGGTGAAAGAGGAGCTTTTGGCATATCCATTACAACAATGGAATTTACTACAAGAAAATGTTAAAGTTTTCATGTATCGAAGGCGTCGAAAAAATTTTATACCTTTTTTCAAAATGGAAAATGACTTGGTTGCCTGCGAGGACATTGACAGATTAATGAGTGCTTTACACATTCCCCATTATCCTAATGACTGGAGACTTTTTATTGACGCCATTGCCATCAATTCAAATCGCCCATGCTGTCTATGAAGGAAAATTACAGTAACGTGAATGTATTGCTATAAACTATAGAATAATAGGCAGATTTGTGGAGACTTAAAAGTGATAGCTATCTTACTTGGTACGCTGCAAGGGTATACTAAATATTGCTGTTCTCTTTGTAAGTGGGTCAGTCGAGCGCCATTACAACATTACAAAATAAAAATTTGGCCGCTAAGCCTGGGTTT
Organism: Stenurella melanura; assembly: GCA_963583905.1. Lineage (NCBI taxonomy): Eukaryota > Metazoa > Arthropoda > Insecta > Coleoptera > Cerambycidae > Stenurella > Stenurella melanura. The sequence continues at coordinate 37,896,260 of OY757315.1, read as the reverse complement.
TGAACCGGGAGCAAAAATTTTACTGACATTCCATTAGTTGATTCACAAAAGGTAATACTGCCACCACTCCGAATAAAACTGGGGCTTACAAAAAACTTGGCAAAAGCCATGGACAAAGAAGGACGTGCTTTCAGTTATTTAAAACAAAAATTTCCCAGATTTAGTAATGCGAAAATTGATTTTTGTGAGTCCTCAAATAAAGAACCTTTTCAAAGATGCTGAATTTGACAACATTCTAGAAGGTAATGAAAAAGCTGCTTGGAATTCCTTGAAATGGTAGCAACACACTTTCTCGGTAACAAAAGAGCAGAAAACTATAAAGACCTTGTTGGGAATCTTTCTTCTTGCTACCAGAAATTAGGACGCAATGTCATTAAATTTTACCACTAAAATAGATGAAAAAATTTTTTCTTTTGCTGAAATTTAAAATTTTCACGTTTCATGGCATTCTAAACCCATTTCAGAAGAAAAACAAAATTTTTTACCAACATTTTTGAAAACTTTAAAAAAATATAATTGTTTAACCACCTCTATACTTCCACCCCACTACGTGAATGTGGAATTGAAAATGTGACAGATGGCAATAATATTTGGCATATGCACCTATTGTACTTTTATTGAAAAATGTACAGGGTGGTCATCCCAAAAAACGAGTCAGTCATGGTGGACATTTGTAAAGGTATTTGCGCAAGCCTTCCATATTTGGCACCTGTTATTTAGTACTGAACTTTTGCTGTTGGATAAGCACTCTGTATATTTTTTTGATCAAAACTGATCAGGTTTTCTCTGTAATAATGTTGATAACTATATTCCGATTATTATTTTCAATGTCATATCGTAATTATTAATTTTTTAGAGTGACTGCCATGCACAAATAAAGAGGGAAGTTCTGTGTAAATACCTTTACCGATTTTTTTAATTAAATAACACAAATAAGTATAAAAACTTGAAATTAAATATTTTGGGGACGTTTCGGAAATCTTATCTGTTTCCTTTATCTAGGCTTTTTTGAAAAATCTTTTTTGCTGTGTATAATAAATGCACAACTCTAAGAATGTTTGTTATATTCAATATCCATAGATACTTACTATTTACATAGAACTGTTGATATAGTTAACAGTTTTTTTTTAATTTTTATACAATGTTAAGTTTGTGAAGTTCTTTTAACATTGGCAACCAAGTTGTACAGGCATCTGTCGAATTATTTCCTAGATGTGTGTACAACTTGGTTGCCAATGTTAAAAGAACTTCACAAACTTAACACTGTATCAAAATTTAAAAAAAATGTTAACTATATCAACAGTTCTATGTAAATAATAAGTATATATGGATATTGAATATAACAAACATTCTTAGAGCTGTGTATTTATCATACACAGCAAAAAAGATTTTTCAAAAAAGCCTTGAAAAAAGAAACAAATCAGATTTCCGAAACGTCGGCGAAATATTTAATTTCAAGTTTTTATACCTATTTGTGTTATTTAATTAAAAAAGCAACCTCTAACTGATCCTTTGACGTAAAAATCACAGGCTTAGAGGTTATTTACCAGTAACAGACTGGTTAATTGTGACATTTTGTAGATTCCCCGAGCACCGCTTAAAAAGAAAAAATCATGTGGCAGAAACTCCCAAAGAACTGGAAAGAGAAAAAAAAATAAGATAATGTCACAAATAACATTTAGACAATATTTAGAATGTACTTCCCCAGGGATGCATTTTTGGACTAGGGTAAGTTGGGTTATACGGGCCCAATATGAACTCAGGAAGCACAGGTTCCCGTCCGGGAACTTAATTCTGGAACACCCTGTATACCAAAATTTTATCCAATTCGATAGGGACCGCTTTTTCATAAGATTAGTGCGTGATCCTTTCCGAATATAATTTGGCCAGATTGTTTTGCACATTAAAATAAGTCGTAAGGCATTAAAACGTTCATATCTGACAAACCATTTTCCCAGAAAATGTGACAATTAATCGATCTTTAAATTTATGTGTATAGAGATAATTGCACAACGTTTTAACGTATATAACCTTGGGTTAGATATATTGAAGACGAATTTTCGGTAATTATATTCAAGTGATTTGAAATTCAGAAATTTATATTCCGTTTTAGTTCTTTTCAATGCCTCATGTAGTACAAGGTTAACATTTCTTAGAACTCAAGGCCAAGTTATGTAATGTTCTCGTAATTCACCCTATTTTCCATAGTGCAAGTGAAGCTATGCACGTATATTGTAAATCAACACACACTTTCACAAATTATTTAGCGGTCAATTTGATGTAAGTAGTTGCTGGTGCTAATGACTTGCAGAAATCAGTTTATTATTGAATTAGAAATTAAGTAAAATGTATTTAAAGATAAACAAATAATTTTAATAAAGGGTCTAGCCGGTTTTGCTTATGAAAAGTGCACTGACGTCTATTATTATGCTTTATAACCTTTTAATTATTGCCTTTTGCCTCAAGTAATCCTACAATTAATTTCAGGCCTCTGTTTTCACCTATAAGTAAGATATGGGGGTAACAACCCTTAACGTCAACTTTGTTTTCTCCGGAACTATGTCAGATATTCGATTGAATACAATGCTAAAAATAGATATCAAAAACATTACATACAATTTTTTTTCACGTATTTTCGTCTGAAATTCAACTATAATGTATTAAAAATACAGAACTGGGAATTTGGTGGAACAAGAAGTAAAAAATAATAACTAATATATTATGTAAGTATATAATATATTTATTTTTACCAATCATGTAAGTATATAGAAAATATAAAATAAAAACTAATGTACCCAACCGCGTATACCGGGTGGCCACGAGTCAATGTACGCCCTCAATATTTTGGTTGTTTTTGTATTTAAAAATTTGGTTTTTGGTACAAATAAATTAGACAATAATAGGCTACTTTTAGACTAACAGGAATGAAAATATCACTTCCGGTTGAACTGGAAGTGACATCAACTTTTTTTTCTTAAATGGAATGACTTATATTTTTTCATGGTTTCTCATTAAGCATAAATTTCTAAGTGCAACAGTTTTTTCAGATGTAAAAAATTCCAAAAAATAAGTGACATATGAACAATTTTTTAATTTTTTCAAAATGGCCGCGTCAGATTAATGCGATGTAAGAAAATTACTAAGTAGGCTATGGAAATTATTAGTAAGGTTGTAGACTTGTCTGTAAAGAAGAAAATAGTTGTTTGAATTACTGATTGGTACCAGTATTTTTAGTTTTTTTTTCAAAAAAAACGGAATTTCATTTTCATTTCCGTAGGGGTCCTATGAAATTTTTTTTAATGGAACTGTGCTATTTCTTTTATTAATCAGAAATAATGATTCATAAACTATAATCTTTTCACCATTAATCATTTCTTAAGGATATCCTTCGTAATAATAGAAGTATTTTTTAAAAGTAAGTGCCAACAAATCATTTTAATACGGTACCTATCTACATTTAAATCCAAAATTGCAGATAGCCATGAAAATGACAGACATTCGCAACAATTGAATTAGTCTTGATTTACTCACTAATTTTCTGAAGCAAGTGTATTAAAGTTGCTATAAACAAGAAAATTAATATAAAATGGCTGAAAATTGTTCAAGAAAGGAAAAAGTTGACATGATCATTATTTATGGAGAGACTCGACGTAATGCAACTAGAGCACAAAGTCTGTATGGACGGAGATATCCAGAAAGAAGACAACCTCTATTTCGCCCGGTTGGAGCAACAATTTAGAACTGAACCTAATGTAGAAATTGAAGAAAGATTTATTGTGGATGAAGAAACGGAAATTAATGTATTAGCTTTAGTGCATGTTAACCCAACCATTTTGATAAGACAAATTGAACATGAATTACCAGTTTCCAAAGAATCAGCCAGAAAAATTTTAAAGAAACACGGCTATCGTTCTTATAAATATCAATTGCATCAATTTTTGTATGAGAATGATTTATCAACGAAAAATAACCGTTTGTAATTGGTTACAGTTACGCCAATTAAGAAATGAGAATTTTATCAAAAACACTTTGTTCAACGATGAATCGAGATTTACAAACCTTGGGTTATTTAATCGAAACAACACTCGATATTGGGCAATTGATAATCCTCACATTATGAGACAGGGGCGGTTTCAGGAGCGGTTTAGCTTCAATGTTTGGTTAGGCGTACTGGGCGACAATATCATAGGTCCAATAATTTTTAACGAAACTCTAACTGGACCAATTCTAGAATTTCTGCAAAATATAACATTCCACAGATTAATCAAATTCCCAATACCAACATTGACGAGATTTACTTCCAACAAGGCGGGACTGGACCACACAATGTTATTATCTTTAAGGGTTACTTAAATCAATTATTTCCAGATCGTTGGATTGGGACCCATGGTACAGTCAGATGGCCTGCAAGGTCGCCTGACCTAACCCCACACGATTTTTTATTTCGGCGCATTTGAAATATAGAGTCTACATGACTGCTCCAACCACAAGGCAAGATCTGGAAGAAATAGTTCGACACGAAATTGCACAAATAACACCTCAACAATTAGAATGTTAGACGTGCAACGATAAGTCGCGCGCTACTATGTGTATTAATCATAACGGTGAATAGTTTGAACAATTTTTATAATGGTTTATTATAATTTAGGTTTCAAATAGTTTGGTTATTCTTGGTAATTTATTCATGGTTGTAACGTTATACCTATTAAAATTATTTCTTGTTTAATTTGTGTTTACTTTTTAAAAATACTTCTATTATTACGAAGGATATCGTTAAGAAATGATTAATGGCGAAAAAATTATTATTAAAATTAAATATAAACTAAACTGGTTTATACTAAATTATTTATAAACAGGGTGTCTAAGTTCTACTGAGACAAGCATTATCTGGAAAATGACGAGACATGGAAAAAACTGTTAAATGAAAAAGTTATTTTGTTTAAAAATATGCATTTAATAATTTTATTGTAAATATAGAAAGCGCCTCAAAAAGGCGATAGGTTATTCAACTTTACTTTTTCAAAGGGAACATCATGTATATTTTTATATTTTTGGATTGTCCTTTTATTTCCGAACTAATTTTATTAATCGTGTCCTATCAGCGGTTTACGATGTATCAACGGTTTAATCTTAATTCCGCCGAGTTTCATTTACTTCAACCAAAAAGGCTGGTCTTAATTACATTACAAAAGCAGACATTATTACTGCCTAATAAACCCAGAAGTTATATGAAATTCTTGTACTGAACTTTTAAGGAGGTATGAGTTATGTAAAATAGAATATGAGCGACAAGTTGAGCATCTTTTGTAATAAACATGTTTTGTCTATTGTATTATTCCTTATGATTGCGTTAAAATTACTGAAATTAGTAAATATAGTTAATGAATATTATCACTGTGAATACAAAAATCAAATAGTTACTAAATAGTAATTTTAGATTTATGTTATATAAGTTATATACAGTATTTTTGTGATTCTAATTTATTGTATACTAATTATCTATCTATTGTATTATCTTTTTGTACAACAGAAGCTGCTAATAGAGGTCTATCTAAAAAAATATATACCAAAAACTTAACCGCTAATATGATGAATGATAGGTCTAGGACATGGTTAATAAAATTAGAATAAGTATTAAAAACGCTTGGTATTACTGTTCCACAATTTTTATTCAGATTTCTCCGACATATCTTTCGGCCTTTCGAACATTATCAAAGAGTTATAACAATTAACCTTAAAGTGACCATTACAAGATTTTTATAGGATTTGAGATATATAAATAACCTAATTAACATTTTATTACTTATTTAGAATATAGCTACTACTAGAAATTTAATTTAATTGTTTAATTATTATTTCTGGGTATGTTTAATTTTAGTATGGTGTCTATTATGGGGGTATTATGATATTTAGTTTGTGTATTAGTAACGTTTTTCATTTTATTTAAGGCATTCTTGATTTCCCAAATTTCAAGCATGTCTACCCTATTTTCCTTATTGGCATTGTGCAAAAGTTTAATACCACCACCGTTGAAAAAATGGTTTTTATCTGTACAATGTTCTGCCAAACCAGCTGATTTTTTATTTTCTAAAATTGGCTTTTTGTGTTCATTTACCCGTACGTCTAAGCTTCGACCAATCTGACCTATATATAGAGCATCACAATCGTCACAATTTATTTTTAAGCCAAACTAGTTTCATTTGATGCAAAAAGTTTGTTTATTTCTATCCCTATTAATGAACGTAAGGGTATATTGCAACATCTCGTCTCGAATAGCGAATTAAATCAATTGGAACCGAAAGATCTACTATCATTAATTAATATCTCGATCAACCAAAATTATTTTAAATTCGATAATAAATTCTACACGCAAGTAAATGGTTTACCCATGGATAGTCCATTAAGCCCATTGTCAGCGGAAATATTTATGGCCAATTTCGAGACTAACCTTTTTGTGTATGTACACCATTGGGCAAGATAAGTGGATGATATGTTTTGTATATGGACTGGTACAGAAACGCAATTATCACAGTTAATTAATTTTATTAATTCTATAAACAATAAAATTCAGTTTACAGTAGACATCGAGATAAAACGTTCTTTAAATTTTTAGATCTTTCTGACACGAAGAGGTTCCATTTTAGAAATCGATATTTTTAATAGAAAACCCACTTTTACTGACACACTCAGACATGCAAATAGAAATCAATCCTGGATGATAAAAATGCCAGCTTTTCATAGTTATGTCCATAGATTGTTATCATTAAAGTTAAATAATGTCAATTTTGAGAAAGAAGTTACAACCCTTAAAACAATGGCAAAAAACAATGGATATCACACATCTCTCATAGACCAGCTAATTAAGAACAAAGAAAGCTGTTGAAAAAACATTTTTATAACGCACCCAAAGAAAATAAAAAGTGGCATAGTATTAATTTTGCAAAACATATTAACAACTCAATTTGTAATAGGTTAAGTAAACTTGGCATCAACACCATGTCCTCGAATGGAAACAACTTAGGTCGCTTGTTGATTAACAACAAAGAATAAACTGAAGACTCACAAAAAGCGGGAGTATATGAAATAAATTGTGACGATTGTGATGCTCTATATATAGGTCAGATTGGTCGAAGTTTAGACGTACGGCTAAATGAACACAAAATTTCTATTTTAGAGTATAAAAAACCAACTGGTTTCGCCGAACATTGCATAGACAAAAACCATTTTTTCAACGGTAGTAGTACTAAACTTTTGCACAATGTCAATAAGGGAAATAGGTTGACGTGCTTGAAATTTTGGAAATCAAGAAGGCCTCAAATAAACAGAAAAACGTTACTAATACACAAACCAAATTTCATAATACCCCCATAATAGACACCATACTAAAATTAAACATACCCAGAAATAGTAATTAAATATTTAACTTAAATTCCTAGTAGTAGTTATATTAGAAATAAGTAATAAAATGTTAATTAGGTTATCTATAACTCTCAAATCCTCTTGCAAAGGTCACTTTTAGGTTAGTTGTTGTAACTCTTTGATAATGGTCGAAAGGTCGATACTAACTGTTTTTAATACCTATTGAAATAAATATTCGTAGTCGGTCACACCCCAATGCCACCTTTGTTTTTAACATAACAATCAGGTAGTAAAGAACCATGTAGGAAATATTTCTATGTAGTTACGCATCATATAAACATAATTGTTTTTATTTGAATTATACGGTGGGATAATAAAGGTAAACTGGATGGTTAAGACAATAATTTGACTTAAAACATTTTAGATGAAGGTCCAATTAAGGAATATTGTCTGTAAATGGAAAAAAAGGTCCTTGGATATCCAACATGTGTCATAACTATAAGGAAACCACGGTGAGATGACCTGAAATAGGCGAAACAAAAGTTTGCAAACATTTCAAAGAAACAGGTTTCATTTAGTGCTTTGTTAACAAAGATTTCCCATGAATTTAAGAATGATTTATAATAATTCATTAATCGCTTAAGAGTGAGCAAGGCCTAAGATCAGTGGGGGGGTAACGCGGCAAGTGAAGAGAGATCTTCCTAATAGGCAAATTTTAGCCAAAAATATTCTTCAATTTATGTACGACTTACACTTCTTTTCAGTTAAATAACATCACCCAATTAGTCACAAACAGCTTACTGTTAATCATAATTTTAGTACAATGCTGTTTTAGCAGATGGAACCACTTCTATACAATTTAAAATTTAAAATGAGACGTTCAAGTACTACTTCATTGGCACTATCTTTATCCGTAATATAAAATAAACTTTGATATTTTACATCTCTTGAATATACTTATAAGATTAAATAAACATAGTAAGCGCTAGTCGTATAGGTGCAGAATTTAGGATTCATTTTGTCACCGTGTTCACTCGTAACTATCTGCATCTAACTGCAAGTAAGTACGAAACTGAAGAAAGCAAAGTAAACGAAAAACGCAAGCAGGGTGACCGCCAAATGTGTGTAATCTATCATGTTTAATATAAACTAAGGTTTGTTAAAACTTTGGAGCAAGAAGCTGTTGATTAATAATATTAAAACAAGATGAATCAAAATATCCTAACAGTAATATACAGTGCGTTTCACAAACTTGAACCAATTTTACATAGTTTAGGTGATATAGCGATTTTGAATTAAAATGTTAATTATTTTTAATAATTACAAACGATGAACGTTGTGAATATGTATGTGAATATATTGTCTTTGTTCTTAATCCCAATAGCACCCAAAGTGCGGTATTTGAAGAAAATCGTAAACAAACAGGAATACGCAATTTATATAGTTTATTTAGTGTCAATTTGACAATCATAAAAAATACCGACAATGGAATAGTTCATAATACCAGCAGTGTCCTAAGCGATGACCGACAATTTTTATAATCACTTTTTAATTATTGTGATAAATTGAATATTGTTTTACTAGGTACTTCATATTAATTTACAGACATGATGTAAATTTTTTATTTATAACACATTATTTATTTATAATAAATAATGTTAGTTTAACGAACAGCTCCATAAATGATTGAATAATGTAAATAAATATTATTTAACTTACGGCTATCTACCAGCAATATTAAGAATGAACCAAGAGCAGGTAACGGACTTGTAATGGTGAGCCATGTAAAGAATCGACTACTTTCCTTTAAGGTAATCGCATAACATATCTGGTTAACTATATTTCTATACGGGTATCGATTGTAATATTTAAGCACGGCTCGGTGTTATTCTATCACAAGCGAGCTTTGTGATTTGGTAGCAATGCTTTAGACTAAATTAATCAATTGAGAACAAAAATATTATACTTGTTTTCTTTATTATTCGGGTATCTCGTAATAACGTGCAAAAGATTTAACTACTAATTCCTCATCGAAAATAAAAGCGGGTTCTTCATATACAGGGTGTCTCACCGGGAACTGAATCGATCGATATAGAGAAAAGTGCGCATCAGAAATTTTTGAAAATTTAGATAGTTACTAATGTCGGTGTAGTCAATCCAACTAAAATAATTAGAAGCTTGGGGTACTTGCTTATTTTAAATGGAACACCCTATATATTTTCGACTTTTCGAGATGACAATAAAATTCTGAGTTCAGGCATGTAGCACAACCTGTATCTAAACCCAGTAGTTTCGAAGATATTTGATTATTTTATAAAAAAATTGACAGGTGCAATGGTTTGCAAGAACCGTTATAACTTTTTCTGTGTAGGACATCCTCATTTGGTATTTGACACGGAGAAAGAACACAAGGAGAACTACGTTCTACAACTGAAAAAAATTCAATAATATCATACCAAGTGTTCCGTTTCTTGCGTTACATTTTGTCAACTTTAAACCGCAAAAACTTGTTTAGGTTAAATGGAACACCCCGTATTTTTTTACGTCAAGTTGTGTAGATTTGAATTCCCTTTTTTCTGATATTAGCATTGAGTGGTTAAAGTTTTCAACTTTTTGAAATATTTGCGATTTTATCAGAAATTCATGAATTGTTGTAATCATTTCATCAAAATAGCCATGATTAGAAACAATCAGTCATTACCTTATGTCAAAAAATGCCAACACGTTTAAATTACACCCACAAAGACTTTTTAAATTTGTTTATTATTTATGGAGAATGTGATAAGGTAATATCAAGAACTTGCAGCACATTTGCTACTCGATATCCAGAAAAAAAGTAGAAATGCAAAGAAGAAAGCCTATTGCTGATGACGAAAACATTGAAATAGTCATTCTGGGATATTTTCATGCCTTTCCAAGGATGTCATTAAGACAAGCTGCTCTGGAATCGGGACTATGCAAGGATTCAATTCACAGAATCTAATTAAAACATAAGTTTCACCCGTTCTCATTCCATATGGTTCAAGGATTAAAAGAAACAGATTTCCTAAGAAGACAGAATTTTTGTGAGTTTATTCTAATAAGGTCTGAGGGTGACGATTCTTATTTGGGAAATATTGTATGTACAGATGAAGCAAAACTTACTAAAAATGGACTTTGAAATAGACACAATTCGCATTATTGGAGTGGTTCAAATCCTCATATGTTCAGAGAGCAAACTTTCAGGAAAGTTCGCAGTTCAATGTTTACTGTGCCATAAGAAACGATAGAGTGGTGGCATTGCAATTTTATCAAAAAAATTTAAACGGTAAATTAAATTATCTCTTCTGCTAATATGTATAGGCAAATTTTTGTTTCTTTTTTAGGTGAAAGACATCTGAATATCTTACAAAATTTGAATAACACCTATTTAGAAAATTTACCTCTCGCCGAACATAGAAACATTTTTTATCAGCACGACAGTGCTCCCTCACATAACGCATATTTAATTAATAATTATTTACAAGAAACTTTTTATGATCAATGGATTGCCGATAATGGATCTTTCTAATGGCCTCCTCGCTCGCCCGACTTGTTAGTTCTGGATTATTTTATTTGGGGAACTATTACAAATAAAGTTTATGAGAGCCCATTAACAACCATTGAAGATTGTATGCAGAGAGTAAGAAATGCATTTCAAAACATATCACAAGATTCAATTAGAAGATCTACTCATGAGGAACTAATCAGAAGGTGCGAAAATTGTGTCGAGGTTCGAGGGCGGAATTTTGAGTAATTATTAAATTAAAATGGAATCATGTTTTAAATTGATCTTATCTCTGCTATTTTAGTTCATGCCATATCTTCAATTCGATTAATACGCATGTTAGAGTGTTAGTGTTATTTTCCGTTTTTGTGGATATCGAGTAGCAAATGTGCTGCAAGTTCTTGATATTACCTTATCACATTCTCCATAAATAATAAGCAAATTTAAAAAGTCTCCGTGGGTGTAATTTACGTGCTGGCATTTTTTGACATAAGATAATGACTGATTGTTTCTAATCATGGCTATTTTGATGAAATGATTACAACAATTCATGAATTTCTGATAAAATCGCAAATATTTCAAAAAGTTGAAAACTTTAACCACTCAATGCTAATATCAGAAAAAAGGGAATTCAATTCTACACAACTTGACGTAAAAAAATACGGGGTGTTCCATTTAACCTAAACAAGTTTTTGCGGTTTAAAGTTGACAAAATGTAACGCAAGAAACGGAACACTTGGTATGATATTATTGAATTTTTTTCAGTTGTAGAACGTTGTTCTCCTTGTGTTCTTTCTCCGTGCCAAAGAGCAAATGAGGATGTCCTACACAGAAAAAGTTATAACGGTTCTTGCAAACCGTTGCACCTGTCAAATTTTTTATAAAATGTCAAATATCTTCGAAACTACGGGGTTTAGATACAGGGTGTGCACATGCCTGAACTCAGAATTTTATTGTCATCTCGAAAAGTCGAAAATATATAGCGTGTTCCATTTAAAATAAGCAAGTTGGTATCGACTTCCAGTATAACCGGAAGTACCCCACGCTTCTAATTATTTTAGTTGGATTGGCCACACCGACATTAGTAAGTATCTAAATTTTCAAAAATTTCTGATGCGTACTTTTCTCTATATCGATCGATTCAGTTCCTGGTGAGATACCCTGTATAATTTTACAAAATAAGTCTTTCCTGTCCAGCTACACCCCTACCCCGTTAAAGGGGTGTGCAAAAAGCGGTTAATAATTTCTATCTGTGAAAATAACGTAATCGTAAAGAGACGAAATTTGACACATCTCGGTTACTAATGAAAATACATGTACCGAAATGTTACAATAATGTTACAAATATCTTTCTGCTTGCTATTTTTTCTTTCAATTAAAAAAACAATTAAACATTATGATTCATTTAGAAACTTTTTTACCTCATGAAAGAATTTCGAAAAATCTACCGTTTTAGAGAAAAAAACTAAATTACACCTGTCTAAGTAATCAATCAAAAGCAACGAAGACCAAGTCAAAAAAGTAAATATGCTGGTGAAAAATAATAATTTGACAGTATTGTACCGATATGATCTGGATGACTAGCGTGTGTATTTTTCATTAACAGTATAATAGGTGTTTTCCTTGACGACACTATTAATTACATGTCAAGTGTTTATTGCCATCTGCCACTTTTTTTTCTTTATTTATTCATTTAAGCCCGTTCACCCCGTATATTATCCTGTGAAATTATACCCATTCCCTTATTGGCAGTAGATTTTTAGATATAACGTCAAGAGACAGACAGACAGATAGGGCAGACTGATGCAACTGAAAGACAAACTGAAACATGGAAATCCGAAGAAGATATTTATACAGGGTGTCTCAGAATTGAGTTTCCGGATGGGAACCTGCGATTCCTGGGTTCATATTGAGCCCACATAACCCAACTTACCTTAGTCCAAAAATCCATCCCTGAGGAAGTACATCCTCTTAAAGTGAAACATATTCTTTACAGGATTTTGCAAACAGCGGATCTATGAGAACTAAAAGAAAAACTATATGTAAAAACATTAATGAAATCTTTGCATTTTTTGGATAACCTGTCTTCTGTCTCATTACAACACTAACATCCAACATAGTCCTCTACGACTATATATGTAAATTCAGTTAAATATGAGAACAAAGGCCTGAAATTAATTTATTTACCTACCTTGTCTTTAAAATTTTTTTCATTCTAATGAATTACATTTTCATAAAATCTCATTCAGTTTCTTGGAAATGCTTAGCTTTTGAAACGTTTTCCGTCCTTATTCTGGACTAATCAGAAAAGCCCAAAGCCACGCATAACGATGCTCCATGCAAAACCATACCAATATTTATGAATAAGTATGAAATATTTATATTTGACATTGACTGATAATAAACAACAGATCTTCACCTATCTATTAGCTAACTAGTATTGGAGCCTATATACTCTATGCATGTTTAAAAGTGAATTATTTATTATTTGTTTGCTTAACTGAATTTACATATCGTAGGGGATCATGTAGATAATAGTTTAATCTGCCTGGTCGTAGGGGATTATGTTGGATGCTAGTGTTATAATGAGAATGGGAAGTAAGATTTTTTACTTGTTAGCATAACCAGAAGTCAGGTTATCGAAAGAACGCAAATATTTCATTAATATTTTTACATATAGTTTTTCTTTTAGTTCTCAGATAGTTATTCTTTCCGCTGTTTGCAAAATCCTATAAAGAATATGTTTCATTACTATAAGCAAACAAATAATAAATAATTCACTTTTAAAAATACTCTTAAAGTGAGTTACAGAAAAAAAAAATCTAATAATTTCCGTTATATTGAAGATAAAATTTTGATGGGAGCTGTATCTCTAAAAGCACTCTATGTAAATTTGATAACACCAAAATACATTTTGTTTCTCTTTTTCTCTTATATCAATATTTGACTGGCTATATTTTTTTATCAATCTGTGAAATTACGATATACTTGATTTTTGCAGAGCATTGAAGGGACTGCAAAAAAGGTATTCTTAAAATTTTTTGTAATATTAACCAAAACTCAAGAAATTATCGTTTATTCCTCTATTTGTATTTAACATTTATTTACAATTCCAGAACAAAATTTTGTAATGACAGAATATTTATTTAAGATACGAGTGTAAAAAGTCATTCTTTATTGCACGAATGGCTAGGGGATTAAAAATACGAGCGAAGCGAGTGCTTTTCAAATCAATGGATGCAATAAAGAGGCTTTTTACAAGTGTGTCTTACAACGTTTTATCTTCGATCGTGCCAATTATTGTAAGAAATTGGCAATTTTTCATGAATATTTGTAAAACTGTATCAACCTTTTGTGAATGTCACTTTGACGGTTAGTATTATTCGAATTGTAGTTGAAGTCGCCATTCTAATTATGTTACTTCATGGTCGTTACTGAACATCTGTGATGATAGTAACTAAGGAAACGATATTATAAATAATCTGACATAGCTGAAGTCGCCATTATTGTCCTTGAATGTTAATGGTAATTATAGTAATGTAGAAGAGTTTCAAAATACTCTCCCAGTAGTTGTGAAGATGGCACACGCGGCAACGTCAACTTCAATACCTGAGAAGTCACGAAAACAATATGAGTTAGTTTATAAACGATTCAACGATTAGTGTGTTTTGAAGATAGTGAAGAATCTTACGGAAAATGTGTTCCTTGCACATTTTTCAGAAAGAGCAAAGCATATAAAACCTTCAAGTCTTTGGTCGGAATATTCGATGGTGAAAGCTTTACTGATAGCTGAAAAGGACATCGATCTTAAGCAGTTTTCTAAGAAAAATTAATAATGAATAAAATACTGTTGTCCTTACTGATAAGTTCTTTAGAAATCGTGCAATAAAAGCGTGCAATAAAAATTTACATTGCACGAACTCTTACAAAGGGCCACTTTTTACATTGGAAATGATGTAACAAAATTTTACTTTTTACACTATCGTAGATACAAGTAGTTTATTGAACAAAAATTGCATTCATAACAAATGCCCCATATGATGTCCAACTGGTTTAGTACACAAATTAATACTTTTCAAATTTTGTGTAATATCAACCAAAAATCAAGAATTATCGTTTTTTCCCTATAAGTCATAGGTGCTTGTGAAACAGAAAACTGGTCGTGTTGTCATGACAATACAAAAATTAATTCATTAGTAACGTCAAAAAATAGCAGTATATCTTTAATTTAAATTTATCTTCGATATAAGGGAAATTATTGGAAACAACATTTTTCTTCTCTTCCAATTTAAGAGGACGTAATTCCTCAGGGATGCATTTTTTGACTAAGATAAGTTGGGTTATATGGGACCAAAATGATCTCAGGAATTACAGATTCCCGTCCTGGAATTCAATTCTAGGACACCCAGTATATCAACATGTACAAGAAAATGTATAAAAAATTAGTGGTGCCACGAGAAGTGTTGTGTGGAGCCAACAGATGCCACAATTTTTACCAGATTTCTTGTTACATTGAGGATATTTGCCCTGTTCACACAACGTATTACAGAACAGCTAATTTCTACTAAAATATATGAAATAGAAATATCAAATGGAATGTATTCGAAAGAGTAAAGATTCCTCCACGCACCTCGTGTGACACATTTGTAATATTTTGTATTTGCTGGTTATTATGTATGAAAGTTAGGGAATAGAGGGATTATGGCTGATTCTGTACGCTTCAAAACACATATTTAATGACAAAATAATTTAATTCTGCCACACGACGGGCCCAAATAGATCACTTGTATAATTTTTAAAAAATTTATTTTGGAAAAAAAAAATTTGAAAATCTATATACAAACGTATCGGCCTCGTCGACAGAAAAGGGATATTCTATTGTTCTCGAGTGGCGCCGCCGCCGTTGACGTAGTGTAGGGCAAATTTACTCGTAAAACTGCTATCAAACAATGACTAAAAAAAAGCGGTCTGTACAAACTCAACTATCATCTGTACCATTTCACCATTTGTTTAATAACCATTATTTTAGCGAGTTTAATGCTTTACGAAAAAGATATGTATAATGGTGTTTTGCGCTGTCCCCTTTGATTTTCATCATATTGACGAAATCATTTAAAAAATACCCTTGCTAATATTATCATTATTAATATATAGGGTGTAATCAATTTCATGTCATTAAAAATAACTGGTAATGGGGACCGACTAGACAAATAAAAAACCTTTATGACTTTTCCCTCTAGGGGCACTTTGAAAAAAACTGATCTAGGTCAATATTTTTAATATTATGGTAGACAACTATTGAGAACCACTGCTTTTCATGATCAATGGACTTGCAGTTCCCAATTACACAACTTTTAAATTATCATAAAAAAGTGCTCGCCGGCACACGCGGTGGTCTGTGGCGTCAAAGGATCATCGACCGCCTTTGATGGACGGCCTCAACTGAACTGAGCAAGTATAAAGAGGTAAATAATTCGTTCTGTCTTTGTGCACAATTGCAAGCAAATAATGGCCATAGAGGTTTAAACAGATCATTTCTTTACATGTGTGTTTTTTAATTTGGAACAAAATATTGGATTGTTTATAATTTAGAAAATTTAAATGTGGTTTATTAACATTTGTAACATAAATGAGTGTCCTGGGTTAAAAGCTTACTACCTATCTAAAAGATTCAAAATCTCTGCATCTGCATCAACGTCGAATTAAGGACATACGCACTTCGTTCAACACTAAACACTAAACTATCAACGAACGTTGTAAATAAAGAAAAATAAAATAAAAACTTGGTACAAAAGCCAAAAAGGAATACAAAAAGAACGAACAAGTAAGTTGTGTCTGTACGTAATCAAGAATTTGACAACTTGAACGGTAAATAAAATAAATCTTAACTATAAATATACAATGACGCGAAATTCAAAAATAACAAACACAACGAACGTGTGTACATAACGAAACACCCACAGTAACTAAAATATTGCACAAGGGAGAGTTATAGTTTTCTTCAGATCAGATCAAGATCTAAACCTACCTCAATATTCCAGCAGTTCTCAAATTTTTTTTTGAAAATTTGCGAAATTTTTGTTGATTTTTTTTTCTCCAAAACTATGAGCTTTAGACCCCATGTTATATAAGGTTTTTTTGTTTGTCTTGTCGTTCCCTACCACCAGTTTTTTTAATGACATGAAACTAATTACACCCTGTATTTTTAGCATTTCATGTAAACCCAATTCCGCTGTAAGTTGATTTTTCAATTTTTGCCGGAGATACCGGTGATATAAACACGACCACTTGTTTCAACATCTCTTGACTTATGGTTATTTTCTATGGAAATTATCCTGCAGAAGGAAGGCATTTTAGCAATAGTTATTTAATTTGAGGTTGTTTTAAATAAATGAAATAAAAGGAGGGGTATACCACACAATAAGTATGGATATTTTATATGCATAAAATATTGTATCTGATTTTAGTCTTCACAGGTCATCGTCCTAAAAATGGAATTGTTTTAGAGTTATTTATATGATATTGACAAAATAGTCGTTCTCTTGAACCAACTAACTACTCAAACCCAACTCGTCACTTCCATCTGATTGCTTCCCCAAATGAACGTAATTAGTAACAATTTGCCTACGTGATCGACGCTGTCGTCAGTATAATTGTCCAACATAATTCTACAAACAAATATTATCAATTAACTTTAACGCATTTAAATAATTCGCCTAAAATTATACAATTAGTACTCTTGACGGGCAGTCATTAGAAATTACTTTGTATTAGTAAGCAGTTCTTACGTCGTCACGTAGGATATGTGTTCGTGTTTACCGTCATCAATTAGTTCGGGAATTCTGGCCAGGGCACAATTTGAGAGCATCGAAGTGTTGTGGAAACTTTATGATAAAGATTCGTTCGTGGGTTATACTCGACAGAGAGAATTCCAAATAAAGTATCTAGTTTAAATCGACGAAGAGTATGATATCTTCATCTCTATATATTGTGTAGATATTGTGTTATCACCTCGCGTCGTCGGTTTTTTCAGGTACTCTCTAGTTAATGGCAGATTTCGTCCACCAGCTATCACTAAATTACCATTGAAATTTCAATACGGTCATATGTTCTTAGGTAGAGAGCCGGCTGTATACATTTCCTATGAATTAGATACATGAAAAACTTTATATGAGTGAGTAATATCACACACAGGGAGCCACTTTTCATATAAGCAAATTTTGCCCGCGTCATGGAATTTTACCGGAAGTGACGTCAAAATGAGAGGATGCGGGCAAATAAGAAGAGACATCCTATTTTTTTAATAACTAGAAAGCTTGAACTTTAACTTGATTGATTGATGGATTTGCCGGCGTAAGGTGGGCACTGCTGCCGATTCCGGGCATCCATGGAGGTTCGTTCCAACACGCAGCTTGGTCGTCCGTCGAACACGCCCAACGGATGGCCAAACCACGTGCCGGGACCAAATCTCGGATGTCTTATATACTACCGGCTGGACATTGGACATGCTTGTTGTCAGCAGCGAGAGCCGCATGGCGCATGGTGCGGGAATATAGGATGGGAATTGTAGGTGTTTGAGAGATGCTTCTTTTAAGATTCCATGCTTCTTTTAAGTTTCCATCTATCGTCATCTCCTTATTTTTCTTCTTCTTTCTGTTTCTTCTGTCTCTGAATCTGGCAGCTTTAATTTTTTATTTTATTTTTGTATTTCTTTCCCGTTTTTCCCTTTCTTTTTTCTATTCATTAACTGCTCCACAAGTAAATATCCATCTACGGTGGAGTTGCTGAGAAGGTCCGTATCTCGCGGTAATAACATTTTTCTTTGCGCGTTATGACAAAAGAGGTCCGAAGGGATAGTTTGCTCACCCTGTATGTCGTTCCCTTGAAACAATCGGTTTCACTTTCGGGCAGTTTTCCATTTCGTCAACTATACAGGGTGTTTCACTTAAAAGTCCCCAGGCCATTATCTCTAAAATTAATAAAGATATTTTATTTTTGTAAATGGCAGATGATTGATACCAAAGAAAGGTTTAAATAACGGTGATTAGAATTTTTCAGCACAGCACACAGAGATGGCGTTGCGATGCAAAACTATTTTTTGATGGCTGGAACCTTGAAACATAAGTCATGTGATTAAACAATAATTTGTGAATAATTTTGATGGTATAGAGAATTTACAAAAAACAAGCCGTTTTGGAGTTACATGAGTTTCTTTCATTAATGCCAGTATACGTGAATTTTGATAAATCCTTATAATTTATTTATTATTTATTATAGAATATTGGTTACCAAACACTTGTTTTTCAAGATAAGGAAAGTGATATAATACACTATCATAAAATTATGTTTACCACTTCCGGCCAAACCGAAACTAACATGATGAACCAATATCCATATGTTCCTACATATTACTTTTTTTTTTCTAATAACGCTTCTAATAAAACGGCTCCCAAAACTTAAAGTAAGTAAGACAACAAAGAAAATACACACTAATTTAGAATGGGCTAAATTTATATTAACAATTCAGTAAAGAACGTAAACAAAAGTTTTATAAACAAACATTTAAAAACTATCGAAATATTATTAAAAATGAAATTAAACTAACTTCTTTCTTATTAGTAGGTACTTATTATATTAAATGTTCAAAATTTCTCCCTTCTTCATGAATACACATATTGTACCGTTTCAGTAACTCTTCATTGCAAACTTTTTGTAACATATGTCTATTTATAGCAGCAACACTTGCATATATTTTATTATACAAATCGGCCATGTCCTCAATGGGTTCAATGTACACTACACTTTTTAAATACCCCCAAAGGTAAAAATCTAATGGAGTCAAGTCAGGTGATCGTGCTGGCCATCTGACTACTCCATTAGTACCAATCCATCTCTGAGGGTACATTTCATTAAGACGATCTTTGACTAGTACTGAGTTATGGGGTGGTGCACCATCTCGGTGAAACCAAATATTCTCCTCTAATAATCCTGGCAATACATTTCTCAAAAATATCTCATATTTTCTTCCATTTAAAGTCCCATGGAATAGATATGGTCCAATAATATATGAATTTAATATTCCACACCACACGTTAACTCCAAAAGTTACCTGATTTCGGGTCATTCTCATCCATCTAGGATTATTTTGTTACCAGTATCGGCAGTTATGCTTACAACTCCGTTGTTGTGAAAACGGCTTTAATCGCTCCAGAGCACATTTTTTAAAAACTTTGGGCATTCTTCAGAAAGAACTGAAAATTCAGCTAGAAAATGTAATCTTCGTTCATAATCACCAGGCCTTAAATGATGGATCAATTTTAATTTGTATGGATGGTATTTATTTGATTTTAATATTCTATGGCACGAAGATATCGACAGATTAGTTTCCGATGCCAATTTCCGGAGAGAACATTGAGGATTGTTGACAACACTATTTAACACCAAGGCTGTATTTTCATCGTTTCTAACTGGCCTATTTCTGTTACGAATAGTTTTCTTAAAACTACCCCAGTTTCTTAAATTTTTAAACAGCATGATAAATGTTTTTTTATCGGGTGTAGGTCTATTTGGAAATCGCAAACAAAACAATCGTTTTGCTTGTCGGGAATTTCTTTTGCATTCACTGTATATTAAAATCATATTTAACTTATCTTCATTGGTGTATCTAACCATTTTTTAAATTTATTTTTTTTATTGCCTTATTTGGATTAATTTGCTTTGAATTGTTTCTAAGTACACTATTTCTGTTTGAAACTATGATTGAAATGCACCAACTACAAACTTTGTTTAATAACTGTCAAACTTAAAATTAAATCAAAGCCTACTAATATCTCTTAAGTAGATTTTTCATTACCATTCTAAATTAGTGTGTATTTTCTTTGTTGTCTTACTTACTTTAAGTTTTAGGAGCCGTTTTATTAGAAGCGTTATTAGAAAAAATAAAAAGTAATATGTAGGAACATATGGATATTGGTTCATCATGTCAGTTCCAGTTTGGCCGGAATTGGTAAACATAATTTTATGATAGTGTATTATATCACCTTCCTTATCTTGAAAAAAAGTGTTTGGTAACCAATATTCTATAATAAATAAATTATAGGGATTTATCAAAATTCACGTGTACTGGCATTAATGAAAGAAACTCATGTAACTCCAAAACGGCTTGTTTTTTGTAAATTCTCTATACCATCAAAATTATTCACAAATTATTGTTTAATCACATGACTTATGTTTCAAGGTTCCAGCCATCAAAAAATAGTTTTGCATCGCAGCGCCATCTCTGTGTGCTGTTGAGGAAAAATTCTAATCACCGTTATTTAAACCTTTCTTTGGTATCAATCATCTGCCATTTACAAAAATAAAATATCTTTATTAATTTTAGAGATAATGGCCTGGGGACTTTTAACTGAAACACCCTGTATATTATGTTTATTACCTACATATTATGTTTAATATCTTTTCAATTTTGATCTCCAATTCTTGTTTAAAATTTAATAAAGACATAAATAAACCAATGCAATTGCTACATAAACAAAAAACTTATCTGCTTCATTCACCCATCTGGCTGGCTGTTGCTTAATTTATTTCACCTATCACCCACTTCAAGAAGGAACGAATCCAGGTACAGATTTTACGGACAAGCACTCAAGCAGTACACTTCTCGAGTTGTTTATATACACCATTTTGTGATGTTTTATTCAATCAACATAATTTAATCAAATATCAACTATATGAAATAGCCGTACCTGCGCCAATTTACATCAATCAATGCAAAATTGTTCACGATTCAATTCAGTACACTTTCGGCGTTTTGTTGCCGCTTTATCCGAATTTATGTCAATATCCCGTAGGAGCCACGAAACATGCGTCTTTCACCGAACTCGACACACTTTTCCGAAGGCTTGAACTTACACTTAAAAAAAATTATGTATTCGATGACTTAAGAAAAACAGAAAAAAAATACTTTAATCGAGTGTCTCAGGGTTGCGGGCAAATTAAGCCCGGCAGCCCACTACAATTTCATTGTAGTGTACATCAAAACCTACAATTAGTCGTAAGTTTTATTCACGTATTCAATGACACAAAAAATCGTGAATGGAAGTGACGTCAGAATTCCATGACACGAGCAAAATTTGCAAAAATGAAAAGTGGCTCCCTGTATGTTTGTGGTAGTACTTACTCCCTCACATAAAGATTTTCATGTATCTTATTCGTAGGAAATCTATACAGTCCGCTCTCCACCTATCTGCCTTTGAATTATCGTGCTTACAAAAATCATGAAAAGAAATATTTTGATAGATATTTCGGATTCTTATTATTCTTTTAAAACTAACCATATAACTGGCAATCAACCAAATACCTCTCTCTAAGATTAACTTGATAACCCATGTTATATAGAATAGGGGTTTTGAGCTATTTTAAACGCTTTTATTTAAATTGCTTTGCTGTCTGTCCGCTACAAATCTTGCAACCAAAATTTCGATGTTCGATGTTTCGAAGTTCTAATTAAGCTAACTAAAGCTTTGAAATTTTAGTATATCTAAGATTGTTCCACATTCAATATGGCGGATGTCCCTAGATGGTGGATTATCTTTTCTTTACAACTCCCATGATATGAGTATTAAATGAAAGGGTTTGGTGAGTAAAATACGATAAACTAAGTGACGTCATTATACATCCAATATGACGGACGCACCAGGATGGCAAAGTATCTTCTTCATAACTCCCTTGATATGGCTACCAAATAAAAGGGTTTGATGAGTAAAATACGATAAACTATGTAACGCCATTATACAGACTGTCTATTTTACGAGGGCCACACCAAATATCTCGCTTAATATCTATTGTAGAAGAATAAAGTTTTAGAAACAGATATCCCATTTTTTGTGAGCTATATTTTAGTAAAAAGAAATTTGAAATCCATAGCCTACTTTATGAGATATATTACAAAAACCTGAAAAATAGGAAAACCACAAACGGTTATAGCTTCCTTATTTGAGGAGATACGAAAAAAGTTAAAGGAATGAAAGTTGACGGCAAAGACAATAAAAATAATAACGTGTAATAAAAAAATCGAAAAATGCAGTTGGCTTTGACATACGCTATTGTGCAAAAATGAAAAATACATATCTCAAAGTAGGCCATGACGCCATTAATTCCTTTATTTTTTTCTCATTCCAACGATATAAAACATGTCACAGAAATTTTAACCGATAGTGTCAATATTTAATATTTTACGAATACCACAATTCATATAATTGAATCGTAACAATCAGCTGTGCCATAATTAGTGAAAAACAATGTATACAGTTATTAATAAATTTGAGAGATTGTCACTGTTGTATGTTGTATGTTGCGTTGTCGAGTTCTAAGACAAATTTTATATCAGTAATTATGGTGTACACCAATAATAACAAATTCGATATGATTAGCATTTATTGTCAGTGCAATTTTGACGCTGAGATGGCAGTCACGGTTTACTGAGATAGATTTCCAGATGCTCCTCAGCCAAATCGAACTATGTTTAGGAAGTTAGTTCAAAATCTAAAAACGCACGGTTCATTTTCAAAAAAAGTAGTAAGGCGAGCGCATGTTGCGGATAATGTAAGAAAAGTGAATAGAGTAATGAATTATGTTAACCAAAATGAGGAAACCTCTTTGAGACAAATTCAGAGAAACTGTCGCATAAAAAAAGACAGTGCAAGAAAAATATTGAAAAAAAAACGGATTTCGATGCTACAAAATGAGGAAAGTTCAACATTTAAATGAGGGAGATGAGCCAAGGAGAGTAAGATTTTGTAGATGGTTATTAAATAAGAAAAGGAATGACGCGCTGATATGTAGCAAAATTCTTTGGTCGGACGAATCAAATTTTTCTAATAATGGATTTTTCAATAGAAATATGCATTATAAGTGGACACGAGAAAATACACATTGGTGCAAAGAGACTGCTTTCCAAGAAAGATTTTCTACGAATGTTTGGTTGGGTCTTTTAGGTACTAAAGTAATTGGACCTTACTTTTATGATGGCAAATTAACCGCTCGTAGATACCTTAATTTCCTGCAAAACGAATTTCAAGATTTTCTTTATGAATTAACAGTGGCAGAAAGATTAAATTATTCATATTTTCAACAAGATGGGGCTCCACCTCACACTGCTGTAATATGTACAAATTATTTAAATCAAGTTATGCCAGATAGCTGGATAGGCACCTATGGACCCATTCTATGGCCAGCTCGATCACCAGATATTACTCCCTTGGATTTTTTCGTCTGGGGTTACATTAAAGACAAGGTATTTCAAACTGCCCCTGAAAATATTGAGGACATCAAAACCAGAATTCGAAACGCATGTGAGGCAATTACTCCTGAAATGCTCCAAAATGTAATGCGTGACGTGTCTCGTAGAGCACGTTTATGTGTCAGAATGCATGGTGCACAATTTGAGCATTTGTAGTTAGAAAAATAAATACACACAATTTCTTTTCAATATAGTAGTAGGTAGTACTGTTATACATAGTTTTTCGTTTTTTTCTTTGGATGTTCGTTTTGTACTTGTATTTTTATTTATGAGATATTTATTGGTTTGTATTAAATTGTAATAAATAATTACGGAATTATAATTATTATAAAGTGAATTTTTACTATTATGGCACAGCTGATTGTTACGATTCAATTATATGAATTGTGGTGTTCGTAAAATATTAAATATTGACACTATCGGTTAAAATTTCTGTGACATGTTTTATATCGTTGGAATGAGAAAAAAATAACGGAATTAATGTCGTCATGGCCTACTTTGAGATACGTATTTTTCATTTTTGCACAATAGCGTATGTCAAAGCCAACTGCATTTTTCGATTTTTTTGTTACACGTTATTATTCTTATTGTCTTTGCCGTCAACTTTCATTCCTTTAACTTTTTTCGTATCTCCTCAAATAAGGAAGCTATAACCGTTTGTGATTTTCCTATTTTTCAGGTTTTTGTAATATATCTCATAAAGTAGGCTATGGATTTCAAATTTCTTTTTACTGAAATATAGCTCACAAAAAATGGGATAACTGTTTCTAAAACTGTATTCTTCTACAATAGATATTAAGCGAGATATTTGGTGTGGCCCTCGTAAAATAGACAGTCTGTATATTCGATATGGTGGATGCCTCAGGACAGCGGATTACTTTTCTCTTCTCAACCTCTTTGACATGGGTATAAAATGAAAGGGTATTGTCTGTCTGTCTATGAAATCAGTAAAGACTAAAAAGTAAAAAATAAAATTATATATAAAAATATTTTTAAAACAAAGCTTCCATTTAAAAAAAGTAACAAAAAGTAAAAAATACTTTTTAAATTCATACATCTGGAAACTAAAAGTATTGGGGGCGGTCATTTGAGCAAAGTAACTGTACAATAGTGTTATATGAACAGCTACAAAGCTCCTGTTGGTACATTTTGTTTAAATAAAAGCTTTGCTTTAAAAATAATTTTTTTATACAGGGTGTCCCAGTTCTGTTTAGACAAACATTATCTAAAAAATGGTGACATTTAGAAAGAAGTGTTAAATGGGAAAGTTATTCTGCAATTAAACAATTTATTTTCAAATGTACAAGGCGCCTCATAAAGGCGGCAAGTTATGCAACTTTACTTTTTCAAACTATTATGATTATTATAAATGATGCTCAAATTGTCGCCCATATTTTATTTGACAAGTCATATCTCCTTAATTTCTGTTTTTGTAATGTAATCAAGGCCAGCCTTATTAATTTAAGAATATGGAATATGGCGTTGATATATCGTAAACCGTTAACGATTGGTATAGGACATGGTTAATAAAATTTGTTCGGAAATATACAGGGTGGTATATTTGAAAAAGTAACGCCTTTTAAAACGCTTGTACATTTGAAAATAAAATCATTAAATGAACATTTTTAAATGTATTTCCAATACACAAACAGAGGAGGGGTATGCTATCTTGAGAAAAAGGGTCATTTCCTGGATAATTCGATGCACTGAATCCAAATCTGCCCACCAAAATTGGCTATCACGTGAGGGTATTGACATATTCCAACCTAAAAGTGACAAAATGGCCAGTTTCAATCTATTTACGAATTACACATTTTATTCGTTGTTTCGATTGTATATAATAACATTTTGCGTAGCGCCCAAGTCATAAAATGAGTAGGAACAAAACTTCGAAAAAAATTCGTAAAGAATTCAAACTCGCCACGTCTGCATATTTTTTTTATTTTTTAGTATGTTTGTGTTTGTGCTTACGGCAAGATGACTTACGGACTTGATTTCCAACGATTCAAAATGCCTAAAGAAGAAGAGTATTTACTCAGCAATCTCAATAACCTCCAGCTGACATTCAAGAAGTATTCTCAATACTCAGTTTTTACTTCCACATAATTGGAAGTATAGTAATCGTAAAAAAATGTTCAAACATTTTTTTTACTGAAATAGGTTTAGAATGTCATGATACGTCGAGGTTTTAAATTAGAACGAAACGAAATTTCCATCTGTCTGTCGGTCTGTCTGCCTGTTTGTCGGTCTGTAACTTGTTTGTCCGCACGTTTTCTCCGAAACGGTTTATGTAAATATATAAAACAAGCTAGTAAGAGTACAGAAACTGGAAATTTGATGTATATGTACTAGAAGTCAAGGCTTCAAATTTTTTCATGACATTTTCCATCCTCCCACCACCACCCCCGTACATTATTAAAGGGGTTGATAAAATAAAATTGATATATTCACTTGAAATTTGGTATACGTATATATTATAATGACATCTGGAACTAGATCATATTTTTGGAATATTCCGTTGAAGGGTTGGGGGTTAATGTTTTCCTTCTTCAATTCTTTGGGACTTCCTGCCACATGTATGTTTTCTTTTTAAGCGGTGCTAGGGGAATCTACAAAATATATCACAATTAACCAGTACGTTACTGGTAAATAACCTCTACGCCTGTGACGTTTACGTCAAAGGATCAGTTAGAGGTTGTTTTTTTTTAAATAAACAACACAAATAAGTATAAAAACTTGAAATTAAATATTTCGCTGACGTTTTGGAAATCTAATCTGTTTCCTTTTTCAAGACTATTTTTTGAAAAATCTTTTTTCCTGTGTATGACAAATACAATATTCAATATCCATAGATATCCTTACTATTTACATAGAACCGTGGATATACTTAACAGTTTTTTAGTTTTTATACAATGTTAAGGTTGTGAAGTTCTTCTTTTAACATCGGCAACCAAGTTGTACATACATCTACGGAACAATTCGACACGCATCTATCCTTATTCAATAATATTATCGCGGATTCTTTAGTTTTTCTTTTTTTGCTATCTGCCTCTTTTGTTAAAATTTTTGCCGAGTCTCAGTTTATTCTATGCCTGTTGTCCCAAGCGTGTTCACAGATCTTGGACCTCTCAATTTTATTTTTTCTGATATAATTTTGATATTCGCCCAATCTTACACTAAAAGGTCTGGATTACTCACCCACGTATTGTTTGTTGCACTCACACGGAATTCCCAAAGAATTGAAGAAGGAAAAATTAAGATGTCACAAATAACATTTAGACAATATTGGGGGTTAAGCATGGGTAATAGGAGAAAATAAGTAAGGTAAGCTAGTAAGAGCACAGAAACTTGAAATTCGGTGTATGTACTAGAAGCCAAGACCTCAGATTTATTTATAATATTTTTCAACCCCCACTGCCCCCCTACTCCATTTTAAAGGGGTTGATTTTTTATTTTTTGTTGAAGGGGTGGAGGAGGATGTGCAATTGGGAAAAATCAGTAGAACAAGCTGGTAAGAGTAAACAAATTTCATTTTTTCCGTACGTGCTAGAAACCAATGCCACAATTTTTAACACTGAAAATGTTTAACAAATCGAAGATATAACGGTAATACGTGGGACCAGTAGCGATTTGCGTAACGCTTGGTAAATCGGCTGTTTTTTTTTTGGGGGGGGGACAAAGCGTTCCGTGCCGTTACATCGCATACTTTTGAAAGATCCAAATTTGATTTTGAATTTGATACATTTTGATACCTACAATCATACCCTTGCATTTTTACATCTTGACGCTGACCGAGTGTCGTTTCTGTAAAACTTGTATGTAAATTCATGTTCTTGCATTTTTATGTCTCGACGCCGACCGATGCCTGGCGTCTTTTTGTAAATCTAGTGTATTAGATACATTTTGATACCTGGATTCATATTCGCCTTGCGTCGTTTCTGAAAAACTTAGATTAACCTTGATATCTAAGTTTATATTCTTGGATTTTTACGTCTCGACGTCGACCGACGCCTGGCGTCGATTTTGTAAAACTTGTGTATTTGATAAAATTTGACACCGAGATACATAATCCTGCATTTTTCCGTCTCGACGCCGACCGACGTCCAGCGTCGATTTCGTAAAACTTGTGTATTTGATCAATGTTGATATCTAAATTCATATTCTTGCATTTTTACGTCTCTACGCTGACCAACGTCTAGCATCGTTTTTGTAAAACTTGTGTATTTGATCAATTTTGATACCCTAGATTCATGTGCTCGCATTTTTACGAAACCCATTTTTGTGGAATATTAATGTAAAGCCAATTACAATTCCTCTGAGTTGTGTAACTTTTTAAATTTTTTATCAGCAGTTTAATAAAACTTTTCTCTATTTCTATCACCTGTACATTTTGCAGTTTTTGTAAATATCGTTCCGGGCTTGAAAGTCAGCCAAGTTCATTTTCAATGTCTTAACGAATCTTGTTAAATTGCAGCATCTGTAATTTTTTAAGTGCAAATATAGTCAAGAAGTTTACCTTTAAAGAGGCTTGGAGGAAAATCTGAATGTGGAAGTAGTGATTCCTCAGGCAGCGATTTTTTTTATCTTTTTCACACAAGAACAGTTGCATGTACTTTTTTGTAAGAGCATTTCTTATGTAGAATTTTGTGCTCTTCAATATTTGCATCATGTTTTTTTCCTTTTTGCGGCTTTTAAAAGTTATTTTTCATTTTTCTTACTTTCCTACTATTAAAAAACTAACATATAACCTGTTTTATTTAAGGACAATAAGAAGTTTTTAGAAAATTACTGGGGATTTTCGTGAGTTAGGACTTTCGGCCCACCTAGTAAACTGTTAAAAACCCGATATCAAAGCACATTATTGTTACTTAATTGTCAATATTTACCTCTTACATTATTTGAATTGCGCCTCGAAACCCACTTAAGCAACATGGCTGTTTTAAAACATTATAACACATTATAATTATTTACGTTAGTCTTTAAATGCATCTTCCTCTAATTAGGTATTTCAGCACAATACACAACTATACGAATCCAACTAATATAAAGAATTTAATGTGGTACACAATCTGGGAGTTACGCTCGTGATTAACTTATACAGAAATCCGTCATACATGCCCTAAACTACAATACTAAAGTATCCTTAAATTTCTGATACTAAAACTTTTGGTAGAGCTTTAAGGTCAATTATCTTAGGGTTCGAAATTAAAATTATTTTTAAATGAGTAAAATCTCTAACGAAATCATGTATACAAAATGTGTAGCGACTGGAACCTCCCCGCCGAATATCTACGAAAATTTCATCATTTAGTTAATAACGGGACTTTTTACTGCTGAGTTGTACGATGCAGGCTTCCGTTCCGTGAGTGTTAGAACTTAAACTTAACGACCTGCCATTGAAGGACTCAGAATTTGCGGTTCTCGCCAGATTTAGGTTTTTAACAAATAATTTGGAAATTACACATTTCATGTCACAAAAAAATATCGTCGCATATTTACTGTAGAAGTAGAATGGTATAATTTTTGGAAATATAGCGTCGTTTTTGTTTTACATCAAAATTCAAAATCTTAGATTGAAATCGATTTCTTGTTAAAACTCAGAACCTTCTAAATTTTTCATAACAAATGGACTACCAAATTTGAAATGCCTGTGTGAATTACACGCAGTTTTGCCACTTATTGATACATAAGTTGTAAATTAAAGGTATAAAACCTAATTATGACGCGAAACTTATATTTTTAACTTGAATTTTTACGTAATTTTAAGAAACAGATAATTTATTACATGCCAATGATATCATACTGTATTTACATATCAATATGAAACTTAAATTTCTTAAAATTAAATCATTGTAATGGTTCCGTCAATTTTTTTCTCTTAAAGAATGCTATCGAATATAAGTATTCTTGAGCCCAATAAAAAAAAACCGCTGCCTAAGGAATCACTACTTCTACAACCAGATTACCCACTACAAGTCATGTGCCTTGCTGAAGATATCAGATGACATGGAAAAACTTTCGTTAGCTCAGATACTTTTCCAAAACCAAAGTGAATATTTTATTTATTACGATATACGAGATTTTATATCCTATTTACAAGATTTCATTCAATGTTGCTAGTCACTTTCAGTTAATCTATTTATTGCTTTGAAGTTTTGATGATACAATGTGTCCACGGGAAAGCGTTGTTATAAGCGACATTATTGAATGAGGATAGATGCGTATCGAATTGTTCCGTAGATGTCTGTACAACTTGGTTGCCAATGTTAAAAGAAGAACTTCACAAACTTAACATTGTATAAAAACTAAAAAAACTTAACTATATCAACAGTTATAGAACTGGTACTTACTATTTACATAGGTAAATAGTAAGTACCTATGGATTTTATACTTATTTGTGTTCTTTATTTAAGAAAAAGCAACCTCTAACTAATCCTTTGACGAAAAAGTCACCGGCGTAGAGGTTATTTACCAGTAACATACTGGTTAATTGTGATATTTTGTAGATTCCCCGAGCACCGCATAAAATGAAAAAATACATGTAGCAGGAATTCCCAAAGCATTGAAGAAGAAAAAAATTAAGATAATGCCACAAATAACATTTAGACAATATATTCCTTATAGGATTTTTCAAACAGCAGAAAAAACGATCTATGAGATCTAAAAGAAAAACTGTTTGTAAAATTATTGATTTACAATTTTTGCATTCTTTCGATAACGTGAATACTGGTTATGCTAGCAATAAAAATCCTAAAATGAATTTGTCTTTCTTATTGGACAATTCTCATTCTAACACTGGTTTCCACACAGTCCCCTACGGCTATGCAGAGTAAACTAGTATCCACATAACCCTGGTTTACACGTATAAAACTGTGTTTACCAATTTCACATCCAGATGCTCAACCAACGAAAGTTATCTCTTAAAAGTAGAGCATAGATCGATTGAACAGGTCAACGTCACATTTTTAGAGGTTTATATTGATAATAGACTAACTTGGGAAGATCACATTGACAACTTGTCGATGTTGTTGGTTCTCTTTCGCTTTATATAGATTAGGTAATATTACAAACCAGGAGATGTCATATTATCATGCCGAATTTATGTTAAAGGTAAGGTATGGAATAATTTTTTGGGGCTGTTCTAGGTATTTTAACAGAATTTTTATTTTGCAAAAAAAATTATAATATGTCGTCCTATTTTTATAAAATTGCAACTTTTGCCGCTTGTTTGTGTATATATTATTATACGTAAAGTCTAATGAAAACAATTTTGTTAAAAATCTAGATATTCATAGCTACAATACAAGAAATAATACAGAAATAACAATACCATGTTTAAAAATGAATTATTATTTGTTTGCTTATAATTGTATTGAAACGTATTCTTTATAGGTATTTGCAAACACCAGAAAAAATAACTATCTATATATAACTAAAAGAAAAATTTTCTGTAAAAACATTAATGAAATCTTTGCATTCTTTCGATAACCTGAATTCTGGTTATGCTAGCAAATTAAAATCCTAAAATGAATTTGTCTAATTTCCTATTTGACAATTCTCATTCTAACACTAGCATCCACACATTCCCATACGACCATGCAGATTAAACTAGTCAGAAAGATATAAAGCCACTCAGAATAAGGGCGAAAACCGTTTCAAAGGCTAAGCATTTCCAAGAAACAGAATGATAGATTTCATGAAAATGTAATCCATTAGAATGAAAAGTTTTTTAAGACAAGGGGGTTATGTAGATACTAGTTTAATTTGCATGGCCGTAGGGGACTGTGTGGATGCTAGTGTTAGAATGAGAATTGTCAAATAAGAAATTAGACAAATTCATTTTAGAATTTTAATTTGCTAGCATAACCAGAGTTCAGGTTATCGAAAGAATGCAAAGATTTCATTAATGTTTTAACACAAAGTTTTCTTTTAGTTATAGATAGTTATTCTTTCTGCTGCTTGTAAAATCCTATAAAGAATATGTTTCAAACAATACCATCTTAGTTCATATTTAAAGTATGCACAATTGCAAATTATTTAACAATACAAATACGATGAAAGACAAAAACACAATGGAAAAAAATCATATAATTTATTTAAACACTACTTCATATATTTCTATTTTATTTTCGGATTCGGATGTGTGCTATACACAAATGGTTTCTTTCCTATCATTGATAAATTAAACCAATGACAGTGCACTTATTTGACTTCATTAAGTATATATCGTCCTTGTACAGTATGTTCCGAAATATAGCTATTAGAGATGAAAGTAATCAATAAAAACCAGTTAGCCGCAAGGTTTTATTTCAGCATCGCATTTGTGTACCAAATATTTGAGATTAAAAGAGTAAACATTTAGTAAAACTAATGCCCTTGAATTACCTAATATACAAAAATTGTAATATCTCTGAAACCGTGAAAGCAATGAATTTTGGCAGTAAATTGCTTCTATTATCACGCGTTTAAAGGGATACGTCGAAATATAAAGTAACCCTGCATACAAAATTGTTAGCCTAAGGCCGCGATGAGACCATATCCTCACTGCGTAAAATGAACAATGTTCTGCAGATTTTGATTATTCATTAATCACAAAAGAGTTAGGTTTTTAGCAATATAGAAGCAATAAACATTTTTTATCAGCATATCAAAAAACATGTTAAGCAATGTTAATAATGATTATACATTAATAATATGGTTTTAAAATTTCCACAGCCTCTGCTGGGCCAAGGTTAACATCATCACCAAATTGTATGCAAGTTTACAATGTGTAGTTATACGGACTTAAAAAAATGACAAGGCTATGTTGCCTAAGATTTTCGCAACAAGATTGTCAAAACAATAATAATAAAGAAATCCCAAGAGATCGATTTTAGATAAGATTAACAGAATAAGTCAAGAAGTAGAAAAAAGTGCACACCATTATTTTTTCTTGTAGAGTTGGTCAATATGAAAACCCATAGTTTATATTAATGGGCTTTACCCGTAAAAATGCGTCGCTAAGTACATTTCGTGCACATAAGTGTATATAATGAATAATAAAAAGATTAAATGCTGCCAGCTTTGTTAAAAAATGGGATAATTTGTATACCCGACGCAACATCGTAATTTATTTATATTTCATTAAATATAAAAATATCAATTTTATATACAGAACAAAAGGAAATATGAGGAAAGACTATGGCAAGATAATTCAATGGTTACCTAATATACGATTCAAATATATTGACCCCTCACTTTAACTGCGAATATCTCAGAAACAGAGAAGCAGAAAAATTTAAAAAAATTATGTGTTCATTATGTGTCTATTCTAAATTACTCACTGAAATATGTTCTACTTTGTAAAAAAATTTCAGTTCGTGAAGTTTTAAATCCATTGTATCTTGAAAAACATGCCAACTATGTAAACAATATTTTAGATGCAGATGAAGCACGGTATTTTTTGTACGAGGAAATTTTTTGATAATTTTTTATTCAATAATTTAGCAGTTATTCTCAAAAACATGACCTCATGTTTATTCGGTTATTTATCAATGCATTTAAAAATGTTTTGATAAAATAGTTAATTATATAAAATGTAAGCATTTTCAGAAAAACAATGGTATATATCAAATATTAATTCTTTTTTCTGAAAATGCTTATATTTTATGCAATTAACTATGTTATCAACACATTTTTAAATACACTGATAAATAACCAAATAAACATGAGGTCACGTATCTGAGAATAACTGCAAAATTTTAGATTAAAAAATCGGTAAAGGTATTTATTTATACAGGAGGGCGGTCACTCTAAAAACGTATTAAATACGAAACCACATATGAGAATAGTAATCTGAAGGTATGATTACAAAGAAAACCTGATAACTTTTTCAAAAAAATATAGAGTGGTCATCCGATAGCAAAAATTCAATATTAAATAAAAGGTGCCAAAGGCTTGCGTAAATACCTTTACAAAGACTGACCGCCAAAAAGGCCTAAAATTCGCCTGGCTCAAATTAAACTTAGATACATTTTTTAAAGATAAAACAACTCTATTATTACTCAGATTTTATATTGTATGAATTTTTCACGAATTATGTATTATTCTGTAGCGTATTTGGAGGAATTTAGGAAATTGTCCTACAACCTTCCAACACCTTGTAATAATTAAAATATCAACACGAGAAAACGAAAAAATTCATTGCCACATTCGCTCATATGATACAATCGTCATGGGATTTTCACTAAAAAATATTTTTCTTTATGAAATAGGTTCAGAATGTCATGAAACGTGGGAAATTTAAATTTAAGCAAAAAAAAATCCATCTTTCTACTATAAATTTTTTTTTAAAGATGTTGAAATTTTTTTGTTTTTAAATAGATTTGGAATGCCATAAAACGTGGAAATTTGAAATTAGAACCAAAAATTTTTTTTCCACCATTTGTTCTTGATACAGTAAAAAAAATTTCAAAATATTTTTGCGTTTGGATTTTTTTTTTCTGAAATAAGTTTAGATTGTCATGAAACGTGGAAATTTTAAATTTGAGCAAACCCATTTTTCCATCATATATTCTATTAGTAAAAATATATTTTAAAACATAAAATTTTTTCTTTGACAAAATTTAAAAATTTATCTTTTTAGATTTTTTTTTATGAAATAAATTTAGAATGTCATGAAACGTGGAAATTTTAAATTTGAGCAAAAAAAATTATTTTTCATTATTTATTCCCTTTAGACGGTCCACCATGTATATTTTCCAGTGAAAGTTACACCTTGTCTTCGCTGGTAATAGTGTCAGCTACCTACCAAATTTGACTATTATTCGTCAAGTAGTTTTGTTAGATAATGCACCAACAGACAGAAAGACAGACAGACAGAATGACGGAATTCAAAAACCTATATTTTTGTAATCTACGTGATCTGAAAAATCTCGGAGGGAGATTTTTTCTCCCGATACAATACTTCCCATCGGCATGCGAAGGAAGTAAAAATTATAAAAAAACTTTCTCGTACAAAAATGCCATGCTTTATCTGCCTCTAAAATATTATTCGCCTAGTTGGCATATTTTCCAAGATATAATGGATTTAAAACTGGTATGGTCAAGATTTCCTTAAAAAGTAGGATATTTTTCAATATAACTTAGCAGAACTTCAAAACCGTTCAATTTACATTATTCAAATTTCAGTGAGTTATGTAGAATAAACACATAATGAACACACAATTTTTTGAATTTTTTCCGCTCCTCCGTTTCTGAGATATTCGCGGTTAAAGTGAGGGGTCAATACATTTGAACCGTATAGTAGTATTGTACTTTATAGCGGGGTCACTTTAGCCAAAGTCCATTTCCATGTATGTGACTACTCAAAGGGCTGAAATGGCTGTTTTACCCCTATACCAAAATAATGTATTTCCCATATTATGGAAGAGTGTCATCATCATCATCGAACTGCCAAAAATTACGACACACAAAAATAGATTTAAGTGCTCTAGGTATTCTTCCCGCATTTTCAAAGGTAACTGAAGAACAACGACTACGATTACAATGCAGTACTACGGGAGTTCATATATCTAGGCTCCTAAGAAAAACTGAAGAAGAGGTAAAGCTAGTAAATGCTATGGAGTCGAAAAACAGCTAAAGCCACCAAATCTGTCACGAAAATCGAAATGTATAATATACAGGACACTAATAAGAAAATTAACGTATGCCTCCGAAACGTGGACCCTAAGTAAAATTAGATGAAAATCACCTGGGAATATTTGAAAGAAAAAAATATTCGGTTCCATTCAAGAAAACCAAGTATGGAGGAGCAGGTACAACCACGAATTATATGGAGATGCTGATATAATAAAAACGATAAAGCTAGGGCGATTAAGATGGGCAGGGCATGTACTAAGAATGAACGACGAAAGGCCTACAATACAAATATTAACAGCAAAGCCCGATGGAAATCGAGGAAAATGCAGACCAAAGCTGCGATAGATATATGGGGTATAAAAGGACTTGAGGAACATGGGAGTGATCAACTGGAAATACCGAGAACAAGATAGAGACGGTTGGCGGAGAATCCTTGAAAAGGCCACCGATGATGATGATGATGAATTGAAAAACAAGCTAAACATTCTACTCTTCGCTGATTTATTGAACTTTTTATATAATTGTCGCACATTTTATGGGAGTTTTAGGCAATTTTAATTTAATTGCAAAATATAAAGAGACATTATTTTTAAAATTATAATTCATAACTTTTTTATTTACTGACCGATGGTGTTCAAAAATAAGGCTCCTTTTCTGACCAACACTAACTTACTTTCCAAACTTCCATATAATCGGAGTTTTCGTTCTTAAGTTATCGTACTAAAAAAAAAAAAAAAACGGTGACCATAGACAGACAGACGGACGGACGGACATTTTGAAAGTTGTTTAAAATTCGATCATCAACACAGTGCTATAAAATTTTTTTCTCTACGAGCGATATTACCCCATCAAATGCAATACACTCTTCGTATTGTATTTGGGAAGAGTATAATAATAGAAGTTCAATTAAAGAAACCGCTGCCTAAAAAATCACTACTTCCACATCCAGCATTTCATCCAGGTCACTTTAAAGGAAACATTTTGCTTAAATTTGTACTCTAGTATGTGGGAATTATTGGTCATAGAATTTTAATAATATTTGGAGCAGATGTTTAAGAAAAGTTTGAGGCGTTGGTTTCTACCATTTACGCTAAAAATGAAGTTTCTAGTTTACCCCACTTATTTTCCCCTATTCACAACTTACCACCCCCACCCCTTCAATGGAATCATCTCAATCAGATGTCACTACAATACATACGTGTACTAAATTTCAAGTGAATATCTCAATTATATCTTATCAATCCCATTAATAATGGAGCAGCAGAGGCTGCGGGTTTTGAAAAATATTAGAAAGAAATCTGAGGCCTTGGATTCTAGTATATACACCAAATCCCAAATTTCTGTACTCTTACCAGCTTGATTTACTTATTTTCCCGTATTTACTCCTATTTAACCCCCAACCCTTCAACGGAATCATCTCAAAATATAATTTTATTTTATCAACCCCTTTAATAATGGAGTAAGGTTGGTGGGGGTTGAAAAATGTTATTAAAAAATCTGACGCCTTGGCTTCCAAGACATACACAGAATTTCAAGTTTCTGTACTCTAACCAGCTTGCTTTACTTATTTTCCCTTATTTACCTCTACTTACCTCCCACTCCTTCAACGCAATCATGTCAAAATATAATTTAGTTTCAGATATCGTTATAATACATACGTATACCAAACTTCAAGTGAAAATCCTAATTTAATTTTATCAGCTCTTTTAATAAGGGGGTGCGAGTGGTGGGGCCATGGAAGATATTGAAAAATCCGAGGTATTCGCTTTTAGTATATACACCAAATCCCAAATTTCTGTACTCTTACAAGCTTGCTTTACTTATTTTTCCCTATATACCCCTATTTAACCCCCAACCCTCAACGGAATCATCTTAAAATATAATCTAATTCCAGATGTCGTTATAATAGGTGTAACAAATTTCAAGTGAATGTCTCAATTTAGTTTATCAACAACTCTAATAATGGAGTAGGGGTATTGGGGGGGTTGAAAAATATTATAAAAAAATCTGAATCCTTGGTATCTAGTACATACACCGAATTTCTAGTTTCTGTACTCTCACCAGCTTGCTTTGCTTATTTTCCCCTATATACCCCTATTTAACCCCCAGCCCATCAACGGAATCATCTAAAAATATAATCTAGTTCCAGATGTCGTTATGATACATACGTGTACCAAATTTCAAGTGAATGTCTCAATTTTATTTTATCACCACCTTTAATAATGGAGTAGGGGTGGCGGATGAGGAAAAATATTATAAGAAATTTCGAAGCCTTGGCTTGTATTACATACATCAAATTTCAAGTTTCTGTACTCTTATTAGCTTGCAATACATATTTCTCCCTATTTACCCCTTTTTACCCCACAACCCTTCACCGGATATCTTTTAAAAACAATCCAGTTCCAGATCTCGTTATAATATATAAGTGTACAAAGTTTCAAGTCAATGTCATTAACCGTTCCGGAGAAAACGTGCGGACCAAAAAGTTATAGACAGACCCAAAGACAGACAGAAAATTTGTTTTCGCTCAAGCTTAAAATCTCGACGTTTCATGACATTCTAAGTCTATTTCAAGAAAAAAACATTTGATTTTATTTTACCATTACTATACTTCCAATCCACTACGTGGATGAGGAAGTAATCCACTACGTGGATGTGGAAGTAATATATAACAGAAAATAATATATTACCCACTTAGATCAGGCTATAGTTGTACAACAGCACTATTACATGTAGTAACCGATCAAGGACTTCATACTGTATTATTAAATCTAGATTTCAGCAGGGCATTAGATATTATAAATTTTGAAATTCTTCAGGCAATATTACTAGAACTATAAAAGAAATCGACATCAAAAAGTATATGTATTGACAATATCAAATGAGATTATTGAGCTTTAACCAGAAGTATCACAAGGTTCTATTTTGGGTCCACTATTATTTATTTTTATACGAACCAGTTGATTAAATAGTTTACTGTCAAAATCTTTTCTACGCTGACAACAATCAAATTTACATTTTTGTTTCTGCGAAAAAAGTAGGCACTGCCTGTGTGAGCGTAAACAATGAAATCAAAACCTTTATAGACTTGATCAAAAGTCATTATCTAGTTATAAATACTTTTAATCAAATGTTATCGTCTTTGGACTCAAGAGAAATCAAGAAATCTTTTAAACATTCTGTAAGAATTATAGCATAAGACACTACTCCGCAAGTTATTGATACATTTAAAAGCTTGGGTATAATAATAGACAGTGACCTGAGGTTTAAATCGCACGTAATCAAGTTAACATAAAAGTCGTACTCTGCTATTGAAGTGATTTATAACCGGCAGTATCCGCCGCAGAAAACCAAATCTATATTATGTAAGGCCTTGGTTGTATCACTTCTTAACTATGCACATCTACTAACTATATGGTCTTAACAGCTTCGTACAAACAAAAAACTCAAAATTCTTGTTTGTGAATTATATATGGAATCCGAAGGTATGGAAGAATTTCGTACAAACTATGGGATATAGCACGGTTTAATATGGATAGGGGACGACTCTTTCACTCTTCTTAACAGCTTCGTACAAACAAAAAACTCAAAATTCTTGTTTGTGAATTATATATGGAATCCGAAGGTATGGAAGAATTTCGTACAAACTATGGGATATAGCACGGTTTAATATGGATAGGGGACGACTCTTTCACTCTGCGTGTCTCTACCACAAAAGTGTTAAATGAAACTCTTCCATATTTATATAAAAAAATTAGGTTCCAGATAGACGCGCATTCAATAAGCATTAAAAATAAAGGTACACTAACTCTTCGTGTACATCATTTTGTTATCATACTATTTTTGATACCTTAATTAAAAATATTATTTTACTTTTCTGATAGCGGACTATTCCAGTATCACAGACGTAGAGATTACCTTCCAGTAATATGCTGGATAGTTATATTTTTTCTACATTATTGTGGCAGGTAATTGCAAAAAGAAAAGTGACAGAATTACGATATACCGAGTTAAACTCTCTTAATTTGGTGTTAATGAAATTTGTGAGATTAGATTACTTGACACACAGATGCGACTGTTTTGGGTTCATTTGAAGATAGTAATATAGTTGAGGTGACATTCGAAGAAGTAAATTCTATTCTGACAAATTGCTATTACAAACGATTTAAGAGATATAACGTATATTGTGTACTACTTACTAACACATGTTCCGATACTCAAATTACCTTGTAAATTGTTTGTGGAAAAACCTTCTCAAAATAATCTTCAACATAACATAACATTATCTCAGCTAGTAACGTTGCTGCTTGGCAGGTAATACATGCATAAAAAATCGGGTTTGGGAAGACCTTACATTAATTATTCAATAAATACGAATTTGTTAATTTTTTATAGGAAAACCCGGTGTCATTGGCTATATGATTATTTAATGATGATGATATGGCAATAATGATTTGGAATTTTTGCCATATAGCCTACCTACCGCTTACCTTGTAATGGGAATATTCGCTAAATTTTATACAATTTTTTTTTTTTATAATTGAACCGCCTTTATAACAACGGTCTCTAAAAATTATAAGACAAAATGTCTTCGTTTCACAGTGGTCCAGAAAAAGTTTTTTCGTTCAAAATTGTCTAGAGCTCTTATTTTGCAACCGATTGGGCTGTTTTTTTTAATATTCGTGATTTAATTACAAAAAAATCTGTAATGGCCAATTTTTGAAATATGATAGCCTGAAAACGGTTAATGTGTCTAAGTGGGCATTTTTTACAAAAATCTTATAGAAAAATATTTTTTTTACCAGTTTAGATAAATCTTGCTACTCGGGAGTTTTTGAGGTCGCTGATCACGAATATGATATTCAAATTGTCGTGAACCAACCTACAAGATGGTGGAATCAATATGGAGGCTATAAAATGCTAAGAAATGATAAAAAAAAATTCGTTAAAGTTAACACTGACATGTTTCAAATATAACTGATTACTATTTTTAAATTCAAATTGTCTCAGTTTTAGGTTCCAGTAAGAACTTCAAGATGGCGGATCCAAAATAGAAATCAAAAATTATTTAAATGTATTATTCTAAATAGGCTACTTTTAAGCATGATTTCCCAATTTGATAAGGGAAAATGGCTGCTATTTATTCATTACAGAGGCACGCAAAAAAAAGTTGTTTGTTCTAATCTTTTGATCAGACCGCTCTACCCATATGTTTTTTGACCCGCCGAATCCAAATCTGGCATATGAATTGTGCCTACAGCCACCAGTTTCTTTCATTGTTCAAAAACAGTTCAGAAGTGGGTCAAAGAGGAAAATTCCTAAGAATTTGTCAAAGTATACAAAGAGTAATATGTGAAACTTTCAGATTTTTATCTTAAAAATTATAGAAATGGTAGAGCTTTTACCGATTTCATCGGAAATCTCTTTATGTTCTGACTTCATATATCGTCGCTCCGGAAGAAAATTGACACAACTCAAAATTTGTATGTTTTGGCTTTCTTGCTCAAAAAGTTCACAAATACGATAGAGATGTCGCTAGAAAAACGTCATAGATAAAATGACTCAATTTCGCCACTTTCGCGCGTCGTTGTTCCCCTATGACGATTATAGTGTTGTCAATCTTGAACAAGCTAACCATTATACTCTTCGCCGATTAACTGCACTTTTCATATAATTGTTGCACATTCTATAGGATACTCTTCGCAGTTTTTTTTGTAAATAATATTGGTTTTAGACATTTTATGTTTAATTACAAAACATATAGTTTCTTTTTTTTTAATTTAAATAATTAATAACTTTTTTATTTATTGATCGATATTGTTGAAAAGCAATAGGGTTCTTCGTTTAGCCAACATTAATTTACTGCCCAAATAACAATACAATTGGACTTTTTGTTCTTAAATTATCGTGCTTACAAGAAACGTGACGGGCGGACAGACAGACGGAGGAACATTTTGAAAGTTGTTCAGAATTCGATCACCAACACAGTGATATGAAATTTATTTCTCTACGAGCAATATTACCGGTTTTAGAAATGTGCCGATCAAATGGAATATAGGTACTCTTTGTTTTGTATTTGCGAAGAGTATAATGACGTTATAACTTTAGTCGAGTCGTGTGTCAGAACTGAATGCACTACATTAAATCAATAGATCTGCTTTAATAGCAGTGATATAAAAAAAACCTAATAGTTATATCTCTCTGATTACAGCTTATTCAGCAAAGCTTTTAAAATGTTAACTATTTAAAATTCTCTTTTCTGCGAAACTAAGTATTTTGAGTTGTGTCACTTTTCTTCCGGAGCGACGATATGTACCATTCCTACGGACATTCATTTTTATATTTGAAAATGTGATAATCCAATAGCCACATGTTTCTCGTGTTTCGCCATGTTCCATTCTCGTGCGTTAAACAAAAAAAATCTGGAGCCTACATATTTGATCGTATAAAAAAACTTCATATACGTTTTTGATGTGAAATTTCCCCCTCTATCGCCTAGTGCTATTAATTTTTTTTATTTTTTTTAAAATGTCAAATTAGTGACCAAAAACCGAATTTGGGCCAATATTTTAGATTTTCTTAGGGGACGCCGCGCCGGCATCTTACAGCTGTAAACTTTCTTTTATCGTATTGTTACGTTTATTCACCTTTTTGGAAACACCCTGTGTGAATCCGTGGGTTCTAAATAATTTCAACAAGAGATAAACACTACTAATAACACTTTATTTAACAATTTACTGACTGTGCAATACTTGTTTACTTAATATTTAACCTCACTTTTCACTTTTCAACTTGTTCACTTTTATAAACTGCCTTCTTAATAAAACTTCTCTCTCTGCGCCGGTAATCGCGCCTTATATACTCCGAAATTACCTCTAGATTAAACCAGAATCTTCTCCAACCACAATCTAGAAAAGTCCACGGCTCCTTCTAGAGTCTTTCTAGTCACTATTAGTAGGCATAGGCGTATCATCTCCAGTTCCAAGGGGGTGTAATTCATAACAGTATTATACACCAACAAAACTACTTATTCTGAAAAATCCAGACATATAACATTTAGTGACCGGCATTTATCAATTTCTGTCTCTGACAACTGGGCTATATATATTTTACTTCCACATCCACGTAGTGGATTGGAAGAATAGCAATAGTAAAAAAAAATGTTCAAAACTTTTTTTTCTTGAAATAGATTTAAAATCTCATGAAACGCAGAGATTTTAAATTTTAGCGAAAAAAAAAATTTCTGTCTGTCTGTCTGTAACTTATTTTGTCCGCGCGTTTCCTCTGGAACAGTTTAAGATATTGACTTGAAATTTTGTACACGTATATATTATAACAAGATCTGGAACTGGATTGTTTTTTTAACATATCCGGTGACGGGTTGGGGGGTAAATAGGGGGAAATAAGTAAAGCAAGCGGGTAAGAGTACATAAACTTGAAATTTGGGGTATGTATTAGAAGTCAAGGCTTCAAAATTTTTCATAATATTTTCCATCCCCATCCCAGTCCATTATTAAAGGGGTTGATAAAATAAAATTGAGATATTAACTTGAAATTTGTTATACGTATATATTATAATGACATCAGGAACTAGACTATATTTTGCTATTATTCCGTTGAAGGGTTGGGGATTAAATAGGGGAAAATAAGTAAAGCAAGCTGGTAACAGTACAGAAACTTGAAATTCGGTGTATGTACTAGAAGACAAGGTCTTAGATTCTTGAAAATATTTTTTAACCCACACCACCTCTACTCCATTATTAAACGGGGTTGATAAAATAAAATTGAGATATTCACTTGAAATTTGGTATACGTTTGTATTATAACGACATCTTGAACTAGATTATATTTTGAGATGATTCCGTTGAAGGAATGGGGGGGGGGGCGAAGCAGAGGTAAATAGGGGAAAAGAAATAAAGCATGCTGTAAGAGTACAGAAACTTGGGATTTGGTATATATACTAGAGACCAAGTTATCAGCTTTCCTTCTGTTATTTTTTGATGACATCTTCCATATTATTAAAATTCTATGATCAATAATTTCCACATACTAGAGTGCAAATATAGCCAAAATGTGTTGTTTAAAGTAACTGGGATGAAAAATCTGGATGTGGAAGTAATGATTCCTTAGGCAGCGGTTTTTTATTTTTAGTATTTATCGCCACTTTTTACCACTGTTATCATAACTTGCTCTAATTGCTTTCATTTATAATTAAGTGAATTTCAAATTTAATAAAAAATTAATTAAATATTTATGTACTTAAATAATGATTATTAAATAAATTATTGCAATATTAGCAGTTTTTCTTATTAATAATGTTTTTTATAGGTAAGTTGCTAAAACATATAATTACACATATAATTAAGTTCGTTGTGTGATGCGTTTAATCAGATAACGATTAGTTTTTATCGTAGTGGAAAAGAAAATAAATCAAGGAAAATTTTAATATCTACACAAAACCACTGTCTCCATTCCCTACGTCGAGCAGTAGGTGATTTATCCTGGTAACAACGCTTTAGACTCAATTTTAATATTGACAGTAGAAATACTATAATGTATTGTACTTCATAACAGAAATTGTTTGAGTGTATCACCTACTGCTCGACGTAGGGAATCACTACAAAACCTGATAAAATAGGAATATAGTTATCCAGATATGTTATGCGTTTACCTCAAACAAAATTAGTCGACTCTTTACCTGGCCCACCATTACAAGTCCCTTATCCGCTCTTGGTTCATTCTTAATATTACCAGCAGCAAAGCCGTAGGTTAAATGATATTTATTTAATATTACTGAATCATTTATGGAGTTCCTCAGTAAACTAACAATATTTATTATAAATAAATAATGTATTACAAATAAATAATTAACACCATGCCAATCAATCAATATAAAGTTGTAAAACAATATTTTCAATTATTAAAAAGTGATTCTAAGAATTATCGGTCGACGCTCATGACCATCGATGGTATTATGAATTATTCCTTTGTTATTCCTCATGATTTTCAAACTGATTTTGGATAAT
This sequence comes from Stenurella melanura, assembly GCA_963583905.1. Taxonomy (NCBI): domain Eukaryota; kingdom Metazoa; phylum Arthropoda; class Insecta; order Coleoptera; family Cerambycidae; genus Stenurella; species Stenurella melanura. The sequence continues at coordinate 37,851,430 of OY757315.1, read as the reverse complement.
CTATACCTATACGGATGCAAATTTTTAGTCAGCTATGTATCCTTATGTAATTGACGATTATGTTTCCTGAATTATACTATACACTTCAGGATGTACAAATGATCATACAACCATACAAAAAAAATTGGTCGTGTAGTAATGAACCTTACTTCGGTGTGGTGTGGTGCTGAATTCGAATTCCGTCATCAAAATTTGTCGTAAATTCAAATAAAAACAAAATCATGAATATACTTTTCGTAAAGGAAAGTGCCATAGCTACATGTCAAGTTTTTCATAGCAGAAGTAAATGTGTTTCTGGGACATTTCTTGACCCGCTGAAGACAGAATTCCGAATAATCACTTTAAAATTTTTAACCTTAAAAAGTCGTAAAGAATTCGGAATCTCTGCGTCTTGTGATTAGTGTACCAATGCTGATTCGTTACCCCCAATATGATTATATTCGTATTGCTGCCGTTATTATGTTATATTTTCCCCTGAATTCGAATGGGTTATGAGGAATGAATCAATACATCTCACTTGTTTTCTAAACTCAAAAACAACATGAGTTTCCAGAATGCAAGCAGAACGTATGTCCTGCACCTAAAAATTTGATAATCTTCTGCGATAATGGACCCTTTTATCCTCGAATGATTGACGCCATGGAAATCTTTTCCGTTTCTCCCGTGTCACTAATCTGTCTAATAACAGACACTGGCTGCTGCATCAGGCGCTGCTCCTTGTCGATACATCTCGTGTTATAACATCTCGTTTTCACAGAAAAAAAATGTATGCAGTAAATCCATTGTTGCTTCAGATTCGCTTTCCCTTCAACCCACACACCCTGCTGACAATCGCATAAAATACATACATACTTAAGCAGGGTTTTATAATTTATTTCCTGGAAATTTATAAATAAATAAACCATGGTCCAAAATAACGTTGCAGTTTCAGTTTATGCTCTTATGATTTCCAACATACTACAAATGAATCAATTATGTGCTTAAACGATGCTGCTTTTGCAAGGATAGTAATATTGTATAATATCTCCTGTGCCTTAAACTGGCTGTGGCGGCCGTCTAGCAATCTTCAAACACTGTTACGGTCGCTAGCATATTTCAAAATGTACTAAGTAAGAACGAGGTAAATAAAATACAATACTTTTTATGTTAACAGCTAATAAATGTATCATGTTGGAATAGGTATCTATTAAGCATCCAGCAAAAATCAGCCCATCATGTTGGCATCCTATCGGTATTTTTATTGACGCTTCATTTATTTGGTGTGTTGATGAAACTTTCGCCGCTCCTCATTGTGGTTTCCTAGATTTCCTAGAAAAAATGAGAATCTAAGAAGTACAACTTTAAATTCATTAAGCGTCCTACTTTTCATCGTATTCTCGACTAATTCCTTATAATCTGGACAATTGTATTTTCTTACAAAATTTTCCATGACGCTTTTTAATGTCACTCATTGTGGTATTTAAAGTTTCATGTCTTAGCAGCATAAGAATTTTTGGTCCAAGCTTTCTTCTTTTATATTATTTATTTAGTACCTTCTACGGGTGTAGAAAAATAAGACAATTATTAGTTTGCGAAAGCTCTGAATAGAGGACGCGAATGCTTCAAATATTTGGAAGATAACTTTTTACCAAATGTATTAACCAATCAAAATTTTGCATTTCAAGTCATGTGTCAAAATTCATCCAATCCGTAAAACATTATAGCGATACCAGGCATACATGTAGTGTTATCAGCCAAGGCACAAATAACATGTTCAAATGTCATTGAAATTCAACAAATGTCAAATTGAAAATCAATTTAGAAAAATGTCACAAAGGTTTAGTAGTGTTCCAAATGATTCAATACACCAAATTGTATTAGAAAATACACCCAAAAACACCAGTAAAAATAAATAGTGTACGTAGAAAATGTTTTTGGAATTTTGTTCGATCGGAAAGTACGAACAGAATGAAGAACGCAGTTTGAATGAACTGGCTTTGATATTAAAAGATTATGCAGTGAACATGAGAAAAGCTGATGGAACAGAATATAACGAAGCAACTGTTAAGACTATTTGGAATGAATAAGTAAGCTACTACAAAAAAAAAAAATCAATGACTTCAAAATAGTGTATAATCCGTTTCCTAGTCGAAAATGCTCGTAATGCAAGAGATGCTACTCGCAAACAACTACAAATAGATCTAAACAAACAAAAATGTAGTTCAGTATCTCTAAGTTTAAATGATTTGAATAAAATCATTAAATTATGGGATGAAAACACTCCAGAAGGTTTACAATTTTTTTTTACCATATTGTAGCCGTTGAGGTAGCTTGGCGCAGTGGAGAAGCTGCTGCTTGGGTAATTGATTATTTTAGTATTAAGAAAAATAATCATGGAAGGCCGACCAATCGAATTGATTACAATCCAATTTTCAGCAAAACTTGCTAAGGTGGGTTAAAGAATTGCACAAGTAGTAAATGGCTTGTGCCAAATATTGAAACCCAAAATGTATTCCTGTTACATTGTTTCATAAATTGTTATCTAAACGAGGTAAAACTACGACTGACAATCGTCTCTATTTAAGACCAAATCACTTCTGGAAATACGAAAATGATTCCTGGTTTGACAATATGCCTATACGCAGGAATACGATTAACGGATGGCACGAGCTATTGGGATGGATACTAAAAACAAAAAGACAACTAATCATTTTAATCGTTCAACCTTAGTGAGTCAAAGAGGGATCCCAGAGCAGCAACTAATAAAAATTCACACAACTCTGGTTCCATAAAGCCCTATCTAACCATTGATAAAGATCTTAAGGTGAAATAATCAACAGTATGCGAGGTAAGACATCTGCAGTAAGAACCAACAATACATAAACTAATTTAATAGCTTAACTCTTTTAAAATTGGTGCAGTTCATCACATCCCCTTTTTATGTATTGGGCATATTATGCCAAGGTTCCATTGTGGAGGGATTACAGTTTGTGTCTAGATCATGGTGAGCCAAATGTGTAAATAAAAGGTTATCTCCCCCATGCCTGTCTAGTTCTGCAGCAAGTCGTTGGAGCCAGCTGCCTTGTTGTTTTCAATTCTGGCAATCGCAGCTTTAATCTCTTCAATTGCAGGTGGGGATTCTTCAGTTTGCTGTTCGTTGATGCCTTAATCCGATGCGAGTGTGGGGCGTTCTTCGAATGTGATTTCTTTGTTGAGCAGTTCCTCGAAGTATTCTGCCCAACGTACCAGTATGCCTAGTGCTGCTCACAATATTGCCTTCCTTGTTTCTGCGTTGAGTGACTCGTGGTTTGAAGTTCCTTCTCATATCATTTATCTTTCTATAAAATTGTCTATTGTGTTGATTTTTGTGTGTATTTGCTATTTTTTCAAGTTGTTCTTGCCAATGTTCTTTCTTCTTTCATTTGTGTACTATCTTTCCCTCCCTTCTTCTCTTGGCATTCTTCTACAGCTGCGCAAGGTTGCTCTGAGGTAGGCTTTAAGCTGGCCTGAGAGTACATTAAGCATAAGGCGAATGATGTAAGCGCATGCCGTAACAGAAATAAACGTACCCAAATCCGTATGAGCATTCATAGTGTACATAACATAAGACGTATGGCGTAAGACATGGTTTATTTTCATTTCCTTATGTCTTATGCTTAAGTCTTACACAATCCGGTAAAAGCGTACGCTTTCGAGTACAAAACAGATTCGCCACAAATCTGACATTTCAGGATAAAATATATTAATTTTGAATATAGAAAAATTATTGGTGATAATCGCTTAGGCTTTTATTGAATGAAAATAATACTACAATAGGATAAATCAACAAAATGTATCTACTTCTGTCATGTTGATTTGTAGTGTCCTGCGCATGCATCGATCGTACGTTTACCACACTATGAATGCACCTCTGTAAAATTAAGTCATACGTCTTATGGTTACATCTTATGGCTTAATGCTAATGCACTCTGAGTGTGCCTTTATTCTTCCTACTTGTTGCGTTCTTCATCATACCATTCACAGTTTCTGGTCTTTGTCTTTTGCTTTATCACATCACTGGCATCTGTAAAATTTCTTTACAGCCTTCCTCTTGTTCCTCAATATTCGCATTATCCCCCTCTTTAATAAGCGTGCATTTAATGTACCAATGTACGCACTTTTTTTTGTGGGGTCTCTTAATGCCTCCACATCGTACCTTGTAATCTCATTTTCTTTTTGTTTTTTTACGTTCGATATTCGAATCCGAAGACGTGATGTTGGGAATCGACATTGGCGCCTCTGAATACTTTGAAATTCATTATGTCTGAAGCGTGGTGTCTATTAGTTCGTGGTCGATTGCAGTTTTGGACTTTTCATCTGGGGAGGTTCATGTTAATTTATGGATGTCTTTATATTGGAAACAGGTACTTGATATGACCATGCCTAGTGATGCATCACTGTTGATTAGCCGTATTCCATTGTCATTGCTTATGTGATCAGAATCGTCCTATAGTAGGGATAAATATTGACTTTCTGCCTATCTCTGCATTAAGAATTTTAATGTCGTTGTTTAGGGCATGATCTGTATATATTTTCAAACTCCAATAGAAATATAATGGTGGTTCTTTTTATCGTCCAAGAACTAGGTAACAATCTGCTTGAGTGATACCCAAATCTTCCTCTCCATGGTGGGCCCGAAGCAAGTTTGTGTCTGTCACTCGGTATTTTTTCTTCTCACATTTCTGGATGTCTGTAGAGTACATTTCCACTAAAATTAAATTCGCCTATCGCCGAATGTTTTTTAAACGTATTTTACTTTTTTTTGTTTCATTAATTTTAAATAGCAAAATTGAGGTAAATTAAAAATAAACAAAATCAATTTTTAGATGATTTGACGAAAAATAACAACTTCTTACTCTTGTAAAATTTTCGAAAAAATTAGTATTTTCCTAGATATAGCGATTCGAATTTTTCCAAAAAGGAGGGAGCGGAATACGAGACAAAAACTAGGAAAATTCTGGTAACTTTTTTTCCTCTATGACTTTTTCCTAAAGTGCACTCGGTCCAAGTTTTTCCGGAAAAACACGAAAAAAAAAACCGGAGAATGGAAAATTTCGTAAATTATGAAATTTAAAAATATGAAAAAATTCAGACGTATAGGTTGAGTTATTCTTTAAAATTTTGGTCCGTTGTAATTTTTTGCAACGTGTATATTTGCCGAGTTATCAACAGTTTCTCACGGTCAAAAAACTGTTAAAAACTCGGAAAATTAGCACGTTACAAAAAAATTTCAAGAGTTAAAAATTTTAAAGAATAACAACCTACACGTCTAAATTTTTTCAGATTTTTAAATTTCACAGTTTAGGGTCTTTTTTCGTGTTTTTCCGAAAAAACTTGCACTTCAGGAAAAAGTCATAACGGAAATAAGTTTTATATTTTAATAATACATTTACCAGAAATTTTTCTGGATTTTTTTGTCATCTCTTTCTATTCCCCCTCCCTCCTTTCAGGAAAACTTCGAACCGCTATATCTCAGAAAATATGTATTTTTTCGAAAATTTTACAAGCGTAAAAAGTTGGTATTTTTCGTCATATTATCTAAAAATTCATATCGCTTTTTTTAAATTTACCTGAATTTTGTTAATTATAATTAATTAAACAAAAAAAGTAAAATACATCTAAACAAAAAATTCTGGGATAGGCGATTTTAATTTTCGTGGAAATCGGCTCTACACACCCAAAAATATGAAAAAGAAAAAATTCTTAGTGACAGACACTTTGATAAACTTGCTTTGGGCTCACCGTGTCTCATTTAAACTCATTTTTACTCAAAGTTGAAATGTGAAAAAATGATGGGTGATGCGGCTTTTTTATTGTCATATTCGATTCCAGCACACTAAGAGTTACAAGAATATCTAAGGCAAATTCATTCAAAAAAATGTATCATCGTTAGCCAGTGTAATATTTTAGAATGACCGCCCTATACCGGGTGAGTCACGAATTGCGCTCGCCCCGATATTTCTTAAAATATTTGGAATAGAAAATTGAAATTTGGAGGCCTTATTACACGACTAAAATGCCATCTTTTCAATAAAAAATCAAGTTTGGTGCACATCCGGTTTGACCGGAAATGCCCACAACTTTCGATTTTTAAATGGAACACCCTATATATTTTTACATTTTTGGAATCTAGAGGAAATTTTGGATGCAATACATCCATTTTGGTCACTTTTTGATAAACATTAAAAATTTTATTAAAAAAGCTATTTCTGAATCCAGAGTGCTGTGGTGCCCAAAATATATTTTAGTTTGTGTGCTACGTTACTATAAAAATAAAAAGAGCAATATGATTGCATTACTTAATTCTCTAGAGGCGTTTAAAATTTTTAAATTTGATTTTTACCCACTAACTCGGTTTTTTTAAATGGGAATTTAATCGTTCACCAACATTTTTAAATACCTAATTTTTATACGAATCTAATGATACCAAAATTTTGAAAACCCGCTCAGAAATATTTGAGATTTCAGCCAAAATACAATGCAACCAAGCTTTTAGAAACATGCGGCTAATAGATAATAGACTAGTGGGCTTTGGAAACTAAAATGGCACATTTCTGTGTAAATCTGGTAACCTAATAACATTGGAAAAATCATAGTAGCCATTGAATGTAATAAAACAATATCAGCTGTCAGATAGATACAAAATTTTAGTAAAACGAAAAGGTCGATATGTTACTGATATATGGACAGCGTCTCAAAAATTCAACTGCAGCTGCAGAACTGTATCAACAACGATATCCCAACAGACGTCATCCAAGCAGACACTTGTTTGCCAGAGTGGAACAAGAATTAAGAAACTAACCCAATCAACAAGATGACCATCAAACATTTATTGTAAGTGAGGACAAAGAAATTGATGTATTACGGTTTGTGATGGTATACCCAACAACATCAACAAGGGAATTGTCAATGGAATGCGACATTAGTCAGTCTTCGGTTTGCAGAATTTTAAAGAAACATAAGTTTCGGTCTTATAAATACCAAATACACCAACATCTTTATGGAGATGATAACGACAGGAGGCTAGTATATTGCAACTGGTTCTTAAATGCAGTACAACAAAACCCAGGTTTTCCTTTTCATATTTTATATTCAGATAAAAGTAGATTTACGAACCAAGGTATGTTTAACAGAAATAATACTAGGTACTGGGCTCAAGAAAATCCGAGGTTGGTAGGGCGGGGGAATATTCAGGAAATATTTGGGTTTAACTGTTGGTTTGGAGTACTTGGAGATCGATATTTTTTTATGGAACACTTACTGGCGAACGATATTTATTCTTTTTACAAAACCAGACAGCAGAATTTCTTGACTTACTTCCTCTTGCCTATTTACAAAATCTGTTTTTCCAACAAGATGGTCCTCCCCCACATAATTCCAGAAGAGTGATGGAATATTTAAACAACTTGCATGTTGAACGCCTTATCGCAAATCAAGGTCATATCAGGTGGCCTCCTTAAAGTATATAAAACTTCTTCAAATACCCGTGAAGAGCTGCAAAATAAAGTTGTACGGGCCCTTAATGAAATAACGCCGGCTGAATTGCGTAGAGCCATTCAAGCAACTGTACGCAGAGCCGAATTGTGTATAGAAAAAAATGGTGGACATCTTCAACAATATCTATAAATGTCAATTTATGGTTTAATTATATTAATTATTTTAAAGATACCTACTGTTACCTAGTTTAAGTTTAATTGTTCAAACGGAATTGATTTTTATTTATTTATAGGCCCGATATTTATGTTCATTTAAATAAAACTCTGAAAACCGAACTGATGTCGCATTCTATTGCAAATGTCCTTGTGGATGTAATTGTGTTTACCTCCACATACCTATGCTAAACTTAATTGTAACGTTCTTTGCGCTCACAATTATTAAATGTTTGATAGCTCAAGATTGCCTATAACTACACGAGTCTGTCTGACAGCTGATATTGTTTTATTACATTCAATGGCTACTATGATTTTTCCAATGTTATTAGGTTACCAGATTTACACAGAAATGTGCCATTTTAGTTTCTAAAACCCACTAATATATTATCTATTAGCCGCATGTTTCTCAAAGCTTGGTTGCATTGTATTTTGGCTGAAATCTCAAATATTTCTGCACGGATTTTCAAAATGTTGGTATCATTAGATTCGTATGAAAATGAGGTATTTAAAAATGTTGGTGGACGATTAAATTCCCATTTAAAAAACCGAGTTAGTGGGTAAAAATCACATTTAAAAATTTTAAATGCCTCTAGAGAATTAAGTAATGCAATCATATTGCTCTTTTTATTTTTATAGTAACGTAGCACACGAACTAAAATATATTTTGGGCACCACAGTACTCTAGATTCAGAAATAGATTTTTTAATAAAATTTTTAATATTTATCAAAAAGTGACCAAAATGGATGTATTGTATTCAAAATTTCCTCTAGATTCCAAAAATGTAAAAATATATAGGGTGTTCCATTTAAAAATCGAAAGTTGTGGGTATTTCCGGTCAAACCGGATGTGCACCAAACTTGATTTTTATAAAATTAATAAATAAAAAGGAACGTTCTGTGTAAACATTTTGTCGATTTCTTTTGGGTACCTGTGATCCATTGTTATTACTTAGACTAAACATTATCTATCATTTTATACTTTTCTTATTGAAACTATAGTAAATACACAATTATTACACAAATCAAACACCAAGAACATACTATTATTATTATTATAAACTTCAAACTTAATTTTTATTGTTTTATTTTATAGCCTCTCTAACTATTATGAATGTGTTAAAAACATTTTAAATGTAGAAAATTATTAATTAAATACACGAGACCAGACATCTATATTTCTTTAGTATTTGTTTATGTAGTAAGTAAACTGCATCAACTGATAACAACCTTTCTAATTTGAAGGTAAATCAGCTCGGCGCGGCGCTACCTCCCAAATAGTATGAATAAAATAGTTGCAGCTGTTATAGAGGTGGTGGGGAAAACTACAGGGCTGAATTATCAGTAGCTTTAATTCTATATAAATAAACCAAAGAAGGCGTCGGAAAAACAATGACCTGTCGGTATACAGGCGAACCTGAATCGAGTCAGCCTAGGAGCAAAATTAAAAACAATAACTTGAAAGCAGTTCCAGTAATTTGGTTTTAATTGCGGTTCATTACTCGAAATATTCGATACGGGCAAGTGGAGTTGTTTTGTTTTATACGAGTTTAATTGATGTGACAGTGCACGATTTAGCAAAGGATTAACCAAAAAAAGGTATATTTTTGTTTTGTTAACTAACTAAGCCAAAAAATATTTTTTTAATTTATTTAACAAGGACTTAAATGTTAAGTGGATATTTAAATATTTATGTTGTGAGGCTAGCAAGCATTCTAAAAATCTTTAGTGCCATTTACACATATGCATTTGTAAAGAACCCTGTTCAGTTTAAATACAATTTGGCTTTCAGTGAAATGTTCTGAAATTTTTACATATTGTAGTGTTTATGTTTCTGATGAAAAGTCGCAATGGGCAAATCCCTCAAAATTTTATAGTTTTTGAGACACAACGTATCATTTTCGCCATTTTAAATATTCATGAAGTCTTCACTCTTGAACTATTAACTTTCGGGAAAAAGTAAAAGCTCAAAAACCATTTAAGTCCAATAAAGCTCACATAATTATTTCATTTCTTCTTAACTTTAGGAAAAAAATACAAGAAAGAAAAACCATTTAAGTCCAATAAAGCCCACAGAATTATATCAGATTTCTTTTAACTTCTAAGTTTCAATAAAAAATATGGAATTATAATTAATCATATTAATACATGCATTAATAAGTGTTGATCTAAAGTTCTGGAAGAAAATCCTTGAGCTTTACTGAAAAATTAAACATTATTTTACCCCTAAATTTTATCCTGAAATATTTACATAGTTTAAGAGCCAAAATTCTCTCACTTAAAATGTCTCAAATTATCTAGTTTTGATGCGAGCACAATCCTCAAAGAATTTGAGCTAGGATTAAAAATCCTTAAGAGAACTTTAGATCTTTTGGTAAAATACGAAAAATACAAAAACTATCATAGAGACGAGAATTAAAAGGCAACAAACTCTACCAAAAAATTTAATTTTCGTAGATATAACCGTTTTAGCGTAAAATAAGAATTGATGTTATGGGGGTTGGTGGCCAACGCGCGAGCGCCAAAATTAGCGTTTTCCGTGCGTATCGGCACAGAAATTTTAATAACCTTTGGAAAAATTCACGGATTATAAAATTATTTAAACATTTACTGTGCAAGGACTTAGAAGCTCCTCGGAAATTGAATTCTATACAAATTTTCGTCGAAAGTTTTGTTCCTGCTCATTTATGTCTCCACCCACCCAAAAAATTTCACTAGGTATATACAATTATTGAGATTACTGATATCACAAACAAAAAAAAAAAATCTTTCTGGCCTGGGGTCTGACCATGTTTACTATTTGTTTTTGGGGCCGCTGAATCCGAATCCGATTTAACTCCATCAGATCAGGATTTTGCCATAACCTCAAAAAATCCATAATTTAAGCGGTTTCGACATCTCTTCACATAAATCTCTGTAAGTACCTTTTTCTAGGCAAAAATGACCCCCTCCTTTTTGTATTATATCGGTTGCAAATTAAATTTCCAATCTGATGATGTGGGGCGACCATTTTCCCGGAGCATTTTAAGTGAGATATTCGAGAGCCATTTCTGCCAAACGAAGGCTGGCAAAAATCTGTAAAATTAGGGATATGTAGAAAGACGTAAGAAATCGTTTGGCGTAAATCGGAGGTTGGTGCGCGCCTTGGTTTTCGAGATATGGCCACCGAAAGGTGAAAACTGATTTTTTTTACCGCTTCCCTAAGCTACATCTCGAAAACGAAACGAGATACAGAGCTGCGGTTTACGCCATTCGATTTCTCTCGCCTTCCAACATACATCTCAATTTTTTAACATTTTGCTGGCACTTCCACACCTTCCGGTGACTTCGAGCGTCCATATCTCGAAAACCAAGGCACGCCTCGACCTCAGATTTGCGCCAAACGATTTCTTGCATCTTTCTACGTACCCCTGAACTTTTTCAGATTTTTGTTAACTTTCGGTTGGCAGAAATCTCGATGCACCAATTGTCGGGGGATATCGTGCGTAAATAGCAAAAACAAAACATTGAACTGGAAGATTTTACTGCTGAAATAGATGATTTCGAATATTCAGACATTGTAACAACAATGAAATTAGCAACGATAATGAGGATTCTGAGTCTTATTACAGTAATGATTATAAAGTTAGCGATGATGATAGTTCGCAGAATGAGTTGGAACTCGATGAAGTTGAGTATGAGTCAGTGTAGGATTAATGTATATAAAGCACCTTATCTAATAATCGACGCAATTTTCATGGGTTAGGCCCATATGCACAGGGTAAACCATGTAAAAAACGCGCCATGCGCCTCGTGGGTTGTGAGGCAACGAATGAAATTTAAAAAACAATTTTTAGAAACTGTAAATTTACCAATCTTGCAGATACTCAAGTACTCTACTGCTTGTATGTAGACTTCGTCGCGATTTAATGCAGAGAGCAAGTTATTCGCGGAAAACCGGTTTTTTGAAACTTTGATATTAAATATCTCTAAAAGGGCGACATTTTGGGAAATATGCAAAAGATCAATGTTATAGATAATTGAATTGTCTGCATTTTTCACGTTGACTTCATGGACGTCCGAGTGTATAGGAAGTGAGATATTCGCAGAAACCTGTTTTCTTTGGAAATTTGACCTTGAATATCTCGCCAAGGGCGAGGTTTTAGGGAAAAATTAAACAGATCAATCTTGTAGATGATTCAATTCCCTCTAACTTTCACACTGACTTCATGTACGTCCGATGCATAGAAAGCGATATATTTGCAAAAAATCGTTTTTTTTTTAATTTCGGCCTTGAATATCTCGAAAAGGGCAAGGTTTTTGGAAAAAATGTGAAACACAAATCTTGTGGATAATTGAATTCTCTACAACTCTCATGATAACTTTATTGCTCTCTGAATTTTTTGGCGCGAGAAAATCACGAAAAAACATGTTTTTGAAAGTTTGACCTTGAAACGTTGTGGGAGGTTTGGGTAAAAATCAAAAGGGCAAAATTTAGATACTTCAATTCTCTACAACGTTCACTTTGACCTCGTGGGCATCCGATGCATAGGACGCGAGACATTTGCAAAAAACTTTGACCTTCAAAATCTTGGGTAGCCATGCTGGGATTTTTGTGGTTTTTGTGAATTTGGGTTTGGGGCACTTCAAAGAACGTCTGTGCAAAAATTTAGATTTTTACTAATTTTGTCCAGGTTTCCTCCGCTTTTTATATAATTTCCGTGGGCTTTCATCATAGATAGCAATTGGAAAAAATGTGAATATTCAGTACAAAGAATATATTTATAAAAATCTCCGATTTTAAGATACATACACTCTGTTGCACATGCATGTTGAATCTAAATTATAATGAAAAAATGGATATGGCCTATTAAAAACAGATGCCCTTAACTTATTTTTGCATTTTTATTCATGTGTCAAAGTTAATTTTTTGTCATTTGCCAGCAATTTGAAAACAAAATTTTATATACTATAAATCCAACGAAAATTACAAAGATTTTTTTTTAAATTCCCTCTACCGCGCACCGACCGGAATTTTCGTCTGACAGTGTAATTGGGGTATGTCAAGAACATATACTACTACCTATGAGGCCAGATAACGGTAACCATTCGTTTAAAAAAAAAATCCTCCTCCCCTCTCCATATTCTCCCATCATACCAAAAAATTTCAGAGAAAAAAAGTTTCGCAGTTATATGCTGTCTTCGATTACTCTCAGACAGTAACATTTCGTCATCGAATTTGCATGCCATTTTGTTGTTGTTTGTTTGTGCATTAATTTTTCTGGGAGGATTTTTACGAACGACTGGCCTTATGACCTCGAAATGTTCATAGGCTGCGGAAGTGTCAGGCCAGTCGTCACACACCTTGCACTGACGAGAGCCAACAGCTCGAAACTGCAGTCTGCAAGTGGCCCGGGACGCCTGGCACGAGAGTTCCAGTAGTTAGGAATAAATATTTCGGCTGGCGTTTCTTTCAATCGAAACCAATTTGGTGGTAAAATATAATTTCTACACTTAACGTGCCAGGCTTGCAATTCGTAATCCAGCGCTCGGCGAGAGACATATAGTCCGGAGAATAGCTGTTGATTTGCAATCTGGTTGCTATCCTTAAGAAAATAAGGATTCATAGAGACGATTGACAGAAATATATCGTTTAAACAATTAAGTCAAGAAGCAATGTTATCTATCAGAAATCCGTGCCAATGCTAAGACTACAAAAAGGAACTTTTTGATTCTGATGGGCAGAATCTATGCAATACGGTATTTTTAAGAATAAGTATTTAAGTTAATATAACGTAAACGCAACTTTTTGTTATCTTGTATAATTTTTTTGCTTTTTTTCCTTGAGAATTTTTTGTTTATTTTGATCCGTGTTCGTTTAAAGGCTCAAATATATTTTTATGTATTGTTCTCTGTGTGTGTGACTATGGTCTAGGGTCCGTGGAAATTAATTTGCCCAGGGCCTCTTAAACCGCAACTATGCCACGGACACTAATTATAATCATCAAACGTTTGATGTGTTAAAATGGTATACTATAGTTAATGATAGTCAATTATTTGAATACAAAGTATTTTCGTTAATTAACGACAATCATTATTATTTTGTTACATGTGAGACGCGAAAAGTAATCTGGGATAGTGATTTCTATAACACTTTTCTATTCTTTACAAAAAACATCCCTTTATATTTGCCCCCATTTATTTATTAGGTTTTTTCTTGTTATTTCTTTCATAATTAATTTTTTAAGGGTATCCAAGCTGTATATTTTTCATTAAAGGTGTATTAGATTTCCTCTTGGTAATGCCGTCAACGACCTGTTAAATATTACTTTTGTTGGTCAAATAAGTTTGTAAATCTGACGCCAACAGACAAATACATGGCAAACGTACAGACAGACCAACAGAACTGGAAAACCTTAATTTTCATGATCCAATCTGAAACAAGAAGATTGGAAGAAATCTCGGAGAGCAACTGTTTGCATTTATGATACTTCTCTTCCCACCTTCAAGTAACTAAAAGAAATTACGCCCACATTTCCCAGACGCCTCTCCACCTGCTCTCATGGAGGTTTAGTTCCCAATGCAATGTAAGATAAATTTGGAACGACATGAGCGTTGAACAGACACACTGGCCGCATAAACTCAAGTGTGAGTTGGCGACATGCAGCTAGTCCGACTGTTTAAGGAGAGTTTAAAGTTGATGTCGCTAGAAGTACTTAATCGAAAGTCAGCGGCAAAGTATCTCAATTTTTTATGTTGCGTTTCTGCGCATTAAAAGGTTAATAAAACGATATATAAATATTAGTGATGACAAATCTGTGAGTAGCAAGTTTTAGGTTAACAAAACACCTGGTTTAAATATATAGACAGTCTTTGGATTGATTTTCTTTGATATATTAATGAGGAAGCTTTTTATTAATGTGTGAAGTGATTAAATTCGTCATACACTGCCTTGAAAAGTCCAAATATGACGAATACGGAAAATAAAAAATGAAAAAAATATAGTAAGGAATTATAATAAATTCCACAACAAACATACATTATGCCAATTTGTTAAGCATATTTTTATATTTACCTAATTGCTTGGCTTTAATGAGCGTTATTTTATACTATTTATGACAATTAAAAATTTGGTAGGCGTACGGAGATGATTTTCACTAATAGACTGGAGAGCTCATTTGATGTGTGTCATTAGCCAAATTAAAATTTAGCCTTGACACAGCAAGGTCTCTCATAAAACTATTATTATATAAGAAAGCGTTTATAAATATAATATGCAAATTTTAACAAAATTCAATAAACTCGAGCTATCGAAAAGACACATGTCAAACTACAGGGTGATCAATTTAAACTGAGAGTCAAATATCTCAGAGCCAAAGCATTTTCGGAAAAAAAATCATCTAAAATTTGTATTGCTTCGAGGAGGAAACGAAACATTATTTTCTTCCTAATTGAAGATCATTTCAAGGTCAACTGTGTACTTTTTAACGGAAACATATTTTTAATTACAGCACCGGTCTCTATGAAATATTTAACAAAAATGCACATCTGACGTTATTGATTTTAATTAAAATACCCCGACCTTACCAGGAATAACTTAATTGAGAAATTGTAATTTTTAACAAATTTTCCAATTTAATTTTTTTATATACAAGATATTCTGTTGGCTCTGCTGAAGAAATGTGAACGATTAAGGTTAGAATGGTTAGCGAGATACAAGCAGAAAACTGAATCGCAGCACCATATTTTCCGGAGGGCGACTCGCGAGGCGGCTCGACCTCGACTGATAGACATGGGGACTTTTAGTAGTATGAATATCTTTTGCCAAGTTTTCAAAACTTCATCAGCTCTAACAATGGAAATGTTTAAGGAATCACTAGTGTAACGCTAGATGTTAGAAAAATATGTAAAACCTAATAGAGGAACAGTAGAAGCTATATGCGGTAATATGCTATGAGACCTGTGTACGTACTGATTTCAGCAGCCAAACTAGGAGCGAAAATTTTTTTTGTTTGCATTTTTGAATACATGTATTCGCAGGTAATAGAGTCGGGTAAAATTTAAGCTGACTTGCGTCATGTCCGCTAAAACGTCTGAACTGAGATTGTATTTGATGCATAAGAAATGCCAGTAGTTCTAAAACAGTTCTCTTCTCCTGCAACAGCAATGATGTCGCTAATAATTATAAAAAAATAGGAAAGATTATTAATTTAGTAACTTCGTCATTTTAGTGGAATTCTGATTATACAGTGTCCGCCATAAAGTTGGCTACATATGGGAAAAAATTGTATTATTGACTTTTCCAAAAAACTCTATTGGGGGTTTCGTTTATGCATGTCCAACAACAAAAATTACATTTGGACACATGTCATGTGATCATCGGTTTGGCCGGACTGTAAAAACCAATTGACGGTGGTACCGAAAAATGGGTCAAATTGTTAAGATATCGAAAAATTTTGTGAATAAAAAGTGCATAGAATACAACGGACCCCATATATCAAATTTGAAGCAGATATGAGGGAAATAAAAAAGTGCAAATTTTACCCCTACCATTAATTACTATATGAAAAATCATAAACTCTTGTGTCTATTTCAGAAATATTTGATTAGTTTCGACAGAAACTTTATGTATTTTAGTTGAATAAAGGTATCTGCATGTAAAGAAAATCGGTAGAGGTATTTACACAGAACTTCCCTCTTTATTTGTGCATGGCTGTCACTCTAAAAAATTATTAATTGTGAATGACATTGACAATAATAATTGGAATATACTTATCAGTATTATTACAAAGAAAACATGATAACTTTTGGTCAAAAAAATATATAGAGTGGTCATCTGACACCAAAAATTCAATATTAAATAACAGGTGCCAAATATGGAAGGCTTGCGCAAATACCTATACAAAAGTCCACCATGATCGAATTATTTCTTGGAATGACCAACCTGTACATGTTTCAACTATAATAGGTGCATAAATATTATTGCCATCTGTGACATTTTCAGTTCCAGATTCACGTAGTGGAGTGGAAGTATAGTAGTAGTGGTTAAAAAATTTCATATATATTTTTTAAACAGGTTTAAAAAATGTTATGAAACGTGGAAATTCTAAATTTGAGCATTTGACATCTTTTTTTCATGCATTCTAGTGGTAAAAAAATTTTTGATCATCTGTTCTATAACAGTGGTAAAAACATTTTTAACAATTTTGTATTTTGTAGTGGGTAAATATTTGCAAATTTTAATTTTTTTTTTAATTTTCAAAAATTTTTGGAATAGGCTTAGAATATCACGAAACGTGAAAATTTTAAATTTGAGTGAAACAAATTTTTTCCCATCAATTCTATAGTGGTAAAAAAAGAATGCCATGAAACGTGGAAATTTAAAATTTGAGCAATAACAAATTTTTTCCGTCATCTATTTTGTATTTTGTAGTGGGCAAAAATTTGTACATTTTTTATTTTCAAAAATTTTTTGAATAGGCGTAGAATGTCATGAAACGTGGAAATTCTAAATTTCAGCAAAAACAAAATTTTTCCATCAATTCTATAACAGTGGTAAAAAAGAAGATTGCCATGAAACCTGGAAATTTTAAATTTGAGCAATAATAATGTTTTTTCATCTCTTCTAGTGGTAAAAAACTTTTCAAAAATGTTTGTAAAAAAGTTTCCTATTTTTTTTTCTTCTGAAATGAGCTTAGAACGTCATGAAACAAAATTTTTTCTTCTATTCTATAGTAGTGGTAAAAAAAGATTTCAAATTTTCTGAAAATGTTCATTTCTTTTTTTGTTTAAATAAGTTTAGAATGCGATGAAACGAGGAAATTTCTTGCCAGGAAAGGATAGGATCGTAGTATTAGTAGTGGGAACGGTGTTAGTAAAAATAAAATATTTCATATAATAATAAAAAAAAATCTGAAGTCTATGAGAATAAAGAAAATAAATTATTTTTCTTTTAGCGGCAATAAATAAAAATTCTGGTTGACAAATAAATATTTAAAAAAATTAACAATGTATTAATAATAAAAAGTAAGAAAGTTGATTTTATTAGAGCTAAACACGTGCTAGTAGTAATAAAAGATACATTTTTGGGGAAAGTAAGTTTTAACAAAACTCGCGGCGCGGTTTTATAAAATAAGTACATGAGGATTCGAACACGCAACTACCACATACATTTATTGCTGTTAGAGTATCCTACCAATTGAGCTACGCGATCCTGTGTCAGTTCTAATCTAAAACGTGTAATATGTACGTAAGAGAAAATTGTAAGACTTAGTGGTTTGACAGTGTTTGTTTGACGGATGAATATCCATTATTTACCAATAAAAATAACTTAAATATTTCATATAAAGACGTTTTTCATATTTAGAGTGGTGCTAATTCACGGAAATAAAGAATATTCGTCGTTAAATCAAAAGAAGTGGGAAATAATCTTGGTAGACATAAATTGACAATGTCTTTAGGCTATTGCTTTAAGTTTGTGTGCAAGAGATAGTGAAAACGTATGTGCAATATTAATTCATACATCGCTCATTTTAAAGTGGAGCCGACTCTAATAATATATATACCTATAAATTGTAACCGAAGAGCCAATGAGAAGGCTATTAGCCTCAAATTCTCAAAATAATGTTGACGACCAACGCGTATTTTCCAAGTGAAACTCGTTAAATAGTAATCTGGGCCTTTTCAGATCCATTTCAATCGAAAGGTGGGCTCTTTAGCTCTAATTTAAAAATAAAGTCCCTAGAACATCTAACATAGAAGTTATCCACGAAACAGACGTTAAGAGCGTCTTCGCTGCTAGACCGTAGTTTCTCAAGTAATATGTTAATAAGAAAATGGGATAGCCTGGCCCTTTTTAGACAACTTTTAATCGAAGGGTGGGTCCTTTAGCCCTAATTTAAGAAAAAAAATTAAGTCCCCAGTACACCTAACATAGAAATTAATCGCGAAATAGACGTTGACAGCATATTCGCTCCTAGCACATTTTTTAAGATACACTAAAATAAAATGAGAACTATTAATTTAGCCCTATTCGGACTGATTTTAATCAAAAGGTGGGCTCTTTATCTTAAAAAAATATGTCCCTAGTACATCTAATACAGAAGCTGACCGTTAAATAGACGTTGACAGTGTTTCCGTTCCTAGCGTATCTTTTATGCTAATCTAAAATAAAATGAGATCCATTAACCTGGTCCTTTTCGGACCGATTTTAATAGAAAGGTGGGCTCTTTAGATTTAATTTTTTTTAAATAAGTCTCTACTACATATAATGCATACACATAAAAACGCTGACAACGTCTAGTTCGTGACTAACTTCTATATTAGATGTACTGGGGACTTCATTTTTTTCTTAAATTAAAGGTAAAGAACCCACACATCGATCAACAGTGGTTTAAAAAGGGCCAGGTTATTCAATTTTTTTTAATTAACATACTAGGGACCTAATTTTTTTTTAATTAAAGCTAAGGAGTCCACCTTTCCACTAAAATGGGTCCGAAAAGGCCAGGCTATTATTTTCTTTTTAATACGAGTTTTACATGAAAAATGCGCGTTGGTCATCAAAATTATTTTTGAGAATTTTAAACTAATGGCTTTTTTATTAGCTCTTGGGTCATAATTTGTGGATAAAAATGTTGATATTATCATTAGCTACGAATTTATGTATTCAGAAATGCAACAAAAAAATTTTTTCGCGGCTAGTTTCGCTGCTAAAATCAGTCTCGTCTGTGTATAGGGAGCTATAAACGTTCAAAGTGTAACAAATGTTCGGTCGCGACCGCTGGATGGAGTCGGGAAAAAATATACAAAATGACTTTTTAGATGATAGCTAGTGTTATTAGCATGTGGATATGGGGTGTGCGGTTGGGCGGCTTACAAAGTTGTATCTTTCCCTATAATGGGAACATTATAGGGATTTAATTGATCTAATAGTAATTGCTGTAATGAAGAAATAATACACAAAACCGATGCAGCTTGACATTTCTTCAGACATACCTAAAAACGTGCGTCCAGCAGAGCGGTAAAGCGAACATATGGGGTTACAATTAACTTGAACAAATCCATACACTGACCGTGCGGCATATCCGATTATTTTTATTTCAAGAAATGCAATTTGTAAATACTTAATAATAAAATATCTCTGTAAATTATGTGCAAGTACTTATTGCTAAATTATTATTAACGGTAAGTTACACACTTCATTTTGCAATCACAAATTTGCAATCATAATTGAACCATGATGGGCGAGTTTAAATACCACTACGCTTGTTGCACCAACAAAGCTTTTATTCTTCGCAATTCACTTAGAAAATGACTTGATGATGCGTTTTGGTTATGCTGCAGGAAATGCAAGATAATGTATGCATTACAACATACATATTAAATACTAATATTTTGTTCTCTATACGTTTATCTCAGATTTAATTGAAAGAAACTAGGCAAAGCAAATACTGATCAGTTAGGGAATTACCAAGTCTAAATTATATTCCAGATATCACTTTCTGGATTTATAATTGACGCAACCTTTACTTGATAACAATTAAGATAACGACTGAAAGCGCAAACTAAATTGTATATTTGATATTATAGTTAGCAATTTAATACTGCACTTTTAGAATGGCGGTTTTCCTTTTTCGGGCAAAATATTGAATTCACAGTTTTCCAATTTCGGTAAGAAATGGAATTTTGATTGCATCTACGTCTTTATAAAACTTAAATATTATGAAACAACAGAACCAACACCGCATACGTGCACGTTAATTTCAAAATTTAGAGAAAAAAATTGAGACGGTCAGAGGCAAACATAAAAATATAATTTGGGCGATATCGCTGTGAAAAATTATTTTGTAAACTATCGACAGAATTATTATCTGTTTGCTTATACTTGTAATGAAACATATCCTCTACAGGATTTTGCAAACAGCAGAAAAAACTATCTATAAGAAATAAAAAGAAAAACTATCTGTAAAAATATTAATGAAATCTTTGCATTCTTTCGGTAACCTGTCATGACCGTTAGTAGGGGGTTATGTAGATAGTAGTTTAATCTGCATGGCCGTAGGGGACTATATAGATGCTAGTGTTACAATGAAAATTGTCAAATAAGAAATTAGACAAATTCATTTTAAGATTTTAATTTGCTAGCATAACTAGAATTCAGGTTATCGAAAGAATGCAAAGATTTCATTAATATTTTTACAGATAGTTTTTCTTTTTAGTTCTCACAGATAGTTTTTTCTGCTGTTTGCAAAATCCGGTCAAGAATATGTTTCATTTTATCGACATAATGTTTAATAGCGCCCCGGCGCCAAATTCCACACACTTGTGCAGTGACTTTTGTATTGTGTTCTATGCGTCTATTCGTGTTTTTATGTTTTCTTGAATAGAAATACATATTAGGCTAGGTGGTGAGGGATTTTGATTGGATTTTTGGCCCATGCATAGGCGAGATTATTGTTGGCATTGCTTCGTTTTAGGGTGTAGTTGAAGACCCTACGTTTGTTTACAAATTAATGAATAGCTTGATTTCACAATTAACAATCAGTGAGTAAAATAGGCCCTTTTGCTATATTTCTTTAAATATCTCCGTCCCTGTTAACTTTTAGTATAACAAATTCAGTAGGAAAATAAAATTCTCTAAAAAATGAGCACCGAGAGCTCCTTAGATGCAATTGTTAACTTGCAAATGGCTTCCAAAGCTTTCAAAACACGTAATTTTCACTATTTCTTTACTCTAAAACAACTGCACATAGAGGAGTAAAAATTCTAGAAGATGGTGTCTCATGTTGTCCCGATAATGTATAAAAAATGACAGCAAAATCGGTTTATTATTTAATGAGCTGTTCTTTTTAAATCCTTAATTAACAATTGTGCCATTTCTTTGTAAAATCCATTTATAATCGGGAAACTAATTTAGAAAATTCAAAAGACTATTGAAAAATGATATCTCGTTGGAATTTTTGAAAAACAGCAATTTTTTCCGAGATTTTCTACGCGTGAAGCTTCTTATGCGCGACATAAATAAACGACTTTAAAAATAAACTATGAAGATTGTTTTTTAATACTCTTAAACACAACCAAGGATTGAAATATTTTTTTATGGAAAGTACTAGTATTAAAGTTCATCCTCTATAAATTTGATCACTGTACGACGTATAATACGCTCTCACGAATTTTTTGATAAAGTAAAATTATCTTGACTTCTGCGCATGCTAGGACAAACTTTTTTTTAATTTGTAAAAAAATAGCCGCTGTTTAGACATGTAAGAGCGGATTCTCTAAAGTTAAAATATAACATGATATTTGTTTATTTATGTCGCACATAAAAAGGTTCACGCGTAAAAAACCTTATAACATCGGCCAAAATTGCGATTTCTCAAAAATTCCTACGGGATATCATTTTTCAATAATTTCTTTGAATTTTATAAATTAGTTTCCCAATTATTAATGGATTTGTCAAAAAATGGCACAATTGTTAATTGAGGAATAAAAAAAATAGCTCGTCAATTACTCAAAAAACGATCTTGCTGAAATTTTTTGTACATTATCGAGAGAGCATAGATACCATCTTCAAGAATTAGCCCTCTTTGTGCAGATATTTTCGAGTAAAGAAATAGTAAAAATAAGGGGCCATCCATTAATTACGTCACGGAAATTTCGGGGTTTTTCTACCCTCCCCCCCATGCCACAGGTTGTCACATTCGAGACAAGCCCCCCCCCCCCTTGTGACACCATATATTTTAGAGCATTAAATTTTGAAGTAGAATTTTAAAATGTTTGTATTTTTTTAAAATTTTATTCAGTTATACCTAGATGCAGATAATGTGATGTCACAAAAGTCTGACCCCCTCCTCCCCCCTTGTCGCGGTATATGGACCCCCTCCTCACCCATTAAAATGTGACCTGATTAATGGATGGCCCATAAGGTGTTTTGAAGGCTTTGGAAGCCATTTGCAAGTTAACAATTGCACCTAGCAACCTCTATCGGTGCTCATCTACACCCCAAAACGAAGCGATTCCAACAAAAATCTCACCTATAGACCAAAAACTTCTTTTTTAACGTTTATCCCTCCCTGCCGTCTAGCCTATATTGTGTCTTTTTACAATTGTTTATTAATCATGAGTACATAAAATTTCTTACAAAGTAAACTCAATTTTCATGAGCATTATATTTATTTATTTATTGTCTTGAAAACGTTGAAATTATTATATTATAGGTTATTGTTTGCAGCTCCTTTGCTAAGGCGTTAACATTTTTTAATACACTGACACGGATTTGACCAATTATCGCCGAGGAAGAGCCTATTAAAGTTTTAGAAGTTAGTCGAGTGAAAATAAGAAAGGTAAATTTGGAACAAACAATATCTGTCAAAATGTTAAAAGAACATTTTAAAAAAGTAAACCGGAAAATCCCTTGGGTCGTTGCCTAAGGCGATCGACTATGGCGGATTCCAATTTTAAATTTAAATATTATAACCTCGGCGAAAAACGTAAAATCTCAAAAACATCAAATTTTGACATGTTATTATTTAGACAAATGCGTCGAGTGGAAGGTCGTATGATGTCTCGATGGAAAAAGTAAGATTGGCATTTTGTCAGCATCGTAAATTGCGCCGGCGAAATAGGAAATTCGGCTCGGCACGACCGAATCAAAAATGGCACATTTTGAAATGTTATTATTTAGATAAATGCGTCGAGTGGAAGGTCGTATGATATCTCTATGGAAAAAGTAAGATTGGCATTTTGTCGGCATCGTAAATTGCGCCGGCGAAATAGGAAATTCGGTTCGGCAGGACCGAATCAAAAATGGCTTTTTTGACATTTGTGATAGTTATTGCTCGTACATTATTGATAAGGCCACCGCGAGCGTTAGTATTAGACTCAGCCTTTCTGCCGACAGTACGTAGGTTACACAGTTAATTCAAACATTTTACATACATATAGTTTTTTTTCACGAATAAATTTCGCATAAAATTAAAAGTTGTTAATCTTGAATGAAAGAAAAGAATTTTGCGCTGTCATCTTCCGAAGGTGACTGAGTTTAAAGAATGACTAGAAGAAATAATTTTCACATTTCTGTGTTATAATTAGTAGTAATCTAAAACCAGTTAGTACAGAGGTTAATTATACGGATTAGAATAACATATTTAAATTAATTATTAATATTTGTTTTGTTAATTAGTAAATTTTGGTCTAATCCTTAAGTTAGCTAATACGGATTAAGGACAGGAACAGAACCCATTAAAGCTAGTTCATTTTGAGGTACCAACCAAGACGGTATACCTTCGAGACTTTGCGGACAATACTGGCAACTGCAATATGCCATTCAGCGAAGAATACAGATAACAATATCGGCAGCAAGCCAGTTGAGCAAAACTTGGCATGACAAAAATGTCACGAACCATCCATACATCAGACTTGCTGTCGCCCTGGTCTTATCTAGCTCTTTTTACGTCTCTGAAACGTGGATCATTGGGGAAGTAGATAGATGACGTGTTAATGCTTTTGAGATGTTGGTTTCGAAACATTTGCTAAGAATTATCTGCACAGCCTATTACAATACAGAACGGTTGATACTTCAGGGACAACCTGGAGCTGATGAGAGAGAGCTTTGGGTGACTGTACGCCTAACAGGCAACCGTGGTGCCATCATAGGATACAGCATACGGACGCAAACCATGCATGAATCACAAAACATCTAATATGATGTTGTGAATAAGAATACAAGGCCTCTCAAATCCATTGTAGTCCCTACTGTGTACGGAATCATACCTGAAAAATATTCGGCAAATTGTTGACTTAAATAGTCCAGTCGTCAGACATATTCACAACCAAAAGAACTAATATCCAGGACACCTCAAGGCTCAGTCCTAAGACCGCTCCATTTCAGTATATTCTTACTTACAAAAGTACCCATTTACTGCAATATACAGCTTTCTTCAGAGACTATCCAGATATAGTATAGTTCTCCAGCCCATGACACCATAGACGCGCAAAACTAAATAAATTTTGACTTACCACCTACTGGTTAAGTAGAACTCATTAATATTATACGAATAAATACACACACATGATTTTTCATAAATAAGACCCACACTTTGCAATTTGTGTGAATGGTTCAGATTTCGAACCTGCAGACTGTGCCAAAGATTGTCTGATAGTCTGATAATAGATAATTAATTAAAGTTTACAGAACGTGTGAAAAATTGTTTGAAATGGTTATTATAACTTGAAACATTTATTTTCTTTGTTTCAAATCTATTAGTTAAACTCTTGTACATATATTTTTAACTAGCATATATTTTATATGTATAACTTATGTTTTTGCATACTTACAAATATTTATTCAAGAGTTGCTAGTTTTTTAAAATTTTATGTGCTTGTGTAACTTTGTCCCCTCTAAGCCAAATTCTATAGCAAAAATTCATTAAATATTTTCTCTCACTTGAAATATATATATTGTGCTGCTTGAAATACATACATATTTGACCCCGCTGACTAAGTTGCTTTTTGATTATATAGGTTGACAATTTCAGTACGACCTTAAGTTCGCACCGTGGAATTCTCGAAAGAGACATTAATAAAACAAAGCTTGTTCTTGATTTCTGCACGGTTTCATCAACGACCGATACCAGTTGCTACAATTGTTGTAATACAATAAATATATCTTACTCTTACATGGGAAATCCAAGGCCAGAAAGCAAATGCTTAACCCAATTTAAGGTTAATATAATGACTCTCACTAAAGTGCAATGTGCACATTGATAATAAACTTTGTTTTGTTTTCCAGGATGATGTTACTTCGCATGATAGCATAAAAATATGTGCTAGTATACTTTTAATTCATTTATACCATTTATTGTTACTTTTCTAAACAGGAAAAATTAGTTACTAATACATTATTAATGAAATCGGTAATATTTGTATTTAATGAAAAAAAATAATCAATTGAACAATATTAGAGGCGCCTTTAAAATACATGTATTAATATGAAGGTCAGATTTTAATAAGCGTAGATAATAAGTATATTGAAGAAAATAAAAGGGAAAGATGGAGGAAACTTTTTTTATATATTATTTTCTAGAATTACTAATTTTCGAGATAATCGTATCTGAAAAAAAATGAGCAATGAATACTTATTAATATTATACGTATACTTGTTGGATAAAACTGTTGGCAAGGTGTGCTATTTTGATTTTACCAACAAATTTTTTCTAAATTTCTAGTGTAGTGAAATATTTTCATTCACAATCTTCATTTTCTTTAATGACAGAATATAATATAGCAACTAGATACTTGCGTGAAGGTTTCACATAATTCTTATAGTTAATTTACATCAATTTCAAAATTTAACAGACTAAAACAATTATGTAATGAAAGTCAAGGTCAACGGTATCATTATTTCTTCCTTGTAGTCGTAATGAACTTGAAAGAAGTGTTATATAACTTAACTAGGAAGTGTCCGCATTAGGCATATTCGCAACATTGAGAGAGTATGTGTATAGAGTGAACGGCTAAAGTATGAAACGTAAAAAATAAACTCTTTCTTGCAAAAATCCTCGGATATGCCAATTTCATTCCAAAATTAAACTTACGAACTTCACTTGTTTTCGATTAATGACATCAATTTTTTAATACCAACCACTATTTTCTTTGATTTTAGTAGATCTCATAGTCAAAATGAGAATAAAAATGCTGCAAACTAGTTCATATAGAACTTTCCTCCAAACAGAGATAGACGTGTATATCAAGATTTATAGCATCCACTTTTATTAGGGTGATGCTTACAACTACACCCCTGATAATGTTTTTAAATTAAAATAATAGCCACAACACTCTTAGAGTTGCAAAATCATACAAAAGAATTAGATACTCCAACTGTCACTGAGATATGTTAAAAATAGTAGCACATTTTTTTTTA
Source organism: Stenurella melanura (assembly GCA_963583905.1). Classification (NCBI taxonomy): domain Eukaryota; kingdom Metazoa; phylum Arthropoda; class Insecta; order Coleoptera; family Cerambycidae; genus Stenurella; species Stenurella melanura. The sequence continues at coordinate 37,824,865 of OY757315.1, read as the reverse complement.
GAGGAAAAAGAACTTACCTTTAGCAAGCAGTAAATCATTATGTATAAAATTTCTTTCGGAATTTAACATTCAATTACCTGAAAGCAAAGAAAAAATATTATATATACTCATTAGCAGACATTATAAGCCAGCTATATACTGGTTGCAATAGAGGGTAAATACTTCTCATAAATCAGTTTATATAATTAAACTTGAATAGATATATCACATCAAATTACGCATATGGTTTGATGTTTGTGTCTCATATTTACATCATTATTTCAGGTGACACTTTAATAAAACATGAATAATGAACTAAGGAAACTATCAATAAAATAATCAATCTATCTCTACAAATATCAACATTTCCAACAAAGTTGGAAACAATCCAAAATAACACATGTCTTTTACTTTAGTTTAATAACTAATTACCAGCCCATTGTAATTTTGAACAACTCGTCTCAAGTCCTTGAAACGTTATTGTATGAATATAAATTTTACCATGTAAGACAGGGTTCTTATAATGATTGATTTATGATTACCTGCCTATTCTGTTTAACAGAATAAGTACTTCATTGATGATTGCAGTCAATTTGACATAATCTCTCAGGTCTTCGAGAGGCTCCATCAGAAAAGTCACACATTTTTGGTTTTTCTGATAACCTTATTAATTAATTTTCATTCCACTTTGACAATACCCAATGTTTTATATACCGTGGCAGTCAGTATGTCGACATTTTGCCAAGAGCAGGTATCCCACAGGGATGCAATCTGGGTCTAGTCTTGTTCATTATGTCTATCAACAATATTGTTACTGATATCGCCATGACATGTCTTCTCTAGATCGTCCATCAGAAAACATTTTCTAGAATTTCAGGCATCGAGGATTGTTTGATTTTTTCAACACAATGTTGAATATAATTAATGACTGGTGTATAAGAAACAAATTATTACACAGTTCGTCAACTACTACAACAACTAAACAAAGTATTAAGACATTATCACACATTTGCAATGAATATACCTTCTGAACCAGAAACATTCTCACTGATTATGGTGCAGTGTGTGATGATAAACTGACATTTGCACATCATATTCATCAAATAGTTGAAAATCTTATAAATATTTTGAATTTTCTATTAGAAATACTTTTCATTTTGGTAATGCCTCTAATCTCAAACTACTGATATTCTTCTATTGTAAAGTCTCGTTTGGAATATGCGTCAAGGATATGGACTGCATTAAAAGACACATAGAAAATGTGCAGATATTCAAGGCAGATTTTTAAAGTATTTCACAATTACAATTGGGATGGAAGATATCCTCAGTCTGAACTATTATGGAGCTTCTCAATAGTATCGTTAGAAGATCAGGAAGGACCAATATAAAATTCCCCACGTCAACTCATATGTACTACTTATAAAGATATATATGATAACGCCAATATTTTCTACAATGTAGCAAATGCTTCTCTAAAATCATGCGTTTATAGAATAATAATCATCAATCGTTATTACTACAATTATAGTGTTCTTCAAATGTCATTATAATTTTTTCAATGCCTCATTTTTGAGATATCCGCACTTAAAGTAAGGGTTTAGACATTCGAATCACATATTACTTTATTTTACATTCGTATATACAAACTTTTGATACGTTTCCAAATTTCTGATGCTTACTTAGCCACACGTGTACAGTTTTCGTATAATAAAAGACGTTACACTCTAATCAATTCAAGACATGCAATTATTAAATGAATACGTTTTGTTTCAGATAATACCTAAGGAAAATGTACCCACAATTAAGTGCAGGTCTAATACTTTTGGTCCTAAATACCATCACAGCTCAAGAATCAATTTTAGATGGTGTAATAAAACTGATTCAAGATGGAGACACTCAATTTTCAATGGAACCGCAGGACTTACCAGACAACAAAATGAGAAGAGAATATGATTTCATTGTTGTGGGTGCCGGTACAGCAGGATGTGTAATAGCCAACAGGCTTTCGGAGAACCCGGATTGGTCGGTGTTCCTTGTCGAGGCTGGTGAGTACTAAATATATATTGTTCTGTTATTCTAATCCTTCAAAAAATATTGCAAATATAAAAATTTGGCAATAACAACAAATAGGTAATTGAAAACAGCGGTACTATCGAAACTGAATATTGTTTTCAGGGGAGTTGAGCTAGGATTAAAAAATCCTTACGAGAACTATTGATTTTTTGGTAAGTCTTTAGTAGTAGTTAAGTAGCTTAAAAAGTTATCGATGTCACCATGAGTGGAAGATAAAACAAAATGGAATCAAACATAAAAAAATATGTTTAAAAAAATGTTCACGAATCGCTGAAGAATTATAATGACAGTCGCGAAACAACTTTGCTTTAATTTATTAGTGTTGCATGACATTGTTGTAAATAGGAATCCATGTCAATGTCAATAAACTTACTAATTATATACAGAGGGATTTCAGTCACTATCGCAGGCATTAATCTTGGCAATTATTAACAATAATATATGTTATTGATTTAATTTTGGGCACAGCCTGCCCAATTGCGTCCATTGCTGAACATAAACCTCCCGTAGTCTAGTCCACTGCCTGCGATCACGTGCTGCGTTCATCATGTTCACCACTATCTTTCTTATATCATCCGCCTATCTAGTTGGTGGGCATCCTCTCTTTCTTGCTATATGTACAGCCCAGTTTCACTTCAACGTTGTTATGCGCTCGATTACATCAAACAGCCTTTAAGACTCTATCCCCAAGGGAAAACACCCTAACACTGACTTTTCCATTGTTGTTTGTGTCACACGTATTTTATTAATAGTCTTTTTTGTTAGTGTTCCATATGTAAGCACAGGAAGTACACACTGATTAAAGACCTTCTTCTTTAAACAAGTTGGAATGTTCGACTTTAGAGTGTTGCTAACCTTCCCAAACGCTGCCCAAATTTTGTTATCTCTTCCTATGCGAATCTCGTGGGCTAGATATTTATATGAGCAGACTTGTCCTATGTGGTTATCATACAGGGATATATGCCCGCTTATTACCAAATTTGTGATGTATTTTGTCTTGCTGGTATTAATCTTTAGACCCACTACTTCAGAAACACAGTAATTCTTTTGCTTCATCAATACGGTCAGCTATTATGACAATGTCATCCGCGAATCGTAGGTGGTTTAGTCTCTGGCCATTGATGTTGACGTCCTTGTCTTCAAAATCGATTTCCTTGAACGTGTATTCTGAAAGTGTCGTAAGAAGTTTTGGGGAGCATGTTATTTCACGCCTCTTTTTATACTAAAGTCTTCGGTATTTTTACACAAGTCTTTGCTTTCCCATACAGGTTTTTAATTATGTTTATATATCTGTATATCTGGTCATGTTAATATACCAATAAAGTCAACTGATGGCATCATTTTGAAATTATAATTACGGAAGACACCACTGCAAGATCTCCCCTTAGAAGGTCTTTCTATGGGTCTTAAAAATTTAGTAGTATATTTAGTCCTTCCTAGAGAATACTTTTAGTTACTTAAAAGATATAACTCATAGTTAAAATAGACAATTACAAGTCCTAGTCTTTTTGCTCATCATTCAGTGTCCCCCAGGTCACATAGGTCCTTTTTTGTTTTTGATTTTTATCAAAGACATATTAGATGAACATAGAATATAAAATACTATTATTTGTGATAGGTGTGAACGTATTTATTAAAGTTAATCATAATGATTATCTCAATGTGATTGAAAAAAGCTGCAAAATGATCTAAACTATTATCCTGTTGCCAAACGAATACAATACAATTTAAAACTGATAAATGTGAAATACTACCTTTTTGGAAAAAAAAGAAACAATTACATAAACGTAGTGCAGTACTAATAAATAGTATGCAATATCCCTGCAGTACCTGAACTATGAGAAATTTTCCCTCTGCGTGTACCATTTTATGCAAAGTGATTGATTTATATTCATCACCACAACAGAACGCATGGTTAATACTCAATGACACATCCTTGACCACAAAGCATTAATTATCTTTGAAGATACAGATATTTTCAACATTGCCTACGACCATCTAGAGATTCTTTTTTTCAATAATGTGCTATTAGCTTATACCCATATCCGGTATTATTAGTATAGGTTTAGATAATAAAATAATATCATACAATTTGTTAAACTCGAACTGATCAAAACTGTACCGTGTGGGTTTTTAACCTGCATCAACCCAATAACAAACAAATACATTTTTAAAAACATCTGACATACACCCCTAGCAATCTCTGATTGGAGGCGATGTATTGTAAACTATTAAGTAAAAAACTATGAAGTAACAAACATCCACAGTTATAAAAATGCAAAAAAATGTATAGATAGTTAAAATCTAAAATAGTACTTAAGCTATAATTTCTTTTGCTAGGTCGCTCTGAAAACTTCCTTATGGATATGCCCATTCTGGCCAACTACCTTCAATTTACCGAAACAAATTGGAGATACAAAACGGAACCAAGTGGAAAATTCTGTATGGGCATGGATAATCAACAATGCAACTGGCCACGCGGAAAGGTAGTGGGAGGATCAAGCGTTTTAAACTACATGATCTACACCAGAGGAAACAGAAGGGACTACGATAACTGGGCCGACCTTGGAAACAAAGGATGGTATGCATTTGTATCTAATAATATTGATACTCATAGTAATGCATGTGTTTCTGCCTCGGTTGTAGTATCGGTATGTGCCATTATCAATTTCTACCTTTTCCATACTCATAAGATTTTCCATTCTCAGGGTTTTTTTAGTAATACATTTTCCTGTCCTATTTTCGTTTTTGGGCCTCTTCCTTTATGTTTCCTTTAGATAGGCCATAAAACTTTTCAAACCAGAAAATATTGAGACCTGGCACCGCAACAAAGTAGCATTGTTGTTTTTTGCCAGCTGCTACAGAGATTGTCTACATTTCCAGGTAATTTTATATTCAAACCTGAGGGCTTTTAATATTACCTTGCTATGTGATGGTATACAGATCTTTGTTTTTCGAAGTGGTTGGGCTACAGCTTAGAGCTCTAGATCGCCTACACTTTGGTTTCGCTACAACCACACCTACCTTCATCTTAGATCTATCTGTGTAACACAAAAGTGACTCTTTCTCCAACTGTAGTGATTTGAGACTATCGGCTATAAGATCTCTCCATACATTTTTCTTATAGCCAAGTATACTTTTAATTTAGTTTAACTGTATCGCCTCACCTATATTAATTAACGTGCTACAGAAGTTAAGCCATAGATATTCCTTCAATCTCCAATCAGGGCACACAATCATTTGCTATGATATTGCCATTTTCCGCAGGTCAGACTTGAAGTTAGGAGAGATATACAATGATCAGTTAGTTTCTTACTCAACTGCACTTTAGTCAGTGTGCTTCGGTATATGTCATATATGAGTTAAAAATTAATTATGTCATTAATAGTGTTGTTGAATATTACCCCACAGGTATATATCAAAATATGATTCACTAAGAAGGCACTAAAGTTTACAAAAGCATACCGAATGTTAGTAAAACGGATATCTTCATAATAATATTTATATTTTTTGTTGCAGGTCGTTTAAAGACGTATTGCCATATTTCCAGAAAGTTGAAAATTTCAGCGTTCCTGAGTATCAAGACCCTCAGTATCATGGCAAAGATGGTTACTTGTCAGTGTCGTATGCACCATACAAAACTAAAATAGCTGATGCCATACTCGAGTCCAGCCAGCAGAGTGGACTCAAGCTGGTTGATTACAACGGCCCAACGCAGGTAAAAAAAAATTATTACGAACAATGATCTTATTTAATTTCTTATGGTTTTATCAGAAACATTTTGATATTATTCCAAATAGGAAGATGTCAGTCTTTGTCACTTATCACCAAAATCAATTTGTGTCGAACAACAGCATTTTGTTACCTAAAGAAAATTGTAGAGGTAAAAAAAATTGAGGTGTTCCACACCTGACTTCCTAGACAAGATTCGATAGGCTCCATACTTCCAAATCAAAGATACTTAATACTCATACTTCCATATTTTATTACAATCTATAATGGAATTTCCAAGCTATCGGAAAAAGACCTTTCCAATATTTAATCTTTAAGGATGAATAGCTCCGAAAGGAGGCGTCCCTAGGAAAAAAAATATAGGTACTTTTAGCGTTATTTTGACTAAGACTATGTGCTCCTAAAGGATTGTAGCATAGTCATGGGACACATTATATAAGCAAAAAAAAATACCTACATCACAATTTAAAATAATTAATATTTCTGGTTTGACAGTAATTGGTAAGTTGAGATATTTTAGACTTTCTTCGTTTTTAAAACACATTAAGAAAGCATAAATATATATGTTTGAAACTGTGAGCATGGCATTTTTTAAAAACTATCACTACAGGAGTCATTGGACTTTTTTCTGAAAATTACTGGTGTGGCTCTTTTTTGTACTTGTACACACCAGTGGAGCCATCCCAATTTTCGATTCCATACTTGACAGTAGAAGAAATATTGGTATTACAAATGCTTCGAGGACATTTGTATTAAAAGTGCTTGATGGGATTTTAAGAGCCAAGCGGCTTTTCTTTAATTTTTTGAAAATATTCTCAATGTGATCAACCATTTGCAATTGCTATCCATTACCACGCTTAACAATTCTGCTGTTGTGGCAATGGGTATCACATCAGCAAAAGTGTTGATTTGTGAATTTAAAAAATAAACATTTTGATTTAGATTTATTTAATATAACTTGTCCAACAGGAAACCAATCTTTTAAGTTTTCCTCTGTCGAAGTGACAGTTTGCTGTAAGTCTTCAAGAGTTTTACCCCTTATTATTAAATTATTATCATCATATCATAATTTACACTGCTTATTTTTGTTTCATTGGTTATAATATCTACTAGATCATTCAAAAATATTGCAAACAGAAACGGACCCAAGACGCTTCCTTGCGGTACACCATAATATGTATTTAGTACCGACCTCTAAGCACTAAATCTGCTTATGAAAGTAAGATCATTTTATTTTCTAGAAGATCGATAGCATACCCACTGGTCGATAATTTCCCAGATGATTTTGATCTTCTATTCTAAACAAGGGGAATGCTATTATGACTTATTGTTGAATTGGGGGTATTTAATACTCTAAGGAATGGCTTATTATACAAAACATCAAGGACATCAAGAACGTAGCTACAGTAATTTACGACCGCATGACTGTTTTAAAACTAAGTATATATTTGTATTAATAAAACAAATAGTAATTATATAATTTGAAACCTAACGACATTAAAGTTAATATATCACACCTGTTTATAATAACTCTCAGATTCTTAACATATTAGGAAGGTCAACGCTATTTAAGGCCGCCATACTAAGAAATAGTTACAAGGACTTCCAATGTAAATTAAAAATTAAGGTCATAAATAATAGTGCGCTAGCAAAGAACAGCAGATTTCTCTATGTTTAGGCTTATTTTTCTTAAATAGGTAAAAATGGACATAATGGTTTTATACGGTACACATCCTTATTGTCTCGTCAGAAAATGTCATGACGCACGTTGGAAAATAGAGTTTTTTAACACTTATTCGAGATTATAAATTAATGAAATTTGTTTAAAAATTTCTTATTATAATAAAGTCTGCAACGTAGGTAGTTAAGTTCTTCTTAATATAATCAATCAATTGTTCTGGGTTTTGCATTTTCTAATTAGTATTAATCACATATTCATATATAAGTTCGAGTTATTGAAATGGAATAGGTAATGTTACCAAAATAAGAATTTTCTTGGCACGGGCAAATGTAACAAGAGTTGACAAGAAGAAAAAAAACGACGTTTTACAAAATTTTGAACATACTATTTAATAGAAATAGTGAGTGAGTTATAACCACCACATCAACTAATTTTTTCGTTTTGGTTTGCACCGCCTCAGTGCAGAATGGACAAAATTCGCTCTGAGGCTCAATTTGTGAGACTTGCTTTTTTTAATACTCGGAAAGGAGTCTGGAATAGGGAGTCACTGCGGCTTTTTTGAAATTTTTTGTTTGCATGGAAGGGTTAAGATCATTCAAGGTCAGATTCGCATTTTTAAAAAGGAACCCCTATTTTTTATTGCAAATTCGAATTTTCTGACTACTTTTGTTCGAAACATTTTTTCTGAAATTATCGTCTTCTTCAGTTACCCGGCGAGGAAAAATCAAAATTTAAGAAATTTGCGAATTTTTTACTCGAAAAAGAAGAAGTTTGGAAAAAATTGCAAGAGGCAAAAAGAGCTTGGAATCATCCCGGGGTTATTCTCAAAATTTTTCGGAATCGCCCAATGCCCTTTGCAGAAAAGAGCATTTAGGCGAGTCTGCTTGGGATTTTTCCCAAAAATTTTCTATACCATTTGAGTTAGCAACGGAAACATTCCGCTAAACAAGATTTTCTTATGAAAAATTTTCCTAAACCGCGAGCTTCATGGTCAAATAATTGTTTAAACATTTTTTTTCATTTTTATTTAATAAAATGAAAACGGTTTGACGGATCCAAAAAAATCTTGATTCAATCGAAACATATTTTCAATATGCGTCGTTTGGCGCCAGGCACAATTCACTTTGTCAACCCGTTCATTTGTTATAGCCAAAATTAATTTCTCATTATAGTTCTCTTCACATGGTTTTTTGAAGCTATATCTGTGGTGAAAATTATAGAAAGTCATCTTCATATATTGATATGACAATAACATCATTATTTTTTCAATTGGAATTTTGCTTCATTTCGCACTTTCTTGGTAATCGATACCAATAACTCACAAACAGTACAAAACACGCTGAAATTTCAATGAAACAATTTTGTAGCACATACAATTTACAAAAAGGATAAGGGTAGAAACATTTTTCCACAGCTAGGTATCAAGTTTGCTGGAAGGTGCTTTGAAAGTAGTGTCATGCAGAGGTCATCCTCCAGCATTCCTTCAACCTCATACAACGAATGAGGACGTGTTCTCTATCCAAACATTTATTTTTGGATTTAAATTTGCTAGCATAACCAGAATTCAGGTTAACGAAAGAATGTAAAGATTTTATTAATATTTTTACACATAGTTTTTCTTTTAGTTCCCATAGATAGTTTTTTCCGCTGTTTGCAAAATCCTATAAAGAATATGTTTCATTACTATAAGCAAACAAATAATAAATAATTCACTTTTAAACAAACATTTCTCGTAAGGTAAATAATCCTACAGGACCTCTTTGCTACTCGTCCTTCGCACAGTGTCACGAATCGCAAGATTTTCGTTCAAAATTATCTAGAGCACTTGTTTCGCAAGCGATTGGAATCATTTTTTTTAAATACTCGTTAATTAATAAAAAAAATCGGTAAAGTTATTTACACAGAACTTCCCTCGTTATTTGTGCATGACAGTCACTCAAAAAAATTATTAATTACGAAATGACATTGGGAATAATAATCGGAATATAATTATTGGCATTATTACAAAGAAAACCTGATAACTTTTGGTCAAAAAAATATACAGAGTGTTCATCCAACAGCAAAAGTTCAATATACTAAATAACAGGTGCCAAATATGGAAGGCTTGCGCAAATACCTTTATAAATGTCCACCATGACACAATTATTTCTTGGGATGCCATTATTCAATAAAAGTATATAATAGGATATGCCAAATATTATTGCCATCTCTCACATTTTCAATCCCACATTCACGTAATGGAGTGGAAGTATAGTGGTGATTAAAATATAGAACAAATTTTCAAAAATGTTTTCTGTCTATTTTAGTGTTAAATTTTTTTCCAAATTGGTGAAAATATGTTGCAAATTTTTTTTTCCGAAATAGGTTTAGAATGTTATGAAACGTGGAAATTTTAAATTTGAGCAAAAAAATATTTCGTCTATTCTATAATGGTGATAAATAGATTACTAAAACATGTTTTCATTTTTTTTTATTTTTCTAAAACATATTTAAATTTGTTTTAATAAATTTGGAATGCCATGGAAACGTGGAAATTTTAAATCGGAAAAAAAAAATTCCATCTATTTGTGGTAAAATTTTTTCAAAAATTTTTAATTTTTTTTTTTTCTTTAAATAGATTTAGGACGCTATGAAACGTGGAAATTTTAAATTTTGAGAAAAAAAAAATCATCTATTTTGGTGGTAAAATTTTTTTCAAAAATGTTGGTAAAAATTTTTCAAATTTTTTTTTTCTTTTAAATAGGTTTGAATGCCATGAAACGTGGAAATTTTAAATTTGAACAAAGAAAATTTTTTTTTTTTTGTGGTAAAAATTTTTTCAAAAATGATTGAAAAAAAATTTCAAAAATTTTTTTTTTCTGAAATAGGTTTAGCGTGTCATGAAACGTGGAAATTTTAAATTTGAGCAAAAAAAAATTTTTTTCACTATTTATTCCGTTTAGACGGTCCACCCTGTATATTTTTCAGTGAAAATTCTACCAGTTCTTCGCTGACAGTAGGGTTAACTACCTACCAAATTTGACTGCTTTCCGTCAAGTAGTTTTTTAGTTAATGCACCAACAGACAGACAGACAGACAGACAGACAGACAGACAGACAGACAGACAGACAGACAGACAGACAGACAGACGGAATTGGAAAACCTATATTTTCGGAATCTACGTGTTCTGAAACGTCAGAATCCGAAAAAATCTCGGAGGGTGATTTTTTCTCGAATACAATACTTCCCTTCGGTATGCGAGGGAAGTAAAAACGTAAGAGACGATTTTTGAAGTATGCTAACCAAGATTATTGAGCTTAGCCAGAATAGCCATGTTCTATTTAAATCTTAATAAAAACATTTTCTTGTCCAATATACATAAATCATATTGACGGCTATATAATATGCTAAAAAATGATAATAAATTAAATTTTCATTTTCATCATCTCTTAGCATTTCTTTATTATACCTCTTGTCGTATAAAGCAATTTGATATTGCACTCAACATTTGCAAAAGCCACTATGTGGCGAAGTATTTATCGTATAAATTAATATTTGTGAAAATCAAGAAACTAATTCGTGTTTGTTTTCGATTATATCTCGCACTGTTCGCGAGACAATGCCATCAAAAGCCAAGAAAGTGCAATATTAAACAAATTTCCATTTCATTTTAAAACAGTATATTTTTGAAAAAAAAAATAATGAACATATTCTTGTTGTGGAAATCATTTTTATTACCTCCACCAAAAATATCTCGGTGAACTACTATTGGACACTAAAATATAGTTTGATACGCAGACTATATGTAGGTTTCGAACTTGACAAAATAATTTGTAATAAAAATCCATAACACTCAAACCATAGAGCTTCCATTAAAAAAATGCGAACTTTCCACGAACCTCCACTTTAAACGAAATCTAGAAAACTAAGGTGGAAGATTATCTCAACGCTACTTAATATATGTACAGGGTGTTTGGTGCATCGTGTGCCAAATTGAAATGGCCGACAGAAAGGGTTATCTGCTATCCTTTCAAGCCCCTTAACACTTCCCATGCCCTGCGGGATTTTTCATATCGACTTTTTATCTTTTTTATGAGAAAAATCCCAAATTCTACATTTAAATTCAAATTATAAAAAAAGTATTAGGCGTAGACTGCGAATTTCATTTTTATTTTGATGTGTATTGTTGAAGGGTTCTTTTAAATCCAAAATTACTGGCATCAGTCATCTAGTTGTTTTTTTATTCACTCGCAAATTTTCGGAATAGGTAAAATTGAAATTTAACCTTAGACTTTACATGGCTATAAAAAAAAAGCTCAAAGCGACCGGGATCTTCCAACTCCCTCAAAAATTCCCTAGTCTATCCTCTTGCTAATGATGTGCCACATGTCATAAAAATCTTTTAATAACTTCGTGAATTTGCTAAATTAGTGAATCGGGTCACATAAGGCTAATATTCAAAATTCTGAATAAAAAATTATTTTTGCTTAAATTATGCATGGGAAACAGGTAAAATTTGTTATCTCAGTCTTGCGAAGTAAAATCTATCTTTAGTCTCTTTCTGTTCATGGGTTTTACTTGAAATGAAGAAACAATTTCATTTTTATCATTTAGTAAAAAATTTAAAAAATCTTGCTCAAAGTGTTGGCCTCTGTTGTGAATGTAGGCCCGACGCCTGCTTCGTATTTCGACAGTTGTTGTATGAAGTCGTATTTCCTCCCTAATTGCACCGAAAGCCGTTTTTATGCGTTGGACAAGTTCCTCCCTAGTCGCAACCTCCGTCGCGTAGACGAGCTCTTTGGCAGGTCCCCAGACATAAAAATCCAACGGAGTTAGGTCTGAGGAACGTGGAGGCCATTGAATAGTGCCATCCCGCCCAATCTACGCATACGCCTATAGTTTTTAAAAAGGACGGCTGTCCCGCGCACTGGCGATTGATTGTAAGAGAATATCTAGACAAGGTGTTCCCAAATGCGTGGATTGGGTGGGATGGCCCTATTCAATGGCCTCCACATTCCCCAGACCTAACTCCGTTGGATTTTTATGTCTGAGGACGTGCCAAAGAGCTCGTGTACGCGACGGAGGTTGCGACTAGGGAGGAACTTGTTCAGCGCATAGAAACGGCTTTCGGTACAATTAGGGAGCAAATACGACTTCATACAATGACTGTCGAAATACGAAGCAGGTGTCGGGCCTGCATTCGCAACAGAGGCCAACACTTTGAGCAAGATTTTTAAATTTTTTTTATAAATGATAAAAATGTAATTGTTTCTTTATTTCAAGTAAAACCCATAAACAGAAAGAGACTGAAGATAGATTTTACTTCGCAAGAGTGAGATAATATATTTTCCCTGTTTCCCATGCATAATTTAAGCAAAAATAATTTTTTATTCAGAATTTTGAAAATTAGCCTTATGTGACCCGATTCACTAATTTAGCGAATTCACGAAGTTATTAAAAGATTTTTATGACATGTGGCACATCATTAGCAAGAGGATAGACTAGAGAATTTTTGAGGGAGTTGGAAGATCTCGGTCGCTTTGAGTTTTTCTTTTATAGCTATGTAAAGTCTAAGGTTAAATTTCAATTTTACCTATTCCGAAACTTTGCGAGTGAATAAAAAAACAACTAGATGACTGATGCCAGTAATTTTGGATTTAAAAGAACCCTTCAACAATACACATCAAAATAAAAATGAAATTCGCAGTCTACGCCTAATACTTTTTTTATAATTTGAATTTAAATGTAGAATTTGGGATTTTTCTCATAAAAAAGATAAAAAGTCGATATGAAAAATACCACAGGGCATGGGAAGTGTTAAGGCGCCTGAAAGGATAGCAGATAACCCCTTCTGTCGGCCATTTTAATTTGGCACACGATGCACCAAACACCCTGTATTTTACATAATACCTATTAGCACTTAAATAATTGATAGTAATAACAATATTGAGTTGTCCGACATCTATTTCGTTTCTATTTACTTCTGACCTACCTTATTCTGCAAACAAGCTGTAAGAATTTACGAAAATAACTGTATGTTGATTGAATGAGGTAACTGAAGGTCAATTAGATTAAACCGTTTTTTTTTATCGCGAAGTTATGATAATGGAATCACAAAATTTAAATTCATTGCACTCTTAATCAGGCAAAGTTAAACAATTATAAAACTTTATATGCGGAAAAATTTTCAGTTATTTAAATTATTTTTTAATTTTTTCCCTCAAATTCCTTACCCACAATTAGTTACTAAACTAAAATAATTAAAAAACTCGATATGCCGAAAAACAGTTGTTTATTATTTTTTATTGACTAGTATGTTTCTTTTTTATGTATGTTCTTCATCGGTTTCATCAAGCTATGTCTAGTATTAGATGGTGGGCAAAAATATTATTTCTTTTATTCGTGAATTTAACGAGCAAAAAACAATATCTGATGCTGAAACGGCTGTCAATAGTTAAATATTGCTGGAGCCAATAATTCCAAAACTTTTGCAGATTTACATGGTACATAGAGATATGAGGATTCACGGATATTAACGCTTGGAAATTCATAATTGCGCATATTTTCAAATACTGCTTCTGGGTTTTGTAAGATCAAAGCTACTAGGAAGAGAGTCCGTGACATGAAATGTGCCGTTAATGCGAAATTTAAAAAATGTGTGTGAGGATTGACGGTTAAAAAGCATACAAACAAAGTAAGAGCGATATGACAGGGCAAAGCTTGCTGGAGAGATTTTTAATTAAATTAATTATCATAAAAAAAATACCATTATCACGGAAATTAATGAAATTTATATCACGTATAAAAGATTATACTCTCTTTCAGCAAAATTGTTATGACAAACCTTCTCTTGCCAGAAGTGTGTTATACCATCAAGTTATCGTAACTGTTTAAAAACTGCACAGAATACATTCTAAACACACTTGAACAAAATCAACTAAAGAATGAGAATTCTTTGCATTTACTCGAGAATTAAAAAAAGCAAGAATGCGTACTCTGAACATCTAAAAACTATACAACACGGAAAAAAATTGAAGGGACTTGTTCCCGTGTACTTTTTACAATATCCCAAATTTTCTGTACGCAGTGTATTTATTTAAAAACATAGACACTCAAAAAATGGTACTTACGCAGTACGGGAGCCCATCTACAAAAGTGGATTGGGCGCCGCAGTTGCCACCGCTTGGTGGAGATGTTATAGGCATCTGTAGGTACCTTTTACCACCAACGGCAGGTCACGTGACCTCGCCCTCTTCGAGAGAGAGAGAGAGAGAGGCAAAAAACAAAGGACTGCTTAAATGTTGCCAAAAATTCAGGCACATTTTTTGAGCAAATATAAGCATCTTTTGTCTCTTGGTGTTTTTTCCCAAAGTACTTCCTTCTTCCGGAAAAAAATACCAAAAAAAAAACAATTAGACTTTGATCAATTAGTTTAGGGTGAAGGAAGCGTTTTAGAGAACAACTCCAAGAGCCAAAAATAGCTTAAGTTTGTCGGTCGCTAAAAATTAAAGTAAATAGTGTCGGTATTAGAGCAATATAGCTGGAAGGTCGTACAATTTATACTACCTGCGACCCGTCCCTTCTCTGCAAGTGTATGAAAAGCAACATGGGCAATATAAACAGCCAGCTAGCCAGATGTGAATGAAGGGAGATAAGTTTTTGTTTGTTTGTTTATTGTAGCATTAGCATTGGTTTATTTATTCATCTCTTTATTAAAATTTAAATAAGAAACGGAGATCAAAATTGAAAAGATATTAAACATAATATATAGGTAATGAAATGGAAAAACTTCCCGGAACTGGAAGGCGGAAGCTGAAACCGATTGTTTCAAAGAAAAGACATACAAGGTGAGCAAACTGTCCCTTCTTTTTTCTCATAACGCACAAAAAAATATTGTTACCGCGAGATAGGACCCTTGGTAGAAACAGAAAACTTAGAAGAAGAAAACATGCATGACATGCGTCATGCGGCTCTCGCTGCTGACAACAAGCCTGTCCAATGTCCAACCCGGCGTATGCAGCCGATCCGGCGGTAGATAAAACATCCGAGATTTGGTTCCGGCACGCGGTTTGGCCGTCCGTTGGGCGTGTTCGACGGATGAGCAGAATTTTTGCATCTTAAACCTTTTCTTTAAAGTGCTTTCAAATTCCAAACAAACTAATTTTCTTTTTTATTATTTTTTTCCGGGAGAAGGAAGGCACTTTGGAAAAAAACACCAAGAGAAAAAAGATACTTTATTTTTGCACAAAACATGTGCCTGAATTTTTTCAGAATTCTATGGCAACAATTAAGCAGCCCTTTGTTTTTTGCCTCTCTCTCTCTCTCTCTCTCTCTCTTTCTCGAAGAAGAAGAAGAAGAAGAAGAAGAAGGCGTGGTCACGTGACCTGCCGTTGGGGCGAAATGGTACCTACGGATGCCTACAACATACCAAGCGGCGGCAACTGCGGTGTCCGATCCACTTTTGTCGATGGGCTCCCGTACTAATAAGCAGAGCATGAGTATTTTGAACCGCTAAATCCGATTCCGTCATCAGAATTACTCCATCACTTCAGAATTTTCCCTAATCCCCTCAAAATTAAAATTTTCACTGAAGTTTAGCAATCTTTTGAGGTTAGGGAAAAATCCTGATGTGGTGGATGTATTCTGACGCATCAGCATCAGAGTCAGCGGCTCAAAATACAGAGGGGTATCATGTTCTGCTCAAAAGTACATGGCCTTTTTTTATTTTGTGTGCCTGTATAATTTCTTTGGTACATAAAAAGAATGTTCGACGACAAATTTTGTTTTGCGGCCTAATATATACAAACGTATCAAATTTATATTTAAAAATAATTTGACTATATTATACATCACTTCACCGAGCGACATTTTGCTATTTTTGAGATACTGCTGCCATCTAATGTGTAAAAGTGTATTCTACCTAAAGAAAATTCAATAATCTGTTTTAGCAATCATCCAAAAATCATTTTTAAATAACAAGAAACCGATTTTTAAAGTAACATCAAAGTTTATCGCATATTTCTGAAAATTTTTAATTAAAATAATTTGGCGCTTGGTCAAAGTCTGGCATAACATGTTCCAATTATTGATGGTACGGCATACTAATTGCGCAAGTGCAACTTACACTTGGTCGGTTCTTTTAGGCCTGCGGTTCATCACGATTTAAACGCTTAGAAAATTAACGGAGGTACTAAATTTTTTAAAACAAGTAATATGGATAAAACCTTTTGGAATTAGTTCCTTAGATGCCCCTGACAATGTTTATGGAAAAATTTTTTCGATTCATGCGGGCCTTTAATTGTTATAAACAATTAATTTGTTCACTAAGAAAGAAATTTTTTTAGTGACTGGAAATATTTTTAAAAAAAATCTAAAATCGGCCAAAATAAGCACATTTTATTCTTTGACTTTTCAAAAAAATGCTTCCTAAAAAAATTATGGCCAATTATAGGTCGAAAAAACGCGACTTTCTCCGACTTTCAAGAATTTTTTTCTTACTCATTTTTACACGTACAAAAAAACAGAATTGTAGAGAATTTCTCGTAGAATAACGAAATATTTTTGGTTTTTTGATTCCAATAATGGGAGCATGAAAAAATTTCATTAAAAAAAACGCGAGATTTTTACAGTGAATATTAAGTATTTTATTCAAAAGAGGTACGTACCATTTTTCTAGCGTGGCATGCACTATCGTTTTACATTTGTTCGAATTTTTCAATTATTGAATTTTCAAGAAATAAATAGCAAAAATTCCGAATGTGTGCAAAAAGTATATATACATTATACATACAATATACAATATGCGTACAGCCGCTCGAGCAGCTGGGCGTGCGCGCACGCCCACATAAACGAGTTTCTTTTTAAATAAAAATTCGCGTTCTCTGAATGAAATTTCTTCATGCTCCCATTAATGAAATCAAAAAATAAAAAATTTGGAGTTATTCTACAGGAAATTCTTTACAATTCTGTTTTTTGTTTTTGTTTTTTGTACGTGTAAAAATGAGCAAGAAAAAATTATTGAAAGTCGGAGAATTTCGCGATTTTTCGACATAAAATTGGTCCAGTCACTAGAAATACTTTTTCCTTAGTGAACAAATTAAGTGTTTATAACAATTAAAGGCCCGCATGAATCGAATTTTTTTTTATAAACATTGTCAGGAACATCTAAGGAACAAATTTCAAAAGGGTTTATTCATATTAGCTTTTCTTTTAAATTTAGTCACCCGATGACAAAATTGCCATGAACCGCAGGCCTATTTAATCATGTTCTATAGAATCTTTCCATGTGTGTATTCGTGGCATAATAACAACATAAATGCAACCATCTTGTTTGCTGTGTTAGTATTCTACGGATACGACATTGCGTTTAAATGTATGTTTTGATTCATTGTGATTTGTGAACCTAATGTTAATAATATCCGTTTATCAAGATGTTTTATTTATGTGGCGTTGTAAGAAAATGATTAAATAAAATTTAGTAAGAGTGGCAATGAGCAATTTAGAATAACTATAGAATATAAATTGGTTGTTAACTTGCATAGGAACTACGAATTCATCCACCTGCAGCTATTTTAAAAGTCGGCGCCTATGCTTGATCCAGCACTTTATTAAAATTTAATATGCTCACTCGAGGCTGAAATAGTATGCAACCACAAATTCAATTGATGCAATTTATGGTTGAAAATAACTACCTGGCTACCGCTTCAGTGTGTCTTTTCAGTTTCAAGAACTTTCTAGTCTATAGAAGTAAATTAATGTCAACACATAAAAGATAGTATGGCAAAATGTTTCCTATAATGTAGTGATAGCCATGATATATGAGAATACCCATATTTATTTTAAAAATATCACATCTAGGACACTCTTTAGGTATGTTGTATCTTTATTATTTCCTTTGATCCAGTGTGTATAAGTAAAAGAAACTGATTTAAACTATAAACCATCAATATTTCTCCCTAAGTGAAAACTAGTCAAAATTGTTAGTAAAACCAAAAGTCCATATGTCGCAAGTTGCTTTATCCAGTACATGCTATGCGTTGTCATTTTTTTTTACACGCAATTTTCTCGAAAACTACTAATCTTATAAAAAAGTTTCAAATAAGAAAGTTATCTCTACCCTTTATTTTATTCCTTCTCAATATACTTGGCATTTATTGCTTGCTATATCTATTAGCAAATTCTCACACTTATCGAACATAGCTTAGAAAAAAAATGAATATTTTTCTACACTTTGATATTAACACATTCTGTTGACAGATATGTAAAAATTAATATTTAACACTAATTCACTGTTTCATTTTTGAGCTAGAGCGAGAAAAACGAAAAAAGAATTATTTTCTTATCTTATTTTTAATAATTATCTAATATACGCCGAGAATCATTATCAAATTCAATAGGGTTCTAGTCTAATAGTGGATGAAGCGGTAAAAAATCAAGTGGATCTGTTAACAATTACAATAGGTAGAGTGTTTCCGTGCGTACGTACATACAGACCAATTGACGTAGACGTAATGGTACCCTTGAGCTTTGACAAATTCGATATTCCATGATACACTGACAATATCAAGTTCGACTCTGTCGAGAGTAGGGTTTACAGACCTGCTGTATACTGTCACTCTGAGTGAGAATAGAACACATATCCAGCACAGTGTACAACTGTGCAATAAGCAATGAAACTGGATTCTGTGAAATCAAATAAATTAATCATAGGACAATTTGATACGCCCTAGTCCTATAGTTCGCTACATATCTTTAACGCACATAGGACAAGCCATAAAAACCGACCGTAAATCACTGTCTTGTTAGGAAAAGGGATATTCCACAGAGCCGGACTTAAAATTATTTTGCACAATAACAGTAGAAATTTGGAAGTCTTGTCTTTGGTAAATATGGTTATTTGGAAATGATAAATTAAAAAAAAATATGTTTTGCTTATGTCAAGTTAGGAATAATATCTTATATATTTGTGGAACATTGACAAATATTCGATATTCCATCATACACTGACAATATTAAGTTTGACTCTGTCGAGGGAGGGTTTACATGTCTGCTGTAAACCGTTACATCCTAAAATAATTTCGGCAGGAGGGAGTCGATAACTGTATCAAAATAATTTGAAATTATGATTGAAACAGGTGTGTTTTCGTTGATTTATTATTATAATCATGCCAGAACATATTTTACATAAGAACAATGTTGTTCTAAGTATTTAGTAATACATTATATTTATGATTTACCATTTTTCCGAATATATAACATGCCCGCTTTACCATCTATACATAAGCGGCAAAGATTTGAGGATTTTTATATGCCTTAATTATGTCTCTACATAGCCATGCGTCAAGACGGTTTATTGCTGCACCATGTGATTTTTTCAAATATAGTAACCAATTCTTTTCTGTTCTAGACTGGTGTATCACGGCTACAAGTAAGCATGAGAGACGGCGTCCGTGAGAGCTCTAGCCGTGCCTACTTACATCCCATCAGCCGTCGACCCAACTTACACATGAAGAAATATTCCATGGTCCAAAAAATCCTCATCGACCCCAAAACAAAGAGAGCCTACGGAGTAGAGTACGTGCGAAACGGACAAACTTATAGAATCTTCGCCAAGAAGGAGGTTATTTTGTCAGCCGGGGCCATCAACTCTCCTCAACTACTTATGTTAAGCGGAATCGGCCCCAAAAAACACCTGACCTCACTAGGAATACCAGTCATAAGCAATTTGAAAGTTGGGCATAACCTGATGGACCATATGGCTATGGGGGGTTTAACTTTCATTATAAATAAACCGTACTCATTGCGTACCGACAAGTTAATCACTAACGAAAACTTAAAACTCTATCTGAACCACCACAAAGGCCCGATGTCTGTTCCAGGGGGATGCGAGGTTTTGGTATTCCACGATTTCTCGAATCCCAACGACGAGGACGGCTACCCTGAGATAGAGTTGCTCTTCCAAGGAGGATCTATAGTTTCCGATCCGATATTAAGGAAAGATTTCGGCATAACGGATAAAATCTTCGACGCAGTGTACAAGCCAATCCAGGACGCAGAAACTTTCATGGTGTTCCCTATGCTGCTAAGACCTAAGAGCAAAGGGCGGATTATGCTGAAAGATAATAATTACAAAACAAAGCCCTTGATATACCCAAATTACTTTGCCGACAATCAGGATATGGAGACTATTTTGAAAGGTGTAAGGCTTATTTTGAACATAACCTCGCAACCAGCCCTACAAGCACTTGGTGCTAAGCTCCATGACATACCAATACCTCAGTGTTCACATAAAGTCTTCGGCACTGACGAGTACTTCGACTGTATGACAAGGTACTTTACTTTCACCATCTATCATCACAGTGGTACTTGTAAGATGGGTCCTTCAACTGACAAAAGTGCAGTGGTCGATCCCAGGCTGAGAGTGTACGGTGTTAAAAATTTGCGAGTGGCTGACGCCTCTATAATGCCCGAGGTACCTGCTGCTCACACCAATGCCCCAACCTTTATGATAGCTGAAAAGGCGGCCGACATGATTAAAGAAGCTTGGGGTTTTAGAAGTTAATATAAAACTGTGATAAAAATAGATATAGTATGTTGTTATGTAGTTTTAAGTTATTCTACTAAAGATTCTTGTAAATATGTTATTATAATTAAGGATTTTGTACATATTAGTCAAATACATAATATAATATTATAAAACAAATGTTGGCTTGTATGTTTGTGCCTGTTATTTAATATCTCTCGAATTATCTCATCGCTTGCCATGCAGTATGTTTTAAAAAATGTAGTAATAGGCCATTATTTTACACAGTATTTATCAATATAGAAAAAAATATATAAAGTGATGCACTAGCATTACAGCATATATCTAGAAATCGGTAAAAGTATTCTCACAGAACTCCTCTCATTATTTGGCACCTATTAATTTTCTGTTGGATGATCGCTCTGTATATTTGGCTTCCACATTCACGTGGAGTAAAAGTATAGTAATCGTAACAACATTTAATTTTTTTGTTGAAATAGATTTAGATGTCATAAAACGTCGATATTTTAAATTTGAGAGAAAAAAAATATGTCTGTCTGCTTGTAACTTTTTTTGTGTGCACGTTTTCTCTGGAACGATTTAAGATATTGACTGGAACTTGATTGTATTTTGAACTTATCCGGTGAAGGGTTCGGGGGTAAATAGAGGAAAATAAGTAAAGTAAGTTGGTAAAAGTACAGAAACTTGGGACATGATGTATATAGTTAGAAGCCAAGACCTCAGATTATTTATAATATTTTTGATTCCCTCCCATCACTTTCACCCTCCCACTCCATTATTATAAGAGCTGATAAAATTAAATTGACATATTCACTTGAAATTTGGTAGTACAGTGATAGTATTATGGCGACATCTGGAACTAGATTATATTTTGAGATGATTTCGTTAAATCGGTGGGGGGTAAGTAGAGGTAAATAGGAGAAAATAAGTAAAATAAGCTGGTAAGAGTACAGTAACTTGGGATTTGGTGTATATACTAGAAGCAAAGGCTTCAGGTTTCTTTATATTTTTCAATCCCCACCACCTAACTTATTAAACGGGTTGATAAAATAAAATTGAGATATTCACTTGAAATTTGGTAGTAATGACATCGGATTGAAATGATTCCGTTGAAGGGGTGGGGAAGGGGGAAGTAAATAAAAGAAAATAACTAAAGCACGCTAATAAGAGTACAGAAATTTCAGTTCTGGCGTATATGTATGCCTCAAATATTATTAAAATTGAATGACTAATTATTTTCACATATTAGAGTGCAAATATAGACAAACTTTTCCTTTAGAGACATGGATGGGAGAAATTATCATATTTTGGTGACAGAGTCAACTACATTCCAGACATTATTTTCCATCAGCGTTGTTTATTTAACTATTTTTTAGGGTGACTACACCGTATATTTTTTAACGGAATAAAATAATACTCAGCTTATAGTGGAAACAATTGGCAAGCAGGAAACCTGTTATACTTTTGATGATAAATATACAGGATTGTCACTTTAACAAAATAACCAGGAAACGTAGCGACGGAGAATAATATTTAGAATGCATTTGTCACTATTGTTATAAATTAATAAATTTGGTATGATTATAGTTAAAAAATATAACAAATAATTAAATAAGAAACGTTCACGACAATAACATTATTATATCGAGGACGAAACTTGACTACTTTTAATGAATATACACAGGGTGGTCATCCGACACAATATAAATAGTAAATAATATGTGACAAGTAGGAAAATTTTCCATCACAGTAAATTTTTTTCATATAATGACTACTCTGTATATTTTTCATTAAAAGTATTAACTAGGGATGTACCGGTACCTCTATTTTATGGCAAAACCGGTTGCGCTGGGTAATAAACTAGTATCCGGGTAGTGAAGAAATAAAGGTAGTTTTTTATTTACAACCTTAAAGCAAAAGGGGTACGCACATCCAAAGAGATTTTCTCATTATTTTTATTTTTAAAATATATTAGGTAAGTACTTGTTATACTGTAATGTACCTAAAAACATACAAAAATGTAATAAAATAATCAAAAAACATTTTTTTTAAATTAAATAAAACATTCTTACTTATGTAATAAATACAATACAATACAGAGTGTCATTAGTGCGTGAACCATTAACCATTAAAATGGATGTATTTATTTTGTTTAACTAGGATACATGGCTAATTGCAACCATCTTCGTTTTTAAATAAATAAGTGTCAAATTCAAGAACAAACTTTAAAAAAGAGGTTCTCTCCAATAATTCATTAAAAATATTTATAATAGGTGTTCGACGTGTTGCCCATTTTGATTTACACACGTCTTTATGCAATTTTAAAATGAGGCCATTTAGTGGGACCATTTTTTCCAATCCATTGGTATGAGTAAATAGTATTTAACAGGTCCTTTACTGTAATGTTTTTTTGTAAATTTTTTTGCCTTTTCCGTTATTCGACAAGCAATAAAACCTCAGTTTGGTATAAATTGTCGTGTACAACGAAGCATTTATCACACTTATCGGTCATTAGTTACAATCTGTATTGAATTTGAAATGTTTGGAATTTTACAATATGAATTTTAATAAAGCGGAACTTGTAGACGTGACTTTTGTTTTGGGCGAGTCACACAGAAATTGTTCACTTGCCAATAGAATTTATCACCAACGTTATCCTGAAAGAAGGATTCCTGATGTTAGGAGCTTCCAAAACCTTCTCGATAGGTTTATGGAAACTGGAAGTGTCCAATATAAAAAAAGTGAAAGAATAAAACGTGTTGTGAACGAAGAAAATGAGTTTTCTATGGTGCTGGCAACGCTTGAAAATCCCCATGTTAGTCAAAGAGAAGTGAGCTCATTAGTAGAAATAAGTAGACGGTATGTGGGTCGATTCTTAAAAACAAATACGTTGCATACATATCATATTCAAATGCACTAGGAATTATCTGATGACGATTTTCAAAAGCGCCTACAATTTTGTAATTTGGCCAGAGGTAAAATGCAAGACTTTGTCAACTTCTTCAATAATGTTTTATTCACTGATGAGGCAACTTTCCATAAAAATTGCTTTGTTAATAGGCACAATTTCCATTACTATGCTTCGGAAAATTCTTCCTTTTTTATTCAAGTTGATAACCAACACAGATGGTCTATAAACGTTTGGGGAGGAATTATTGGAGAACGTGTAATAGGGCCTTACAAAAATGGATTTCCTTTTATGGGGTATTTAATTATTTGTTATTTTATGGGATTTCCTTTTATGGGGTGAAGGAAATTGTTTATAGAGACACACCAATAACAGTACAAAATATGAAGGAAAGTCTTTAGATCTATCACACCGGCAGTTTTAGGAACAGTGGAACCTCATTCCAACAGCGCATAGAAATGTGTGCCAATCAAAATGGGCAACAGGTGGAACATTTATTATAATTTTTTCTACGTAGTCATTTTAAGAAACTTTTTTCTTAAGTTTATTTTTGATATTGTAATAATTGCTCAGTAAAACGAAATTGGTTGCAATTAGCCATAGGGAAGTTCTAACAAAAAATGTTCGTTTTTCATTTCCACATCATGACGTTGAAAAATATACAGGGTGTTCCATTTGAAAAAATTGAGAAAATTCAATTTAAAGAGTTCTTAATTGAAAAATAATTTTTGGCCACCCTATACAGTTTTAAAACGAAAATGATTCAAAAACATGAATTAGATGTCTCGTAACTGGTATTCACATAAATTTTTCTTAAAACCCATAATTGTGACTGTGATTTTTTTAATATCCATCTGCAGATTGCATTATACCAACAAAAAAATTCATTACATTCAAGTGGTTGGAAGATATTCAATGCTAACATAGGAATGAATAGAGCCTAGAAAGAATCTTCTAAAAATGTACTGATACTTAGCATTCCTTTAAAAAAAAAGGAACTTGGTCCTGTAATTTCGTCTTGGCTCGCCCTATATGTTCGAAAATAATTTCCAGTTATAGCCTTTTTTTACAGTCAGTACTAGTTGTCTCCATATATTTACTGCACACAAAAAACTGTACGGCTTACATACAGGTGGGAGAGAGTTCATGTCCAAAGGGTCTAGCCGATGCTAAATGAAAAATCCACTGACATCTATTGTCATACTTTAACCTTTCAATTATTGCTTTTTACCTGATGTATTCCTACAATTAATTTCAGGCCTCTGCTTTCATCTATAAGAAAGATGCAAAACACACGTTTTTTCTGAGGGTGGTTTTTATAATAACTAATATACATCAATAAATAAAAAAGTTATTAATTATTTAAATTAAAAAAAAAGAAATTGTATCTTTTGTAATGGACTTGTTCGGCATTGTTTTTATTTTATAAATCGAAAGTGCAAGTATAAATTAACAGATCTGCAAAAAATCAAAAGCCTATTCGCACGTTTAGTATCTTAAAAACTATTACAAATCTCCATCTCGCGAAAATGGGGCGTAGCCAGGCGCAGCGTCACTATACGCATAGACTCGGCGATCTCAATAGACTTGATGCTCCTTACTTGTTATAATTATAAGTGTTTTCGAAGTATTGTTTGTCTTGCTTACTACTTGACAGTAAGGGAGTACAATTTGGTGAAATGTCAAAAAATTACCATTTTCTCTCGCTCCTGCAGGGACGAATTTTCGATTTTGACCCTGCAATTTACGATTAGAATTCATCGCCGACCTTCTCCTTTCCGTAGACACATAGAACGAACTTCCACTCGACGTATTTATTTAGTTACCAGCGTTTAAAAATTCCACGTCTTTCGACAGGTTAAATTTGAAAGGTCCCAGAAAGCCATTTTTCTTACGTCACTTGCGACGTCACAAATGAGCGCTCGGTTTTTGCAACTATTACTAATATCAACTCCTTATATCTCGAGAACGGAAAAAGTTAATAATACGTAATTTTAAGTGTATAATGAGAATATCGAGTACTATATGAAAAAGTATAAAAATCATATAAAAAGAGTATCATGGAACAAGCCCATTAAAAAAAATGTCTAAAACCAATAGTATTTATAAAAAAACTGCGAAGAGAATCCTATAGAATGTGTAACAAATATATAAAAAGTGCAGTAAATCGGCGAAGAGTATAATGGTTAGCTTGTTATTATTACAAAAGATGCTCAAATTGTCACCCATATTTTATTTGACACATCTCATAACTGTTTAAAAGTTCTCGTGTACAAGAATTTCTTATAACTTCTGGATTTTTTTGGAGGCAATAATTTTTGCTTTTATAATGTAATCAAGGCCTCCTGGCGAAGATGTTGTCGATGGGTTACCCTGTCGCCATAGTCAAGCTTGTGAGATCCTACCTTCATCAGAGGCAACTCCGTGTGAAGATTGCCGACAAACTGTCAAACTACAGGCCCATGGAAGCAGGTGTACCGCAGGGAACGGTACTCTCTCCCCACCTGTTCACCATCTACACCTCCGACATGCCAAGAACCGCAAGGACCTCTTTGGCGCTCTACGCAGACGACACGGCCATAATCGCAAGATCATGGAGTGCAAGACTTGCCACCCGCAACCTCCAGGAAGCAGCATCCCTTCTGGAAGAGTGGTGCAACAAGTGGAAAGTCAAAATCAACGTGGAGAAGAGCAAAGCCATCCTCTTCAAGAGAGTCAGGAAGAAATCTCCCACAGGATACGTCTCCTTGAACGGTGAGAATATTCAATGGCACGATACCGTCAAGTACCTTGGCGTTATCATGGATCGAAGCCTGACATGGAGACAGAACACGGACGCGATAATACAGAAAGCGAGGACGAGGAGAACTCTACTTTACCCTATGATAGGTAGACAGAGCCAACTCAACCTGAGGAACAAGCTCACGCTTATCAGGACCCTCATTGCACCTATTCTGACCTACGCCTCCGTTGCCTGGGGATACCAAGCAGCCACCCATCTGAAGAGGATACAAGCCGTGGAAAACGTCGCACTTCGGTGCGCCGTGGATGCACCATGGTTTGTCAGAAACGCCGACATCTTCAGAGATCTGGAATACACCCCAGTAACTGAAGTCATCCGGGACAGAGCGAAGAACCTATACGCCCGTGCAGCAGAGCATGGGAATCCGCTGGTCAGACAGGCGACTGACTATGACCCCAACGACGCCCCGAGGCACAAGAGGCCGAAGCTCCAGATCCTGGATAATGGGTAAGTATAACTAACTCTTTATCTGTTTCAGCCCGATCTGCAAGCCACACCGCAAGGAGACAATGACCAAAAACATCCAATACCCGATCCCGGGGGTACCAAGCAAACAACCACCTCGGTACCCTTACCCTAGCCCGTGCCGGCCTCTGACGCTAAGAAAGCGACTCTGGCCGAACACAATCCTGAACTACACAGTTCACACTTCCTTCCGACGAAATCGGAGCACATGATGCCAATTGGCACCCTGGGCTTCCGACTAGTCAACACCCCCAAATCCCTTTCAAACTCCGAGAGGGCTCGGTAACAGCCGTTCCCTCTCACGACAGACGAAAGACGCTCCCGGGAGCCTATACATGCCAGCGAAGAAAGAAGACCAAGACAGAAGAGCGCCAGAAGAAACGACCCAGCTGGCAGGGTCCAACAGCCAGGACCAGG
Source organism: Stenurella melanura (assembly GCA_963583905.1). Taxonomy (NCBI): domain Eukaryota; kingdom Metazoa; phylum Arthropoda; class Insecta; order Coleoptera; family Cerambycidae; genus Stenurella; species Stenurella melanura. The sequence goes on along the minus strand of OY757315.1, from coordinate 37,797,285 downwards.
GGAGGTTTGCTGACATCGCCAATACCGTCCGCATTTGCGGGGGGGGATAGGCGAAAAAGCAGGCCCACCCCTTACGAGGCCGCTCCAGGTCTACAGCGATGATTGGGGCAAAGAGCTCAAGCTCGACCCCTAATCATCCGAGACCGTCATCTTTAGTCAAGAATATTGGCGCCGTAATCAAGGCCAGCCTTATTAATTTAAGTAAATGGAACATGGCAGAATCAAGATTCAACCGTTGATCTATCGAAAACTATTCATAATAGGTATAGGATATAGTTAAAATATTTCTTTGGAAGTAAACGGAGAATTCAAATTTACAAAGATCTACAGGGTGTTCCATTTGAAAAAGTAAAGTTGCATAACCTACCGCCTTTATGAGGCGCCTTGTACTTTTAAAAATAAAATGATTAAATGCATATCTTTAAGCAAAATAACTTTCCTATTTAACATTTCCTTCTAGGTCTCTCAGTTTTCCAGATAATGCTTGTCTAGAGCTGGGACACCCTGTATATAAATTATTTTGTATTTCTTTTTAGGATAAACAATAGATATGTGGTAAAAAATACATACGTTATATATGTGGTTATATTAGCTTTTATTTTATATTTTCTATGTATTTTACATGGTTGGTAAAAAGAAAATAAACATATTATGTACGTAGTATAAAGGGTGGGGCAATAGTGCCTCGGACCTCGATATCTCGAGTTCTACGATAGCTAGAAATTAAAAAAAAAATTGCTAGACTACAAAGAGGCTTCAAGAAATATACTGATATACATAGCATTTTCCATTAAAAAAAGGCACTTGGTCCTGTAATTTCGTCTTGGCTCGCCCTGTGTGTTCGAAAATAATTATCAGTTATAGAATTTTCTACCTAGTTTACTTGAATTTTTTTTCAAAAATTGATAGCTGTCGTAGAACTCGAGATATCGAGGTTCGACGCACTATACAGACTGTCTATTTTACGAGGGCCACACCAAATATCTCGCTTAATATCTATTGTAGAAGAATAAAGTTTTAGAAACAGTTATCCCATTTTTTGTGAGCTATATTTCAGTAAAAAGAAATTTGAAATCCATAGCCTACTTTATGAGGTATATTACAAAAACCTGAAAAATAGGAAAACTACAAACGGTTATAGCTTCCTTATTTGAGGAGATACGAAAAAAGTTAAAGGAATGAAAGTTGACGGCAAAGACAATAAGAATAATAGCGTGTAACAAAAAAATCGAAAAATGCAGTTGGCTTTGACATACGCTATTGTGCAAAAATGAAAAATACATATCTCAAAGTAGGCCATGACGCCATTAATTCCGTTATTTTTTTCTCATTCCAACGATATAAAACATGTCACAGAAATTTTAACCGATAGTGGAAATATTTAATATTTTACGAATACCACAATTCATATAATTGAATCGTAATAATCAGCTGTGCCATAATAGTAAAAATTCACTTTATAATAATTATAATTCCGTAATTATTTATTACAATTTAATACAAACCAATAAATATCTCATAAATAAAAATACAAGTACAAAACGAACATCCAAAGAAAAAAACGAAAAACTATGTATAACAGTAATACCTACTACTATATTGAAAAGAAATTGTGTGTATTTATTTTTCTAACTACAAATGCTCAATTTGTGCACCATGCATTCTGACACATAAACGTGCTCTACGAGGCACGTCACGCATTACATTTTGGAGCATTTCAGGAGTAATTGCCTCACATGCGTTTCGAATTCTGGTTTTGATGTCCTCAATATTTTCAGGGGCAGTTTGAAATACCTTGTCTTTAACCCCAGACGAAAAAATCCAAGGGAGTAATATCTGGTGATCGAGCTGGCCATAGAATGGGTCCATAGGTGTCTATCCAGCTATCTGGCATAACTTGATTTAAATAATTTGTACATATTACAGCAGCGTGAGGTGGAGCCCCCTCTTGTTGAAAATATGAATAATTTAATCTTTCTGCCACTGTTAATTCATAAAGAAAATCTTGAAATTCGTTTTGCAGGAAATTAAGGTATCTAGGAGCGGTTAATTTGCCATCATAAAAATAAGGTCCAATTACTTTAGTCCCTAAAAGACCCAACCAAACATTCGTAGAAAATCTTTCTTGGAAAGCAGTCTCTCTGCACCAATGTGTATTTTCTCGTGTCAACTTATAATGCATATTTCTATTGGAAAATCTATTATTAGAAAAATTTGATTCGTCCGACCAAAGAATTTTGCTACATATCAGCGCGTCATTCCTTTTCTTATTTAATAACCATCTACAAAATCTTACTCTCCTTGGCTTATCTCCCTCATTTAAATGTTGAACTTTCCTCATTTTGTAGCATCGAAATCCGTTTTTTTTCAATATTTTTCTTGCACTGTCTTTTTTTATGCGACAGTTTCTCTGAATTTGTCTCAAAGAGGTTTCCTCATTTTGGTTAACATAATTCATTACTCTATTCACTTTTCTTACATTATCCGCAACATGCGCTCGCCTTACTACTTTTTTTGAAAATGAACCGTGCGTTTTTAGATTTTGAACTAACTTCCTAAACATAGTTCGATTTGGCTGCGGAGCATCTGGAAATCTATCTCCGTAAACCGTGACTGCCATCTCAGCGTCAAAATTGCACTGACAATATATGCTAATCATATCGAATTTGTTATTATTGGTGTACACCATAATTACTGATATAAAATTTGTCTTAGGACTCGACAACGCAACATACAACATACAACAGTGACAATCTGTCAAATTTATTAATAACTGTATACATTGTTTTTCACTAATTATGGCACAGCTGATTGTTACGATTCAATTATATGAATTGTGGTATTCGTAAAATATTAAATATTGACACTATCGGTTAAAATTTCTGTGACATGTTTTATATCGTTGGAATGAGAAAAAAATAACGGAATTAATGGCGTCATGGCCTACTTTGAGATATGTATTTTTCATTTTTGCACAATAGCGTATGTCAAAGCCAACTGCATTTTTCGATTTTTTTGTTACACGTTATTATTCTTATTGTCTTTGCCGTCAACTTTCATTCCTTTAACTTTTTTCGTATCTCCTCAAATAAGGAAGCTATAACCGTTTGTGGTTTTCCTATTTTTCAGGTTTTTGTAATATATCTCATAAAGTAGGCTATGGATTTCAAATTTCTTTTTACTGAAATATAGCTCACAAAAAATGGGATAACTGTTTCTAAAACTTTATTCTTCTACAATAGATATTAAGCGAGATATTTGGTGTGGCCCTCGTAAAATAGACAGTCTGTATATAGCACCACCCGGTATAAGTTTTTATTTTTTATTTCTATCTTCCACCAAATTCACACTTCTGTATTTTTATATGTTATAGTAGACTTTCAGATGATTAAACGGGATTTATTTGGTTAGTGTATTTTGGCTAGTTATTATAAAAGAAAATTGTGTTTTGCACCACTAAATATTGAGATCCGGAATTGACAACAGCTAACCCCCCCATGTACCATTGAAATAATTTTATTTTGTTTAAATGTATACATTTCAAACTTAGTCTAATGTGATATATATTTTATGATCTATTCTTTTTAGAGTCATGTATATTTTTCAGTAAAACTATATTCCATTTCTTCGTTGGCTATATGAATATTGTTCTTCTCCATCAAATAGTTTCTCAGATATAGGGTCAAAACAGACAGATAGTTAATACACGAACAGACAGAAAGACTTTAATTTTCGTAATCTACATAATATGAAACGTAAAAATTCGAAGAATTCGTAGACGACGTCTTCATGATACAATAGCGAGGAAAGTAAAAGAACAGCCTCGATAAAACTTCTTAAACCGTATTTATTACAGTCAGTGTATTTATTAGTCAGGCCTTATTCATTTTCGAAGCATTTATATTTTAATTATTACTAACATAAGTTTTGATTCATTTATACAAGGCATACAAATATCATTTTAATAGCTAAGTGCTCTGCTCAAAAGTACATGACCATTTTTTTGTGTGCCTGTATTAATAAATCTTTAAGTTTTGAACCAGCGCCTTCGTCATAATTAAAGAATAAGAATGGTATGCGTGTATTTGACAATTATAAAAAAACAGTAATGCGATAAAAAACGGATATAGCTTCTGTACTCTGAACATCTAAAAACTATGCAAAACATACAACACGGAAAAAAATTGAAAGGATTTGTTCCTGTATACCTCCGATGTCGTCGTCAAAATTTTTCCTAATTCCCTCCTAATTACGATTTTCATTGATTTTTAGCAATTCTTTGAAATAGGGAGAAATCCTGTATAATTCTCTCGACAAGTATAGATTTGGATAGTATATAGATTTCATCCTTGGTAATTGCGTCAATACAAATATTATTTTCTTCCGTTCAAAAATTGTACAAGGTGATCACCCAAAAAAATAGTTAATTAAGGAGGTTGTGGCGTTACAGTCCCAACCAAAAGTAAGTCGAATTCTGAATCGGAACTTTTCCATAATAAATTATTACAAAAGGTTATAAGTCGATGATACCAATAATTACTGTCATAAAGGCATAAATAAATCATTTTTTATTACTAATTAACGATTTAGCAAATTTAATTGTCTTACTTAATGAACGAACGTTTGGATGTTTTGTCCAAACTTATTTATAATATAAATAAATTTATATAAATATCTGTATATTTTAGAAATTTGTTTCAGTAAATAATTTTAAAAAAATGAGAAGCAGTAAAATTTAAAATTAAGTCATTAAACAATTGAAAACTCAGTTAAAAATCATTAACGAAAAGAGAAATTTGACAGTTAACAAACGTTTAATATATTTTTTTTACTTATTAAAAGTCGCCTGATTGAATTGGAAACAATATTAAAATATGCGTAAGACATCAATGCTTTACATAGTTAGATTTCGGAACTGCTGACCTTATTTGGCTATTTGCTATAAATTAAAATGTACCTTTTGCTGGGTTGACATAATTTCTATAAGATTACATGCAAAGGTTTAAAAAAAAATGTAACTTTGAGTTTCCTAATGACTTTGGATTTTTTACAGAAAATTATGTCATATAAAAATCTATTAAAGAAATTTTATTTAAGATTTTTTTCATTATTTTCGTCTAACGCCTCAACCTCCTTAACAATAAGTATAGGAGATAATAATATCTGGAATATAGTTGATAATGAGGAAATCTGACATACCTATTTTAGTTAAAAAAATATACAAGGCAGTTATTCAACAAAAAAAATAATACATGAAAGGTGGCATCTCATTTCTTGCCTACATACCCTCGTATCTTCCTCAGTTTCCTTAGATCAACTTCAAATAGGCAAGGAACCTCTGGTATGAAAAAAATATCCCAAACGATTTTTTTTGCAAATTCAAGTTCGGGATATGCCTCGATAAGGATCAAGACATTGCCGGACGAAAATCTGGTCTCAATTAATTAATACTAACTATTTTACACATTTTTTTTTAACAAATGACAAAAGCCGCTATTTTAGCCTGAATGATTTTTTTTAGGTTTTTTTGGTCATTTTATACAAAAAAGGTCTCATGTTTTTGTCAAGTTGACCGTCTCCGACTTACAAATAATTTAATGTTTGAAAAAACGCAAAAACAGCCATTTTCAAGGTTGAAATACAATATTAAAAAATGAATGTTTTAAGTTCATCAAAATTCTTATACAATCACTGAATATCCATTAACAAAATTCTGAACAGTAAGTGCAGATTTTTTCATTCTAAAGCCTAAATTTTTAATTGTTAAATAGACGGCTTTAGCCGGGCGCGCGCTCTTTTAATTGTTTATAAGTCGGTCAACTTTACGAAAAAAATCACAACAGACCTCTTTTGTTTAAAATGACCCAGAAACCTAAAGAAAATTCATTCGGGTAAAAAAAAGCAATGTTTTTAATTTAAAAAAAAAAATGGTTGAAGCGAATTAGGTTTTCTTGTTCATTTTAAACAAAAATGATATCTCTTTTCGTCTTGATCCTTATTCGGGGGCATGTCTCGAACATGTGAATATGCCAAAAAATTGTTTGGGACGTTTTTTTCATACGAAGGCGAGTTTTTCGCCTTGTCTAAAAGAGAAGTTCTGGGTAAATGCTTTTACCGATTTTTTACTACCTGAATGGGAAGTTTTTAAAATAATTTGCTCATGAATTTTTACTCAAATGACTCAATTTTTTAAACATTCATAACGCATTTCTCTGGTTTATAAATACCAATTTCTATGGTACTTTTCAATCCGTAATAATGGGTCCGCCGTTTTGGATTTAAGAATTTCCACATTAAAACCTTATATTCGTTATTAGCGACTTTCGAGCAAATTTTGAATGCTTTTCCGTTTCTTACATCCCCCATAATAGATCCGCCTTCTTTTATTCAGGGATTTTCGAATTCGGACTTCAGAATGGTAACCAGCGACAACAAAAACCAGCGGTAACAAATCTCAGGCTAAAATATTGACTTGAAAAATGTGTAAGTGGGACCCTGGTCTGTAGTGGTGGTTTCCAACCATTTGAGGGATAAGCTATATTATATTGTTTTGGTATGTTGTCTACTACATTTATATATTTGGTAATACAACATACGAAGCTATGATTTTTCACATTGTTTTGCACTAACATTGTTATTTGACCTTAGGGGTGGTATTATTAGTGTATCTGTGTCCCACTTTTCATGGAGCCACCCTCATATCTCGCTCACCTGATATCCGAATGTTTTGAAATTTTGGTGGTGAATATATACCAATGGTTCTACAAAAAAAAATACTATTTTTTTAATAAGGCATAATAAGCAATAAGGCAGGAATTTTTGCCTTATTAAAAAAATAGTAATTTTTTTGTAGAATCATTTCATACTAGTACAATACATTATTCTGAGCAAAAAATAAAGAATACATTTTTTTCATATGACAATCCGTTTCTCAGATACAAATAATTTTAAGTTGAAAAAAATTGATCTTTAAGGGCCCATATCTCAAACGCCTTTGAACACACAACGATGTAATCTTGTACAACGGGGCTTCTAAAGGTGCTGATTAGGAATATTTTACTAGTTTTTCTCTAAAAAAATCGCTAATACTTTTTATTCAATAATCGACCCCCTTTTTCCATGATAAAATCGAACGCCACTGACTACAGTCGAATGTGGTTACGTCTAAAGACTCACTTCATAGGTATATATTCACCACCAAAATTTCAAAACATTCGGATATCCGGTGAGCAAGATATAAGGGTGGCTCCATGAAAAGTGGGACAGTGCATATATGATCCAGCCCTCTGATCACTGGAATATGTAACATTATTACTCGTGAAACACCTTGTATTTTTATCAGTATTACAAAAAAATGTGTTAAGTTATAATTCGATTATTATTTCCTCTGATTAGATATTGGGTCAAAAATAGAATTCATTCGTATTCAGTCGCGTCAAATAATTTAAATTAAATTTAAATCAAAGAACCATATACCTAATACACTTTTAATGAACTTCAGAAATACGTGCTACTTGATGATAATAATTTGTCTACGTTTATAAACAGGACACTTTATCAAAAACATCAATATATAAAAAAACAATTAGCGTCTTACGGATCCCAGTATAAAAAGCAGAATTTTTACAAAAAAATCACCAGTCGCCCCAAAATGTTCTCCAAGACAGTAGCCGTGTTTGTTTTAGCAAGCGTGTTCTACGCACAATGCCGACCACAAGCTCCAGAATTACTCCCTGAAGGTGGAAACGCACCGCAACTAAGCGAACAGGATTTGAAGACCTTTTTAAATAATCCAACTTTTAATGGTTATCTTCAACAATTGGCCTCATACTTTGCTTCGTTACAAGTAAGATTTTTTAATACTTTTTACGTAGTTTTCAATGAAATTTGATCTTATTTTTAAAATCTTCATTGTTGTGAAGTAATGTTTGATTGATTGAATTTTGTTTATCTTTCGCCAATTTACATTGGATAGACAAGCAAAATACAAAATATACATGATTGAACATTTACAGTGTGAACGTAAAGAAATGCAAAATTCATATCTTTGGTACGTGTCATTTGTCAAAAAAGTCTTCGAACAGGTCGACTTTAGTTTTGTAAATGCTACATTTTATCACTACCAAAATTTATGACGTCTTTGGTTTTTGGGTTATAACGCCATCATAAATTTTTTTAAATGGAAACAGACATTTTTGTTTACTGTCTTTCGTGGTATATTCCTTTAGCTTTCTGGTGATATAAAAAAAATGATATTACCTGAGCCATTCTTTTGCAAAAATTACATTTTATGTAAAAATAGCTTATCTTTCGCAAATTCACGAGTAACGTTCCATTTTCTTATGGACTGATAAATCTTGTTGCCTACATTTTTGTTTTAACTAGCATGAAAACATTTGACATAAAAACAAAACAAAGAAAATAATAAAAAACAATCACCCTAACAACAGAGAGATAAAGGCCTTTTTGTGTAAAGTATCGATAACATTTTTATTCCTGGCACGTGTGGAACCTCAGTTTTGTGACACTTCTGAGACAGTGTAAAACTAGTTAATGCAATGCCACGTTTAAGTGAAAGAGAACGCGTAGAATTTTTGATGATGGCTGGATATGGTGATAGGCTGAGAACTCATCAGGAAGCATGTGACGTTTTCTATGCCAAGTATCCCGAAAAACAAATTTCTAGCTCCACTGTAAGTAGATTGGTGGCTAGATATGATGAATCTGGCACTGTAGCTGACCCCCTTCGATCTGGTCGCCCTAGCACAAGCAACGAAACCAAATTAAATATTCTTCTAAAAAGTGAGGAAAACCACCATCTTTCGATAAGGCAGCATGCTTTAAATCATAACGTGAGTCAAACTTCTGTTGTACGTCAATTGAAAAAAGAAAAATACCATCCATACAAAGTGCAATTAATCCACGAATTGAATGAGGACGATCCAGATCGGCGCTTACAGTTTTGTGAACAGTTGATGACCTTGTGCGATGAAAACCCAAATTTTTTAAAGAACATTGTTTTTTCTGATGAAGCTACATTTTCTGTAAAGGGGACTGTACATCGGCATAACTGTAGGTATTGGTCACGCGAAAATCCTCATTGGACTCAAGAAGCCCATGCACAGCGACGAGGCAAAGTAAACGTGTGGCGGGTATGATTGGTGATCGTTTATTGGGACTTTCCTATTGAAGAAAATCTTACGGCCGCAAAATATTTACAGTTTTTGCGAGTTGAGTTAGTGCCAGCCTTAGCAGTTATGTTTCCGTACAATGAAGATGAAGATATTCCTGCTGAAAACGTCTGGTTACAGCAAGACGGGGCCCCACCTCATTTTGGGATAGCAGGGCGTCAGTTTTTAGATGACACTTTTACTGGAAGGTGGATAGATCGTCGAGGTCCGATTGAGTGCCCCCTGCGTTCACCGGATTTAACCGCCTTAGACTTTTTTCTTTGGGCAGAACAGCGTGCAAAGTGTCTACACCCGTCTTGGACAATGCCAAATGGTTGGAGGGTCGCAATTTGAGCAATGGAGATGATTTTTTTCTCACAATTACTTATGTAAGGTATCAATCAATAAATTTTTTTTTCCAAAATAATGGCTTAGGTAATATCAGTTTTTTTTCATGTCACCAGAAAGCTAAAGGAATATACCACCAAAAACAGTAAACAAAAATGCCATTAAAAAATTTATGATGACGTCATAAATTTTAGTATAGTGACAAAATGTAGCATTTACAAAACTAAAATCGACCTGTTCCCGGATTTTTTTTTTTGATGAATGCCATATACCAAAGATATGAAGTTTGTGCGTTTCTTTAGGTTCACACAGTATATATAAAATATGTCATACTAAAAAAAGATATAATCGTTATAACAAATGTACAGAATATTTGGGTATTTTGTACAGCGGTAATAAATTCTTCTATTGAATAAAATGTGTCTTGATATAGAAATTCTTTTAACAACATTTTAAATCTATTTGGGCTGGTTGCGCTTTTTATTTGAGGAAGTAACATGTTGAAAAAGCATCCCGCGAATTGGGAAGATTTTCTATAAGTGGTGTAAGTCTGATGTCTTCATTTCTTCTAATGGAATAATTGTGCATATCTGATTTTTAACAATGATCTTTGTTGGAGTATATGTAACTCAAAAGTTTAAATAGTAAACGCTAAATTTTCTCGATTTTGAATGTTTGCCTGCATAAATCCCTGTATTCTAAATTGAACATGAGCCTAACTGTTATTTTCTGGGCTAAGAATATTCTAATATTTCCTAGAGCTAGGTCATATACTATTACATTTAGCTAATTACGGAATAGGTTAGGGCATAATAGACCAATAGAAGTTCTTTTTTATCTAGAGCAGTTTTTAAATTTAAGAGTGGATTGTAAAGTCGCCTTCATAATTCTAAGGCATGTAAAAAATGCGGTAAGTACAAAGCGGGCAGGCGGCATCTTTACCTATTCAATGATACCGCCGCGCGGACTGGTTCGACGGGATTTTTTTATGTGACTTAGAAATATGAAAGCAACTTTACAATTGTACCTAAAAACTTACAATGTCTGCTTAAAGCAAATAAATTTTTGTTTATTTGGAACCTACAGTTAATTCCTTTGGCTCTCTATTATTTATGAAATTTAATTGCCGTCTTTGAATAATTTATGATCAGTCTGTTCTTATGACAGCAGTTGTCAAACTGGGTAAGCATGTTGTCGATTTTTTTATTTAACTCTTGTACATCGGGACTTGAGATTATAATGGAGGTATCATCAGCAAATATAAATACTTCACCGTCGAGTATGTAGTCAGGGACATCATTTATAAACATTACGAAAACCAGGAGACCCAAGACGCTACCCTGGGGGATACCTGATATAACATCGAACTCTTCAGATATATTTTTATTTACTCTCACTCTTAATTTTCGATTTTTTAAGAATTAGTAGAGCCATTGCTGAAGTTGTCCTTGAATGCCAGTTGTAGACAATTTTTTTAATATAAAATTAAAATATAGGCTATCAAATGCCCTAGTCAGATCGAAAAATAGTTCAACTATAGATCATATTTTTTCCATTTTATGTAAGTATTGAATAAAGTTTATAGTTGCCGTTTCCGTCGAGCGGTCCTCTCTGAAACAGTTTGGTGACTTGTAAAAATATGATTTTCTGTGAGAAATCTATTTATTCTATTATATATAGCTTTCGCCATTATTTTTGAGACGACTCTTAGAAGTGCGATTGGCCTATAATTTTGAATTCGAAGAGGATCGTCTTTTTAAATATCGATTTACTTATTATTGTTTGCGATAATTTCAAAGAACTCAGCGGAACATTTTTTCAATAACATAACTGATACCTCATCATATCCTGTTGATTTTTTGTTTGTCTGTCTCTCCATGCTTTTGCACGATAACTGGAGTTCTCATGGTGAATTATTCATATGATATATTGCGAGAGTAATGAGATTTATTTGGTAGTCTATGGATAGAGTCGGGTCAAGTTTAAAAAGACTGATGTATGAATTAATATTGCACATACGTTTTCACTATCTCTTGCACACAAACTTAAAGCCATAGCCTAAAGACATTGTCAATGTATGTCAACCAAGACTCTTTCCCACTTCTTTTGAGACGGAAATATGAAATGTACACTGAGGAGTGAGAAACATAGTCATAAGCTCAGCGATTCTCAAGCTGCATGATTTAACGACGAATATTATTTATTTCCGTGAACTAACACCATTCTAGATATAAAAAACGTCTTTATATGAAATATTTAAGTAATTTTTGAGTGGTAAATAGTGGATATTCATCCGTCAAACGAACAATGCCAAACCACTAAGTCTTACAATTTTCTAGTACGTAGATATTACACGTTTTAGAGTAGAATAAACACGATCGTGTAGCTCAATCGGTAAGATGCTCTAACAGCAATAAATATAAATGGGGTTGTTGCGAGATCGATCCCCAACACTTCCACTTTTTTTTATTTGATTAATTATTAAAAGTTAATAATTTTTCTTCTAAAATTTTTACTTTATTAAACCGCTCCGCGAGTTTTGTTAAAACTTTATTTTCCCCAAAACAGTGTCTTTTATTACTGGTATAAATGTGGTTTTAAGATAAGCCTACAAGTTTAAAAAATATATTAAGACCTATGAGGCTTAAAATATATTTTTACAAGAATAAATCGACATAATTAAAGAGCAATTGGTAATGCAATAGGCATTTTAAGACAATACATGTTTGAATTAGAATTATTCACAGCTACAGGGTTTATACATACAGCCACAATTTTATTTCCAGCCGTCAAGGAATATAACAATCAGCCATATTGGGAATGCTTCAGTTTAAACAAAAAAATGTAATTTGTATCTAATAGAAATGTTCTTTAAAAACAATTTACATACATATACTAAACCACAGTATGGGCAGATGCTAAAGCTGTCTTTACTTTTTAAGTCACAAAAAAAAATTATTTATATATTTTTTAAAAATTGTGTTTTTAGGGAGCACACGAGTTTTTCAAAACTATCTAATACATGTACTACAGTAAACTTAGCCTCGTAGAAAATTTTAGTCCACTATAAGTAGTCCCATCAATTCACTACAAGTAGTCCATCTTTAACTGTTCTTAGTAGTCACCAGTTGTCAATTGTATAACTTATATATAACTATATCGGCCCATAGTGTAGAATAAAATTATTTGCATTTATTATTACTTCATTAAATACAAATAGTCCGCTCAAAGTATTTGTGTGTCTTAAGTTTTGATATAGTGCCTATCCTAAACCAAATATGGTTTTACAATACTCTTCAGATACTCTCCAAATAAAGATTTAGATACAATTCATTAAAACTTGAAAGTTTTAATAGTAGTTTTAAAAATAGGCATGTCGGACCTTCTCTAGATAGGCCACTGTACTCCTATAATGGTTTTAAAATCGATCTCATAGTCTTTCCAAACTATTTACGTCTATAAGTAATCTTGGAAATAAGTTTTTAGGATAACTTATAGATTATTTTAAAATTACAATTGTTACTTGTGATACTAAGTTTCAAGTCAATATCAAAAACCGTTCCAGAGAAAACGTGGGCACAAAAAAAAGTTACAGACTGACAGACAGACATTCTGTTGCACAAATTTTTAAAATCTCGACGTTTCATGACATCAAAAAATATTTAACAAAAAAATTTTGGACAATTTTTTTTCGTTACTATCGTTCCACTCCACTATGTTCGTGTGGAAGTATTAACATAGCAGTTATTATTGTTTTGAAATATCTTGTGAAAATCTAATTACTAAAATTTCTGTAGGGTCAACAAGGACAAGGGGGTCAACAAGGACAAGGAGGCAATCAAGGACAAGGTCAAGGTCAAGGACTATCATCCCAAGTTTTCCAAAATCAACAATTAAGCTCCCAAACTAGTTCACAACAAGCAACTGCCATTTCCCAAGACACGCAAGTCGCCGAGTCTGTAGAAAAACAAACTGAATCGTCAGCCGCAAGTCATAGTCAATCCCAAGAATCAACGGTGCAAACAGTATCACAACAATCGTCTCAGTTATCTGAAACATCCGTAGCTCAAGGTGAAAGCATCATAGAATCACGATCTGACATCGCAGCTAACCAACAAAATATAGACAACCCCGTGTCTAATCAAGTAGCTAATCTCATTCATCAAAATGCAGGTGCTCAGGTGTCTCAAAATTCAGCCGCTGAGGAAGTTAATAAACAGGTTCGTCAAAGTAACTTCCAAGAACAGAGTTCAGCTGCTCAATTGGCTCAGCAAAAATTACAAAGCAGCTTTGGCAGCCAAATAACTCACAATAGCAACCAACAAAGTAATTTTCAACAAAATTCAGCTCAAGCCGTTCAAAGCAGCGTTATAAATAACCAGGTCCATCAGAGTAACTTCCAAGAACAGAATTCAGCCGCACAATCGGCACAGCAAAATTTGCAAAGCAACTTTGAGAAGCAAGTAGCTCAAAATACCAACCAACAGAGTAATTTCCAACAAAGCTCAACTGAAAAGGTAACACATAACACCGTGAGCGAGTCTAAACTAACTCAACAAAGTGAAACAAACATTCAGCAGAATTTACAGTCCCAGTTCAATCAGAATCTACAGAACCAAGTAAATCAGCAAAACACGGTATCCGCAGCTTCTCAGACTGAAGCTCAGAGGCGCCTCCTAGAAAATTCTGCATCCCACCTTACTCATCAACAGGGACAATCAAGCAACGCTCAAAACAAAATTTACCAAGATGGCCACTATACACAGGTAACGTACTCATTCTGATATTTACGAAGACCTTTGTAAATATAAGTAAAATGCCCTTAATAAAATTGCGCTAATAGTCCAGACCATTTAGACGAAACAAGTAGTACAGTCAATGAAGGTAAAAATAAGCTATTACTTCCGAAATCTTTCAACCGTCATCGATTTTTCTGAATATTTGGGAGCAGGCTTGTTTTACCCTTATCTTCAAAAGTTACATTGTGCGGAATTGCGCTTTTTGCGTTTTAGGGGTGAAATCAACCCCTTTTTTGAAAAATTGGAAAAAATGCTAATTTAAGCATTCCATCAATGGAATCTTACTTAGTTATGTAGAATAAATATTCTTTAACATTTTGAAGCATGATTTATGATTTCCATAAAGTTTTCAACCCTTAAAAACTACCCCGTAAAGTCGTAATATCAGGAAAAAAATCGTTTTTTTTTGTCTATCTGTCATGTGAAATCGCAGATTAACGAAACATAGAATTGTTTAGTGCTCATTATATATAATTTATTTATGAATTGTAAATTTTCAACCCTTAAAAACTACCCCTTCTCTTAAAATTAAAGAAAAAATTATTTTTTAGCAGATTTAACTGTTTCAATTTTGGGTTTCCAATAAAAGATAAATAAAAATGGATTCTACTGAATTTTACAAGTTTACTAATTAATTAATTTATCAATTTATTGTTTAATTTCAACCCCTAGAAACCACCCCTAACTTTAGACTCAATTGAAAACAATTTTTAGCAGCTTTATTAGCTTCAGTTTTCCACAATCGTTTTCACTGCTCATGATATATTTTATTTCATTTATGCATTTCTCATTTTCAACCCCCAAAATTACCCTGTATGTATAAATTGGTAAAAAATCATTTTTTTAAGATTTTAAAACATTTTACTAGTGCATGCGTGGCTTATAATAGTTCAATTTCTGAAAAATGAAATTGGTTTTTTGACGATATTTCCGTCAATTTTCATGCTATTGAGCCCATCTAAAAACCATTTTAAAGGTAATTTAATGGACTACAAGACTAAGGACTTTTTGGAGGTTCGGCGCCCTTAGATTTTTAAAGCTAAAGGGTTAAAGGGCTCAGAACAGCTGTTAATAACACGTCGGTATCAACTTCAATCGCCTATATGTTCATTATTTTTCATCGTATAAAAATTTAAAAAAAAAACAAAATTTTTATTGAAAAAAAAATTATATTTTTATTTTGTAATAAAGTTTACGTATCTATCAACCTTTCGAAGTTATTTTTAAAAATAGAAAATTTTTTTAGAAAAATTCAAAAAAACACGTTAAAATTAAAATTAACGTTTTTCAAAAAGCGTGCACTTTAAATCAGTTAAACTTTTTGAGCATATGAATAACACTAAAATAAAACATATCGTAGGAGGAAAATGATGCATTTCAGTTCTGGTGGTCGTGAGGTTAATTTTACTGTTCATTTTTTCTTAAAAAAGTTGAGTTGTCAATCTTTTTGGCATTGTATCTCGCTTAATTTAAATGCAATCTACTTTTTACAGTGCTCATTTTAAAGGTATTTTCAAGCACTACAAAAATTGTTATTAGCATTATACCCCTCTAAAGTCGATTATTTTTCCGTTATTTCAAGTTGAATGCACCGATTCGAGCACTCACAAAAAAAAATCGGTAAAGGTCTTTACACAGAACTTCCCTCGTTATTTGTGCATGGCGGTCACTTTAAAAAATTAATTATTACGAAATGACATTGAGAATAATAATCGGAATATAGTTATTGCTATTATTACAAAGAAAACTTGATAAGTTTTGGTCAAAAAAATATACAGATTGCTCATCCAACAGCAGAAGCTTAATACTAAATAACAGGTGCCACATATGGCAGGCTTGCGCAAATACCTTTACAAATGTCCACCATGACTGAATTATTCCTTGGGATGACCACCCTGTACATTTTTCAATAAAAGAATAATAGGTGTATATGTCAGATATTATTGTCATCCGTCAGATCAATCCAACATTCGCGTAATGGAGTGGAAGTATAGTGGTGGTTAAAAAATTTCATTTTTATTTTAATTTTTCAAAAATGTAAAAAAAAAAATTTAATTTTTTCTTCTGAAATAGGTTTAAAATGTCAAACGTAGAAATTTTAAATTTGAGCAAAAAGGAAAGTTTCCGTCTATTCTATACTAGTGGTAAAAGAAGTTTAAGATTTAAAAATTATATATTTTTTTTAAATAGGTTTAGAATGTCATGAAACGTGAAACTTTTAAATTTGAGTAAAAAAGTTTCCATCTATTCTAGTGTTAATTTTTTTTCCAAACTGGTAACTAAATGTTGCAAACATTTTTTTTCCGAAACTGGTTTGGAATGTCATGAAACGTGGAAATTTTAAATTTGAGCAAACCAAATTTTTCATCTATTCTATAGTTGTGATAAATAGATTAAAAATGTTTTCAAATTTTTTTAAAAAATTTTCAAAAACATTTTTAAACTTGTTTGAATAGTTTTAGAATGCCATGGAAACGTGGATAGTTTAAATCTGAACAAAGAAAAAAAAATCTATCTTGGTGGTAAAATTTTTTAAAAATAGTAAACAAAATTTCTAATTTTTCTTTTAAATAGATTTAGAACGCTATGAAACGTAGAAATTTTAAATTTGAAGAAATAAAAAAAAATCCATCTATTTTAGTGGTAAAAAAAATTTCAAAAATGTTGGTAAAAAAAAGTTTAAAAAAATTTTCAATTTTTTTTTTTAATCAGGCTTAGAATGCCATGAAACGTGGAAATTTTAAATTGGAAGAAAAAAAAATTATCATTTTAGTAGAAAAACAAAAATGTTGGTAAAAAAAAATTAATTTTTTTTAAATAGTTTTAGAATGCCATGAAACGTAGAAATTTTAAATTTGAGCAAAAAAAAATTTTTTCACCTTGGTAAAATTTTTTTCAAAAATGCAAATTTTTTTTTTCAGAAATAGGTTTAGCGTGTCATGAAACGTGAAAATTTTAAATTTGAACAAAAAAAAAATTTTTTATCTTGGTAAAAAAATTTTCAAAAATGTTGGTGAAAAAAATTTTCAAAAATTTTTTTTCCCGAAATAGGATTAGCGCGTCATGAAACGTAGAAATTTTAAATTTGAGCGAAAATAATTTTTTTTCACTATTTATTCCGTTTAGACGGCCCACCCAGTATATTTTCCAGTGAAATTTCTACCAGTTCTCCGCTGAGAGTAGGGTCAACTACCTGCCAAATTTGACAGCTCTTCATCAAGTCGTTTTTTTAGTAAATGCACCAACAGACAGACAGACAGACAGACAGACAGACAGACAGACAGACTGACTGACGGAATTGAAAAACCTATATTTTCGTAATCTCCGTGTTCTGAAACGTCAGAATCCGAAAAAATCTCGGAGGGTGATTTTTTCTCGAATACAATACTTCCCTTCGGTATGCGAGGGAAGTAAAAGTTTCCTTTCGTCAACCATATCTCCCTTTATATTGCACCTAGGATATTTCTAAAAAAACGAATCTCTTTGTTTTTATATAAGCTACAATTACGTCTCGTACACTTTTTTTCATTAGATGCATAATTTTCGAGTTATTCGTAAAAAACCGTTGAAAAAAGTGTAATTTTTTAATGAAAATGGCGAGTTTTCAATCACGAATAAGTTAAAAAGTATGGAGTTTTCGAAAAAACTTCATAGAACATTTTTTGCTTAGAATTAGGTTCTCTATAGACTCCCGGGGTTATTCTGGCCATACAAATTTCAGCCCCCGAGAAGGGGTGGCATCCACCCCTAGGGTAAAAGCGCAAGTTGGCGCCATGTCACTTTTGATATCTGAGGCATACACTAACTTTTCCCAAGTTTTCAAGCAAATCGATGACGGTTGAAAGATTTCGGAAGCAAAAGCCTTCATTGACTGTACTAATCCTACAGAATGTGCAACAATTACATAAAAAGTGTAGTAAATCGGCGAAGAGCCTCATGGTTATCTTGTTCAAGATTGACAACATTATAATGGGCTTGTTCCATGATATTCTTTTTACATGGTTTTTATACTTTTTCATATAGTACTCGATATTCTCATTATACACTTAAAATTTCGTATTATTAACTTTTTCCGTTCTCGAGATATAAGGAGTTGAAATTAGTAACAGTTGCAAAAACCGAGCGCACATTTGTGACGTCACTATACGCAAGTGACGTAAAAAAATGGCTTTCTGGGACCTTTCAAATTTAACCTGAAAAGTCGAAAAACATGGAATTTTTAAACGCTGGTAACTAAATAAATACGTCGAGTGGAAGTTCGTTCTATGTATCTACGGAAAGAAGAAGGTCGGCGATGAATTCTAATCGTAAATTGCAGGGTCGAAATCGAAAATTCGTTCCGGCAGGAGCGAGAGAAAATTGTAATTTTTTGACATTTCACCAAATTGTACTCCCCTACTGTCAAGTAGTAAGCAAAACAAACAATACTTCGAAAACACTTATAATTATAACCAATAAGGAGCATCAAGTCTATTGAGATCGCCGAGTCTATGCGTATAGTGACGTAGCGCCTGGCCACGCCCCATTTTCGCGAGATGGAAATTTGTAATAGTTTTTAAGATACTAAACGTGCGAATAAGATTCAAATTTTTTGCAGATCCATTAATTTATACTTGCACTTTCGATTTATGAAATAAAAAAAAATGCTGAACAAGCCCATTGTGATCGGGAAACAACGACGCGCATAAGTGGCGAAAGAGGCATTTTATTTATTACCTTTTCTTAGGGACATCTCTATCGTATTTGTGAATTGTTTGTGCAAGAAAGCCAAAACGTGAAAATTTTGAGTTGTGTCACTTTTCTTCCGGAACGACGAATATGTCTCAATTCAGGGAGTCACTTATACTAAGATATTTAGTTCATGATGTATATCTTCGATATACCATAATGCCACAACATTCTACCACAAGGCTCCAGAGATCTTATGCTTTTTTGCCTTATCTTTATATAATTATATTTCGGATAATCTAAAACAAGTTTCAATAGTAGGGTCAAATTATATTATAAACACTTGTTAAACCAATGATAAATCACAGGCAGAAAAATAAATGTCGATTCCACGGACGAGACGAGACCAATCATTTCCGCTGTATTTTGGCTTGCTGAATCCAAATTCGTTGTTAGTTTTGCCCCACCACGTCACAATTCTTTTCTAACCGCAAGAACAGTTAGAGCTGTACAAAAATCGCACTATTTGGAGCTCAAAGTGTTCTATAGTCAAAGAACTTGTATGAAATCTGGTACGGAAAATCTATTTTCCCTCGTTGACTCCGAGTCCAATGACAATTTTGTCCCACCACGTCAAAGCCGCTAAGAAATAGCAAACGTTACAACCTGTTAGTGACAACTGCTAGAAACGAATGGATTCATTGCAGACATAAGATGTCGTTTTGGCTTTCGATCTCTTGTATTTTGTTCTTACGTACTTCGGTATGAAGAAGCAACGGTTATGAATAAAAGGACCCCGCTCATTTCTTATGGGAACACTGAGAGAAATATGAGGCTTGATATATAAAACAAAGGTTTATTTTTTTCAGTTTAACAAATATTTAATAACCGTTATTAGCTATTTATGATAGTAGTGTAAAAAATTCGTGTTTAAGGCACGCATATGAAAGTTACACAATGAGGCGCAGCCGAGTTGTGTAAGTCACACGTGCCTTAAACGCATTTTCACACGAGTATCATACAAGATTTTTTCTGTACGAACGTACAAATATTAAAGAAAAGTTATCGAAAAATATTAAATATTTTGACATTTCTTTGACTAATCAATTCTATCAAATGTCACACACGATATTTTGACTCCGTAATTACACCATCTAAAAAATTACCGTACTACCGTTTCTAAGGTAAAAAAAGTTTGTTTTTATTAATTATTGTTTACAAGCGACGCTCAAACCTCGCAAAGTTTAAACACTCTTTACGCTAGTGCGAAAACCGACAGTTCTTTTCGCACTGTGGTACTTTTCAACTGTCATTTTAGTGTGAAGAACGTCACTTTAACGCACCAGGGGACCAGTGCGAAAACAACTGTCACTTTTCACACTTTTTTCGCACTGGTATAAAGAGAAATTTATAACAAAAAAAAATCGAATTAAAGTTTATTATAATTTTGTAAAAAGTTATTGGAATTCTACATTAAGAACATTAACATTAAGAATTTATTTGTTATATATACTTAGGACGCATTTCGTGCAGTTGTTGAACATTATCCCAGACGACAGCTGATGGGACGAAATTGTGCTTTCCATTCGAATTGCATCTCCAACTTGCTCTGGTGGCTGTTCGGCTATATTATCTCGAACCTGGAGACCAATTATTTCTTTGCTATGCTAATACAGTTTCCGTGGGGTACCACGTTCTCTTCTCATTGCACCATTTGTCAAAGCGTATATACGCCGTCACATATTGAGATTTGGACTTAAGCACGTAATAGTGCAACACTGTCACTATTCTCGGTATCTAAATCACTCATAGTTGCTTAATAGTAATAATAAAATCACATTAAATCAAGATTGTTTAATATTTGCGAGGTTTGATCGTCGCTTGTAAACAATAATTAATAAAAACAAACTTTTATTACCATGGAAACGGTAGCCCGTAATTCTTTAGGTGGTAAGCGAGTCTGCCTGGGGTAAAAACGAGGTGATTTTACAAATTTTGTATATCATTTGAGTTAGCAACGGATTCTTATAGGGAAAATTCCGCCGAACAAGATTTTCTTATGAAAAATTTTCCTAAACCGCGAGCTTCATTGTCAAATAATTGTTTAAACATTTTTTGTTCGTTTTTATTTAATAAAATGAAAACGATTTGACGGATTCCTAGAATCTTGATTCAATCGAAAGATATTTTCAATGCGCGTCGTTTGGCGCCAGGCACAACTCATTTTCTCAAGCTGTTCATTTGTTATAGCCAAAATAAATTTCTAAATTAACAAATTGATTAATCCGAAACTAATGACGTCAGGATATTGCTTTTTTCAAAATACATGCCTTTTATGCCAAAGAATATACCATATCTTTTTGGCCCGATATCTTCAATTGTTTTTTATCGTTTAAACAATGGGCATAATTTGTTAATTAGCCAATAACATTTTTTTCGAAAGTTTAATCGACTTCAAACCAACTTTAAACGATAAATATTGATGTCGGGCATAACCCCCATAGAAGTCTGCACGAATGCAACTTTTTGCTTTTGTTTATTTAAAGTTTAAATTAATTTTGCAAATTAACAAATGAAATATCTCGGCTCTGGGTAAGCGTATCGAAATGGGGTTTTCTGCATATTAAAGTGCTTGGAAAAAGGAAAATTTTGAGACAAGAAAGAACTTGATCGGATAACCGGAACCGGAAATAATTATATAAAACTATAATTGATGTTAAATGTGAATTCGTATATGTACCTTTATTTTAAGCTTAAAAAACTCTGTAAAGAAAACACTTAATAAATAATTTTAATGGTTTAATGGGAAATAAAAGTGATATTGCGTGAGAAGCTCTAATTTGTTTATTAACGACTTCTCGGACATGAGGTTTGGTGAAAATTAAAGCTAACAAGTTTTGCCGTCAACCGCAAAAAGTTCTACAAAAAATATTCAATCCCTGAAGAGTTATACGCGTTTTTGACCCTCAAAAAGGTAGTAAGATTTGACGCGCAATGTGGTGGCGGGTTCGATTCTCGATGCGGGCAAATTGTTTTTTTAATGTAACTAAGTATTTTTTATGATAATAAATGTTTTTACTTTCTGATGAATTTTTAAAAACGTTGTAAATAATTTTTCTTGCAATTTTCATTAAATAAATGGCTAACTTGCAACAAACATATAATTGTTCTTATCCAACGAGGGTTTGTCGGTAGTTTTTGTTTTTTTCACTACTTTTTGTGAAAGAGAAGGCTTGTTTTATTTTATTTGAGAGGGATGCCTGTTGAAAAGAGACCAAAAATAAAAAGGAAACAATTTTTTTTTCACTTTTTTCTTTTAATGAAAAAAGTTCAAGTCACTTTGTTATTTGTAAATGAGAACCAATCAAATGATTTAACTATTTTGATGGCATTATTATTTTATTGTTTTAATTACAAATATTTACAATTAATAACTATTAACGCTAATAACTATGTGATTACAACTAGTAACAATCGCTTGATAAAGAACTTTCCGTGTCCCAATCTGAATTAAAAACATTTAACAATTCATCCCCGTTTAAATCTACATCGTCATCGTTTATGTGCTCATTAATAAAAGTGCATTCATCTTCATCATTATCTTCTACAAAAATATCATCGCATTCGTTACGTTCATTCTCTAAAACCACTCTAGAATTTTCAGAATTAAATAAATCACATTCCATTACATGATCAGTTTGTATGTCTTGTAAAATATTATTATCAAAATCCTTCTCAAAATCAGCAATAAAATTATTAAATAAAACACACTACTATGTTTTCTACCACTATGTATTTATAAAAATTGCGACTGCAGTTTCGACTTACAAAGCCATTGTCAAGCAGTGAATCAAAAATGACTGATTTACAA
This sequence comes from Stenurella melanura, assembly GCA_963583905.1. Classification (NCBI taxonomy): domain Eukaryota; kingdom Metazoa; phylum Arthropoda; class Insecta; order Coleoptera; family Cerambycidae; genus Stenurella; species Stenurella melanura. The sequence goes on along the minus strand of OY757315.1, from coordinate 37,774,429 downwards.
TTATACAGAAATGTAATATATAGACAATATTGGTTGGATAGATAGGTACAATAAGGGCTTAGGCAGGTAGATGACAATAATAAACTTAATTATGAATATTCAATTATGGGTCTGCCGGCTGTAAATAAAGGTGAATATATCAGATCTAATTGATCATTTAACAAATTATAATCCTTGATATTATTGTGTTTATGAATTTCCAGAGATTCTAAAACGTTTAATTTAAAGCCTTTTGTTGAGAAATGTAAAATTTCAATGTCGTTTAATTCTGGAAAACTATGGTTGTTTTCGAGGCAGTGGTTCGCGAAAGATGAATCAGTTTTCTGTAACCTATATGATCTAAGATGTTCTTGATACCGTATTTTGAAATTTCTACCGCTTTGCCCTATATAGATACTATTACAATCTGTACATTTTAACTTATAAACTCCAGATTTGTTAAATTTACGTGTTGGGTCTTTTGCATTGTATAATATGTTTGATAATTTACTCTGTGATTTAAAAGCTATTTTTAGATTGTGTTTAGATAGAACATTAGCTATTTTTTCGGATAAATGGCCACAGTAGGTAATTGTTGTGTAAGTACATTTTGTGGTTTCTTTTATTTTTGGATATATTAATTGAAAAGTGAATTTTTTCCGGATTTTGTTAATTAACTTTCTAATGACATCTTTACCAAAATTATTTTTAACTCCAATGTCCTCTATTATGTGTAGCTCTTCATTCAGATCCGCATCAGACAGAGGTAGCGAAAATGCTCTGTTTATCATAGAATTGTATGCTGCCATTTTTTGCTGATATGGGTGTAATGAGTCATAAGGAATTGTGGTTCCTGTAAATGTTGGTTTTCTATAGATTTTAAAAGTATATTGATTATTTATGCGTGACACTGTAAGGTCTAGGAAATTAATTTTATTATCTGACTCTATTTCTAATGTAAATTGTATTTTCGGGTGTATGCTATTAATATAATTTAAAAAATTGTTCAGTTGTCTGGTAGTACCGTTGAAACCGGCCAAAACATCATCAACATATCTATACCAAAAATTAATATGTTTCTTGCCTAACGTAGAATTTAGAATTTCTTTTTCTAAGTGTATCATAAAAATATCCGCTAAGAGAGGACTAAGTGGAGAGCCCATGGGTAAGCCTGAGTTTTGTAAGTAGAATTTTTCCCCGAATTGAAAGTACGTTTGTGACAGGCAGATCTCGAAGGCTGATAAGATTTCGTAAGAGATTATATGGTTAATTTTGCATGTATCTAAAAGGTTTTTGATGAGGTGTAGACATTCATCCGTCGGGATATTAGAAAATATGTTTTTTACATCGAATGAGACTAAAACAGAATTTTGTGGAGTTTTAATATTTTTTAATTTTTTAACTAATTCCGTCGAATTTTTTAGGCTATTGTCTGATGAGAATTTAGTTATGTCCTTGAATATATCATTCAGGGAAATGCTAAGGTCCCTGGTTGGACTGTTAATGTACGAAACAACCGGTCGAATGGGGTTCCCTGGTTTGTGAATTTTAATAAGACCATATAGTTTTGGTGCCACTGGGTTCATATTAATTATTCTCCTCTTTTCATAATCAGAAAAAATTGCTTTAATATTCGAGAGACCTTGTTTTAATTTACTTTGATAATGTTTTGTCGGGTCGTTTTTTATTTCTGTTATGTCCTCGGACTGGATGAATTCCTGCACTTTATTAACATATTCTATTTTTGGCAAGATAACTGTGGCGTTAGATTTATCTGCTCTGCTGAGTACCAAATTATTTTCTTTTATTTTACGTTTTATAGCGTTCACTGTACGTGTCTCTGTTGTTTTGGATGTTAACTTGGTAGATTTCAAGTGTTGTTTGATTTGACTTATGCTGATATCCGTATTCTCTTCATGTTTGACTTTATTAATAGCTGATAGACTTTCTGTTATTAATGTGTCGATAATATTTTTGTCATTTATATGTGGAGAGTATTTGGGGCCTTTTGAGAGTAAATTCAGTTCTGTGGTATTAAAATTTACGTTAGACAAGTTAACCACTGTGTCACTAAAATTTATTCGAGTGGAGTTCTGAACGTTCGTATTTACATTGGGTTTTTGAGAGGCTTTAAGGTTTCTTAAGTTTTTAGATTGACTAACATATTTTTTGTATATAATTTTACTAATTTGAGACCTAACTTGGTCATCTAAAATATCAAATTCTACCGGATGAAGTTTATAAGTTAATTCAGAGTGTAGTACCTTAATGTAGTTTTGTATGATATATCTCTTGGAGAAGAACAGCTTGCATTCCTGCTTCAACCATATTTCTTTTGCTTTCCTCAGGGCAAATTCGGAGGCTGCTGATGTCGTGTTCGTCTTCAAGTTGATATATTTCGGGATGATCTTGTTTCGGAGGCATTCTTGGTTAAACCATAGGTTCTGGCATGCAATCTTGTATTTCAGTCTAAGTTTGAAGTAGAGGGTGGCCTGGATAGCTGTACTTGCTTATTTCAAAAAATTGATTGAAGGAGATTGAAGGAGAAACTGCAGTCGCAATTTTTATAAATACATAGTGGTAGAAAACATAGTAGTGTGTTTTATTTAGTTATTTGTGCAAAATGATTAACTACCACAGAGTAACGGCTCCTTCAATCAATTTTTTTTAATAAAATTATTGTTGCTGGCATCATATTATCTTGATCGGGTTCATCGTGCAAAACAGTTATTCTTTTTTCTTCGCAGTTCTCACAAGCAAGTCCCTCACAATTTTTACAAAATATCGAACATTTCAAATTTAGTTTTCTACATGAACATCTAAGATTTGCACAGTTTTTCTTGCATGCGCATGAAGTAATTTTTAATAAATCCGGTGGAGACATGTCACATTAAGTTTGCTCAGGGTTGATACAAATTTCCAGAAATTTTTTTGGGTTGTTATGGTAACGAAACCAAAAACAAACTTCTGACTGGTTAAAAACGGTGCTGTGAAATTTTCAAGCAAATTATCAAGTAAATAATTATTTATAAAGTTTTTTACATTTTAAAAATTATTTTATTGTAGTAAATATTTTATTGCACGAGAAAAACGAAAATTTGACAAAAAAAAATTTGCCCGCATCGAGGATCGAACCTGCCACCACATTGCGTGTCAAATCTTACTACATTTTTAAGGGTCAAAAACGCGTATGACTCTTTAGGCATTGAATATTTTTTGTAGAACTTCTTGTGGTTGACGGAAAAACTTGTTAGCTTTCATTTGCACCGAACCTCATGTTCAAGAAGTTGTTAATAAACAAATTAGACCTTCTCACGCAATATCATTTTTATTTCCGGTTCCGGTTATCCAATCAAATTCTTTCTGGTCTCAAAATTTTCCTTTTTCTAAGCTCTTTAATACGCACAAAACCGAATTTCGATATGCTTACCCAGAGCCGAGATATTCCATTTGTTAATTTGCAAAATTAATTATTTAAACTTTAAATAAAGAAAAGCAAAACGTTGCATTCGTGCAGACTTTTATGGGGGTTATGCCCGACATCAATATTAATCGTTTAAAGTTGGTTTGAAGTCGATCGAACTTTCTAAAAAAAAGTTATTTGCTAATTAACAAATTATGCCCATTATTTAAACGATAAAAAACAATTGAAGATATCGGGCCATAAAAAATATGGTACATTCTTTAGCATAAAAGGCATGTATTTTGAAAAAACCGATATCCTGACGTCATTAGTTTCGGATTAATCAATTTGTTAATTTAGAAATTTAATTTGGCTATAACAAATGAAAGGCTTGACAAAATGAGTTGTGCCAAACGACGCGCATTGACAATATTTGTCGATTGAATCAAGATTTCTTCGGATCCGTCAAACCGTTTTCATTTTATTAAATAAAAACGAAAAAAAATTGTTTAAACAATTATTTGACAATGAAGCTCGCGGTTTAGGAAAATTTTTCATAAGAATATCTTGTTCAGCGGAATTTTTCCTATAAGAATCCGTGCCTAACTCAAATGGTATAGAAAATTTTTGGGAAAAATCCCAGGCAGACTCGCCTATGGTGTGATTACGAATTCAAAATATCGTACTGTCAAGATATTTAATATTTTAAAAACATGCATTTTTCACACTCGTATCATAAATAGCTATTTTTGTACTAGATTTCATACAAGTCCTTTGAATTTAGAACATTTTTAGCTCCAACTAGTGCGACTTTAGCATTTTTCCTACTGTTTTATGAGGTTAAAAAAAATTGTGACGTGATGGGGCAAAACTGATACCAGATTCGGATTCAGTAAGCAAAAATACACCGGAAATGATTGGTATGGTCCATGGAATTGAAAATTTTTTTGTGTATCTGTGTAATGTTTTCTTAATTATTCGTGTTACATATTAATTATTTCATGTGGCTTCAAATTTTATAATTTTCTTCTCCTTGATTATAGCCTTTATTGTTGATTAACTGTAATGATTTATTTTCGTTTTACGGCATAGTTGGGATAATTAAATATATATTCTATTTGTAGCCGGTTGAGTAGAGTACCCCCAAATACTATACTAACCCTACCGAAATCATATCCATCCTCAAAACCTTTCCCAATCAAAAAGCTCCTGGCCCAGACACCATCCCCAACATAATCCTGAAGAATCTACCCAAAAAAATGATCTGCCAGATCACTTACATTATAAATTCTATTATACGGCTTCAATACTTTCCGAAAATGTGGAAAATTGGCATTATAATTCCCATCCTGAAACCAAATAAACCCCCTCACAACCCCTCTAGTTATCGTCCTATATGCCTCTTGAATACCCTCTCTAAATTAACAGAGAGGGTAATACTAAGAATCATTTCAAAGGTAGTAGCAATTTGGTTTCAGGAAGGGCCACAACACAAACATGGCGCTCTGTAAGATCGTGCAGGATATTCTGCAGGCCTATAACAAAAAACAGTGCACAGTGTTGTTGCTCCTGGATATAGAAAAAGCTTATGACACTGTTTGGCATAATGGACTCATTTATAAACTCCACAAAGTGTTTAAATTACCTTTACACCTTGTAACCTTAATCAAAAGTTTTATAGGCGCCCGCTATATCTCCGTAAACATCAATGGCACATTATCCACTGAAAAACGCATTTCAGCGGGCGTTCCACAAGAGGCCATCCTGTCACCCATCCTCTACAACCTTTACACTTCAGACATCCCCCCTCACCCCACAACCAACTTCCTGTTATACGCAGATGACACCGTGCTGTATGGGCGGTCGTTTTATGCACAAGTGGCCACTCAGAAGGTACGGTACCATCTGTCGAAAATCCTTGAATTCTTCTCCAAATGGAAAATCAAAATAAATGACACTAAGACCGAAACAATTACATTCCACCGAAAATTCACAAACATCAAAACATTTACAAAACTTAAAATTAATGACAATGTGATCGAGGAGCGCAACTCGGTCAAATACCTAGGGGTAACCCTAGATAAGAGACTGAGTTTCGCCCCTCACATCACACGGACAATTAACCGAACTTATGCAACATTAAACAAACTCTACCCTTTAATAAACAGACGCAGCAGACTGACCACAACCAACAAACTTTTACTTTACAAAGTAATATTTAGACCAATCATGACATATGCCTGCGAGGCCTGGAATTTAATTTCAGCCTCGCAGTGCAAACGTCTTCAAACGACGCAAAATAAACTTCTACGACTTTTTACCAACGCTAGCAGATATACGCCGATTGCTGAATTGCATAGACAAACAGATACCGTAATGATAAGAGATTTCATTGACGAGTCATCTCAAAAATTTTTTGCCACAAAAATTCAGCAATCGGCAATTACCGCCGACATAACCGACGTACGCCACGACGACGGCACTAGACATACTCATAGACTTCTTCACCAGAGACTGCCCGTCTACTTTGATAGACGGTGACACTAGAGACAAACAGACAACCCATGCGACGGACAATTCCATTCTCCCTCCGTTCCGCCCCGGAACGCCCACAGACATAAACAGTATCTTATACGGATAGACAGAAACACGTAAGAGATTACACAACCCGCCAATCTATAATTTTATTGGATGACTCATTATCTGTAGCAGGTTTTTCTTTCTTTTCCCTGTGTGTTTGGAATATAACTTCTCAAATTACTCAGCTAATAATTGGTATATCAGGAGTTACTTCAATTTTCTAATGAAAAACGTAGCAAAGTTAACGCATATACTATTGGGAATGTGCATTAGTATCAGCTATATCATAAACGTATCTTCAGGTCCCCTGGTCTAAGATCGACCCGGCATATTATGTGTACAAATATATGCCTGGAATAAGATTGTACAATGAAATACATATGTTCCTAGAATAAGATACGTATTGTCAAAACATAGATAAATAAAATAAAAATGTTAAAATGGAAATGGTTGAGTAGAGTAGCTGAATCGCCGTTTCTTTCTGTAAATTCAAAAATAGTCAATATATTATTAACATTATTATATCTCTGCAAACGATCGCAAGTCTATTTGTTACATTTTTTTAAATTAGGTGGTGACTTTACGCACTTGAACGCCACTGAGAATGTGTATGCACAAAATATAAGCTTTAACTTTTCCTAACTTGTGCGGGCAATAAATAATTAAGAACGTTTAAAGTAACCTTTTCGTATTATAGTCAGTGTGCTTCTTCATTTTTCAAGTACCTTTATAAAGCATATAGTTTCTTTGCAGGATGGAAGATACCATTGGAACTCGGAAGAAGAAAGAATCCGGGCACTAAATGCCAAGTATGATTTTGCAACTCTGGTTGATGATAACATTAATGGAATGTTCCAACTGAGGGAAGAGTCCAGACAAAATGGAAAAGTGACAGGAAAATATGCGTATGATGATGGTTACATTATGAGAATTGTCTACTACGAGGCAGATGACAAGGGATTCAGAATTCTAAAGTAAGTAATTCCATTCAACTTGTTCCCTTTATTACATTTTTGGTGTAAGTTGTACCATTAATTGACGAATCTTTCGCTATTTCTCTATGGCTACACCCCACTTACTTCTTTATTTTGCAAAACACATTTTCTAACATAACCAGACCAACTTCCGGTTTGATCCGCCGTACTACTAAATTGTTTATTTTAAATGTGTATTGGCACTTTATATATTTTTTTATCTTTTCTGATAGAGGTTTGATTTAATTGTCTTTACAACGGTTTTTTCAAAATCAAAATCGAATCAAAAACTACCTAAAATCCTGTGGTTGTTCTCAATTACTGACAAAAATGCTAAGTCCGTTCTCAAAATATCTTGTATAAAGTTATATATAGGATTTAATATATTTCAGTTATAAAATTTTATTCGACAACTATTAACAAAACGTAACTTAATTCTATCACATGCAAAGATATAAAGTATTATTTTGCTCGACACTTATTTTGTCTTCTAGCAAAGTGCAAATATTTCTTATCTTAGTAGCATCTTTCTATTTTATTTTATTTATCTATCAATAGTGACATACATATCTTCATCGATACATACCAATAATTACTAGATTCATGGCTATTTAAAATTGTACTAAGCATGGCTATTGAGTATTTCTCTTCCACCATGTCATGTTACAAAAAGTACATTACACTCCGATAAAAAATGTTTATCTTTCAAAGCGTATCGATAGGTAGGAAGAATATGAAACTACAATGTAATCATATGGGAAGACAAGCGAAGGAAAATAAAGTCTAGATATACCATCTTGGAAGTTAACAATTTCATAATATTATATCTAATAACCAAAAACTAAAATTAATTAAAAATATGCTCTCCTTTTTTTTAGTCCCAAGATATTTCTCAATAGACCATATATTATTCAACATTAGAGTAAGCACATTTTAGAGTACTTATGTGAATTTCATAACAGTAGATTACGAAAATAAAGGTCTCTCAGTTCCGTTAGTCTGTCTGTCTGTGTATCGGTCTATTGTATGTCTGTTGGTGTTATATCTAAAAAATTATTTGACGAGAGACTTTCCCTGGAAAACATACAGGATGAACTATCTAAAGGAAATAAATAATGAAAAAATATGACAAATGATAATAATATTTGGCATGTGGGTAACACAATTTTCAAGGAAGTCACATATTATACTTTTAATGAAAAATAAGTGCAGGGTGGTCATTCTAAGAAATAATTCAACTGTGGTGGAAATTGGTAAAGGCAAACATATTCGGCACATTCTATTTATTTATCTTTTCGTCGGATAACCACTTTGTATTTTTAAACCAGAAGTTCATTCCCTAATTAATAGCGCCAATTGTTATAGATTAAAAATGTTTAAATATATCTTTTGGCTAAATACTGTGGTTATTTACTAAGGATTATAAACTTAAATATGATTTTCGTAACCGCTAAATAATTACATAAAATTCCAGTTTTCAAGATCAATTCTGATTTATTTGAAAAACTATTGTAAAGATAACTCAAACCTTCGTCAGATAAGATTAAAAAATATACAAAATGGTATTCAAAATACAGAAGTAGTAGTACTTCCGATTGAACCGGAAGAGTTCTTTGGGTCTGGCTATGTCAAAAAATGTACTTTTATCCCAAGTATCCTGAACCCTATTTAAACTATTTTCTTGAAAAATAAATAAAAAAATGAGTTTTATAATCTACTACATAGGTAAAGACAGAGAAGTTGCGGATTTGTCTGTTATGAATTGAATCACTAACATCTGACATCTGCAATTTCTAAATTTATTAATTTATAAACACGTACACTACATTATTTGTAAATTGGTAATGCAGAAATAAGACATCTGCCTACGTCACGATTTTCAATCTACATTCATTCCTCCTATTTCCTTAATTCGTTTAATTAAGGTAAACAGATTAATTACATGAAGAAAAAAAATTACCTCCATTTTTCATCTTATGGAATTACAAAAACTCAGAATAATGTACCTACAAACTTTACTAATAAATAGACAGCTGTTTTGTTCTAATAATATTGATTTACGGTTTGCACATTGAGATAATATTTTCCGGATAAAATAGAACTCTTCCAAATATAATTGTTAATAAATTAAACACTGCTTTTAGATGAATCAATCAATATATTATAAATACTCTACATATGTTTCGGCTTATTAGGCCTATATCAAGAGTATTACATAGTGAATACTAAAGTTTTCGACGTGCTTATTCAATTTATACCTAAAAGTATTTATGTCTTAATCTATTTATGACTTAAGCTATTTAAGATTTAATTTAACATCTTTAATTATTTGAATGTTTGGAGTGGACCTAAGCTGATTATATAAATCAAAGGATATTTCTTAACAATTGGTTTATTATAGGGGTATTTAGGAAATTCTGCTGGTCATTTGTGGTACAAGGGTTGTACTTGAACGATTTTTTGATTTCTAGTTGTTCTAGCAGATCTAAACGTTTACCTTTTCTTTCTGAATGAAGCAAATTTATGTTATCAGTATCTATGAAATGGTTGTTTTCAATACAGTGTGTTGACATTCCTGTATTCTTATTGTTATTTAAGATTGATTTTTTGTGTTCTTTTACCCGGTTGACAACGCTTCTACCACTCTGACCGATATAGACAGCATCGCAATCCTTACAATTAATTTTATATACACCTGATTTATCAATTTTATTTAGTTTTTCTTTGTTATTAACCAAAATGTTTCCTATATTTGTTTTGTTCACACTTATTGTAGAGATACCCAAATTATTCAATTTTTTAGAAATTTTGTTACTATATTTCGGAACATAATAAAACTATATTTTGTAGGTTTGTTAGGCACAGTGAAAAATTCTTTTTGAAGCATTTTGCGTTGTTTGTTTTTGACCATGTTATCTATCTATAATATATTGATTGATTCATCTAAAAGCAGTGTTTAATTTATTAACAATTATTTTCAAGATGTTTCACAAGGTACCTACCACAAGTTCAGTTCAGTGTATCTTCCAAATATTACTAGAAATAATTATTTGAGATACATGCATCAAAATTCTCTAGAGATTCATTCCACCGTGACACCCTGTCCTTTATTTTACTTTCAGTGAACAATAAATTCCATTTTCAGTTCACTGATATGAAGTTTGCAATGAAATTTATTTGTACTTTTCTAAATCGTAACTTAGTAAGTTAATTACTTCTACACCCACGTAGTGGAATGGAAGTATAGTTAGTAATCGTAAAAAAAAATCACATTTTTTTTTTGTTGAAATAGGTTTATGTCATAAAACGTCGATAATTTAAATTTAAGCGAGAATAATCTGTCTGTCTGATTGCCTGTAACTTTTTTTATGCGCACGTTTTCTCGGGAAAGGTTTAAAACATTGACTTGAAATTTGGTACACACATGTATCGTAACGAGATCTGAAACGAAGGATTGGGGGTTGAATGGGGGTGAATAAGGGAAAATAAGTAAAGCAAGTTGGTAAGAGTACAGAAACTTGGGATTTGGTGTATATACTAGAAGCCAAGGTCTTAGATTTTTTATGTTTTGTACCCACCTCCGCACAACCCACTTCATTATTAAAGGGGTCGATAAAATTGAAACATTCACTTGAAAGTTGGTACACGTGTGTATTGTAGTGACATCTGATTGAGATGATTCCATTGAAGGAGTGGAGTGTATATCCTAGAAGCCAACATCTATTTTTTTTTATGAGATATGCCTCAAATATTTTATTAAAATTTTATTACTAATTTTTTGCACATACTAGAGTGCAAATATAGTCAAGAAGTTTTCCTTTAAGGAGACTTGAATGGGAAATCTGGATGTGGAAGTAGTGATTCCTTAGGCAGCGTTTTTTTATAGTTGATTCTGCATAACGCCACATGCCTTACTGTAATCAAATAAATAATGATGACAAGCCGTCGGGAAAAGGATCATAATGAAGATATATATAATTTTAAATTCTCTATAAAATTGTTTATACAGCGTGATTCTTTTAATTTGGCACAACGATATATCGGGAGATCAATGAATTTTCAAGAAAAAAATTTAAACAAAAGTTGGATAATTTAAAGGGCGTTATTTGCTATTGACTTGGTGTTACGTTTCAAGGTCAACCTTAACCTACATTTAATATTACAGAATATTGTTCTGACCAGAAACTTTTTTTAACGAACAATCTTGCAAGAAGTATTCTATTAAATAATTTCTTCTTTAATTTTTAAGATTCTTTGCTGGAAAAGATCAACTTTATAGAAAAAGTGCTAAAGGCAAACTGCGTTTGAATTTCTTTTTCGAAAATTCGTTGTTCTCTAGATATTTCGACGTGCCTATTTAAATTAATATATGTCAAAAATAGATTCAAAGTGTTGTATGATAGGTCTCAAGATATTACCTTACTGTCTGTAGTCCCCTAAATTTTGTGTAATGAGAAAAATAAGCTGATGTGTTTTTTTTCTTATTTTAGGGAAGAAATACTGCCCAGTGGAAAAGCCGTCTCTAATCTAGATGGCCGCGCTTCCGTTAAGACCTTTTTGAATGGCGATGTATTGGATTATCAAATTTCATCGGGAGACATCCACGATTTTAGGCGTACAGCACACACAACTGTACCTAATCCACAAAATTAATTCAAATTCACAAAAATAGAATATGGTCTATGATATTACGCATAACCAACCAAGAAACTAATTTTTAATAGGATATAGCAATTACATTATTTAACTTTCTTGTACATTATTTGAAGTACCTACCTAATAAAATTGTTTCATATAAATCTGCATCTTGTTTTGAAATACGTAACAATATATTAATAATAATACTTTTTAACACGCTTTCAACGCAATTTTCACCCACTTCTAATTATTGTATCATCATGAAACTTGGCAATTGTGTGTAGCTCCGATGACAATACAATATAGTCTACTTAATTTTATAATATGTTGAAAATGGCCGCTACCCCAAGATGGTGGATGATCATTTTCTTTCCATCCCCCTTCATATGGATATCAAAGAAAAGGGTTTGACAAGTAGAAAACAAGTATGTCATCAAAACTTAAAAATTCAAAAAATGGCGGAGTCAACATAGCGGATAGGTTTTATCAATTATCGTCGAATTCGTCTGAAAATCGGTATCTGTGGGTTATCGAGGTTCCAAATTAGAATTTTTAGGACCAAAAAATTAAAAAAAAAATACTTTAAAATAACTAAAAAACATGTTTTAATAGCAAACCGAAATAAGAAGTAAAAAATAACACAATACAACCCAACTAGCACTAAAGTAACAGTAACTGAGATGGACACGTCGGATGAGTAACCATTACGTAATTGCGACTAAATTTACGACTTTGATGTAAAAATAACTTCATTTGACAAGTCTACAGTCCCTGCCTCGTAGTTTCTACCACTAACGATTACTTTATAGTTATGCAACTTCTACGTAGCTTTCGTGGTATATGGAAATGTGGTAGTTACCAGTGGGACGACTTTCGGGTTTTCAGAACTTGAAGGTGGTAAACGATAGTAGCAATGTTGTCCATAGATAAAGTTAACGCAACAAACCTAATGCACAGTTCCTGACCAATTTGAATATAATTTTTTTTTAAAACTAGTGAATGATTCTAGTTTACCCTCCGATTGCTACACTTTGGGTATCTTTTTTCCGATGAACGTATCTGACCCAGTATCGGAACATTATTATTTTTTTTTTACAAAAATAGTATTGCCCTATATTGTAAATCACCGTAATTTTATAGTTGAATTTTTTTTTATTTAGCTTATTGTTTGTGTCTTGTTTGGGTCAAATCTATTAATGGAAATTTTACCCCCTTGCTGTTGACCGATTGATCTAAAATTTGGTACACACCTTTAGTTCGGATGACAATACAATTATTGAAACATATTCTTTATAGGATTTTGCAAACAGCAGGAAAAATAACTATCTATAACTAAAAGAAAAACTTTGTGTAAAAATATTAATGAAATCTTTGCATTCTTTCGATAACCTGAATTCTGGTTATGCTAGCAAATTGAAATCCTAAAATGAATTTGTCTAATTTCTTATTTGATAATTCTCATTCTAACACTAGCATCCACACAGTCCCCTACGGCCATGCAGATTAAACTAGTAGGGGACTGTGTGGATGCTAGTGTTAGAATGAGAATTGTCAAATAAGAAATTAGACAAATGGGCTTGTTCCATGATATTCTTTTTATATGGTTTTTATACTTTTTCATATAGTACTCGATATTCTCATTATACACTTAAAATTTCGTATTATTAACTTTTTCCGTTCTCGAGATATAAGGAGTTGAAATTAGTAATAGTTGCAAAAACCGAGCGCTCATTTGTGACGTCACTATACGCAGTGACGTAAGAAAAATGGCTTTCTGGGACCTTTCAAATTTAACCTGAAAAGTCGAAAAAAATGGAATTTTTAAACGCTGGTAACTAAATAAATACGTCGAGTGGAAGTTCGTTCTATGTGTCTACGGAAAGGAGAAGGTCGGCGATGAATTATAATCGTAAATTGCAGGGTCGACATCGAAAATTCGTTCTGGCAGGAGCGAGAGAAAATTGTAATTTTTTGACATTTCACCAAATTGGACTCCCCTACCGTCAAGTAGTAAGCAAAACAAACAATACTTCGAAAACACTTATAATTATAACCAATAAGGAGCATCAAGTCTATTGAGATCGCCGAGTCTATGCGTATAGTGACGTAGCGCCTGGCCACGCCCCATTTTCGCGAGATGGAAATTTGTAATGGTTTTTAAGATACTAAACGTGCGAATAAGATTCTGATTTTTTGTAGATCCATTAATTTATACTTGCACTTTCGATTTATGAAATAAAAAAAAAATGCAGAACAAGCCCATTCATTTTAGGATTTGCTAGCATAACCAGAATTCAGGTTATCGAACGAATGCAAAGATTTCATTAATATTTTTACACAAAGTTTTTCTTTTAGTTATAGATAGTTATTTTTCCTGCTGTTTGCAAAATCCTATAAAGAATATGTTTCAATACAATTATAAGCAAACAAATAATAATTCATTTTTAAAAATACAATTATGTACATTCATTATCATTACATTCATTATCATTAAATATCCAAGATGGCTCAAAAGTAATCCGCCTCAAAATGGCGGATTACTTTTTTCAATCCCCTCAATATGAGTATCAAATGAAAGGGCTTGGCAAGTAGAACACAGTAAACTATAGAAGTAACTAAAATATAAAAGTAAAAATTTGAAAATAAAATAAGTAAAAGTTAAACATTTTTATTGTAAAGAAACATAATAATGATGCAGAGAATGTACTAAAAGCTAAAAAATAATTAGGTAAGTACCAGGTACCAGTCATCACGCCACTCTCCTTATCAATCTAGAGCATTGATCAGACTAAAATAAAATCGTGGGGCGTAGCGTAACCTGAGTAAATATGTAAAAATAGAAATTCGAATATGATCAAGTCATCATATTTTCGAATTTAAGTCAGACCATTCCTTTCTAGGCAATTTAAACCCTTAGATTTACTCCACTAAATTGAAAGAATCACATTACAACAAAAATTAATACTCATTTTAATTATTATACAAGTTATTGTTGCAGTTTTCAATATTAATTTTATTATTATTATTATTGATATAATTATAATTGCTGTTACTGCTGCTCCAACTGGTATCTATTACTGTTAATTATATAACTAATTTACACTGGAAGACACCTGTAGCACCACAAACCGAGCGCTCTTGTTTTCTCAACTTCTAGCTGCTACTGTCTGGGTCGCACAGTGGGAAAACCACTTTTTTGGACAAAAGTCCATTTTACGCGCAGTTCTTGACCGACTTCAATATATTTTTTTTAAATACTGAAATCTATTCTTCTGATGAACGTAATCAGCAATCCGAAAATAATAAAATAATTAAAGCCTGCAGCAAACCAAAAATATTTAACAACAGCCTAAAGTAAGAAATTAACTATCGAAAAATCCAAGAAAGTACCTAATAACCAAATAAAATAAGTAAACGAATTCTTTAAGTTGAACGGTTTTATTGTAAAGAAACATAATAATGACACATACAATGTACTAAAAGCTAAAAAATAATTAGGTAGGTAGTAGATACCAGCCATCACACAACTCTCCTCATCAATCTAGAGCATTGATCAGACTAAAATAAAATCGTGGGGGCGAGTCGAATTTCTATATTTACATATTTACTCAGGTTACACTATGCCCCACGATTCTATTTTAGCCTGATCAATGCTCTAGATTGATCAGGAGAGTGGTGTGATTACTGGTACCTGGTACTTATATAATTATTTTTTAACTTTTAGTACATTACCGGCATCATTATTATGTTTCTTTACAATAAAACCGTTTAATTAAAAAAAAAACTTATTTTATTTTCAAATTTTTAATTTTTTCTTAGTTACTTCTAAAGTGTACTGTGTTCTACTTGTGAAGCCCTTTCATTTGATACCCATATCGAGGGGAATGAGAAAAAAAGTAATCCGCCATTTTGTGGTGGCGGCCATCCTGGATTTTGAATTTTTTCTTGGTGTACTTTATTCTTAAGCCCTTTCATTTGATACCCATATTGAGGGGGTTAATGAAATATATGTAATCCGCCATTTTGTGGCGGCGGCCATTTTGGATGTACAATGATAATGAATACACATAATTGTATTGTCATCAAAACTAAATTGTGTACCAAATGTCAGATCAATCGGTCAACGGGAAGGGGGTAAAATTTCAATTACTAGATTTGACCCAAACAAGACACAACACAATGTAAGCTACATAAAACAGTTTAAAAATGGTCAATATTTAAAAATTGTACCACTTTTGGACAAATTAAGTATCATATTCTTAATCAGCGACACAAAAAACATGAAATTCAACTATAAAATTACGTTGATATACAATATAGTGCAATCAGTATTTTTGAAAAAAAAAAAAAAAAAATTTGATACTGGGTCAGATACGTTCATCAGAAAAAATATATTCAAATTGGTCAAGAACTGTGCATCTAATGGGATTTTGTTTAGAGAAAGTAGTAAATTTCCCACTGTGGGTCGGTTCTATGAACATGCGAGCTAACTACTCGCTGTTCTACTAGCGCGCAGGCTGACCACTATTTTAGAATAGACCAATAAATAAATAAACTAGAAAATTAATATTAGATTTTACAAAACTCTTTCACCCTCGGTGTCGTGAATTCTCGGGATATTACTGTAATAGTATATTATACCAACGAGGTTTATGTTTATTAAGTCGTTGATATATGGCCATATACAAGTAAATTGCGACAGCTGACAGGTTTTCCAATGTGAAGTTAGGTAAATAATAAATAGCAAAAGCTAGGAGCGCGTTCAGTTTAGACCTCAACGTACGGCTAACACGTAAGTTCCGAATCAATATCGGGGAAAATGTAACCATAAAGTGGCAGCGGCAACTTTGAAGAGGTAATTTGTGGTAGTCACAACTTTGTTACGACTTTAAAGTGACGCTACAGTCCCATTCGCAGATTTGTAGTAAATATAACTTTAAAGTTACGTATTTGCAGTTTTTGTCACTATCGCCACGTAGCAATTACTTTCAAGTAGCATTTCTTAGTGAAAACAACCTTAAAGTGATATTTTCTGAAATACGCCATTTTTATGGCCAAAATCAACGCCGTTATTATAGCACATGAATACTTAACAAATGAATACATAAAAATTAGTGTTAAGTACCGAAGAACAATAAAAAATAGGTTTCGGCATCTATTGCGTCATATTCTCCCACGACATTATATATTTTAAAAACAATATTTTCATTAAAAAGTGCAAATTTTAAAGGCGCGTAGTTAGATTCGGACGTTTTATCATTATGTTTGTCAGTAAAATTGCATTCGTTTTAATTGTGACCCTTAGACCATTGGAAAATAGCACAAGTTTTGCTATCTAATATTACTTTCTGATATTCTATTAGGTTTCTGAGTTAAGGAAATGAACAAGAACAAGAACCATATGTAAGAATGAAACATAAATATAATCAAATCGGTTGCAAGACAAAGAAGGGGCAACATCGATTTGAAAGAGTGGGGAGTGGTCAAGTTTTCTGAAAGTTGCGGCGTCTACGCCACGACGTCGCCGCTCCGGAACCACAACGTCATTGGAACGTAGACAGACAAGTTCCAGGAACGTGGCTGGAACGTTATCATCACCAAAAAATAATCCGCATTTTGTTCATAAACACGTATTAGGAACGTTCCTACTACGTACCTATATCTAGTACCAAAACACTTGAATGTGCCTACAATAGTAATTGCTACGTTCCCGCGACTAATTGTGCTAGTTGGGAATACAAAAAATCGAGGGATGCTTGATATCGACTGGTATAAATATTTCATAGTAATAAGCATCCCACGCTTTTTTGTATTGTATTGTATTATTTTTTACATTTTAGTTCGGTTTGCTATTCAGCATCAAAAGAGGTACTTCAGTAGATAAGCCGGAAACAAGTGCCAAATGTGTAAAAGTTGGGAAACAGCACAGATTTTAAAAATTCCTTCCGCGTTGTGTTCGTTGAACCCTCAGGATCATTCGTCACCAGTAACAGCTTTGCAGCCGAACAAACTGGGAGAGTTATGGGAGTTTATAAGCCCCAAGAATGCACAAAAAATTAGGTCTTGGAAGAAAGTTTGAAAATCAAAATTTCAGCCTGGAAATCTTTACTCGGGAGTTTTCGAGGTCGCTGATTACGAATCTGAGGGAATCCAATTTGGGAAAATCAAAATGGCGGACCGTAAATCGAGCCATTCTCCAGAAAAAATGAGAATGGATACTTTGGCCTTGAAAATCTGTACTGGAGGGGTTTCGAGGTCGCTGATTGCGAATCAGAGGTCTAATTTGGTAAATTCAAATTGGCGGACCGGAAATAGAGTTAATTTCTCACTTATTTAACCTCTTTTCTAATTTCTTCCGGGACTTACAAATTTTCATCCATCTTTCACAACTAATGATTATTTTCCATTCCCTGATCTTCCCAATTGCAATGATTTTTATAAACATAAAAATGTATTTGTCAAATTTATAAAAATAGTCAAAATGTCATTAAAATAGAGTGTAAAATTTTGTATTGCACACGTGTGTAATTTCCCATTAGTCACTTAAGAGAATTAGCCACTCGACCTGACGCGAAGGTCTCGTGGCTAGCACTTTCTTGTGTGACTAATGTGAATAATTTAATTACACACTAGTACAATAAATAACTATTAATTTCAAGGGGGGGGGGGGGCAACTTAACTGAGCTGCTGCTGAAAGCATATGCTGGCAATGCGGCGTGGTAGAGAAACTGTTAGTCACGTGGTGCTGGGATGTATTCTTTTGGCACCATCGGAGTACATTCACTGACACTGTTATTGAACCCTGTAAAATGATCCATTTTAAAGACATAGAAAAAGAAAATTAAAAGAGAAAAGAAAATTAAATTTAGACCAAAATTCCCATGAAAAAATCGACGAAACATCACTTCACAAAAGACCGATAACCGCCTTTGGCATCGTCTTCCATCGAAATCTGCATAAAAAATTATTTCACTAGAAATGTCCTAAAAAAATTACTCAGACAAATTTTTCATCTCGAGGACGACAATCACTCGCCTTTGGGCCCCATCGTTCGAAAAATAAATATTTTTACCAGTACCAAAAAACTGACTTTTATTTCAAGATGCACAGGGCGGAAAACCGACAAATTTTTCCATAGTACCACGAATTTATTTCTTCGAAAGTACCACGAATTTGGTTTTTCGAAAGTACCACGCAGAGAATTGCAGAGGGCGGAATTCTCAATCAGAATGCAGCGAGTAGCTATTACTGTTTTTAACTTATTTGTTAATGTAGGTTCTCTACACCTTGTATCCAAAATAACATACTTAGTCAAAAGAAAAGTATTTTATATGCATGTAAAGTTATCTGACTAATATTGAACTAACGTGTATTGTTGGCTGCATAAACAGAACATACATTATGGATCTGCATAAGGTAGCGGAAACTTTGTTTTCAGTTCTGTATCCATGAAAAACAAGCTAACCGTTATACTCTTCGTCGATTTACTGCAATTTTTATATAATTGTTGCTTATTCTATAGAATACTCTTCGCAGTTTTTTTGTAAATAATATTAGTTTTAGAGAAATGTTGTTTAATTACAAAACACAAAAAAAATTACTGCCTAAGGAATCACTACTTCCACGTCCAAATTTTCTATCCAAGTCTCATTAAAGGAAAACATTTCGACTATGTTTGCACTCTAGTATGTGGAAATAACACAGCCCCACAAATAAAAAAAAATATTTGGAACTGCTACCGAGACAAGTGTATCCCTATGTAATTTTCGACGCTGAATCCGAATCCGGGGTCAAAAAAAATCGTGCACCCCCAAAATCAACCTCTAGCTCTAAAAAATAATCCCTAAACAGGGTAAAAATTACTTAACTCTCCACGAATAGTCTTAAATCTCGATAAATCGAATTAAATATAAACATTCAAGTATATAACGCATTAATACAAAGTTAACACTACTTTCCATTGAAAATCACCCTCATGAATGGGTGAAAACTATCCCTCACACAACATGAAATTAAAAAGAACTGCAGTTATTGCAAAAAAAAGCTTACGATATCCAGTTATTTTAGAAACAGTACGTAACTGCATTAGTCTCGATGCGATGCTAAAAATCTACCCCCATAGAGTGGCGGAAACCACCCCTAGATCGGGGAAAGAATTTTGTCATCGTGATTTCTATTGTAATCGATGCTAAAATTGACTAAATATATGCAGCACTGCAGTTTGGAGGTGAACACTTGCATTGCACCAAAGTCATTCAGCGACATCCCCATGAGCGGGTGAAAATTACTCCTCACATTGATTGATTGATTGATTGATTGATTTGCCAGCGTAAGGTGGGCATTGCTGCCAATTCCGGTGCATGGAGATTTGTTCCACCACGCAGCCCGATCGCCCATCGATCATCCCACCGTGTGCCGGAACAAACCCCCGGTGCTTTTTTATACCGCCGGACCAGCTGCATACGCTGGATTGGACATTGGACATGCTTGTTGTCAGCAGCGAGAGCCGCATGACGCATGGGGTAGGAGTACAGGATGGAGCGTGTAGGTGTTTGTGAGATGTTTCTTCTTGTTTTCCTTCTGTCTTCATCGGATGGAAAGTGTAGGCGTTTGTGAGATGCTTCTTTTAGGTTTTCGTGCTTCTTTTTACTTTCAGGTTTTTGTGATATGCTTCTTCTTAAGGGTGAAAATTACTTCTCACATAACAAAAAATTCAAAAAATAGTTGCAGTATCTTTTAGAAAAGCTCAAAACAACAACATTAATATGTTCTTATTTAAGAAGAATCTTTGACAACGTGACAACTATGAAGTAGCAAAAATTTACCCGTAGTCTTAACTCAATTAAATTTATTCTTTCTTTTTGTAATATCTTTTGGATTTGTTTTCCAATGATTTTCCGACCGACTGCCGTTTATGCTTTTCAGATGTCTCTCTTTTTAAGGACCAACAGTAATCTGCCATCATGTGTTCGTCCCATCTTCCTTAGTGCTATTTTTCCATTTCTGATATATCTTGGTGAAAGCATTCACCCTGGTCTTCACTGTAGTCGCAATTTTCTGGGAAATAATCAAGATGGGAATCGAGAAAATGAAGTTTCATGCTCATATTGCACCCTAAAGATTTGAAACTTTTAATCATTTTATCAATTTAAATTTAGGGGTGGTTTCCGCCACTCTATGGGGGTAGTTTTTGAGCATTGCATCGAAACTAATGCAGTTACATACTGTTTCTAAAATAACTGGGCATCGTAAGCTTTTTTCAATCACCGCAGTTTTTTTAAATTTCCTGTTGTGTGAGGGGTAGTTTTCACCCACTCATGGGGGTGATTTTCAATGGAAAGTAGTGTTAACTCTGTATTTATGCGTTATATACTTGAATGTTTATATTTAATTCGATTTATTGAGATTTAAGACTATTCGTGGAGCGTTAAGTCATTTTGACCCGGGAGTGTTTTTTAGCGCTAGGGGTTGACTTTGGGGGTGTACGATTTTTCTTGACCTCGGATTCGAATTCAGCGTCGAAAAAGAGATACAGTTGTCTCGATAGCAGTTCCAAAAAAATATTTTTTTTGTGGGGCTGTGTAATTGGTCATAGAATTTTAATCATATTTGAAGCAGATATCATAAAAAAAAATTAGGCGTTGGCTTCTAGCAAATACACCAAAAATTAATTTTCTGGACTTTTATTAGCTTGCTCTACGTATTTAAACCAACTTACCAATACCCCCTTCCCCTCAATCTCAAAGGATCTAGCCGATTTAGCATATGAAAAATGCACTGACGTCTATTGTTATGCTTTAACTTTTTAATTATTGCTTCTTGCTTGAAGCATTTCCACAATTAATTTCAGGCCTCTGCATTCATCTATAAGGAAGATATGGGGGTAACAACCCTTAACGAAAACTTTGTTTTTCTTTGGAAATGTGACAGACATTCGGATGAATCCAACGCCAAAGAATAGACATCAATTAGTTCTATGCTACGTATTTTTTTCATATTTTTAGATCAATTTTTAGGGGTGCAAAACACAGATTTTTTTTCCGAGAGTGGTTTTAACAATAACTACTCTAAGTTCCACCAAATTCACACTTCTGCATTTTTTATACATATATTATGGTTGACTATCAGATAATTAAACGTAATTTATTTGGTTGGTGTATCTTCAGTAGTTATTGTGTGTGTTGTACCCCTAAAAATTGATCTAAAATATTTAAAAAATACGTCGCATAGAAATAATTAATATCTATTTTTTGGCGTTGGATTCATTCGAATATCTGTCACAATACCGGAGAAAAACAAAGTCGTCGTTAAGGATTGTTACCTCTACATCTTCCTTATACATGAAAATAGAGGCCTGAAATTAATTATAGGAATACTTCGAGCAAACAGAAATAATGAAAGGGTTAAAACATGAGAATAGACGTCAGTGCATTTTTCATATGCTAAACCGGCTAGACCCTTTCAAGTGAATACCTTAATTTTATTTTATCAACCCCTATAATAATGGAGTGGAGATGGTGGGGTGGGTTGAAAATTATCATAAAGAAATCTGAGGCCTTGGCTTCTACTATACATCTCAACTTTCTGTACTCTTACCAGCTTGCTTTACTCATTTTCCTCTATTTACATCTACTTAACCCCCACCCCTTCAACTGAATCATTCCAGAAACATAATCTAATTCCAGATGTCGTTATAATACATACGTTTAAAAGCGAATTATTATTTGTTTGCTTACTATTATATTGAAATATATTCTTTATAGGATTTTGCAAATAGCAGAAAAGAATAACTATCTATGAGAACTAAAAGAAAAACTGTGTGTAAAAATATTAATGAAATCTTTGCATTCTTTCGATAACCTAAATTCTGGTTATGCTAGTAAATTAAAATCCTAAATTGAAATTACTTTATAAATTCTTTACATTTGTTTACTCTTTGCTAAATTTTGCTAAATAATGCTGCTTACTTACAATTTTTTTCCTAACCAAAATAGAATTATTTACTGAACAGTTTGTTATTTCCCTACAAATAATACGTTTAACTATATACTCTGTGCAGATCGAAGTCCCTCCTCACAACGTATAAAACACGTTTATATTTTATAAACTTGTTTATTGAATGTTTTTACTTAAATCTAAGAAACGTTCACAAAAAATCAAACAAATTATGAAATGTTAACCACAAAAAGTAATGTTCCAGCTCCAAGCAAATTCTATGACGTCAGATGCATGTATCTAGGCTACAATTCTTTGTTCATATATAAAAATGTTACTTGTTTGGGAAACCCTTTATCGGCCCTTATACTTATTGTGAACGATTTTTTTAAATGCATCAATTTAAGTTCTGGGTAGCATCGAGTGCTGCTTGAAACACCTATCTTGAGAGCAAATTTCAGAAAAACGTAGAGCTACAAGAGTAAGTCGCGAAAATGTATAATATGAATAAATAAATAGCATTTAACAATTACACATACCTCGTAGTTTGTAGTGTTCGCAAGCCTGGGTTACCATCCACCGTACACACACGTTTGTTGCTATTATCACAGCAATATTAATATTCAGTACTTAGTTACCTCTATTTTATTAATTACTGATGAACTACATATTACACACAAAATCTCTATAAAATTACTAAATAAAATTAATAAAACGCACTTTTTAAACGACCGTTACAGTACACACAAGCACGTTAGCGACTTGATGTCCAAGTGTTTCGTTTGTTAACCAAAAGTCGTGCGTTAGGACCTACTAGATAGGTACAAAGCAACTACAATTCAATGGAATAGATCTACTGCTGCGTATATAATGCATTCTGTATTCACTAATATTATATCACATATATTTTCAATATCATAAGACCCGTTAAAAATAACTTCCAACTTTTAGCACTGTTTCAAAGTTTACGGGTACTTTCATATAGTTCTTTATTAAAATTTTATTATCTACTTCATCTTTGATGTATCACTTGCTCGCATCATGTTTAACTTGGTATATATTTTAATAACGTTTGTATGTTTTGTCTAGCTACAAGTTACTATGTTAAATATTTGTCGATACGGGTTGGAAGATCTCGATATTACAAATACTTATGAGACATTTTATCCCAATGGAAGAAAATTACACACCAAATTAGTCTAAGGTGGCCATTCCCTAGAGAGAGTCATCCGATAGGGAAATACTTACTATTTTTAGCTATAACTTTTTTTTCTTAGTACGTATATTTAAAAAAACTATAAGAGTACCTAAGTAGAACCATAACAATACTATTACTATGAATTTTCACTCAATTTTAGTAGTTTCCAAAATAGCTCGATTTAAATTTAAAAATTGTGTTAATATTACTATTTCGTAGTTTTAAATCGAGCTATTTTGCAAACCACTGTTGTTGTTATAGTTCTATTTAGGTACTCTTGTATTTTTTTTAAATATACGTACCAAGAAAAAAAGTTATGGGCAAAAATAATAAATATTTCCCTATCGGATGTCTCTTTCTAGGGAATGGCCACCTTAAAGAAGTGATAGGGGCAACTCATGCAAATAAATAATATATTTTCGGAGTAATGATCTTGTACAGTTTACGTCTCGGTTTATTTTTGTACAACTTAGAAATAAAATAAATAAATTGAATTATTTGCAAAGAAGGATGTTTAAAAAGTCTGGATATCTGCCCCCGAGTGTACGAATTAATGTTTAAAGCTTCATTTTTTTGGTCTTAAACTTATACAGAAAAAAGCATTTTTATTGCTTAGAAATGATGGGAACATGGCTATAAAAGCATAAATAGGATTAACAAATGGTATTATTTATGTATGCCTAATTAATATTGAAAATGCATACTACAATTCCCTACACCTTTAAGAGAATATTTGTCCGTGTATAAATTGTAAACCAATGAGTTTTACAACGAAAAATAATATTCTTATCCCTTAGAAATGGTAGTACAACAGCTATAATGTCCTAAATAGCATTAACAAAATGTTATTTATTATGTGTCTTCAAATAATATTGAAAATGGACATTATAATTCTCAACAGATTTGAAAAAATAATCCTTTGTATAAATTGCGGACCGATGGGTCTTGAAATGAGAAAAAATAATATTTTTATCTTTGAGAGATAAATGGTGGAATTATTGCTATAATGTTCTGAATCTGAGTAATGGTTAATTCCATTTAAACCATTACAGCAATATTCCTATCTTTTTTAAATAATAAAAATGTATTTTCCTGTAATTTTAGGACCCAAAAATGAAGTTTATTTATTTCACTTTACATTTGAGGCAGAAATAGAAATTTTTTTAGCATCGTCCTTTATACTTCGACTGTATCAAAACACAGTGTTCCTCACTTGTGGATCAAATGTCTGAACATATTTGGTTAGTTTCTAGAATTTGTGTGAAATTTTAAAATAGATTCCTAAATAGACGGAGAGGCGGCTACGAAAATTAAAAATAATAAAAGGTGCAGTGACTAAGACTTCTAAATTTGATATTCCCAAATATTATTTATTAATTACTTCCACATCCACGAAGTGAAGTGCAAGTAGAGTAATCGTAAAAAAAATGTTCAAAATATTCCTTGTTGAAATAGGTTTCCATCCATTTTTTGTTTATTTTAAACCCCATTGCAGGGGATGTAAAATGTTTCCTTGCCACTGCTGCATTTGTAGACATACTCAATCAAAAGTGTATAATACAACATACCATATGAATGTAAAAAACATGTACAAGAAAATCAAGTGAAGTTGTTAACTTATATGACAGAGGTGAAGCAAAGGCCATTTTTGCCTTTGCTATCAACAGAAGTACCATCAAATAACAAGAAATTGGCTATTTACTCTGACCTGGGCAGCCTCATCACTGATAGTGGTAGTTGTGAAGTGGGAAATGTCAATTTGCAGCTACAATGCACCAATGAAAGCGATGCTAGAAATTTCAAATTGAGTCTAAAATGTAACCTCTTTCGTATAGGTAACATTTTAGGCACAATTTGTACCAGCAGTGAACATAAGCGTTCAAATTGGTACAAATATGCGAGTATATATCAACATAGACACATTTTAGTACACATTTAATGAAATAGTGGAGATTTGAGACTGATTATTATTTAATATGTAGCTGTGTGTCCGTACAGGTAAATTTTGGGTTCGAAATAAGGATTTGTGGTTCCATTTAGACACATTATACAAATCGGCCATATTTTCTTTAGAGAAATCGGCAATCATATTGAAAAACTCAGTTTAAAGAAAAACAGTTATTTTGAAAATTAACAATTTACATATTTTTACACAAAAATGTTATAAACACGACTTATTTTGATGTCTTGTAACATACAAAATATATTAGAAATAATTAAATTACAATTATATTATATATTAACTACCATAATTAATTAAACATTCAAAATAAATTTCACAATTTTTAAGGGCTTTTATTTTTCATGAGTATCTCATCACATTTGACAGAGAAAATGGGGTTGCTTTATTTTTTTGGATCATTTACTTTATTTATTCACATGTGAAAACTGATTACTTCTGTGTAACGTAATTTTTATAAAATCACTGCATACCAACTGTGTTTGTTTGTCCTAATGTTTAGAGAGTAGAGGTGTTTTAAAACCTCATGAGCCGTGACCTTCATATGCGCAGAGACATAATCCGTCCTGTTGACTCAGTTACACTTCTTAAAAATATTATATTTATTGTTTACAATTTATCCCGAGCTCTTGTTTATGTATAGAGCAAGGCAGCCTCCAGTGTCTTCAAAAACATACTTATAACACAGATTAAACTTTGCCTTTTGCGCATTTCGCGGCTCATGAGATTCTGAAACACCTCTAATGCATTGTGTCGACTTTAAGTCTATTTTTAAATAATTTGGACACAATAAAGTTGTAGGCACAATTTAGAATTATCTGTGTTAATTTTGTAACTATACACAGTAAGGCACTTTCAAGTAACATATTTGAAACAATGAGAAACATATTAGTTACATAAGAGCTTCATTACAGTAACATTTAGTAAACATGCGAGTCATACAAGACAAATTTTGGAAACAGATTGGGTACATTTTGGAATCAAGTTAGTACACATTTTCATCACCACTTTGGGCATATGTCCTACACAGTGTGGACTATGTTTTGAAACTGTGCCTATAAAACGTGTCGTGCCCAAAAATATGTTTCGACACAGTGTCGACACATTGTCTGAAATGTGTCTTTCAACGCTCCTTGGGCATGGGGCATGAGAGATGCAATGTTGTGTGGTAGTTACCCACTCGTTGAACATTCTACTGAAAATTGTAGAATGTGGCATTCGAGAATACAAATTTTCAGAGTGGTGCGAATTTCAGTAGACATTATCCTAAAGTAGTATACGACATTTGCTAATATAGATTCGAAAATAGGCCCGTAGGACTGTCATTCCGAATCGAATGGGCCATTTCCAATATTTTTTCGTTGCTAGAAAAAAATCGTTTATTTTAACTCCTTGCTATTTCGTTGTCTGCCATGCTCTAAGCAACAAGGTTAACAATGTATTAAACTGTTACAAATGTGTCACGTAATTGCATGCTAGCTCCTGTACTACGTTGTTAATTCGGTTTTAACGATTTTCTCTTTTGGTGGTTGATTAGGTTAATGATGTCCTGGCAGCCATTAAGAAATTGTAAAAAAATACCAAGCGTATTGCCTTATCTTGATTGGAAAATACATATCGCAAATCGTTTATTACTGACTTAATTTTGGCTGGGACTTCTTTGGTATAAATACCTTGATTTACCAGAAAAAAATCATTCGCATCAAAATGTTTTCAAAATCAGTATTTCTGTTGTTAGTACTAAGTAATATTTTATATGTACACTGTGCTCCTCAACCACAGGACAAAGCAATTGGATGGAAGCGTGCTGGAGAGGTAAGTCATTTTTATAGCGCAGTGTGAATTACCATCAATTTTCTCGTTGGGAATATATGACTAGGTGGTATGGGTGCATTTGTTTCGAATACATTTCGAAAGGAATTTTTGGCTGGAATTAGTTTAGGAGACAATACCGATTGTAAAGATCTATGTTACCAAATGATAACCTGAAACAAAATTTTCTTAAATTTTTTATCGATTTCCGACTTTTTCGTAGAGTTGACATTTGCAATGTCATTAATTTTTAAAAATTGAAAAATGCTAATTTTCCATTTCTTGACGTTCTAAAAGTGTTATAAAAAATGTGTTCTTTTCACAATACCTGCATAATTTTTCATGATGTCTGTAAAACTTGCATACGAACGGAATCGTAGAGTTTAAATTTTTAATATACAGTGTGACTCACTTAAGACGAAGAGACCCTCATATATCGCTTATCTGATATACGAATATTTTGAAACTTCGGTGGTGAATATATACCTATAAAGTGACTATTTAGGCGTAACGACATTTAATTTTAATCAGAACCGTCTGATTCTAGGATGGGTAAAGTGGGTCGATTTAAAAAAAAATATTAGCGACATTTTTGGAGAAAAACCAGTAAGATATTCTTAATCAATACTTATAGAAATCTCTTTGTAAAGTTCTCTGCACATACTTAAGGCACATAAAAAGTGTCGGCGCCTTTGACTTTGCGGTAAATATCAAATACCCCGACATTTTTTATTTGCTTTAAATATCTGAAGAGAACTATACAAGACTACATCGTAGTGAGTTCAAGGTGTTTGAGATAGAGGTTGTCAAGAATACAACTCTTTCAACCAAAAATAATTTTTGTCTGTAAAACGGATACCCAAAAAAATCGGTAAAGGTGTTTACACAGAACTTCCCTCTTTATTTGTGCATGGCGGTCACTCTAAAAAATTAATAATTACGAAATGACATTGAAAATGATAATCGGAATATAGTTATCACTATTATTACAAAGAAAACCTGATAAGTTTTGGTCAAGAAAATATATGGAGTGCTCACCCAACAGCAAAAGTTCAATACTAAATAACAAGTGCCAAATATGGAAGACTTGCGCAAATACCTTTACAAATGTTGAACAATTGCTGATAAATGCTGAATAATTTTTTGGGATGATCCACCACCACATTTTTCAATAAAAGCATAATAGGTGCATATGCCAAATAATATTGTCACCTGTCACATTTTCAATTCCACATTCGCATAGTGGAGTGGAAGTATAGTGGTGGTTAAATTTAATTTTTTTGAAATTTTTCGAAAATGTTGGTGAAAAAAAATTTCAATTTTTTTTTTCTGAAATAGGTTTAGAGTGTCATGAAACGTGAAAATTTGAAATTTGAGCAAGATAAATTTTTTCCAGCTATTCTAGTGGTAAATTTTTTTTCCAAAATGGTAAAAAAATGTTGCAATTTTTTTTTTCCGAAATAGGTTTGGAATGTCATGAAACGTGGAAATTTTAAATTTGAGCAAAAACATTTTTTTTCTTCTATTCTATAGTAAGTAGTGATAAATTGATTAAACACTTTTTCAAAATTTTGTTTAAATTTTTCAAAATTTTGTTTAAATTTTTCAAAAAATTTTTTAAACTTGTTTGAACAAGGGAAAAAAAATCCATCTATCTCAGTGGTAAAATTTTTTCAAAAATGGTAAAAAAAAATCTAATTTTTTTTAAATAGGTTTAGAACGCTATGAAACGTGGAAATTTTAAATTTGAACAAAGAAAAAAAAAATTTCCATATGTTTTAGTGGTAAAATATTTTTCAAAAACGTTGCTAAAAAAAATTTCATTTTTTTTTTGAATGCCATGAAATGTAGAAATTTCAAATTTGTTTAAAATGTTTTTTTTTCTGAAATAGGTCTAGCGTATCATGAAACGTGGAAATTTTAAATTTGGGCAAAATAATTTTTTTTTTATTATTTATTTCCTTTAGACGATCCACCCTGTATATTTTCCAGTGAAAGTTTAACCATTTCTTCGCTGACAGTAGCGTCAACTACCTATCAAATTTGACTGCTCTCCGTCAAGTAGTTTTTTTAGTTAATTCACCAACAGACAGACAGACAGACAGACTGAAGGAATTGAAAAACCTATATTTTCGTAATCTACGTGATCTGAAACGTCAAAATCGGAAAAAATCACGGAGGGTGATTTTTTCTCGAATACAATACTTCCCTTCCGTATGCTAGGGAAGTAAAAATCTGTAAAGGTATTTACACAGAACTTCCCACTTTATATATATATCGGGCGGTAACTCTAAAAAAATTATTAATTACGAAACCACATATGAGAATAATAATCGGAAGGTATTAGCACAAAGAAAACCTGAAAATTTTTGGTCAAAAAAATATACAGAGTGGTCATCCGATAGAAAAAATTCAATATTAAATAAAAGATGCCAAGTAAGGAAGGCCGCACCAATTGCACGGGTAATTTTGTTGTCGACGGAATCGTTGCAAATTTAAGGCATATAATCCTTAGGTCATTATTCTCAATGATAACTATTATGGACAAAGTTCCATAATGTCTTTATTTTAAGAGTACACCAGGTCGAAGCTCCAAACTTAAAAATTTTAAAAACTCGATTTTACGTAATTTTTTTGAATTATTTACAAATAAAGCATAATAATTTATTTTAATTAACCATCCTGAAAAATTGAAAGATATGTATAATATACCTCAGATTTTTATTTTATATTTCAATAACTCATTTTTACTAAGTCATATAAATCAAATAATATTATTATGCTTTATTTATATTACTATAGCAACGTGATGTGAATTTCTCCTGTGTTTCTTAAATGTTATGCAATAAAAATGTCAATTTCACTTTAAAATGCCCAAATTACATTTTATATGAATATTAGAATAATGTATTTTCGTATACATCAGTATTATATTCTTAACGCAAATTAAACATTAAAATTATTTACCATTTCTATAAAAAAATACGTAAAATAGCGTTTTTAAAAAATTTTAATTTTGGAGCCCCGACCTGCTGTATTTTTAAAATAAAGACATTTTGGAACTTTATCCATAGCAGTTTTCATTTAGAATGACCTAAGCTATGCCTTGAATTTGCAACGATTCCGTCGACAACAAAATTTCCCACGCATTTGGTGCGGGATCCTCTCCAACGTAGTTGAATTATTTTTTCGGATAACCACACTGTATATTTTTCAATAAAACTATAATAGGTGTCTTCCTTGCCAAGTGCGTTAAGTATATGTCAAATATTATTGCCATCTATCATATTTCCATACCCACGTAGTGGAACGAAAGTATAGGTGTGGTTAAAGAAATTTAAATTATTCTTTTTTTTAAATAGGCTTAGAATGTCATAAAACGTGGACATTTTAAATTTGAGCAAAAAAAATTTTCTCACCTATTTTATGGTATTGTAAAAAAAATTTCAAACTTTTCCTTCTTAATTTTTTCTTTCTGAAATAGGTTTAGAATGTCATGAAAAGTGGACATTGCAAATTTGAACAAAAAAAATGTTTCCATCATATATTCAATAGTATTAAAAAAAAGTTTCTTTGACAAAATTTTCAGTTTTTTTCTTCTTGAATTTTTTTTTTCTGAAATAGTTTTAGAATGTCATGAAACGTGGAAATTCTAAATCTGAGCAAAAAAATTAAAAATAAAATGAACAAGTCGGAAAACTTTTCGAATTATCATTTTTACCATTTTGAAAATATTCTTTCGAATTTGAAGAATGTCTACGAATTCAAAATGAGTTTTTCGAATTAAATTGTCAGTAATGCAAATATTTTTATTTCATCCTATACTATCACCATAGTACTTACCGCATAGCAAGTTACTGATAATAGTGCTATTATAAAAATCATAATATTATGAAATTTTAGTACTATTTAGTAATTATAGAACAGGTAAGAAAAAACAGAAAAATGAAAATAAGTACAAATTAAACTTTTTCTACGGTAAACGTGTTACTACCTGTAAATAAAATACATCTAAATATGGAATTGTATTAACTGTCAATCTGTCATATATTTTATAAGGCAAGTAGTCATGGTTAAGGGCATCTTGCAGAAATGTCTTAATCTAATCTCTTGTAAAAGTTTTTGCCTGCTTCGGTACATGCCCTGCACTATTACGCTTCATAAAAGACTTGACTTCTGCGTAAAAAAAAATGTCAACATTTTTGTGCATCGTTTTAGGATCGATAGTTTTGTCCACAAACACGACAGTTCATATTGCTTAGACACTTATTGTCAATGTGGTCTGTATAACAAACACTAGACGAATTCTGAAACATATGCTAAAAAAAACGCTGCCTAAGAAATCACTACTTCCACATCCAGATTATTCATCCCAATCAGATGTCATTACAATACATACGTGTACTAACTTTCAAGTGAATATCTGAATTTTATGTTATAAATCCCATTAATAATGGAGAGAGGTGGTGTGGTTTGAAAAATATTAGAAAGAAATCTGAGGTCTTGGTTTCTAGTATATACACCAAATCCCAAATTTCACATCCCAAATTTCTGTACTCTTACCAGCTTGACTTACTTATTTTCCCCTATTTCCTCCTATTTAGCACCGAACCCTTCAAAGGAATCATCTCAAAATATAAACTAGTTCCAGATGTCGTTATAATACATACGCCTACCAAATATCGAGTGAATATCTCAATTATATTTTATCAACCCCTTTAATAATGGAGTAAGGGTGGTGGGGTGTTGAAAAACATTATTAAAAAATCTGAGGCCTTGGCTTCTAGGACATACACCGAATTTCAAGTTTCTGTACTCTTACCAGCTTGCTCTACTTATATTCCCCCATTTACCCTTCAACGGAATCTTCTCAAAATATAATCCAGTTCCAGAAGTCGTTATGATACGCACCTGTACCAAATTTCAAGTGAATATCTCAATTTTATTTTATGAACCCCTTTAATAAAGGAGTAGAGGTGGTGGGGGGGTTGAAAAATATTATAAAAAAAATTCAATTAGTACATACACCGAACTTCAAGTTACTGTACTCTTACAACTTGCTTTACTTATTTTCCGCTATTTCTCTCTATTTAACCCCCAACCCCTCAACGGAACCATCTCAAAATAGATTCCATATGTCGTTATAATACATGTGTACCAAATTTCCAGTGAATAGTTTTAAAACTCTACATTTATATGTTTCTCTGCGCACCATGTACAACAAAATCGAAGGTTCTGAACCTGAATCGTATTTATATAACAGCAAAAGAAATCATGAAGAACGACTTTTTTGAAAAACTGAAAATAAAAATTGTAACAAGTATAGTTAAGTCTCTCCGAGGACACACTGTATATTTACAAAATTTTATTATCTCTAAACAATTCTTGCTTATATCGGTCATTCATAATGGTAAAATAAGATGACAATAAATTAGTAGTTTAAAATATCGTGTCTCCTTGAAGCTAAAAGTTTTCACAAAGCCACACATGGCGCTAAGTCTGTTTTAATGATTTTCCAGTTCTGGTGGTTGATAAGATTAATGATTTCCTGACAGACATTAAGAAACAGTAAACAAAATACCAAGCGCCTTGACTCATTTTGATTGGAAAGTACATATCCAAAATCGATTATTACTTAATTTTGATTGACATACTCTGGTTTACCAGATTATTTCTAATTGAACTACCTGTAATTAGTGAAGTCACTGGTATAAGTTAATGGTCCTACTTGAAAGAAATAATTTTTCCTTACCATTTTATTCATCTGGGCGGAAATAGTATTTGTAAGTACTTTAAGGCCCCAACTGCAACTTGTTGAAGCAATTAGAAATGAACTGCCAATATTTTAAGAAAAAATTCATGGAGTTCTTCAATGGCATGTATGACTATTTTTCTTGCAAAGTTTGGATCGATTTCAATAATTTTCGAGTTTGGCGATGTTAAACGAAAAACCTCGCACTTTATTAATCTATTCAATGTTGTAGTTAAATGTTACCTGTCCCATAGGGATTCAAAAATGGACAAATTTTCTACGTATGTATTGTTGATCGTTCTACACGAGGAGATCCTTTATTTTTCAATACAACGTAAAACAATGGAAATTTTGACTTATCCTCCCCTCTTTGAAGAATGTAGTATAGTAGTATTTGACAGCGAGGAATTCGATTTTTCTTAGTTTTTAAATAATTATGTTGTATTTAAAATTTGTTATAATCAATTTGGGAGATTATTTTTCACCAATCCATGAGGCTTAAAAATACCGAATCAGAGCCCCTGAATTTTTAAATAATTATTACAACTAAATTTTCTTATTTATAAAATGTAAACAGTTCATACGAAAGGCAGCTATGCAATTTTTCATTATCATCCGTTTTTTAAGGAAGAAATTGTTTTACACAATTTGTGGAACTTGTCATATTTTTAAAATAGTCGGTTCTTTGGAAAATGGTACTTTAGCTGTAAATTATACAAACGAAATTTTAACTATTTTTCAATATTATTTAAACATGTTTTAAAAATGTACAAGCACTTATTCTTCTGCATAAGACAATAACAAGTTTTACACAAAAGTTATTCATTATGTTTTTTCTGAAAAAAAATACGCATTATTTTGAAAATTAAAAATTTAAACTTTTCCTAGACGATTTAAATGAAAATATAGAGATGATGCTTCTCTGCAAGTTGAAATAAAAGTAAATAAGGCTAGACAACCTAAAAAGTAATACTTTACCTCAAGTATATAGCGGTGGTTAAAAAATTTCATTTTTTTTAACTTTTTCAAAAATGTTGGTAAAAAAATTTTCAAAATTTTTTCTTCTGAAATAGGTTTAAAATGTCAAACGTAGAAATTTTAAATTTGAGCAAAAAGGAAAGTTTCCTTCTATTCTATAGTAGTGCTAAAAAAAGTTTAATATGTTGCAATTTTTTTTTTTTCGAAATTGGTTTGGAATGTCATGAAACGTGGAGCAAATAGAAAAAAATTCGATCTATTTTGGTAGTAAAATCTTTTTGAAAAATGCTGGTGAAAAAAATTTTCAAAATTTTTTTTTTTTGAATCGTGCTTAGAATGCCATGAAACGTGGAAATATTAAATTTGAAGAAAGAAAAAAATTTTTTTCAAAAATGGTGAAAAAAAATTATTTTTTTTTAAATTAGGCTTAGAATGCCATGAAACGTGAAAATTTTAAATTTGAGCAAAAAAAAAATTTTTTTTCAACTATTTTTGTAGTAAAAAATTTTTCAAAAAAAATTTTCAAATTTTTTTTTTCCGAAATAGGATTAGCGCGTCATGAAACGTGGAAATTTTAAATTTCAGCGAAAAAAAATTTGTTTCGTTATTTATTCCGTTTAGACGGTCCACCCTGTATATTTTCCAGTGAAAATTCTACCATTTCTTCGCCGTCAGTAGGGTCAACTACCTACCAAATTTGACTGCTCTCCGTCAAGTAGTTTTTTAGTTAATGCACCAACAGACAGACAGACAGACAGACTGACGGAATTGAAAAACCTATATTTTCGTAATCTCCGTGATCTGAAACGTCAGAATCCGAAAAAATCTCGGAGGGTGATTTTTTCTCGAATACAATACTTCCCTTCGGTATGCGAGGGAAGTAAAAATATAAATCGCAATATAGACATGAAATAAGTATAGCCAAAAGTAATTACTATGATAATGAAACATATTCTTTATAGGATTTAGCAAACAGTAGAACAAGTAATCTATGGAAAATAGAAATAAGATCTATAAAATTACTAATTTCCAATCACTGCACTCTATCGATAACCTCCATTCTGGTTATACTAGCAATTAAAAAAATCTAAAATTAATTTACTTATCTATTTCTTATCTGACAATTCTCATTGTAATACTAGTATCCATATAGACCTCTACAGCCATGAAGTTTAAACTAGTATATTCACAGTCCCTTACAGAGGAATAACTTAGAAATGAAAACCAGATGAGGCTAAGTTAAAGGCTTTAGAGTGGTTTACATCAAATAATTTATCATTAATTGAAAATAAAACTACAAATACAATTTTCAGTCATAGATCACTTGAAAATTATAAACATTTAGAGAGAGCTAAATTCCTAGGAATATTTCTTGAACCTAATTTAAATTGGTTCCAACATGTGGAGTACAAAACATATCAGAGAATATACTCTTACTAGTATCACACATGACTTACGGTATAATAAACTGGGCTCATGCTTCATAAGCTAACAGAATCTTTGTACTGCACAGGAAAATCATCAGAATAATAACGAATCGTGGATATAAGGATATAGATATGATTGATGTAAGGGATATTTTTTTCAAATTGGGAATTTTAACATTTCCATTAATCGATGTTTTTCATAGCCCATACGTTTATAAAAATATACATTCTTATAAAAAAACATGAGGCTATGGACAGGTAACAAACGAGAACTCAACATAATTTAGTTATAGAATACAATGATGGACTTAAATCAAGTGATTGTGGCTTTAATTGTTATGGTCCTACATTTTTTAACAAAATCCCAAATTGGGTGAAAGCATTACCAGAGGTGAAATTTAAACACTTAACAGATATTTTTAATAAAAGAAGGGGTTGATAGTATCAATAAATTTTTGAATTTTAATGGCATTGAATCCAAGATAATGGATAACAATTTCATACAATTTATTACGATACATGTATATTTGTTAATCCGTATACATGAATATGTACCTTGTTTATAACATATGTGTGTAATGTAAATATACTTATTGTTTATATCTGTTTAAATCGATTGCATTATACTATAGAAAGTATTATGACATTTTATACAATTTTTAGATACCATTTGTCCTGTGTAAAACATGAATATTAATAACAAAAATAAAATTGATTCGACTTGGTTTGTACCTTGTATATTTTGCGAGTGAGTTTAATGAAGCCGTGCGATGCCTGGATGCTAGTTATAAAATAATGTCCGAAAGCAGAGCCTGCACAACATGTACATTTAAATGAAATAATATTTAAAATAAGAAAATGGATAGACAGACAGATAGATAGATATATAGACAGATACTTTATT
Source organism: Stenurella melanura (assembly GCA_963583905.1). NCBI lineage: Eukaryota > Metazoa > Arthropoda > Insecta > Coleoptera > Cerambycidae > Stenurella > Stenurella melanura. The sequence goes on along the minus strand of OY757315.1, from coordinate 37,737,889 downwards.
AATGTCAATATACACAAAAGTGTTTACACACGTCAAAGAAATGGCTAAGATAAGCTAATGATGTCAAATAGTAGGCATAATAAATTTAAAAACAATAAGTAAGAAACAAGTAGTGTGAACAGGTAAATAAATAGTAATAACTAAATAGTAATAAGGTAAAATATATCATAAAATTAATAAAGTATAAAAATAAAACAAAATATAAAAAAAAATGAATAAAACACAACTACTACAATAATTAAATAACAATGTAAATTAAACCATTTAGGGAGAGTTGTATACAAATCACATTACAGATCGGTTAACTAACCGGAGGTAAAATTTAACTGACAACTGATTTAATGATTTCAGCAATTTCTGATACTTGAAACTTTCTTGTTTTTGAAGTTATAATTCAACAGTTACCTCACTTTAACCGCCTATTTTTCGGCAGTTAAGAAATTGAACTTTAACGCGAGCATTTAATTCTAACCCATTGTTGTACAACACGAATTTGACTAACCACTCTGGTTAAGCCTTAACTATGCTTTATACAACCCGCCCTTATGGGATTAAACCACATAATTGTGTACATCGGAATCATGAATCGAAAATGATGCATCAGTATACAAAAGAACATTTTCTAAAAGTGGTGTTGAAAATCTGTGTATTCACGTATACTATAGAAAGCTTTATCAAGCAAATATAGCTTTACTTTCTCCTTGAACTGCTTTATGTTGAACGCCCCCATACTAGAGTGGCATATATTATAGTACAGTAGCTGACGCTGTGATGAGTATTTTGCGATACTTTCCCAACAAGATTTCGAAGCAGGCAACAGTATTTCCAGATTTTATGAGAGACATAAGCAGTGTGCTTCTCTTATAATACTTTAGGGTCTAATAGTCCAGTCAATGAACTCTCAAAAGTGGGGTGTAGAGGACATGGTCGGGAACAGAATTTTTGACTTCGGGGCTGTGTTTGGAGTATTTACGAGGTAAACATACTAAAAGTCCCCGAATCTACGAGGTGAGCGGGGTGCAGGGGGGCCATTAAAGGTCACTTTTTTTGGATTTTCGCTGATATCTCGAAAACAGTGCATCGTAGCTAAAATATTAATCTATTCAAAATTAAAGCTAACAAAATTTCCTACAATATTGTTATTATTCATTATTCTTCTATTCCCAATGGCTTTCGAGATATCCGCTGGCGAAAATTACCAATTTTCAAAATACGCATTTATGCCTTACGCTTCTTGACAAACTTTGCCTTCTAGCGCCTCAGCCTTTAGTTTCACGGTAATATCTTCACAGTAGAGCATTATTTGTAGAGCATTCAATTTTTTTAAAAGTGAGTTGGTATTAACACTCTTCTATTAGCTTGACCTGTAACATTTTAAGCAAATCTTACAACTCACTTTTCACACACTTCCAGTTGTAGGATTGACTTGAAATTTGGGACGTGTATATGGTTTACGTAACAATACAATTTGACAACTTTTATAAAAAATCCAAGATGGCGTTTCGAAGATGGCGGGTAGTCTATTGTCATTTAATATCCGATTCTACTGAAAATTGGTATCCGGGGTTTCTAGAGATCGCAGATTACAGACATCTGATCAAAACTCAAAAATTCAAAATGGCGGCGTCAGTATGGCGGATGGGTTTTGTCATTTATCATCTGATTCGATTAAATATCGATATCTGAGCATTATGGAGGTTGCAGAGGACAATCATATATTCTGAATTTAATAATTCAAAATGGCGTCAAGATGGCCATTAAGTATTATAATTTATAGTTTGATTCGCATGAAAATCGATATCTGCGGATTTTCAAGGTCGTAGATTATAAATATTTAGTCAAAATTCAAAAATTCAAAATGGCGGCTTCAGGATAACGAATAGATTCTGTCATTTATATCTCAAAAACAGTGCATCGTCGTGAACAGGTTATTCTATTCAAAATTAAAGGTGACAAAATTTCCTACAATATTCAATATTCGTCTATTCCCAATAGCTTTCGAGATATCAGCTGGCGAAAATCGCAAGTCTTCGAAAAACGTTTTTTTGCCTCACGCTTCTCGACCAGCTTTGCCTACTAGCGGCTCAGCCTTTAGTTTTACATCAATGTCCTCACAGTAGAGCATTAGTTGTAGAGCATTAAATTGTCGAATTGTTCCGTAGATGCCTGTACAACTTGGTTGCCAATGTTAAAAGAAGAACTTCACAAACTTAACATTGTATAAAAACTAAAAAAAAACTGTTAACTATATCAACAGTTCTATGTAAATAGTAAGTATCTATGGATATTGAATTTAACAAACATTCTTAGTGCTGTGTATTTATCATACACAGCAAAAAAGATTTTTCAAAAAATGCCTTGAAAAGGGAAACAATAGATTTCCGAAACGTCGGCGAAATATTTAATTTCAAGTTTTTATACTTATTTGTGTTGTTTATTTAAAAAAAGCAACCTTTAACTGATCCTTTGACGTAAAAGCAACAGACGTAGAGGTTATTTACCAGTAACATACTGGTTAATTGTGATATTTTGTAGATTCCCCGAGCACCGCTTAAAAAGAAAACATACATGTGGCAGGAAGTCCCAAAGAATTGAAGAAGGAAAAAATAAATTAATAATTCCAAGAACAGGTTTTTAGACCCCCTGAAACTGTTAAAAAAATGCCATAAAAGGAAGAAAATAATGTTAATAATAAAAACAACTATGTTAATAAATGTAAATGCATAGGTCGCCTGTTGGCTAAAATTCTCTGTTCATCCAGATGCTTTGAGCTCCCCACGCCTTTACGATTATTAACATTATTGTTATTATAATTGGCATTAGTTTCTTCTTTTTGGTGCATTTTTTAACAGTTTCTGTTTAAAAGCGTGTTTTTGATTTTTTTAAATTATTTATTTATTATCTTCTTTTTAGTTCTGTTCCAATTGGAATAATGTATCTATTCGATATAATTCCTTCTCTATAAATGACAAAACCTATTCATTATTCCAATGCCGCCATTTTGAATTTTTAAATTTCGACTAAATATTTATAATCTGCGACCTTGAAATTTCGCAGATACCTACGAATCAAACTGTAAATTACAAAACTCATCCGCCATTTTGACGCCACCATTTTGAATTATTAAATTTAGATTAGATAATTGTACTCTGCAACCTCGATAATGCTCAGATATCGATGTTTAATCGAATCAGATGATAAATGACAAAACCCATCCGCCATATTGTCGCCGCCATTTTGAATTTTTGAGTTTTGATCAGATGTCTGTAATCTGCGATCATTTTTCTTATAAACAGGTACTACTTTTGATATTTTTAAGGAATCGGAAAATATGTTCTTAGACATAAATAAATTAATTAGTGACAATCTCAGCAACTTCTTGATCCGATACTTGAGTAAAGCGGAAGCTATTAGGCGGGCTGAATTTTTCCAAATAGTGTGGTGGCAAATCGTTTACTATATTTTTAGCTACATTTACAAAATAATGATTAAATTCTTCGCTTTGCTAGATACACCGTTTGAGATTGCTTTATGGCTCTAAATAATTTTCCATATTGCTTGTTGTTGGTTATTATGACTTGAAGTTATCATACGATACTTTCTTGGCCAGATATATGTCACGACGATAATTTGATCGGAAGTTATTTAGTATGACTTTATTAGTGTTAGTGGGGTTTCTCTCATAATACTCATAAATGAGATTTAGATATTCGCGCATGCGCCGAAGATTATCGTTGAACCAATACATTTGTATTTGATTGGAATTATTTACTATTCGAGATTTTGATGGAAAGATTCTATCTATTGATTCCGTAAAAAGATTTATGAAATTTGTGAAGCGACTTGAAAATAAAGTCAAAGTTTAACTGTTCAATATGGCTATTTAACTCTGTCCGAGGTCATGTATGGGTCTATATATTATTCTCTTAGAGAAGGTTTTAAAATTAATATTCGTCTTTAAATGTATCCCTGAGTGATCTGACAGTTATAGAGAGCGCAAGTTGTTAATATGGATATTATGCAATGATAATTCCTGGTAAATCCAGTATAGCTTGTGGTAAACCCAAATGATTTAAATATATTTGTGAATAATACTGTATGCTGATCGTACTCTGTCTTGTTACTCTTGGAGAAAATTTTAAGTGCATGATTAAGCGTTTGTAAGAATAAGTCATAATGACCGTTTGGAGGTCTGTATATAGTCATTAATCTACTGTTACTAAATTCAATAGCAGCTATCTCACAATATAGTTCAATTGCTAGTTTATTTATATATTCTAAATTTATAGAATTCGTGGAGTTATCAAGTGAATACACAGCTATCACACAATTGCAGAAATGGATCTGCAAAATTTAGAGATCAGATTGTATTTGTTAATACTTATATATTTCAGTTCGTCTCTCTTACCTCAATGTTCAATTATTAGCAGAAAATTGTACTTGTGGTCATTAAGAAAAAGTTCAAGCTCATTTATTTTATTACGAATACTTTGTATATTAAGATGCAAAATTCTAAAATTATACACGGTATTTTGAGATTCGTATAATTTTTTACCCTCAGATTGTCCCTAAAAAATCATTCTCCGTCTTCTCATAATTTTCAATATCCTGTCTGGGCTGTCGTCTAAATGTAAACCGTTGAACAGCAACGTTACGTGGCCAGAAGTTTTGCTGATATAGTGAGAGGTTTCAAAAAAAGTACGATTGTTATTATATAAAAAATTTAAAAAGTTAGACCAAATCTAAAAGACAAAAAAAATCCCCAAAACTTACTCCATTTAACTGATTTTCTATATTTTATAATAACGGAGACAGCAATATATGCAGTCTCAATTTGGTACACGCTCTATACACTTTCTTTTTTGATTTCTCATAGATACGTTTTCTGCTGTTTGTGAAATCCTATAAAAAATAATTTTCATTATGACCAATTATTCTTACAGGATCCGATAGAGCTAGAAGAAATAGATCCACTATTAGAATATCAAAGATATGGCCCTTTCAGTGAAGAGGCACTAGAGGTAAGAAGGTATCCCCGAGAAAATTATGGCCATCACCAAGGTAGAGACCAGCCGTATCTCTCAGAAAACCACAACGCAAAGCCATCAATCGAAAAGGCACTCAACGACGTAAAACATGCAGCAGACGACTTGGCACATTTGTCAAAACCAGGCCATGGGACAGGAGCAGAAAATTCACACCATCCTATTAAACCTGTCCACGAAGAAAACCACGGAACAGGTAAAGTTGCCACTCAAGAATTGGCCACCGAAATAAAACACGCAGCAGACAACCTTGCAGAGATCGCCGGTAATAGCGCTGCCGCTGTTGAGGAAGTTGCCAAAGAAGTAGAAGAAATCGCTCAATCTGAACATGTTGACGAACACGACCCTGACTGCCACCACGAGTCTCTTATTCAAAGACTAATTCATGCTGTGAAAAGGGTGACGAATCCAGTTCTCGACATGTTTCGTGGTTAAATATCCTATTTTTACATAAAATAGAAGAGCCTGTAATTGTGACATGTGTTTGTACGTGTTAATAATAAATTTTTGTTTAAATAAACACTGTTTTCTTGTCTTCAAGACGGTAGTGCAAAAAGATACTTATTTCTAGGGATTATCACATGGTTCAGTATTGGCCCCGATAGTGGTCAATGTAATAAAACGTGGTTTATACAATATTATGATTAGATTTTCATTTAGAGAATATGCAAAATGTTTTAAATACTATCACAGACATATGCTCTAATTTTGAAATGGAAAATTATTAAATATTTAACTTAATTTACAAGAGAATCTTATACTCTGCTGTGCTTTTCCTCAACAAATGAAAAAAAATGTTCTGGTAGTTTATAAAATATATGCACAATATGCAGCTTCTAGTACTACTAATAAATAGTAGCTTCATTCACAGTAAACTAGCTGCTCGGTCTCGCCTCGCTCAGTGCTGCCAATTGTATCTTTTGACCAACATTTGGGTTCAAGTAAAAAAAGTATACATCATGATAACATATCAAGTGGTATCTCAAAGGCTGTTAATTTTGGGAGGTCATATACATTAAGATTTCAATTAAGGTCAAAATCTATAACAAAAAATTTAGATAATTCCACTGACAACTAATCTCCCATAAGAATGGTGCGGGGTTCTTTCACTAGATTTAAAACAAGACTATTAGAGATTGAGTATTTAATTTGATCACATCATGAAATCTATATAAAACTAATAGAGCCATCAAACAATTTCAAAATGAACAATTCTATTCTTCCAGGACTTTCCAGAATATATTATTCAAGATCAACCATCACCTGAGCAAGATATCGATCTAGATGCATCAATGGAATTCAAAAGAAGTTATCGAAGCACTTACGACCATCATCCACAAGAAAACCACAAGTCATCGTTCTTCTCCTTACCATCCCCCGGAAAGATACTTAACGATGTAAAACATGCAGCAGAACACGTGGCCTCAAACCCGCATTTGCCTAAAGTAGCGCAAAAAGTAGCTAAAGAAGTAGAGCGGGTGGCAGGTAATTTTGCAGAAGATCCACTTCACCCCATAAGAAATCCTGGAAGGGTAGTTGAAGAAGCAAAACACGTAGTTCATGAAGTGGCAAACAGTCCAATCCTACCAATAACGAGTCCTGAAAAAGTAATAAACGAAGCAAAACACATAGCAAATCACATTGCGGAAGATCCGATTCATGCATTAACGTCTCCTAAGGAGATCATTAAAGATGTGGTTCACGCTGTAGATCACCTCCCAACATCTCCTCAAGAGATAGTGGATGGAGTTAAAAATACAGTACATAGTATTGAAAAGATTGCACATGATGGTGTCGCAGCTGTTGAGCACGTTGCCGATAAGGTGGAATCTATTGGAAAACACGAAAGTCACGAGAAGTGCGACTGCCACAGGGGCTTCACTGGTACGATAGTTCATTATGTGAGAAAAGTAACTGATCCTATATTTAATTTATTTGGTTGAAACACCATAAAATTTGCTATAAACCAGTAAGATTATTAATAAAATACTACGTAAATACATGTTTTTCAATCTTCTTCATCTCCTGCCCAAGCCAACTGATATAATAATTACAAAACATTTGAAGTTCCTATACAAATTTTTAAGAAAATAAAGAAAACACATACGCAGGTGTACCTCTATTCAAGTTCCGGTGGAGTCTCCCACAGTATACCCATTGAAGCATACAGGTGAGGCAGTCAATAGCGAGGTTGTTCATTTTGTTTAAATAACAGCATATTTTTTATAGTATTTGTGAACTTATTATAAGAAAAATGTTTAACGTCATTATCAAGTTCATTCCATAAATGAGGTGCAATAAAACTAAATGATTTTTGAAAAATTGCGATTTTATGTTGTTTTACCAAAAAATTCTCTATATATATAACATTATGGTGATGAACTTGGGTAATCAATTTTGTACGTAAATAGTTTGTTTGGTTCATCTATACTTAATATTCTCCAGATGAAAGTATACATATGTAACAATCTAGGATATTCCGTAATATTTTAAATTCACGTAAATAAGGTGATATATGGTTTTTATATTGAATACTATAAATAAAGCGCATACAAGAGTTCTGTACTTTTAATAGAGTTAAAATCAATGTATTGCAAAATTTAACTTTAGTATCTAAAGTTAAAATATTTTTTAAATTACACAATTTCTTTAGTCGAAAATTTGAGAGCTTCTCTTTATTAACAATACGTTTTTCGAATTTTAAAGCCGAATCTATATATATATTCCCAAATTTTGTTAGCATTATCAACAATGGGGATGCTTTGATTATTTATCACACAATTAAAGTCAATTGCAGTGAAATATTTTCTCGTTGAAGGAGTACCTATTAAAATTGATTGAGATTTTGAGCCATTTAATTTCAGATTATGATTGCATGCATATGTATAAATGTTCGTTAAATCCAGATTTATTATGATTTCGGCTGTTTGAAATTCTGATACATTAAAAGAATAATAAATTTGTGAATCATCTACGTATTAATGTAACGAGCAATATTTTAAACTATTGGACATATCTGTGACATATATAGAAAATAGTAATGGTCCTAAAATTGACCCCTGCGGGACATCACTGTTTAGGGTTTTAAACTGCGAGTAATTTTTATTAATATTAACACATTGTTTCCTTTCGCTGAGGTAACTAGACATAAGCTCTATTACATTACTTGAAAAACCAAAATAATGCAATTTTGCTAGTAACATTTTATGATCTAGCGTATCAAAAGCTTTTGAAAAGCTTAGCAGTATTAGGCATGTGAATTTTCCATCATCCAATCCTATAAAAAAGTTATCTAATAAATATGTTAAAGCGGTGGACGTTCTATGATTTTTTCTGAAACCCGATTGAAATTTTGAAAACAGATTATTTTTATTTAAGTATGTATTTATTTGGCTGTGCAGATGCATTTCTATCACTTTTGAAAGTGCACAGAGAAGACTGATTGGCCTTAGGCCTGATATTAATGCCACTACGTGCAGAATATTGCAGTCATGGTACTTTCTTTAAATTTTCGGCTTGTATAGAATTATTTAGATTTTGAATAAAATATTTTAGTGGTTTGATTTTTTCTATTTTTTTGGTTTCTAATATATAGAGTAGGGGTGATACTCACATGCATGTAAGGCATAAGAAATGTCCTCTAATTCACTTTTCGAGCTTTTCTTCCCCGGAGTTTACATACAGTTCACAGTAACTTACCTGTAAACAAATAACACGAAATTAGAAATATTATTTTGCTTACTTATAGGCTTACTAGCTCTTAGTTTATTAAAACTAAGAGCCAGCAGTGTCGTGACACACGGAATTTGCCTAATAGGTCATTTACACTAGGTCACTAGGTAAGCCAGTCCAGTAAGACAAAAGTCAGCCCATTAAACTTCCTGATTAAGTTTACAAATAATTTACAAATAAACCAGTAGGGTTACCCCTAGAAATGAATGAAAATGTGTTAGTTTGAAACTCATTAGCTTACATTTGCCTAAGTTAATGTAGTTTAAATAAACATTACTTTCGACATTATTATAGTGGAACAAATATACATACAATAATATACATGTTATCGGAACTCAAAGAAAAAATGACTTAGATACACAAAACAAATTCAGTTATAAAGTAAGTAATATTCAACATTTTTTTCTAAATCCTTAGTGCATCTCGTGATAAGCAAAAATACCGATGCTTACAGTCTCGGGAATATAGTTCGCTACGAAATATAATACAAATTCTGATACTTACAGAATAAATAGGCAAGAGTGCCACGTATATATAGAACATACTGGAAAGGCACATTTATCTACCTGTATATACAAAGCACTGTATTCAGGTATGGGCGTGGGAGCGTCGGCTTTGCTCGACTCCGGTTTTACTGCTATTATGATTTGTATGACTTTTTATAGAATAAATATCATTTATATTGATTATTTTGTATTATTTCCTCCTGCAAATATTGTTTATTAATGCAATTTTCATAATATATTTCATACCTATGGTAACACTTTGCGAATATAGCACGACGCTGATTCGCACCTCGTTTGCTCCACTACTTCTACTGAATATTTTTTTATGAAAGACCTGTGACTAATAAAAAAAACTGTAGAGACATTTTTTGTTTAGAAATATATGCACTTTCTGAAAATATTTTATTTTCCCATTCCATAGTAAAGTAAAAAATACACCAGAAGCTCGCAAATTTTTTTATCTAAGATTATCCTTCCGTAACTGTTAGTGCGAGGCTTAAACAGCACAAAACCGCAAAAATCAGTTCTGAGGGCGACGCGCAACCCCCCAAAAAACCACCCATTCGGTGAAGAAAGCCTTATTTTATGATAACTCGTTACCCGTTGAAGATATAAAAAAATTGCCCATCATAGAAAAGAATTACTATATAAAAATAACAATATAATATAGTTACTTTTTGATTTTTTGTGCATCTAACTATTCACAGGTCCATAAAAAATAACTGACTGTAATATAAGTTATAATTGCATGCATGTTAAAGTTAGCCAAGAAAAAAGGCTGCATATTAAATTTTTTTATCATATATTTTTAATATAATTTTTCAACTATTAAATGATTAGAAACAATAGTTATATGATACATAAACTGAAAAAAAAAAATTTGAGCTAAATTTTCAAGATGTTTGGGTATTTTAATATTTTTATAAAAAATAAAAAATAGGCCAAAATTTGGCTAACTTCAACATTTGTAAATGTGAATATTTTTATTTCTAACTTTTCCTGCGCTGAAGTACTTACCTTAAACTAAAAGATAATGCATATATAACTTATATTAAAGTCAGTTATTTTCTATGGGTCTGTGAATAGTTAAGCGCAGAAAATTCATTCTAATAATGAAATATTAAACATTGTGAAACGTTTTATCAAAGAAGTTCTTATAAACAATCAATAATGTGAAGTCATTGTTAATAGAATTTTAATAAATATTGAAAATAGCCATCAGGTAACGACAAAACTCAACAGCATTGTACAACATTCAATCCTTATTTACACGAATTCTGTCAAAAATTATGCTATATGGGTGATAATACTTTGAAGTTTAAATGAGCAACACTTTGTGATCTACTTTGATAAAAGTAGAACCGATGTTACTGTAAGACTGAGTGAACACAAGAATTATATTAGGTAGACAGAAAATACACAAGATGGCCTAAGAAAAATAAATAATGAAAAAATGTGACATTCTTGGAAAAAACTTTATAGATGAAAAAAGTATTACTTTAACCTGAAAAGTCGATCCTGAATGTTTGGCGACTTGGGTCACCCGTATATGTTGTTAGTATAGAGTTAGTTAGAGGCTAAAATATTATCATGTAGTTGTTAGCCTGCAAATTACGGTATTGTACTACTTGGGTTTATAACATGTTAAGGGGCCTGAATAACAATTAAGAAAGTAAATCTATACTTTTTTCTATCCAAGAACAAATTTATATTTACATTTTTGGTACAGGGATCCAAACTCAACTTATATAAGTGGCAGATTTCATAACATAAACATTAGCATTCCTCTCTCTCTTTGTTATGTGTGATCGGAGTAAATTCATTTCCTTCAGGTCGTTATTTTTTAGAGTGCTGCATTTAGTCGTCCTCGAACAGTGATACGTTCTGAAACTTATTCAGTTGTCCAGTTACAGTCCCAGTGTTTGATAACATTTACTAATTTAAAGTTTAAACAACAATTCATATCGAAATGATTTTTTAATTTGTTTTAAAATTTAGTTCGAAGGGTAAACCCCCTTGAAGTTAACTAGCTGTAAACGAACTTCGAAAGAAACTTTGTGAAGCGGTGATATTATTATAAGTGTTGATTTAAGAACAATTTTATTACTAAAATTCAAGGTAAGTTCATCATATTTTTATTTTCGTTTAACACGTGCAAATACGCTAGCATAAGCATACCGGTGCTTATCTACAAATCACACAAAATTTGAAGCAAAATATTAATGATATGGAATTTTTATATGCTAATAATACAAAAAAGGTTACACATGTATACTTAATTTTATTTAGCCCAATCGTTTTGGACTTTCACTTAGTGAAAGAATACAAAGTTATGTCATAATTATGCCGTTATAAGATAAGCCTCACCTGGTTTACTTTTTATACGCATAATATGTAAAGAAAGTACATGATGAAAGATGATAAAGAGAGCGCTTTTAATTTTGAAAATTCTTTACCTGTCTGGATCACTATTAAAATTGATTTGTTAAAATGCGATGTAGATTTGTAGCCTACTTGTTCGAGATAATAAATTAATAATATTCTTAACAGTTATATGATTATTATTTAATCATACTGATGTCAAGTAGTGCATCGAAAATTCTAAAGATAGTAGAAAAACTTTTGAAAATTTTGGGAGTTACTAAAGTCAGTGTGGCCAATTCAACCAAAATAATTACAAGCATGTGGTACCTGCTTATTTTAAATGGAACACCCTAAATATTTTCAACTTTTCGAAATGACCATAAAATTCTGAGTCGAAACATGTAGCACACCGTATACCTAAAACCAGCAGTTTCGGAGATATTTGACATTTTATAATCAATTTGACAGGTGCAACGGTTTTTGCAAGAACCATTATAACTTTCTTCGTGTAGGAGATTCTCATTTATTCTTTGGCACGTAGAAAGAAAACAAGATGAACTAGTCTACAATAAAAATAAATTCCATAATAGTATACCAAGTGTTCTGTTTTTCACGTTACATTTTATCAAATTCAAACCTCAAAAACGTTTTTATTTGAAATGGAACACCCTGTATTTTTTTAAGTCAAATTATGTTCAATTAAAATAAAATTCCCTTTTTTCTAGTATTACATTGTAGGGGTTAATTGCAACTTTTGAACTATTGGCGATTCTATTAAATTTTCAAGAATTTTCTTCACTATCTTATGTCAAGAAATGCCAGCACGTTTAAATTACACCTACGAAGACTTTTTTGATTTGTCTCTTATTTATGGAGAATGTGATAAAGTAATATCAAGAATATGTAACACATTTGCTACTCGATAGCCACAAGAACAGAAACCATCACCATATAGTGTAAAACGCATATTAGATAATTTTAGAATTTTGTCTCTGTCAAGGCAAGGCAGGAATTCTACGGAGGACGTCTATTGTTGACAACGAAAACATAGAAATAGTAATTCTGGAATATGTTCGAGCATTTCCAATTATGTCATTAAGGCAAGCTGCGTTGGAATTTTGATTATCCAACAATTCCATCACAGAATGTTGTCAAAACATAAATCCAATATGGTTTGATATAGTTCAACAATTAAAATAAACAGATTTCCTGACGGCAGAAAATTTTTGTTAATTTATTTTAATAAGACGTGAAGGTGACATTTATTTTTTGGGAAATATATGGACAGATGATGCTAAATTTACCAGATATGGTCTTTTAATCGACACAATTTGCATTACTGGAGTATCTCGCGAATCCTCGTGTATTCAGGTAGCGAAATATTTAAGAACATGAGTTCAAGAATAGTTCAATGTTTACTGTGCCATGAGAAACAATAGAGTGGTGACATTACAATTTGTTGAGGAAAATCAAAATGGTAAGTTAAAAAGATTTCTTCTTCAGCTAATATGTCTGAGGCTTCTTTCTTAAAATTCTTGCCTTGACTGAGTCAAGTATTCTAATATTATCTAATATGCGTTTTATAGTGTATGGTGATAGTTTCTGTTCTTGTGAGTATCGAGTAGCAAATGTGTTACATGTTATTGATATTACCTTATCACATTCTCCATAAATAATAAACAAATTTAAATAGTCCTCGTAGGTGTAATTTAAAAGTGCTGACATTTTTTGACATATGAGAATGATTGACATTAATGATTGTTTTTAATCATGGCTAAGTTGATGACAATTTTTATTAAAAGTTCTTGATCAATTAAGAAAATCGCCAATATATCAAAACGTTGTAACGTTATAAGTTGGTATAGACTTTCGGTATAACCGGAAGTACCACATGTAATTATTCTGGTTAGATTGGCCACACTGACTTTAGTAACTCCCAAAATTTTCAAATTTGTTACATACTTTTCTTAATTTCCGGTGAGACACCCTGCATATTATTATTATAATTATAAGACAAACAAGCTAACCATTATACTCTTCGCCGAATTACGGCGTATTTATACAATTGTTTCACATTCTATAGAATACTTTCGCAGTGAAATAAACAAGTCACGGCCTTGTCTAACTGCGAGATGAGATGAATGGAAGCCACCAAAGTTTGGTCCATAATCTTATCGCATCTGTGACAGATTTATTGCTGTTTTGATAAATATTATGAACCATCGCCTTATCAGCTGGTTATGCAATGTAACAGTATTATATAACACAAATATGTAAATACAATAAATTTAAATAATTAATAACTTTCCTATTTATTGAACGATGTTCAAAAATAATAGGGTTCTTCCTCTAGCTAACACTAACCTACTTTCCAAATTTCAAAACAATCGGACTTTTCGTTCTTAACTTATCGTGCTTATAACAAACGTGACGGACGGATGGACGGACGGACGGACGGACGGACGGGCGGACAGACAGACAGCAGGACATTTTGAAAGTTGTTCAGAATTCGATCATCAACACAGTGATATTAAAACTTCTTCTCTAGAGGCAATATTACCGGTTTTGGAAATGTGCCGATCGAATGCACAACTACAAAATGAAGAGTGTATTACTCTTCATACCTAATAAGAAACTACAAAAATAAGACTGCCTAAAGAATCACACCTCCACAATACTATACTTGCACTCCAGTATGTCGAACAACGGCTCATAGAATTTTCATAATAGAATATTTCAAATCGTTTGCCCCAAGATGGTAATGGGGAGGCGGCTGTTAAAAAAAAATTGAGAACTTTTGTTCTCGTGCACCCACTAAATCGCAGCTTTACTTTGTTACCTCCTTTAAAAATGGATGGTGGGGGTGGCAGATGTCATAATAAAAAAAAAGCTGCCTAAGGAAACACTACTTCCACATCCAGATTTCTCGTCCAAGTCACTTTAAAGGAAACATCTTGAATATATTTGCACTCTGACAAGTGGAAATTATTAGTCATAGAATTTTCACAATATTTGGGGCAGACATCATAGAAAATTTTGAGGCGTTGGTTTCTACCACATACGTTACAAATTAAGTTTCTAGCTTGGTCTACTTATTTTGCGCTATTCACAACCTACCACCTCCCACCCCTTCAACGGAATCATCCCAATCAGATGTCGTTATGGAATAACCCCAAAGTACAATCTGGTTCCAGATGTCAGTCTAGTATACAGAAATAAAATAAAACCAATCGATTTAGTATTTTATAAGCTTCATTTTTGTTCGTGATGTTGTTTTTTTTGGTAAAAAGGTTATACGTATACCAAGTTTCAAGTGAATATCTCAATTTTATATTACCAACCTCTAATAATGAAGTGGGGGGTGGTGGGGAGATGGAAAATATTATAAAAAAATTTGAGGCCTCGGCGACAAAATTTCAAGTTTGTGTACTCTTACCAGCTTGCCTTACTTATTTCCTCCTATTTATCCCCCAACCCTTCACCGGATATGTTCAAATGACACTCCAGTTCCAGATCTCGTTATAATATATACGCGTACAATATTTCAAGTCAATACCTTAAACCGTTCCGGAAAAAACGTGCGGACAAAAAAGTTACAGACCGACAGACAGACTCAAATTTAAAATCTCGACGTTTCATGGCATTCCAAGCCTATTTCAAGAAAAAAGTTTTTGAATTTTTTTTCAGGATTACTATACTTAATTCCAATCCACTACGTGGATTTGGAAGTAAAAAAATGAAGTTTGTAGCTTGCTCTACTTATTTTGCGCTATTCACAACCTATCACCTCCCACCCCTTCAACAGAATCATCTCAATCAGATGTCACTGCAATACATAGGTGTACTAACTTTCAAGTGAATATCTCAATTTTATGTAATCAATCCCTTTGAAAAATATCAGAAAGAAATCTCATGCCTTAGTTTCTAGTATATACACCAAATCCCATATTTCTGTACTCTTACCAGCTTGCTTTACTTATTTTCCCCTATTTAACCCCCAACCTTCAACAGAATCATCTCAAAATAAAATCTAGTGCCAGATGTCGTTATAATACATCAAATCATCAAATTTCCCTTTAATAATGAGGTAGGGGTAGGGGTGCGGGTTTTGAAAAAAACTATAAAAAATCTGATGCTTTGGCTTCTAGTACATACACAGAATGTTAAGTTTCTGTACTCTTACCAGCTTGCTTTATTTATTTTCCCCTATTTAGCCCTAATTTAACCCCCGACCCTTCAACGCAATAATCCCAAAATATAATCTAGTTCCTGATGTCAATATAATATAGACGTATACCAAATTTCAAGAGACTATCTCAATTTTTTTTTATCAACCCCTTTAATAATGGAGTGGGGGTGGTAGGGGGATGGAAATTATTATACAAAATGTTGAGGCCTTGCTTCTAGTACATACACCGAATTTCAAGTTTCTGTACTCTTACCAACTTGTTTTACTTATTTCCCCTATTTACCCCCCAACCCTTCACCAGATATGTTCAAAAAACAATGCCTTTCCAGATCTTATTATAATATATATCTGTACATAATTTTAAGTCAATATCTTAAACCTTTCCGGAAAAAAACGTGCGGACAAGAAAGTTACAGACAGACAGACAGGACGACAGAAAATTTTTTCTCTCAAATTTAAAATCTCGACGTTCCATGACATTCTAAACCCATTTCATGAAAAAAAAAATGTTAAAGATTTTCTTACGATTGCTCTACTTCCAATCCACTACGTAGCTGTGGAAGTAATTTAGTGAACGGTTTATTGGCTTTTTATTCTTTAAGGGAAATGATTTTATAATAGAGAGAAGTACAAAATTTCATGTCAACATCAATAATTTTATTTTGCTAACCCTTTTAATAATGAAGTGGAGGGCGTTGGCGGGGTTGGCAGACGTCAGAAAAAAAAATTGGGACCTTAGTTTCTAGTATATTCACCAAGTTCCAAGTTTCTGGACTTGCTTTAGTTATTTATCTAGTTATATGCCCCTATTATTCCATTCCTTCACCGGAATAAGCTCAAAATATAATCTAGCTCCATATCTCGTTATAATACATACTTACGTGCACTAAATTTTAAGCCGATTTCTAAATCCGTTCCAGAGTGGAACACGCCCACAAAAAAAATTGTTTAATTGTGTAATCCTTTGCATAAATATGCAGTTGTGTCCTGTGTATTAACACATGACACACTGGTCGTAGCAAAACATGTATACACTATAATTTATTAGACACTAAGCACCAACATTTTTACAGGGAAATGACGTCTCTTCAGGCTTTTAGAATAACATGGCTTCTAAGTCTTCTGCCCACAGGCTTATTTTACAACAGTATTCCAGTTACTCCAAACATAGCAGGTAATTAAAAGGTGTTCTTAAAACATGTCAGTTTTCGTGTATAAAGAACCCCGCACCAAACAGGTACATGAGATTCTGGGTTTCGATGGATTTTGATGGAACAAGTGGCATTCGACAGATTATGGCTTCTTTATTAAAATTCCTTATGGCTGCAAAGTCCATTATTCAATATTTTTGGAGCTGCGAACCTTAGTAGTGGCTAATTAACAGCTTTTTCTTAAAAACATTTTTTTTTATAATTTTTTTTAGTATTCAATGATATGACTTTAACAAGCACTCTTTCGGGTATATTGGAACAAGTAACATTCGATAGACTACGGTTCCCTGATCAACAGTCCGTTATTTAATATTTTCGAAGCTACGGAACGGAGTTCAATGGGTGCGTTGATTTTCGATATATGACTGCTCGATGTCACCGGAAGGTGAAAATTGAATTTTTTTACCGCATCCCGAGGCTATATCTCGAAAACGAAACAAGATACAGAGCTGCGGTTTACTCTATTCGATTTCTCTCGCCTTCCTACATACCTCTAAATTTTCTAGATGCCGGCAAAAATCTGAAAAAAATCAGAGGTATGTAGGAAGGCAAGAGAAATCGGACCGCAGCTCTGTATCTCGTTTAGTTTTCGAGATATAGCCTCGGGAAGCGGTAAAAAAATTCAATTTTCACCTGACTTCAAGCGGCCGGTGACTTCAAGCGGCAATACCTCGAAAACCAAGGAGCGTATCAACCTCCAATTCATGCCAAACGATTTCTTACGTCTCTCTACGTACCCCTGATTTTTTTCAGATTTATGCTAGCTTTCGTTTGGCAGAAATGGCCCTCGAAGCTGGGCCGTGTCGCTCGAGAAGCGAAGTCCTCGGACCTCTCACTTTAGTGGCCGATATCTCACTTAAAGAGCTCCGGAAAAATATCGTGCTATACAATTGGAAATTTAATTTGCAATCGATCTAGCATAAAAAAGAGGGGGGTCATGTTTGTCTAGAAAAAGTTACAGCGATTAATGAGAAGATATGTCGAAATCGCTTGGGTTTTTTAAAGTTATGGCAAAATGATGTAATGGAGTTAGACAGACCTCGGATTCGGATTCAGCGACTCCAAAAACATATAGTAAACGTGGTGAGATCCCCAGGCCAGAAATATTTTATTTTTGTGTGTGTGGCTGTGTTATTTTTATAAAAATTGTCCAGCATTATTTTTACGTTTTTGAGTTGTTTTACTTTTTTCAAAATTGTAGCAGTCGGGCGTTGAAGCTACATTCCTCACGATTATTTTTTAAAAAAATTTATAAAATTTGGTAAATTTGAGCTAGCAGGCGGTTTTTCTCCATAAATGTAGCTTTTTGCCCCACTGTTCGCCGTCTTTTAGGACACATTGCTGCCTAGATTATTATCCCCAACCGTAGTAGTGGTTCAGATACATATTGTATTAAGTAACTAATGGTTTGCAACAAAATTTGAACCAAATCGTTACAACCGTTTTTGAGAAATTTTCGATTTTTCGCGTTAGTAAACTAGCCTTAACTTTAAGGGTAAAAATAAAAAAGGTCTAAAGATATTTCTAGAAATTGGTCAAATGGTTTGGGCTCTAGACTATGCAACGGCCACATACACACATGCGGACATTGTTCTACACATCCTTTTCAGTATATGGGAATAATATAGAATTCGTCAAAACTCGAAGTCAAATTTTAGGCCGATTACAATACTTCACTCTTAGAGTAATGTCCATCGGTGTTGTGCGAATGACTTTGCAGCCACAGCCATAGATTAGAAGTATAGATAGATATAGAGTAATGTCGCTAGAAAGTAACAAATATAGTGCATTTTATCACGTTGATATTACTGAAGTTACATTATTGTGTAAAACTGAACAAGTACCCAAGCAGAGTGGATATCCTCTACAAAGGAACCTAGCCTATTGTTAACCAAAGACCTTCTGCAGCCAATGCAGACTCGCGTGATCAGAGCAACTTATTAACATAAAAAAACGCATTAGTCGCTTCTAAAACTTGTCAACTATTCTGAAATGTTCCTACAATTATATTATCATGGGCAGTTGAATAATAAATAAGCTGAAACAATTAAAACAATAATAATTTGCACATAATATCAGCTTTGAGAACGTTTTAAAATGCATTTATACATCCCGAGGATTATAATTATCATAATTAAGCTATGAGAAGTAATTAAATGGACAGTTTTCTATTTACACGTAAAGTATACATGTGAAGAATAACAAATGACTAATTAAACTATTAAATACTCGGTAACAAGTTTACATGTTTGATAACGTAATAGGTGACCTATGTACAGTTAAATAACATATGTTCCTCGAACAGGCCGATTTTAGTTTTATAAATGCTACATTTTGTCACTATAACAAAATTTATGACGACATTGGTTTTTGAGTTATGACTCCATCATAATTTTTTTTAATGGAAACAGACATTTTTGTTTACTGTTTTTGGTGGTATATTCCTTTAGATTTCTGGTGATATAAAAGAAAATTATATTACCTGAGCCATTCGTTTGGAAAAATGACATTTTATGTAAAAATACCTTACCTTTCGCAAATTCACGAGTAATGTTCCAATTTGTTATGGACTGATAAATCTTTTTGCCTACATTTTTGTTTTAACTAGCATGAAAACATTTGACATAAAAACAAAACAAAGAAAACAATAAAAAAACAATCACCTTAACAACAGAGAGATACAGGCATTTTTATGTAAACTATCGATAACTTTTTTATTCCTGGCACGTGTGGAACCTCAGTATTGTGACACTTCTGAGACAGTGTGAAACTAGTGAATGCAATGCCACGTTTAAGTGAAAGAGAACGCGTAGAATTTTTGATAATGGTTGGATATAGTGATAGGCTGAGAACTCATCAGGAATCATGTGATGTTTTCAATACCAAGTATCCCGAAAAGCAAATTTCTAGATCCACTGTAAGTAGATTGGTGGCTAGATATGATGAATCTGGCAATGTAGCTGACCTCCCTCGATCTCGTCGCCCTAGTCCAAGTATCGAAACCAAATTAAATATTCTTCTAGAAAGTGAGGAAAACTACCATCTTTCGACAAGGCAGCTTGGCTTTAAATCATAACGTGAGTCAAACTTCTACTGTACATCTATTGAAAAAAGAAAAATACCATCCATAAAAAGTGCAATTAATCCACGAATTGAATGAGGACGATCCAGATCGGCGCTTACAGTTTTGTGAACAGTTGATGACCTTGTGCGATAAAAACCCATTTTTTTTCTGATTAAGCTACATTTTCTTTAAAGGGGACTATACATCGGCATAACTGTAGGTGTTGGTCACGCGATAACGTCTGGTTTCAGCAAGACGGGGCCCCATCTCATTTTAGGATAGCAGGGCGTCAGTTTTTAGATGACACTTTTAGTGGAAAGTGGATAGGTCGTCGAGTACCGATTGAGTGGCCCCCGCGTTCACCGGATATAACCCCCTTAGACTTTTTTCTTTGAGGTTACTTAAAGTCAAGGGTGTATTTTAACAGACCGGATACCATAGAAGAATTGAAAGACATAATTGGTGTGGTGTTGAGACGAATTGCCCATGAGATGATTCAGAACAGCATGCAAAGTGTCTACACTCGTCTTGGTCAATGCCAAATAATATGAATTTTGTGCGTTGCTTTAAGTTTACACTGTATGTTGAATACAATAGTTTTCAGTAAACTAATCTATGTTAAGAAACATATATTCTTTATAGGATTTTGCAAACAGTGGAAAGAAAAGCTATCTATGAGAACTAAAGGAAAAACTATATATATAAATATTAATGAAATCTTTGCAATCTTTCGATAACCTGACTTCTGGTTATGCTACCAAGTGAAAATTCTTATCAGCCATTCTCATTTTAACACTAGCATCCAACCTAGTTCCCTACGTTAAGATTAGAAGAAGATTAAAGGAACTATATAACAGAATGATATTTACTAAGGATTCTAATTTTATAAAAAGTATAAAGATATATACAGGATATTACTCAAATCAGCAAAGAAAATATATAACGATAACCTTTACTTCAAAGCAGAAAATAAATCTAAAGCTGCATGGGATATAATTAACAGTAGAATTCAAAATAAAAACAAAAATCATAAACATATTAGGTAAATAAATTCTAACAGAAGATGAAAAGATGTCTGATACTAAAGAAATTACGTCTCATTTTAACTTAAATTTTACAGAAGTGCCAAAAAAACAACATCGTAAAATACCTGAAAACATTGAATTCATCAACTCTTATAATAATATACATGATCCAACTATGTTTGTTGATCCGGTCAGTGAAACGGAAATATTCAATATAATAATTAGCTTAAAAAACTCGAATTCTGTAAATGTGGAGGGCATTAATGCTAACAAATTAAAACACTATGTATGTTATATTTTAGCTCCGTTGACTCACTTAGTGAATATAATGTTGTCAGAAGGTACATTCCCAAATATTTTAAAAATAGAAAAAGTTGTAACAATTTATAAAAAAGGAGATACATGTAAAGTTGAAAATTACAGACCCATCTTACTATTATCTACTCGTCCAAAATTCCAGAACGAGTAATATTTTCTAGGATTAGTTTTATTACTAAATATAATATATTACATCCTACACAACATGGATTTAGACAAAAAAGATCTACTCAAAGATCAATATTTAATTTCTTGAATGAACTCTATGAAAACCTTGATAAAAATAAAACAAACTATTGCATTGTTCATGGACTTGATTTAATAGATCATCAGATACATCTGGGAAAACTAGCTGTGTATGGTATGAGAGAAAAATAAATGAATTAATAAGAACATATCTGACAGGAAGGTCACAATTAGTAGAACTCAATAAAATAAGATCTGATCAACTGAATATTGAGTACGGAGTACCACAAGGGTCTGTATTTAGGCCTCTGTTGTTTACCTTATTTGTAAATGACCTGCCAAATATTTCTGATGGGAGTTATGTTGGCTGATGACAATTGTCTTCTGTTTTAACGACAATATATCTAATGTTTCTAAATACAGACAATATAAGGTAAAACCGGGTAACATTGACAGGGGGTTAACATTGACACATTTTCAATTATCCCGCCCAGTGCTTTTGTATTCAAGAAGAATGTAACTTTCTCGCCATCTAGGGAAAATAGATAAAAGTTGGGTTATGCTAATTGCATAGGTTTCTGCAAACCTTTTAGTTGTGCATTTTCAAGAAACCGATTTTCGCGCGGGAATAAACTTTGTGTATACGTGACATTTTGTATAGTTTATATTTCTTTTATGCAAGGTATGTTGTTTTACATCATTATTGATAGATTGTAGAAGGCCGTGAAATAACAGTGACATTTTTAAGAAGGAAGGAAATGCATTTTGTTTATCCGAACGTGATAGATGAGGCAACAGTTTCGATGAAAGATGTGGTAAAGGTTTTGCCAGAACCAACTATTCGTCGAGGCATGCATATATTCCACACTAATTTCACCTTTTGGATTCTGGAAAAGCCCTCACTATTTTTTAATGATGGATTATTTTGCTTTTTGCGTTGTTAATATTATTTGATATTATTTGCTAAAATATTATTCAAATAAAGGAATTCTTGTCAAAAAACGTCTGTAAACGTCTTATTTTATGTCAATGATACACTAAGCTTTACAAAGATTGTTTTATAATTTAGTTTATAGAGGGTGTCAATGTTATCCGACGTGAGGCTAACATTGACACTGTGCAGTGTTTAAAAAAAAAAGTAAAATTAAAAATTGAAATTTAATCTTTAAACTGGTAACCAGCAAATATGGACAACACATTGCTTTAGCGAAAACCAGGTTTACAATTTTCTAGTAATAATCATAAGTGAGAAAAAAAATATTTTGTAAAGTTGTGTCAATGTTACCCGGTATTACCTTATAAATGAGGTAGAATTTTCGAGAATATACTTAGAGAATAATTTAGAATGGGAAACACTTATTGATGTCTTATGTAAAAAACTGTATCCAGTCTGCTATGCATTGTATAAATTGAGAGGGTTAAGCGATAAAAAGGTTATGATGCCTTACTATTACGCGCAATTCTATTCAAGAATTAAGTACGCTATAATATATTGGGGCTGCTCTCAAACTGCGCCACTGGGCTGTCATAAATGTCATTAGATAGTCTTGCCAGCCAAGGAACAAGGTTAAATTTCTAGCTATCAAGCGATGGAATTTCTAAGATCAAAATCAAGACAAGTATTAGGTGTTTCAGTGCGAATAACAAGAACATGTAAACATTAAACATTTATATCGACACAAGTGTGCATGTACAACAACAAAAATTATAAATAAAAACTTCAGATGTTACCTATACGTGGTTCATAGGCAATAAAGAAATTCTATGTATCTGATTACGAAACTATGGGTTTAAACTTACAACGGCGAAATAAAGATTTACTATGAATTTACAGCTCATCACTAAAATATTAGGTAATAAACGAGATTTCATGAGTTGACAACTGCAATGTTTGCTGCTTACACTTAGATGGTAATGAATGTTCTAGAATATATATATTCTATTAAAAATATTTCATGTGTAACACAGCAGAAGGTAAATTAGCATCACATGGTACCATACGTTGCCTTCACAGTAAGAATTTTAAGTATTTCATCATTCTATATATAAACTTAGAGCTCAGTTTATAGTTGCAAGATTGTGGTGTAATTTTTGAATAAAAAAATCACTGAATAAATCTATAATAATTTCCTTAAAAACATATATCCAAAATGAAACAAAAAACCTGATTAGAGCCTTAGCATTCTCCTTGATTACTGCAGCGTGACCTGTTACCACTCCCTGCACATTCCGGACGTTGACTACAACCATAAATGCATGCTGGACACCAGACTGTCAGCATTAAATCTCTTGGAGACTGCTGCGAACAACTCTCCAACCCAAAACTTCTCTAAATGTCGGCCAGAACCATACATAGCCAAATATCTGAGTAATAGACTTCCTCCTATTACTACTCCTCTAAATAATAGGCCCCATATAACCAAAATTACAGCACCAAACAGCTTGGCCCATACACCAACTGCTAAATTGCCCGACCCATACATATGCCTGTCCCAAATACTCTGTAATAATTACAACAAATAAGAACTTTTGCAAGACAAAAATATCATATAGAGAGTATTACATAACCTCACGAAACAGGTGGCCTCAGAACTTCAAAAAACCAAACGAATTCCTTCCTAAAATTGACAAAACGCTCACGACAAAGCAGTGTAGATCATTGGGTACATCAAATTCCAAACAGTGCTAGCGATGTAAAACCCAAATTCTTCAATACAAAATCGGGACCGCCGTCGTTCGCTAACTCCTGTCTCCGTCAAAACGAGAGCACCGAAAATCTGCCAAGAGTTCCTCAGTGTTGCCAACTTGCGCACTCTTAGAATATTTTCTCTAGCCAATGATAATGCACCACCAAAGGACTCAATAATCAAAAGACTGAATTTCACAATTATGTAATATCTCAACTACAAGAATATACGATTAACATCACTAACTCAAATTACTTTAAAGAAAACATGTTTTACTTCCTATGATTTCACCTCGACACTTAGGCAACCATCCACTATCAAAGTTTAGATCGTAAGTTGAGTTGGTTGCATACCTCTATACTC